>CM073743.1:11381677-12751677 GCA_037127355.1 Schoenoplectus tabernaemontani
CAATGAGTCTTGCGATCACTTTATAAGAGTAATCAGAAGAGTGAGAGATTAATATATTAGCAGTCTCGTGAACAAAAGAATAATCAGAGAAGTGAGAGGGTAAAAAACAATCAGAAGAGTCAACAGAAAAATAGATTACAAGGTCAGTAATATTATTAGTTATATTAAAATTATTTACTTTACATAATGTTTAACATAAATTTATGTTGAATCAGTATTAAATATTAATATTATAATTTATATTTGATATATTAAATTATCAAATCTCCATATAATTAATATGAAGATATGATATTATATAATATTATAATTTTTATTTGATATATTAAATTATAAATGATTTGTATGAAATTATCTAAAATTATTATTATTAGAATGAGTATGAGTACTATTTTTGTTATTATTATTATTGTTATTATTATTATTATTATCATCATCATCATTATTATTACTATTATCATTATGAAAATTATTATTATTAATAGTTAGAAATTTTGATATAATAAATTTCTCATTAAAATTGAATAAAAGTGGTAGCAGAAATTTGTTGAATGAGTAAATCGTTCAATTTATTAAATAATTTTTTAAAGTCTAATATTTTTTTAATAAATTATCAGAATGATTCCTATTATGGTGTATGCGGGTAGTAATATTACTACAGGACCAAGAAGTGTTGATTATGACAATAAGTCTAGATTTTATTTTCCTGAAAATGAAGATACATGTTTCAATGATGTAAGAACTATGATATACATACGACTTGAATTACCGGAGAGTCGGCATTTTTTAAGTATAAGGGCTTAGTATAATACCGGAGGTACGAGTGCTTACTATTTTTGTTTAGTTCCTGTACGAGACGAGGTTGAGTGGTGAATGATATTTCAAATGGCAAGTGCCGAAATGAATTGGAGAATAGTTGAGTTATATGTTGAAATATTTTCAAATGATAATAGAGGTCTTTTTTTGAATAGTTTATTTGGAACCAAAGAATAAAGTTGAGGATATTATTGTCTCGGCAAATGAGACAATCAAATGGTTAATTTGGATTCTCAACATTTTAACCATGTGGAACAAAATCCTCCCTTTGACCCGACAGCTATTTTTCCCCGATCAAACAATTTATAATATTGACTCGATCCCTCCGGTTCTCCTATAGTACATTCATCAATGATCTATGATAATATAGAAGTCGAGGATACTCGTAACGAAGATGTTGATGTGATTAGGAAGAAGGGAATGACGACGATGAAGATTTTATACCAATTATAAGGGAAGGATGGGAACTTAGTAGAGGATTATCGCACTCTATCGACAAACATGATGATTCGATTATGATCCAAATGAGAAGTGCTCGGCCGACGGTGTCATATCGATGCAACATCTCAGTAAAAGAAAGATTGTCTGCATTAATGTGTAACGTATTATGTATATATTAAGGAGTAAAATTACCATATAACCAAAAAAGTAATAAATTACCATCATAAAAAGCAGTCCACTCTGCATCACAAAACACCATAGGGTCCGTCGGGGGGAGATCATCCGGCTCATCACTCGTATGTATGGAATCTATATCAGTGGGTAAGCCGACTCTGGTCATAATCATATCTAGTCGATGACTCTGCCCGACATCCTCTAAATGTCTACGATAAGAAGTCAACAATTTTTTTCCAGCATGTTTTCATCTTCTCGTTAAAATATCTCTCATTCCTATAAATACATCCTTAATTGCTCTCATACTCGCATTTAATTATTTATTTGTAAGTAAAATAATTATACATAAAGTAATGTCAAGAAATAATAATATGAAAAATAACATATATATGACCTATCTGGACGGATGTCACCACGTGGGACATAAGCGACTACATGAATCGCTCTCTACCTGGCTTGCTCGGTCGTCGCCGATCAAAGCACGACCGAAATATCGCTAAGTGAAAATAGTACGCATACCATATATCTCATACCACCGGATGTATTGCAATATGCTATCGAGATCGTACACTCCTATGATTGGTACTAATCGATGAAAACGAACATCGACCCACTCGTCAACATAATGACGCCAATAAATCCTCCAACTGCACCGCTATTCTCGAGGTATGCTCAACACTATCAAACTCTCTATGAGTACTCCACTAAGTAATGGATCCGTGGAGGAATAGTCCTGGGACATACCAAACAAATTTCATGACTCTATCCTGGATAGTAGTAAGCAACAATCCAAAAATGAATGAGTGATACCTTAGCAATCTAAATATTCATATCCCGGTGTGATTATGCCTAAAAATAGATTAAAACTCCCCGACCTCATGTTTTATTTTATTACATATGCATGTTTATTTTTTAGATTTGTTTCTCGCTCCGTCTGTCATTTTTTTAGGGAAATCAAGCCAAAACTCTTAGAATCGAGCCCTAAACCAAGTTTTCACGCTTAACCGACTCGACCATGTGCCCAACCCAAGTCACATGTCGCAGCCCATAGAGCGCATACGACCCGTATGCCCTCGCATATGGGCCGTATGGTCTTCATCCGAAAATATCTTCAAAGATGGCAAACGATTTAATGCCGCGATTCCCTTCCAAATTAGCCGATCCCCTCCTATATATTCCACCAAGAAATTTGTGGTTTTCGAGGAGATTCATTTTGGTCATTGTCTCCACCTCTTTCATCTCTTTCACTCCATCTCCACAAACTATAGCCACCGGCCAATCTCAAAGGCATCGAGACATCTAAGCAAATGAGTCCCAAGAGGAGGCGTAAGAACGAAGCGGAAGATCGGCACAGGGGCAACATTGTTTACCCCCCGAAAGGTCGAAGGAAGAAACTCAAGAGAAAAGTCAAGATCAAACCCTCAGAGCAAACCCTAAGAACTGAAGTAGTACAATCCCTGTATAACAAGAACTGTGTCAATGTCAAGCCAGTATTTTGATACAACCAATCACAAGAAATTTCAATGTGATTTTGCTTTCACACAAGTGAGTTGAAAGTCAATTTCACGAGGCTGATCAGGTGTCAATGTTGCAAACATCTGATTAAGTCTGGATTTGCATCCACAAAATAAATGATAATCGAGTATACAAGGAACATCCACAAAATGGTGTTATCAATTGCATCCACAATCCAATTAATACTGGTAAGATTATCCATCAATAATAAAGGGATAAATAGGTTTATTCTATACCCGACCTAGAGGTCAATACAAACAAGTTCTAGATCCGTAAAATACCACGGCACTTAAGTTTTATTCTATAGTAAGCAAAAGAGAAGTGATGTATAGAATAAGTGTAATGGGATGTTGTAGAATATTTTATTTCTTTTTAGATGAAAGGGGTGTCAGTGCTTAGGCACTTTGTCGAAAGTCCCGACAGACGAGGACCTCAAGTTGTAATCTCTTCAATTAAAGGTCACATTGAAGGTGAAATTCGAGATCCCTATGAGTGGAAGAGCGAAGCAGGAGTCCCTTCAGACGAGAACATTTGAGCAGAGACCTTTTTTGAACAAAAATTAAACCCAAAACCCCTGAGAAAGAGAAAGGAGAAGGAAAGAGAGCAGAAGGAAAGTGGTGTGTCGGATATGTGCACCAAAGCAGGCCCTTCAATTCCCTAAAGTCTTCAGGACATACTTTGGTGGGTGGCTCTTTGTTTACCCCTGAAAGGTCGAAGGAAGAAACTCAAGAGAAAAAGTCAAGACTAAACCTCAGATCAAACCCTAAGAGTCAAGTAGTACAATCCCTATACAACAAGAACTCAGTGTCAATGCCAAGCCGTATTTTGATACAACCCAATCATAAAAAATTCAATGTGATTTTTCTTTCATGAACATAAATTGAAAGTCAATTTCACAAGCATGATCTCGGTGCCAATGTTGCAAACATCTGATCAAGTCAGGATTTACATCAACTCGTTGACAAGTAATCATTTGTTGATCAAATCAAACCCTAATAAACATCAATACAAGTCTAATTGATGTTTAATTAGGAGGTTTCTCAGTAAGAGAATTTATTTGGCAAAGACACTGAGTTACAACTGAGGAAACTGGGATTTGTTCAGAAGAAAACATGGTTTTCTTGATCAAGAAATTTTTAGCATAAGCAAACAGGAATAAAATGAGAATCTAAAAATACAGAGGTGATCATCATGAATTTAGAGAATTTTGATGAAAATTTCATGATTTTTGAATCAATGTAACTATTAAAATAAATTGGGAGAAGAAAATCAGAGCAATCTAAGGGCTAGGATTCAATCAAGGGTGCAACTTGGGGCTAAAGGCCTAGCTGGGTGCAAACTAGGGCTGCCAAATAGAGGAGAGGTAGCTTTGGCGCTGGAAAATTATTTGAAAGGAAGGAATTACTAGGTGAACTTAGTGTACCATGTTTGTTTCTCATTAAACATGATGTGTGGGCCCGGACCACGTGAACCTGGCTCACTCGAACTACAATACATCTCCCATTCTGTTCCTTTCTCCGACAATGGGTCCCACAAGGACAAAACACCGACCCTTCTTCCCCGCTCGCTATTCCTCCTCTCGCTGAACCCGATTTTCAACAAAAAAAAAACGAAAATGGAAAACGGGTCAAACGGAACGAAAAATTACAAATAATATACCGTTGAAAAGCTCTAACCAAGAAGAATTCATTGAAATAATTATTTTTGAAGATGGTGTATTGTACATCACTCGCATCAAAGAGGAAAGAATTCGGGTATGGAATTCAATAGAGCGATTCTGGGAGTAATCGGACGAATCGGCGCTTTAGGAGGTGCTATGTAGGTCCCACGATTTAGTTAGAATCATTACTGGCATAATTTCTTTGATGGAATTGGTGCACAAGATAATGTGCCAATCTTGACAAGGGGCTCAATTCTGTTTGAGAGAGAAGGAGTTGAAATTGAGCAAAGGCACGTATAGTTATATCTTTTACCACGCCGGCAATCCATGTCAAGAGATGCTCAAACAACAAACACAAAGGGAACTCATTTGTGCCACTCAATGACAAAGATCAAAGGCTGAAATTTTGTCACCTCGATCTCGTAGGCTAAAGAAACACAAATTGTGTTTAGAGAAACACAATTCGCCAATTGAACTTCACCTGAGCCTCATATAAACCCCCTAGCAGCAAAGCAAAAAAAGGAGTATCAATAGAAAGGAAGTAGCCATTATCCTTAAGGGTAAAGAGAGCCAGTAATAAAAAGGAAGAGGAAAGAGAGAATTTCATTCCTTCTAGTATCAACAGAGAGATAGAGAGCTTAGATATTGAATTCAGAGAGAGAGTGTGCAAGAAGAGAAGGAGAGAATCGGTATAATCGATTGATCTCAGTTTTTACATGAGAACTCGATTCATTTATCTCAATTACTCTATTAGAGGTGAGTTATAAGCTCTGTGTAGTGTCAATTGAGAGTTGGCAAGTTTAATTCTTAAAAATTAGAGTTTGATAGTGTAATCGTAATTGAATTTGCGAGTAACAGTATAATATTATGCCGTTTTAAATTTTCTCGATTTCCATCGATTTTCCTTTTTATTTTCTTCTTTTTTTCATAAGCTACAAGCTCAGAGAGTGTGAATCTTTTATTTTCTTTGATGAATTTTGCTTGAAAATCGATAAACAACATTGTTATATCGATTGTGTTGGGTTTTGGAATGCCCAAATCACATTAATGCTCAAGTGCGGGAAGACCGTAGAACAAAAATTTACTTCTACTTAAGTTAAGGATTAAAGTATGTCGGATAATTACCGAGAGATATATACATTTAATCCTTTACAAAAGACGGTAAAATATTATTTTACTTCTAACTTAAGTTTAGGGTTAAAGTGGTATGTCGGATGATTACCGAGAGATACACACCTCTTTAAACCTTTATTGATCTACTTCATGATTGATTTCTAAAATATTAATCTACTTAACAATTAAATAAATTAATATAAGATGTTATACCTCGCTTCCAAATTTCAATTGGAATGAAAATCGGCTTGTCTCGGAGCACCAAACGTCTGATGCCTATGTAGATTATCCACCAGGACTAACCAGAGAGCGGCTTATTTCTTTTGCTAGAAATATCGTAAATCGCGGTTTCTCGCAAAAACACTATTCACTCGAGAAAAAGAAGAATAGTACTATTCACGACTCATAGTAATTCTGTTTCACAAATGTGCAGAAATACCGCAACTTTCGTAAAAACACTATTCACCGATCCCATGAATTCTGAAACAACCATATACCGAGAGAGAGAAAGTAGAACTGATTTTGATGTAGCTTTCTCTCTCACCCCACCCCTCTATTTATTGCCAAATTTGGGATTGCCAAATTACCAAAATGCCCTTGAGGATGATGTCATGGATGATGTCATATATGATGTCATGGATGATGTCATCTAAGGTCTAAATTTACAAGTTTACCATTGGGCCTTTTTGGGCTTTTTTAGGCTTTTCAGATTTTGGGCTTTTAATTATTAATTAAGGCTTTCATTATTAATGGGCTTTTGGCCCATAATTCAAATCCATAATTAACATTTAAAATCTAAATCAAATATATATAATTGTCATGTACAATTATATTTTTTTCGGTTGTTGTTTCGGTGAATTTATACGACGTGTCCAACACGTTATAAATTCAATCTGATTTTTGCTTCTTATCATCTCTATGACAAATATAATTATATCATATATAATTAATTATAACCATCTTATTATTAATTATAAATAATTTATAATTAATCAATAAGATTCTCCGATTAACTCCTATACGGTGTGACCCGACAGGATCCATGTTATGTTGGTAAATAGAGTTAAAACCGTTTTAACTTCTATAATCATATGAGGCATCCGCGTAATGCACTATGACCATCCAATTACACAGATGATAATGTACTTGTACAATATCATGATCCAAGAAACTATTTACTTGTGTTTAATTCTTTTGTCTCATAGCTATCGATCGCTTCAAGGTAGGTATGTGTTATCCTTGCAAACTTAATATTTTCTTGATCCTGAGTAAGTTATCAAATATAATTACTCTTGTAATTATACTGCTAGCAGATAATCTTACTCTATCAAGGGCCCAGTGATGCTATAACTCATATAGAAATACGAGGGACAATAGTACTTTTGGCAAACCATCTCTTCCTCCGCATAAGTTATGTATACCGAAGAGCTACCTTTATAGCCACCTTTTATGGATAACGTTTGGTAGAAATCACACACATACATATCTTATGTAGGAAAGATGAATACCTCATACTTTAGAATTTAATACTGAACGAAAATATTAATGACACGAACACAATTCCATTTAATATTTCATTCGGGGTCTATCAAATACGATGTTCCTAGAACATCTATCTATGTGATTAAAATGACAACTCTTTGTCTATGGTCCGTAAAACTTGACCATCATTTAATCCACATACTAACTCGATAACTGTTAATTAGTGTTCCTACTAATTACCTTGGTTAGTGACTTTTAAGAGTATATTCTATATTATGAAGTTTCACAATTCCAATCATGAACTCGGAATGATTCATAAATTTAATAATACTGAAGGAAACAAAATATCATTTAAATATCCAATTCATGAACAAAACTTTATGTAACAAATTTATCATATTATTGATTTCAAGATTATTACAAACTAACAAATTGATCTCGGTGTTTCACTTGAGAACTCGATAACAATAAATTAAAAGGAATTGCATGTGTAATTGAGTATATTTTGACTGAGATAGATGTTATGAAGCCTGTTAAGTGCATAAATAACATTGCAAATGAATGAACAATAGGAATTTGGTGTGAATTGTGACTGGTACCGTTCGAAGCTGCATCATACTAGCTTATACAATGCTTTAACACAATTTTAATCGATTTAGACATTCGATGCTGCATTAATTCGCATAATTACACAAGAACGATGTAGTATAAGTCAAGAATTGTTGAAATAATTATTGAATTTGATCATAATTTGTGATTGTAACTCTTGGTACCGAATTGTACCAATTCGTCTCAACTGGTACTAGCGCACGACGCTCACCACCGTACCGATCTCCGATCAACCACCATAGGAAGATTTCCCATGGCGAGACGATGCTGAGGCACTTGTCTGATCGGAGAATCATAACCCCAATCGTCGGCGACGCTGCTAGCGCGGATCTCGACAAGGCAGTCAAAGAATCGAAGGTGCATGATTCTTGACGCGCAAGCACGGGTCTTGGTGCATCAGAGTGAATCTTGAGAGAGATCCAACGCATCCAGTAAATCGTAGAGTAAAAGAAAATGGAAAGTGAATCTGGACCGTTCATCATTTAATAGATTAATCTTAGAGTAAATCCAACAGTCCACATTAAATAACAAAATTAAAACGAAGAGGGCCGGCCCAGCTACCATAATGGGCCCATTCGCAAAAAAAAAAAAGAAAATAAACTTGGCTCATTCCAATTAAAGCCCATTAAGTTAATAACAGAAAAAGAGAAATTTAATTAGTAAATAAATTATTTGAAAATGTTCCCAAACTCCAAATTGACTCAAATTTATTTCTATAAATTCTTTGTTTTCATAGTATTTTTCTATATAAAAATATTTCAATTTTAAGAATTTTTACTGTACTGAAATAATTTAAAAGCAAAAGGACTTTATTTGCTTTTTTTGTTTGACCAAGTTTTGACTTACTATTTTGGCTATTATAAAAATCCTAAAAATTCAAATAAAATTTTGAATAATAGCCAACTTATTTTCTATTATTTTTGTGAGTATTTTTTTATGAAAATAAATAGATATTATTTTTGCAAGTAATTTTTCTACAAAAATAAATAGAGTTAAAAATAAAAATAAATTTACCTTTGCAAATTGAGATAATAATAAAGGATATTATCTTAATAATAAAAAAATATAATCAATAAAAATATAATAATCCTTTTAAATTTTATAGGTGATTAAATATGCTCACACAAGGGGTGTGGAGCAACATAGTGATTTTGCACAAGTAATGCAATATTCTAAACAGTCAGTTAATAGCAGTTAGGACAAGAACATCCTGACGCTCGCTAAGAAGATGACTAAGATGTAACATCAGCACAAGCGAGTGTGCTGATTTCAAGAGAGAAGAAAATCATGATGTTCAAAGAGGTGGCATCATGATGATTACGTGTCATGAATAATAATTCATGACCAGTCATACTAGTAAGACCAAACTAATCAGTCGATAAGTTTGTCTTCTAGTTCATGAGATTGAACCGATCTGTTAGTAAGTTCATCTCTCGAGATTATAGGATTGAATCGATCTATAGTAGATTCATCCTCAAACTTGATGAATCGAACCGATCTGTAGTAGGTTCTTTCACTAATACATATGCCTCAATGTCAAACTGCCCAAGATGTTTCGGGTTTGACTTTGTGTGTAGTAGTGTTCCTAGGTTTATGAATCTGCTCAGTGCTGAAATTCATAATCTAGAAGATCAGTAAGATGAAACAAGTGGGCCAAATCCACCCGTCTCCTGATTCACCAATCTCAAGATCAACCGGCTAAGTGCTTCGAGTTGTATTTTGTGTGATTGGTCATTGACTAGTAAAGATTGAACTGATCTGTAGTAGGTTCATCTTCTAGATCAATTAAGGTTGAGTCGATCTATTAGTAGACTCACCTTCCATCCCTCCGTAAAGGTCGATCTGATCTGTTAGTAAGATCGTCTCTCGGAGCGGTAAAGATTGAACTGATCTGTAGTAAGTTCATCTTTTCACCACCCTATCTCACTGGACTGACCTGTTAGTAAGTCCAGAGTATTTTAGTGATCCCTATCACTGAAGTACGTGACCACTTAATTATCATTTAGCTATACTATTTGCTTTCCCTTTCAAGATCCAGAGGTGCCTCGAGGTTAATAGCACAGGGTAATTAACGGTGGGGGCTTGCGCCCATCGAAATCTATAAGTACCCACAATCACTAAAAAACCCCCTAAATGTGGATCCCAATGGGTCTAAACGGTAGAATTAACCGACGCTAAATAAATGCACGCTTAGGAGGGATCTCCGTGTCCTTCTTTCGCATCCCATCGCCTTGCGACGGTGAGGAGCGCGCAAAAAAAGGATCGCACAAGCATCCAAAGTTTGATTATCTCTTTTTATTGTATTCTCTGTTGTTTAGATATATTCTCGTGGATGTCTTTTGTCTTAGCTCTATGTATCTTTATTACATTTTTATATGCCGCAATGAGCGACTAAGTACTTTAGTTTTTAGAGACTGAAATGTGAAACTCGGATATGAGTATCTATTAAAGATTGCTTTGAATCAATGTTTGTGATTGTTATGCTGAGTACTATTGCCAAATTACTTGTCTGATCTGTTTGTCAAACCGTTAGGATTAGGTCTTGAGCCGAGGCCAGGCTCTTGCAACCGTACAAGGTTCGACGGTTTGCCAAAGGGTTCTTTCTAAATACTATAGGTAGATCCGAGACCTTAAATGATAGATCAGGGTACCCGAAAGGTTGAACCTCCGTTCAGATCGAGAGATCTGAGCATGCCTATAGGAAACCATGCACTCAATCTAGGTGATCTAAACCGAGAAGCGACAAATTGAGGCGTAAGGAACTTAGAAATTTCGTCGACCATATTCTAACTAGCGGTCGAGAAGCGACAGTTGAGTTTCGCTAACCGTGGTAGTGGCTAGTTAGGATTTGCGCAACCGGAGAAGAAACCAGGTCTTTAGGAATAGTCGTGATCGGTCTCCGAGTCCATACGGTCGTATGGTCTAGCTCCGAGTGGATCTGACTTGTGTCCCTAAGAACTAATATTTTATAAAAACTAAAACACAATAATATTTAGTTACTATTTTTCTACTTAATCTGTTTTAAATTTATAACCCCAAAACCAGAACAAACCCCTCTTTTTATTTATTTGCACATCTAGAGATCCAAGCGGCGTAAACTCAGCAATTACCTCATTCCTTATGGATCGACCCCTTACTATACCAACATAGGTCGTACGCTTGCAGCCGAACCAAAGTTGCATAAGAGTATTATAAATTTTAAAAGTTGGTACGACCCATTTGGACATCACGGTGCACCACCGATGGCAAACGGTCATAACACTGTTATATGGATACCAATTAACGTGACCGTCCACAATGCTATCAAACATATCTCTAGGAACATCCGGACCGACATGATTTGGAGAATGAATAAAAGTATGCTTATTTGTCCAGTACCTCCCATATAGCTGACAAGAATCCAAATCAGGCTCACCCCAAGCAGTAAATGGCTCGATTAGTTTCGGGCGACTAACATTGAACCATATTCATCCCCACATCTGGAGGAGAATCACCGGCCCGATAATCATTTTTGAACCAGCTCGAACAACAATGGACAAATTACGATACAAAAGTACTAGCACTGCAACCCCCCAATTGTACCACTGAGGGTGCTTCAGATCTATGAGGAACTGCAGATACATAGCAGGAACTCCGGTCCAAATACTATCACCAAATAATAAACCACCGAATAAATCCATGATAAAAGCTCGAGTGTAGTAAATTACCTCCTTTGGTGTAGCATCATCATGCAAACTCGGGAACTGTTCCGCCAACCATGACAAGCTTAAACTATATCGAGACTGCTTATACACAGCCTGCCCCGCCACGGTGCGCTTCTTACTCAACCATGTTGAACCAGATAACGGCTTACCAAATGCCTGTACTGTCAAGTCCATCCAATCGCTGTCCGAACTGCCGGTAATTAGAATGTCCGAACTGACGGTAATTTAAATGAACATAATTTTTTTAATTGTACATAATTATTAACATGCATATTTTTTTTAAATGAACATAATTTTTAACAGGGACATATTTTTTTAAATGACTATAATTTTTAACATGCACTTAATGTTTGATTATACAAATAATTAATAACACATATTTAATTTTATAAATAACTAACAACTAATATTTCATTCTATGCAAAATTATCAATAAATATACCTAATTATATTTAATTATATCTAATATTAACTAAATCTAAATAATTAACAAAAATTAATATAAATGCTAAAATGTACCATCAATACATCTAATATATCATTATGCATATTATTTATCATCATTAACAAACACATCTAATTTAATTTTTGGATTATATCATATTTTCTAATATATAATCTAAATACTTAATTATTTTAAAAAAACTTACATAGAAATAGAGAGGATGAGGTGCTGAATGAAAAATAGCGGGTCGATCTATAACAACAGGAGTGTCAACTTCACCAAGAGAGTATGGTGGCTAACAATGGTGATGGTGTTGTTTTCACCATTTTCGAACGAAGGGAAGGCGGAAGGAGAAAGGGGAGAGAGAGGAGAGAGAGACGCGGTGACACGGAAAAAGAGGGAAAAAGAATCTTTGCGGGAGAAGGGACACATGTCACATGGGGTCGGGACGGAATCTCGATTTCCGTTCGGAGGACGAGAAATGGAAAAGTAGGGCTGGGACGGATAGCATGTTTTCGTCCTTGTTACTTCCGTAAATCTCACGTGGATACCGCTATGTCCGTGATTTCAAATTTTTAATTGGTTACTATTAAAAAAATCGGTAATAAGTATGCCATTTTAAAAAGTTTTTATTTATGTAAGCTAAGTACGCTATTTAAAAAATTGATACAATGCAAATGTGACATAATAAATCAAGTGATAGATAGTTAACTAGAATAATCTTAAAAAAATACTAGCATTTTGTTTGTGCGTTGCTATGGTGATATCTTTCAAAAATATAAAAATTCACATCTTCATGTGAAAAATAAGGAAATAAAAATAAAAATAATTTTATAATTAATATAAATTTCAATTATGAATACATAATTAATGTAAAATAAATGTAAATTGAGAGGAAAATTAACATTCAAAGATTTAAAGAAAGTTAAAATTCACAATTAATGGCAATCTAAAAAAAGAAACAAAATAAAGCAATTGTACTCCTAAATTATGTAGTATTTCGTGTAACAAACAAAATTGAGAGAAAATTCTAAATTCAACGCAAATGGTCATAGAAATGGTAACATTATTTGATGAATAACTCAATCCGATGAATGATATTAACTCTAAAAATTTAACAAAAAAATCTAGACCATTACAGATTAGAACACATACGTGATTAGTAAGGAGTAGAGATATATTTAAATATTTATGAAAAAATAAAATTTAAGAGCTCCTCCTTCTCAAAACAATATTGTTAACTGATACACTATAAAGTACAATTCACGATATTTATATTTGATTTATGAACTATTTTGGTTCCCACCAGGGATTGTCGCGTATTTTGGGTTCAAATCTTCATTTCTAGAATTCTGATCAACGCTATAAATTAAATTCTATATATTTTTAGTCTATAATAAGAAATTAAATTCTATATATTTTAGCTTATATTTATTATTTTTAATGCAGTAAGCCAGTTTTGCTATCAAGGATACCATATGTATATAATGATCACGAAAATGAAAGTTTGTGTTAACCGTTTCGTTTAAGAGACGGTTTGTTTAAGATTTTCAAAATTTATTGTATCATAACTACTTATAATTTAATGAAAATTAATATAATTACTCCTAATTATGCCTATTAAAATATTATCCAATTAATACTTCGATATGACTATTCTACGACACTAAATTTGCACAAAACATAAGTAAGATGCATTAAAAAAAACAACAGTTTAAACTAGTTGATTGATTTTCTCAAACTTTTTGCCGCATAACTACATATAATTTCGTGCAAATTAATATAATTACTTCTAATTATGCCTATCATAAGATTATCTAATTAAAATTTCGATATGAATATTCTATGACGCTAATTTGGCACAAAACATAAGTAACATGCATTAAAAACTGCTGTTTAAACAAGTTATTTGAATTTTTTTTAAAATTTTCGGACGCATAAATACATATAGATTCGTGCCAATTAAAATAATTACTTCTAATTATGCCTATTATAAGATTATTCAATCAACACTTCGATATGAATATTCTACAACACTGTTTTCTCCCAAAACATAAGTAAGAAGCATTAGAAACAGATATTTGAACAAGTTATTTGAGTATTTCAAATTTTGTGGCCCCATAACTACACATAATTTAGTGAAAATTAAAATAATCACTCCTAATTATGTCTATTATAAGATTATCTAATTAACACTTCAATATGAACATTCTACAACACTAATTTTGCACAAAACATAAGTAGATGACTTTAAAAACAGCTCTTTAAACAAGTTGTTTCAGTTTTTTTAAATTTTTAGCCGCATAATTACACATAATTTCTTATAAATTAATATAATTACTCCTAAGCATGCCTATTATATGATCTTCTAATTAAAACTTCAAAATGAATATTCTACGACATAAATTATACACAAAACATAAGTAAGATGCATTAAAAAACAGATGTTTAAACAAGTAATTTGAGTTTTTCAAAAAATTTGGCTGCATAGCCACACATAATTTCTTATAAATTAATATAATTACTTCTAAATATGCCTGTTGTAAGATTCTCTAATTAACACTTCAATATAAATTAATATAATTACTCCTAACTATTTTTTAAACAAGTTGTTTAAGACTTTCAACATTTTTTGCATCAAAACTACACATAATTTCGAGCTAATTAAATATAATTGCTCCGAACTATGTCTATTATAAGATTGTCGAATTAACACTTCAATATGAATATCATAGGATACTAATTTTACATAAGACATAAGTAAGATACATTAGAAATTGCCGTTTAAACAAGTTGTTTAAGATTTTTAACATTTATTGCCTCATAATGACAAATAATTTAATGAAAATTAATATAATTACTCGAAATTATGCCTATTAGAAGACTTCGATATGAACATTTTACGACATGAATTTTGCATAAAAAATAAGTAAGATGCGTTAAAAACAGTTGTATAAACAAGTTGTTTGAGTTTTTTAAATTTTTTTGCTTTGCATAACTACACATAACTTCGCGCAAATTAATATAATTACTCCTAATTATGCCTATTATATAATTATCCAATTAACACTCGAATATGAATATCCTATAACAGTAATTACTCATAAAACATAAATAAGATACATTTGAAACAGTTGTTTAAACAAGTTGTTTAAGATTTTCAAAATGTATTGTATCATAACTACTTATAATTTCGTGAAAATTAATATAATTACTCCTAATTGTGCATATTAGAATATTATCCAGTTAATACTTCGATATGAATAAAATTTATTCTACGACACTAAATTTGCACACAACATAAGTAAGATGCATTAAAAAA
This sequence comes from Schoenoplectus tabernaemontani, assembly GCA_037127355.1. NCBI lineage: Eukaryota > Viridiplantae > Streptophyta > Magnoliopsida > Poales > Cyperaceae > Schoenoplectus > Schoenoplectus tabernaemontani. Next base: position 11,396,959 of record CM073743.1, read on the forward strand.
ATAAAGCGCTTAAAACTAGTTGATTGATTTTCTCAAACTTTTTGCCGCATAACTATATATAATTTCGTACAAATTAATATAATTACTCCTAATTATGCCTATCATAAGATTATCTAATTAAAATTTTGATATGAATATTCTATGATGCTAATTTGGCACAAAACATAAGTAGCATGCATTAAAAACTCATTGCTTAAACAAGTTGTTTGACTTTTTTAAAATTTTTGGCCCCATAAATACATATAGATTCGTGTAAATTAACATAATTACTTCTAATTATGCCTATTATAAGATTGTTCAATCAACACTTCGATATGAATATACTACAACACAGTTTTCTCCCAAAACACAAGTAAGATGCATTAGAAACAACTATTTGAGCAAGTTATTTGAGTATTTCAAATTTTGTGGCCCCATAACTACACATAATTTAATGAAAATTAAAATAATCACTCCTAATTATTCCTATTATATGATTATCTAATTAACACTTCAATATGAACATTCTACAACACTAATTTTGCACAAAACATAAGTAGGTGGCTTTAAAAACAACTTTTTGAACAAGTTGTTTCAGTTTTTTTTAAATTTTTGGCCGCATAATTACACATAATTTCTTATAAATTAATATAATTACTCCTAAGCATGCCTATTATATGATCTTCTAATTAAAACTTCGAAATGAATATTCTACGACACAAATTTTGCACAAAACATAAGTAAGATGCATTAAAAACAGATGTTTAAACAAGTAATTTGAGTTTTTCAAAATTTTTGGCGCATAGCCACACATAATTTCTTATAAATTAATATAATTACTCCTAAATATGCTCGTTGTAAGATTCTTTAATTAAAACATCGATATGACTATTCTACAACACTAATTTTGCACAAAACATAAGTAAGATGCATTAAAAACAAATTGCTTAAATAAGTTGTTTGATCTTTCCAAATTTTTGACAAAGATAACTCGCACATAATTTCGTATAAATTAATATAATTACTCCTAATTACGTCTCGTTATAATATTTTTTATTTAACACTTTGATATGAATATTCTACGACACTAATTTTTCACAAAACATAAGTAAGATGGATTAGAAACTGCTATTTAAAAAATTTGTTTGAGTTTTCAATATTTTTGCCCTCATAACTACATATAACTCCGTGAAATTAATATAACTCGCTCCGAATTACTCCTATTATAAAGTTGTCCAATTAAAACATCGATGTGAAAATTCTATAACGCTAATTTTGCACAAAATATAAGTAAGATGCGTTAAAACCTGTTGTTTAAACAAGTTGTTTGCCTTTTTTTGGCCGCGCAACTACAAATAATTTCGGGCAAATTAAAATAATTACTCCTTATCACGCATATTATAAGTTCTGTCCTATTAAATCTTCGATTTGAATATTTCATGACGCTAATTTTGAGCAAAACATAAGTAAAATGCATTAAAAACTCGCATTGTTTAAACAAGTTGCTTGAATTTTTCATAATTTTTGGCCGCGTAACTATATATAATTTCGTGCAAATTAATATAATTACTCCTAATTCCGCCTATTATAAAATTATCCAATTAAAACTTCGATATAAATATTCTATGACGCTAATATTACACAAAACATAAGTAAGATGCATTAAAACCGCTGTTTAAACAAGTTGTTTGCCTTTATGAAAACTTTTGCCCGCACAAGTACACATAATTTGGTGTAAATTAATATAATTACTCCTAATTATGTCTATTATAAGATTGTTCAATGAACACTTCAAAACGAATATTTTAGGGCGCTATTTTTGCTCAAAACATAGTAAGATGCATTAGAAACTGCTAATTAAAAAGTTAAGTTTTTCAATATTTTTGCCCTCATAACTACATATAATTTCGTAAAAATTAATATAATTACTCATAATTATGCCCATTAAAATATTAGGCAATTAACACTTCGATATAAACATTCTACGACACTAATTTTGCACAGACAAAAGTAGGATGCATTAAAAACAAATGCTTAAACAAGTTGTTTGTGTTTTTCAAAAATTTTGGCCGCATAAGCACACATAATTTCATACAAATTAATACAATTACTCCTAATTATGCCTATTATAAGATGGTCCAATTAACACTTCAATATGAATTTCTTACGACACTAATTTTTCATAAAACATAAGTAAGATATATTAGAAACCATTGTTTAAACAAGTTATTTAAGATTTTTAACATTTTTTGACTCGTAACTATACATAATTTCGTGAAAATTAATTTAATTACTCATAATTATACCTATTAGAGATTATCTAATTAATACTTTGATACTTCGACACAAATTTTGCACAAAACATAAGTAAGATGCATTGAAAATAATTGTTTAAACAAGTTGTTTGAGTTTTTAAAAATTGTTGGCCGCATCACTACATATAATTTCTTGAAAATTATTATAATTACTCCTAATTATGCCTGTTATGTGATTGTGCGATTAAAACATTGATATGAATATTCTATGATGCTAATTTTGCACAAAATATAACTAAGATGCATTCGAAACTATTTTTTAAACAAGTTGTTTAAGACTTTCAACATTTTTTGCATCAAAACTACACATAATTTCGAGCTAATTAAATATAATTGCTCCGAACTATGTCTATTATAAGATTGTCGAATTAACACTTCAATATGAATATCATAGGATACTAATTTTACATAAGACATAAGTAAGATACATTAGAAATTGCCGTTTAAACAAGTTGTTTAAGATTTTTAACATTTATTGCCTCATAATGACAAATAATTTAATGAAAATTAATATAATTACTCGAAATTATGCCTATTAGAAGACTTCGATATGAACATTTTACGACATGAATTTTGCATAAAAAATAAGTAAGATGCGTTAAAAACAGCTTGTATAAACAAGTTGTTTGAGTTTTTTAAATTTTTTTTGCTGCATAACTACACATAACTTCGCGCAAATTAATATAATTACTCCTAATTATGCCTATTATATAATTATCCAATTAACACTCGAATATGAATATCCTATAACAGTAATTACTCATAAAACATAAATAAGATACATTTGAAACAGTTGTTTAAACAAGTTGTTTAAGATTTTCAAAATGTATTGTATCATAACTACTTATAATTTCGTGAAAATTAATATAATTACTCCTAATTGTGCCTATTAGAATATTATCCAGTTAATACTTCGATATGAATAAAATTTATTCTACGACACTAAATTTGCACAAAACATAAGTAAGATGCATTAAAAAAACAGCAGCTTAAAACTAGTTGATTGATTTTCTCAAACTTTTTGCCGCATAACTATATATAATTTCGTGCAAATTAATATAATTACTCCTAATTATGCCTATCATAAGATTATCTAATTAAAATTTCGATATGAATATTCTATGATGCTAATTTGGCACAAAACATAAGTAGCATGCATTAAAAACTCATTGTTTAAACAAGTTGTTTGACTTTTTTAAAATTTTCGGCCCCATAAATACATATAGATTCGTGCAAATTAATATAATTACTTCTAATTATGCCTATTATAAGATTGTTCAATCAACACTTCGATATGAATATACTACAACACAGTTTTCTCCCAAAACACAAGTAAGATGCATTAGAAACAACTATTTGAGCAAGTTATTTGAGTATTTCAAATTTTGTGGCCCCATAACTACACATAATTTAGTGAAAATTAAAATAATCACTCCTAATTATTCCTATTATATGATTATCTAATTAACACTTCAATATGAACATTCTACAACACTAATTTTGCACAAAACATAAGTAGGTGGCTTTAAAAACAGCTTTTTGAACAAGTTGTTTCAGTTTTTTAAATTTTTGGCCGCATAATTACACATAATTTCTTATAAATTAATATAATTACTCCTAAGCATGCCTATTATATGATCTTCTAATTAAAACTTCGAAATGAATATTCTACGACACAAATTTTGCACAAAACATAAGTAAGATGCATTAAAAATGATGTTTAAACAAGTAATTTGAGTTTTTCAAAATTTTTGGTGCATAGCCACACATAATTTCTTATAAACTAATATAATTACTCCTAAATATGCCTGTTGTAAGATTCTTTAATTAAAACATCGATATGACTATTCTACAACACTAATTTTGCACAAAACATAAGTAAGATGTATTAAAAAACAATGCAGTTTAAACTAGTTGATTGATTTTCTCAAACTTTTTGCCGCATAACTATATATAATTTCGTGCAAATTAATATAATTACTCCTAATTATGCCTATCATAAGATTATCTAATTAAAATTTCGATATGAATATTCTATGATGCTAATTTGGCACAAAACATAAGTAGCATGCATTAAAAACTCATTGTTTAAACAAGTTGTTTGACTTTTTTAAAATTTTCGGCCCCATAAATACATATAGATTCGTGCAAATTAATATAATTACTTCTAATTATGCCTATTATAAGATTGTTCAATCAACACTTCGATATGAATATACTACAACACAGTTTTCTCCCAAAACACAAGTAAGATGCATTAGAAACAACTATTTGAGCAAGTTATTTGAGTATTTCAAATTTTGTGGCCCCATAACTACACATAATTTAGTGAAAATTAAAATAATCACTCCTAATTATTCCTATTATATGATTATCTAATTAACACTTCAATATGAACATTCTACAACACTAATTTTGCACAAAACATAAGTAGGTGGCTTTAAAAACAGCTTTTTTTGAACAAGTTGTTTCAGTTTTTTTTAAATTTTTGGCCGCATAATTACACATAATTTCTTATAAATTAATATAATTACTCCTAAGCATGCCTATTATATGATCTTCTAATTAAAACTTCGAAATGAATATTCTACGACACAAATTTTGCACAAAACATAAGTAAGATGCATTAAAAACAGATGTTTAAACAAGTAATTTGAGTTTTTCAAAATTTTTGGCTGCATAGCCACACATAATTTCTTATAAATTAATATAATTACTCCTAAATATGCCTCGTTGTAAGATTCTTTAATTAAAACATCGATATGACTATTCTACAACACTAATTTTGTACAAAACATAAGTAAGATGCATTAAAAACAATTTGTTTAAATAAGTTGTTTGATCTTTCCAAATTTTTGACAAAGATAATCGCACATAATTTCGTATAAATTAATATAATTACTCCTAATTACGTCTGCATTATAATATTTTTTATTTAACACTTTGATATGAATATTCTACGACACTAATTTTTCACAAAACATAAGTAAGATGGATTAGAAACTCGCTATTTAAAAAACTTGTTTGAGTTTTCAATATTTTTGCCCTCATAACTACATATAACTCCGTGAAATTAATATAACTGCTCCGAATTACTCCTATTATAAAGTTGTCCAATTAAAACATCGATGTGAAAATTCTATAACGCTAATTTTGCACAAAATATAAGTAAGATGCGTTAAAACCTCGTTGTTTAAACAAGTTGTTTGCCTTTTTTTGGCCGCGCAACTACAAATAATTTCGGGCAAATTAAAATAATTACTCCTTATCACGCATATTATAAGTCTGTCCTATTAAATCTTCGATTTGAATATTTCATGACGCTAATTTTGAGCAAAACATAAGTAAAATGCATTAAAAACTGCTGTTTAAACAAGTTGCTTGAATTTTTCATAATTTTTGGCCGCGTAACTATATATAATTTCGTGCAAATTAATATAATTACTCCTAATTCCGCCTATTATAAAATTATCCAATTAAAACTTCGATATAAATATTCTATGACGCTAATATTACACAAAACATAAGTAAGATGCATTAAAACTGCTTGTTTAAACAAGTTGTTTGCCTTTATGAAAACTTTTGCCTTAAGTACACATAATTTGGTGTAAATTAATATAATTACTCCTAATTATGTCTATTATAAGATTGTTCAATGAACACTTCAAAACGAATATTTTAGGGCGCTATTTTTGCTCAAAACATAGTAAGATGCATTAGAAACTCGCTAATTAAAAAGTTAAGTTTTTCAATATTTTTGCCCTCATAACTACATATAATTTAGTAAAAATTAATATAATTACTCATAATTATGCCCATTAAAATATTAGGCAATTAACACTTCGATATAAACATTCTACGACACTAATTTTGCACAGACAAAAGTAGGATGCATTAAAAACAATTTGTTTAAACAAGTTGTTTGTGTTTTTCAAAAATTTTGGCCGCATAAGCACACATAATTTCATACAAATTAATACAATTACTCCTAATTATGCCTATTATAAGATGGTCCAATTAACACTTCAATATGAATTTCTTACGACACTAATTTTTCATAAAACATAAGTAAGATATATTAGAAACCGCTGTTTAAACAAGTTATTTAAGATTTTTAACATTTTTTGACTCGAGAACTATACATAATTTCGTGAAAATTAATTTAATTACTCATAATTATACCTATTAGAGATTATCTAATTAATACTTTGATACTTCGACACAAATTTTGCACAAAACATAAGTAAGATGCATTGAAAATAATTGTTTAAACAAGTTGTTTGAGTTTTTAAAAATTGTTGGCCGCATCACTACATATAATTTCTTGAAAATTATTATAATTACTCCTAATTATGCCTGTTATGTGATTGTGCGATTAAAACATTGATATGAATATTCTATGATGCTAATTTTGCACAAAATATAACTAAGATGCATTCGAAACTATTTTTTAAACAAGTTGTTTAAGACTTTCAACATTTTTTGCATCAAAACTACACATAATTTCGAGCTAATTAAATATAATTGCTCAACTATGTCTATTATAAGATTGTCGAATTAACACTTCAATATGAATATCATAGGATACTAATTTTACATAAGACATAAGTAAGATACATTAGAAATTGCCGTTTAAACAAGTTGTTTAAGATTTTTAACATTTATTGCCTCATAATGACAAATAATTTAATGAAAATTAATATAATTACTCGAAATTATGCCTATTAGAAGACTTCGATATGAACATTTTACGACATGAATTTTGCATAAAAAATAAGTAAGATGCGTTAAAAACAATTGTATAAACAAGTTGTTTGAGTTTTTTAAATTTTTTTGCTGCATAACTACACATAACTTCGCGCAAATTAATATAATTACTCCTAATTATGCCTATTATATAATTATCCAATTAACACTCGAATATGAATATCCTATAACAAAGTAATTACTCATAAAACATAAATAAGATACATTTGAAACAGTTGTTTAAACAAGTTGTTTAAGATTTTCAAAATGTATTGTATCATAACTACTTATAATTTCGTGAAAATTAATATAATTACTCCTAATTGTGCCTATTAGAATATTATCCAGTTAATACTTCGATATGAATAAAATTTATTCTACGACACTAAATTTGCACAAAACATAAGTAAGATGCATTAAAAAAAGCAGCTTAAAACTAGTTGATTGATTTTCTCAAACTTTTTGCCGCATAACTATATATAATTTCGTGCAAATTAATATAATTACTCCTAATTATGCCTATCATAAGATTTTCTAATTAAAATTTCGATATGAATATTCTATGATGCTAATTTGGCACAAAACATAAGTAGCATGCATTAAAAACTGCTTTGTTTAAACAAGTTGTTTGACTTTTTTAAAATTTTCGCCCCATAAATACATATAGATTCGTGCAAATTAATATAATTACTTCTAATTATGCCTATTATAAGATTGTTCAATCAACACTTCGATATGAATATACTACAACACGTTTTCTCCCAAAACACAAGTAAGATGCATTAGAAACAACTATTTGAGCAAGTTATTTGAGTATTTCAAATTTTGTGGCCCCATAACTACACATAATTTAGTGAAAATTAAAATAATCACTCCTAATTATTCCTATTATATGATTATCTAATTAACACTTCAATATGAACATTCTACAACACTAATTTTGCACAAAACATAAGTAGGTGGCTTTAAAAACAGCTTTTTGAACAAGTTGTTTCAGTTTTTTTAAATTTTTGGCCGCATAATTACACATAATTTCTTATAAATTAATATAATTACTCCTAAGCATGCCTATTATATGATCTTCTAATTAAAACTTCGAAATGAATATTCTACGACACAAATTTTGCACAAAACATAAGTAAGATGCATTAAAAACAGATGTTTAAACAAGTAATTTGAGTTTTTCAAAATTTTTGGCTGCATAGCCACACATAATTTCTTATAAACTAATATAATTACTCCTAAATATGCCTGTTGTAAGATTCTTTAATTAAAACATCGATATGACTATTCTACAACACTAATTTTGCACAAAACATAAGTAAGATGTATTAAAAAAGCAATGCAGTTTAAACTAGTTGATTGATTTTCTCAAACTTTTTGCCGCATAACTATATATAATTTCGTGCAAATTAATATAATTACTCCTAATTATGCCTATCATAAGATTATCTAATTAAAATTTCGATATGAATATTCTATGATGCTAATTTGGCACAAAACATAAGTAGCATGCATTAAAAACTGCTTTTTTAAACAAGTTGTTTGACTTTTTTAAAATTTTCGGCCCCATAAATACATATAGATTCGTGCAAATTAATATAATTACTTCTAATTATGCCTATTATAAGATTGTTCAATCAACACTTCGATATGAATATACTACAACACAGTTTTCTCCCAAAACACAAGTAAGATGCATTAGAAACAACTATTTGAGCAAGTTATTTGAGTATTTCAAATTTTGTGGCCCCATAACTACACATAATTTAGTGAAAATTAAAATAATCACTCCTAATTATTCCTATTATATGATTATCTAATTAACACTTCAATATGAACATTCTACAACACTAATTTTGCACAAAACATAAGTAGGTGGCTTTAAAAACAGCTTTTTGAACAAGTTGTTTCAGTTTTTTTAAATTTTTGGCCGCATAATTACACATAATTTCTTATAAATTAATATAATTACTCCTAAGCATGCCTATTATATGATCTTCTAATTAAAACTTCGAAATGAATATTCTACGACACAAATTTTGCACAAAACATAAGTAAGATGCATTAAAAACAGATGTTTAAACAAGTAATTTGAGTTTTTCAAAATTTTTGGCTGCATAGCCACACATAATTTCTTATAAATTAATATAATTACTCCTAAATATGCCTGTTGTAAGATTCTTTAATTAAAACATCGATATGACTATTCTACAACACTAATTTTGCACAAAACATAAGTAAGATGCATTAAAAACAATTGTTTAAATAAGTTGTTTGATCTTTCCAAATTTTTGACAACATAACTGCACATAATTTCGTATAAATTAATATAATTACTCCTAATTACGTCTGTTATAATATTTTTTATTTAACACTTTGATATGAATATTCTACGACACTAATTTTTCACAAAACATAAGTAAGATGGATTAGAAATCGCTATTTAAAAAACTTGTTTGAGTTTTCAATATTTTTGCCCTCATAACTACATATAACTCCGTGAAATTAATATAACTGCTCAATTACTCCTATTATAAAGTTGTCCAATTAAAACATCGATGTGAAAATTCTATAACGCTAATTTTGCACAAAATATAAGTAAGATGCGTTAAAACTGTTGTTTAAACAAGTTGTTTGCCTTTTTTGGCCGCGCAACTACAAATAATTTCGGGCAAATTAAAATAATTACTCCTTATCACGCATATTATAAGTCTGTCCTATTAAATCTTCGATTTGAATATTTCATGACGCTAATTTTGAGCAAAACATAAGTAAAATGCATTAAAAGCTATTTGTTTAAACAAGTTGCTTGAATTTTTCATAATTTTTGGCACAGCGTAACTATATATAATTTCGTGCAAATTAATATAATTACTCCTAATTCCGCCTATTATAAAATTATCCAATTAAAACTTCGATATAAATATTCTATGACGCTAATATTACACAAAACATAAGTAAGATGCATTAAAGCTATTTGTTTAAACAAGTTGTTTGCCTTTATGAAAACTTTTGCCCGCACAAGTACACATAATTTGGTGTAAATTAATATAATTACTCCTAATTATGTCTATTATAAGATTGTTCAATGAACACTTCAAAACGAATATTTTAGGGCGCTATTTTTGCTCAAAACATAGTAAGATGCATTAGAAAGCGCTAATTAAAAAGTTAAGTTTTTCAATATTTTTGCCCTCATAACTACATATAATTTAGTAAAAATTAATATAATTACTCATAATTATGCCCATTAAAATATTAGGCAATTAACACTTCGATATAAACATTCTACGACACTAATTTTGCACAGGACAAAAGTAGGATGCATTAAAAACAATTGTTTAAACAAGTTGTTTGTGTTTTTCAAAAATTTTGGCGCATAAGCACACATAATTTCATACAAATTAATACAATTACTCCTAATTATGCCTATTATAAGATGGTCCAATTAACACTTCAATATGAATTTCTTACGACACTAATTTTTCATAAAACATAAGTAAGATATATTAGAAACCGCTTGTTTAAACAAGTTATTTAAGATTTTTAACATTTTTTGACTCGAACTATACATAATTTCGTGAAAATTAATTTAATTACTCATAATTATACCTATTAGAGATTATCTAATTAATACTTTGATACTTCGACACAAATTTTGCACAAAACATAAGTAAGATGCATTGAAAATAATTGTTTAAACAAGTTGTTTGAGTTTTTAAAAATTGTTGGCCGCATCACTACATATAATTTCTTGAAAATTATTATAATTACTCCTAATTATGCCTGTTATGTGATTGTGCGATTAAAACATTGATATGAATATTCTATGATGCTAATTTTGCACAAAATATAACTAAGATGCATTCGAAACTATTTTTTAAACAAGTTGTTTAAGACTTTCAACATTTTTTGCATCAAAACTACACATAATTTCGAGCTAATTAAATATAATTGCTCCGAACTATGTCTATTATAAGATTGTCGAATTAACACTTCAATATGAATATCATAGGATACTAATTTTACATAAGACATAAGTAAGATACATTAGAAATTGCCGTTTAAACAAGTTGTTTAAGATTTTTAACATTTATTGCCTCATAATGACAAATAATTTAATGAAAATTAATATAATTACTCGAAATTATGCCTATTAGAAGACTTCGATATGAACATTTTACGACATGAATTTTGCATAAAAAATAAGTAAGATGCGTTAAAAACAGTTGTATAAACAAGTTGTTTGAGTTTTTTAAATTTTTTTGCTGCATAACTACACATAACTTCGCGCAAATTAATATAATTACTCCTAATTATGCCTATTATATAATTATCCAATTAACACTCGAATATGAATATCCTATAACAGTAATTACTCATAAAACATAAATAAGATACATTTGAAACAGTTGTTTAAACAAGTTGTTTAAGATTTTCAAAATGTATTGTATCATAACTACTTATAATTTCGTGAAAATTAATATAATTACTCCTAATTGTGCCTATTAGAATATTATCCAATTAATACTTCGATATGAATAAAATTTATTCTACGACACTAAATTTGCACAAAACATAAGTAAGATGCATTAAAAAAACAGCAGTTAAAACTAGTTGATTGATTTTCTCAAACTTTTTGCCGCATAACTATATATAATTTCGTGCAAATTAATATAATTACTCCTAATTATGCCTATCATAAGATTTTCTAATTAAAATTTCGATATGAATATTCTATGATGCTAATTTGGCACAAAACATAAGTAGCATGCATTAAAAACTGCTGTTTAAACAAGTTGTTTGACTTTTTTAAAATTTTCGGCCCCATAAATACATATAGATTCGTGCAAATTAATATAATTACTTCTAATTATGCCTATTATAAGATTGTTCAATCAACACTTCGATATGAATATACTACAACACAGTTTTCTCCCAAAACACAAGTAAGATGCATTAGAAACAACTATTTGAGCAAGTTATTTGAGTATTTCAAATTTTGTGGCCCCATAACTACACATAATTTAGTGAAAATTAAAATAATCACTCCTAATTATTCCTATTATATGATTATCTAATTAACACTTCAATATGAACATTCTACAACACTAATTTTGCACAAAACATAAGTAGGTGGCTTTAAAAACAGCTTTTTGAACAAGTTGTTTCAGTTTTTTAAATTTTTGGCCGCATAATTACACATAATTTCTTATAAATTAATATAATTACTCCTAAGCATGCCTATTATATGATCTTCTAATTAAAACTTCGAAATGAATATTCTACGACACAAATTTTGCACAAAACATAAGTAAGATGCATTAAAAACAGATGTTTAAACAAGTAATTTGAGTTTTTCAAAATTTTTGGCTGCATAGCCACACATAATTTCTTATAAACTAATATAATTACTCCTAAATATGCCTGTTGTAAGATTCTTTAATTAAAACATCGATATGACTATTCTACAACACTAATTTTGCACAAAACATAAGTAAGATGTATTAAAAAAACAGCAGTTTAAACTAGTTGATTGATTTTCTCAAACTTTTTGCCGCATAACTATATATAATTTCGTGCAAATTAATATAATTACTCCTAATTATGCCTATCATAAGATTATCTAATTAAAATTTCGATATGAATATTCTATGATGCTAATTTGGCACAAAACATAAGTAGCATGCATTAAAAACTGCTGTTTAAACAAGTTGTTTGACTTTTTAAAATTTTCGGCCCCATAAATACATATAGATTCGTGCAAATTAATATAATTACTTCTAATTATGCCTATTATAAGATTGTTCAATCAACACTTCGATATGAATATACTACAACACAGTTTTCTCCCAAAACACAAGTAAGATGCATTAGAAACAACTATTTGAGCAAGTTATTTGAGTATTTCAAATTTTGTGGCCCCATAACTACACATAATTTAGTGAAAATTAAAATAATCACTCCTAATTATTCCTATTATATGATTATCTAATTAACACTTCAATATGAACATTCTACAACACTAATTTTGCACAAAACATAAGTAGGTGGCTTTAAAAACAGCTTTTTGAACAAGTTGTTTCAGTTTTTAAATTTTTGGCCGCATAATTACACATAATTTCTTATAAATTAATATAATTACTCCTAAGCATGCCTATTATATGATCTTCTAATTAAAACTTCGAAATGAATATTCTACGACACAAATTTTGCACAAAACATAAGTAAGATGCATTAAAAACAGATGTTTAAACAAGTAATTTGAGTTTTTCAAAATTTTTGGCTGCATAGCCACACATAATTTCTTATAAATTAATATAATTACTCCTAAATATGCCTGTTGTAAGATTCTTTAATTAAAACATCGATATGACTATTCTACAACACTAATTTTGCACAAAACATAAGTAAGATGCATTAAAAACATTTTGTTTAAATAAGTTGTTTGATCTTTCCAAATTTTTGACAAGATAACTGCACATAATTTCGTATAAATTAATATAATTACTCCTAATTACGTCTGTTATAATATTTTTTATTTAACACTTTGATATGAATATTCTACGACACTAATTTTTCACAAAACATAAGTAAGATGGATTAGAAACTGCTATTTAAAAAACTTGTTTGAGTTTTCAATATTTTTGCCCTCATAACTACATATAACTCCGTGAAATTAATATAACTGCTCCGAATTACTCCTATTATAAAGTTGTCCAATTAAAACATCGATGTGAAAATTCTATAACGCTAATTTTGCACAAAATATAAGTAAGATGCGTTAAAACCTGTTGTTTAAACAAGTTGTTTGCCTTTTTTTGGCGCGCAACTACAAATAATTTCGGGCAAATTAAAATAATTACTCCTTATCACGCATATTATAAGTCTGTCCTATTAAATCTTCGATTTGAATATTTCATGACGCTAATTTTGAGCAAAACATAAGTAAAATGCATTAAAAACTGCTGTTTAAACAAGTTGCTTGAATTTTTCATAATTTTTGGCCGCGTAACTATATATAATTTCGTGCAAATTAATATAATTACTCCTAATTCCGCCTATTATAAAATTATCCAATTAAAACTTCGATATAAATATTCTATGACGCTAATATTACACAAAACATAAGTAAGATGCATTAAAACTGCTGTTTAAACAAGTTGTTTGCCTTTATGAAAACTTTTGCCCGCACAAGTACACATAATTTGGTGTAAATTAATATAATTACTCCTAATTATGTCTATTATAAGATTGTTCAATGAACACTTCAAAACGAATATTTTAGGGCGCTATTTTTGCTCAAAACATAGTAAGATGCATTAGAAACTGCTAATTAAAAAGTTAAGTTTTTCAATATTTTTGCCCTCATAACTACATATAATTTAGTAAAAATTAATATAATTACTCATAATTATGCCCATTAAAATATTAGGCAATTAACACTTCGATATAAACATTCTACGACACTAATTTTGCACAGGACAAAAGTAGGATGCATTAAAAACATGTTTAAACAAGTTGTTTGTGTTTTTCAAAAATTTTGGCCGCATAAGCACACATAATTTCATACAAATTAATACAATTACTCCTAATTATGCCTATTATAAGATGGTCCAATTAACACTTCAATATGAATTTCTTACGACACTAATTTTTCATAAAACATAAGTAAGATATATTAGAAACCGCTGTTTAAACAAGTTATTTAAGATTTTTAACATTTTTTGACTCGAACTATACATAATTTCGTGAAAATTAATTTAATTACTCATAATTATACCTATTAGAGATTATCTAATTAATACTTTGATACTTCGACACAAATTTTGCACAAAACATAAGTAAGATGCATTGAAAATAATTGTTTAAACAAGTTGTTTGAGTTTTTAAAAATTGTTGGCGCATCACTACATATAATTTCTTGAAAATTATTATAATTACTCTAATTATGCCTGTTATGTGATTGTGCGATTAAAACATTGATATGAATATTCTATGATGCTAATTTTGCACAAAATATAACTAAGATGCATTCGAAACTATTTTTTAAACAAGTTGTTTAAGACTTTCAACATTTTTTGCATCAAAACTACACATAATTTCGAGCTAATTAAATATAATTGCTCCGAACTATGTCTATTATAAGATTGTCGAATTAACACTTCAATATGAATATCATAGGATACTAATTTTACATAAGACATAAGTAAGATACATTAGAAATTGCCGTTTAAACAAGTTGTTTAAGATTTTTAACATTTATTGCCTCATAATGACAAATAATTTAATGAAAATTAATATAATTACTCGAAATTATGCCTATTAGAAGACTTCGATATGAACATTTTACGACATGAATTTTGCATAAAAAATAAGTAAGATGCGTTAAAAACAGTTGTATAAACAAGTTGTTTGAGTTTTTTAAATTTTTTGCTGCATAACTACACATAACTTCGCGCAAATTAATATAATTACTCCTAATTATGCCTATTATATAATTATCCAATTAACACTCGAATATGAATATCCTATAACAGTAATTACTCATAAAACATAAATAAGATACATTTGAAACAGTTGTTTAAACAAGTTGTTTAAGATTTTCAAAATGTATTGTATCATAACTACTTATAATTTCGTGAAAATTAATATAATTACTCCTAATTGTGCCTATTAGAATATTATCCAGTTAATACTTTGATATGAATAAAATTTATTCTACGACACTAAATTTGCACAAAACATAAGTAAGATGCATTAAAAAAACAGCAGTTAAAACTAGTTGATTGATTTTCTCAAACTTTTTGCCGCATAACTATATATAATTTCGTGCAAATTAATATAATTACTCCTAATTATGCCTATCATAAGATTTTCTAATTAAAATTTCGATATGAATATTCTATGATGCTAATTTGGCACAAAACATAAGTAGCATGCATTAAAAACTGCTGTTTAAACAAGTTGTTTGACTTTTTTAAAATTTTCGGCCCCATAAATACATATAGATTCGTGCAAATTAATATAATTACTTCTAATTATGCCTATTATAAGATTGTTCAATCAACACTTCGATATGAATATACTACAACACAGTTTTCTCCCAAAACACAAGTAAGATGCATTAGAAACAACTATTTGAGCAAGTTATTTGAGTATTTCAAATTTTGTGGCCCCATAACTACACATAATTTAGTGAAAATTAAAATAATCACTCCTAATTATTCCTATTATATGATTATCTAATTAACACTTCAATATGAACATTCTACAACACTAATTTTGCACAAAACATAAGTAGGTGGCTTTAAAAACAGCTTTTTGAACAAGTTGTTTCAGTTTTTTTAAATTTTTGGCCGCATAATTACACATAATTTCTTATAAATTAATATAATTACTCCTAAGCATGCCTATTATATGATCTTCTAATTAAAACTTGAAATGAATATTCTACGACACAAATTTTGCACAAAACATAAGTAAGATGCATTAAAAACAGATGTTTAAACAAGTAATTTGAGTTTTTCAAAATTTTTGGCTGCATAGCCACACATAATTTCTTATAAACTAATATAATTACTCCTAAATATGCCTGTTGTAAGATTCTTTAATTAAAACATCGATATGACTATTCTACAACACTAATTTTGCACAAAACATAAGTAAGATGTATTAAAAAACAGCAGTTTAAACTAGTTGATTGATTTTCTCAAACTTTTTGCCGCATAACTATATATAATTTCGTGCAAATTAATATAATTACTCCTAATTATGCCTATCATAAGATTATCTAATTAAAATTTCGATATGAATATTCTATGATGCTAATTTGGCACAAAACATAAGTAGCATGCATTAAAAACTGCTGTTTAAACAAGTTGTTTGACTTTTTTAAAATTTTCGGCCCCATAAATACATATAGATTCGTGCAAATTAATATAATTACTTCTAATTATGCCTATTATAAGATTGTTCAATCAACACTTCGATATGAATATACTACAACACAGTTTTCTCCCAAAACACAAGTAAGATGCATTAGAAACAACTATTTGAGCAAGTTATTTGAGTATTTCAAATTTTGTGGCCCCATAACTACACATAATTTAGTGAAAATTAAAATAATCACTCCTAATTATTCCTATTATATGATTATCTAATTAACACTTCAATATGAACATTCTACAACACTAATTTTGCACAAAACATAAGTAGGTGGCTTTAAAAACAGCTTTTTGAACAAGTTGTTTCAGTTTTTTTAAATTTTTGGCCGCATAATTACACATAATTTCTTATAAATTAATATAATTACTCCTAAGCATGCCTATTATATGATCTTCTAATTAAAACTTCGAAATGAATATTCTACGACACAAATTTTGCACAAAACATAAGTAAGATGCATTAAAAACAGATGTTTAAACAAGTAATTTGAGTTTTTCAAAATTTTTGGCTGCATAGCCACACATAATTTCTTATAAATTAATATAATTACTCCTAAATATGCCTGTTGTAAGATTCTTTAATTAAAACATCGATATGACTATTCTACAACACTAATTTTGCACAAAACATAAGTAAGATGCATTAAAAACAGCTGTTTAAATAAGTTGTTTGATCTTTCCAAATTTTTGACAGCATAACTGCACATAATTTCGTATAAATTAATATAATTACTCCTAATTACGTCTGTTATAATATTTTTTATTTAACACTTTGATATGAATATTCTACGACACTAATTTTTCACAAAACATAAGTAAGATGGATTAGAAACTGCTATTTAAAAAACTTGTTTGAGTTTTCAATATTTTTGCCCTCATAACTACATATAACTCCGTGAAATTAATATAACTGCTCCGAATTACTCCTATTATAAAGTTGTCCAATTAAAACATCGATGTGAAAATTCTATAACGCTAATTTTGCACAAAATATAAGTAAGATGCGTTAAAACCTGTTGTTTAAACAAGTTGTTTGCCTTTTTTTGGCCGCGCAACTACAAATAATTTCGGGCAAATTAAAATAATTACTCCTTATCACGCATATTATAAGTCTGTCCTATTAAATCTTCGATTTGAATATTTCATGACGCTAATTTTGAGTAAAACATAAGTAAAATGCATTAAAAACTGCTGTTTAAACAAGTTGCTTGAATTTTTCATAATTTTTGGCCGCGTAACTATATATAATTTCGTGCAAATTAATATAATTACTCCTAATTCCGCCTATTATAAAATTATCCAATTAAAACTTCGATATAAATATTCTATGACGCTAATATTACACAAAACATAAGTAAGATGCATTAAAACTGCTGTTTAAACAAGTTGTTTGCCTTTATGAAAACTTTTGCCCGCACAAGTACACATAATTTGGTGTAAATTAATATAATTACTCCTAATTATGTCTATTATAAGATTGTTCAATGAACACTTCAAAACGAATATTTTAGGGCGCTATTTTTGCTCAAAACATAGTAAGATGCATTAGAAACTGCTAATTAAAAAGTTAAGTTTTTCAATATTTTTGCCCTCATAACTACATATAATTTCGTAAAAATTAATATAATTACTCATAATTATGCCCATTAAAATATTAGGCAATTAACACTTCGATATAAACATTCTACGACACTAATTTTGCACAGGACAAAAGTAGGATGCATTAAAAACAATTGTTTAAACAAGTTGTTTGTGTTTTTCAAAAATTTTGGCCGCATAAGCACACATAATTTCATACAAATTAATACAATTACTCCTAATTATGCCTATTATAAGATGGTCCAATTAACACTTCAATATGAATTTCTTACGACACTAATTTTTCATAAAACATAAGTAAGATATATTAGAAACCGCTGTTTAAACAAGTTATTTAAGATTTTTAACATTTTTTGACTCAGAACTATACATAATTTCGTGAAAATTAATTTAATTACTCATAATTATACCTATTAGAGATTATCTAATTAATACTTTGATACTTCGACACAAATTTTGCACAAAACATAAGTAAGATGCATTGAAAATAATTGTTTAAACAAGTTGTTTGAGTTTTTAAAAATTGTTGGCCGCATCACTACATATAATTTCTTGAAAATTATTATAATTACTCCTAATTATGCCTGTTATGTGATTGTGCGATTAAAACATTGATATGAATATTCTATGATGCTAATTTTGCACAAAATATAACTAAGATGCATTCGAAACTATTTTTTAAACAAGTTGTTTAAGACTTTCAACATTTTTGCATCAAAACTACACATAATTTCGAGCTAATTAAATATAATTGCTCCGAACTATGTCTATTATAAGATTGTCGAATTAACACTTCAATATGAATATCATAGGATACTAATTTTACATAAGACATAAGTAAGATACATTAGAAATTGCCGTTTAAACAAGTTGTTTAAGATTTTTAACATTTATTGCCTCATAATGACAAATAATTTAATGAAAATTAATATAATTACTCGAAATTATGCCTATTAGAAGACTTCGATATGAACATTTTACGACATGAATTTTGCATAAAAAATAAGTAAGATGCGTTAAAAACAGTTGTATAAACAAGTTGTTTGAGTTTTTTAAATTTTTTTGCTGCATAACTACACATAACTTCGCGCAAATTAATATAATTACTCCTAATTATGCCTATTATATAATTATCCAATTAACACTCGAATATGAATATCCTATAACAGTAATTACTCATAAAACATAAATAAGATACATTTGAAACAGTTGTTTAAACAAGTTGTTTAAGATTTTCAAAATGTATTGTATCATAACTACTTATAATTTCGTGAAAATTAATATAATTACTCCTAATTGTGCCTATTAGAATATTATCCAGTTAATACTTTGATATGAATAAAATTTATTCTACGACACTAAATTTGCACAAAACATAAGTAAGATGCATTAAAAAAACAGCAGTTAAAACTAGTTGATTGATTTTCTCAAACTTTTTGCCGCATAACTATATATAATTTCGTGCAAATTAATATAATTACTCCTAATTATGCCTATCATAAGATTTTCTAATTAAAATTTCGATATGAATATTCTATGATGCTAATTTGGCACAAAACATAAGTAGCATGCATTAAAAACTGCTGTTTAAACAAGTTGTTTGACTTTTTTAAAATTTTCGGCCCCATAAATACATATAGATTCGTGCAAATTAATATAATTACTTCTAATTATGCCTATTATAAGATTGTTCAATCAACACTTCGATATGAATATACTACAACACAGTTTTCTCCCAAAACACAAGTAAGATGCATTAGAAACAACTATTTGAGCAAGTTATTTGAGTATTTCAAATTTTGTGGCCCCATAACTACACATAATTTAGTGAAAATTAAAATAATCACTCCTAATTATTCCTATTATATGATTATCTAATTAACACTTCAATATGAACATTCTACAACACTAATTTTGCACAAAACATAAGTAGGTGGCTTTAAAAACAGCTTTTTGAACAAGTTGTTTCAGTTTTTTTAAATTTTTGGCCGCATAATTACACATAATTTCTTATAAATTAATATAATTACTCCTAAGCATGCCTATTATATGATCTTCTAATTAAAACTTCGAAATGAATATTCTACGACACAAATTTTGCACAAAACATAAGTAAGATGCATTAAAAACAGATGTTTAAACAAGTAATTTGAGTTTTTCAAAATTTTTGGCTGCATAGCCACACATAATTTCTTATAAACTAATATAATTACTCCTAAATATGCCTGTTGTAAGATTCTTTAATTAAAACATCGATATGACTATTCTACAACACTAATTTTGCACAAAACATAAGTAAGATGTATTAAAAAACAGCAGTTTAAACTAGTTGATTGATTTTCTCAAACTTTTTGCCGCATAACTATATATAATTTCGTGCAAATTAATATAATTACTCCTAATTATGCCTATCATAAGATTATCTAATTAAAATTTCGATATGAATATTCTATGATGCTAATTTGGCACAAAACATAAGTAGCATGCATTAAAAACTGCTGTTTAAACAAGTTGTTTGACTTTTTTAAAATTTTCGGCCCCATAAATACATATAGATTCGTGCAAATTAATATAATTACTTCTAATTATGCCTATTATAAGATTGTTCAATCAACACTTCGATATGAATATACTACAACACAGTTTTCTCCCAAAACACAAGTAAGATGCATTAGAAACAACTATTTGAGCAAGTTATTTGAGTATTTCAAATTTTGTGGCCCCATAACTACACATAATTTAGTGAAAATTAAAATAATCACTCCTAATTATTCCTATTATATGATTATCTAATTAACACTTCAATATGAACATTCTACAACACTAATTTTGCACAAAACATAAGTAGGTGGCTTTAAAAACAGCTTTTTGAACAAGTTGTTTCAGTTTTTTTAAATTTTTGGCCGCATAATTACACATAATTTCTTATAAATTAATATAATTACTCCTAAGCATGCCTATTATATGATCTTCTAATTAAAACTTCGAAATGAATATTCTACGACACAAATTTTGCACAAAACATAAGTAAGATGCATTAAAAACAGATGTTTAAACAAGTAATTTGAGTTTTTCAAAATTTTTGGCTGCATAGCCACACATAATTTCTTATAAATTAATATAATTACTCCTAAATATGCCTGTTGTAAGATTCTTTAATTAAAACATCGATATGACTATTCTACAACACTAATTTTGCACAAAACATAAGTAAGATGCATTAAAAACAGCTGTTTAAATAAGTTGTTTGATCTTTCCAAATTTTTGACAGCATAACTGCACATAATTTCGTATAAATTAATATAATTACTCCTAATTACGTCTGTTATAATATTTTTTATTTAACACTTTGATATGAATATTCTACGACACTAATTTTTCACAAAACATAAGTAAGATGGATTAGAAACTGCTATTTAAAAAACTTGTTTGAGTTTTCAATATTTTTGCCCTCATAACTACATATAACTCCGTGAAATTAATATAACTGCTCCGAATTACTCCTATTATAAAGTTGTCCAATTAAAACATCGATGTGAAAATTCTATAACGCTAATTTTGCACAAAATATAAGTAAGATGCGTTAAAACCTGTTGTTTAAACAAGTTGTTTGCCTTTTTTTGGCCGCGCAACTACAAATAATTTCGGGCAAATTAAAATAATTACTCCTTATCACGCATATTATAAGTCTGTCCTATTAAATCTTCGATTTGAATATTTCATGACGCTAATTTTGAGCAAAACATAAGTAAAATGCATTAAAAACTGCTGTTTAAACAAGTTGCTTGAATTTTTCATAATTTTTGGCCGCGTAACTATATATAATTTCGTGCAAATTAATATAATTACTCCTAATTCCGCCTATTATAAAATTATCCAATTAAAACTTCGATATAAATATTCTATGACGCTAATATTACACAAAACATAAGTAAGATGCATTAAAACTGCTGTTTAAACAAGTTGTTTGCCTTTATGAAAACTTTTGCCCGCACAAGTACACATAATTTGGTGTAAATTAATATAATTACTCCTAATTATGTCTATTATAAGATTGTTCAATGAACACTTCAAAACGAATATTTTAGGGCGCTATTTTTGCTCAAAACATAGTAAGATGCATTAGAAACTGCTAATTAAAAAGTTAAGTTTTTCAATATTTTTGCCCTCATAACTACATATAATTTAGTAAAAATTAATATAATTACTCATAATTATGCCCATTAAAATATTAGGCAATTAACACTTCGATATAAACATTCTACGACACTAATTTTGCACAGGACAAAAGTAGGATGCATTAAAAACAGCTGTTTAAACAAGTTGTTTGTGTTTTTCAAAAATTTTGGCCGCATAAGCACACATAATTTCATACAAATTAATACAATTACTCCTAATTATGCCTATTATAAGATGGTCCAATTAACACTTCAATATGAATTTCTTACGACACTAATTTTTCATAAAACATAAGTAAGATATATTAGAAACCGCTGTTTAAACAAGTTATTTAAGATTTTTAACATTTTTTGACTCAGAACTATACATAATTTCGTGAAAATTAATTTAATTACTCATAATTATACCTATTAGAGATTATCTAATTAATACTTTGATACTTCGACACAAATTTTGCACAAAACATAAGTAAGATGCATTGAAAATAATTGTTTAAACAAGTTGTTTGAGTTTTTAAAAATTGTTGGCCGCATCACTACATATAATTTCTTGAAAATTATTATAATTACTCCTAATTATGCCTGTTATGTGATTGTGCGATTAAAACATTGATATGAATATTCTATGATGCTAATTTTGCACAAAATATAACTAAGATGCATTCGAAACTATTTTTTAAACAAGTTGTTTAAGACTTTCAACATTTTTTGCATCAAAACTACACATAATTTCGAGCTAATTAAATATAATTGCTCCGAACTATGTCTATTATAAGATTGTCGAATTAACACTTCAATATGAATATCATAGGATACTAATTTTATATAAGACATAAGTAAGATACATTAGAAATTGCCGTTTAAACAAGTTGTTTAAGATTTTTAACATTTATTGCCTCATAATGACAAATAATTTAATGAAAATTAATATAATTACTCGAAATTATGCCTATTAGAAGACTTCGATATGAACATTTTACGACATGAATTTTGCATAAAAAATAAGTAAGATGCGTTAAAAACAGTTGTATAAACAAGTTGTTTGAGTTTTTTAAATTTTTTTGCTGCATAACTACACATAACTTCGCGCAAATTAATATAATTACTCCTAATTATGCCTATTATATAATTATCCAATTAACACTCGAATATGAATATCCTATAACAGTAATTACTCATAAAACATAAATAAGATACATTTGAAACAGTTGTTTAAACAAGTTGTTTAAGATTTTCAAAATGTATTGTATCATAACTACTTATAATTTCGTGAAAATTAATATAATTACTCCTAATTGTGCCTATTAGAATATTATCCAGTTAATACTTCGATATGAATAAAATTTATTCTACGACACTAAATTTGCACAAAACATAAGTAAGATGCATTAAAAAAACAGCAGTTAAAACTAGTTGATTGATTTTCTCAAACTTTTTGCCGCATAACTATATATAATTTCGTGCAAATTAATATAATTACTCCTAATTATGCCTATCATAAGATTATCTAATTAAAATTTCGATATGAATATTCTATGATGCTAATTTGGCACAAAACATAAGTAGCATGCATTAAAAACTGCTGTTTAAACAAGTTGTTTGACTTTTTTAAAATTTTCGGCCCCATAAATACATATAGATTCGTGCAAATTAATATAATTACTTCTAATTATGCCTATTATAAGATTGTTCAATCAACACTTCGATATGAATATACTACAACACAGTTTTCTCCCAAAACACAAGTAAGATGCATTAGAAACAACTATTTGAGCAAGTTATTTGAGTATTTCAAATTTTGTGGCCCCATAACTACACATAATTTAGTGAAAATTAAAATAATCACTCCTAATTATTCCTATTATATGATTATCTAATTAACACTTCAATATGAACATTCTACAACACTAATTTTGCACAAAACATAAGTAGGTGGCTTTAAAAACAGCTTTTTGAACAAGTTGTTTCAGTTTTTTTAAATTTTTGGCCGCATAATTACACATAATTTCTTATAAATTAATATAATTACTCCTAAGCATGCCTATTATATGATCTTCTAATTAAAACTTCGAAATGAATATTCTACGACACAAATTTTGCACAAAACATAAGTAAGATGCATTAAAAACAGATGTTTAAACAAGTAATTTGAGTTTTTCAAAATTTTTGGCTGCATAGCCACACATAATTTCTTATAAACTAATATAATTACTCCTAAATATGCCTGTTGTAAGATTCTTTAATTAAAACATCGATATGACTATTCTACAACACTAATTTTGCACAAAACATAAGTAAGATGTATTAAAAAACAGCAGTTTAAACTAGTTGATTGATTTTCTCAAACTTTTTGCCGCATAACTATATATAATTTCGTGCAAATTAATATAATTACTCCTAATTATGCCTATCATAAGATTATCTAATTAAAATTTCGATATGAATATTCTATGATGCTAATTTGGCACAAAACATAAGTAGCATGCATTAAAAACTGCTGTTTAAACAAGTTGTTTGACTTTTTTAAAATTTTCGGCCCCATAAATACATATAGATTCGTGCAAATTAATATAATTACTTCTAATTATGCCTATTATAAGATTGTTCAATCAACACTTCGATATGAATATACTACAACACAGTTTTCTCCCAAAACACAAGTAAGATGCATTAGAAACAACTATTTGAGCAAGTTATTTGAGTATTTCAAATTTTGTGGCCCCATAACTACACATAATTTAGTGAAAATTAAAATAATCACTCCTAATTATTCCTATTATATGATTATCTAATTAACACTTCAATATGAACATTCTACAACACTAATTTTGCACAAAACATAAGTAGGTGGCTTTAAAAACAGCTTTTTGAACAAGTTGTTTCAGTTTTTTTAAATTTTTGGCCGCATAATTACACATAATTTCTTATAAATTAATATAATTACTCCTAAGCATGCCTATTATATGATCTTCTAATTAAAACTTCGAAATGAATATTCTACGACACAAATTTTGCACAAAACATAAGTAAGATGCATTAAAAACAGATGTTTAAACAAGTAATTTGAGTTTTTCAAAATTTTTGGCTGCATAGCCACACATAATTTCTTATAAATTAATATAATTACTCCTAAATATGCCTGTTGTAAGATTCTTTAATTAAAACATCGATATGACTATTCTACAACACTAATTTTGCACAAAACATAAGTAAGATGCATTAAAAACAGCTGTTTAAATAAGTTGTTTGATCTTTCCAAATTTTTGACAGCATAACTGCACATAATTTCGTATAAATTAATATAATTACTCCTAATTACGTCTGTTATAATATTTTTTATTTAACACTTTGATATGAATATTCTACGACACTAATTTTTCACAAAACATAAGTAAGATGGATTAGAAACTGCTATTTAAAAAACTTGTTTGAGTTTTCAATATTTTTGCCCTCATAACTACATATAACTCCGTGAAATTAATATAACTGCTCCGAATTACTCCTATTATAAAGTTGTCCAATTAAAACATCGATGTGAAAATTCTATAACGCTAATTTTGCACAAAATATAAGTAAGATGCGTTAAAACCTGTTGTTTAAACAAGTTGTTTGCCTTTTTTTGGCCGCGCAACTACAAATAATTTCGGGCAAATTAAAATAATTACTCCTTATCACGCATATTATAAGTCTGTCCTATTAAATCTTCGATTTGAATATTTCATGACGCTAATTTTGAGCAAAACATAAGTAAAATGCATTAAAAACTGCTGTTTAAACAAGTTGCTTGAATTTTTCATAATTTTTGGCCGCGTAACTATATATAATTTCGTGCAAATTAATATAATTACTCCTAATTCCGCCTATTATAAAATTATCCAATTAAAACTTCGATATAAATATTCTATGACGCTAATATTACACAAAACATAAGTAAGATGCATTAAAACTGCTGTTTAAACAAGTTGTTTGCCTTTATGAAAACTTTTGCCCGCACAAGTACACATAATTTGGTGTAAATTAATATAATTACTCCTAATTATGTCTATTATAAGATTGTTCAATGAACACTTCAAAACGAATATTTTAGGGCGCTATTTTTGCTCAAAACATAGTAAGATGCATTAGAAACTGCTAATTAAAAAGTTAAGTTTTTCAATATTTTTGCCCTCATAACTACATATAATTTAGTAAAAATTAATATAATTACTCATAATTATGCCCATTAAAATATTAGGCAATTAACACTTCGATATAAACATTCTACGACACTAATTTTGCACAGGACAAAAGTAGGATGCATTAAAAACAGCTGTTTAAACAAGTTGTTTGTGTTTTTCAAAAATTTTGGCCGCATAAGCACACATAATTTCATACAAATTAATACAATTACTCCTAATTATGCCTATTATAAGATGGTCCAATTAACACTTCAATATGAATTTCTTACGACACTAATTTTTCATAAAACATAAGTAAGATATATTAGAAACCGCTGTTTAAACAAGTTATTTAAGATTTTTAACATTTTTTGACTCAGAACTATACATAATTTCGTGAAAATTAATTTAATTACTCATAATTATACCTATTAGAGATTATCTAATTAATACTTTGATACTTCGACACAAATTTTGCACAAAACATAAGTAAGATGCATTGAAAATAATTGTTTAAACAAGTTGTTTGAGTTTTTAAAAATTGTTGGCCGCATCACTACATATAATTTCTTGAAAATTATTATAATTACTCCTAATTATGCCTGTTATGTGATTGTGCGATTAAAACATTGATATGAATATTCTATGATGCTAATTTTGCACAAAATATAACTAAGATGCATTCGAAACTATTTTTTAAACAAGTTGTTTAAGACTTTCAACATTTTTTGCATCAAAACTACACATAATTTCGAGCTAATTAAATATAATTGCTCCGAACTATGTCTATTATAAGATTGTCGAATTAACACTTCAATATGAATATCATAGGATACTAATTTTACATAAGACATAAGTAAGATACATTAGAAATTGCCGTTTAAACAAGTTGTTTAAGATTTTTAACATTTATTGCCTCATAATGACAAATAATTTAATGAAAATTAATATAATTACTCGAAATTATGCCTATTAGAAGACTTCGATATGAACATTTTACGACATGAATTTTGCATAAAAAATAAGTAAGATGCGTTAAAAACAGTTGTATAAACAAGTTGTTTGAGTTTTTTAAATTTTTTTGCTGCATAACTACACATAACTTCGCGCAAATTAATATAATTACTCCTAATTATGCCTATTATATAATTATCCAATTAACACTCGAATATGAATATCCTATAACAGTAATTACTCATAAAACATAAATAAGATACATTTGAAACAGTTGTTTAAACAAGTTGTTTAAGATTTTCAAAATGTATTGTATCATAACTACTTATAATTTCGTGAAAATTAATATAATTACTCCTAATTGTGCCTATTAGAATATTATCCAGTTAATACTTCGATATGAATAAAATTTATTCTACGACACTAAATTTGCACAAAACATAAGTAAGATGCATTAAAAAAACAGCAGTTAAAACTAGTTGATTGATTTTCTCAAACTTTTTGCCGCATAACTATATATAATTTCGTGCAAATTAATATAATTACTCCTAATTATGCCTATCATAAGATTATCTAATTAAAATTTCGATATGAATATTCTATGATGCTAATTTGGCACAAAACATAAGTAGCATGCATTAAAAACTGCTGTTTAAACAAGTTGTTTGACTTTTTTAAAATTTTCGGCCCCATAAATACATATAGATTCGTGCAAATTAATATAATTACTTCTAATTATGCCTATTATAAGATTGTTCAATCAACACTTCGATATGAATATACTACAACACAGTTTTCTCCCAAAACACAAGTAAGATGCATTAGAAACAACTATTTGAGCAAGTTATTTGAGTATTTCAAATTTTGTGGCCCCATAACTACACATAATTTAGTGAAAATTAAAATAATCACTCCTAATTATTCCTATTATATGATTATCTAATTAACACTTCAATATGAACATTCTACAACACTAATTTTGCACAAAACATAAGTAGGTGGCTTTAAAAACAGCTTTTTGAACAAGTTGTTTCAGTTTTTTTAAATTTTTGGCCGCATAATTACACATAATTTCTTATAAATTAATATAATTACTCCTAAGCATGCCTATTATATGATCTTCTAATTAAAACTTCGAAATGAATATTCTACGACACAAATTTTGCACAAAACATAAGTAAGATGCATTAAAAACAGATGTTTAAACAAGTAATTTGAGTTTTTCAAAATTTTTGGCTGCATAGCCACACATAATTTCTTATAAACTAATATAATTACTCCTAAATATGCCTGTTGTAAGATTCTTTAATTAAAACATCGATATGACTATTCTACAACACTAATTTTGCACAAAACATAAGTAAGATGTATTAAAAAACAGCAGTTTAAACTAGTTGATTGATTTTCTCAAACTTTTTGCCGCATAACTATATATAATTTCGTGCAAATTAATATAATTACTCCTAATTATGCCTATCATAAGATTATCTAATTAAAATTTCGATATGAATATTCTATGATGCTAATTTGGCACAAAACATAAGTAGCATGCATTAAAAACTGCTGTTTAAACAAGTTGTTTGACTTTTTTAAAATTTTCGGCCCCATAAATACATATAGATTCGTGCAAATTAATATAATTACTTCTAATTATGCCTATTATAAGATTGTTCAATCAACACTTCGATATGAATATACTACAACACAGTTTTCTCCCAAAACACAAGTAAGATGCATTAGAAACAACTATTTGAGCAAGTTATTTGAGTATTTCAAATTTTGTGGCCCCATAACTACACATAATTTAGTGAAAATTAAAATAATCACTCCTAATTATTCCTATTATATGATTATCTAATTAACACTTCAATATGAACATTCTACAACACTAATTTTGCACAAAACATAAGTAGGTGGCTTTAAAAACAGCTTTTTGAACAAGTTGTTTCAGTTTTTTTAAATTTTTGGCCGCATAATTACACATAATTTCTTATAAATTAATATAATTACTCCTAAGCATGCCTATTATATGATCTTCTAATTAAAACTTCGAAATGAATATTCTACGACACAAATTTTGCACAAAACATAAGTAAGATGCATTAAAAACAGATGTTTAAACAAGTAATTTGAGTTTTTCAAAATTTTTGGCTGCATAGCCACACATAATTTCTTATAAATTAATATAATTACTCCTAAATATGCCTGTTGTAAGATTCTTTAATTAAAACATCGATATGACTATTCTACAACACTAATTTTGCACAAAACATAAGTAAGATGCATTAAAAACAGCTGTTTAAATAAGTTGTTTGATCTTTCCAAATTTTTGACAGCATAACTGCACATAATTTCGTATAAATTAATATAATTACTCCTAATTACGTCTGTTATAATATTTTTTATTTAACACTTTGATATGAATATTCTACGACACTAATTTTTCACAAAACATAAGTAAGATGGATTAGAAACTGCTATTTAAAAAACTTGTTTGAGTTTTCAATATTTTTGCCCTCATAACTACATATAACTCCGTGAAATTAATATAACTGCTCCGAATTACTCCTATTATAAAGTTGTCCAATTAAAACATCGATGTGAAAATTCTATAACGCTAATTTTGCACAAAATATAAGTAAGATGCGTTAAAACCTGTTGTTTAAACAAGTTGTTTGCCTTTTTTTGGCCGCGCAACTACAAATAATTTCGGGCAAATTAAAATAATTACTCCTTATCACGCATATTATAAGTCTGTCCTATTAAATCTTCGATTTGAATATTTCATGACGCTAATTTTGAGCAAAACATAAGTAAAATGCATTAAAAACTGCTGTTTAAACAAGTTGCTTGAATTTTTCATAATTTTTGGCCGCGTAACTATATATAATTTCGTGCAAATTAATATAATTACTCCTAATTCCGCCTATTATAAAATTATCCAATTAAAACTTCGATATAAATATTCTATGACGCTAATATTACACAAAACATAAGTAAGATGCATTAAAACTGCTGTTTAAACAAGTTGTTTGCCTTTATGAAAACTTTTGCCCGCACAAGTACACATAATTTGGTGTAAATTAATATAATTACTCCTAATTATGTCTATTATAAGATTGTTCAATGAACACTTCAAAACGAATATTTTAGGGCGCTATTTTTGCTCAAAACATAGTAAGATGCATTAGAAACTGCTAATTAAAAAGTTAAGTTTTTCAATATTTTTGCCCTCATAACTACATATAATTTCGTAAAAATTAATATAATTACTCATAATTATGCCCATTAAAATATTAGGCAATTAACACTTCGATATAAACATTCTACGACACTAATTTTGCACAGGACAAAAGTAGGATGCATTAAAAACAGCTGTTTAAACAAGTTGTTTGTGTTTTTCAAAAATTTTGGCCGCATAAGCACACATAATTTCATACAAATTAATACAATTACTCCTAATTATGCCTATTATAAGATGGTCCAATTAACACTTCAATATGAATTTCTTACGACACTAATTTTTCATAAAACATAAGTAAGATATATTAGAAACCGCTGTTTAAACAAGTTATTTAAGATTTTTAACATTTTTTGACTCAGAACTATACATAATTTCGTGAAAATTAATTTAATTACTCATAATTATACCTATTAGAGATTATCTAATTAATACTTTGATACTTCGACACAAATTTTGCACAAAACATAAGTAAGATGCATTGAAAATAATTGTTTAAACAAGTTGTTTGAGTTTTTAAAAATTGTTGGCCGCATCACTACATATAATTTCTTGAAAATTATTATAATTACTCCTAATTATGCCTGTTATGTGATTGTGCGATTAAAACATTGATATGAATATTCTATGATGCTAATTTTGCACAAAATATAACTAAGATGCATTCGAAACTATTTTTTAAACAAGTTGTTTAAGACTTTCAACATTTTTTGCATCAAAACTACACATAATTTCGAGCTAATTAAATATAATTGCTCCGAACTATGTCTATTATAAGATTGTCGAATTAACACTTCAATATGAATATCATAGGATACTAATTTTACATAAGACATAAGTAAGATACATTAGAAATTGCCGTTTAAACAAGTTGTTTAAGATTTTTAACATTTATTGCCTCATAATGACAAATAATTTAATGAAAATTAATATAATTACTCGAAATTATGCCTATTAGAAGACTTCGATATGAACATTTTACGACATGAATTTTGCATAAAAAATAAGTAAGATGCGTTAAAAACAGTTGTATAAACAAGTTGTTTGAGTTTTTTAAATTTTTTTGCTGCATAACTACACATAACTTCGCGCAAATTAATATAATTACTCCTAATTATGCCTATTATATAATTATCCAATTAACACTCGAATATGAATATCCTATAACAGTAATTACTCATAAAACATAAATAAGATACATTTGAAACAGTTGTTTAAACAAGTTGTTTAAGATTTTCAAAATGTATTGTATCATAACTACTTATAATTTCGTGAAAATTAATATAATTACTCCTAATTGTGCCTATTAGAATATTATCCAGTTAATACTTCGATATGAATAAAATTTATTCTACGACACTAAATTTGCACAAAACATAAGTAAGATGCATTAAAAAACAGCAGTTAAAACTAGTTGATTGATTTTCTCAAACTTTTTGCCGCATAACTATATATAATTTCGTGCA
The DNA here is from genome assembly GCA_037127355.1 of Schoenoplectus tabernaemontani. Classification (NCBI taxonomy): domain Eukaryota; kingdom Viridiplantae; phylum Streptophyta; class Magnoliopsida; order Poales; family Cyperaceae; genus Schoenoplectus; species Schoenoplectus tabernaemontani. Next base: position 11,429,544 of record CM073743.1, read on the forward strand.
AATTAATATAATTACTCCTAATTATGCCTATCATAAGATTATCTAATTAAAATTTCGATATGAATATTCTATGATGCTAATTTGGCACAAAACATAAGTAGCATGCATTAAAAACTGCTGTTTAAACAAGTTGTTTGACTTTTTTAAAATTTTCGGCCCCATAAATACATATAGATTCGTGCAAATTAATATAATTACTTCTAATTATGCCTATTATAAGATTGTTCAATCAACACTTCGATATGAATATACTACAACACAGTTTTCTCCCAAAACACAAGTAAGATGCATTAGAAACAACTATTTGAGCAAGTTATTTGAGTATTTCAAATTTTGTGGCCCCATAACTACACATAATTTAGTGAAAATTAAAATAATCACTCCTAATTATTCCTATTATATGATTATCTAATTAACACTTCAATATGAACATTCTACAACACTAATTTTGCACAAAACATAAGTAGGTGGCTTTAAAAACAGCTTTTTGAACAAGTTGTTTCAGTTTTTTTAAATTTTTGGCCGCATAATTACACATAATTTCTTATAAATTAATATAATTACTCCTAAGCATGCCTATTATATGATCTTCTAATTAAAACTTCGAAATGAATATTCTACGACACAAATTTTGCACAAAACATAAGTAAGATGCATTAAAAACAGATGTTTAAACAAGTAATTTGAGTTTTTCAAAATTTTTGGCTGCATAGCCACACATAATTTCTTATAAACTAATATAATTACTCCTAAATATGCCTGTTGTAAGATTCTTTAATTAAAACATCGATATGACTATTCTACAACACTAATTTTGCACAAAACATAAGTAAGATGTATTAAAAAAACAGCAGTTTAAACTAGTTGATTGATTTTCTCAAACTTTTTGCCGCATAACTATATATAATTTCGTGCAAATTAATATAATTACTCCTAATTATGCCTATCATAAGATTATCTAATTAAAATTTCGATATGAATATTCTATGATGCTAATTTGGCACAAAACATAAGTAGCATGCATTAAAAACTGCTGTTTAAACAAGTTGTTTGACTTTTTTAAAATTTTCGGCCCCATAAATACATATAGATTCGTGCAAATTAATATAATTACTTCTAATTATGCCTATTATAAGATTGTTCAATCAACACTTCGATATGAATATACTACAACACAGTTTTCTCCCAAAACACAAGTAAGATGCATTAGAAACAACTATTTGAGCAAGTTATTTGAGTATTTCAAATTTTGTGGCCCCATAACTACACATAATTTAGTGAAAATTAAAATAATCACTCCTAATTATTCCTATTATATGATTATCTAATTAACACTTCAATATGAACATTCTACAACACTAATTTTGCACAAAACATAAGTAGGTGGCTTTAAAAACAGCTTTTTGAACAAGTTGTTTCAGTTTTTTTAAATTTTTGGCCGCATAATTACACATAATTTCTTATAAATTAATATAATTACTCCTAAGCATGCCTATTATATGATCTTCTAATTAAAACTTCGAAATGAATATTCTACGACACAAATTTTGCACAAAACATAAGTAAGATGCATTAAAAACAGATGTTTAAACAAGTAATTTGAGTTTTTCAAAATTTTTGGCTGCATAGCCACACATAATTTCTTATAAATTAATATAATTACTCCTAAATATGCCTGTTGTAAGATTCTTTAATTAAAACATCGATATGACTATTCTACAACACTAATTTTGCACAAAACATAAGTAAGATGCATTAAAAACAGCTGTTTAAATAAGTTGTTTGATCTTTCCAAATTTTTGACAGCATAACTGCACATAATTTCGTATAAATTAATATAATTACTCCTAATTACGTCTGTTATAATATTTTTTATTTAACACTTTGATATGAATATTCTACGACACTAATTTTTCACAAAACATAAGTAAGATGGATTAGAAACTGCTATTTAAAAAACTTGTTTGAGTTTTCAATATTTTTGCCCTCATAACTACATATAACTCCGTGAAATTAATATAACTGCTCCGAATTACTCCTATTATAAAGTTGTCCAATTAAAACATCGATGTGAAAATTCTATAACGCTAATTTTGCACAAAATATAAGTAAGATGCGTTAAAACCTGTTGTTTAAACAAGTTGTTTGCCTTTTTTTGGCCGCGCAACTACAAATAATTTCGGGCAAATTAAAATAATTACTCCTTATCACGCATATTATAAGTCTGTCCTATTAAATCTTCGATTTGAATATTTCATGACGCTAATTTTGAGCAAAACATAAGTAAAATGCATTAAAAACTGCTGTTTAAACAAGTTGCTTGAATTTTTCATAATTTTTGGCCGCGTAACTATATATAATTTCGTGCAAATTAATATAATTACTCCTAATTCCGCCTATTATAAAATTATCCAATTAAAACTTCGATATAAATATTCTATGACGCTAATATTACACAAAACATAAGTAAGATGCATTAAAACTGCTGTTTAAACAAGTTGTTTGCCTTTATGAAAACTTTTGCCCGCACAAGTACACATAATTTGGTGTAAATTAATATAATTACTCCTAATTATGTCTATTATAAGATTGTTCAATGAACACTTCAAAACGAATATTTTAGGGCGCTATTTTTGCTCAAAACATAGTAAGATGCATTAGAAACTGCTAATTAAAAAGTTAAGTTTTTCAATATTTTTGCCCTCATAACTACATATAATTTCGTAAAAATTAATATAATTACTCATAATTATGCCCATTAAAATATTAGGCAATTAACACTTCGATATAAACATTCTACGACACTAATTTTGCACAGGACAAAAGTAGGATGCATTAAAAACAGCTGTTTAAACAAGTTGTTTGTGTTTTTCAAAAATTTTGGCCGCATAAGCACACATAATTTCATACAAATTAATACAATTACTCCTAATTATGCCTATTATAAGATGGTCCAATTAACACTTCAATATGAATTTCTTACGACACTAATTTTTCATAAAACATAAGTAAGATATATTAGAAACCGCTGTTTAAACAAGTTATTTAAGATTTTTAACATTTTTTGACTCAGAACTATACATAATTTCGTGAAAATTAATTTAATTACTCATAATTATACCTATTAGAGATTATCTAATTAATACTTTGATACTTCGACACAAATTTTGCACAAAACATAAGTAAGATGCATTGAAAATAATTGTTTAAACAAGTTGTTTGAGTTTTTAAAAATTGTTGGCCGCATCACTACATATAATTTCTTGAAAATTATTATAATTACTCCTAATTATGCCTGTTATGTGATTGTGCGATTAAAACATTGATATGAATATTCTATGATGCTAATTTTGCACAAAATATAACTAAGATGCATTCGAAACTATTTTTTAAACAAGTTGTTTAAGACTTTCAACATTTTTTGCATCAAAACTACACATAATTTCGAGCTAATTAAATATAATTGCTCCGAACTATGTCTATTATAAGATTGTCGAATTAACACTTCAATATGAATATCATAGGATACTAATTTTACATAAGACATAAGTAAGATACATTAGAAATTGCCGTTTAAACAAGTTGTTTAAGATTTTTAACATTTATTGCCTCATAATGACAAATAATTTAATGAAAATTAATATAATTACTCGAAATTATGCCTATTAGAAGACTTCGATATGAACATTTTACGACATGAATTTTGCATAAAAAATAAGTAAGATGCGTTAAAAACAGTTGTATAAACAAGTTGTTTGAGTTTTTAAATTTTTTTGCTGCATAACTACACATAACTTCGCGCAAATTAATATAATTACTCCTAATTATGCCTATTATATAATTATCCAATTAACACTCGAATATGAATATCCTATAACAGTAATTACTCATAAAACATAAATAAGATACATTTGAAACAGTTGTTTAAACAAGTTGTTTAAGATTTTCAAAATGTATTGTATCATAACTACTTATAATTTCGTGAAAATTAATATAATTACTCCTAATTGTGCCTATTAGAATATTATCCAGTTAATACTTCGATATGAATAAAATTTATTCTACGACACTAAATTTGCACAAAACATAAGTAAGATGCATTAAAAAAACAGCAGTTAAAACTAGTTGATTGATTTTCTCAAACTTTTTGCCGCATAACTATATATAATTTCGTGCAAATTAATATAATTACTCCTAATTATGCCTATCATAAGATTATCTAATTAAAATTTCGATATGAATATTCTATGATGCTAATTTGGCACAAAACATAAGTAGCATGCATTAAAAACTGCTGTTTAAACAAGTTGTTTGACTTTTTTAAAATTTTCGGCCCCATAAATACATATAGATTCGTGCAAATTAATATAATTACTTCTAATTATGCCTATTATAAGATTGTTCAATCAACACTTCGATATGAATATACTACAACACAGTTTTCTCCCAAAACACAAGTAAGATGCATTAGAAACAACTATTTGAGCAAGTTATTTGAGTATTTCAAATTTTGTGGCCCCATAACTACACATAATTTAGTGAAAATTAAAATAATCACTCCTAATTATTCCTATTATATGATTATCTAATTAACACTTCAATATGAACATTCTACAACACTAATTTTGCACAAAACATAAGTAGGTGGCTTTAAAAACAGCTTTTTGAACAAGTTGTTTCAGTTTTTTTAAATTTTTGGCCGCATAATTACACATAATTTCTTATAAATTAATATAATTACTCCTAAGCATGCCTATTATATGATCTTCTAATTAAAACTTCGAAATGAATATTCTACGACACAAATTTTGCACAAAACATAAGTAAGATGCATTAAAAACAGATGTTTAAACAAGTAATTTGAGTTTTTCAAAATTTTTGGCTGCATAGCCACACATAATTTCTTATAAACTAATATAATTACTCCTAAATATGCCTGTTGTAAGATTCTTTAATTAAAACATCGATATGACTATTCTACAACACTAATTTTGCACAAAACATAAGTAAGATGTATTAAAAAACAGCAGTTTAAACTAGTTGATTGATTTTCTCAAACTTTTTGCCGCATAACTATATATAATTTCGTGCAAATTAATATAATTACTCCTAATTATGCCTATCATAAGATTATCTAATTAAAATTTCGATATGAATATTCTATGATGCTAATTTGGCACAAAACATAAGTAGCATGCATTAAAAACTGCTGTTTAAACAAGTTGTTTGACTTTTTTAAAATTTTCGGCCCCATAAATACATATAGATTCGTGCAAATTAATATAATTACTTCTAATTATGCCTATTATAAGATTGTTCAATCAACACTTCGATATGAATATACTACAACACAGTTTTCTCCCAAAACACAAGTAAGATGCATTAGAAACAACTATTTGAGCAAGTTATTTGAGTATTTCAAATTTTGTGGCCCCATAACTACACATAATTTAGTGAAAATTAAAATAATCACTCCTAATTATTCCTATTATATGATTATCTAATTAACACTTCAATATGAACATTCTACAACACTAATTTTGCACAAAACATAAGTAGGTGGCTTTAAAAACAGCTTTTTGAACAAGTTGTTTCAGTTTTTTTAAATTTTTGGCCGCATAATTACACATAATTTCTTATAAATTAATATAATTACTCCTAAGCATGCCTATTATATGATCTTCTAATTAAAACTTCGAAATGAATATTCTACGACACAAATTTTGCACAAAACATAAGTAAGATGCATTAAAAACAGATGTTTAAACAAGTAATTTGAGTTTTTCAAAATTTTTGGCTGCATAGCCACACATAATTTCTTATAAATTAATATAATTACTCCTAAATATGCCTGTTGTAAGATTCTTTAATTAAAACATCGATATGACTATTCTACAACACTAATTTTGCACAAAACATAAGTAAGATGCATTAAAAACAGCTGTTTAAATAAGTTGTTTGATCTTTCCAAATTTTTGACAGCATAACTGCACATAATTTCGTATAAATTAATATAATTACTCCTAATTACGTCTGTTATAATATTTTTTATTTAACACTTTGATATGAATATTCTACGACACTAATTTTTCACAAAACATAAGTAAGATGGATTAGAAACTGCTATTTAAAAAACTTGTTTGAGTTTTCAATATTTTTGCCCTCATAACTACATATAACTCCGTGAAATTAATATAACTGCTCCGAATTACTCCTATTATAAAGTTGTCCAATTAAAACATCGATGTGAAAATTCTATAACGCTAATTTTGCACAAAATATAAGTAAGATGCGTTAAAACCTGTTGTTTAAACAAGTTGTTTGCCTTTTTTTGGCCGCGCAACTACAAATAATTTCGGGCAAATTAAAATAATTACTCCTTATCACGCATATTATAAGTCTGTCCTATTAAATCTTCGATTTGAATATTTCATGACGCTAATTTTGAGCAAAACATAAGTAAAATGCATTAAAAACTGCTGTTTAAACAAGTTGCTTGAATTTTTCATAATTTTTGGCACGTAACTATATATAATTTCGTGCAAATTAATATAATTACTCCTAATTCCGCCTATTATAAAATTATCCAATTAAAACTTCGATATAAATATTCTATGACGCTAATATTACACAAAACATAAGTAAGATGCATTAAAACTGCTGTTTAAACAAGTTGTTTGCCTTTATGAAAACTTTTGCCACAAGTACACATAATTTGGTGTAAATTAATATAATTACTCCTAATTATGTCTATTATAAGATTGTTCAATGAACACTTCAAAACGAATATTTTAGGGCGCTATTTTTGCTCAAAACATAGTAAGATGCATTAGAAACTGCTAATTAAAAAGTTAAGTTTTTCAATATTTTTGCCCTCATAACTACATATAATTTCGTAAAAATTAATATAATTACTCATAATTATGCCCATTAAAATATTAGGCAATTAACACTTCGATATAAACATTCTACGACACTAATTTTGCACAGGACAAAAGTAGGATGCATTAAAAACAGCTGTTTAAACAAGTTGTTTGTGTTTTTCAAAAATTTTGGCCGCATAAGCACACATAATTTCATACAAATTAATACAATTACTCCTAATTATGCCTATTATAAGATGGTCCAATTAACACTTCAATATGAATTTCTTACGACACTAATTTTTCATAAAACATAAGTAAGATATATTAGAAACCGCTGTTTAAACAAGTTATTTAAGATTTTTAACATTTTTTGACTCAGAACTATACATAATTTCGTGAAAATTAATTTAATTACTCATAATTATACCTATTAGAGATTATCTAATTAATACTTTGATACTTCGACACAAATTTTGCACAAAACATAAGTAAGATGCATTGAAAATAATTGTTTAAACAAGTTGTTTGAGTTTTTAAAAATTGTTGGCCGCATCACTACATATAATTTCTTGAAAATTATTATAATTACTCCTAATTATGCCTGTTATGTGATTGTGCGATTAAAACATTGATATGAATATTCTATGATGCTAATTTTGCACAAAATATAACTAAGATGCATTCGAAACTATTTTTTAAACAAGTTGTTTAAGACTTTCAACATTTTTTGCATCAAAACTACACATAATTTCGAGCTAATTAAATATAATTGCTCCGAACTATGTCTATTATAAGATTGTCGAATTAACACTTCAATATGAATATCATAGGATACTAATTTTACATAAGACATAAGTAAGATACATTAGAAATTGCCGTTTAAACAAGTTGTTTAAGATTTTTAACATTTATTGCCTCATAATGACAAATAATTTAATGAAAATTAATATAATTACTCGAAATTATGCCTATTAGAAGACTTCGATATGAACATTTTACGACATGAATTTTGCATAAAAAATAAGTAAGATGCGTTAAAAACAGTTGTATAAACAAGTTGTTTGAGTTTTTTAAATTTTTTTGCTGCATAACTACACATAACTTCGCGCAAATTAATATAATTACTCCTAATTATGCCTATTATATAATTATCCAATTAACACTCGAATATGAATATCCTATAACAGTAATTACTCATAAAACATAAATAAGATACATTTGAAACAGTTGTTTAAACAAGTTGTTTAAGATTTTCAAAATGTATTGTATCATAACTACTTATAATTTCGTGAAAATTAATATAATTACTCCTAATTGTGCCTATTAGAATATTATCCAGTTAATACTTCGATATGAATAAAATTTATTCTACGACACTAAATTTGCACAAAACATAAGTAAGATGCATTAAAAAAACAGCAGTTAAAACTAGTTGATTGATTTTCTCAAACTTTTTGCCGCATAACTATATATAATTTCGTGCAAATTAATATAATTACTCCTAATTATGCCTATCATAAGATTATCTAATTAAAATTTCGATATGAATATTCTATGATGCTAATTTGGCACAAAACATAAGTAGCATGCATTAAAAACTGCTGTTTAAACAAGTTGTTTGACTTTTTTAAAATTTTCGGCCCCATAAATACATATAGATTCGTGCAAATTAATATAATTACTTCTAATTATGCCTATTATAAGATTGTTCAATCAACACTTCGATATGAATATACTACAACACAGTTTTCTCCCAAAACACAAGTAAGATGCATTAGAAACAACTATTTGAGCAAGTTATTTGAGTATTTCAAATTTTGTGGCCCCATAACTACACATAATTTAGTGAAAATTAAAATAATCACTCCTAATTATTCCTATTATATGATTATCTAATTAACACTTCAATATGAACATTCTACAACACTAATTTTGCACAAAACATAAGTAGGTGGCTTTAAAAACAGCTTTTTGAACAAGTTGTTTCAGTTTTTTTAAATTTTTGGCCGCATAATTACACATAATTTCTTATAAATTAATATAATTACTCCTAAGCATGCCTATTATATGATCTTCTAATTAAAACTTCGAAATGAATATTCTACGACACAAATTTTGCACAAAACATAAGTAAGATGCATTAAAAACAGATGTTTAAACAAGTAATTTGAGTTTTTCAAAATTTTTGGCTGCATAGCCACACATAATTTCTTATAAACTAATATAATTACTCCTAAATATGCCTGTTGTAAGATTCTTTAATTAAAACATCGATATGACTATTCTACAACACTAATTTTGCACAAAACATAAGTAAGATGTATTAAAAAACAGCAGTTTAAACTAGTTGATTGATTTTCTCAAACTTTTTGCCGCATAACTATATATAATTTCGTGCAAATTAATATAATTACTCCTAATTATGCCTATCATAAGATTATCTAATTAAAATTTCGATATGAATATTCTATGATGCTAATTTGGCACAAAACATAAGTAGCATGCATTAAAAACTGCTGTTTAAACAAGTTGTTTGACTTTTTTAAAATTTTCGGCCCCATAAATACATATAGATTCGTGCAAATTAATATAATTACTTCTAATTATGCCTATTATAAGATTGTTCAATCAACACTTCGATATGAATATACTACAACACAGTTTTCTCCCAAAACACAAGTAAGATGCATTAGAAACAACTATTTGAGCAAGTTATTTGAGTATTTCAAATTTTGTGGCCCCATAACTACACATAATTTAGTGAAAATTAAAATAATCACTCCTAATTATTCCTATTATATGATTATCTAATTAACACTTCAATATGAACATTCTACAACACTAATTTTGCACAAAACATAAGTAGGTGGCTTTAAAAACAGCTTTTTGAACAAGTTGTTTCAGTTTTTTTAAATTTTTGGCCGCATAATTACACATAATTTCTTATAAATTAATATAATTACTCCTAAGCATGCCTATTATATGATCTTCTAATTAAAACTTCGAAATGAATATTCTACGACACAAATTTTGCACAAAACATAAGTAAGATGCATTAAAAACAGATGTTTAAACAAGTAATTTGAGTTTTTCAAAATTTTTGGCTGCATAGCCACACATAATTTCTTATAAATTAATATAATTACTCCTAAATATGCCTGTTGTAAGATTCTTTAATTAAAACATCGATATGACTATTCTACAACACTAATTTTGCACAAAACATAAGTAAGATGCATTAAAAACAGCTGTTTAAATAAGTTGTTTGATCTTTCCAAATTTTTGACAGCATAACTGCACATAATTTCGTATAAATTAATATAATTACTCCTAATTACGTCTGTTATAATATTTTTTATTTAACACTTTGATATGAATATTCTACGACACTAATTTTTCACAAAACATAAGTAAGATGGATTAGAAACTGCTATTTAAAAAACTTGTTTGAGTTTTCAATATTTTTGCCCTCATAACTACATATAACTCCGTGAAATTAATATAACTGCTCCGAATTACTCCTATTATAAAGTTGTCCAATTAAAACATCGATGTGAAAATTCTATAACGCTAATTTTGCACAAAATATAAGTAAGATGCGTTAAAACCTGTTGTTTAAACAAGTTGTTTGCCTTTTTTTGGCCGCGCAACTACAAATAATTTCGGGCAAATTAAAATAATTACTCCTTATCACGCATATTATAAGTCTGTCCTATTAAATCTTCGATTTGAATATTTCATGACGCTAATTTTGAGCAAAACATAAGTAAAATGCATTAAAAACTGCTGTTTAAACAAGTTGCTTGAATTTTTCATAATTTTTGGCGCGTAACTATATATAATTTCGTGCAAATTAATATAATTACTCCTAATTCCGCCTATTATAAAATTATCCAATTAAAACTTCGATATAAATATTCTATGACGCTAATATTACACAAAACATAAGTAAGATGCATTAAAACTGCTGTTTAAACAAGTTGTTTGCCTTTATGAAAACTTTTGCCCGCACAAGTACACATAATTTGGTGTAAATTAATATAATTACTCCTAATTATGTCTATTATAAGATTGTTCAATGAACACTTCAAAACGAATATTTTAGGGCGCTATTTTTGCTCAAAACATAGTAAGATGCATTAGAAACTGCTAATTAAAAAGTTAAGTTTTTCAATATTTTTGCCCTCATAACTACATATAATTTCGTAAAAATTAATATAATTACTCATAATTATGCCCATTAAAATATTAGGCAATTAACACTTCGATATAAACATTCTACGACACTAATTTTGCACAGGACAAAAGTAGGATGCATTAAAAACAATTTGTTTAAACAAGTTGTTTGTGTTTTTCAAAAATTTTGGCCGCATAAGCACACATAATTTCATACAAATTAATACAATTACTCCTAATTATGCCTATTATAAGATGGTCCAATTAACACTTCAATATGAATTTCTTACGACACTAATTTTTCATAAAACATAAGTAAGATATATTAGAAACCGCTGTTTAAACAAGTTATTTAAGATTTTTAACATTTTTTTACTCAGAACTATACATAATTTCGTGAAAATTAATTTAATTACTCATAATTATACCTATTAGAGATTATCTAATTAATACTTTGATACTTCGACACAAATTTTGCACAAAACATAAGTAAGATGCATTGAAAATAATTGTTTAAACAAGTTGTTTGAGTTTTTAAAAATTGTTGGCCGCATCACTACATATAATTTCTTGAAAATTATTATAATTACTCCTAATTATGCCTGTTATGTGATTGTGCGATTAAAACATTGATATGAATATTCTATGATGCTAATTTTGCACAAAATATAACTAAGATGCATTCGAAACTATTTTTTAAACAAGTTGTTTAAGACTTTCAACATTTTTTGCATCAAAACTACACATAATTTCGAGCTAATTAAATATAATTGCTCCGAACTATGTCTATTATAAGATTGTCGAATTAACACTTCAATATGAATATCATAGGATACTAATTTTATATAAGACATAAGTAAGATACATTAGAAATTGCCGTTTAAACAAGTTGTTTAAGATTTTTAACATTTATTGCCTCATAATGACAAATAATTTAATGAAAATTAATATAATTACTCGAAATTATGCCTATTAGAAGACTTCGATATGAACATTTTACGACATGAATTTTGCATAAAAAATAAGTAAGATGCGTTAAAAACAGCTTGTATAAACAAGTTGTTTGAGTTTTTTAAATTTTTTTGCTGCATAACTACACATAACTTCGCGCAAATTAATATAATTACTCCTAATTATGCCTATTATATAATTATCCAATTAACACTCGAATATGAATATCCTATAACAGTAATTACTCATAAAACATAAATAAGATACATTTGAAACAGTTGTTTAAACAAGTTGTTTAAGATTTTCAAAATGTATTGTATCATAACTACTTATAATTTCGTGAAAATTAATATAATTACTCCTAATTGTGCCTATTAGAATATTATCCAGTTAATACTTCGATATGAATAAAATTTATTCTACGACACTAAATTTGCACAAAACATAAGTAAGATGCATTAAAAAACAGCGAGTTAAAACTAGTTGATTGATTTTCTCAAACTTTTTGCCGCATAACTATATATAATTTCGTGCAAATTAATATAATTACTCCTAATTATGCCTATCATAAGATTATCTAATTAAAATTTCGATATGAATATTCTATGATGCTAATTTGGCACAAAACATAAGTAGCATGCATTAAAAACTAACTTTTTTAAACAAGTTGTTTGACTTTTTTAAAATTTTCGGCCCCATAAATACATATAGATTCGTGCAAATTAATATAATTACTTCTAATTATGCCTATTATAAGATTGTTCAATCAACACTTCGATATGAATATACTACAACACAGTTTTCTCCCAAAACACAAGTAAGATGCATTAGAAACAACTATTTGAGCAAGTTATTTGAGTATTTCAAATTTTGTGGCCCCATAACTACACATAATTTAGTGAAAATTAAAATAATCACTCCTAATTATTCCTATTATATGATTATCTAATTAACACTTCAATATGAACATTCTACAACACTAATTTTGCACAAAACATAAGTAGGTGGCTTTAAAAACAGCTTTTTGAACAAGTTGTTTCAGTTTTTTTAAATTTTTGGCCGCATAATTACACATAATTTCTTATAAATTAATATAATTACTCCTAAGCATGCCTATTATATGATCTTCTAATTAAAACTTCGAAATGAATATTCTACGACACAAATTTTGCACAAAACATAAGTAAGATGCATTAAAAACAGATGTTTAAACAAGTAATTTGAGTTTTTCAAAATTTTTGGCTGCATAGCCACACATAATTTCTTATAAACTAATATAATTACTCCTAAATATGCCTGTTGTAAGATTCTTTAATTAAAACATCGATATGACTATTCTACAACACTAATTTTGCACAAAACATAAGTAAGATGTATTAAAAAACAGCAGTTTAAACTAGTTGATTGATTTTCTCAAACTTTTTGCCGCATAACTATATATAATTTCGTGCAAATTAATATAATTACTCCTAATTATGCCTATCATAAGATTATCTAATTAAAATTTCGATATGAATATTCTATGATGCTAATTTGGCACAAAACATAAGTAGCATGCATTAAAAATTGCTGTTTAAACAAGTTGTTTGACTTTTTTAAAATTTTCGGCCCCATAAATACATATAGATTCGTGCAAATTAATATAATTACTTCTAATTATGCCTATTATAAGATTGTTCAATCAACACTTCGATATGAATATACTACAACACAGTTTTCTCCCAAAACACAAGTAAGATGCATTAGAAACAACTATTTGAGCAAGTTATTTGAGTATTTCAAATTTTGTGGCCCCATAACTACACATAATTTAGTGAAAATTAAAATAATCACTCCTAATTATTCCTATTATATGATTATCTAATTAACACTTCAATATGAACATTCTACAACACTAATTTTGCACAAAACATAAGTAGGTGGCTTTAAAAACAGCTTTTTGAACAAGTTGTTTCAGTTTTTTTAAATTTTTGGCCGCATAATTACACATAATTTCTTATAAATTAATATAATTACTCCTAAGCATGCCTATTATATGATCTTCTAATTAAAACTTCGAAATGAATATTCTACGACACAAATTTTGCACAAAACATAAGTAAGATGCATTAAAAACAGATGTTTAAACAAGTAATTTGAGTTTTTCAAAATTTTTGGCTGCATAGCCACACATAATTTCTTATAAATTAATATAATTACTCCTAAATATGCCTGTTGTAAGATTCTTTAATTAAAACATCGATATGACTATTCTACAACACTAATTTTGCACAAAACATAAGTAAGATGCATTAAAAACAGCTGTTTAAATAAGTTGTTTGATCTTTCCAAATTTTTGACAGCATAACTGCACATAATTTCGTATAAATTAATATAATTACTCCTAATTACGTCTGTTATAATATTTTTTATTTAACACTTTGATATGAATATTCTACGACACTAATTTTTCACAAAACATAAGTAAGATGGATTAGAAACTGCTATTTAAAAAACTTGTTTGAGTTTTCAATATTTTTGCCCTCATAACTACATATAACTCCGTGAAATTAATATAACTGCTCCGAATTACTCCTATTATAAAGTTGTCCAATTAAAACATCGATGTGAAAATTCTATAACGCTAATTTTGCACAAAATATAAGTAAGATGCGTTAAAACCTGTTGTTTAAACAAGTTGTTTGCCTTTTTTTGGCCGCGCAACTACAAATAATTTCGGGCAAATTAAAATAATTACTCCTTATCACGCATATTATAAGTCTGTCCTATTAAATCTTCGATTTGAATATTTCATGACGCTAATTTTGAGCAAAACATAAGTAAAATGCATTAAAAACTGCTGTTTAAACAAGTTGCTTGAATTTTTCATAATTTTTGGCGCGTAACTATATATAATTTCGTGCAAATTAATATAATTACTCCTAATTCCGCCTATTATAAAATTATCCAATTAAAACTTCGATATAAATATTCTATGACGCTAATATTACACAAAACATAAGTAAGATGCATTAAAACTGCTGTTTAAACAAGTTGTTTGCCTTTATGAAAACTTTTGCCCGCACAAGTACACATAATTTGGTGTAAATTAATATAATTACTCCTAATTATGTCTATTATAAGATTGTTCAATGAACACTTCAAAACGAATATTTTAGGGCGCTATTTTTGCTCAAAACATAGTAAGATGCATTAGAAACTGCTAATTAAAAAGTTAAGTTTTTCAATATTTTTGCCCTCATAACTACATATAATTTCGTAAAAATTAATATAATTACTCATAATTATGCCCATTAAAATATTAGGCAATTAACACTTCGATATAAACATTCTACGACACTAATTTTGCACAGACAAAAGTAGGATGCATTAAAAACAGCTGTTTAAACAAGTTGTTTGTGTTTTTCAAAAATTTTGGCCGCATAAGCACACATAATTTCATACAAATTAATACAATTACTCCTAATTATGCCTATTATAAGATGGTCCAATTAACACTTCAATATGAATTTCTTACGACACTAATTTTTCATAAAACATAAGTAAGATATATTAGAAACCGCTGTTTAAACAAGTTATTTAAGATTTTTAACATTTTTTTACTCAGAACTATACATAATTTCGTGAAAATTAATTTAATTACTCATAATTATACCTATTAGAGATTATCTAATTAATACTTTGATACTTCGACACAAATTTTGCACAAAACATAAGTAAGATGCATTGAAAATAATTGTTTAAACAAGTTGTTTGAGTTTTTAAAAATTGTTGGCCGCATCACTACATATAATTTCTTGAAAATTATTATAATTACTCCTAATTATGCCTGTTATGTGATTGTGCGATTAAAACATTGATATGAATATTCTATGATGCTAATTTTGCACAAAATATAACTAAGATGCATTCGAAACTATTTTTTAAACAAGTTGTTTAAGACTTTCAACATTTTTTGCATCAAAACTACACATAATTTCGAGCTAATTAAATATAATTGCTCCGAACTATGTCTATTATAAGATTGTCGAATTAACACTTCAATATGAATATCATAGGATACTAATTTTATATAAGACATAAGTAAGATACATTAGAAATTGCCGTTTAAACAAGTTGTTTAAGATTTTTAACATTTATTGCCTCATAATGACAAATAATTTAATGAAAATTAATATAATTACTCGAAATTATGCCTATTAGAAGACTTCGATATGAACATTTTACGACATGAATTTTGCATAAAAAATAAGTAAGATGCGTTAAAAACAGTTGTATAAACAAGTTGTTTGAGTTTTTTAAATTTTTTTGCTGCATAACTACACATAACTTCGCGCAAATTAATATAATTACTCCTAATTATGCCTATTATATAATTATCCAATTAACACTCGAATATGAATATCCTATAACAGTAATTACTCATAAAACATAAATAAGATACATTTGAAACAGTTGTTTAAACAAGTTGTTTAAGATTTTCAAAATGTATTGTATCATAACTACTTATAATTTCGTGAAAATTAATATAATTACTCCTAATTGTGCCTATTAGAATATTATCCAGTTAATACTTCGATATGAATAAAATTTATTCTACGACACTAAATTTGCACAAAACATAAGTAAGATGCATTAAAAAAACAGCAGCTTAAAACTAGTTGATTGATTTTCTCAAACTTTTTGCCGCATAACTATATATAATTTCGTGCAAATTAATATAATTACTCCTAATTATGCCTATCATAAGATTATCTAATTAAAATTTCGATATGAATATTCTATGATGCTAATTTGGCACAAAACATAAGTAGCATGCATTAAAAACTGCTGTTTAAACAAGTTGTTTGACTTTTTTAAAATTTTCGGCCCCATAAATACATATAGATTCGTGCAAATTAATATAATTACTTCTAATTATGCCTATTATAAGATTGTTCAATCAACACTTCGATATGAATATACTACAACACAGTTTTCTCCCAAAACACAAGTAAGATGCATTAGAAACAACTATTTGAGCAAGTTATTTGAGTATTTCAAATTTTGTGGCCCCATAACTACACATAATTTAGTGAAAATTAAAATAATCACTCCTAATTATTCCTATTATATGATTATCTAATTAACACTTCAATATGAACATTCTACAACACTAATTTTGCACAAAACATAAGTAGGTGGCTTTAAAAACAGCTTTTTGAACAAGTTGTTTCAGTTTTTTTAAATTTTTGGCCGCATAATTACACATAATTTCTTATAAATTAATATAATTACTCCTAAGCATGCCTATTATATGATCTTCTAATTAAAACTTCGAAATGAATATTCTACGACACAAATTTTGCACAAAACATAAGTAAGATGCATTAAAAACAGATGTTTAAACAAGTAATTTGAGTTTTTCAAAATTTTTGGCTGCATAGCCACACATAATTTCTTATAAACTAATATAATTACTCCTAAATATGCCTGTTGTAAGATTCTTTAATTAAAACATCGATATGACTATTCTACAACACTAATTTTGCACAAAACATAAGTAAGATGTATTAAAAAACAGCAGTTTAAACTAGTTGATTGATTTTCTCAAACTTTTTGCCGCATAACTATATATAATTTCGTGCAAATTAATATAATTACTCCTAATTATGCCTATCATAAGATTATCTAATTAAAATTTCGATATGAATATTCTATGATGCTAATTTGGCACAAAACATAAGTAGCATGCATTAAAAACTGCTGTTTAAACAAGTTGTTTGACTTTTTTAAAATTTTCGGCCCCATAAATACATATAGATTCGTGCAAATTAATATAATTACTTCTAATTATGCCTATTATAAGATTGTTCAATCAACACTTCGATATGAATATACTACAACACAGTTTTCTCCCAAAACACAAGTAAGATGCATTAGAAACAACTATTTGAGCAAGTTATTTGAGTATTTCAAATTTTGTGGCCCCATAACTACACATAATTTAGTGAAAATTAAAATAATCACTCCTAATTATTCCTATTATATGATTATCTAATTAACACTTCAATATGAACATTCTACAACACTAATTTTGCACAAAACATAAGTAGGTGGCTTTAAAAACAGCTTTTTGAACAAGTTGTTTCAGTTTTTTTAAATTTTTGGCCGCATAATTACACATAATTTCTTATAAATTAATATAATTACTCCTAAGCATGCCTATTATATGATCTTCTAATTAAAACTTCGAAATGAATATTCTACGACACAAATTTTGCACAAAACATAAGTAAGATGCATTAAAAACAGATGTTTAAACAAGTAATTTGAGTTTTTCAAAATTTTTGGCTGCATAGCCACACATAATTTCTTATAAATTAATATAATTACTCCTAAATATGCCTGTTGTAAGATTCTTTAATTAAAACATCGATATGACTATTCTACAACACTAATTTTGCACAAAACATAAGTAAGATGCATTAAAAACAATTGTTTAAATAAGTTGTTTGATCTTTCCAAATTTTTGACAGCATAACTGCACATAATTTCGTATAAATTAATATAATTACTCCTAATTACGTCTGTTATAATATTTTTTATTTAACACTTTGATATGAATATTCTACGACACTAATTTTTCACAAAACATAAGTAAGATGGATTAGAAACTGCTATTTAAAAAACTTGTTTGAGTTTTCAATATTTTTGCCCTCATAACTACATATAACTCCGTGAAATTAATATAACTGCTCCGAATTACTCCTATTATAAAGTTGTCCAATTAAAACATCGATGTGAAAATTCTATAACGCTAATTTTGCACAAAATATAAGTAAGATGCGTTAAAACCTGTTGTTTAAACAAGTTGTTTGCCTTTTTTTGGCCGCGCAACTACAAATAATTTCGGGCAAATTAAAATAATTACTCCTTATCACGCATATTATAAGTCTGTCCTATTAAATCTTCGATTTGAATATTTCATGACGCTAATTTTGAGCAAAACATAAGTAAAATGCATTAAAAACTGCTGTTTAAACAAGTTGCTTGAATTTTTCATAATTTTTGGCACGCGTAACTATATATAATTTCGTGCAAATTAATATAATTACTCCTAATTCCGCCTATTATAAAATTATCCAATTAAAACTTCGATATAAATATTCTATGACGCTAATATTACACAAAACATAAGTAAGATGCATTAAAACTGCTGTTTAAACAAGTTGTTTGCCTTTATGAAAACTTTTGCCCGCACAAGTACACATAATTTGGTGTAAATTAATATAATTACTCCTAATTATGTCTATTATAAGATTGTTCAATGAACACTTCAAAACGAATATTTTAGGGCGCTATTTTTGCTCAAAACATAGTAAGATGCATTAGAAACTGCTAATTAAAAAGTTAAGTTTTTCAATATTTTTGCCCTCATAACTACATATAATTTCGTAAAAATTAATATAATTACTCATAATTATGCCCATTAAAATATTAGGCAATTAACACTTCGATATAAACATTCTACGACACTAATTTTGCACAGGACAAAAGTAGGATGCATTAAAAACAATTGTTTAAACAAGTTGTTTGTGTTTTTCAAAAATTTTGGCCGCATAAGCACACATAATTTCATACAAATTAATACAATTACTCCTAATTATGCCTATTATAAGATGGTCCAATTAACACTTCAATATGAATTTCTTACGACACTAATTTTTCATAAAACATAAGTAAGATATATTAGAAACCGCTGTTTAAACAAGTTATTTAAGATTTTTAACATTTTTTTACTCAGAACTATACATAATTTCGTGAAAATTAATTTAATTACTCATAATTATACCTATTAGAGATTATCTAATTAATACTTTGATACTTCGACACAAATTTTGCACAAAACATAAGTAAGATGCATTGAAAATAATTGTTTAAACAAGTTGTTTGAGTTTTTAAAAATTGTTGGCCGCATCACTACATATAATTTCTTGAAAATTATTATAATTACTCCTAATTATGCCTGTTATGTGATTGTGCGATTAAAACATTGATATGAATATTCTATGATGCTAATTTTGCACAAAATATAACTAAGATGCATTCGAAACTATTTTTTAAACAAGTTGTTTAAGACTTTCAACATTTTTTGCATCAAAACTACACATAATTTCGAGCTAATTAAATATAATTGCTCCGAACTATGTCTATTATAAGATTGTCGAATTAACACTTCAATATGAATATCATAGGATACTAATTTTACATAAGACATAAGTAAGATACATTAGAAATTGCCGTTTAAACAAGTTGTTTAAGATTTTTAACATTTATTGCCTCATAATGACAAATAATTTAATGAAAATTAATATAATTACTCGAAATTATGCCTATTAGAAGACTTCGATATGAACATTTTACGACATGAATTTTGCATAAAAAATAAGTAAGATGCGTTAAAAACAGTTGTATAAACAAGTTGTTTGAGTTTTTTAAATTTTTTTGCTGCATAACTACACATAACTTCGCGCAAATTAATATAATTACTCCTAATTATGCCTATTATATAATTATCCAATTAACACTCGAATATGAATATCCTATAATAGTAATTACTCATAAAACATAAATAAGATACATTTGAAACAGTTGTTTAAACAAGTTGTTTAAGATTTTCAAAATGTATTGTATCATAACTACTTATAATTTCGTGAAAATTAATATAATTACTCCTAATTGTGCCTATTAGAATATTATCCAGTTAATACTTCGATATGAATAAAATTTATTCTACGACACTAAATTTGCACAAAACATAAGTAAGATGCATTAAAAAAACAGCAGTTAAAACTAGTTGATTGATTTCCTCAAACTTTTTGCCGCATAACTATATATAATTTCGTGCAAATTAATATAATTACTCCTAATTATGCCTATCATAAGATTATCTAATTAAAATTTTGATATGAATATTCTATGATGCTAATTTGGCACAAAACATAAGTAGCATGCATTAAAAACTGCTGTTTAAACAAGTTGTTTGACTTTTTTAAAATTTTCGGCCCCATAAATACATATAGATTCGTGTAAATTAATATAATTACTTCTAATTATGTCTATTATAAGATTGTTCAATCAACACTTCGATATGAATATACTACAACACAGTTTTCTCCCAAAACACAAGTAAGATGCATTAGAAACAACTATTTGAGCAAGTTATTTGAGTATTTCAAATTTTGTGGCCCCATAACTACACATAATTTAGTGAAAATTAAAATAATCACTCCTAATTATTCCGATTATATGATTATCTAATTAACACTTCAATATGAACATTCTACAACACTAATTTTTCACAAAACATAAGTAGGTGGCTTTAAAAATAGCTTTTTGAACAAGTTGTTTCAGTTTTTTTAAATTTTTGGCCGCATAATTACACATAATTTCTTATGAATTAATATAATTACTCCTAAACATGCCTATTATATGATCTTCTAATTAAAACTTCGAAATGAATATTCTACGACACAAATTTTGCACAAAACATAAGTAAGATGCATTAAAAACAGATGTTTAAACAAGTAATTTGAGTTTTTCAAAATTTTTGGCTGCATAGCCACACATAATTTCTTATAAACTAATATAATTACTCCTAAATATGCCTGTTGTAAGATTCTTTAATTAAAACATCGATATGACTATTCTACAACACTAATTTTGCACAAAACATAAGTAAGATGTATTAAAAAACAGCTGTTTAAACTAGTTGATTGATTTTCTCAAACTTTTTGCCGCATAACTATATATAATTTCGTGCAAATTAATATAATTACTCCTAATTATGCCTATCATAAGATTATCTAATTAAAATTTCGATATGAATATTCTATGATGCTAATTTGGCACAAAACATAAGTAGCATGCATTAAAAACTGCTGTTTAAACAAGTTGTTTGACTTTTTTAAAATTTTCGGCCCCATAAATACATATAGATTCGTGCAAATTAATATAATTACTTCTAATTATGCCTATTATAAGATTGTTCAATCAACACTTCGATATGAATATACTACAACACAGTTTTCTCCCAAAACACAAGTAAGATGCATTAGAAACAACTATTTGAGCAAGTTATTTGAGTATTTCAAATTTTGTGGCCCCATAACTACACATAATTTAGTGAAAATTAAAATAATCACTCCTAATTATTCCTATTATATGATTATCTAATTAACACTTCAATATGAACATTCTACAACACTAATTTTGCACAAAACATAAGTAGGTGGCTTTAAAAACAGCTTTTTGAACAAGTTGTTTCAGTTTTTTTAAATTTTTGGCCGCATAATTACACATAATTTCTTATAAATTAATATAATTACTCCTAAGCATGCCTATTATATGATCTTCTAATTAAAACTTCGAAATGAATATTCTACGACACAAATTTTGCACAAAACATAAGTAAGATGCATTAAAAACAGATGTTTAAACAAGTAATTTGAGTTTTTCAAAATTTTTGGCTGCATAGCCACACATAATTTCTTATAAACTAATATAATTACTCCTAAATATGCCTGTTGTAAGATTCTTTAATTAAAACATCGATATGACTATTCTACAACACTAATTTTGCACAAAACATAAGTAAGATGTATTAAAAACAGCTGTTTAAATAAGTTGTTTGATCTTTCCAAATTTTTGACAGCATAACTGCACATAATTTCGTATAAATTAATATAATTACTCCTAATTACATCTGTTATAATATTTTTCATTTAACACTTTGATATGAATATTCTACGACACTAATTTTTCACAAAACATAAGTAAGATGGATTAGAAACTGCTATTTAAAAAACTTGTTTGAGTTTTCAATATTTTTGCCCTCATAACTACATATAACTCCGTGAAATTAATATAACTGCTCCGAATTACTCCTATTATAAAGTTGTCCAATTAAAACATCGATGTGAATATTCTATAACGCTAATTTTGCACAAAATATAAGTAAGATGCGTTAAAACCTGTTGTTTAAACAAGTTGTTTGCCTTTTTTGGCCGCGCAACTACAAATAATTTCGGGCAAATTAAAATAATTACTCCTTATCACGCATATTATAAGTCTGTCCTATTAAATCTTCGATTTGAATATTTCATGACGCTAATTTTGAGCAAAACATAAGTAAAATGCATTAAAAACTGCTGTTTAAACAAGTTGCTTGAATTTTTCATAATTTTTGGCACGTAACTATATATAATTTCGTGCAAATTAATATAATTACTCCTAATTCCGCCTATTATAAAATTATCCAATTAAAACTTCGATATAAATATTCTATAACGCTAATATTACACAAAACATAAGTAAGATGCATTAAAACTGCTGTTTAAACAAGTTGTTTGCCTTTATGAAAACTTTTGCCCGCACAAGTACACATAATTTGGTGTAAATTAATATAATTACTCCTAATTATGTCTATTATAAGATTGTTCAATGAACACTTCAAAACGAATATTTTAGGGCGCTATTTTTGCTCAAAACATAGTAAGATGCATTAGAAACTGTTAATTAAAAAGTTAAGTTTTTCAATATTTTTGCCCTCATAACTACATATAATTTCGTAAAAATTAATATAATTACTCATAATTATGCCCATTAAAATATTAGGCAATTAACACTTCGATATAAACATTCTACGACACTAATTTTGCACAGGACAAAAGTAGGATGCATTAAAAACAAATTGTTTAAACAAGTTGTTTGTGTTTTTCAAAAATTTTGGCCGCATAAGCACACATAATTTCATACAAATTAATACAATTACTCCTAATTATGCCTATTATAAGATGGTCCAATTAACACTTCAATATGAATTTCTTACGACACTAATTTTTCATAAAACATAAGTAAGATATATTAGAAACCACTGTTTAAACAAGTTATTTAAGATTTTTAACATTTTTTGACTCAGAACTATACATAATTTCGTGAAAATTAATTTAATTACTCATAATTATACCTATTAGAGATTATCTAATTAATACTTTGATACTTCGACACAAATTTTGCACAAAACATAAGTAAGATGCATTGAAAATAATTGTTTAAACAAGTTGTTTGAGTTTTTAAAAATTGTTGGCCGCATCACTACATATAATTTCTTGAAAATTATTATAATTACTCCTAATTATGCCTGTTATGTGATTGTGCGATTAAAACATTGATATGAATATTCTATGATGCTAATTTTGCACAAAATATAACTAAGATGCATTCGAAACTATTTTTTAAACAAGTTGTTTAAGACTTTCAACATTTTTTGCATCAAAACTACACATAATTTCGGGCTAATTAAATATAATTGCTCCGAACTATGTCTATTATAAGATTGTCGAATTAACACTTCAATATGAATATCATAGGATACTAATTTTACATAAGACATAAGTAAGATACATTAGAAATTGCCGTTTAAACAAGTTGTTTAAGATTTTTAACATTTATTGCCTCATAATGACAAATAATTTAATGAAAATTAATATAATTACTCAAAATTATGCCTATTAGAAGACTTCGATATGAACATTTTACGACATGAATTTTGCATAAAAAATAAGTAAGATGCGTTAAAAACAGTTGTATAAACAAGTTGTTTGAGTTTTTTAAATTTTTTTGCTGCATAACTACACATAACTTCGCGCAAATTAATATAATTACTCCTAATTATGCCTATTATATAATTATCCAATTAACACTCGAATATGAATATCCTATAACAGTAATTACTCATAAAACATAAATAAGATACATTTGAAACAGTTGTTTAAACAAGTTGTTTAAGATTTTCAAAATGTATTATATCATAACTACTTATAATTTCATGAAAATTAATATAATTACTCCTAATTGTGCCTATTAGAATATTATCCAGTTAATACTTCGATATGAATAAAATTTATTCTACGACACTAAATTTGCACAAAACATAAGTAAGATGCATTAAAAAAACAGCAGTTTAAACTAGTTGATTGATTTTCTCAAACTTTTTGCCGCATAACTATATATAATTTCGTGCAAATTAATATAATTACTCCTAATTATGCCTATCATAAGATTATCTAATTAAAATTTCGATATGAATATTCTATGATGCTAATTTGGCACAAAACATAAGTAGCATGCATTAAAAACTGCTGTTTAAACAAGTTGTTTGACTTTTTTAAAATTTTCGGCCCCATAAATACATATAGATTCATGCAAATTAATATAATTACTTCTAATTATGCCTATTATAAGATTGTTCAATCAACACTTCGATATGAATATACTACAACACAGTTTTCTCCCAAAACACAAGTAAGATGCATTAGAAACAACTATTTGAACAAGTTATTTGAGTATTTCAAATTTTGTGG
Organism: Schoenoplectus tabernaemontani; assembly: GCA_037127355.1. Lineage (NCBI taxonomy): Eukaryota > Viridiplantae > Streptophyta > Magnoliopsida > Poales > Cyperaceae > Schoenoplectus > Schoenoplectus tabernaemontani. The sequence continues at coordinate 11,454,943 of CM073743.1, forward strand.
CCCCATAACTACACATAATTTAGTGAAAATTAAAATAATCACTCCTAATTATTCCTATTATATGATTATCTAATTAACACTTCAATATGAACATTCTACAACACTAATTTTGCACAAAACATAAGTAGGTGGCTTTAAAAATAGCTTTTTGAACAAGTTGTTTCAGTTTTTTTAAATTTTTGGCCGCATAATTACACATAATTTTTTATAAATTAATATAATTACTCCTAAGCATGCCTATTATATGATCTTCTAATTAAAACTTCGAAATGAATATTCTACGACACAAATTTTGCACAAAACATAAGTAAGATGCATTAAAAACAGATGTTTAAACAAGTAATTTGAGTTTTTCAAAAATTTTGGCTGCATAGCCACACATAATTTCTTATAAATTTATATAATTACTCCTAAATATGCCTGTTGTAAGATTCTTTAATTAAAACATCGATATAACTATTCTACAACACTAATTTTGCACAAAACATAAGTAAGATGCATTAAAAACAGCTGTTTAAATAAGTTGTTTGATCTTTCCAAATTTTTGACAGCATAACTGCACATAATTTCGTATAAATTAATATAATTACTCCTAATTACGTCTGTTATAATATTTTTCATTTAACACTTTGATATGAATATTCTACGACACTATTTTTTCACAAAACATAAGTAAGATGGATTAGAAACTGCTATTTAAAAAACTTGTTTGTGTTTTCAATATTTTTTCTCTCATAACTACATATAATTCCGTGAAATTAATATAACTGCTCCGAATTACTCCTATTATAAAGTTGTCCAATTAAAACATCGATGTGAAAATTCTATAACGCTAATTTTGCACAAAATATAAGTAAGATGCGTTAAAACTGTTGTTTAAACAAGTTGTTTGCCTTTTTTTGGCCGCACAACTACAAATAATTTCGGGAAATTAAAATAATTACTCCTTATCACGCATATTATAAGTCAGTCCTATTAAATCTTCGATTTGAATATTTCATGACGCTAATTTTGAGCAAAACATAAGTAAAATGCATTAAAAACTGCTGTTTAAACAAGTTGCTTGAATTTTTCATAATTTTTGGCCGCGTAACTATATATAATTTCGTGCAAATTAATATAATTACTCCTAATTCCGCCTATTATAAAATTATCCAATTAAAACTTCGATATAAATATTCTATAACGCTAATATTACACAAAACATAAGTAAGATGCATTAAAACTGCTGTTTAAACAAGTTGTTTGCCTTTATGAAAACTTTTGCCCGCACAAGTACACATAATTTGGTGTAAATTAATATAATTACTCCTAATTATGTCTATTATAAGATTGTTCAATGAACACTTCAAAACGAATATTTTAGGGCGCTATTTTTGCTCAAAACATAGTAAGATGCATTAGAAACTGCTAATTAAAAAGTTAAGTTTTTCAATATTTTTGCCCTCATAACTACATATAATTTCGTAAAAATTAATATAATTACTCATAATTATGCCCATTAAAATATTAGGCAATTAACACTTCGATATAAACATTCTACGACACTAATTTTGCACAGACAAAAGTAGGATGCATTAAAAACAACTGTTTAAACAAGTTGTTTGTGTTTTTCAAAAATTTTGACCGCATAAGCACACATAATTTCATACAAATTAATACAATTACTCCTAATTATGCCTATTATAAGATGGTCCAATTAACACTTCAATATGAATTTCTTACGACACTAATTTTTCATAAAACATAAGTAAGATATATTAGAAACCGCTGTTTAAACAAGTTATTTAAGATTTTTAACATTTTTAACATTTTTTGACTCAGAACTATACATAATTTCGTGAAAATTAATTTAATTACTCATAATTATACCTATTAGAGATTATCTAATTAATACTTCGATACTTCGACACAAATTTTGCACAAAACATAAGTAAGATGCATTGAAAATAATTGTTTAAACAAGTTATTTGAGTTTTTAAAAATTGTTGGCCGCATCACTACATATAATTTCTTAAAAATTAATATAATTACTCCTAATTATGCCTGTTATGTGATTGTGCGATTAAAACATTGATATGAATATTTTATGATGCTAATTTTGCACAAAATATAACTAAGATGCATTCAAAACTATTTTTTAAACAAGTTGTTTAAGACTTTCAACATTTTTTGCATCAAAACTACACATAATTTCGAGCTAATTAAATATAATTGCTCCGAACTATGTCTATTATAAGATTGTCAAATTAACACTTCAATATGAATATCATAGGATACTAATTTTACATAAGACATAAGTAAGATACACAACGAAGGAATTGAAAGTAAAAACCAAAACATAAAAGGAGAAATAATCAGACGTCTAATCTAATTGAATTTGCATTTTTGCTACCTTCTCTGAGTAGAAATTTGGAAATTGAAAGTTGAAACAGACCAAAATCAGTGAGATTGTTTGCCATGCATAAACAATTCTGATTTCTATGTGTAACTATATTAAGTCATATGGCTCATGGCATAATTTTCTCTTGGGCTTACTGTGTCCCTGTTACTCTTAATGTTATTGGCTATTGAGTGATATGATTCTAGAAAAGATGGATGAATTAATCAAGGATGAAAGCTCCATTTTGAAAGAGATGCAAATTCATGAACATTAGATATATGTTAAAGGTATGATTTTCACATAGTTATTATATTTTTTTATATATTCAGATTAGGGAGTATTTGATTGTTTTCTTGATTGATTTTTATTTTTGGTGGCTCCCGGCACTGTGGAAAAATGCAAGGTAAGTTAGAAATTTAAGCAAAGTAGAATCTTACAACTGTGGTGTATCTTTATGTTATTTATTGTGAATTGTTCTCTGCAGACTAAACGACTAGAATAAAATCATATTTTTGTTATCTTTTCTACTGTCAACAAAAATTTGAAGCATATAAATGGTAATGCCTTGTGACAAAGATAGGTTCACCTCCATTTCTTTTTTCCAACATTAAGACACATGATTCTCTCAAACAAAATCAAAGATTTGATTTTGTAATTCCATTTTTAGTTTTTACTTTTCTTTCTTTTCTTTTGATTTTGAGTTGTAACATCCAGGTTTTAATTGATTGATTCATGTTTAGCTCTATTCATCTTAAGAATAAATTTTTGCCCTAATCAAACCGAGTAAAACTTGTAGATTCTTATAATTTTGGTAGTTTTGAATATAATTTGGTTAGATATTACTTTTGAGATTAAATAAGGTGTCTCATTACTGGGTTGCAGCAACAGTAATTGGTATCTTCAGGGGTATGACTTGCCCATCTCTTTTTTGTATGCTTGCCATGAAAGTAGAAATTACAATTGTAATTATTGCTATAATTAATTTTTCTATTTGAAATTATTCTAAAGAATATTTGATAACCTCATTAATCTTGCCGACCAATTCTTGTTTGCTCAAATAATTAATGTAATAGTTCTTTTGTGCTGAAATTGTGGATTGTATCAATAGATCCGGGCTGCAGAAACTAAGGATATAATGGTGATATTGGAATAAGTTGATGCTTCTCAAACAAACCAGGAGATTTCTTTTAAAAGAATATTGCTTCTTATATTTAATAATCATCAAATAATAATTTCCCCATATGTTAGAACTATACGTACTATTATATTATGATTTTTTTTTTAAATCGGCTGCAACGAGTACATAGCTTTCCATAATTAGCGTTGACTTTTCATGACAATAATGATTAGCACATGTTTTTCATGATAATAATCACTGTCATGATTAAAGGGATAATTGACGTATATTTATGGAAAGAGCCCAAATTTCTACACTACAAGGATCAATTATACATTGTCATAATCACTGTGTATGTTCCATATCAGTTTCTACACTAAAGAACTTGAACTTGCAATTTTTCTTTTCATATTTTATCTCATATAGTTTTTACTATAGATTTTTCTCTGTAATTAATGATTTTATATTAGATCAATGTGAATTTTTATTTTATAATATTTTTATATTTAAATAAAAGAGTATGCTGCAACGCGCGGGTACTCTGCTAGTTATAAATAAAAAAACTCCTTGGAAGCCTCCAATCAGTTTTTTTTTTTTTTTTTTTTTTTTTTAATTATGGCCATACAAAGTTACAAAATAGAAAGAATAATAACTCCAATGCATAAAAGTTCTGATGTAATGACAAAATTAAGGCATCTGGGACTAGAAATGGTCCATAAGGGCTTAGTGTTTGAACCCGGCTCGACCGATCCTTTAAAAAATCCAATCCTTATCCGGCCTCAGAAAGTCCATCCCGACCCGTTCTAACGGTAAGGATCGGGCTTCTCAAAGGTCGGGCTAAATCTTAAAAAAATAGATTCTTCTAATTAGGTTCTTATCAAACCCAATCATTTTCGGTTCTTATCCGACCATTTTCATGTAATTTCTTTAATATTTTATATTATATATTAATTACACTTAAAAAATCTAAAAAAATAAAAAATAAAAATGTCAAAACAAAGAAATATAATTTAATATTATTATATAAATACAATTAACATTAAAAATATATTTATATATATCAGGCGCTTATCCGCTGACCATTAACCGCCTCTTAGTGTTCGAAGGGCTTGGTAAAGATCGGATTTCTCAAAAATTGGGTTCATCCATTAAAAAATAAGTTCTTTAAACCTTCCGGCTCTTATTCAGCTCTCTTGTTGGCCCATTGGACCCGACTCTTAAAAAACCTGATCTGATCCTTAAGAATGATGCCTACGACTCTGGCACAGTGTCGATTTGGATCAAAGTTCGAATTATTTTGAGGATCTGGCTGTGCATACCATCACCCAACCTTGTACCTGAAATAGAGAATCGTATGTTAAACAACACAGAAATATGCTTGGTTGGTGAAGCTTAGAAAATAAATTGAAGATAATTTCAGACACTTTCCCTTCTGGAGGTAACTTGGGTTCGCTACTCACGGATTGAAATAAACCTTGTGCATAAATAACATACATGACTTATTCATATCATTATAAGTTTATCACACAAGTTGAACGAATCATGTTATTTCTTCTAAAAAGACATTGATTGCAAAACCTATAATGTTCAAGACAAGTGATCAACTTCAAGACGTAAGAGCGCAAAAAAAAAAAAAGAAAAAAAAAACTACAGACCAAAACTTTTCTTCGATTTACTCAACTTCTTTGCTTTGGTTTTTCCAGAACAAAAATAAAGCAGCACAATTTCTTCGAACAAAATTAAATAATGCGGCAACGAACTGAATTAAGTTCTTAAATACAACCAAACTATAAATATAATTCTAGCAGTCATAAAATAACTTTCCAACAGTGTTTTTTTTTTTTTTTGAGAGAAAACAAACCGGACAAATTGTGTATGGGTAATTATGGGCCAACACCGGACAATTTCCAAGAGCGGTTTTGATTCAGTACAAATTGTCTATGGGTAATTATGGGCCAACACCGGACAATTTCCTTCTGGACGTAAAACAAATGAGAATCAGTTTTTAGTTCAGTGATAAAGTCAATATTTTCTATGTGAAAAGTTGTAGATTTAAAATTTAAAAAGAGTTCTTTATAAATATTTGAAAAGTTGCCCAGCTTAAAGATGAAGTTCGAAATCAAGTAGAAGTCTTTATAGATATTTAAGTAATTAATTAGTTTAGACTCTCATTTTTATTTAAAAAACATATAATACAAATATTTAGAAAAAAAAACGCCTCCATGATTATTATAGTGCATTCTTCTCTGGGTACTACAATTGTTATCCCTACAAGACAAACATGGTAAACATTCTATCCGAACTCCGTAAGAAATCTACATAAGGTCAAATTACTGTGAGATATTTGACTAATAAATCGACTAAATTCAAAAAAGAACTCAAATTTTTTGCCAAGGTAAAATATGTTTCTGGATTCAGTAAGAATGTTTTGAGCAGAGGGCAAAATTAACAAAACATTATCAATAACGATTTCTAGGAAGGTCAATTGGTAAAACATGTGCCCACAATTACTAAGGGTCCGTTTGGCAAATCAAGGAATAACTTTGGAAGAATGGTAATTTTGGAAGAGTGATAGAATAGTATTTTTTTGGAAGAGTGGTAGAAGAGTGGTATTCATGATTATTCGGAAGAGCGAAAATATCGTTTGGCAGTTGTTATTCAGAATAGTTAAAATATGAATAATTATGATGATAATAATAATAATAGTAAAATCATAATCATAATAGTAAGATAATAATATTAATAAAGTAATAAAAATAATCATAATAAATAATAATAAAAATATAATCATAATCAAAAAATAATTATAAATTTATAATTATAATAATATAATGATAAATTAATCATAACTATAATCAACATATAATAATATAATACAATATAATAAAATAATAATAAAGTAATAAAAATAATCATAATCATAATCATGATAATAATAATTATAGTCATATTCATAATAATATAACCATAATCATAATCATAATAATATAATAATAAAAATATAATCATAATCATAAAAATAATTTAAAATAATTATAATTATAATAATATAATAATAAATTAATCATCATTATAATCAACATATAATAATATAATACAACATAATAAAATAATAATAAATAATAATATTCATAATCATAATATAATAATATAATAATAAATAATCTTGATCATAATAATATAATAATAAAATAATTATATTTATATTCATAATATAATAATATAATATTATTATTATATTTATAATAATAATAAATAATATAATAATACTAATGGTAACGATAATATAATAACAATAATGATAATAATAATAAATAATAATCATAATATTAATATAATAATAAATTATAATCATAAATATAATATAATAATATAATAATACTAAATCTTAATCATAATCATAATATAATAATATAATATAATATAATCAAACAATAATCGCTATTCCGACGAGAGCTAATCCGGTATTCCACCTATAAGTTGGTATACCCGATTAGCACTATTCCGCACTCTTCTACTTAGTCTAAAATTTGTTTGGCAAATTAATTCGTCGGAATAGCTATTCTATTCCAACTTTTTGCTATTTCATTGAGTGTCAAATACTCCCTAAAGAGTATTTCAGGAAACGGCAAAAATTATGATATTAATTATTAATAGTAATAAGCCTGAATTCTCAGAAGCAGACTCAATACTCATAAAATTATGGAGCAACCAGTAGTCTCGTCGAAGTTGAATATCAGTAAGGATGCCAATTGTGGGTCCCACCAGGCAATAAAATGATCTGAAATCAGAAGACAAGTAGCATACAACATCAAACGCCAGTTCAACAAGGTCCGAAAAGTTGAATTCTAATCCGTTGTCATATTTTTTTTTTTATGGAAGAATAGTGTCATATTTTTAGTCCGCGTTTGGATGCACTAAATTTGGTGGAACAAATAGATTTTTTTATTCAATAAATAAAACTTCCCAGCATTCTTTCGGAATTATTTTTTTTACCCAATGGTTTTGAGTAATTCCACCCGCCAAGTCTCATCTCACATTCATTATGATGGAGAAATTAAAATTGGCTCAGATATATAGATTATCTTCATTTATATTTTTCTCATTCTTATTTAACCTACTTTAATGAAATAAATATTTGTAACTAATAACTATTATTGACTATTTATTTATTACAATATTTTTAATCAGTACTGATATGTAATAATTAATAGTAATTAATAATGATTTTTCCAACTATTAATCATGACAGTAGTTTTATCTTTTTTTACTATCAAATAATCATAAAATAACTTAAAATTGATAAACCAATATAAATTAATCCTAGTTAAGAACTATTTGTCCAATTAATTATCAGTTATTTGTTTTTGAACATTATTATATTGATTTTCTAATTAATTATTGATTAGTCGGATTAGTTGTCTAATTTAAAGTTTAAACTTTTATATAAAAGATTGCATTTAATTATATACATATTTATGGTACCTAGGGGTGTCAATTATTGACCCGACCCGACTCGAACCCGACCCAACCCGACATGACCCAAAAATAAATGGGTCGGGTATGTGTTTAATTTTTTTGACTCGAATCGGGTCGGGTCGGATTTGGGTCAACCCGACCTGTCCTGACCCGATTAATTATATTTTTTGAAGTAATTTTATGATTTAGTACTAATTAAAATTTAAATATACACTAATTAAGATTAATAATAAATTAATCAATATTTTATTGGTTAAAATTATATAAAAATAATTAATAAATATTTAATTATTTTACATGGGTCAGGTCGGGTCGACCCGGGACCCGTCGGGTCGGGTATGGATAAAAAAAAAATTATTCGAATTTAATCGGGTCGGATTTAGATCGGATCAAGAAAAATAATAAAATAATATCACCCGATCCGACCCATTGACACCCCTATTGGTACCTTTTCCATTTAAATTAAAGATACTAATAAGAATATGGATATATATACCAACTATTTTAAAAAAAAAATCCATCATATTTCTCATGATATAGATGAATAATCATTTTTGTACATCCATTAAACTAGTTTGCTGAGAGCATATAATCCCATCCAGTATAAATGAGATGGAACAACGAACAAGAGAAAGTTACGATGAATGAGACCCATGAAACAGCATCTATGATCTAAAAATCTGAGCCTATGCAATGAATTAAAAATATGATACTTTCTTGCTATAGTTTTTCCATGAGTTGATACGAATCCCGGAAAGTTGAACTAGATGTAAAAGTATTTAGGTAATAGGTAATCTTCAGTCTCTTGCTAGTATCAGACCGACCAATTTCGAGTGCGGTGTTCAAGGCACAACTTCCAGTAAAACTTGACCATCATGAAAAAAGCTGCGAGCTCTGTAGTTTTTCTTTTGTTATTTTTTAATTATACACATTATTTTTTGGGTACGTTATATAAGTTATATATATTGTACATAATTTTTTATTTTGCACGATAATTTTTTTATTATACACATTAATTTATTTATTATGCACGTTAATATTCGTTTCGTTGTACATTATTTTTACTATATTGTACGTAATTGTTTTATTATACACATTATTTTTTTATTATGTTTATTATACATATTATTTTTTATTATGTTTATTATACATATTATTTTTTTATTATGTTTATTATACACATTAATTTTTTATTATGTTTACTATACACATTAACTTTTTTTATTATGTTTATTATACACATTAATTTTTGTATTATGCATATTATTTTTATTAGATTGCATCTAACTTTTTGTTAATAATATTTAGATTGCATCTAACTTTTTATTGAACCATTCGAATCGCGTACCGATGATAGTATCAACTTGTGTGTGTATCGCTGTGTCTCCCTTGTCAAAATGCTCATCAGATTGGGGCCTCTGGAGAAAACGAGCTTTTTCTTGTTTTGTGGTTTTACCATCATTTATGAGCGACCATTCTCTCATCACGCCGAAAAGCAAAATAGGAAAAGGAAAGTGTCAATCTTTCATTAGATAATTAATTTGGAAACGTAAGATACTGGTATATGGTAGCCAATAAGATGTACAATTTCAGCTGAGGTTGCTTAAAATGCAACTAAATCAATAATAAAATTTGTTTCATACCGCAACAGAGAAATGATTGCTGATAACTATAAAGTTAAAGTAAAGATTAAGGAAAATAATTTTTATATTCTCTCTTAATCATCTTGCACAAAGTAATTGATTATTTATAGCCTCTCTATAGTTCTAGACTGTTCTGACTAATAAACTATAACAGCCTTCGTCTTTTAGTCAAATGATGTAACTAACTCTTGATTACAAAGAGTTACAAGTATAACTAAATTTTACAATAACTATCATCCCTTTCAAGCTTGACGTACAGCACTGCACACAAAGCTTGTCACGAAGTAAGCGAAAACGTGTTGATCTAAGGTTTTTTGTTAAGATGTCAGCCACCTAATCCTGAGATGAGATGAAACGGATAATAATCCTTTTGGATGCAAGAAGACCTCTCACAAAATGAAAATCAAGTTCAATATATTTAGTTCTTACATGATTAACTGGATTGGCTGCAAAAAATATGGCACCAAGGTGATCACACCATAATGTAGGCAAATTAATATGCTCAGGAACAAGTTCAGCAAGCAATGACTGAAGCCGGACAATTTCAGCTACAGCAACATCAAGAGCTCGGTATTCAGCTTCTATGTTGGAACGGGTGACAATGGATTATTTTTTTTTACTACCAGAAAATTAGAGAGTTACCAAAAAAACACAATAGCTCCTAGTTGATGTCCTATCATCTTGATTGCCTGCCCAATCAGCATCACTGAATACTTGAAGAGTTAATTGAGAAGAAACATGAATAGTTAAGCCATGTGAAATAGTGCCTTTCAGATATCGAATAATGCGCTTTACTGCTAACCAATGCTTATCAGTTGGAGAATGCATGAAGAGAGAAACTCGGTGAACAACAAAAGCATTCTTAGACCTAATAATTGCATATTGTAGTTCCCTACAACACTACGATAGAGGTCGGATTAAGCATTGTACCCCATCAGTTTTGGATAATTGAAGACCACTTTGCATAGGAGTAGCCACTGGATTTGCATTTGTCATGCTGACCTTTTGAAGAAGATTCTCAATGTATTGAGCTTGAGATAGATGGAGAGTTGAATTTGTTCGGGTTGCTTCAATACCCAGGAAGTAAGAAAGATTACCAAGGTCTTTTATGATAAAAGTGGCATGAAGGCTGAGCAGAAGAGATTGCATCATAGCCAGAGATGTGCCAGTGACAAATTATATCATCTACATATACAAGGAGATATATGAGATCACCTTGATATGACTTGATGAATAAAGATGAATCAGACTGTCACACTAGCCGCCAACAAGACTGCATTGTCAAAAGTTGCATTCACATGTACTGAATTCCTATCAGCAAATTGCACGATGCTAACAATCTTGTGAAACAAAGCCGCTTTGCTCCATGTTTCAAAAATGGTATGGGCAGAAGTATGATGGAATGGGACGAGAGAGCAATGAAAGAAAAGAATAAAAAAAAGGCAAAAAAAAAGAGAGATAAGAGCGCCGACACTGAGGTTGTAATTGTGCTCTATTGCTGGGACAACACATCTATAGTAAAGTAAAGTCGGTGCTTCTGAACAAGGGAATCATACCCTTGAGAAGCAGAGGAGAAGAATTCATTGATTGTAGCGCGACGAAGCAATCCTTACTTATACAAGGCCATCATATTGAGAAGATACAAGGCCTTGAGTTGTTAGAAATTCTTTTAATCGATGGAACCAAGTCCAGAGAGCTTGCTTGAGACCATAAAGAGCTTTCTTCACTTTACATACATGTATAGAAAGGTCAGAATTCTCAAATCCTAGACTTTAAAGCATGTACATAGTTTCATAAAGATCACCATGTAAAAATAGTTATTAACATCAAGTTATTTTAGTAACCAACCTTTGGATATTGCAATGGATAAAAGGGTCCGAATTGTAACATGTTTCACCATAGGATCGAAGGTTTCTGTGTAGTCTAAGTCTTCTTCCTGGTTATACCCCTTGGCAACGAGATGAACTTTGAATCTTTCAATTGAACCATCAGTTTTTTTCTTAATTAGATAGACCCACTTGCAACCAATAATATTAGCACGAGCAGGAGGTAAAACAAGGTCCCAGATTTGATTTTGAGCAAGGGCATCAAGCTCTAAGGCCATAACACGTCTCCAAGGTGGATCCTTGTTGGCATGAGTAAAGCAAAAGGGTTTAATAGAATCTTGAGTTGTAGAATATGAAACAAACTCAGGGAATGGTCTTAGATGATGAGTGTTATCCTTAGTATGAATGACTATTGGATGAGAGGATGTAGGAGCTTGAGAAATAATGATATTGGATATAGTAAGGGTAAGTATTGGAGAGGATGATTGTGAAGCAGTAAAAGATGGTGATGGAAAAGAGAAGTGTGCATGTGAAGAAGGAAGAATAATGACAAGGAGATTTGTGGAATGAAAAGAAGAAGTAGAAGTGCAGGGTTGTGAAGTAGTGGTAAATAGATAAGTTGTTTCATGAAAAATGATATGTCTTGAGATATAAATACGATTTGAAAGAATATGCAAGAATTTATATCCCTTATGAGTAAATGAATATCTAAGAAAGACATAAGGTAAGGATTTGGATTCAAGTTTTGAATGTGCATAAGGTCTGAGCCAAGGGTAGCAAAGACACTCAAAAACTTTGAAGAAAGAGTAATTAGGTGAATTGCTAAAAAGAGTTTGATAGGGTGAAGCAAAGTTTAGAACTTTAGTTGGTAGCCGGTTTATTACAAACACAATGCTTTCAAAAATATGGTCCTAGTAAGCATGAGGGATTGAAGCTTGATGTTTGCGTTCCACAACTCTATTTTACTCATGAGTATAAGGACAAGAGACCCGAAATGAGATGAAGGAAAATTGAGACATGAGTGGTTTAAACTAAGTCTCATCATCACATTGGATAATTTTTGTAGAAGTAGAAAGTAGATTCTCTACTTTGGCTTTGAATCCAGAAAAGATAATAGCCACTTGCGATTTTGTATTACAAGCGTACAACCAAGAGAAACGAGAATAATCATCAACAAACATCACATAGTATTTATTTTCAAATTCGGGTGTTGTAGGTGAAGGACCCCATACATCCACATTAACAATTTCTAACGAGTTTGTAGTTTTATTTGAGCTTAAGGCAAAAAGGAGTTTGTGTGATTTATATTTATTACAAGCATCACACAACTCAATAGAGGTACAAGAAGAGATAAGATTGCCTTTGGATTGATGAGAAAGGACTTGGTGAGATGTATGGCCGAGATGATGATGAGGACTCCACATGAAAATTCAGTTAGAAAGGTGTATGGGGAGGGAAGATAGTAAAGTTCATGTTTCAATCCTCCTTCAAGAAGTATTTGCTGAGTCTTTAAGTCCTTAATTGCACAATCAATTTTAATAAATTCAACAATAACATTGTTATCATTAGTAAGTCTAAAAATGCTAATTAAGCTCTTGGTTATATGAGGCACATGTAATACTTAATCAAGAAAGGGGTTATGTGATTTGGAACTCAATACTGAGGTACCAATATGATAGCGAGGTAAACCACGAACATTTTCAACTTTAACTACACTGTTACCTTAATAAGGAGAGTAATTGGTGAGGCAATTCAAGTCGGGTGTGATATGAGAGGAAGCTCCGAGTCCAGAAATCAAGCATCATCTAGTTGAGCCAAATTAACTTGACTTAAAGGAGTGACATCATCATCATAACGATGCCAGCAATCTTTGGCAGCATGATCAGAGTTTTGATAGATTTGACATTGAATTGAAGGAGAGGAACCTTGATATGAAGATGGCCCTGGGTTGCCTCTACCTGTGGTAGAACGGGAAGAGCTATAATGGCCTCCTGAGTGTCGACCTCATCCTCTACCATGATATATACCTCTGCCACGACCATCATAATTGGGAGAGCGCTTGAATTGTTGGGAAATGAAGGCAGCGCCAATTGTTGCTGAGCTTGCCAGGGAAGTGTAGCAAGAACAATAGGAGCAACAAAAGAGCCAAAATCAGAAGGATATTATTTGATGGAGAGAAGCGAGGAAGGAGATTGAGTGACAAGAGCAGAAGCTGAGGAGATAGATGAAGAGAGAGCGGTTGAATTATGGAGGGGAAGATTAAACCCATTAAGAAAGATATTAGATCCATTAGGAAAGGGTTTGGACCTGTTAGATAGATTGTTGGGATAAAATGGGTTAGATGAGCCCAAGGGAACAATGCTGTGAGTCAGAAAGGCAGTAGAGGGAGAGAGAGGCGATTCCGCCTACGCTCACAATCGAGGTTCATAGTTCAGCAGATGACCATGAAGATCAGCAATAGAGATCATCCACGATTGAGAGGTTAGTGAAGTAACAAGTGGATTGTACTCAGGTGGCAATCCAGCAAAGAGACAAAAGGCAAGATCTTGATCGGTGATGAAACAACCGATTGATCACAATTGAAGAGCAATTGCACTGAGTTTCGTGAGATAGTCAGTGCAAGAAAGATCATCTTTCTTCAGTTTACAGTCGAAGCTTCAATTCGAGAGCTCGACTTTGAGATTTAGCTTAATACATTTGATGGAGGAGCCAGAGAGCAGCAGAAGTGTCACAAGAAATGGCTTGTGCTAAAAGAGAAGGCGATAATGTGAAAAAAAGTCAAAGCAAGGATCAATTGATCATGTCTAAGCCATGCCTCAGAGACAAAACTCGACTCAAGTTGATCAGAATCGGGTGAAGAAGCTGCTGAACCATCAAGAAAAAAAACAGAAGCCCATGCCCTCTAATAATAGATAATACTTGCGATTTCCATCGAAGAAAATTGTTGTCATCAAGTTTTTGATTGATTGAATAGTTGAATTGAATAGATTAGATGAGTGGAGAAGACTGAGAAAAACTCATACTGATAACTAAGATACTGGTATGAATTTACTCGTTTTTGTTTTTCTTGAATTTCGGAGAATAAATGCTGATAGAATCAGACAATGACGTTTACCAATTACTCTGATACTATGATAACTATAAAGCTAAAGTAAAGATTGAGGAAAAAGATTTTTATATTCTCTCTTAATTATATTGTACAAAGTAATTGGCTATTTATAGCCTCTCTATAGCTCTCTATAGTTCTAGACTTTTCTGACGAACAAACTATAACAGTATAGCCCCTCTATAGTTCTAGACTGTTCTGACTAACAAACTATAACAGTCTTTGACTTTTAGTCAAATGATGTAACTAACTCTTGATTACAAACAATTACAAGTATAACTAACTTTTACAATGACTATCAATTACTCAATAAAAGTCAAAATACAGTTGCGCTTTCTCCATTTATCAAATGTGCTTAACTATGTGATATAAGTTAAAAATTGATGAGCATCCATCAAAATATTTCAGAAATCAATCGTTCATTCTTATTTTTAGTCTAAATGCAGTTTCACACGGGGGACGGCAATTAAAGTTGATTGTCATTAATAATCTAACATGGCCTTGTTAGTAGTTATAAATTTATCAATATGTACAGCAGCTCAGATACATGAACTGATCAACCAAATCAAAAAGGCTGCTCCTAAAAAGATACATTTTGGAAGCAGAAGTCATAGCAAATTCATAGAGCTCCAAAAGGAAAAGAAAAACCAATCCATTCCATAGCCTTAGCAGGAGTCTCAAACAAAAGTAAACCCCCATACATCTATATAAGAAATAAAAGGAAAAAAGGAAAGCAAACAGACATTTGATAATAGTTCAGACGACTAATTGAAGAAGCTATGGAAAGAGCTTGGCCTCTGAGCGTTATCTATTTTGCTGAGATCAGAATCTATGGCAAATGGGTTTGATTTTGCCTCCATGGTCAAATCTATTGTTAAACCATTTCCATACCCTTTTGTACCAAATTGATCCATACTACGCCACTTCCCATCGCCTGATTCCTTTTTGGCTGGATCCACTCTGCAATGGTTTGTCAAAATCAGTAAAAATGAAAGAATTTAATTAATTAAATTAATATAATTTAGTCAAAAGCCAAACAGTTAAAAAATTAAGAGGTTAAGAAGCATATTACGGGCTGATTGTACTGATCTCCTGTTTACAGGCAATTTCGTGCCAGTCTGATGTCTGTTTTTTTGTGCTCATGGTATTCCCATTTTTTTGTGGTTTATTTGGTGTGTAGTTACAGTCAACAATTTTGCAAACCCGCAAGAAACCTTGAACGTCTAATTGCAGAAAAAAGAGAGAAAATAAAAAAGTAAGGCTCGTTTCATTTTCATTATTCTAGCCTGCCACATACTGACAGAATGAACAGTACCAGTACTTCCATCATTGACAAACAATGTGCGTCTTCAAAACCTGAGGCATATCATCATTTATAGCAGTTAGAGAATCAGCAAAGTGCATACCTATTGTTATCATCACCCAAAGACAGCCCGATACCAGTACTGCTGCTCTGAGCTCTGAAAGAGGAATATGGGGAATATGAGCTTGAATGGGGCTGGTGGGTACCACTTGAAGAGGAATAAGAACTGCTGGTATTTGCGGTGGCAAGGGACAATTCCACAAGCTTTCTTGAACGGTTCTTCCCACGGTGCATGTGCCTCTCGCAGTACTTGGAGTCGCCATATGCCTCTCTTGAGCATCTCCACTTTTTTCCATCTGTTCTTCTGCACCTACCGGGTTCCGGGTCCTCGACTCTCCGTATGAAACCCGTTTGGAAACATCCCCACCCCTCTGAATCATTACACATTATATTTCAGTTGAAGAAACTAGCTAGAAATCGAGGACCAAACGAACCAATTGAAGAGCATATGTGTTTTTTGTTCACCGATGAATTCCAAAGGGTAATGAAGAAAAATAATGGCACGTTATGCACGTTCTTTACAAATAAAAGGATTTTATCTTTTATGTAAATACCATTTTTTTGAGGGACTTATGTAAATAAGTTTTAATAATGGATTTAGCTCAACAAAGTTTGAAGAAGAATTGAAGCACCATGTGGTCTATACTTTCAAGTAACATTTTCGGATTTTGATGACATGTTTCAAACTTTTAATGTATGGCCAGATAAAAGAAAATCAGCTAAATACAACAATAGATTATGCTTTAACTTATAACGGATTTATCTCTAGAAAGGTTGAAGAAAAATTGATTCATGATCTGTTCCTTTCTTCAACCTTCTTAGATTGACCATTGACGTATATCAAAATAAATAAATGACATAAATTTTCTTTTTCCATTCCCAAAAGAAAAAAGAAAAAATTTGATATATGTCTTAAGTGTTCCTAGTCTTCATGCGCCATGAAACTTAATCCTGTATATATGTGGCTTGAATAATGTTAGTAACCATAAATATGTTTTTTTTTTAACCGAGACTTATTGAAGACTACGACTTGAGCTTTTTCCCTTGACATTAAGAGTAAACATCCATACCTGGCGAACCATAACTAGCTGGAGTGTGCAGAGGAAGAAACCCAAACCCAGGAGAGGCAACACTGGGACCAATGGAGAGGTCCATTAGAAAGCACTTCTTGATTGGCATGATCAGATCAGAAGGGATAGGAAGACCAGAAGCCAAATACTTGAAAATCGCCGCTTGTTGCTCCAGCTCTTTCCACTGGGATGAGGTGAAGGGGTACATCTCTATTCTCTGCCTCGTCTAGAAACAATGTTGCTATTTGAAAGAGGAAGAAAGGAAATGTGCAAGTGAGAGAATCTGGGAGAGGAACAGAGCAGCTCTTAAATCAGCATCTTTCTTTCAATATCCCCTGTTTTTCCTGCTAATTTCACAAGAGTGCAATTTTTTTCCTCTGGGCTTTCGCGGACCAAATATCCCGTCCTTGAGATTATAATCGCATTCTCCTGCAATTGAATGTAATTGCATGTTTGTTGATGATTTGTTTTCTTTTTTTTGTTATAAATGATTTGTTTTTATTAGATGTTAGTGGAGTGTTTAAATGGGGGGCAATTAAGGTGTGGTTGGTTTGTCTGAAGAGGAAGTGTCATTCAGTCAAGGGGGACAGAATAAAGACTGCAGGGATGCAGAGCCTATTCAGAAATGGAGATGCATATATTAATATATAATAATGAATAAATTGACATTTTATACAATAGCATAAGCGGATATCAGCAGTGGCCAGAGAGAAAGAGAGCAACAGTGCTCGTGTAAGCTTTAATTGTATTTCGCAGTACTGCTTTTATTATTATATCCCCATCATGTGAGAGTTACTTTTGCTCTTTTAATGCTTATAAAAAAATTAATTTGATGAGCCTGCTTTTATTTCTGCGTCACATTTTCTTCCAAAATTTACCCAACAATTACTCACCAACGGCAACTTAGTAATATTATAAAAATATTAATTTATTATCCTTTTAAATTAGTACTATAAATAATTTAATGAGCATGTGTGTTTATGCCTTTATGACTTGCAACTTTTTTTGTCACAATGGGAGCAGGAATTGGGAAAATAGAAAAATAATAATAAAATGAGAGAGGTAGAGATGAAAAATAACCAAATGATAGTTAAGAAGTTGGTGTCAGAAGGAGAGCAGATGATGCTGCCAGCTGCCACTGCCACAGTACAGTAGACAGTAGTGCGGTCTTTTGAATAAGTTTTATTTATGAGACCTGAACAAAGAGCAGGTGCGGTGTGTCAGTTCCTCTTAAGCACTGACATTGTAACCTGCATCTCCTGCCCCCTTCTAAAACCATTTTCTGCATCTTGTCTGCTACTCTTTCATTTCAGTCCTCTCTCTTCCACCACATTAGATTTTAATGTTTTAAATCCTCATGTTTCATGTAAGAACCAGCTTGGGTTCCGTTTTTTTTTTTTTGGCAAAAATTGTCATGAGGAAAAAATAGAGTCATACACGGATTATTTGAAAATGGTAATATCTATATATGTTTTCTTTTTCTTTTAAACAGAATTGCGTGATTGAATATATGAAATTTTTACGTATTGCCCCCTGAAATATTTATTAATTACTTTAAATTTAATAAAACAGAGCTACAGTTTTTAGTAAACATCTCAAGTGTGGGTTGACCGTTGGCCGCACTTTAAATAATGTTCTCGCTATTGCTTTTAATACCCAGAACTCTCTCGTCTTACAACTAAGATTCACAAAATTGTGGCTCTAGTTGTTGTTTGTAGTTACCTGATCAACTCCACAAGGTAATTCCATCACATTTTACAGCGCAATATTTCTGAATTCACATCACCTGCAATATTTTACCGTAAAATAATTATCCAATTTTCGTTATGATTGTCTGCCGCAGTTTAAATCCAACGGTTGAAAAAATTCACGTGAATTACTACATATAATACGCACTCAATATTCCTTCCCCACATCAATATCAATAACATCACATTAAATGATAAATACTGTGGTCGTTTTCAAGCAACTTAATGTGATGGTATCCGCTCTTAATTTGTGGCAACGGAAAAAAAAACCTCAAGAAATTTAAAATTGTGCACACGAATATAAGTTATGAGGTTTGCGATTTTAGTAATAATAAGTTTTATTAAATTAATATTATTAAAAATAAGAGTGAAAAACGTAAAATTTCAAATATACGAATGGCAGCGCGCCATTGGCAGTGGCGCGGACGAAACACGCCACTGCTAGTGGCGCGTTTCATTATTTCTAGGAAACGCGCCACTGCTCAGTGGCGCGTTTCGTCCAAACCCCGCGCAAGTGACTGCGCATTTTGTATATATAAGAAGCAAACGCGCCACTGGTAGTGACGCGTTTCGTAAAAATAAGGAAACGCGCCACTGGCAGTGGCGCGTTTCAAACGCGCAGTGAACGCGCCACTGGCAGTGGCGCGCTACCATTCGTATATTTGAAATTTTACGTTTCTCACTCTTATTTTTAATAATATTAATTTACTAAAACTTATTATTACTAAAAACGGTGAGGTTTGGTTGGAAGTTGAAACAGAAGGAAAAGGAGAAAATTTTGTAGTGGAATCTGGAAAGGAGGATGGATGTAAAAAAGAAAAGTTTTGTGAGTTTGGACTGCACTTGCGCTGCCATTTTCACTTTCGGCTGCTCTTTTTGTGCACTCTCATTCGTCTCTCAACTCTTTTTACCTGCATTTTATTTACCACTACCTTCGTGTCCTTATAAATGCTGATTATGATATCCGCTTTTCAATTAAATTAAACCTGATAATAAAACATTTACTGCAACGCTTGTACGGTGACGAAATCTGAGGCCGGTCCAGCATTTATTGCCACACACGAAACCCCGGA
The DNA here is from genome assembly GCA_037127355.1 of Schoenoplectus tabernaemontani. NCBI lineage: Eukaryota > Viridiplantae > Streptophyta > Magnoliopsida > Poales > Cyperaceae > Schoenoplectus > Schoenoplectus tabernaemontani. Next base: position 11,474,751 of record CM073743.1, read on the forward strand.
TTTATTTTGGGTTTGTATCGGTCAAGCCCACTACACTGTGATATAGTCGCATGTGTAAACTGTGAAGGGCGTCGATGAAGAGGCTTGTCGGGTTAGAATAAGAATTCATTAGTAAATGGATTATTTGAAAATTTTGATGTGTTTTCACTACGAGAATTTAGATGTAGTTTTCAAATAAGCTCAACATTTCTAATTTGAAAACTATGAACTTATTAGTCGTTCTATGGAGTGATTGTGTATTTAAATTGCATACAATTTAAATGTTTTGTTTTTCATTTTTTGAACTGAACTCCTAAGACTTATTATAAGAATTATTTGAATAAACAAACTTTGCTTTCGCTCTCTACTAACCATATATAAGAAAAAAAAAATGCGACGCGTATGGTTTATGTACATGTTTTTAGGGACGCATAAGTTGCACAAAATGTCTTATTTTCATGTTTGATGTAAATTACACGATGGTATTGTGAGGATTACTAAATGATGTGTTGTTATACATGAGGTGAACTGAATCCCCTGAATTCCCTGGATTTGAAAATTAATGTTTTTTAAACTAAAATTTTATTAATTTTACCCTTTTAGATTTAATTTTTAATTTCCTGATTACTTTAATTGAGAAAATGTTATTTAATATCGTGGATAATGAAAGAATTATACAAAGATTCTAAAATATGAAGTCCTTAGAGAAAAGTTTTGTTCGTCGACTTGATTATTTATTATTTTGAGTTTTATTTTTTTTATTTTTAATATATAAAAAGATATTTTTTTTGATATTTTTTTATCAAATAAGAATGTTTGTTGAATATTAATTTTTTATTTAATAACTGATAAATTAATGGATTTGAACTCAATAAACTAAATCCCGATTAAAATCTTGCATCTACTCCTAATGATATATTAATGATTGATATATTAATGATATATGTTAATATATATATTGGCCTGACTAATATGTTTCAATGTACTAATTTTTTTCATTTGAATCCCAAAAAGTTTTTTTAATACTAAATCAGACAACTTTAAAATGACAATGTGCAAACTCAGACGCTGCCAATTAATAATATCCCTTGATCTAAAACTCTTACGGTATGTTTGGATGACACAAGAACAACGGAATAGTTGTTATTCTCGAAATAGAAATAGCAACGGTTCAATCAAACGCAAATTCGTTGTTCCGGAACAATGAGAATAGTTGTTATTCCGCTATTCTGAAGGGGAGATGAAATAGTTGTTGTTCTTTTCAACTCTCCGTTACTATTTCAAACAAACAATCCAAAAAATATTCTTACTATTCGGAATAGCATTATTTTTTTACTATCCTCACGCTAACTGAAAATTCACTATTTTTTCACTATCCTCACTTACTATTCTCAATTTTTCTATTGTTACGCTATTCTTTGCACCATCCAAACATACCCTTATGAGGGAATAGAAATGGATATAAAAATTGAGCTAAAAGTTATTGTGCGCGTGGGGAAAAATATTCATACAGAGTGAACTTTTATTTTCCCACGGGCAACGGTAAAAGCCAACAAGCCCTTAAGACCAGTTTGGAGCTAACCCATCTCCATTGAGAAAATTTTCACTCAGGGCACCTCTTACCCACCTCTGTGGGAAATTTTAAATTTGCTCAGACCAAATTTTTTTTTTTATCCACACAAACAGTAAAACTTAGTTCAAATTCTACACTCAAACTCATATATGAGTTATCACCGAAGAGACCCTCAGAGTGAATCTTTCTCCATGCGCACAATACTTTAGTTCAATCTCTTTTTCATTCTCATTCCTACAAAACCGTCGAACATGCCCTTAAAATCTTTCATTCACATTATGAAGGTTTAAATACAATTCTCATGTCTTTGTAGGCTTCTATTAATTTAGACTCCATCTTCCTACCGTTATCAAAATCCCAAGTTTATTCCGCAAAATAGTAATGAGTAGTATTAGTTGGCCCCCTAATCTCTGTATATTAAACATATAGCCTGCACATTTATTATAGACATTAAGTTTGTAGTCTTTGAAAATTTTGAATTTTAAGATTATTCAGCCCAATTCAAAAAATACACTTGACTTATCAGATTATGAGGCATTCATTTCCTCATTTCTGATTTCCTATTACGCATTGAGATGATTCATTTCCTTATCCTTCTCTTCTCTATCTGGCAATTTCAACGTATTATTTGCTCCGTTTTGAATTTTTATTATGATTATATTCCACCGCTTCTACTAATTCCTTCTCTATACTTCATTGTCAAAACACAACATATCTTCTCTAATCAACTAATATGATTTCCTCTACTTTCTACATGACGTCAAGGTATATGTTATTTTTTCTTTTTTTTATTTAACAAGATATTTATTCTTAGTATATATAATAAATTGAGTAATAATTATTAATTATGATTTTGAGCTACCACAATCAGTCGATCAAAGAGAGTCATCATTGAAAATACCATCCCAAATGATGAATTATAATGAATGAAAGACCAAAATATTTCATTTTCTTTTTGGTTTAGTTCTTAGTTACTGATTATGAAATTTTAATTGATTGGTAAAGAATATTTTACTAGCAACTGTTATTCACAATAAAAAAATGTGGCACTGGTTATATCATATTTCTCTGTTTTGTCATTTTTTTGCTTTTAATTTTGTTAAATCATATACTGAATTACACGTGATTTATCATATGATGAATTTCTGATTTATATTTTTTTTACGGTCAATAGGTTTTAAGCTTTCAATCATGAAGTGAAATCGAAAGTTTTTTTAATTTCTGATTTTTAATTTCTGATTTTCAATTTCTGTCAAGATGATCATTGATCGATTAACTTTTTGTGTTTGTGGTTGTTCTTTCGTCCCCGACAACTTGGCTCTCTCTAAATTCAAATTCTGATTCCACCCCGTCCGTGAGGTCTTAAAAAAATAAATGGGATAGAAATAATTTTGATATTTGCTCTAAGTTTTGTATATATTCCAACAGAGAAGATTACAGACTATATAGGCGAATAAAGACATGTATGAGCTGTGACAAAAGATAAAAACAGAAAGAATAAAGCGGTAATCTCTCTAAGATTATAATCTTCCTAGTAATATTATCTCAATTTAAAGACTGTAATGGAGGGGTCCATTTATAGTTTATTAGGTCTAAACCACATTTTTATTAAATATGTGAACCCTAAATTTTCTACGTCTTATAATTTAAATGTGGTCAATACTTAAATAGACATTACAATTCAAATTAGACTCGTACTCATAAAAATAGACAACATGCACATATAAGATAAATCAAACTAAATAAAAAATAAATTATTATTAAAATTAGTTAGACAACTAAAATTATCATATTTAAGAATTCGGCCCCAGGAGAGCAAAATTAGCCTTTTGTGTGTGCCAAACTAAAAAAATCAAAATACAAAGCACATCATTCTTTCAAAATAAAGGACGAGTAAGACAAAAGGCAAAAAAAAAAAAGAGAAAAAGAACGGATAATCCTTAATTTAACGCAACTTGCGTTTGCTAGCAAGCATCTCAAGTCAACTCTCACGACTTAAATTTGCCTGAAACCTTCAAATATCACCTCTAAACTCTAGAATGGCTAGCAAGCATATCAAGATTTGAATTTGCTTGAAACCTTAAAACCTGGGTGACTTTTGTAGCTTTTTCAATACAATTGGCAGCTGCTATCAATTTATTCGAAAAAAATTATAGGAAATTAGAGACAGAGAGGGAGAGAGTTGATAATATTGATGACTTCTGAAGAAAGTGGGGAACATAGAAAAGTGGGAAAAAGCTAAAACAATTATTTCCGAGACAACTACAACAAAAAAATTTAGAAGTGTTGTTGTTATGTTGATCATAACTTTTCTGATCATTTTGACTTCTATTTAAGTTATTTAAAGCTTGTATTGGAGAAGCTTGATACGAAGTTTACACCGCGAGCTCATCGCATCATACGGTCTGATCATATCATTTCATCCTCCATGTTCTAGTCAGTTCATTATAATATTGTGGCTTGAATTCTTTCCCAACTATTCTTAGTCATCTTTAAAATCCACCAAAATCCAAGGAACTTCATCGATAATCCGATTTTATATTTAGAACTTAATTAATTAACCTAATATATACTAATGGTCCATAATACGTTTCTTTCTTACGTCCAAATAGTGGACGACCAAGTTGTTCCATATATAACCTATATGTATGAAATATAATATCAAAATTTACTATTTTTAAAAATATTCTCTATCAAATGTGTGTTGAAATCGGAAATGTCCGATACCAATTAATATTTTGGACTATGTATAAATAATTATATGTGTTTATAATCATTATCATTAATTAATTGAATATTGTCAACATGAAAGTGATTAAATACATTGAAATGTATTGAATATTTGTTGGCATTTATTCATATTTCAATTAGAATTTGGAACTAAAAATATATAGAAATAATAAATAATTAATTATAATTATTAATGAATCAATTAAAATTATTACTAAAAATATATACAATAATTTCAGAATAAATAAGGTCTAAAAATAGTATTACAAATTTATTCAGAAAATATGTTTGTACTGCATTAAATTTATAATTATGGATATAATCAATTTTAGAAACCTAAAAGTTATGTAGTTTTTTTTTTGCTATGTTTTATTTTCTGTATGTTATGGCATAATGTGCGTGATCGAGTCATTTTTAAGCCATGATGTGCATGATGTCATATGCTAAAAAATGGAACATAGCACTTGTGTTTAAGGGGCTGGGTCTCTATTACTTCACATGATTCATCATTTTCCGTACTCCATTAAAAAGAAAATAGTCCATTCATTATATTTGGTAAGTCCAGAGAAAGGAAGGTGTGATTATGAAGCTTTGGAAGGACTCGAATATCATAATAACTCGAATCAAAAATCAAAGCTTTGAGGAGTTTAAGTTCAGAAATTCAAATCAAGGAATCGAGCAACGCGTTGTACGTTGGAAGAAGCTCTACATATGAAAAGTAAGTTCCTCTGCGCTATTATTTAATTTAATTATATAGGAGTAGATTTTGATTAAGGATTTAAAGTAATTATGAAATCCATAAAGTTAAACCAACAAATGTGCGGATATTATTATGAGAAGGGATCAGTTCACAATGGTTTATTTTTGACAATTTTGATAATAGACCTCTAAATAAATACAAAAAAATCTTAAAAATAGAAAAAAGTTTATAAATGTGTTATTCTTTCTTTAGATTGACGGTCATTCAAATTTTATACAATTTAATTGTCATTTGATTGTCCATCAAAGACCGTTAAATTAAAACCGTTGCAAATTATATAAAATTTTGATGGTCTTTGATGGACTATCAAACGATAATGAAATTGCATGAAATTTGAATGATCATTAATCTAAAGGTAGAAGAATACATCTATGATTTTTTTCCATTTTTAATATTTTTTGTATTTATTTAGAGATTCATTGTTAAAGTTGTCAAAATAACCTATTGTCGATGGATCCCCACTCTATTATTATTTCGTTATAATTTAATTTCATTTTTTCAAAATCCAAAATATAGTTGATCAATTGTAAAAGTAGTAGTTTCGGTATTCTAATAAAGATTTTATTCGGATGTATGGACCAACTTCTCACACATATAAAGATGGTGATTTAGATTGTCACTGCATTTCTCTGGGATCTAGGTCACTTAATAAAATCTTCACATCAAATAGTATATTAAAACTAATTAATTTTAATATTTAAAATATATTATTTTTAGATTTTCATTGTTAATTTTTATTACAAATATGAGGGAACTCATCCATTGTACGTACTCCTTAATTTTAAAAAGATTTATATTTAGCACTAATTTTAGTATAAATAAATGATATATTTCACTTAAATACAATATATATAAAAATTAATTACAAAGACTATTAAATTTTAAATAAAATTAATTAATTATTTAATAAAAGATGATGTATAAAAGATAATAATTTCTTTCTGAGTAAAATTATACAATGCATAGTTTTTTTATAATAAAATTTAATAATAATTGGTGTTTAATTTATTTCATATACAACTATTTTTTGACCTCCTATAAATACATGATAAAAAATAGCAAACGGAATAGAGAGAAAAATAAGTTTGATTGAAACATGAACTATTGCTTTTATGAAATCAATTAATCTCAATCATAAATTAAAATATGGATATTTTGATAATTATACATTATTTGATAATATTAATGAACAAATTCAGTTTATGCCATCTCCATAATATAGTATATATATATAATGTTTTCTCATATTCCTTTCTTCCTCTCTCTTCCGTTTTCAATTTTAATTGAAGCTTTTGTAACTTATTTTCATTTAACACAATCCAAAAATAGAAGCATGACTCCTATTTTCGCTCAGAAAAGCATATATAAACAACACGAACTCCTATATATCACTGACGACGTTATATTCTCATATATATATATATATATAGTTGCGCTGATGATGTTATATTGCTATGCACAGTAGACATTGTCCAGCGTTATGGATCATTATTTTATTTTTAAAATTTAAATGGTTGATTAAAACTGCTCAGAATGATAGATCATAACTAATCAAAACAATTTTAGTTTAAAATTTTTTTTATATTTTTAGATTATTAAAAAATATTTTTTTAAGTGACTCATAATAATTAAATCATTTCACTTTCTAATTGTCTAAAAAAATAATAAAAAAATGGTCTCCAAGTAGATTTCATATGAAAATTATTTTGAGTTGTTCAGATTGATTATTTCGATTTCAAAAATAAAGAAATGAATTCATAGCACGGGATTGATCCATGCTATACTTAGCACCATCGTCCAACTATATATAAAATAAAATTAATGATTTTGATTTTAAATTTGAATATGAAAATTTAAAATTTAAATAAAAAATAGATTTGTGACATCTTGTGATAAAAAAAACTTGATGGCTTTAGAATCCTTCTCTATAATTAGTAGATCATTTTTTAAATTAAAATTTCAGTATAAAATGCCTTTTTCTTACATGAACTCCCGCGAGTTCACAAACAGAAATCAACTAGTCTCTTGACAAAGTAACAATTTAATTTCAAAATAAACTAATTGTTTGTAATAAACTTTATAAACTAAATTTATTTTAAAGCATGACACCAATTTTATTTCAAAATAAACGTGTAGTAAAGCCGTGACAATGGAGGTCTATTTTAGCTGTACTTCTTAATATGCAACAATAATAATTTTATTTCAAAATGAGCTAATCGTCTTCGAAAAGTTATAAACTAAATCTGTAATACTTGTAATAAAGTCGTAGAAATGCATCTGTGTTGGCTGTACATCTTTACATATACAAAAATAACAACTTTATTCCAAAATTAGCTAATCGTCTTTAAAAAAAGTATAAAATAAAACCAGAACCCTTGTAAATTGCAATAAAGTCATTGCAATGCTAGTCTGAATGGACTCGTCCATTTTGTTGTACCCAAAAATGAAATATGTGAAATACTCGATCAATAATTGCGCTTTATTTTTTTTCTCCATGTAAGACATATTCCCTTTTTCTGGCAATTTGAAAAAAAAAATACTCATTGATTAAATTAGCCACTAACTATTTTTTTATTTTTACTGTAAAAAAGAAACTACCCAATAGATAATTTGACTAAAAGATGAAAATTGTTATTTTTTTACTATAAGCTTTCTTTATATTAGAGATTAGGTCCGATATCTCCAATTCTTTTAAGGTATCAATATCCCCTCTCAATGTTTGCTAAGTTTGAAATCACAATCCTTGTGTGCTAGACATCACGTTTGAAAATTATTTTAATATGATTTTATTTAACAATTTAAGTGTCCCATAATTGTTTGTAGATATAAATTATACCGATTGGGAGAGAGAGTAAAGATAGCATGATCTTAACTAAATAATATATTAAATTATTTTTAAATTTAAATTTATATTTTTCAATACATCAATATAATAAATTCTCATGGCATATTTTTTTTTTCTATTTTTAATTTGAATTTTAAAGGTGACATACTTTTATATACAAACATTAATTATTTTATTAATTATTTAGAGCCATTAAAAAATGAAAACAAATACTTAGAAGTTTCATATAATAGAAAAATTTGTATCCTATAAAATTTTAATATAAAATCTTTATTAAATTATATAAATATAAATTTGGAGATATTTTAAGTTAAGTTCACGAAAAACCTTCGTAAATTTAAGCTCACGCTATGTATAACGACTCAAAGTGTACATAATTAGTAAATCATCATTTAGTTATAATAAGAAATTCCTGTATAATGGATGGTTCCTTCTAGTTGATAGTAATTAAGATTACTGGTAATTACATTAAAATTTCTTAAAATGAAGTCATAAAAACACCAACGAGTTGAAACACGCACTACTGCATACTACTACATACTTGGTAGTTGGCACTTAGTAGCAATTAGTTATTCAGGATAAAGATGGTAATCATGTGAGTTGGATCGAGTTCGAATCATATCAAGTTAGGTTGATAAGTTTGGCTTTTTAGTTCGAATCATATCAAGTTAGGTTGATAAGTTTATCGAGGTATTGTCAATTTATATGTTGATTTTTATTGTGAGTTTTGTTTGATTTATTTTTTTATTACATACTATTTTATTTTGTGTCAGGTAGAATTAGATCATGTTAATTTGACTATACAAAAAAACTACATCGAGTCAGATAAATTTACCGGGGTTGATCGAATTTCACTGTCTCTAAGCATAATTATCACTGTAATTGCAATTAGACTTGCAACTCCTGCCACGTCACTTTAGATAAATAACTACTTTTAAAAATAAATTATGCTTCGTCGCTGAAATTGTTAAAATGATAGTATTGTAATTAAATTGCTTATTTTTATGCGACGCCAATTAGATAACTAGCTTATTTTCATGCAAATTAACGCTTTCTCTTCGCTTCCGTTGCTGATGTGATTTATCAAAACAATTATTAAATTAAAAAATATTTAATTTTATATATTTTCTGTACTGCTAAAAATTATATGATAATTATCAAATAAAATTTAACAATTAATTTACATGACAATGCCTTCTAATTCACGATTTGATGGGGGCGGTTTTTGGTGAAATATTTCCGCAGGGGCTTTATTATGTCACCCGCCACAGAAAATCTGGCATGTCCGGACATAACCGGTTCATCATGCGCTCAGTTCCCGTAGCCGGTCCATCATACGCTCACTTCCCTCTCGTGACCCCAATTCCTGTCTCCCCCTCCCCCCTCTCGACCAAAGCGCGAAGAGAAGGAAATCGAAAGAAAAAAGAAAGCAGCGAGCGCCGCCGAGATACCCATCGATTCCAGTAGTCTTGATTCTGATTCAGCTTTCTCTCCACCATCCTTTGAAACCCTAAATTTCTCCCTCCAATATAACGAGATCTTCTGATTAGGGTTTTGCAGATCCTGTAACAGATCTAAGTGATCCAGGTACAAGTTCCAGTTATTTTACTACTCTAAGCGGATCTGATGGCGGATGGAAGAATGAAGGCTCTGGTGCAGGATTTGGACGAAGAAGACATGGAGGGGGAAGAAGCAGGTGCCGAGAGCGATGAACCTGAGCTGTCGCTTTGGACGGGAGAATGGCGACCGGAGCCTCCTCAGAGGCGCCACGTGTCAGTCTTATACATGAGAAGCTGGGGCGAAGTGGAGGCGGCGGTAGAGACATCGAGGGAATCACAGCATAAGCGGGCCAGGGTTTTTGATTCCGGCGAGTAAGTTTCATGTCCCAGCTCTTTTCGACTGCACAGGCCCATCCAATTTTCTTTACTCTTGCTTGTCTGGCGCGTATGCCCTTCCAATATTTATTTGTCGAGCGAAAATTCAATTTTAGCCTTCTCATTTTCTGTTTCGTTCGTTACTGCGTGCCTACAGTTGTGGGAAATACCAAAGTATTTCTTTATACACTCGCGTGACATCTGTCATGTGCTGATTTTGTTCTTTTTCTGAGGTACTGACCACGAATTGACTTTGCTATTGGTGTTATGTGATTCGCTTGTTCCCATGTACTCAGTAGCTCTCTTGTTATAACTTGGACAAATGTCCCTTGGATTGCTAACAGGATTTGATTACTCATTTAAGTATCTTCTAGTCATTTAACAGAAAATTGACTTTATTTGATCAGTGTAATACAATTGTTTGAATTAATTTTGGACATGGTCTGTCATTAAGTGTTCATTGGGAAATAATTAGGGAATGACTTCCAGAAAGAACTTAGTGAATGTTTGCATTTAAACAGAAAATACATAACTTGTTAATTGTAGCGTCACATCTGGGAAGGAGTTTAAAGATGAACAAATGCTATGTTGTTCCAACAAGTCCATGATGAAATTGATAACTATAGCGTCTTTGACCTAATAATTTATTTTTCCTTCATTATAATCTAGATCAAGTCAATATACTGGCACTGCATCTAGCAATTTCCAGTTCTCACCAGACACTGAGATGACTTGCATGATTAACTTCTTTGATGACACTGCTGAAAGGCCTGAAGAGGGTGATATTGACATGAACTCTCAAGATCTAACTGTCAAGAATGTTCCTCAAGCTGAGAACCCCAATGTGGAAAATGTCGAACAACCCCAACCCGAGCTGAGGATGGACCTTACTGATGATCTTTTGTACTTGGTGCGCTCCACCCTCAAGTTTTGTTTCATAAGTATCAGAAGCCAATGTGGGAGAAAACTAATTATGGATTAGTTAACATGGTCAAGAGTTATAATGTATTTTAATTGGTTGCAGATATTTTCTTTCCTGGGACAGAAGGACTTATGTAGAGCAGGCGCAACTTGCAAACAGTGGCATGTGGCTAGTTCACATGAGGATTTCTGGAGGTCTCTCAAGTTTGAGTACATTCTGATTTCTCTGGAGAACTGTATGAACCTACTTTCCATGTAATGGTTTTGGATATGCTTTTGTTTCAGTCAGTGGACTAAAGGATTTCTTTAATGGCAGTTGTCTCCATCTGTCACCGATACCAGAATGTGAAGGAACTAAATTTGTCAGGTGTCCCGCGAGCAGATGTTCTTTTTATGGAAGCAGCTGGTTCTTTGAGGTTAGTTCTTGCTTCCAGTCTCCCTGATCTCCTTCCACTATCTCATTGCTTGGCTGGTTACACCTCAGTGAATATCTAAATTTTATGAACACTATTCTTTATTTTCAGTCGACTGGAGACTTTGACATTGGGGAAGGGACATCTCAGTGATGCATTCTTCCAGGACCTGTCAGAACTGCCTGCTCTTATGAACTTGAGCATATGTGACTCAGCTTTGGGTGGTGGCGTCAATGAGGCAACCATACAACATGATCGGCTGCGCAATCTTGACATAGTCAAGTGCCGTTCTCATCGGATAGCTGTGAGGTTGGTTTTTAGGTTTTATTGCCTTTTGATTTCTCAGTGATTGAGCAATAATGGTGTCAAGGTGGAACTTGGTATTGGAGCTTTATTTGTGTTTGTTGTGTTAGAAGGATAAGTGTTGTTGGAACTAAATGGCTGGATTTCGTGGTGGTAACTTTGTTTGCCAAAGGTTGGAACTTCTGTCAAACAAATTATGCTCTTTACTTTGGTTGGCATTGTGGAACATGCATGTTTGGTGAATTAGAGTGAAATAGACTTTAGTCAAATGTCCAGCATTTTTGCTTAAATTTGTTACATCACCTTGTTTATTCTTATTAGTCTGGACTCTGGACCAATCCCATTGAGATATCCCAATACCTGTTGGTATCAGCATAAAGCTATGTTACCCTGGTACTTCATATACTCAACTGAGCAAGTATCGGGTAAAGGTGTATATCGGGTGTGCCACGTGGCATATCCTATTATTTTAATCGGTTCGATCAGCTAGTTTGGTCTCCGATACGGTTGGGTGCGGCCAGGTGTGGGCGTCTCCAATACGGCTGGGTGTGGCCGGGTACGGGTCAAGATGTGGTCAAACAACATGCATTGCCATGTTGTATTTGCCACAGCAGATCTACCAAAATTCACAGAAAATCGAGTCCATGAGTGCGATTTGAACCCAGGAAGTAAGCTCTACCCATCAATGCATGAGACCACCACGCCATCTCTTCATTTGTGTTAGTAGTGGGTTATATATATATTATAGTTATTAACAGAAGCGATGCGCTTATTTATTTTGTGTATTATATATTTATTTTTATATAAAAATATTATATATTCTCGTACCTGTATCCAAAATTTTTAAAATTGACGTATCGCCGATACGATGTGATGCTCGCACCCGCACCCGTGCAACATAGGCATATAGTACACACATAAATAGAGAATATGACTGAAGAAATTTGAATTTCTTGACAGGTGCCCACAGCTGCTAAAGCTATCAATGAAAAGGTCAAGCATGACGCATGTTACATTGCACAGTCCACAGCTAAGGCAGCTGGACCTATCCTCCTGCCACAAGCTATCAGATGCTGCAATAAGGGCTGCAACTGTGGCATGCCCCAAGTTGCTATCTCTCGATACTTCATTCTGCTCATGTGTTACAGATGAGACCTTGCGTGAAATCTCTCAATCTTGCCCTGCCCTTTCCTCGCTTGATGCCTCCAACTGCCCTAACATTTCCTTTGAGGTATGGTTTCAATTATACATTATTCTGACACTTCATCTATGCATTTTGATGGAAAGCCCTGATTTTCTTTCCTTTCCTTTCTGATGATTCCATAAATCATGACTTCATTTTTCAGCAAACATAAATATATTGATGTGATAGTTTGTTCTCTTCGAGTGGTGGAATTTGAACTAACCTTATATTAAAATTCAATTTTGAAGTCTGTCAAACTCTCGATGTTGGTGGATTTGAAGCTTCACAGTTGTGAAGGCATCACTTCTGCTTCAATGGTTGCAATAGCTCAAAGCCGTTTGCTAGAGGTAGGCATTATTCATTTCTCTCCTTTAGTCATTAGTACTTTTTGCTGCATCCTAATGCTGCTTCTGTTCTGATTTTAGGCATTGCAGCTTGATAATTGCAGCTTGCTAACATCTGTGTCATTGAACCTTCCCCATCTTCACAAAATAAGCCTTGTGCATCTTCGCAAGTACAGCTTCTCATTGTTTTTTCTTTGATAATTAGGAAAACAAGCAACAGTCCTTTATTTTGATCTTTCAGTTATTGGGGTTATTGAACTTATTTTGTACTGATCATGAATTTGTTAGATTTGTTGAATTGAATATGCGGAGTCCTGTACTTCAGTACATAAAGGTGTCAAGATGTTCTGCACTCCAGCGCATTAACATAATATCCAATTCTCTTCAGGTCAGCTGCATAGTTCTTTTGATATCAAGGCAATTTCAACCTTTTGTTAATAAAGGGTTGTCTAGGAATTTAACGTTTAAAATCTGTGTCTACAGAAATTGGTGCTTCAAAAGCAAGAGAGCTTGGTTAATTTATCATTACAATGCCACAGTTTGGTAGATGTCGATCTCAGTGACTGTGAGTCTTTGACAAACTCAATCTGTGATGTTTTCAGTGAAGGTGGTGGTTGTCCTATGCTTCGATCCTTGGTTCTTGACAATTGTGAGGTATACAGTTATTTTTATACCAGTATGAGTTATGAAGTCACTCTTCATATTTTAGATTTCCTTCTAATGTATGCTTAACATCATATTTTTAATCTGATTTCCAGAGTTTGAGCTTGGTGGAAATAACGAGCTGCTCTTTGGTTAATCTGTCATTTGCTGGTTGCAGAACCATGACTTCCCTAAAATTGTCATGCCCTAGTCTTAAAAAGGCGAATCTAGATGGCTGTGATCATCTTGAAGTAGCGAACTTTTCTCCAGTGAGTTAAAATTCTTTTGTATAAATTCACTACTTTTCAATCATATTGTTCTGGATGGTTCTGATTTGTCTATTGTATATAGGTTGGTCTAGAGTCTCTTAATCTGGGAATCTGTCCGAAGTTGAGCATTGTGCATATTGAGGCGCCTTTTATGACGTCACTTGAGCTGAAGGGATGTGGTGTGCTTTCAAAGGCATTAATCAATTGCCCCTGCCTAGTTTCTTTAGATGCCTCCTTCTGCAGGTCTCTCTTTTGACATGCTGAATTTCATTGTACTCTCTTAATTATCAGTTTCTGACATTTCCTATTAATTTACTTTTATTCTTTTGTTTAAACAGACAATTTGTGGATGAATCATTGTCTGGCACAGTTGTTCTCTGCCCTTTGATTGAGCAGCTCACCCTTTCCTCATGCCTTGCTATAGGGGATGATGGACTGTATTCACTTAGTTGCCTAGACCATCTAACTCTCCTCGATCTTTCTTACACTTTTTTGATTAATCTCCAACCTGTTTTCGATAGCTGCTCCCAGCTGAAGGTACGTCACTTCTCACATAGACAACTGTTGTTCACATCATCTCTCGTCTTTGTTATGTCTATGATTTATTACAATTAACGCTATATATATTGTTTAACAATCTCTTTTTAACTTTTTAATGTTCTTCTTTTGTTATTTTTCTCGTTGATCAGGTGTTGAAGCTCTCTGCATGCAAGTACCTCACTGACTCCTCTCTAGATGCACTTTACAAAGAAAGCGTTCTACCCTCCCTCCTAGAGCTTGATCTTTCCTATTCATCTATTGGCCAGAGTGCAATTACTGAGCTCCTTGCCAGCTGCACAAACCTGGTGAATGTGAACCTCAATGGATGCACTAACCTGCATGAGTTGGTTTGTTTCTCGCCTGATGCAATGTCTGATGATGACGGCTGTCCCTCTGATTCTGTAAATGAAGATGCCAACATGATGAACTGGAAGTCTGAACGTCTACTGGAGGTGCTCAACTGCACGGGTTGTCCCAACATTAGGAAAGTTGTCATTCCCTCTGGAGCAAATTGTTTGCACTTGTTGAAAATTAATCTTAATTTGTCAACAAATCTCAAGGAAGTCGATCTCACCTGCTCCAATCTTTCAATTTTGAATTTGAGGTGATTATTTTCTTGTCTGCTTCTCTGCTATTTGATAGTGTGTATGTAGCCACATACAGATCTTACTTTGGTTGTCATTGTTTTTCTATAGTAATTGCACTTCGCTGGAGATTTTAAAGCTTGATTGCCCAAGACTGGCAAACCTCCAGCTTCCGGTACTTCCCTGATCTTCTTGAAAATGTCCTCTTTTTTTTTCCTCATCAAATAAAAACATCCATATAATTATTCGTTGTAGTAACTATAAAACCGTTTTTTCTTTGCATATTAAATTTAGACCTGCATGATGCTAGCAGAAAATGAATTAGAGGGTGCGATATCACATTGTAGCATGTTGGAAAGCCTTAACAT
Source organism: Schoenoplectus tabernaemontani (assembly GCA_037127355.1). Taxonomy (NCBI): domain Eukaryota; kingdom Viridiplantae; phylum Streptophyta; class Magnoliopsida; order Poales; family Cyperaceae; genus Schoenoplectus; species Schoenoplectus tabernaemontani. The sequence continues at coordinate 11,490,079 of CM073743.1, forward strand.
CCATTCATGCAACAAGGTGTGATTATTTATATCAAGCTTTGGAAATACACAACTGAAGTTTCTGTTTAACTACGTAACTAATTATTTTGGGAGTTTGTGAGGGCAGGGATTACATGGCACGTGATCTCAACCATCCAATTCTTATCAAGTGTGAATGGAATGATGTATTTTTTTTTTGGGGTGGGGGGGGGGGGGAGGGGTGCTTTTTCTTATATCTGCTAGATTTCTGATGGATGGTTGAGATTTCATGCCACTTTTAGGGAGGAAAATTATGGCAGTGTGAAGTCATTTTTGGACCCCTTAGAATTTTAAATGGTGATTAAACAACTATTAAACCATTAAATGACTCCCTCTCTTTAAACTTTTAGTTGCGAGATCCTTTTATATGTTAAAATAAAATACTCTTTGCAACTCGTAATGAACCATACATTTGCTGCAACTCTTGTTGGCATTTTTTTTTATCCAAACATTTTTATATTCAGTTTGAATTTTCTAGCAGATGAACCTGGAAGATTTTGAAAGATTGCAAGCAGCATGCCCAAGCCTTAAACGCGTCCAGAGCGGGAGCCTTGGAGGGACCTAATGAAGGATCCGAATGACAATCAACTTGATGACAATCAACTCGACTAGACCGCAAATGAGTTCCTACCAGCCGACAACAAGAACATTGTTTTTATGGCGCATTCTCAATTTTAGTGGTATTTATGTATTTAAGCTTAAAGTAAAAAGAAAAAGACCTTTGACGGCTCTCATTTGTACATAATAAACAGCTGAGTCTGGGATTGTGCTCGTAGAATTTGCATTGTTGTAGCGTGTTAGCTTGTAGTATAGCTTAATGCTTTGAGAATTGCCGATCCATCTTGTTTGAACCATATAGAATGGTTTGTGTGATATTTTCTTCGATCAATATATATTATTTTAGCATTCTTTAACAGTAACAAGTACTGGATTTGTAAGAATTTTCAATACGAGAGCCAGATTGCCAACTTTTTGGAGATAACGTGTCGCTTATTCCTGTGTAGGCTCGTTCCTTCTAGTTTACCTTTGGAAATAAAATACCCTGAAGACCTTCCGTTACCCTGCTTTAATTTCTGAAGATGGAGCCATACTGAAATTTTGGATCCCTATTGGTAAGTTGTCCATTTTGATTTAAACGGTTCATATTTTAAAAAATAGACGATATTTTTAATGTTGATCTCACTTCCATACACACTCAAAAATTTCTCAGACTATGGCACAAATATGCCATAGAAAAAGTATAGCAAGCGGATGCAAATTTTCGTTGGCCTCTCTATTGTCCATACTAAAGGAGTGCTCATCTCTTGACGCGCAGCAAATGAGCTGCACGGTCTCTCATTGGTGGAAAATAGAGTTTTTTTTATTCATTGTTTTTCTGAGAATTCATACTAAAGTAACAAATAATCTGCTGCACTAGCAGTAGCAAAATTTAATAATGTTCTTGTTGTCGGCTGGTAGGAAACAGCGTGAATACTTATCGGATGTGTTTCGGTCAAACCTCGCAGATGTGTTATTTTCAAACTCTGATGACCTTCGCACGGCAAAAGAGAAATGTCGACTAGACCGCAAATGAGTTCATCTGACAATCAACTTGATGAAAATATATTGGTGAAGGGACCGAGCAAATTGCTCAAAAAAATTCCCAACTTAATTTTTGCATTTTTGACGGAAAAATATATCTATGTAACTGACTCAGATAAATAATAGATATTTATATCAATGAATCAAATATTTATATAAGTGGGTTAGATATTTAGATATAAAATTTAGATATTTAGCAAACAAATAGTAAGAGAAAAAAATTGGGAAATAAAATCGCATGGAAAAAATTGATAAATGACATAAGTTGTACAAAGAAACATATGACAGATGAGAAAAAAAAAGTATGGAAAAATAAAAACAAACTTAGGTATTATATATGTACGTCAAGTATTTAGTTATCGAATCAGATATTTAGATAAAAAATGATAAATATTATATGGGATGTACGGAAACAAAAAAGCATGTGTAATAGAAGAGAAGAAAAGTTTGAAAAATAAAGAATGAATTAGATATCTCTACTCTTTATTAAGAACATATGTGTTCTGATTCTGTAACGATCCAGATTTTTTATTGAATTTTTATAGCTAATATCACTCATCGGATTGAGTTATTCATCAAATAATGTTATTATCTCCATGACTATTTGTGTTGAAGTTAGAATTTTCTCTCAATTTTGTTTGTTACATAAAATGCTACATAATTTAGGAGTACAATTGCTCTATTTTGTTTCTTTTTTTGCTTAGATTGCCATCAATTATGAATTTTAACTTTTTTTAAACGCTGAATGTTAAATTTTCTCTCAATTTATATTTATTTTGCATTAATTATGTATTCATAATTGAAATTTACATTAATTATAAAATTATCTTTATTTTCATTTCCTTATTTTTCACATGAAGATATGAATTTTTATATTTTTGAAAGATATCACCGTAGCAACGCACATACATGATACTAGTTTAAATATATGCCTCAAGTATTAGATAAATGAATTAGATATTTAGATAAGTGAAGAAGACATTTAGATGGTAAAACGTGTGTAATCGAAGATAGATGAGAGGAAAAGATTTGAAAAAAATAGGTATTTAAATGTATGTCTCAAATATTTTAATAGATGAATCAAATATTTAAATAAGTGAATTAATTATTTAGATAGAAAAATGATAATATCTATTGGTGCAAGAGAGATTTCCTTGAGGATGAAGGAGCACGGATAAAAAAATTCTCTAAAAATATAGCGGTTTCAATTTTTGAAAGTTAATGGGATTTGATGTTTTTGAGAAGAAAAGGATTTATTTTTGTATTAAACGAAATTTAGGAACTATCAAAATTGTTATACATTTTATTTAGTAAAATTTAGTTATTTGTCGTTATCAAGTTTCAAAACTAGAAATTTACCACTCCAAATTTGAATTGAGGAATTTGCTAATAAAAATTTCATTTACTTTTAAATTTACAAGTATGCATATTTAATCAGATTTAAAAATCAATAATTTCAAAAATATCAATAATACTCCTCTCTGAAGGAGCGGGTACGTTTGCATCCTTTCGAAATCAAAAATTGATTTAAAAAATGAGTGAACTGTTGATTTTGTAACGATCATTAAAAATATGAATCTTAAATTTCAAAGTCTATTAAAAATACGAATCTCAATTCAAAATTAACGGCTCATACAATGTTTGAACTAATTTTTAGATTCAAAAGGTGCAAATGTACCTCTCCGCTCTCTGAATCGACTGAATCGATTAAGAATATTGAAATATAAATCGGTTGACTCGATCAGACCAGAGTCGCTACCATTTTCTTCCCTTTTCTACTCCGCCTCTCCGCCCGATAGAGAGGAAATTGCTCGACTAAGAGGAGCTCTTCGCCTCCCTCCGACAGAGAGCAAAATCCAACTTACAACCTCCAGTGCATGGTGATCGCAACTCAACTGCACCTTCCAGCGCTGCTCAATCGCTCCTCTCAAATCCGCCAAGTCCAAGCACATGTCAATCGCTATGGGATCGCAATTCATTCGCTCCGCTCATTTTCCCAACAAAACAAGAAACCAACAGAACCAGCAGAACAGCAGAACTATATCGGTTTTGTACCAGTTCAAGAGATTAAATCACCAATTCTTTTATTTGTCAATAGATTCCAGTATCTCAGAGTTACTATAACAGTACAATTTTTTTTTTGATTATTTGGCTATATAAAATAAAGCACACGTAGAAGACTAACTGAAGACAAGTACTGATTACCATTGAACATGCAATAGTTATCTGCCTTAATTATAATTATTGAGCTGCTGTTTCAAGTAAAAAAAAATCATCCTTTGTTCAGACACCACGATTTAGATGGAGGAATAAAAAAAAGTTTTTTGTTTCTATCAATGAATTGCTTATGTGATTCGAGTATAAAAAATGAGAGAAGGAAAAAAAAAACACTTTAACACAACCAAGCTGCTAAGATAGTGTCAATAGGCAATTACTTTGTATCTTGAGAGAGTAAGGAGATGTCACTGGAGGGATTGTCGGTATTTTGAAAGAGGTGCACAAGTAAGAGAAGGCAAAATAAGAGGAAGTGGCGGGAGGGGAGGGAGTGGAGGTTAGACGGAGCAGAACAAACCCTAATCGATTCAGTGAGGGATATTATTGATATTTTTGAAATTATTGATTTTTTAAATCTAATTAAATATGTATAGTGGTAAATTTAAAAGTAAATGTGATTTTTAATGACAAGTTCCTCAATTCAAATTTTGGAATGACAAAATTTTAATTTTAAAACTTTGTGATGGCAAATAACCATTTTTTTTCTTTTTATTTATGGTCTCTCGAAGCTTCTATTAAAATTTTTGAAGTCATTATGTAAAATGACCATATCTGGAATTGATAATGGGCCAAGTTATTAAATATAAGGATGCATTATTTATAAATTGGAATTTGCAAAACTAGAAATAATAGTCAATATGGAGAGCCAGTATCATAATTTGCTGGACATTTTATTCCCTAAATTGCTAAAACATGGTACCGTTATAGATTTTTTAAGCTTGACTGAAACATAAGTAATTACAAACATATAAAGCTTGTTTGTGCTTCTGATCTAATGTTTTTAGAGGTCACTAAACTTCAGAGTGTACCCATTTTTATACTGAAATTTGTTTTTTCCATTTTTAATCATTCACCTTCAATATCAGTGACTTCTAAAAAATAAATTGACCTATGAAAAGGTAATTTTTAGGAAATTAACAAATATTGCACGTGACTTTTCGGCTTTCATTCATGGGACCAGCATAGTTGGAATTACAAATTGAACGGTGAACTATGATCAGAGCCTCCAGCCATGTATGGAAACAAAAATATAATAAAATTATTTCTCTTCATTTTAATGAACAGAAATATACATATAAATGAGAGAGACGTACCCCGATGAATGTTTTCGTTATTGTACAAGGACTGAACGATAATCAAATGATGAGTTTTGCTGCACCTTGCGCTTCAGAAATTGTCATAAGTGTAATCCCCAAGCTCATCTCAAAGGTCCATACACGCCAGGCAACCTTTGTCAAAGACAAAGGGAGACAAATTTAAGAATTTTTTTAGCTACTAGGGAATTATTGCACCATATACACTGCTCCAAGCGACCTGCTATCTTCCTTAGAAATTGACTTCTCCAAGGCTTTCGATTGCATCAACTGGGAATATTTACTTTCTCCAAGGCTGTCGATTGCATCAACTGGGAATATTAGCAAATGGCAGCAAAAGATTAAATTCTATTAAACTCCTCTTACTCACGGGTAATTATAAATGGTGAGTACACGAATATTTTCATCACAGAAGAGGATTGAGATAGGGTAAATTTTTTTTATATATAATAATTATAATAATCATATTATTAATAATAAGAGTGATAAAAGCAAAATTTTAAATCTACAAACTACAAATGACAACCGCGCAGATAGATATCTGCACATGTATTTATAGTGAACAAAAAATTATTTTTAGGCAAACGCGTCACTGATAGTGGCGCGTTTACACAAAGACGCCACTAGCAGTGACGCGCTTGCATTCGTAAATTTAAAATTTTGCTTTTATCACTCTTATTATTAATAATATGATTATTATAATTATTATATAAAAAAAAATCTGGAGATATGGCGATCCCCCTTATCACCAATGCTATTCATTTTGGCGGTTGACCCCTTGCAAATGTATGCTCCAGGAAGCTAATTTGCTACTCCAGCATGCCACCACTAATAGAATCCCTGATGCGATTATGGCGATGCAAAGCCGGATAACACAGCATTAATAGTAAACGCAGAGTTTAGTATATAGGTTTTTTGGTGTTCAGAAGAACAGTAGTCAGTGATAGATTGCATGTATGGGTTTGTCGATGTCTGTTCGGAAGGTTTTTTTTTTTTTTTATATACTTCTACACACGTTTGACAGCCACTGTCAACTATTTTAAAAAAAATACAGTAACTTCACATATTTTCTGTTAGAGTAGTCAGTATTGGAAAGAAAACAAAAATATCTGTTAGAATATGATCCGAATTGTTTTGTGACCCATTAGACTTATATCTTTATTTATATACTTAGTTATAATAGACAAATTATGAGAGGAAAGAGAATATAATCATTTTTAGTTTCTAATAGCTTCTATTGTCTCTTGCTCTCTCCAACATAAACTCTAAATTTGTCGGAGAGGTCGTACGGCGATTTCCCCCGGCTCTCGCCTCGCCAACTCTTACTCTAACAATCACGATACTTTTTGCGTTGATGATTGTCCTTTTTGTATGTGAAATTATTCTGTTTAGAGCTATCCGTGCTAATAAACTGATATCAAAGCACTGATTTGTGCTTGTGTGACTTCAGCTTAGTCGATCACTTGGTTAGGTGCTTGCTTGCATCGCGATTGGTCAACTCCATTTCGTGCGCGGTTATTCTGGTGAGCCGCAATTGTGAACCGATTTCTCAAAATCATGATCTGCTGCCTGCTGGGAGCCGCGATAGAACCTAGAGATAATTTTGTGATTTCAGCTTTGTGGACCGCGACAACACCATTCTCCAAAATCTTGTGCGCTAGCTGCCTGGTGAGGTGGACCATCTCTAATTTCCAATTTAATCTTGGGCGTGTTCCAGACGTAAGGACCAACACTAGGTTCCTTACTAAATTCCTAAGCTTTTTTTTAAGCCGAAATTAGAACATTAATTACTTTGGAACTTTGGTAATTTGATTAAATTGGAGATTTAGTTAATTGTTTGGAGAATTGTTTATTGATGTTTGTGATTTTGGAGATGGAGATGAAATTGTTGATGACGAATGTGTCAATTTGAAAATTGGGCTGAAAGTTAAAGTATGGTATGTTGGTGAGTTTTGTGAAGTTTCAAGAGTTTGAAAATTATGTTGTTCTTGGAGGTTTCATAGGGTTTTGTTTCAGGATATTGTGATAATATTTCTCGATTAAGCCGATTTGAAGATAATTTTTTGTGTGCAATAATCATTTTTGAAGTCGATGTTGGTATGGTGATGATTATGGTGCATGACAGATGTTCCGTATTTGATGGGAGTGAGGTGCCTTTCGGATTTAATGAAGAACTTAATTTGTGTTTGGGTGCTTTTGGATATGTCAGCATTTGTGTTTGAAAGGTGGATAAGGTCTAACAAACTCATTTGTCATTGATGATATTATATCATATTATGTACCAAATTGTTTCATTTCCAATCCGTTATACACTACTTGGCTCACCTCAAGGCTTTGTGCATCGTGTGAGTAGAATCTCACTTCCGGTTTGAATGGTTAGTGTTTCTATTTTTGATTCAGACTTTTGATCATTTAGTGAGATTTGTGTGATTCTAGTGTTTCTGGATTTGTGGTAGTATTTTATTAAATTAGCGGTTGATGAATCAGGTATTGATATTTTATGAAACTTGAGGTATGTGATGATAGTTGTGATTGGAGCTTGTCTTGTTTTTTGATAGACCTTGATATAGCCTTTTGTAGCACCATTGGAACCTTATGTGTGTGTCTTGTCTGTTCCATATTTATACTCTTTTGTGATATCAAGCATTTGTCATTTATGGATTGTGTGATTAGTATCAATGTTTATTGGATTGATGTTAAGGCATGAGATTGTGCATTTTAGCCGACTATTAAGAAGTTGAGATAATTATCAAGAAGGTAAAGTTGTGTTGACTTAGGTTATGTATGATGAGAGCTTGACATCATTTACTTTTTTGTGGTTTGGGTACTTAGATGTTGATTGTGACCTCCATTTCGGTTTTGAAGGAGTGACGGTAGGTATGATCGGATGTTCCAACTTGACATAGTTTTTGTTAGTGTGGTTGATGGTACATTTTGTTATCCCGATTTTTTGGATGTTAATGCTCTATGGAATTTGAAGATTTAGATTGGTACCATTGTTGTTCCGGATTTGGGGATGTGTGTGTTTTATGTGATTTGAAGCTTTTGTCACCTAATGGGTTGTATGGATGCGGATATTGCATCTTGAGACTATATCGTTGTCACTCGAGAGGTTGTACAATTTGAATTTTAATCCTTTATTCATCGTTGGCCAATCATCAAGATCGAATTTGTGGCAATCATTTGAGGTTATGAAGACGTTGAGTCTCGTTCGAATTGCATAAAGGTTATACTCATCTTTTGGTGTTGTGTTCGTTGTGTTTGGTCTAGCAATGTTTGTTTGAAGCACAATTTCGACTAAGGTGAATTTTGATAGGGTTTTGTGATGCTTGATTTTAGTCTTGTGCTAATTTTTATTGCTAGCTTTTTAATAGTTGTATCATTTAAGTTTTTATATTTTATTTAAATTAACTTTTATGCTTAGTTTATTTATGACACAATTCAGTTCAAGGTGGAGATTGTTAGAATATAGCCCGAATTATTTTGTGGCCCGTTAGATTTGTATCTTTATTTATATACTTACTTGTAATGGACAAATTATGAGAGGAGAGAGAATATAATCATTTTTAGTTTCTAACAGTTTCTACTACCTCTTGCTCTCTCCAACAAAAACTCTAGATCTGCCAGGGAGACCGTGCGGCGGTCTCCCCCCGCCCTCGCCTCGCCAACTCTTAATCTAATAATCGTGATTCTTTTTGCGTTGATGATTGTCCTCTTTTGTGCGAGATTATCCTGTTTAGACCCCTCCGCGCTAACAATATCATACAATATCATTTGCTGTTGTGCATATATTTGTTTTGTCTAGACTAACTCAAAAGCATAAGTCATACATGTAACATTTTCCTATTTGGATGCAATTCAGAAGTTTCCAAGAAAACAAAATGACATTAACAGATATGCAACTTTTCCGTAATATTAGTAGTAAACTACATTGAACAACTGAATTTTAACATTTGCTACGGAAACAGACATATTAACAATCCTATGCTATCAAAGAATGCCCTCTAATCTTCTTAATTCTGGATCATTCTGTTCGATCATATTATTTTCCTCTTCATCACTTGGAGTCCATTATTTTCCTCTTCATCACTTGGAGTCCTATATGATTCGGCAATTGCCTTGCCTTTATCCAGTATGGCTGATGGTACTGTTTCTAGAAGGCTGCAAAAGAATAAATAAGGTCAGTCAACTGAACTCTCAATTGCTTGAAATATAAAGGATCATCACAGGAGATTTAAAAACATCATAAAGAAAATATTAGAAAAAGGAAATATAAAGTAGAGGAACAGGCAAAATAAGATTTCTAATTTTGAAATCTTCAGTGCCAGTTGCAGAGTGCACTGATCACCTTTGGCACACATCACAAAGAGTCCTGAATTCTACCCTGATCCAATATAATTAATTGTTATGCTAGTTTAAAAAAGTAAAAATATTTAATCTTTAATACTTGTCTAATGCTTCAACTGCTGCAGTTATTTTGCCCTTCATGGATGATGCTCCTGGATCTTTCCTTGATGCATGTAGCAATAGTGAGTCAAGGTTCTTCAATGCTCTATCAGTATTGCAATTCAGAATTAACCATAATCTCTAGAAAGCAAGCTCAGGTTTTGATGATCTCCAATTGTATGTGCAAAGAGAAGAGTTACCTTAGACATTGGTCGACAGCATCAGAAGCAACCTTCCCTTTTCCACAATCATTTGCATATTGCGCTATCTGCAATTGCAAACAATTTTAGGCAAAATAATATGCCCAAAAATTCAATTCAGGGAATGAAAAAACAACAATCAACAAAGAAATGAGAAATTTAAAAATACCAACTTACAGCCCGAATATTAACACGGAGAGATGCTGCTGGCCCAGAGCGAAGTAAAACTTCTGCTCTCACCATATCTTGGCTGCTCTATCTCCAGTGATTTTTCTGTCAATATTCAACATAAAATATTAGTATTGTGAATAATGGAAACATGGGGAAATTATCAAAGAAACAGGGATATGTAAAATTTGATATGGTTTGAACTCTGGCTGAGTGGAGATCATCACCTAAATCCATGAACTGCTCTTGAGATAAAAGTACAGCAGGAACATAAGCTTCCAGTGGTTCCAGCTTTTTCCTGATAGTTATTAAATTTGAAACTTAAAATTTAGCGAGAAAACGTATACCAACCAAAGAAAACAATTCAGATGAAATAAAGGTTTTGGGGGAAGGGCTACCTTTTGACATATTTGTCCAACGGGTTAGCAGCAACAGCACCTGTACCATTAATTCAAAACATGAGATGAAATTTGTTATAAATTAGATATGCTTCAGATTTAATCCACTCGATAAATTGAATTAGAGCTGCTAAGAATGAATTGAAAGAGAGGGTACAGTTGTGATTAGAAGTGGAGGCCATCAGGAAAATGAAAGCAGAAACGGAGGCAGAGCGCCTGGTAATTGCACCGCATTGCGAGGTTGCGTTAGCCGAACAGGTGATAGTGACTCCCCGGCGGTGAGAGCGGGAGACGTGAGTATAGGCGTTTCGATTAGGAGGTGATTCACACCGCGGAGGAAGGAACCTCGGGCGGTGAGTGGTGTCGTCATGGCCGGGTTGGATCACTGGGGTGCCAAGTGAGCTACTAGTAGTAACAATTGGTAAATACTAAATATAAATACCAAAATAAAAAGAGGGCCGCTGCGTGTATAATTCTCAGCCAATCTACTGCTTATTTGTCTTATTTATTGGCTGACATCAATTTGTTTCTGCCTGTGCTACGCTTACCAATGACATGTATCACATCATGACCAAGGAACTGCTGCAGCCTGCAACTGTCCCTCTCTTTCCTGCCACCTATATCAAACACAGCTTCCAAGAAATTCTCTGTAGCAGTTCGGGTACCCGTACACCGATCATTTCCGAAGGAAAAAAGGAAAAAAACAAAAAAGAGGATAAGATGTGTAAATTTGTAAGCTGACTAAATAGTAGTACAGGCCAGCGCTTGAGAAGTCGAGTGGAGTTATCGGCCGTTTGTGATTCCATATTTCCATGGCTCAACCGCTTCTCTTCGCTTCTCCTTCCTGCTCCTCTATCAGTACCCTCTCTCCCTCTCTTGTTCTCCATTACACGAAGGTCGAAGGCTAATCCCTCTCTTCTTTCTGCATTTGTTGATTTCTCTACCTTTTGTTTGTTGTAGAAATTACCCCCCGTAGGATTCGCCCTTCCATCGGTACCTCCCTGCTCGTTTCTTCCTTCAATTGTGGTACCTCCCATGGTAATTTCCCTCCCTTCCCTCTTTCTTGCATCAGTTTAGTCGCTAAGATTTCTTATCGATTCATTTGAGGGATTTCTAAACATTAGATGTTACGCTCCAGTATTTCAGTCAAGCGTAAGTACGCGCAGAAAGCATCAAGTGAACACAAAACATACTCAGCAAAAAGCAAATTAAAATTTATAAAGACTCTGTGAATCCGTTACCTGTGCAATTGGGCTGTACTATCTAATTGCCAATTAGTGCAAATGTAATCTCGCTTCACAATAACAAAATTGACTAGTTCCTTATGTATGCCCATCCTTTTTGAAATCTTTTCTTTGGTTACAGCACTTGCTCAGTGTAGATCAAGCAACAGATTCCGCCATAAATCAGGAGCTAAGGTTAGCTCCATAAGGTGTGAACAGGGGACAAAGAATGCCGATGGACTGGATGTATGGCTTAGCCGTGGTGCGATGCTTGGATTTACAGCTGCACTGACCGTTGAGCTATCTACTGGGAAAGGCCTACTTGAGGTGCCTTCTCTTATAAAATTATCTAGAAATAAGCTTACTGGTTTAATCGGCTATAAATACATTGGACTGTACATCAGAGAGAATACAACTCTATACTGTTATTCACAGCTCAATTTTAGGAAGCACCGAGTAGACAGAATTTAAAGGCATAGTTTGGCTGCTGAAAGCGGGTTTACTTTTGATTATTATGGTTTCTCCTTTAGGTTTGCCACCAATGTGGACTTTCTTATTTTATTTGATTGATTTACTTGCAGAATTTGGGACTGACAGCCCCTTTACCAACATTAGCACTGGGTTTGACAGCATTGGTTGGAGCAGGTGCAGCTTTCTTTATCTTTCAGTCTGCTTCTGGTGAATGATTGTTCTGTGAATGCTTTAACCTTCTATGTTTCTGTAATATCAAAATTTCTATTCAGATTTGTATTATGAGATATTCTGACAGAGTTGAAAAGTACATCATTTTGTTATAGAAGATGGAAGCAAAAAGGACAGTAATTAATTGGTATTAATCAATAATTCTTTTGGTTACATGAAGTAAAAAAAAAAAATCCAACTTCAATTCTAGCTCTGTTCTTAATAAAGCAGCCATAAAATCTTCAGACTACTGTTTTGTTTATCATTCGGTAAAATGGGTTATAGATGGCCAAATATCGAATGAAGCATTTTGTACTAAGATATAGTACAAATGTACAATAATGTTTGTAAAGGTCTATCGTGGACTATATTACATCACATGGGGAAAAAATGAATTGCAAATCCTTCTTTATTATCGGAAAAAAATAGCTACGCAATGGAACTGCCATTTCTTTTTTTCTATGGCTTATGTAATCCCTACTCAAAAAAAAAGGCAAACAAGAAAATACATTAACATATAGATTAAGTTACATAAACCGCTCCTGAAATCTTCATCTATATATGCTAGTACAACACTAAACAAGCGAAGCGATGAATAAGAGAAATGGTCCTCCAATCTCGCATACCAGAAAAAACAACACCAAATTACTATCTACAAGATTATTTCACAGAGAAGCCTTACATTTCAAAACAAAACCAATAAACAAAAGGCAAATAATAATCCCGCAAGATGAACCTCCAACCCGATGTATCCAGTAGGGATCAAACCGCATACATCCCTTGTCTGTCAAACATGAGAAATTAATAGCCACAATTAGAAAAAGCAGCAGAAATGGAAGCCACAATGCGAGAATTCCACTTCCCTCATCTTCATCTTCTTCACGTAGTGGTTTTCTGTCGATATACAAAGGTGAAAGCACAGCTAAGAGCCCTAAAACCACCGCAGCCAATTTTTCGGTAGACCTGCTTCTACCCATTTTGCTCTATGTATGCTCTACCTGGGCTTTGTTTCTTTTGGTGTTGTTATGTGTGTTTAAGATGGAGAAGGGGGGCTCTAGATTGATGGATAAGCTTTTGATCATTTTTTTTGTCTAAAGGGGTGTATGACGCATGATAAAGAGAAGAATCTGATCATGAATTTTAGATATTGGGGAATAAAATGGTTGTTGATGTACGACCTGGAGGAGAATTAGATGCTTTGGCAACTAGCAGGTAGAAAATTCCGGTGTCATGTTCTAGACCCAGCTAAATATTGATTATATCATTGATCGCTTGATGATGCCTTGATCAAAGACTAAATAACCCAGATCGTACTGGTATGAATAACATTGCATTTGCATTACAGGCATGGCGAGCATGAAAAGACCATTATAACCCCCAACAAGGGGCCTAAGGACCACAGGACTATTTTATGTGTATAGGGATTCTTCTTTTAGATCGTATATGCGAGGATATGATTAATCCTATATAGTCTTTATGAAAACCAATGTTAAAGAAAAGTGTAATTCAATATGAACCCTGTAAACAGTGTTTTGGAATGTTATCTTTTTTTGTAAGTGGACGACAACTGACAGACTGATCACTATGATTGCTACGCGGATATTATTAAATGGGAGGATACGTAGATACGGTAATCGATACTGACTCTCACTCTTCAATTTTTGATCGCGAGATTAACTTAATATTACTAACTAATATTAAGATTAACTTGAATAATAAGTGTTGTAAATTAACTTGAATATCAAATTCACTAACTTAGATACTATGTGGACTAATTTAAACATCAAGTTCACTAACTTAAATATCAAGAGAATTAACTTGAATAATAAATATATTAACTTTAATATCAAGTTCACTAACTTAAATATTCTAATTCACTAACTTAAATATCAGGTTCACTACCTTAAATATTAACTTTAATATCAAGTTCACTAACTTAAATATCAAGAGAATTAACTTGAATAATAAATATATTAACTTTAATATCAGGTTCACTAACTTAAATATTAGATGGATTAACTTGAATGACAAGTGCATTAATTTAATAACAACTTCACAATGCTTAAATAACATTAATACCAAGCTCATTGACTTGAATAACAACCAATCAGTTAGGAGGTAAAAGAAAACGAAGAGCTCGATAGAGATTCGAGAGGGAGAGGAGGGAGAGCGAGAGAGGAGAGAGAAAGATCAAGAGATGCAGAGAGGAGGCGAGAGGAGAGATCGATCGAGAGACACTGAGGAGAGGCGAGAGAGAAATCGAGAGACGCAAAAGTTGCAAGAGAGATATTGAGAGATGCGGACTAAGAGAAAAGGATCGAGAGATGAGAGAAAGATCGAGAGATTGATAAACGCGAGAGGGGAGAGAGATCGATAGATCCACAGACGCAAGAGGAGAGAGATTGAGAGACGCAGGAGGGGAGAGCGGGAGAAAAACCGCGATGCATGATATTATATTATTATTTAACTCATCTGATATGCAAGTTAGTGAATTTAGTATTCGAGTTAATCGCACAATTAAATGTGCGGGAGCGAAAGTCGAAGCACGTGGAGAAATGATTTCTCTCATTAAATAACATTGCTTTAAGAAATTATGACTTTTAGTGTATTTCCGGAGATCAAAGTTATGTAAAACCTATTCCTGTTAGCAAGAGTATAACCGATTTTAATTTAAGATGAAGTTAACACATCTGTGGAGGTGAAGTTATATCACCAACATTTTTTTTGTCTTTAAACACATTTTATCCACACTATTTTATTTATTTACTTTATTGCTACCAAACTTAACTTAAAATGATTTAACATTTTCTTCGTTTTAATTTTATTTCTCTCGCCAAACAAACAAGTACATTATTAAAAAATGTCATTTGAATTCTAAATCGAAATGATCCGATCTATTTGTCCTATTGTCAGGTTCAAATAATAATAATAATAATAATAGGGAAGGGATCACTTGATAATTGTTATCTTGATAATTTTGACAATGAATTTTTAAATAAATATGAAAAAAATCTTAAAAATAGAAAAGCTTTATAGATAAAATTTCTATTTATATATTGACGGTGATTCAAATTTCATATAATTTCATTATCATTTGATGGTCCATCAAAAATCGTTAAATTGAAATCATTGTAAAATGCATAATATTTTGATGATCTTTAATGGACTAACAAACAATAATGAAATTGCATGAAATTTTAATCACCATCAATCTATAAGTAGAAGAATATATCTATAATTTTTTTATATTTTTATATTTTTTCATATTTATTTAGAAATCCATTGTCAAAATTGTCAAGATAACTCATTGTCAAGGGATCCCTTCCCATAATAATAATAATAATAATAATAATAAGTTTATGTTTTATAGACTCCAAACATGAGATGAGCAGAACTTTTCATTAATATATGATCAGACTCAAAAAAAATCTACGACAATAATCTACTGTCAAAATTATTTATAATAATATACACTAAAACCACAATTTTAGTTTAAATTTCTCCCTTTAAAATCACTCAAGGAAAGCGTATATTCGTAATATGTCCGTAGAAGCCCGCTATATCATATACCAATTCTTATCTGAAAACATAATTCTGGTCAAGAAGTCACAAATATATAAGAGATGCACAGTGAAAATAAACCACCGAGAAACAGATTATTTCTAATGTTTTCATATGTTTTTGTGTTGTACCAATCTACAATAATGAAATGCATATCAAAACATTCTATGCTTATGAAAATGAACATGTTTTCAGAGAGGAGGTTCACAAATTAGAAGTTCTATACGAAAGCAACAAGATCAAAATTATCTAGAAGAATCTGATTTCTTTGATGTGTTGGAGCATAATCTCCTCTTCCACATTCCCTGAGTTGTAGTAAGGTTGGATTGCGTGGAACTAGCAGATGTTGTTTCTTGATATGCTGCAGGAAGTTCTGCAGGAAGTGCAGCTGCAGTGCTTGTAAATGCATCAAGAACTAGAAAGGCCAGTATAGGTGAATAAAAAAGAAAGGTTATACTGAAATTGTTTTGAGCATCCTCTTTTGTAAACATACAAACCTCCAGAAATTCAGAACATTTTCATGTGAATAACCTAAAATATGCGTCAACACTATTTTCTCATTCTATCACCACACAAATTAGAAGAAAAAAATTACTAACGCGGACTTATTTTGTTCTTCTTTAACCTTTTGTCATGCTTAAGATTTTAACTGCAATTTTGCTCCCAACAGAACAATAACTATACCAAGTTTTATCTTAGTTTACTGTCTTCTACATCTTTATAAACCTTTTCTTTTTCCTGCCAATTTATTTGGGATCCATTTCTAGCCTACCCCAATTTATTTGGGATTAAAGGCTTTGTTGTTGTTGTAATTGACTGAAACAAACATCTTTGGTGTTGAAACAGTTCAGGACCATATTTATATGATAGCATGACATGATGAGAAGACTTTGTTTAGGCAAAATAAGTTATTACTAATTCAAAAACAAGAAGATAATAAAAGACACAGTATCTTAATTAAAAATTGACCAATGAATAGATAAATGACATGTCCCAAGTTTTATAAGGGCACTTACTGATTACAAAGGAGCGTTATATTTTCACACATGAAATTAGCCAATGAAAACATCATCTAAGCACTAAAAGAGTTAACAAATAACAAACAGAAACTATATGCATGATGGATATTAATATGGTACCTAACTGGACTGTACCACTACCAGTGGTTGTAGACCTTGCTGGTACAATATCAGAATATGTATTATACTTAATTATCTAACAGGTGGTTGAAGTTTGTACCTGAAGGGATTGACAATAACAGGAGGAGCATTGGGAAACCAGGTGAGAACAATCCGAGCCACAAGGATTCCATTGTAAATATTCAAGAAATTTGAGATACCGTTGGCCACAACAAGGCCTGCCATAGAATCTCCTGGTAGCGCAGCCGCAAATCCTACTGCAGATAAGCTAATGTTACTCGGCTTGTTCAGTCTCTTATAGTGCGCCTGCACTTATATAACCCCATTTTGAATTATAAATTGTTCATCATTATAAAATATATTCAGAAACAATTACACAGATTTATAATAAGGTTGTACCATGATGCTGCGTTAACCTCAGTAAGAATTTCATACAGAGTTCAATTCAAAGAACATGACATTTTTTTGCGTACAAATAATGAAACTAGACAGCAACATAATATCCTGAGAGGAAATGCATGAAAAAAAAAGCAAAGAAAAAGGAGGAAAACTGTTTTACTTGGCAAAAGCTTCTGAATTGGGCGCGATAAGATAGAAGCGGTCTGATAAAGGGGTGGTCTGAGAAGGCGGTGGCAACATTGCTGAGAAACTGATGCGCATTTTGAACCGTCCGATCAGGGAGGGCAGGCCTGGATGCAGAGGAGTTTGGAGAGGGAAATGGAAAGGAAGACGAGAGAAGGAAGCTGAAAGGGAAGCTGTTTGGTGGCGTTTCTGACTGAGAAGGAGAAAGTGTGAGAGGAGCCATGTTGTTTCTCTATAAATTTCGGTAAGAGTCTCTCTTTGTTGGAGAGATACGAGCGGGTCTCTTCTCTCTCCGTTCTCGGCTGGAAGGGAAGGAAGGGGGGACACAGAGGCTTTTGTGTGTTCAGTGTTTTTAAAAGTTAATTACAATGATCGTTTTAGTTATAATAGTTATGAAAATTTTAAATACGAATTTTGATGTAGAAATTTATTATTATTAAATCAGAATCGTTAATATCTGATTGAACGGATTAGATCAAAAATATTTTATGGATATCTGAACGGATCAGATCATTTTGGTCCACTTGAAAGTGCACTGGAGTGAAAAAAGAAGGGATAATGTTGGGGAATTTTTGTAATATTGACCCTATATATTTTGTAATAATCTTTATAGCAAATTGATAACGAAAACTTAAAACCTGAAATGATCAACATAAACTAATATCCATTATTTAACAAAAAGCGAGTGTATATTGGATAATTTGTTTGTTTCTCTATGTATATGTTCGTCACTACTACCCGCCGCCCGATTTCTCTTTTGTCTCGCTCCCTCTTTCTACCCGACGACTCTCTCGACTCCTCTCTCTCTCGCTCGCTTGCTCCCGAGGGACTCGTATCCCTTTTTCCTCTGTTCTCTCCCCGTCGCCATTAAGGCGACGCCGACCGTCCCTCACCCCGCTCCTCCGCTCTCATCTGTCCTCTGACTGTCCTCCTCTCGCGGGGTTCCATCCACCCCGACCTAGCCCCCTCTTCTGTCACTTCTCGTGACTGTGCGCTACCCACTCCTCTATAAGGGCTCCGAGTTTCCCTCCTTCTCTCCTGTTGTTGCTTGTTATCTCATGTGTTGAGAAGTAGTCCCATTCTTTTACGATAAGAACAGAAAAACTTTCCCTTTTTTTTCCCTTGTAAATCTGTGTCGTATTCTGAGGAGGGAGAAGCCGATTTTTGCTTGGTGCCTTGGTCTGTGTCGATTTTTGCCTCTGTTGCATGTGGGATTTGCTGTTACTGGTAAACCCTAATTGTTTTTTTTGAAATCTTTATTTGATACTGTGGGATTTCCTGATTTAGGATTTTCTATGGATATGGGGTTTGAGATTGTGTATAGATGCGGGTATTCTGGGTGGCTGCCTTGCTCATTTGTTGGTTCTGTCGGCTGACCTTGTCTATTTACTGGTAAAGGGGTCACAAATTCTGGCTTGATTTTTTGTTGTGTGTGGTGGCTGTTGGCTGCATTCATTCTATCCCTTGGTACACTGGTACCATTTGGTACCAGTGAAGCGAGGATTTTACCTGTCCCCCCTTGGTGTCTGATTTGACTCTGGTTTCTTGTGCTGGTTTGTTTTTGTTTGCTGGGTGTGGCTTGGTACTCGGGTACCATCTGGTACCAGAGAGGTGAGACAACCCTTCTATACTGATTTGGTAGTCAGCGTATGATCCCGAACATTAAAACACCAACACAGTAATAAAACGATAATAATTTTCTTAAATTAATTTACTTCTTTTTATTTTTAATTTTTCTTTTAAGTTTTCCTTTTTAATTTATTTTAAACTATTTTTCTAATTTATTTAAATATAATATTAAATATATATACATATACATAATAATAAAAGCAAAATTAATAAGAAAAGATAATTAGGATATAATGAATATATATGAGTATATATATATACATATATATATATTAATCAATTTCTCTATTTTTAGATTTAAAAGAATATTAGAAATAAGGAATATATATATATAAAATAATAATATATATTAATTAAATCTTTCATTTTTGAATAAGCAAAAGAATATTAGAATAAAATATTAGATATATTATATCTTATATATTAATCAATTTCTCTATTTTAAATTAATAAGAATAATACTAAATATATTAAATATAATATTATATATTAATCAATTTCTCTATTTTGAAATTAATTGATTTAAATATTTAAATCCATGAACTCGAATTTAAAATAAAGAATTGACGTATAAAAGCGATCACGAACGATAAACACAATTTAACGGATCTCTAATACGGCAACTAAAATTTCCGACACCACGTAATCTGCAGGCGAAATGTTGCCGAAATTTTCGATAAAAGACGACAAACCCGAACAAACGCTTAATTAAATTATCAATCTAATTTAATTATTAATTGTGAAGTAAATCAAGTTAAAACTAATAAACATCTAATTTAAATTAAAATAGGTGATACAATCGACTCGGATCCACTCGCGAGTACGAGGTCATTCCCGACCGACGTACGCGGACACGACCCGAAGTAGGTGTTCTACCTCGGAGTAGAGCGACTCCGCGATCCTCACTCAAGACTACGGTTTCCTGGGATTTGATTTTCTTTCTTCAGAATTAGGAATCCAAGCCGAAAACAAAAAAAAAATATTTTTAAAACAAATCTGATATGCGGTACTTTTGACCAAACTTTGAGTAGAGACCAAAATCGATCAGTCATCTGCATCCGGTAAATTGACCAGCATATTCGAGACATACCCGCATTTTTCATGTCATATCATGTCATACTGCACGTTGACAGGATAGGAGTAGGATCCGAGAAATAGTCCCGAGATAGGATCAGATAGTATTAAATAATTCAAGTTGTAGATTATAATTATTAGGAAAATAATATTACTATCACAAATTATTAATTAAGTCTGGTAGTTAATCATGCATTAAATGCATGGGAGTGCTTGAGGGCGGACGGGTAATTCCCGGCCGAGTTGCCTTGCATAACCGGACCGTTGTGGTTACGTACGGTGACCCATAGGCCGTGGGACCCACCGGTCTGTATATGTACTGCGCATCTTTGCCTGTCGGGTTATCCACCGATCCTGTCATTTGGCGGGTTCGGCTGTGTCAGAGTGTTTTTCTTTTGATCAATATTATATTTTTATTATTCTTAATATGATTAAATTTTTAATCCAAATTTGAGCGATTTAGGATATCGTGTACTTCAGTGTTTAGTGTGGGCGGCCATATTCGAGACTGGAATCTACTTCGTGTTATTATATTAATATATTTATCCGGCGTATTTAGGATCCTAATATTGTCCGAAGGGCTTTCTCCTTTGGCCCGTAGTTGGTACAGAGAAAGTCGGGATGCGGTCCACTGGCCTTAGTGGGTACAGTGTAGGCTCCCTTTTGTTATATTTCGTTTTGATACATTTACGGGATGCGGTCCTCTGACCCTTGGTTGGTACAGTGTAGGCTCCCATTTGATTTCGATTTGTTAATTCACGAGTAGTTATCCCCTTTTGGCGATATGGCAACGAAGACATATTTATCCGTTTGCTTTTATTTTGTAAGGTGAATTACCGCATTTTGTAGGACAGTACGTGCTTATGCACGCTCACTCTCCTAGGGCGTTATCGCCTCGGGAGCCCGAATTGTCGTTTATGCGGCATTGGCGCCGCATAAACATAAAGTCCTAAGTTCATAAGTTGGGTCGCTGGTGGCGCCCGCTTAGGCAAGGCCCAAGTTCGTAAGTTGGGACGCTGGTGGCGCCCGCTTGGGATAGATCTGGTGATTTAAAAATTGGGATATTTATTTCGGGTGTTTGTTTTCTCGTATCTTATATTCTATATTATATTACTATTTCCACAGATTTTCTATTTCAGGGTTAATTGTCATTTCATGTCATTCATGTAGAGGTGTTCTCGAAATGTATAAAATAATAATACATTAACATATATTAAAATATTTCATTGCATATAAATTCGGTATCGGTATTTGGGTCCAGTCTAGGAAAGAAGATCAAATCCTAAGGCTGGATCTAAATCCGTACTGAGTAATTTTTAAAATTACTCACGTTTCCACGGTGGTTGTGGGATCCAGGTTTACAGGTATGAGCTCGAGTTTTGATGAGAGTGCTAGGTGCAGCAGTCCTGCGTGATATCAGAGGTGCTTCGCCGCATCAGCACAGTGAGGCGGGTAGTTGTTTAGGGCTTATCGGGCATCGGGTTTTTGATTTCTTTCTTTGGGCTTTATTTGAGAGATTTTGCTACCTATTCCGATGGTGTTAATATGTTCCAAATTCAATTTCCGCAATTCCGCCAATGACAATTTTTTTACTTTTTGTTATTTTTATTATATATGTGTGCCTAAGGTACACAAAAAGTTAAAAAAATATCTTGTGAAGACATTTCAATGGATTAAACGGATTGGATTCGGACGATCAGGTCGACCTTCATATAGAAATTCGACACTCAAATGCTATTATCGTTTTCACCAATTTTTAAGATCCTATAAAAACATTACAATAAATAAAGTGGTATTGATTAAAATTATCGATATCATTATGTTATTTGTGTGTACTTTGTTATTTAGGGATAATACCTGACTGTATTATAAAATATTTATTTATATCATTGAACTTCTGAATATTTATTTATTTTTATAACATAACTATAATATATTTCTGGTTTTAGTTAATTTTTCATTTTTATTTCTTTTCAAATCTCCCAAGGGAGAGCTGATCCAGTACCTGCTATAACAAGACTGTCAAATTTTATACAATTTTATTATCATTTGATAGTCCATCAAATACCATTAAATTAGAATTGTTAAAAATTATATAAAATTTGATGATCTTTAATGGACTATCAAATGATAATACAATTATATAAAATTTGAGACATTAACAATCTACTAGTAGAAGAACATATTTATAATTTTTTTATTTTTTTAAAAATTAAATCTTTATTGAAGAGTTCATTGTCAAAATTATTAAAATAACCCATTCTCAAGTGATCCCACCATAGAGCATGTAATTATGTATCAATTCTCCTCCATTGCTTTTTCCTTCCCACTCTTTGAATCATCTCTTCTCGACCAATGGAAATTACAAAGACATAAACTGGTCCTACAATAATTGCATTGAACTCAGTGCTCATTTTAATATTCTTTTTGGTTTATAAGTTAGTTTTTTTTTGTAATTGCATTAAATTCATGTAATACCTCTTTAGGTCATAAATTTAGCCTGAACGAAATAAGGAAAAAAAGATGCATTATTTTTATTCAGTAATTGGTGCCACTATGGTTGTAACTCGATTTTGTCCTGATAATATAGTCCTTAAATAAATAATTGATAATATAAAATTTTAAATATAGTTAATAAAAATTATATTATAGAAAATTTAGACACTATATTTTTAAATACTAAATAATAATGATAATTATAATAACAATTATTATAATAATAAATAGTATAACTAAATACATAATAATCTATAAATGATCATATAAAAAATGAATCATTTTAAGAGTTTAGTTTCACGTTAAGTACATTACACACATTTTAAATTAAGAGAGAGAAACTATTTTATATAAACCCTTGAATTCAAAAAAATGAAAAAGTTTAAACAAATGTGAAGAAAATTGATGATGTGACATGCTTGAAAATTTTAAAAGTTTAACTTTTTTTATATTAAAAATTCTATTTATTTTCATTCATATTTGCCTTGTCATTGCTCAGAAACCTATTGATAATTCCTCTGTAAGATCCTTTTTTTATTATTTATTATTTTTTGTCAAATGTTATAAAATCTACAAATTTATAATAGCCATTCGATTGGTATTAAATTTATGTTGTTCAAGAAGTCTTCAATATAATTGGCCAATTGAAATAGCGGAATGGATTTTTTTTATATATTTGAGAATGTTATAAGTTTTCTCAAAAAAAGAAAAGAAAATAAAAGAAATGTTATGTCAACTTTTATTAAGATTTTAATATGAAAAATATTTAAATTATATTTAAAACTTTATACAAATAGCATAGTTTATCTCTCAGAAACATTTATTTAATTATTATATCAGCAACGCCGATGTTCTTGCTGGTCAAATTGCCAAGTTACTGTGATAATTGTAATTGATCAAAAAATTAAGGAGCAACGTAGGTGATTTGAGCGGCTGCTAATGATATGCATTTCATATTATTATATAAACGCCATTCTTTTCTTTTCTTTTAAATAAAAACGAAAGCCTATGTTATCCAACATAAAACAAAAAACCATTCTTAATTACCTTATTGTACCCAAATAAAAACTGTACAACACTCAAACACAATATCTCTCCACCGTTTATCATCTTAGCTAATATATAAAATAGCATATTTAATTGATAAGAAATAAAAAAATATATAGTTGATATTGAGATATGAAATTAAAATAAAAGAAATTATTTCCTAATGATTTGGTGGTTCGACGGATTCAGGTTAATATATGTTCTATGCAATTTTGCTATTATGAGATTGAGAATCTTGATTAGACATCGTCTTTAAGGGTCGGATCAGATTTTTCAAAGGTCAGGTCTAGCGGGACTACGAGGGGACCGTAGGTAAGGGCTGAATTTAATAAAGATTTTTAAAGGGCCAGATTTAAAGAGCTTGATTTTTAAGAGGTGAACCTGGTGTCGACTCAAAATTAGCTCACTCATTAACTTAGTTAAATTAATGAGTTGAGTTTGAATTTGACCTGACTTGACTCGCTAATCTTATTAGATCGTTATGTTGTTAATACTTATTAATCATATTATTTTATTGTGGATTTTAATGTATTACATAAGTTATAATTTGATATATATAGAGAGAGAGAGAGAGAGAGTGGAGATAGCGTGAGCTTAAGCTCACAGAGGCCTTCAGTGAGCTTAACTCAAAAAACATATTAAATTATTTCAAAATTTTAATTTATCATTCTCATTAAATTATTTATATGAAAATCTCATGGGATGCAAAAATTTGGAGCGTTTTGAGCTTTTTAAGTCACCGTTTTTAATTTTTGAAAATCAGCTCTAAAAATAATAATAATATATTCAATACTTGAACATCATTTTCAAAAATTAAAAACAGCGACTTAAAAAGCTCAAAATGCTCCAAATTTTTGTATCCCATGAGATTTTCATATAAAGAATTTAATGAGAATGATAAATTAAAATTTCGAGATGATTTAATATGTTTTTTGAGTTAAGCTCACGGAAGGCCTCCGTGAGCTTAAGCTCACGCTATCTCCACTCTATATATATATATATATATATATATATATATATATATATATATATTATTGTATGAAATATATATAAAACTCTATTTTCATGATTTTTGCTATTTTTTTAATTTTAATATAAAGTATTATAAAATATTATTAATTATTAAATGAGCTGTTAACGAGTCAGTTTGATTCACTTGTTAACTTAATGAGCTAATCTATGTTGTATGGGTATAGATACAAGTATCGTAACAGATACAATTATAGATGCGATGGTACGTTAATTTAAAAAAAATATATATATGAGTACATAAATATATATAATATTTTCAAATAAAAATAAATATATAATACATAAGAAATAAAAAATAAATATATAATACATAAGAAATAAAAAATAGATAAGTGAATCATTTTTGTTAATGACTATATATATATATATATATATATATATAATGATAAACCTATGAATGATGATATTAAAGGTCAAAATAGTGTAAGAATGTAAAGAATCTAAGGTAGAAATGTATAAACCGATTTGCGGGTTAGTGTTCAAGTGTAATAGTAGCGGAAGACAATTCAATTCGATTCAATTCTCACAATAACATAACAATATAAGAAATGAGAGAAAAAAAAAGAAAATAACAAACAATAACACAATATGTAACAGAGTTCGGCTTAAAATGTCTACATCTCCGGGACTCCCAACCTTTAATAATTGAGGTTGATCCGAAACACTAAAAAATAATTTTACACTTGTAGAACTTGGTCCATTACACAAAAATTGGTTGTCAAGCCTATCGATAACAAGAGTGACAACACACTAAAAAAGGTGAGTGACAACACACTCAAAATAAAAGATGAGTGACAACACACTCAAAAAGGGTGAGCGCTACAACTCAAGAAAGGTGAGCACTACAACTCAAGAAAGATTTATAAGGAGAGTAGATCACAAAAGATCAAGTTGAGAGAATGAAGAGAAGCTAAATTAAGCTTAAATAAGAATTTGGCTAATTAAGTATTTCTATCTCTTGGCTTATCTCTCTCACTTAGTATATGACTAGTAAGCTCTCTGGAATAATGATTTAGTTAGATGGATCAGATAATAGTCAGTGAGAAAAGTGATCATTTTAAAATAGATCTTTTAAAACATTTGAAGAAACTATTTTCGTGTCAATTGTTATAACGATTTGGGAATCATTATAACGGTTTAGAAAGGATAGTTGTTGGATCTGATTGAGCTGAAACGTTATAACGATTCACTGAATTGTTATACATTTCATAAATCGTTGCAACGATTACTGAATCGTTACATAACGGTACACTCTGGCTTCTTTGAGAACTTTTCTCTCTTAGAATATTTTTTAGTATTGAGATGAACCGTTATAATGGTTACTGAACGTTATAACGATTTACTGGGCATAAGCATTTTCTTTGTTGTTTAAGCTCAATTTATCTTAATCAATTCGACCAAGTTTGAGTTTAACTAAACCTAAGCCTAATGTAGTCGTGATTAAGATCTTGTATCCCATCATTAATCTTGGTTATTGTGCAATAATTCATTTGTATTTTAATCCTTATACAAAACACAAACAAGGTAAATTATAAAATTCAAGGTTGCTTTGCAAATCGATAAATCAAAAAAGATATTTAGTGTAACAATCTCCACCTTTTATCGATTTGCAAAATATGCATGGATGCATAGATATAACATATGATATGTGGATTTCACCTAAAAAAATTTCCCCCCTTTGAAAATCGGGCAAAAGAGTGCGAATAAAGAATTTATTTTAATTTAACTCCCCCTAAATTGATTGCTCTCCCTTAATGTATGCACCGTATATAAGATAAAGAATTTAAAATACTTTTAAAATAAAAATATATAATTCATTCAAAAAGAAATTAGCTAATTCCTCCTAAGTATGTGGCATATACGGTTTGAAGGGAAAATTAAGTATTGAGATCTCTAATTTTTAATCTTAATAACCCAAATAGTATTTATGATGTTGTCTTCCTTTTTAAGTTTGCAATCAAGTGAGATATGACCAATATGATAATAATAATTATAAAATACACATGTTGGAAACTTCCTACTACCTTTAACAAAAGTATTTTGATGGTTTTTTTAATCATTGAGCTTAAGTCTTGGATTTTTCTTTAGAAATATTTTTATGTTTTTGAGAAACAACTCATTTATACTCATAACTTTGATCTTTGTCTTGAAAACCATTTTGATTTTTAAATTCATAAAATCATCCATCGGGTCCTTTAAAATATAATTTATTTGAACAATTAGGATTGTAAAATGTAGTATTGTTGTTTTGAAAATTCCTTTGTCCTTTGTTAATCTTTTTATCAAATTACTTATATTGAAATGCATAATTGTGTTTCTTATTAAAAGATTTTAGCATTACTAGATTTCATAATGTTTGCATTCGACCCTTGACCTTATTTATCTTTAGATTTAGGACAATTTGAAGTCTTAAAAGATTTCTTATATCCAAGACCCGACTTGTTGCTAGGCCTTTGATCTACAAGCTTGTCTAAATCCATTGAAGTGATACTTATTGAAATACATGAGGATTTTAGTGTCATATTTTTAGTTTCTAAAGTTTACACTTTCATTTTTAATGTTGCAACTTCATCTAAGTGTATTTGACAATTATTTTCCAGATTTTGCAATTTAGACTCATAAGATTGAACATTTAACTCAAACTCTGAAATTTTATTTTTAAGTCTCTCAATTATCTCATTTTGAGAAGATGAATCATGAATAAGACTTTCTAAACTAGATTAAAAAAAATTAATTTCAGCCTCATCATCCAAATTATTTACATTTTCAACACAAAATTCATCATTCTCAACAAGATCATCATCACTATCATCCCAAGTGGATGTAGTGTAAGGTACCACTTGATTGTGTAATTGAAATTTTTGAGAAAATTATGTCTTAGATGCAAATGAGTCCATCTTTATATTCTTGAATATAGCAATATCGTGGAGGATCTCCAATGTGCACAAGTCGGTGATGTTATTTTTTGCTACAATCTCATCAACATCTATCACGAATGAGCTCTCCTCTACTTCCGCAATTAGGGTGAGGTTGAGTAGATTTCTTTCATCCTTCTTTCTCTTAACATGGTTGCTTGTTGCTAGTATAACACTAATTCTCTCAAAGTTTTACTTCTTCTTATATGGGAAGATCAAGGAATAATCGTGTGTTGTGTGACTTTTTTTATGACATGAGAAGCATATGCACGTCATTCATTTCTCATATCGCTCTTTATTGTGCTCCTTCTCTAGATTTAGCATTCTTTCAAAAATCTTTGTGATGATTTGATCGTTCATAAAAGATGAGCTGGATGATGTCTTGCTTGAATAGTAGCGCGATAGAGATTTTTGAGCTTGAAATGTGGTTTCTTTGAGCTTTGGTGTGAGCTTTCCATTTTATCGTAGCTTCTCTCCAAAGCATAGAAAATGAGTGAATACTTTTTCATGTGTGAATTCATTAAGAGTGTCTTACATTGCTTCTAGAGTGTTTATCATGATCTCCCATCTTGGTCTTCTTATCATTGCCCTAAAATCTTGCCTATAATCTTAGAGTTAGACAAGGATTCTCCAACTTCATCAAATTCATTTAGAATATGCATTAATCGTGAATACATATTCTCAATTGACTCTCCTTCTTGTATACAAAAAATTTCAAATTCGGACTCTAGACCCATTAGTTTTGTTCTTTTCATTTGAGAGTTGCCCTCAAATCTATTCAATAGGGTCTCCCACATTTCACTAGCAATTTCGATATTACCAAACAATATAGCAATTCTTTCACTAACCGAATTTAAAATAACATTGACGACATAATCATTTTGAGATTTCAGTTCTTTAACATTTTATGTCAATGTGAGGTTGTTAGGATCATAATATGGTACATAATCATGTTGGACAAAAGTCTAATATGTTAAGGTAGTTCACCATACATTTCTTCCAAAAGCTAAATTTTTTACAATTAAGATTTAGGATTGAGGGTTCTTTTACATGCATCAAAAAAGTCATCTTGAACAAAAAATATCACAAATAAAGAAATTAAAACTGATCTCATTCTATGATACCACTATGATAAACCTAGGAATGATGGTATTAAAGGTCAAAATAGTGCAAGAATATAAATAACCTAGTCAAAATAGTGCACCCGAACCCGAGAATATAAATAACCTTCAGGATAGTAAATGTCATAAACCTAAGGTAGAAATGTATAAACCAATTTAGGGCTTAATGTTTAAGTGTAATGGTAGTGGAAGACAATTCAATTCGATTCAATTCTCACAATAACATAGCAATGTAAGAAATGAGAGAAAATAAAAGAAAATATCAAACAAGAATAGTCGTTGGATCTGATTGAGCTGAAATATTATAACGATTCACTAAAACGTTATAATGATTCACTAAATCGTTATACTTTCATAAATCATTACAACGATTACTGAATCGTTACATAACGATCCACTCTGGCTTCTTTGAGAACTTTTTTGCCTTAGAATATTTTTGAGTATTGAGATGAACCGTTATAACGGCTACTGAACCGTTATAATGATTTACTGAGCAGAAGCATTTTCTTTATTGTTTAAGCTCAATTTATCTTAACCAATTCAATCAAGTTTGAGTCTAACTAAACATAAGCCTAATGCAGTCTTGATTAAGCTTTTATATCCCATCATTAGTCTTGGTTCTTGTGCAATAATTTATTTACATTTTAATCCCTGCACAAAATACAAACAAGTCAAATTATAAAATTTAAGGTTGTTTTGCAAATCGATAAATTAAAGAAGATATTTATTGTAACAATATATATCAATCACTACTAATATAAGTGAAGAGATTGTGCAGCAATCTCATACATTAATGGGTATAATTTTATGGGTTCAAATCTCACTCATACACTTATTTTTTTGAATTTTATGAGTTTACTACACTTAGCTCTACCGAAAGCCGCACCAAGCTATACCGGAGGTCGCACCCAGCTGTAGCAGAGATCATATCAACAGGTCAAATTGATTAAAATAATCGGATGTGTCATGTGGTATATCCAGTATGTAACTGTATCATATCTGAAGCATATTTGTACCCGATACACACCTGATACTTGGTCGGTTGAATATATAAAGTACCCGAGTAACATAAAAGTCAATCTTAAACTAATATTTTTGACTCATTAAATTAATGAACCGACATTAAATTTAACCTTACTCCACTCTTTCACAACCCTAATTATTATTCCCATGACGAGGAGATGTTATCTATCATATGTCTTTAAACTACTTCTTATTAACCACAATGTATCAGTGTCATCATTGAATGCACGTTGATCTCGTGGTTCAAAAATATAATTCTTACTCTGAAATAAGATATCAGCTACGGGTGTCAATGGATCAGGTTCGGGTCGGGTCACATTATTTTATTATTTTTCTTGACCTGATCCGATCCGAACCCGACCTGATTAAATTCGATCAAAAAATGTTGACCCATAATTAATCTTAATTAGTATATAATTAGTGTATATTTAAGCTTTAATTAGTACTAAATCATAAAATTATTTCAAAAACATAATTAATCGGGTCGGGTTCAGTCGGGTTGACCTGAACCCGACCCGACTCGATTCAGATCAAAAAAACTAAACTCATACTCGACCCATTTATCTTTGGTCATGTCGGGTCGGGTTAGATTCGAATCAGGTCGGGTCAATAATTGACACCCTAATTATCAGGCGGAGCACGCTCTGGTACGTTGTCATGTGTAGGGATGGCAATTTAGCCTGGTGTACCCGCTCGGACTCGTCCCGACCCGACGATAATACGCCCCTCTTGGTCAATGAACGGGTAGGGCCGGGCCGGGTACGAGTTTGGAGTTAGGCTCGCCCGCCCTACCCGGAGTAATAGTATATTTATATAATTTATTTATATTTAGAACTATATTATATATCAATATATTCTAAAAATTATACATAATCTTAATATAATACTAATATCATTTAAATTATATAAAACATTTAGTTATGATACTATTATATGAATAGAAGCACTAATATATTTTTAATTTATAAATGTGAACAATGTAATTCAATAGACACCTTAATACTTTTTTAGTCATATCTTTTAACTCGAAAATTCAATCAATACAAAATTAATTTCTCTAAAACCATCAAAACTATATCTATCATTTTTATATTTTGATCTCTTTCAAAAACAAAATATATCAATCTAAAAAAATCATATTATGAAGGTTAGCTGATAAAAAATTTTAGACCTCTAGATATTTTTTTTAATAATAACTTTGTACTGAAAAATCATATTAAGATAAAGAAAAATTATATATATATTCATAAAAATAAAATCTATAACTTTCATATTTTAAATTTTCTCAAATTTATAATCTAAGATTTCATGTCACCCTCTCGTCCCACTTGTGGTGGCACTCGATGCCCTACGCCACTCCTCTGACCCGCTCTAAGACCCCCCTTGGAAGAGTCTGGCTTTCGCCGTCTCTCGCACCCCGCTTGTCACTTCACCCTTCTCTTGTCACCTCACCCTAGACCTGTCTAGCCGTGTGATCGTTGTCGATGCCCTCCCCTACTTAAGGCTCCGGCCTCCCTCCCCGCTCTCTCGTTGCTAGTTGAAATAACTCATGTGTTGAGAATAGCTTGTTGCCTTAATCGCTTGTTAAATTTGTAAGAAATGCAGATTCGGTATTTGGGTTACGATTTTTGTCTGAGAAAGGGAGGGTTGGCCGGAGACTCCCCGTGGAGGAGGTGCTCACCATTTGTTGCCACTCTCGACCCGTTTGCCTCTTTTTGCTTGTCTCCTCTGTTACTGGTAAACCCTAAAAGCCCTTTTTCTATGATTCTGTTGACTGTGCTGCGTACTTGATGATCTACTATTGCTATGCTCTGTGATGGGGTGACACTTGGGGATTTTGGGGTTTGTTTCTTTGTTTCGCCAAGGACCTTGGTACACCGGTACCATCGGTACCGCGAAGCGAGGCCCGGCCCCGCCGGATACCTTGTCGATTCTCGTTATATGGTAAATGGGGGGGGTTTGATTTGCTGGTTTGAGTGATGCCTTTGAACTGTGAATTTTGCAAATGGTGATGTGATTTTTCTTGCCGGTTTCTGGTCTTTGGTAAATGCTTGTGTTGGTCTTGAATGCTTGTGGAGGCTTATCATTCGGTTATGTTGACCTTGTGGGCTGTTGCTGGGTTGATGCCTTTGAACTGTGAATTTTTAAACATGTTTGGACTTGAGTTTTACTGGGTGCTGATTTGATTGTTGCTTTTAAATGGGGAGAACTTTGCTGCCTTGTTGGGTTGGATTCTGGTATGGTTTGGCTAAATGAATATTGGTGGTACCTCTGGTACACTGGTACCATTAGTACCAAAGTGAAGCGGGCAGGGCCGACCGTAACCCTTTTGTAGATTTTGGTTTCGGGTTTCGTATGGATTGATGTGGTTTTACCTTGTGAACTGTTTTACTTGGTCTGGGCTGGGATTCCTTGTTGCTGCTGGGTTGTGCTGCCTTGTTTGTCCATATCACTCTATGAATTTGTTTGTAGATGCAGTTCTCTTGATCGGCATGCCCAGCTCTATCTTGACTTACGACCTTCTCGTTGCTTGTGGTGTTTGGTTACCTGCTACCTTTGTCGAATTCTTTTCATGCTGGTAGATGGACTGTTGTAATTGTACCGGGCTTGATAACCTGTCTAAGCTTGTTGGGTATTTAATGTTGGGCTATGAATAATTAGGCCAAGGATTTATAATAAGGAACTTAAACTAGCTATTCGGCCCAACACTTAGTAATAAAAACTTAAGAAATGAATAAATTCTTATTGGGCTGATAAATGAGAAGTTAACTAAATTAAAGCCTAATTAGGATTAATGAAAGTAATCATGGCCCAATAGCTTAAAAATCCTAAGATAATGAAATGACCAAAATAAAATGGGACTTATTAATTGGGAGCCGCCCCGAAAGGTTTGGTGGTACCCATTACTAATAACGTAAACTTAAAGACGGAAAATGATTAAATTCCCTGACTGCCCCCGATTCGGGATATCGGTGCATTTGGCACCAACGATTTGGTAGTCAGCGTATGATCCCGAACATTAAAACACCAACACGTTTTAAAATAAATAAAAATGTATAATTTAAATTTAAGTTTATTTTAAATTTAAATTTCTTTCAAATAATTGTTATTTTATTTTTATTTTTATTTTTTCATTTTTATTTTAATTCTAGTTTTCCATAGTATATTTTCTAATTTATGAAAGATAACATTAACCTATGAAATAAAATGTAGTTAAAGAAGATAAAATAAATAATTAAGAATTTTAAAGTAATAAATAAAGTATAAAAATAATTTATCATATAAAAATATATATTAATCAATTTCTCTATCTTAATAATTAAATAACATTAATTAATATAAATATATATAAATACCTATTAATTAAAGAATATATATATATATAAAATGATAATATTTATTAATTAAATCTTTCATTTTTAAATAAGCAAAAGAATATTAGAATAAAATATTGGATATATTATATAGTATATATTAATCAATTTCTCTATTTTTAAAATTAATTGATGTAAATACTTAAATCCATGAACTCGAATTTAAAATAAAGAATGAACGTCTAAAAGCGATCACGAACGATAAACACAATTTAACGAATCTCGAATACGGGCAACTAAAATTCCGACACCGCGTAAATGCAGCAGAAATGTTGCCGAAATTTTCAGAAAAGGACGACAAACCCGAACAAACGCTTAATTAAATTATCAATCCAATTTAATTATTAATTGTGAAGTAAATCGAGTTAAAACTAATAAACATCCAATTTAAATTAAAATAGGTGATACAGTCGACTCGGATCCACTCGCGAGTACGAGGTCATTCCCGACCCGACGTACGCGGACACCGACCCCGAGGCCGGTGAGCGACTCCGCGATCCTCACCAGCACTCCCAGGTACGGTTTCCTGGGATTTAATCTTCTTTCTTCGAATTAGGAACCCAAACCGAAAATAAAATGTTTTTAAAATAAAATCGATATGCGATATGACCAAACTTTGATTAGAGACCAAAATCGATCATCATCCGCATCCCAAATTGACCAAAGATATTCGAGACATACCCGCATTCGCATGTCATATCATATCATATTTCATGTAGATAGGGTAGGAGTAGGATCCGGGAAATAGTCCCGAGATAGGATTAGATAGAATTAAATAATTCAAGTTGTAGATTATAATTATTAGGAAAATATTATTATTATCATTAATTATTAATTAAGTCAGGTAGTTAATCATGCATTAAATGCATGGGAGTGTTGAGAGGCGGACCGGGTAATTCTCAGTCTGAGGTTGCCTTGCATAACTGCATCACGCGGTTACGTACGGTGACCCATAGGCCCGTGGGACCCACCGGTCTGTATATGCACTGCGCATCTTCGCCTGTCGGGTTATCCACCGATCCCGTCATTTGGCGGGTTTGGCTGTGTCAGAGTGTTTAATTTTTGATCAATATTATATTATCATTATCCTTAATATAAATAAGAATGTTTATCCAAATTTGAGCGATCAGGATACCGTGTCTTTCAGTATTTAGTGTGGGCGGCCATATTCAAGATTGGAATCTACTCCGAGATATTATATTATTTTATTTATCCGGCTTATTTAGGATCCTAGTATTGTCCGAAGGGATTTCTCCTTTGGCCCTTAGTTGGTACAGAGAAAGTCGGGATGCGGTCCTCTGGCCCTAATGGGTACAGTGTAGGCTCCCATTTGCATATATTCTGTTTTGTTACTTCACGGGATGCGGTCCTCTGACCCTTGGTTGGTACAGTGTAGGCTCCCATTTTGTTCCCGATTTGTCAATTCACGGGTAGTTATATCCTTTGACGATATGGCAACTGAAAGCATAAATATTTAAATCCCCTTTGCTCATATTATTATTATTATTATTATGTGAGGTGGATCATCAGATTCAGAATACCGAGTACGTGCTTTTAGCCGTCACTCTCCTAGGGCGTTATCGCCCCGGGAGGCCGAATTTTCCCAGGGTATTCAGGGCATTGGCGCCCGCTTACTCGAAAATCCTAAGTTTGTAAGTTGGGCCCGAATACGTGCCCGCTTAGGTAAGTCACAAGTCCAGGGCCCGATCACGTGCCCGCTTGTGGATGGATGATGATCTGCAACGGGTTATATTTATACGGGTGTTTTAAATCTCGTACCTATTACATATTTATCATATATTATATCTGTATTTCCACAGACTTTTCATTTCGGGTTTATTTACCATTTCATCTCATTCATATAGGAGTTTTCTCAAACGTGCATAAAGTGTTGCTATACTATATATAAATAATATAATGCATTTAAAATACGATAGCTCAAAAAAATACGTTTCTCGGGGTTTTAAAAAAGCACGCACCGCAAAATGGGTCCGCAGTCGGGTCAGAAAAACTTGGTCCATGGGCAGGACAGGCTAGAATTTTTAAGCCCGGAGATATAAACTGAGTATGACGGATATATAATTTTAATGAACAAATCATATCACGAAATTGATGTTTTATTCGTCTATGACCCATTGTCATCTCTAGCTATGTGATCGTCAGATCACGTATTTTTCTGACGGAAGAGAAGTCATCCAATTGCATTTAAGTCAAATCCTTTAAGATATGTATTTTTTTTATCTTGTGAGTGTACTTTGAAAACTTCCATCACCGAAATTTTTGTTAAAAAATACAACTCCTTGATGAGACAAATACCAGAAAGTAAAAGAAAAATAATCTAAAATAAATTGGAAAGAACACAATTACCTTCTTTCAAAAAGTAAGTCAACAGTATAAATATAAGGGATGAAATAAAAAGCAAAAGATAAAAAATGGGCCTACCATCGTCTTTTGATTATATCGATTATAACTCTATTACGTTGTTAGACTCAATTTGAATAATCTTTTTTGAAAGGAACATAATCGATCATAAATCACTAACACACTAGATGTGTTTGGAGAAGGTCGAACTACAGTTATGAACATATATATTATGCACTAATCAAATTTGTGTTATACAATAGCCTCATGCCTCCATGCATATCAAGGGACAAGTAGTGCATTTTGAGAGCTACGGATAATAAGTCCAAAAGATCAGATATAAATATATTAATGACTAATTGACTATGAAAATGTATTTTTTTGACTTGATAGAATACGTACAGAAACTGTTAACAACTGCTTTCCTATACTGAAATAAGCAATAAACATTCAGCAACATTCAATTCAAATATTCATCAGATTAGAACTAGAAAGTGTCTTAAAATTGAATGCAAGTATTAGGAGGTGACTTTATGAGATGGTTATCAGCCCCCTTTTTTTAATAACCAATTCTAATACATTAGATAGGGAAGGTGGAAATCCCAAAAAAAAAATCTAGCCAATGAAACTTCTTCATTCACACGTGGAACATGTGGTTGAACACGTCGTCAAGTGGTATTCGTTTTATAATCTATATCCACTCAAAATTTAGTGCTCATCTTATTTTTTTGTGAACACGTCGTCAAGTGTAAATCTCAAGAGTTGCCACGTCCGACTCTGTCGACTCCATGGTCAATTTTTTTGTGGACTACATTTTACTTTACATTTCTTTCCCACAAATCTGTAACTCTCGCCTTCCCACTTGCCCGGTTGCCCCGACCCCCCCTCTGCAACTCCAACAATGGCGACTGCCAATCTCCTTCGCCTTTCCCTCTCTCCAAACTGTCAATCGAAACTCCACTCCCGTACCTCCAGTTCAGCACACATTCCCCTCCCTAGATGCCGCCCCCGCCTGTTGCCTCCTGCTCTACTTCGCCAAGTTAAAGCCAGCGTCGCCGTAGAGATCGGTGGAGATGCAGTTTCTGAAAAAGAGAAGCGATCTCCTTCTCTTTTACTTGATGTATACGGGATGATGTGCGGCGCTTGTGCTTCTCGTGTGAGAACCATACTCGTGTCAGATCAGCGCGTGGAGTCAGCGGCGGTCAACATGCTAGCTGAGACCGCCGCTGTGCGATTGCGGCCAGGATTTGATTCTCTGGTAATTTCTCTTTTCGTCAATCAACTAATGTTTCTAAGTAGTACAGAATAAACGATCTAATTTTATACATATCTTAAACAGCATATAGCGGAGGAATTAGCAAGTAGGCTGACAGATTGTGGTTTCCCTTCAAAGAAGAGGTTGGGATCGGGTGTGGCAGAGAACGTGAAGAAATGGCAGGAGATGACAGACAGAAAAGAGGAG
Organism: Schoenoplectus tabernaemontani; assembly: GCA_037127355.1. Lineage (NCBI taxonomy): Eukaryota > Viridiplantae > Streptophyta > Magnoliopsida > Poales > Cyperaceae > Schoenoplectus > Schoenoplectus tabernaemontani. Next base: position 11,526,978 of record CM073743.1, read on the forward strand.
TTGTTAGTAAAGAGTCGAAATAGAGTTGCTTTTGCATGGACACTTGTAGCGCTTTGCTGCGGGGCCCATGGGTCGCATCTCCTTCATTCCGTAGGAATTCACATTGGCCATGGTTAGACATAACCATAATGTGATTCATTTTCATAGCATTAGCAATAATGTGTTTTTTTTAATAGAGCATGTTATGTAATTCAGGGTCATTTATGGAGTTGCTACACAACTCTTATGTAAAATGTGGAATTGCTATGCTTTCCTTGTTTGGACCGGGAAGAGGTACTTCAGAAAAATGAGATATCTTTTTATATTTATGTATTTTGGTGTTTCGCTAAAGGTATTCTAGATATATGTAATATTCTGATTTCCTTTGCAGATATACTGTTTGATGGTTTTCGAGCATTCAAGCAGGGTTCTCCTAACATGAACTCTCTTGTAGGATTCGGTTCCATTGCTGCATTTACTATTAGCACAGTAAGTGAACTTTCTTGAAAAGCATGTTTTATGACTTGTATTGATTTCTAGAATGTGTTTATGCCCGTGTAGTTGTTAAAAAGTAACATTTTAGCTCCCTCTGATTTCTGAAGGTGACATTGCTGAACCCAGAGCTAGAATGGGATGCTTCCTTTTTTGATGAGCCGGTGAGTTTTCTGAGATATGAAATTAATATTCTTTGATCTTTTGGGGTTGATCTTGTGCCTAGAATGCAATGTCAAAAGTCTAAATAATGGGCGCTAAAAAATTGAAAAAACATCATGCATAACCTTGCTCAATGTGAATTAAATTTCTCAAAAGATGGTCAATTTGATATTAATGTTGAAAGTCACATTATTGCCCTTTAAAGTCAGCTGCTATTGTTGTGGATGAACGCTAAGGTAGAATTTAGATGAAAACTTATATATGCCAATTTCCTTTTTTTCTTTCTAATTCCAAACCTGTTACTTAGCTTTCTTTTTAACCCAAGTAAATGAGGAGGGAAAACAAATATTGCAAGCAAATTATTGGAATACAAGCAAGGGTGTTTCTGTCTTTTTGAATAATATCTTCTGTTAGGGGATACATAAAAATTTTGGTTCTATAATATAACTATATATAGTAATGCTATGGTGCTTCGCGAATCACAAAAGCTCTCGTGTTTCGCGTTCGTATCTCGAATTTGAAAGTTCAAACGGCCGATCCAAACTATTGAACATAATCTTCATATTGAACTATCTTTGGAGATCAAAATTTTTATTTTTTTTTGAATTTTTTGCTATTTTTTAGATGGGTACAAAATCGCTAGTTTTGGATGGTGCAGAAATCGTTAGATCAGCAAACTTTGTACCCATTTAAAAAATAGCAAAAAAATATAAAATTTGATCTCCAAAGATATTTCAATATGAAGATCATGTATAACGGTTTGGATCGGCTGTTTGAACTTTCAAATTTGAGATACGGATGCGAAGCACGAGAGGTTTTGTGTTTCGCGAAGCACCATAGCCTCACTCTATATATATATAGAGAGAGTAAAGATACTGTGAGCTTAACCTCACGGAGGCTTTACATGAGATTAACTCAAAAAATACATCAAATCATCTCTAAATTTTAATTTATCATGCTCATTAAATTCTTTATATGAAAATTTTGTGGGATATAAAAATTTAGAGTGTTTTGAGCTTTTTAAGTTATGGTTTTTTATTTTTGAAAATCAGCTCTAAAAATAATAATAAAATATATAATGTTTGAACATCATTTTTAAAAATTAAAAACGGTGAATTAAAAAAGCTCAAAACACTCCAAATTTTTGCATCCCACAATATTTTCATATAAAGAATTTAATGAGCATGATAAATTAAAATTTGGAGATGATTTTATGTAATTTTTGAGTTAAACTCACAGAAAGCCTTCGTGACATTAAGCTCACGATATTTTTACTCTCTCTCTATATATATATAGAGAGAGAGATGTTATGGTGCTTTGCAAAGCAAAAAAATCATATTGCTTTGGGGTGGGATTTTTTTTTTGTAGTGGGCGAAGAGCCTACTATATAATTTCATTAAACCAAATTAAAAAAGAGTTACAGATGATGAAGAAAGACGAGAAAAGAGGAGAAAAGATGAATGAAATACAAGCATTTCCAGTAACAAAAATAAAAAATAAAATAAAAGAAAGAAAAATGAAAGAGGATGATCTTAGTGCGTTCCTTCCTTGATCGGCATCCTTCGCGTCCCGACGCTGGAGCGGATATAAAGGGGACTCGTCGCACGGCACCACTCCGAGCAGCCACGTATGACCCATGAGATGACACAAGAGAGGTGGGAGGGAGAGGGGTGGCCCAGTGTGGTGTAGGGGGGCACAGATCTGTTTATTGACTGTTAACCCGAAAGGGGAGGGAGGGAGAGGGGGACCCAGTGTGGTGGAGGTGATGTAGTGGCAGTGGCAGATCTGGTGTAGTCGGTGACGTGGTGAAGACGATGACAACCGCAAAACTCCTAGATCTGTCATGGTCGTTGTGCAGATCTAAACCCTAGATCTGAACTCGGTCTTAAACCCAGTGGTGGAGTGACCATCGTCACATGACGGTCTTGTGTTGCGGTGTGGCTGCTCGTACCCTAACCCCGAGGCTGCTGCTTGTATTCTAGAGACCTAAGAAGAAAAAATAAGGGAGGAGCAGAGGAAAGAGGAGGTGAGGCGGAGAGAGGAGGAGAGGAGGGGAAATCGTCAAGGAGGTGAGGCGGAGAGAGGAGGAGAGGTGGGGAAAGGGTCAATCTAAATTGCTCAATAATATTTTCATATCAAAATCTTGTATGATATTAAATTTCATGATTTTTTGAGCTTTCTAGCTATTTTTTAAATTATTTTTAAAATCAGCCCTGAAATAGACTATTTTTTTTTTTTATGTAGTAGGCGAAGAACCTACTATTAATTTTCATTAAAACAAATAAAAAAGAGTTACAGATTGGAAGAAAGAAAAGAAGAGAAATAGAAATAGAAGTACAAGCACATCTCCTTAAGCAAAGAAATTAAAATGAAAAATAAGAAAAATTGTGAGCTTCATCCTTGTACTAGCTGGCCTGTTGTGAGATTCATGGGAGTCTAAGCTCACAATGGGTGTTTGAGCTTTGTGAGGAACCCGTGGAGATGAGGATGCAGTTGGCTGAGCCCAGCTAAGTTGTGGCTTTGAAAAGATTTGGATAGGTTGAGTAGCACAATCTAGGTTTGGATAGGTTGACCAGCGACGCGAAAGATCTAGGTTGTGGCGGATCTAGGGTTTGAGGACAACAATGATGGTTGAGGGGTCGAAGGTGGTAGCAGTGGTGGTTGAGGATCGACAACGGTGGTTTTGAGTGGTAGCAGCAGTGGTTGAGGGTCGGCAGTGGTGGTTTGAGCTAGGGTCAAGACGACTGTGAGGGGTGATGCTTGGTCGTGACTTCAAGGAGAATCGGTCGGAGGCATCAGTGGTGGTTGAGGGGGAGGAGGCCGGAAGGACGCTCATCATAGAAATCCGAGATTGGTGCTTGTACTTCAAACCCGTTGAGACCGGAGAGGAAGGAGATATCGGAGGAAGGAAAGAGAAAGGGGCAGAGGGGGAAAGCGGGGGAGGTCGGCGGCGCGACTTCCCCCGCCTAGGATTTTCAAAATCGCTGTTGGTTTTTGTTTCGCCCCTTTTTCGTCTTGTACGAGAGCGCTCCGATTCAACTTTTCTGTTTCAGATCGCTATTTTCTTATGTTAAACAAGACTGATTTTAAAAATAATTTAAAAAATAGCTAAAAATCTCAAAAAATCATGAAATTTAATATCCCACAAGATTTTGACATTAAGAAATTATTGAGAAATTTAGATTGACCATTTGTGATCTCGGGATATTAAATCTCACTTCAAAACAATATAGGTTTTTTGCTTTGCAAAGCACCATAACAAATCTCTCTATATATATATGAAAATATTTCTCTTTTATTTTTTTTCATTTTTAAATTTCAGTGCCTTGAGATAAATTCTATTGTAGTATTCAGGTGATGCTTCTTGGGTTTGTGCTTTTGGGGCGCTCTCTCGAAGAAAGAGCTAGGCTCAGAGCATCTAGCGATATGAATGAGCTCATTGTATGTTTCCTTTTCTTGTATAGCATACTCTATATAACCTAAACTTGTACCACAAAAAGTTTGAAATATTGCAAAGACTAAAGTTTTAGCCTTTTCTTCCTGGGGATCATTACTAGGATTTTATGTTATGTGCTTTCTGAAAAAATAACAGAATTTTAATGTGTTATTTGCATGTATGGTAAACTTTCAATCTTTTATTGTAAGAAACCCTTGAAATTTAATATTACTTTCATTTGCAGTCATTGCTATCACCGCAGTCACGGTTAGTAGTTGGCTCGACTGAGGATGCATCAGATAGTGTTATTAGTGCAGATGCTATTAGCATTGAAATACCAGTCGACGAAGTTCGTGCTGGAGATTCAGTATTGGTTTTGCCAGGAGAAACCATACCAGTTGATGTATGTATTATGTTCATTTATATATGCATTTTAACTTTTCTTCCCGTCTCATAACAAGGTGGGCAAGTAAGACAAATTTATGCATTTTTGTAGGGAAATGTTATTAGAGGGAAGAGTTTTGTTGATGAATCTATGCTTACTGGAGAATCACTTCCTGTTTTCAAGGAAACTGGTTTGCCTGTTTTTGCTGGAACTGTAAATTGGGTAAGACTTATTGTTATTTTTACTTCTTTTTTTATTTATTGTCAGCACCAAAATCTCAATATGTCAAAAATGCTATAGATTTGGCCTTTTGAGACCCAAAAAATACTATACCGTATCAGCTAATATTCTCATATGCCCGTTGATATCTGCAATTAGAAATTACCATCTTTATGCTATTTGCAAATATACCCAATGATTGAAGTAGGTGCAGATTCAGACACAATGAAGCCCAGGCACAGAAAGAACGGCAGATCCAAATATGAACAAAGATATATATATATATATACTTTAGACCACTGAACTAAGCCCAGGCACAAACAGAAACTGGGCTGCATTTTTACAGGCCCGCAAAAAACAAAACTGCTAGTGTATAAAATTTAAGCCCACGCACTGTCCTGGACATGCCCCTATACAGATCCACCACTGGATTGAAGTCAATACTAAGTCAATAAAAAATGACTAATGTAAACCTAATTTTCAAATTCACACAACCAATCAGCTCATAGAAGTTAATATGAACTTAAATATCTGACATGTATCTCAATGATAGTTCTTTTCAATGATTTTTCCTCAGTAATTTTTTTTAGTTGTAGTGTTACATTCAAAAAGATATTATTGAATAGCATAACTTAACTTATTTAAATTAATGTATATTTTTGAATTTCTTTTATCATGAAAGGATGGGCCTCTGAGGATTCAAGCTTCTACAGCTGGAGCATTGTCTACTATTGCTAAGATAGTCCGAATGGTACACACTTGTTCTTAAATTGATTTAAATCTTAACATGAGTTGTACAGTACAAACTGAAGTCATTGTATGCAGGTTGAGGATGCACAAGCACGCGAAGCCCCAGTACAGAGGATTGCAGATGCGATTGCCGGGCCTTTTGTTTACACTGTCATGACATTAGCAGCTGCAACCTTTTCCTTTTGGTACTTCTCTTTGACCATTTGTTCTTTTCTCACCAGCTCAACAATATTACCATACCTTTTCCTTTTGGTGCTTCTCTTTTTACCATTTGTTCTTTTCTCATTAGCTCAACATTATCACCATGAGTTATGTTTGGAACCCAACTGAAATTAATTCAACTCCAGATGGGGTTGCAAACATAGCTTGTTAGGTAGGGCAATGTTTTTATATTTTACAAAAGGATATCTTTTCCATCAAACTACCAGAACTGCTGTATTCTATGTTTCCTATCTCAAATGATGCAGCTGTTGATTCAAAACAAGAGAAATTGGGTGTTTTCAAGCAAAACAACAACAACAACAAAGCCTTTAATCTCAAATAAATTGGAATAGGCCAGAAATGAAACCCAATCTGAAAGTATAGAGATCAGAGATCTTAAATATAAAAAATCAATGATAGTAATAGTGACAATGATATTGATAATTAGGTATTACATTGGTGATGAATTGAGACTTACATTTTCCATGTGTTTTGATGAATCTTTTGTGGAATAATTAGGTATTACATTGGGACCAACATTTTCCCGGATGTGCTATTGAATGATATTTCAGGTCCTGATGGAAGCTCCCTACTCTTGAGCTTGAAACTTGCTATTGATGTGCTTGTATGTACATTCTTATACTTTAATTGGGGGTGTTTGGATATACCATTTTCTCGTAAATAATGATTATTGATTAATTAATCTTGCAGGTAGTTTCCTGCCCTTGCGCCCTTGGACTTGCAACCCCTACTGCCATCCTCATTGGAACCTCTCTTGGTAATTCTTTTTCGTTTCTAGTGCGTTGTAGTATAGTGTGTCATTGTGCATGCATAACATAATTTTTTAGTCACGCCAACTAAGTACTATACTTTATTCTTATCATATTATGTGCCAGGGGCTAAAAATGGGTTGCTTATAAGAGGAGGTGATGTTTTGGAACGACTATCAGGAGTTGATGTTGTTGTACTTGATAAGGTAATCTTATATTGCACACAAGGTTCTAAATAACGATTATCACGGTATAGCGGCAATGTTCTCAAAAAAGCTATAGCAAATAGAGAAGCTATCGCGGAAGCTATCCAACTTAGCATTTATTATAAAAAAAATATTAATTCTGCTTGGTATCCAATATTATACAATATATTATAGAAACAAGTAACAAGTAAAAATATAAAATAATAAATTAAAAATTGATTAAATATTCAAGCTAGAATTACAACAATACTATGAGGACACTGGTTCAAATTTTAATTATATTGCAAACTATACTATATACAATTTGCTACTCACATTAATTTTGGCGATTCTAAATGGTTGGTAGAGGGTTCAGTCCTACTTTTCATACCATTGGCAAGCTTGGATTGCTATTGGTTGAAGAAAGCCTTCCCTTCTTTAGCATGGTTTTCCTTCCGAAATGTTAAAAATAAGTTGCCAGTGAGCAAAAGCTGATGGAGAAAATGTTTGTTTTATTATTTTCTAACTTTTGTTGGTTCCATTCTTCAGACAGGAACCCTAACTGAAGGAAAACCAGTAGTCACAGCTGTTGCATCTCATTCATACTCCGAATCAGAGATACTTCGATTAGCTGCATCAGTTGAAAAAACAGCATCTCATCCAATTGCCAAGGCAGTTATCAACAAAGCTGAATCGCTGCAGCTGGAGATCTATAGTACCAGAGGTCAACTGACTGAACCTGGATCAGGTTGCTTGGCTGAGGTAGATGGGTCTATAGTTGCAGTTGGCTCACTAGACTGGGTCCTTGGACGGTTTCAAACTAAAGTGCCGGATTACCAGTTGGCGAGCCTTGAAACCTCTTTGGGGTTTGGGTTTCTACCTGGTATGGAATTTTGTTCTAACTACTCGAAGTCTGTTGTTTATGTCGGGCGCGAAAGAGAAGGGATAATAGGTGCCATTGCAATTTCTGATGTGCTAAGACTGGATGCTAAATCTACTGTCAGTAGGTACATGTTTCATATTCTTCTATCTCACACATTATTCTCCTTTTGCAAATCCTAAAATCTTGAAGGGTCCTCATTAAAAAATTTAATCATTTTGAGAAAGTTCTTTTTTGGTCGATTACTCCCAACAATTTGCAACTTTTGCTGATAATTTTTACACACCAATATTTCTCATGTTATCACAAACACAACCTGGTTCTTTTATGATAATTGTAATTTGTAAGTGTAACAACTTTCTGGTGACAGAAAAAGAAAATAGATTGAATCAAGTGTTGGCAATCCCACCTCAAAAAAAGAATATTTTATATTCGTTTATAGTCTTAATGTACACATTGTAAAGTAGTAGGGTGGATCTAGATGGGCAATTTAAGTGGCGATTGATTATTTTGTCAACTAAAGCTTGTCATGATTTAGCTGTTTGCAAATAAACCAAAGAATGTTAAGTCTCAACTTCGCAAAAAGTTTTCTTTTGCAATGAAGTCCAGTAAATCTTCTGTGTAATTTGCATAATCCTAAAATTCAAAATAAGAATAACATCATTGATTCAACGAATAAGCCCAAAATAATAGCAGTAAATCATATATAGGAGTTCTCATACTAAATTTTGTAATGAGAATTTCAATTTCTGGCTAAGGTTGAAGGAGAAAGGAATAAACACATTCGTCCTATCAGGAGACAGGGATGAGGCAGTTGCAAGTGTTGGCAAAATGGTGGGACTAAAAAGGGAAAACATAAAAGCATCCCTGTCTCCACAGGATAAAGCTAGTATAATCTCAAGTTTGCAATCAGAGGGACACAGGGTTGCAGTGGTAATGATCTGTCTTGTTAACCAAAAATGAAAGAGTTCAGGAAAAAATGAAAAAAAAAAACTGAAGTAAATTTGTGCATGTTGGTATAGAATGACTGAATGAGCCATGATCAACATTTGTACTGGATTTGTAGTTTTGTACTACACCGTATTGCTTCTTTTTATTTCATAAGAATTAGATGGTGAAGAACAGAAAAATGTCTAATTGAAGACCAGCAAAACTTGCTTTGACAGGAGATCTGTGAATGTCTAGAAATTCTTAATTTATTGCCAAAAAAACATAGAAGTTGCGAAAATGAATCAGTTGACCAGCCATATAATCACACTTATCACATGTTTCTCTTATCCTTTGAGTAAGTTAATAAGACAGCTCATTTATTTTCTTTAGGTGGGAGATGGAATAAATGATGCACCATCACTGGCACTTGCTGATGTTGGAATTGCCATGCAAACTGAAGCAAAAGAGAATGCTGCCTCTGATGCCGCTTCTGTCATTCTTTTGCACAATCGGATCTCTCAGGTGATAAATCTTCCTTATATCCTCAAAAGAGCACTCAAAATATATTATATCGACTCTTGGCAGTGGCTGCCACGTTTTCCAAAAAAATATATATTATATTGTTCAAGCTCATGTGTTCAGAGATACTATATGTAGGTAGTAGATGCTTTGAACCTTTCTCAAGCCACAATTTCAAAAGTGCACCAGAACTTGGCATGGGCGGTGGCGTATAACTTAGTCGCAATACCATTGGCAGCTGGTGTATTACTTCCCCAGTTTGATTTTGCGATGACACCATCTATTTCAGGTTAGGAATGTTTAAACTTTTTGGGCATGAAATTTTTATCATTTGTTGGACTTTATTACCAATGACAAACTTCCAACTGGACTGCAGGTGGTTTAATGGCCTTGAGCTCTATATTTGTTGTCAGTAATTCATTGCTTCTTCAGTTTCATAGATCATTTCAGAAAAAAGAGAACAGTTCATGAGTGGAAAACAGGTTCAATTAATCACTGAATTCCGGATACATTAATACACTATGGAATCTAGTTAGTGTTGATTTGTATAATGTTAAGTAGTTTTGCGTTATGAATCTTTAGGGGTTATGTAAAATGCACTTGGCCGTTTTTACAACAAATGAATGATTTTTTTTTTCTTCAATTGGTGTCGTGTGTGTAACTAGGAGCTATTATTTTTTTCTTCCTTTTTTTGCCTTTTGTAGGCCAGAAATGCATTGTCGGCAGTTGTTTGATTAAATTATAAATCGGAGTCCAAATTGATTTACATTTTTTACATAATTACGGGCTATATTAATTCAACAAAAAAAAGTAGCACACTCACAGAATGAAACTAGCGCCATCTTCAACTAATAACTACCATTTATTGCACCAAACATTTTGTATCTCTCTCAGAAGCGTGGAAAGCAAACTAGCTAATATTCTTATACAAGCTCAGCATCGTAGATAATATTACTCCTAATTAAGGCCAATCCATAATGACCAATATAACCACGATCCGTGGTGTAATCATCAATTCTTTCTCAACCTCTCTTGATACTTGTTACAGCGATTATGCTGTGGAGCTTATAACAAAGATTTTCTTTTTCTTTTTCAAGGCCCTTCAGTGTTATTTTTTGCCCATTTCCCATACTTGTCTCTAATTTTCTCATCCAACTCCTTGGATTTCACCTCAGCTATAGCTTGGGCATTTGCCATTGCCTCCTCTTGCACACGAGCCTTTCTCCAGTTCCGCTTTCTGGCTGCCTCTTCTCTCCCTGCCTCCACTTCCTCAAACTCTCTAGCCCACTGTTTCTCAACCATACATCCAAAAACAAGTACCACAGATTGCACTAAGAACATCAGAAGAAAAGTCAACTCCAAAAGAAACATCAAGACCCATTGTTCCTTTCGGTCCCTTTGAGAACCCAAGAGGTAACGGGTTGTTTCATGCCTGAGGAAAAGGGAGAGACAGCTGAGTATTTGTCCGAATAAGGATGCCAGAACCAGAGAGATGTGGGTGATGAAGCAGAAGTGGGTTAGTTGGGAGTAAAACCCAACCAGCGAGGAAAGAAGTGTGGTTGTTGACACGGTGAAAAGCGTCCACCCGAAGGAGGTCGGTGTGCTCTTTAGGAGAAAAATGGGCAGAAGGGAAGCCGAGGCGAGAAACAGAAGGATTAGGTTTAGAGATGCTAGGAGGAGAGTGGAGAGTGAGGAGCTGCAGCTCTTAGACGCCATAGCAGTTCACTTTCCTGTGATTTTTATGAATTTTTTGTTTGAAGATCCGAAGGGATCTTGAACTAGTTTAAATAGGCCCGAAAGGATGAACTTTCGAACCGTTGGGGTCCAAAACCCAACGGCTAAAAAGTAACAGTGTAATGGGGCCCAGAATCCTCCTGATTGGCTTTTTTTTTGTCTCTTTCTGCAGTCTTTGATGTTTGTTTTAAATTGTTGTTTTCTTTATTAGTTGCTTTGGGACTTCTAGCGTACCTAAGTTTGGAGTTTCAGTTTGAATTATCCAGGTGCGAACCAGTAATCAGATGAGAGCCCGCTTTCAGAGCTCAAATTTCAAAAGTGGCGTTCAGCCTCTTTTGCTTTTTTATAACCTTAAATTGCTGCTAAATATAAAATCGGTGATCGGGAGAAATTTCATGCTGCCTTTAATGTGGCAGATCACGCAGTCATTAACAGAATCACATGATCAGATATTACAGTCTGAATTCGATTTAGCACTATGTCATTTATTTCATCCAGTTAAGTACTTCATTGCCCACTGCAGAATCTGAAAGCTCATATCGGATCTGTTTTTTTTTGCCCATTCGACCGTGTAGAGTCCTGTAGAGGATATTCACTCTAGCACAATGTAATTTTGAGTATTAAGTAGCATTTCTGAAAGTATGCCAAATAAAAACTGAACAAATTGAGAGAATTGCATATATACACAGAATTTCTCGTCTTTTAGAACATTAGCGGACAATACTATGTACAAAACCACGTGCGCACTATCACATGCAATGCACTTTGCTTACATTAAGTTACAAAACTAAATAAAGAAAAAAAAAGGATACTCCAGACAACTAATCACTAAAATAGATTGAAGTGCTGAAAATCCCCTCCCTACAATAAGATAAAATAGATGATGGTTAGTATAAACAGTGAAGTATAAACACTCATCTTAATGACTTGTCATTGACACCCAAGTTAAAATGATCATACAATTCATATCAAAGATTCACTACACGAAATGCAGAATAAAATATTCTGAACTCATATATACTGAGAGTCTGAGAATATTGATGCAACTGTAAAAAATATTCAATTGGAGGTGTTGGCAGGTAGCACACCCAGGTCAAAAAAAAGTCCAGAACCAACAAATGAGCCTACTTTTCCATAAATACCTCAAGATCCGTAAATCCTTATAGAAGAACGAATTGACTGACGACAGACGGGGCACATGGGGGATGAGTCACGCTCCACTGCCAGGGCACAATGAGGGCAACACACTAGATGGCCGCATGGCACAAAAGCCGATCTTCTGCGCCTCATCAGGCATATGACACAAAGCTCTCCATCAGATGCCTCGCCTGCATCATCATCTGAGGTGCTCCTTGAGGGAGATTCCGGAATCTGCTCACGAAATTCTCTCTCTCTTTTTCTCCTCTCCCTCCAGTCCTTGAACTTCCACCAGTTTCTGTTAATTGCAAATAAAGTACTGGGTCAAATTTCCATGTGCAACTGTTATGGGAAAAAAATGATATTTATGTAGCTGCACCTTAATGTTATACAGAAGTCTCATTTTGATTGATACACATTTGAAATTGTGGAGTTCATGTTCCTATCGCAAATTTTTCCAAACTAGACAAAAGACCCTTCAATGCCTCATATGGTGCGGGTCATCTTTAAATCCAAAATTAATGAAAAAACTTGCTTATTGCACTTAAGCATCTGTCCAAAATGGTACAAAAAGATGTCTGGGGACCAAAAGAAAAGTTCAAAAATTGAGGGAAATAAGGGTTGGGGGTTGTCATAAACCAACTCTGCAATTGAATAACAAGATACGAAGTTTTATGTCTCAAATGATTCGAGATAAATCTTAACTTAGCTGAAATTTAATTTAATTTGATTCATTGATAATAGAATTCCTGAAAGAAAAAAAAAAAAACAGTACTTATAGATCGCGTAGCCCAATATGCCGACTGAGACTGTTCCAAGAAATATGCCGCTCCAAAATAGAGCTGTTGCAGTGACAGCTAAATCAGACTCAATCTTGTCCCTAGGCTTCTCTGACCTAATGAGCTGACAAGTGTCAACACAATATGCTAAAATGTGATAGCAAAACAAACAGCTCTATGTATGATATGGATATAGGAGATTACAAGAAACAAGGCATATCTTCACATGGGTTAATCTCAAGAGATCCATTCTCCACTCTGCAAATTCCAATAGCTGTGATCTCTTTTCCCGCTGGTAGGATCTTTTCTTCATCCAACAACGCCACCTTTTTTGAAAAAAGTAACACAATGAAACAAGTTTTTTCAGCAAATGCCATCCAGTATTTCTTAATCTTCATTTGGACCTAATCAGTTCTTAATGCTATCTGTGAATAACACGACCGGTAGTTCATGTTGATAGGAAGGTATAACATTTAAAATTTGAAGTTTGAGAAATTTTTTCTATTGATTAAACATATTTTTCCAGTAAGTGACACAAATTGGACACTACGAACAGCAATAATGAAGTTACACCAAAGTAGAATTTATGTGAACTAAATTTGTTCTAGAATAATTAAATAGTACTTCTAAAAGGCCTTGATCAAATCAATAGAACAATTCTTAAGCAATTTTGGGTAGTTTTTGAATTACAATTATTAACTGTAATATGCAAACAACCACTACAGAACATTGGCTAAATTGAAAGTACATCAGTTGGTTAAATTTTTTTTTTAGAGAAAGGTTATAACATACCGGATATCCATTACCAAGAATAGCCTGAAATAGGGTATATGGAGTTGCTTGAACAGGGTGCAATTGGTGATATACAGTGGTCAGAGGCAGAGGATGTGTGGATCCATCTAACTTGACATTAACATAGCCCGAACTGGACCAGTGACTTCCTTCAACTAGAACAAAAGGCACCTGTAAAGGCATGCAGATAAGGTGGTTCACAAGAACATCAAAATTTTGGCTGACATGCCAAACATTTGTCACAGGAAATTTTATGGAGATGTTCAATAAGCTCTATTTGTACTGAGTTATGCCTAATTTGTTGCAATTTTTGAAACTAGTCCTGAAAATAAGAACCAAGAGAGGAGGGGATAATACCAAAAGCAAAAATAAAGGGGGATAAGAAGTGCCACAGTGACAGTAAAACCAATAATTACAGCAGACATGTAAACTGGTATAATGGGATGGCTGGTACAGCATAATAGCATTTTGAATTTTTGAAATAAGACGATCATAGGCAAAGCAACTTATTACCGATCTGAATGAAGTCATCCTTCGTTCCTTCCATGCCTTTGCAAAGAGAGCATGGAGATCAAAGCTCCAGCCAAGAATGCCTCTCCACTCATTGTAGAGACACTACATAAGTACAAAGAATAAAAAAAAAAAAAAAAAAAGTAAGTGCCACAAGCTTCTATAAATCAACAAAAGCACAGCTCAAAAAGGTAAACATATAAAAATGGATTAATCTTCTGACATGTCACTGAACTTTGATGTTTATTTATATTTAGTCATTGAACTTTTATTTATTCATTTTTAATCACTAAACTTTAATTTTTATCCATATTTGGTTGCTCCCATTAGTTTTTTCATTCAAAAATAATTGAAAAACTAATGAAAAAATAATTATAATTTCATTTCATTTATCCATTTTTCATTTCAATTAGTTTTGGCAACAAATACAATTTTATTTCAATTATTTTTGAATGAAAAAACTAACGAGAGTGACAAGCTATAGATAAACATCAAAATTTAGTGACTAAAAACGGATAAATGAAAGTTCAATTACCTATCAGAATATTAACTCTATAAAAATATAATCGTAGTGCGCATATGATAATTACTATTATATAAGCTCAAAGTAACCAAACGGGGCTCAAGTTTAATAAATATTAGGGTGGGGATCACTTGACAATGGATTATTTTGACAATCTTGACAATGAATTTTCAAATAAATATTAGAAAATTTTAAAAATAGAAAAAAAAACTTATGAATAATAGATGGTAATTCAAATTTCATATAATTTCATTATCATTTGATACTCCATCAAGGACTATCAGAATTTTATATAATTTACAACGATTATAATTTAATGATCTTTGATGAAATATCAAACGATGATGAAATTGCATGAAATTTGAATCATCATCAATCTACGAGTAAAAGAACATATCCATAAGATTTTTTCTACTTTTAAGATTTTTTTCGTATTTATTTAAAAACTCATTATCAACATTGTCAACATAACGATTGTCAAGTGATCCCTTCGCTAAATATTAACCGTAATGCATCTATATCTGTTGAGCTTCTTCACTGCATACTATATGTTACCTCGAAATTCCCCCAAGCCCCCGCCCCGTTCCAGCAAGCTCGTTCTAAGCATCCAATTAGGTTTTCTAATCCTAATTTGAGCAAACATGCGGAAACTGACGAACAAACAGTAAAATTTACTCGAGTACCGTCTGAGTCTGCTGTATAATTACGGCTCTTTCGCCGGATCCTTGCGAGACAAGAGCACCTGGCACCTTCTCTCCACTATAAAACCCCGTCGCCACATCAGCGGCGGAGCGCGGCTGGACCTGTCCCCGGATAACCACGAGGCGGTCGCCTCCAGATTGACCGGCGGAACTACCGTCTCCATTTTCGATGACGGAGCGAAGGTCGGAGATAGGGGCGGAGGGTGCGAGACGGATGCGACTGAGCGCGTTGGATGTGGAGATGTACTTGAACAATGAATTGGCGGCGCAAATAGCAAGCCCGACACCGAGAAATGCGCCGTCGAAGGCCGTTGCAGCTCGAGCCAGCGCCACCAAAGTCTCGTCCCGCGACGACATGGCTTGTGCTTGTCGGAGAGTGATCACTTGAGAGGTATTTGCTGGTACGGATTTGGGGATGTGAAAAAGTTCCCTTTCTTTTTCTCGGGGAAGCAGTGGACAGTGGTTTCTCCTCTTCCCGTATAGAAGAATTTTGGTACGAGAGCATCATGGGCTAAGATATTTGAGGCGGTTTTGGAAGATTGAATTTAGGGCCCTATTTTTTTTTTCTTAAGAGCCGATTTGTGAGGTCAATATAAGAAAACTCCGTCGAGAACTGAAACGGTAATGAGCCTTGTTATAGTTGGAGGACAAATTGGTGGGTTCAGGGCGATGGAGCTAGTCCATTTGGAAAAATAATATTTTTAAACTAGGTTTTTATTAATGTTAATCGCTTAATCTAATTTCTATTTTTATTGAATTATTTGATTATTTTGATTGAGAACAATTTATTTAATACCGTGAAAAAGAATTATATAAAAATTTTAAAATATAAAGTCTTATAAACGATAGTTTTCTTTAGGGAAAATTAGTCTCATGCCACCTCAAAACTTTAAATTTAGCAAAATGCCACTTCAAAACTTTAACTCCCTCTAATGCCACCCTAAAATAAGTTTATTTAGTCTTTTGTCACACTTATATATTTTTTATTCATTTTTAATTAAGTTCAGTAAAATATCACTGTATTTTTGGGGTGTATTTTTTTAATTCCAAAAATACCCTCATTTATGTCTGATATATTTTTTCCTACTAATTTCGTCTGTTAAAATCGTTGATATCTCCGCAAAATGCGTAATGCGAAAGCAAATTTCGACTATGAGCATCATGATTCGAACTTTAAAAGCGAAAATTCTATTCATAAGCATATATAAATGCATTTTTGTAATTTTCTTTATGGGTCATTTGGATAGAAGATTTCAGTATGATTTATTTGTTGACTGTTTTCTCTATTGTAGAATAAAATAAAAAAGTGTTTGGTTTGACATTTGCTAAAACAATTACGCATTTTGCAGAGATATCAACGATTTTAACAGACGAAATTAGTAGGAAAAGATATATCATACAGAAATGAGCGTATTTTTGGAATTAAAAAAATACATCCCAAAAATACAATGATATTTTACTGAACTTAATTAAAAATGAACAAAAAATATATAAGTGTGGTAAAAGACTAAATAAACTTATTTTAGGGTGGCATTAGAGGGAGTTAAATTTTTGAAGTGGCATTTTGCTAAATTTAAAGTTTTGAGGTGGTATAAGACTAATTTTCTCTTTTTTTTATCGACTTGATTATTTATTATTTTAAGTCTTATATTTTTTTAATTTTTAATATATAGAAAGATATTATTTTGATAGTTTATTTTAAATAAAAATGTATATAGAATTATTAATTTTATTTAATATTAATTAACTAATAAATTTGAATCTGATAAATTATTTTAATACAATTACTGACCACTCAATCAAATTCTTACGGATTGGTTCCTTTCAGGGAAATTAAGCTACAGTTCTTGGTTTATCTTGAAACGAGGTTACAATAAGTGACGAAGACCTGACGATTCCAGGGACTATATATATCTCTTCCAAAACTAAGTGTCAATCAGGAATATTCTGACATGGGCACTGACAAATAATAATATGTTATATTCTCAACTGTTTACCAAATCTTAGGTGTACACCCGTTTGCCTATCTGCCTGAGTTCCAAATCTAATTAATTGAATAGTTCATACATTACGGGCATTTGCTCAAAATGAACATTCATAATTTCTTTTATATATATATATATATAGTAAAAAAATATCGTGAACTTAAACTTACGGAGGCTTTCTGCGAGTTTAACTCAAAAAATATATCAAATTATCTCCAAATTTTAATTTATCATGCTCATTAAATTCTTTATATGAAAATATTATGGGATGCAAAAATTTGAAGTGTTTTGAATAATCTAAATTATGGTTTTTAATTTTTGAAAATGAACTTAAAAATAATAATAATATATTTAATGTTTGAACATTATTTTTAAAAATTAAAAATGGTGACTTAAAAAGCTCAAAACACTCCAAATTTTTGCATCCCACAAAATTTTCATATAAATAATTTAATGAGTATGATAAATTAAAATTTGGAGATGATTTGATATATTTTTTGAGCTAAGCTCACAAAAGGTCTCCGTGAGTGTAAGCTTACTTATCTTATATATATATAGTTGGGTTATGATGTTATGCATAGCATGAAACGCCTCCATGCTACAAATCAGTTCTTCAATCTCAAAGTTTAAATGATTGATCTGAATCGTTCAAAATGATTTTCATATGAATATTCAGTTGAGGATCAAATTTTATATTTTTTAAAAAAATTTTTTGCTATTTTTTAGATAGTTAAAAAATCACTTGATTTAGTTATTATGAGCCGTCCAAAATGAGTGATTTTCTAACTATCTAAAAAATAATAAAAAGTTTAAAAAAATATAAAATTTAGTCCCCAACTAGATGTTCATATGAAAATTATTTTGACATTGAAGAACCGGTCTATAACACGGAGATGATCCGTGTTATGTATAACATTTTAACCCAACTATATATATATATATATATTAAATTTAATGTGCTTTTAAGAACACCGGACCCTCTGGTGTTCTTAACTCGAGAGGCGTCTGATTTGTTCCAGATTCGTGTAAATCACACATCGCTTCACTCACTTGGAAGCACGCAGAATGAACATTTTTAAACTTGGATCTCTGTTAGCTGCTCCCTTCGTCTCATTTTTATTTTCGCTCACCCCTCATATCTCTCTCTATTTGCCTCCTCCCAGTCAGTCGTCACAACTTTCTCTACTTCACCATTTGGATTCCTTCTTCGCATCCTCTCATGATGTTCTCTCGATCCTTGTTTGCTGTAGAATTTTATCCCTAAATTTTGAAACCCTAGGTGAGAAGGGTGTAATTATAGAAGCGAGCTAGAAATTAAAACCATACCTTCATTATCCTAATTTGTTGTATCAGTGAGTTTGTCTCCTTCGTCGTTTAGTTTGCGAGCTAGAATTTTATAGTCTTGTTTGTATTTGAGTAGTTACGTGAACTTATTTTAATATTTTATCCATTAACAAAGACCTTACACAATGGCTAAACTTCTAGTTTCATTTGAATTAATAAAATCCTAATCTATTTTTGGGTCAAAAGACACTGACGTAACCCAATTGATAAAAACTTCTAACTTCTACATCTTACCCTAGCGTAACCCAGTAAAAAGACTAAATTGTACCAGGAGCGAGGGAGTGTACAAGAGAAAATGAACTTTTACCAATTTTGAGTTCATAATGTATGGATATGTAGAAGCAACTATTTTTTTTGGTTACTGACATTTGGTTATTCGAAAGATCCACTACAATGAGATTCCCCAGGCTAATTTTTTTATTAATTACAATATTTTTCTACTAATTTTTCATTGTGAACTAAATTATTGTACATTTTATTCTAATAGTTATATGTTGAGGATGGATGTTGTAAGATCGTTGTCTTTTGATGTTTCTTCTAGTAGCTTGATCCCTACCGAAAATGTAGATGATAAGATAGAAATTGAGGTACGAAATTTATTGTCTGATGTTAAAGTTACTTCTAGGTAAGAAATTTATAACTTTTTTTACTTTATATCATTTTTTATTATATGAATATGACCCTTATGCTGAAAATGAACAAGAGGAGGTTGGAGTGAGGATTATGGCAAAATATACTAGGCCATTTTGTAAGCAGAAATGTAAGGTTAATTTAGTTATTTGTATAGATAATCTACAAAGTTAGGTCTTAGTATAGATAACTTGTAGTGATTTATTTTGATATAGATAATATGCAGTGTATAGCTGAAATGTAGGTCTCTTTTGCAAATGTTAAAGGTAAAAAAACAAAAGTGTCATGTATTAGGAGGCATTAGGTAAGACATCTCGTATATATTCTACCATGTTTTCAATATTGTTCACTTACTACTTGACATTTTGAATAGAATTTGTTTAAATACTGATAACTAATTACAATAGATTTCATAATACTTAAATATCATTCAATACTGACAACTAACTTTTCCATTAGCAATATATTTGAACTACCCGATACAAAAAATAAATTAAAAAAACAAGTATGAAACAAAAAGCATGACAACAAAGATCAATTTAACACTAAAACTTTCATTAGAATAAATAAATAGTAAGCGTGAAATCTAGGTGCAACATCAGTTAACAGATATGACAAAATCATTTTCATTGAATATCTACACAGATTAAATTTTATATTTTTAGAATTTTTTTACTATTTTTAAGATAATTAAAAAATCATTTGATTTATCTATTATGAGTTATTCAAAAGAGATAATTTTCTAATTATCTTCAAAAAAAGTAAAAATTCTAAAAATATATAAAATTTGGTCTGCGTCGAGATATTCATGCGAAAATCATTTTGTACAGTTTGATCGACAATTTACACTCTGATAACAAAGAACTGATCCATATTCATACCACGGGGGTGATCCGTGCTATGCATAGCATCATAGCCCAACTATATATTTTTCATAATATATATATGCATTATGATGTTTTACAAAGTAAAAAATAATTTTTGGTTTGGGTAAAATTTCATATCCCGATGGTTTAAACTTCAATCTAAGTTGTTCAATAATTTTTTCATGTAAAAATATTATGGGATATTAAATATCATAATTTTTTGAGGTTTCTAGTTATTTTTTAAATTATTTTAAAATCAATCTTGTTTAACATAAGAAAACTATCTATTTTAGGGCTATTTTTAAAAATAATTTGAAAAAATAGCTAGAAAACTCAAAAAATCATGAAATTTAATATCCCATAAGATTTTCACATCAAACAATTATTGAACAATTTAGATTAACCATTTGAGTTGTCGGAATGTGAAATCTCGCACCAAAGCAAAAATAGTTTTTTTACTTTGCAAAGCACCATAATCCATCTCTCTCTCTCTCTCTCTCTCTCTCTCTCTATATATATATATATATATATATATATATACTCTTTGTTAAGCACGTAAGTATTCTGATTCTGTAACGGTCCAAATTTTTTATTAAATTTCTGGAGCTAATATCAATCATCGGATTGAGTTATTCGTCAAATAATATTACTATCTCTATGGCCATTTGTGTTAAAGTTGTAATTTTCTCTTAATTTTGATTATTACATGAAATATTGCATAATTTATTAGTACAATTGTTCTATTTTATTTTTTTCTTAGATTGCCATCAATTATGAATTTTAAATTTCCTTAAATTCTGAATGTCAACTTTTCTCTCAATTTTATATTTATTTTACATTAATTATGTATTCATGATTGAAATTTATATTAATTACTAAATTATCTTCATTTTTATATTCTTTCTTTTCACATAAAGATATGAATTATTATATTTTTAAAAGACATCATTGTAGCAACGCACTAGCAAGATACTAGCATGCATATATACATAGAGAGAGAGAGAGAGAGAGTAAAGATACCGTGAGCTTAAGCTCACGGAATACCTCTGTGAACTTAACTCAAAAAGTATATCAAATCATCTCCAAATTTTAATTTATCATGCTCATTAATTTTTTTATATGAAAATCTCGTGGGATACAAAAATTTGGAGTGTTTTGAACTTTTTAAGTCATATTTTTTAATTTTTAAAAATCAACTCTAAAATAATAATAAAATATTTAATGTTTGAACATCATTTTTGAAAATTAAAAATGGTGACTTAAAAACTCAAAACACTCTAATTTTTTGCATCCTATAAGATTTTAATATAAAAAATTTTAATGAGCATGATAAATTAAAATTTAAAAATAATTTGATGTACTTTTTGAGTTAAACTCACGGAAGGTTTTTGTGAGCTTAAGCTCACGGTATCTTGACTATATATATATATATATAGACCAACAAATGAATCAAGGTTTCAATTTGGTATGTGAATTGGAGTCTTTGAAGTAGACATTGAAAGCGTATATGCGACTTTCTTTCTTAACTCAAAAATATACTTAATCATTTTTAAATTTTAATTTATCATGCTTAATAATTTTTTTATATTAAAATCTTGTGAGATATAAAAAAATTATGATTTTTTGAAATTTTAATATTTATTTTGAAATTGTGTAAAGTGATCTATATTTTATCTTCATGTATAAACATTTATGATTTTATTATTATTTTGGAGCAATCTTAAAAAAATCTAAAATAGATACTTAAAGAAATCTAAAATATAAAATTTTTGTGTTACTCACGATTTTGATATAAAGAAATGATTGAGCACAATAAATTAAAATTTAAAAATGATTAAATATGTTTTTGAGTTAAGAACATAGGAGGTCCTGCTGCTCATAGTTTTACTTTTTATTTTAAAAAAATGTAAGCATGCTATGTCTAGATTAGAGTACTAGATGTAGAGGATGCAAAGCAAACTTTCATGAATAATATCCAACTATATTTGATTCATATCTAAAAATTTACATACGAATATCCATATCTGAATAGAAAATGATAGAGTTAGAGTTTTTAATCTTAATTATTTATATCTGAATACTAGATATATATTATATTATTTAATATATATTATAAGAAATAATATTATTCTCTATTATAATTGGATAGATATTATGAATTTTAATATTTTTAAAATTAGTAATATACTTTTAAATAAATAATAGTATTGAAAATTTTATTTTATTGTATATCTCAATAGATTTTATAAACTATAAGTGAATTATATTTAATTTTGATAATATATACACATTATCTGTATTTATATCCGAAATTATCCATACTCATATTTGCATCTAGGAATATCCATATATGTATGCATATTTATATTCAAAAAATTAAAATGAATACCAATATAATTTTGACCACTATCCAATCATATCCAATTCATTTGCACCCCTAACCATAATAACAATTTCGGGATTCGGAAAATATTTGGTAAGATAAAAAATTTATACTATTATATAAAGCATCTAAGAGGAGGGTCCATTTTTTGTCATTGTAAATATAATTCCCTCAATTAGAAAATAATTTATTTCATATAATATAAAAATATATATTAAAATATATAAAATACCATTTAAACTGATATGTAATATGTTTTATTAAATAAACGCGTTTTATTCGTCAAGAAACAAGTGTTCTCTTCGGCTTAACTTTATGGTGGCCCCAGTATGAGAAAGTGACTGTTGGGGGATCCCTTTTTAAAAGGGAAAATATTTTGTCGGTGCTACCCCTTCATGCTAATTGCTAAGTGGAGGTGATGACATCCTCCATTACATTTATTTTTGTAGTGGGAACTAAAATCAAGTATACCCAGCAAAACACAGACATATCATCATGTAACGCACTTAAAAAATAATTACAATTTGGTACAATGATCATTTAAATTTTGTCCTTTTGGGAGACATCAACATATGACCGCAACTTTGTTTGATTCTTAAATACATTTTTTTTTCCTTTTTTTGGTTAAAATACTGTGTAACCTACTTTAGGTTTTTATAAGCCATGAACAAGGAACATTAACCTGATATACCCAGATATCGCAACTGCGCACAAGAAAATATGGTCAAATTATCTGCTTTGTCAAAAGATCATTTATTGCTGTGACAACTGTATAGAAGTGGAGACAGGAATTATCTCCAAAAAAATAATAAAAATAATAAAAGTGAAGACGAGGAGAAAATTTGCCAATTATTCAAAAGAGAGGGAGAAGCAGCGGAGCAAGGACGATGAGCAAATTCACATTCAAATAACCTAGAGATTTTTAAACATAGGGTTCATTTGGTAAATTAAGAAATAGTTTTGGAATAATGATAATTTTAAAAGATTGATAAAATAGTGTTTTTTTGAAAGAGTGATAGAAGAGTGATATTTATCACTATTTGAAAAAATAAAAATATTATTTGACAGTTGTTAATCAGAATAGTTAAAATATAAATAATTATAATACTAACAATGATGATGGTAATAATAATAATAGTAATAATAATAATAATAATAATAATAATAATAATCATAATTCATAATCCATAATCATAATAAATAATAATATTCATAGTTGTAATCATAATAATATAATAAAAACAAAAACATAATCATAATATAATAATATAATAAAAAATTATTATAATCATAATAATATAATTATAACTATAATATAATATAATATAATAAAATAATAATAATAATAAATAATAACAATCACAGTCATAATCATAATAATATGATCATAATCATAATATAATAATATAATAAAATTATAATTATAATCACAAAAATATAATAATATAATAAAAATAATAAATAATCATATTTATAACCATAATATAATAATATAATATTAAAATAATTATTATAATATAATCATAATCATAATATAATAATAAATCATAATAATAATTATACTTAATCATAATATAATAATATAATACAACATAATCAAACAATAATCATTATTCCAACAAAAGTTAATTTGATATATCATCTATAAATTAGTAAATTGAATTAGTCTCTTCCGCACTCTTATGCTTAATTTAAAATTCATTTGACAAATTAATTCGTCGAATAATAATTTTATTCCTACTTTTATGATTCCAAAGACTGCCAAACAAAACTTAGACCGAATGTTTGATCTTTATACCATTAGATTACATGCTAAACTGGCTTCATGAAGATTTAAATTAGTAATTTCTCCCAAGAGCATTTGTCATTACAAAATCCCGCATAGCAGCACATACGAGAAGCAAATTTTGCTTCATTTGAACAAATACAAATAAACTCAAGGGGAAACAAATATTTGCTTTAAATAAAAAGAATAGGTGGCGCTGTATAAGATATAAATAAATCAAGCTGATGAGACGCAAAATTCATCAAAGGTACTCTCCTCTAGCAAGAGGTACAATAATTCTAGTTATTAGCATGAGAGAATAAATGAAAAATTGTAACATCATATGGAGTATGTCTAAATAAGTGCTTGTACACCTTGTTCTTGCATTTCACGCAGTCTCCAAACTGGATAATAAGATTTCTCACCTGCCTCGTCAGCATCCATCAGTTGCATAGCCCATGCATAATATACCGTGTGTATCGTATCCTAAAAACAGAAGAAAATAGAATCTAACTGTTAAAAAGAAAATAGTTATAGCAATTATTGTGTAACAACTAATAAAACCAATTGAGGTATTCAACCATAATTGAGTGTTAACAAAACAGAAATTGTCTCAAACAAACACTAAGTAGGTGTCAAAAGGCCTTGATTTAGAGGTGGAAATCGGACGGGTCGGGTCGGGTTCAGACGGGGCGGGGCGGGGCAGGTCGTGTTTGACATTTTGGAAAAAATTGGGTCGGTCAGGGTCAGAACAATTTATATGTTGTGTTTTTTCAGATCTTTGATTGATTTCGATCGGTTATCAGGTCATTTGATTCTCGGGTCGGATCAGGTCAGTTCAGGTCGGGTTATTTTGACTTTCCTAAAAAATCAGGTCGAGTTCAAGTTTGGGTTCGGATCCAGACGGGTCAGACAGGTTTCTCAGGTCAGGTCGGATTCAGACACCTCTAGACCCAACCTGATATCAATATGCACATAAATGAGAAAACAGAGAGAGCAGTTTGAATTTGGTAAGAGACTAGTCATAACCTAACTAATATCATACCAGCAAGTACCCATCAAGGCATGGAACCTAATGCTTCATATCCATGAGTATTTATAGCTTTCCAGCAACCTTTTATACTAAATCAATAAATTATCACAAATAAATATAACTAAGCTCACCTTCCCACCATCCATTATCTCCCCTTGCCTATCACGAACACAGTATATTTGTTGTGTTTGGAACTGAATCAATAGAAGTTTACAATTAGCCAAAAGGATACATTAGAAATGAAAATATAGTACAAAACGAAACCAACATAGAATAATAATAATGTTAAGAACCAAACTTCTCTTACAAATAATATAATTATTGGTGTCGACCCCATCATTTTAGTTTCCCTTACATCAACCTCTGAAATGTGAAGAATCTGCAAGAGCGCATTTTTTTAAAATAAGATGTTTTTACCTTTCTGCGGGACCTAAAACTTTCATGGTTTCATAGGGTTTGACCCCAATATAAAAAAAATGTGCGATCCTAAAAAGGATACAGAAACCTACCTTCTTATCAAAGAACATTCCTTGAGATTCATAGGCAGTGCGCTCCCCTTTACACCTCTCAAGCACCTCTTTGGTGCAATATTTTTTTAACGTCTCAGCATCTCCCTGCAGTAATAGTTTAATTCCATTTCAGCATTATCACATCAGCATATGATCAAGTCAATGCAAAAGACATGCAATGTTGTGTAAATGTATGAGCACATGCTGAAGAGACGTGCATAATCAGTACAACCACCAAGGCTTACCATATAAAAAGTACAAAATTATTCCTTCTCTCATCCTGATTTTTCATATTGTACAATATTAAGTTTAACAATATTGTGTTAATGGTACATGAGTATGCATACCAAAGATTCAAAGAGTGTCACAAGTTCCAAATACCTTATGGTATGCAGTGAGCACAGGATGTACTATTTCTTGAACTTCAGAAACAAAATCCGGCAGTGAAAATGATCTTCAGCGTCCATGTTTCAAAGAATATAAGAGAAACAAAAACAATTAGAAGCAAACAAAAAAAAATAAATAAATAAATAAATAACAAGGATTATGCCAATTATCTTACGGATCTCTTCGGCGGATTTCTTTGAAAGATAGAGCTGTTGCTGTCTCTCCAAAGACAGTCTCATTCAAACTAACAAGAACAGTTAAAATAAAATAAGCCACATGATATAATTTGTGATGAAGAATAGTATGCCATCAAAGAAAAAGAGAGAGTACTCTTGAATTTTGTGAACAATAGGACTGTCGCTTGTATCCCATCGTTCCCGGACATCCTCTGCAATCTGTCAATACAAACTTTCTTCATTTAGTTATCTTTAGTTGTTCTAACATGGTTTTGCAAGTAAAACTTTTTCAACCAAACTGAGACCTTGATCTTAGGAGATACATTTTGGCTTAAAAAAAATGAAGTATGCTAGGTTTTCATTATAACATACATATACATATATATTTCTTTGCCCAAAAACTGAATTTTAAATTTCGATATGGATAACCACATCAGTTTGAAAGAGAAGTGAACCATAGCGGGAAGTTGGGGAAATAGAAAAGAAGAATGAAGTCATAATCGAAAGCAAATGTGGTCCCTGCTTTTTTAAGTGTCCAGCAGCAGGTCTTCCCAATCCAAGTAGATTAGGAAAGATCTGGTCTGCATTGGATTTTAATTTATTTCCCTTTTCTCATGTTAGATCAAGTAAAGGAAGGATCATAACCAGGGTTAGCTATTTTTAAGTATCTTGATTTTATCACCGTGCAGTTTAAAAGTTTGTGACCAGAGAAGCTTCAGATGCATTGGGTATTAAATGTATCGATAGATTTTGCAATCCAAACAACAAGATGAAAATAGCCCACAACTGAGACACAAATAAAAAATAAAAATGAATTTTGCGCAATATTAAATAAAGCGCTTGCCCATATGCACAAAGGTCCAAAAAGTTTTGAAAACTTGAAAAAAAATTAGGGAGAAATTGTCATACCTCTTGTCCCTTGTTTACAACAGGCTTTGTGTAACCAGTGACTTTTTTGAACATTGGATGACCTTGCATCTACAAACAAACAAACAAACACGAATATTTAGCAGCAGATACAGAAAAAACTTCAATTGTGTGCAAAAGGTCAACAAAGTGCAAAATTATACCCAATAGGACTGTCCTGCTTAAAGAGAAGGTAAAGAAATTTTTGAAAACTTCAATGTAAGGAAATGAAGCAAAATATAATATTTAGTTTTTATACAACTTCAACAATATCTCATATGCCTTTGCAAATTGTATAAAATTGTGTTCCATCAAAGACCATTAAATTGTAACTGTTGCAAATTTGTATAAAATTTTGATGGTCTTTGATGAACTATCAGATGATAATGAAATTGCATGAAATTTGAAACACTATCAATCTATAAGGTTTTTTTCTATTTTTAAGATTTTTTTGATAATTATTCTAGAGTCCATTGTCAAGATTGTCAATATAACCCATTGTCAATATAACCCTTTTGCACCCAACTATAAAGGGGCCAAAATACAAACAACTATAATAAAACAGGGTATAATAAAACTATTCTTATGTACTATAGGGTTAAAATTCTCCTTTTTTTCTAGTCAATCACATTTCTATTTTGTTCAAATTTTTCATGAAAATAATAATAAATAATGGTATTACTTCATAATATTTCATGAAAGTTAATAACCAACAATCACAGGTTGGGATGCCTATATAAAATCAGACCGGGGTCGATCATGCTTGTATCAATTGAGAAATCATGGTGCAAAGTGCAAACATAAAATTGCATCATGTTGCTTTCTCAAATCAAAACATCAAAGCTCCACTTACCTTCTGTTTAAGAGCTTCCCATTTTTCTCCCAATATCGACCTCTTTGTGGGGACCACAACCACTTCAGTCCTTGTGCTTCTCTCTCCTGAAGATGCAGCAGCAGCCGTGGCCTGCTGCATCCTCTTTGTCCTTGTCTTGCTATCAGAGCTCAGTTCATCTCTCACTATGTCAAAACCCTTCTTTGCCAAATTAGAAACTTTTGAATCTTTCAATTTCTGAAAGGCTGATGACACTGCTGGCGAGGCCGATGAGACTGTTGATTTGACTTTTGAAAATATCTCCTCATACCCAAATTGCCCCTGTCGATTAGTACTTGCAGTTGACGTGTCTTGGGATGAGCTTTCTGATGAGAAGGTGCTTGTTTGATTTGGATTGGGTTCAGAACCCTGGCTGGTGCCTTCTGTGACATGTTCCTTCCCAAGACCAAAAGTCTCTTTCACCTAGAATATATCCCATCAAAGATAGTTTTAGCAAGCAAGGAATTTTGGTGGTACCGATATTACTGTATCCTAAATCCATACTGGTTTAGTTGATTTCATTTTCCTCTAACTATTACAATGCCTATTGCACTTATACCGAGGCAATCTGAGCCCAATACCAAGAACTGGTGCCCTATCAATACCGCTTCAGTTCCTTCCATTCAAAATGTATAGTCCTCATATTATGAGGTCATCTCAGATTTTTAAACCAAAACATTCAACATAAGATTCCAGTGAAACATGGCCTCAGTAGTTACTAGCTCAACTAGCAATCCACTATAAGCAAGGGGAGCTATTGATAAATTTTCATTTGAAGTACCTCCTCTTTAGCAGCCGAAATCTTTTCCTTAACACTGGCTGAAACCTACAGGTAAAAAGAACTAACTTTCACAACAAAATAGTAGAAAAAAATCACAAATTGTCGGTCAAGCTTTCTTTTGGACCCAATTTGAAACTAATTGCTTAATGCATGTGCTCTTGTAAATTGAACATTTCAGAAGCAAGAACAGGTTCATAAAAGCAAATTCAAGTATATCACCTGAAATTAAAAAAAATACAACATTGGACATTGATTTCCTGAAGTTTAATTGATGTATGTACCAAAAGATATTTAAATATCTTGCTTAGAAATATTTACTTTAATTACATAAAAGTACAACAAGGTCAAACTTTACGTAATGTTGTAAGTTTGATAATGATTTAATTCAAAAAAAAAGTCAAGGTACCACACAAAGTTTCCATTGATAATAGAAAGATAAATGGTTGAGGCATTGAGAAAAAAAAACCTTTTTGGATGTTTCTTCAGCTTCAGACCAAACTCCATCAACACTTTTGTAGACTTTCTCAGCTGTCTTCTTTGTCCTGCAGAAGCAATTAATTAATATACCTATCAAAATCAATGATAACTAGTTGCAGGCTCGTGGAGTCTATTAGGTTTCAAGAGAAAAATGCTATTGGCCAAAATACCAAGTATTGAGGCTTAATTGGATTCAAATTAAACTGGGTAAAACTGAGGAAGGCTGTTCCTTGCTGGTCAAGCTATGCATTCTCATGGGAGAGAGCAAATAAAAACAGTAAAAAGGATAAAGTAGAGATAAGAAAATTACTTTACTCTTAAATCATCAGCCACCACCCCAATCTTTTCATTTAGCTCCTTTACTGATTTCTGGAAC
This sequence comes from Schoenoplectus tabernaemontani, assembly GCA_037127355.1. NCBI lineage: Eukaryota > Viridiplantae > Streptophyta > Magnoliopsida > Poales > Cyperaceae > Schoenoplectus > Schoenoplectus tabernaemontani. Next base: position 11,556,551 of record CM073743.1, read on the forward strand.
TCAGGGTTGCTGTTCAAATCAAAAAAAAAGTGTTCCAGGTTGAAAATAATATATTTGAGACCAGACCATTACAAAAGTCTCAGTTGAATAAAATTATCATGTAGTTATCAAGCAGTTTATAAGCATAATCATTACTGTCCCAGATAGAAGTAACTAGTTACAGTTTCCCTGACTTTGCAGTGTAAAATTAGCCCCATGATCTGCAGCACTGAATTTTCATAAAGTATGTAACCGTTAGATAAGCTTTTCTTTTTTGCAACTAAGTGGTTGTTCAATCAAACTTTTCCTAAAGTAACCATCAATCTGACAAATTTAAATAAAAAGTAGCTTGAGACAAGTTTGATCCAGCTAATTACCTCAAATCTACCATAGAAATAACTAATTGTAAGCAAAATATATAGAATCCAAAGCCTATAACTATGTGCCTTATAGAAACATCGTCAAAGACAATTATTGTGGACCTAGCTTAATTACACTGTCACTAATAACATATATTGACCTGCATTATGCCAGAAGGACAAAAAAACACTTTCATTACTGACAATGCTTCCTACTTGAGCCCTTTCTAATTCCTTTGTTTTTCTTGGCCAATTCCTTAAGTAATTGTAGATTTGTAGTAAAGTGAGCCTAAATTAGGCCATGGGAGTTTATTCAAGTCTTACTGATTATACTTGGGACTAACAAAGCATTTAACTTGCCTACTCTTAGAACTTATTGAATGCACGGGGAATAGTACCAAATGAATCCGTGGTTCAAAAAGCAAAGTATCACCTATTAGCTTCTCCTTTCAAGTGCTTAGAAAACTCTTTAAAAACACTTAAATGCCGATTGGTTGTGTGCTTATATCCCCCGGCCAATTGAAGATGTCTACTTTGGGCCTATATTGCCATAAAAAGAAAACGTCAATAGAAAAAAAAATCCTACCGCAAGGAAATATAGAGATATTTTCTGAAGTCGTAAGAAGATTTCGACCAAGAAACCGGATACTTTGATAAAAGAAATCGACAAAAAAAATTATGAAGAAGGGGAAAAAGTATAATACATACCGATGTGGGAAGACGTTGACATGAAGATCGCCTGAGAACCCGAAGCAATATCGAACTCGCCATTTCCAATCTCTTTCTCGTCTCCTCTTATAGGCTTCTTTTTTTTCTCTCAGTCTGAAAATTCACAGTTCATTCGCCACACCCCTTCACCGAGCGCGCCAAAGATGGAAGACAACCAAGGCGCGGTAAGAAGCGAGGACGCGAGAAATCGAAGCAACGGAGTGAAAAACGCTGTCGCTCTGAGAAAGAGAGGTGAGAAGAGACGGGGCGGACGAAAACCCTAAACAGGAATCGAACTGACTGGTGGGTCCACCGATGAAGAGAGTCGTCGTGTTTGGTTTTTGCTTTTCCTGCTTATTTAATAGCCCACCTGTATACTTCTTTCGCAAGATGTGTGTGAATCGGACATTGTCGAGGGATCCACTAGTCCTGTATCGAATACGAATATCTTCTGAACAACAATAATCCAGTGATTGTTCTAATTTTGGTTTGAATAGGGAAATAGTAAGATTAGATTGCTAATTCACTGATTTAAAATTTATAAATATTCAAATAAACATGAAATAATATTATCAGTGACAGCTTCTACAAGCTCATAATTCTTTTTATCCGTTACGAGGGCTCAACCTCGAAATAAGGTGTTTTGAACGCTCAGTCGTGACATTAAACGTCATAAATGTCCATGTACAACGTACTATGAATACACATGCACGCCATTAAAGCGCCATGACTACAATCCCGAAGACAATAATGAAATGGTCTAACGGTTATATGACACAAAATTGAGCCTATATAAGGCCTACCCTCGATATGCTGGGGACGATCTTTGAACACTGCTTCATACGCGCGCGCGCACACACAAGATAGTCTATAGGGAAGAGTAAAAACCTATCGAAATCCTCTCTCGATGATCGGAAACAACCCGTATCATTTGGCGCCCACCGTGCTTACTGTTGGGTTTTGGAATGCCCAAATCCCATTAATGCTCAAGTTGCGGAAAGACCGTAGAATAAAAATTTTACTTCTACTTAAGTTAGGGATTAAAGTATGTCGGATAATTACCGAGAGATACAGACATTTAATCATTTACAAAATACAGTAAAATATTATTTTACTTCTAACTTAAGGTTAGGGTTAAAGTGGTATGTCGGATGATTACCGAGAGATACACACCTCTTTAAACCTTTATTGATCTACTCCATGATTGATTTCTAAAACATTAATCTACTTAACAATTAAATAGATTAATATAAGATGTTATACCTCGCTTCCAAATTTCAATTGGAATGAAAATCGGCTTGTCTTGGAGCACCAAACGTCCGATGCCTCTGTAGGTTATCCACCAGGACTGACCAGAGAGCGGCTTATTTCTTTTGCCAGAAATACCATAAATCGTGATTTCTCACAAAAACACAATTCACCTGAGAAAAAGACGAAATAGTACTATTCACGACTCGTAGTAATTCTGTTTCACAAATGTGCAGAAATACCGCAACTTTCATAAAAACACTATTCACCGATCCCGTGAATTCTGAAACAACCGTATACCGAGAGAGAGAAAGTAGAACTGATTCGGTCTAAAGGACATAACACGAGTGATTATCTTCAATTGAAGGATATCCTCGAGAAGTTGGCCCGACAGGGCGAACTAACAAAGTTTATCAGCCGGGACAGTTTATTAGTCGATATAGGCAGTTCGGTCAACATCCTATATCTCGACGCATTCAAAAAGATGAGGTATAGCGTGAAGAATCTGAAAAAGGTACAAACACCACTTGTTAGATTTATGGGAGACATTTTATATTCCGAAGGTGTTATCGAGATGAGAGTTGAATTTGGACAGTCTCTCTTAAATGAGAGTTGAATTTACACAGTCTCCTAAATTAACCAGCACAATGGTGGAGTTTTTGGTAGTTGACACTCATTCTTCCTATAATGCTATTTTGGGAAGAAAAACTTTAAATACAATCGGGGCTGTCATCTCCCCGGCATTTTTGAAAATCAAGTTTCCCACCTCCAATGGCATTGGAGAAGAATGTGGTCATCAGATGATGGTCAGAACGTGCTATGCAATATCTATTAAAAGTAAGAATTCAGATTCCACGAAAGATAAGAAGAATGTGACATCGAATGAAGCATTCGAGAACAGATCTGGTGAAGAAATTGCTCTTGATCCCGAAGATAGAGCTGAGTCAAAATACACTATTGAACCGGATGACGAAGTAGAGGATTTGTTGTCGGTGAGGGTAAGAAGTTGAACATTGGCAAATGCTCTCACAGGAAAGGCTTGAGAGGATCTCACTCAATTCTTTGTCAAGAACATCTATGTATTCACATAGAGTGCATCAGATATGCCCCGCATCAAATATTGTATTAGGTTCATAAAGATAAAGAAGAAGGATTACTCTTTAAAGTAGATTTTCAGAAAGCTTTTAATTATGTTAGTTGGACTTATCTTTTAGATTTATTTGTTCAAAGGGGCTTTTGTCCATTATGGGTTTCCTGGATGAAAAAAATATTATGGGGTGGCTGGGGTAAATATCTTAGTTAATGACTTAACTGATTATTTTGAATGTCGACGAGGGGTTAGACAAGTGTATGATTTTTGGCATAGTTTTAATATACATAATACTTTCTTATTTCGAGTACCTCTGACATCAATTGTTAATATTTGAGATTATGAGTGTTCTTTACCGAAATCGCAAAGAATGTTATTTTTATCTTTTGGGTACAATGGAATGAACGAAATAAGTTAATTTTTCAGCAACATTCTATGATGTCTTTTAATGATTTTGTGCTTAAGGTATCTCATTTATTTTCTATGTGGATGGAATTCAATTTTCATTGACAAATCTATGTAGGATTCAGGGACAAGTGATGGTGCAAGATACTGTGGGTGTGATTGATCTACGGGACTAATTTCTATTTTAGTTTAGTTATATGGTTTGATTGTATGGAATGACTGATTTGTATGTTTTTACTACTTTTTGGCTTGAAATAATTTATTTTTGTATGATTTTCAAAATACAATGAAAAATGATAGGTCTGTTTTTGTCAAAAAAAAAAAAGTGTAGCAGTTGGGTGCTTTAAAAATTCTGAAAGGAAATAAAAGAAAGAAAAAACGGATAAGACGTTAATTTGGAAAGTCGACTAAACAAAGGCCAGCGCTCGATCGACTCGAGCTGTAGGCCGTTTGTAATTCCATGGCACAACCGCTTCTCTCCGGTTCTCCTTCCTGCTGCTCTATCCGTACTCTCTCCCCCTCTTGTAGCTACTAGGCTCTCTTCCCGTTCTCTCTGCATTTGTCGATTATTTTCCTTCGTTCTTTGTTTTAGGAAATGACACGCGTCGGCTTCTCGCTTCCGTTGGCACTGCCCCGCTCGCTTATTCCTTCAGGCGCGGTTCCTATCATAGTAAGTTCTGTCCCTATTGTCTTATACTAATTCAGTAGCTACAATTTCTTTAAAATTGGGTCATACTCTAGATTTTGTCTAAAGGGATGAACTTGTCTTATTTCACCTGAGTAATGGTCGACTGTCAGTTATTTCTCTTTGATGGGGTAACAAATATTCAATGGTTTCTCTTTATAAAAAGAAAAATAAAGCTTGTGAATTGTTGAAATTAAACATCTAACTCACACCTGGCTTCTCAATAACAAAATTAAATTATGCTCATCATTTTTGAAATTTTTTCATGGTTTACAGCAGTTGCTCAGTGTAGGTATTCAGGAAATGAAGAATGCAATTCCAGTTGCAGCAACTTGAGTCACATGAAATGCAAGGGAAGGAGGGATGTTCTTGCAATTTCTTTTATTTCAATGTGCCTTTTTGCTCCATCTGCTGCTCATGGGAAGTCAAAAAGTAAAGCCATTTATGATGAGAGGCGCTTACTTGAACAAAATAGAAAGATACAACAAGCAAATAATACCCCAGAAGATTTTCCTAATTTCATCAGAGAAGGTATATATTTACCTCTTATTCTGGAAATTTGCAAAAAGACTCCTACTCATTGTGAGTTGCTGCTGAAGCTGAATTGTTCATATGTGATCTGATCTAGAGCTGACAGTAAGGCAGATAGCCTCCTGTTTCCACCCAGTTCCAAATATCCTCAGTATGACAGGATCGTGTTGGGTTACCATAAGGCTCCATTTGCCATTAATTTTCCTCTTATCATTGAAGTACAGTTCAAGTTTTTTTTGGTTGGAACTTGGAAGTAGTTTGAACTATGTGAGATGATTCAAGAAGTAAATTTTGAGGTAATGCACGGGTGCATCGCGATGCACCTTACCCTCCTTTTTTTCATATACAATTATCATAACTATTAATTAGTTTGTAATAATGTATATATTGGTAATCAATTCATATATGCATTGAGATAATCAGTTAAGACTAGTAGTTCTGACTTCTGACCAATGAGGTCGCGAGGTTGACCCAATTTATGCAAGAATTGACATTTCTAATCAATCTCTATATGATTACTATTTAGGTTTTGACGTGAAGGTGGTGACTTCAGAGAATTACATAAAAAAGGGCTCAGGTTTGTTATACAGGGATATAGAGCTCGGTACTGGTGACTGTCCCAAAGATGGTCAACAGGTTTGTTTAGTATGTAATTTTTCTTCCATAGATGTAAGGATGTTAGGTTAAAATTTCTAATTTAGTTGTAAAATTTGTAGGTTACTTTTCATTATGTTGGATATAATGAATCTGGCCGAAGAATTGACAGTACATATCTCCAAGGCGCACCTGCAAAAATTCGTCTTGGCAACAAAACCCTAGTTCCAGGCAAGTCAATCTAACCCACTCATGCATATAGCCAGCCTGTACAGCCTGTACCGCCTGTACCTACAATGCTGGAGCTAGACAGCTTTTATGCAGCCTCATAGAGCTTGAAAAAGGTTTTCTTAGGTTTGTCTAATCATATCAAGCCAAAGATACACTTTGAATTTTTTGGTAGCTTACTGGTTAGATACAGGCTTAAAGGAAAACCGAGTCGATTGGTCAAGTTTAGAACTAGATATTTTTCTGAATTTGGATATGTAATTGAATGTAGGATTTGAAGAAGGAATAAGAGATATGAAACCAGGTGGCAAGAGGAGAATCATCATTCCACCTGAACTTGGGCCTCCAGTGAGTCTGTCATATATTTTGCTCCATTTTTTTTTATCATTATCTGTGTTTGTTGGTACCGGACAAATACGTATTCTTGAATCAGGTGCTATCTACCATATCATACCAGCATCAGTATCCAATTAGAGTTTCAGTTAATCGTATTCAGTAAAACAAATGAATAATTTGTATGCAGGTGGGGCCATCCACATTCTTTAGTGCCAAACAATTTGAGGTTTTCGATATTGAACTATTGCGGGTCCAAGACTGCCAGAGGAGAACTATTGGATTTTATTCTGATGTCGTCTGTAGCTGAGTTTTATAAAACTAAAATTCTTCTGTGTCTTTAATATAATCTTCTTAAATAAGTTGTGGCTTCAAAGATTGAAAACTGAAATTGAACGCTTTACTGATTTTAGTCCAAAAAACTCCTGATTTTAATGTCTCATTTTTTATATATCGCTCTTCTCAAGAATACAAACAATTAAGATAGAAGTGAAAAAGTTCGAAAATATCCAATGTGACTTGATTAGTGCCCATTGCTTGGGCAAAGGAATTTGAACATATTCGTGTATCCTTTACTAATAATAGCCTTCTATATTGTGGAAGATATAAAATTGAAAGATGAAATAATTAATTGCACTCTTCAATATTTTCTACTCCATAACCACCTGTAACACATTTGCCCCAATCCTTAAAAAGAAGGAAACTATTAGATTTTTCATATTTAAATTCTAGCCACAATATGTACATTGAAATAAGATGCACGCTAGAAATATAAATAAAATAATTCAAATGAATTAATCTAATCATAATCTTAAATCTAGAAATATTGAAGTGACGAATATCGTATGCCATAGAATGTAAAAAAGAGAGGGAGAGAGGAATTATCATTTTAGTACAAGTGGATGGACATCTTGCTTTTGTGTCAATTTTCACTGGTTTCATATCCTAAATTATCTGAAAAACAAAACTAAAAATAAAACTTCAGTCGTGGCATTAATTTCCAAGTTTTCTGTGGCGATATAGACAGATCACTCCATGTGAAATGTGCCTGACAAACTGACAAGCAAGCTCAACTCAAGGAATTAAGAATCAATGACGACTTCAGCACAACAAGGCAAGAGAGTGTATCACATTCTTTAACTCTCCGTAACGGCCACAGATAATCTGATATTTTCAATAGGGATTTGTTACAGCTGTATTCTTGCACAAATAACAACGATAACATGATCTTTCTACCGTCCATTCTCCATCCTACAACTAGGATCAAATTAACTTGAGAAGGTCCAGACGTCCGTTTTAAACGGATAGAGTACATGTAGATAGCACAGACTTTAGATACGGACAGGAAAGGAGGAAATCAAAACGGCATCAGCGTGATATAACACCAAAACAATGGTCTAGTTCCGAGAATGAAGCGCGGGAAATAGATCCGTCTTTTTTGTATAATAATCAAATCATACATTCTCTCCCTTTCTATCTCTCTCTCTCTCCATCATTTTCTCGATCCATGGAAAGGAGAACATAGCGCCTTTAATTACAAATTGAAAGGATGGGGTATCGTAAGGGAACGGCGGTGTGGGTAGAAGATAAAGATCATGCCTGGGTTGAGGCTGAGGTCATCCAAAGCAGTGATAAATCCGTTTCAGTGCTTACAACGGATGGCAGAAAGGTTTTGCTTTTTATTCGCTTTTGTTTTCTCAAGATTTCCTTTATGTTAGGATGGTGAATTGGAGCTCTAGCAATGGGAGATAGGGGCAGGGTGCTGCATTAATGGGATTTTATGTTCTTCAGTTGAAATAACATTGAATTGATAAATGCAATTACTTCCCGTTATAATAAATGCAAGTCTTTTTTCTTGAAGATTACGACAAAAAATGAGAAACTATTTCCCAGAGATGGAGATGGGGATCACGGAGGGGTGGATGACATGACCAAATTGACTTATCTTAATGAGCCCGGAGTTCTTTTTAACCTTGCACAGAGATATTCTCTCAATGAGATCTATGTAAGTTCTATTTTCAAATATTTTGCTCCAATAATGTGTTGAGACGATAAATTACCCCTTTCAAGTTATGAGAACCCAACCAAGTGAGTTGTCCAATACCAACACTCTGTATCAATTTCCCTAAATTCTGAAGTGAAATTCATGGTCTCCAATAATTCAGAGGTGTGCAGTAATCAGGGGCGGATGCAGAATTTTGGTCAGGGGGTCAGTAATCGGATTCAGTAGCTTATCGGGTTTAAACCCATTAACTAATCGGATATTAAATAAAAATATTAAAGTAATATCTTTTATATATTAAAAATAATAAATAATAAAAGATAAAATAATAAATAATCATAGTAATAAAGAAAATTTTCCTCTACGAGACTTCATATTTTTAAATTTTTTGCATAATTTTTTCATTATTCATGATATTAAATATTTTTTCTCAATAAAAAATAATCTGACAATCCAGGAGGGGTCAGAAATTTCATCCAGGGGGGTTAGATTAACAAAATTTTAATCTAAAAACACTATTTTTCAAAATCGAGGGGGGACAACTGACCCCCCTGTTCTACTCTAAATCCACCCCTGGTAGTAATTACTTGACCCAACAATTAGTTTCTTTCTTTTTGGTGCAGAAAAGGTTACTTTTTACTTGTGATCTATTCATTTCTAATGTGTGCACCAATGGTTGAGAATATTGTCCATAAAGACCACGAGATATATTTGTTGACGTATGTTGAAATCCAGCTTATCTTTTTCAAAATCCTTTTTTTATTGCATTTGGGGTTGAGGAGATTCCAGTTCTAGATGTCTTTGTTCTTACAATATTTTAGTAATAAGCTGTCATTTCACAGACATATACAGGAAGCATTTTGATTGCAGTAAATCCATTTACCAGGCTTTCTCACCTCTATAACGCTCACATGATGGAGCAATATAAGGGTGCACAACTAGGGGAGCTGAGCCCTCATGTATTTGCCATTGCTGATGTGTCATACAGGTAAGTATTTATTTTCAATTATATTTAGTATTTTGTATCTCCTACAATTTAGTCTGTATTTTTTTAGGAGGATAATTTAGTTTGTATTTATTTTTGATATATTTTTTTGAAGGGCGATGATGCATGATGCAAGAAGTCAGTCTGTATTGGTTAGTGGGGAGAGTGGTGCTGGGAAAACTGAAACAACAAAGCTCATTATGCAATACTTAACTTTTGTTGGTGGACGTGTAACTGGTGATTTTCGCTCTGTGGAGCAACAAGTTCTAGAAGTGGGTATCTTCTTCCTTCACCATAATGAGTGCTCTAATTCATATTATAGACAAAAATATTTTCTGGACTTGTTGTCTAAGTTACAATTGTTTTTTGTGATTTTTATTAACTGCACTGGTGCTACAGAACTTCATTATAACATCGAACTTCTGTTCAACGAAAATCATGAACCTTACTAATTTCCTTCTGGTGGATATTCATGTGTAGTCTAATCCGCTGCTAGAAGCTTTTGGAAATGCAAGGACAGTTAGGAATGATAATTCAAGGTCAGGCTTTTTTATTAAGAGAACTCATTTGAACTTTTCTTGAGACGCAGTAACAAAACCTTAATTTAAAGTATTTACTGATAAGTTTTCTGCTTTGCAGTCGATTTGGGAAATTTGTGGAGATCCAATTTGATAGAACTGGCAGGATATCGGGTGCAGCGATTAGAACTTACCTTCTGGAGAGGTCTAGAGTTGTTCAGATAATGGACCCTGAGAGGAACTATCATTGCTTTTATCAACTCTGTGCATCACGAAAGGTTAAGTTGTTCATCTTTGATCATGCTTTTTTTCTTTTCAAGTCAACGTGATCTTTCTGGTTGAGAGGTAGCGGCATTATATGTAAAAAAATCCTAAACTAAATTTGTATGTTTGAGATACTTGCAGACTAGATGCTTATTCAATTTTTTTATTGAAACAAATTAGCCTTAGTTTATTTAAATATTACACTGTATTGTTAATAGAGGTGGAAAATAGTCATGCCACACTGGGTTTGGATATATTGTAGTACGTTTCTTGACAACTTGGATTCAGGCAATTTCAGGTCTAATGCATTGTTAGGTTGGGGTTACTTTGAACCTTGGGACAAAGATTGTTGGGTTGGATTTTTTGGTCCTAGTCATAGCTCTTACCTACCTCAATATAGCTTTAATATTTTGACATACATGCAAAAAATAAAGTAAAATAAAACTCAAATAATTTTATTAATTTAATTAAGGATGCTGAGAAGTACAAGCTTGATAATCCAAGAAACTTCCATTACTTGAACCAAAGCAAGACCTACGAGCTACAAGGCGTTAGCAGTTCAGATGCGTACCTCAAAACAAGGCGTGCAATGGATATTGTTGGTATAACTCTATCTGATCAGGTATGCATGCATCCATCATGTAACCTTTTTTTTACAATGCTATGTATATGCTACTTCAGCATCAAGGATCTGTCTCCAAATGGTAGGAAGCAATATTTCGGATCTTGGCTGCTATACTGCACCTAGGGAACATTGAATTTTCTCCTGGAGAAGAGCATGATTCATCAATTATAAAAGATGAAAATGCCAATTTTCACCTCCAAATGGCCGCTGATCTCTTTATGTTAGTTATTTTTTACTTTCGTCATAATAAAAATGTACATAGTTACATACCTTTTAAATGAATTTGTTTAATCTTTCTCTACTTCACCTAATATGGTTCTTAAGGGGCTGACAAACTTCAGTTTAAATGATTGCAAATTTGTTGATGATTTGACAGGGTCAATGTGAACCTACTATTCACTACCTTATCTACTCGCACAATACAGACGCCCGAAGGGAATATAATGAAAACTCTTGATCGTTTACAGATCGTCAAGAATCGTGATGTTTTAGCCAAGACTGTTTATGCCCGATTATTTGATTGGTAAGACACCTTTTTTATGTAATTTTTTTCGCCAATTCATACATGAGCTATTGTTATGGTTTAATTCATTGTACATGCTTATTTTCAGGATGGTTGAGAATATAAATAAGTCAATTGGGCAAGACCCGGACTCTAGATTTCAGATTGGTGTCTTGGATATTTATGGTTTCGAGTGTTTCAAAAATAATAGGTACTCTTTTGTAATTTTGCATTGGCCTATTCATACACTTCTTTCAATAGTCTTTTGTTGGATACTAGAATTTGGGTGAATTGAAGACCTTGCTTTTGTGGTTGCTCTTATAATGACCACTGTTGCTAAATTTTCAATGATGTATTCATCTAGCCATATTTTCTGACACCTTTCTTTCTCATTCTATTAGCTTTGAGCAATTCTGCATTAATTTTGCAAATGAGAAACTGCAGCAACATTTTAATGAGGTACCAGCGCTTATTAATTAATCATTATTTAAGACTTAACTTTTTGTACTTCTTTATTTCATATAGTAATCTTTGGTAAGTGCAGCATGTATTTAAGATGCAGCAGGAAGAGTACAGAAGAGAGGAGATAAACTGGAGCTATATTGATTTTGTAGACAACCAAGACATTCTGGATTTGATTGAGAAGGTTTTAACATAATTTTCTGTGAAATTTATGTAACTTGTTATTCATCATATACCCCTTGATATTAAAATAATAAAATATATGATTTTTATTTGCAGAAACCAATCGGAATAATCTCACTTCTTGATGAAGCATGGTAAGAATAATCTCAACTTTGCTGAGATTTTCTTCTAGTCAAAACACTTCATTTTTTTTTATATTTTTGATATCATTTGTTTCTAGTTCTGAAATGCGGTATGCTTCCAAGATCTACACATGGAACATTTGCAACCAAGCTGTTTCAGAGCATCCAGTCCCATAAGAGACTTCAAAAGAACAAGTTATCACAAACTGATTTTTCACTATCTCATTATGCAGGAAAGGCATGTGACTCCCACTTCTTCTTCTTGGAAATCTGTAGATTTACATCTCACCACACACATTTTTTTTGTGTTTTTGTAATTCCACATTAGAATGTTTTTGGTTTTATTTTAGTTGCAATTGTGAGAAAACTACTTACTAGAATTAGGGAAATTTTTTTATCAAACATTAATGCAATATTTTTTCCATTCCCTTGTATGATAATTGCGGAGCTATCTGCAAATTTCTTAAGAGAAAACATGGGTGATATCCACACAATTAGGACATTCTTTGCAATTTGCAAATTATGAGATTATGGTTGTAAATGTCGAAGGACCTCAAAATTATTATAACATGATGAGATAGAGAAAAAAATCAGTATGCATGACTTCATGACTTGTAGGTGAACTATCAAACAGAGTTATTTCTGGAAAAAAATCGGGACTATATTGTTTTAGAACACCAGGCTCTTTTGTCTTCTTCAAAATGTCTCTTCATCTCTGGACTCTTTGGACTGCAAAAGGAGGAACCTTCAAGATCTTCTTACAAGTTCTCTTCAGTTGCGTCACGATTCAAGGTGGATGAAAATTTCAAATTAAAATGTTTATTTTTCATTCTCTCTTTCTATTGTGATAGCACTGAGTTTAGACTTATTTTTTTTCTATCAGCAACAACTCCAAGCACTTATGGAAACACTAAATTCAACAGAACCTCATTATATTCGGTGTATAAAACCAAGCTCTCTAAATTGCCCTCAGAAGTTTGAGAATCAGAGTGTGCTACATCAACTACGCTGTGGGGTTAGTTTCATTTTACCTTCAATGTATTATGTGTTGTAGGAAAACAGGTAGCTCTAGCGCACATCATATGATGATAATTGTATATTTGTTGACATCATCCAAATTACAAAAAAATAGATGAAATAAAATAAAATGAGATGTGTGTTCTGTATTGTTTACGACAAGCTAGGTATCAAATTTTATTCATTCTAAAAGCCACTTGGGCATCCATCACTCCATTTGAAATTTTCAACCATTTCTACCAATCAAGTATCGTTGGTTAGTCAAAGATCATTATTAGAGTCACTACAAATTACAAACTTAATGATTTTTGATGGACAATTAAATAAACTTAATTGCATGAAATTCGAAATACTATCAGTCTATAAGTTTGAAACTCTCCATAAAATTTTCCTATTTTTATAATTTTTAAATTTATTTGAAATATCATTGTCAAGATTCAAGATTGTTAAAATAACCATTGTCAAATAATCCCTTCCCATTAAGATATTAGATGGATGTTTTGCACCTAGAATTATCTGATTAACACATTTGTCTTTCATGTATGATTTTTCTTGGAGTAGCATACAGAGCTAGTAGTTTGAACGTTGTTAATTATTTGTTTTATATTATTACAGGGGGTACTTGAAGCTATAAGAATAAGTCTTGCAGGTTATCCGACCCGAAGAACTTACTCTGAGTTTGTGGATCGGTTCGGAATTATAGCGCAAGAGGATTTGTATGGAAGGTACTATCTTATTTTGCTTCATATAGTGTATCTCTTATCTGAATACAAAAGTTGTTAATTGAACTTTATGAATCTTCTCTGGACCAGGTTCGATGAAAAGACCCTGACTGAGAGGATTATAAAGAAACTAAATCTAGAGAACTTCCAAGTATGCCCTTTCATCATTACTAATCTATTGCCAACATAGTTTCTTTCTAAAACTGACTGGTCAAAATGGAATAACTTTTAATGAAATTAAATAATTAAAACAAGAAAAGATGTAATCCTTGTCCTTTAGTTTACAGCTGTAAAATGGTGAACATTAATTAGTGAACAATAATTACCTCCTTTTTTTTGCCAAATCCAGCAAGTAGCATAAGTTTGTATCTGAATTAGTGAACATTAATTAGTTAAGTTTTAATTCATTAATGAATTATACTCATTTCAATTCTTGTTATTTATTTGTTATACAGCTTGGAAGGACGAAGGTGTTTCTTAGAGCTGGCCAGATTGCAGTTTTAGATGCAAGGCGTGCAGAGGTTTTAGATAATGCAACAAAAATAATTCAGGGTCATGTGCGGACCTTCATTGCTCACAAGCATTTTCTTTTGACTAGACAGTCTGCTTAATATTCAAGCATTTTGCCGAGGTGCAACTCAATAATCCATTGTTCAATTCGTATCTTAAACAAACGAAAACTTTCCAAACATATTTAAAGAGGAAGGTTTGACAATTTTGTGTATCACAAGATGTCATAAACTTATTTTATAATTTATATTTCAAAATTTTACGCTCAAATTTCATGATTTTGAAGTTGTTTCATACTAAATCAAATGGTAACAAAATGAATGTTTTAAAATTAACCATGCATAGTTAACTAGATTCATTTATTTTGTTACAAATTGATCTAGTGTAAAATGACTTCTAAAAATCATGTAATTTTACGAGTGGACATCTATCATGAAAATTAATAATATTTGAAATTTGACTATCAAATTTTAAAATATAAATTAAAAAATAAGTTTGTGATATCTTGTGGCACACAATTTATAGTATCGAAACCCTAGATATCTAGCTTGTCTAATACAGTTAGCAAGTCATGGAGGATAGTGATCTACTAGCTCAATTCATTGCAAGCATTCCAAATTTGGGTCTGTTCAATTGCAATTAACCTAATTTTAGAGCTACAACATAAACTTGTCCATTTATTTTCTAAAAGAAGTCACTTTCAACAAATACCGAATATCCTGAAGAATGTCCAATAATTCCTGAAAACTTGACTATAGCTGAAATTACTGAACAAAGTTCGTGCTGCTTATGTCTCAGAGAAAGCAAGTGATATATAGTGTTTTGGCTGCAATGTCAGGTTGTTTGGCAAAAAATGATTATATGATGAAAAGGCAAGCAAAAGCAGCTATGCTTGTACAAAAGTTTTCAAGGAGGTGGATGTGCCGGAGAAGATACTTAAGTGTATGTTGTGCGGCATGTATTATTCAATCTACTATAAGAAGTTATTCAAGTAACCGCAGACTGATGCAAGCTAAGCAAAACAAAGCAGCAACCTGCATCCAGGTTCACCTTTGCTCTTATATAAAAAATATCAATAGAGGGAACATGGCATGTTGTGCTCATGTTAGCATGCATGTTATGTGAATCAAAACTGATGGAAAATATTAACAAATTGGAAATAGTTTTAGTGATTATTTATCATAGAAAAATGATCTTTTACTGAATAATTACTTTTTTCAGTACAGGAAGAATGCATGTTTATTGATATTTCAGTATAGAAAATCTAAGCATAGAACTGGACATGGTTTTTTTGATGCTATTTTCTATAGTAGTTAAAAATTATTTGTACAAGATCAACTAAAATGACCATGAATACGATGCAAAAAAATGAGACATGACATTTTACTATTATGATTTGTAATCTCTCAGAAAACTTATTACAGGCCCAATGGAGGATGTGGGTTGCGAGCAAATATTTCATTCAATACCAAAAATCAGTGGTATCAGTTCAATGTCATTGGAGAAAAAAGCTTGCTAAAAGAGAACTCATTCAGCTTAAAAAGGTTACTACTTGACATCTCAAAAATGATTGATTCGATAATATGTTTGAACAACAATTCAGGTGATACTTTTTAAATTTAATATGAAGGCTGCGAATGAAGCTGGTGCTTTGCGTGAGGCAAAAGGAAAACTGGAAAAGACTACGGAAGATCTTACTTTGCGGTTAACTTTGGAGAAGAGACTTAGGGTACTTCGTAATCTACACGATCTCATAAACTGAATATTTTGCTTATATCTGTTTTTAAGAAATATAAATTAGTGGAATGCACTGTGAAAATAATCACACCAAAATACAGATAACAGCTGAAGAATCAAAGACATCTGAGGTCTTAAAGTTTCAAGAAGCACTGGAAACTCTGAAAGGAGAGTTGGAAGCAGCGAAGCAGGAAATTGATGATGAAAAGAGTAAAAGCTCGTCACTAAAAGCTCAATTAGAGATACTTCATCACGAACAGCTGCAGAAGAGTCATTTGGAGATGGAAGAAATGAATAAGGAGAATTCCTTACTCAAGGCATGATTAAATTTTTTGTCCATTTTCTTGGTTTTGCATTCCTTTCTTGACCTTCTATACAATATAAACAGTGCAAATTTTAACTTAATGAAGAAGCGACAAATTAAATAATTACAAATTCACTGTGAGAATATCAAGAACTTCGTCTGTGTAGACTAACTTTTACATAGCATGTCCCAAGCCATGATAAAGCGATGAGTGTTGCGTTGGGTGTGGTTAGCCTTGCAATAAAATAACTGATCTTTATGAAAATGAAGCTAAGTTATGCTTTCATTGAGTTTCATTTCTAGCCTACCCTAATTTATATGGGATTAAAGATTTGATGTTGTATTGTCAGAATAACAAGGTTGAATAGATAAAAGCTACAACAATGCATTTAATGTTATTTGCTATCTTTACAGAGTCAAGCCGAGTGTTTGTTGAGGAGAAATGAAGAAATGGAGGAAGAACTTTTAAAGGCACAAAAATCAAGCCATGAAAACATGGAGAAGTTGATCGATTTGGAATCAAGATACTCCCATCTATGTCGAAACTTCGAGAAGTAATATATTTTGAATTCTTTGATATTTATATTCAGTTCTAGGCATAAATATTTCTACATAAGCTATTGTAGTTTATTATGTGAACTTGTAAACATACCAATGCTAGTTATAGACTTGTTTCATATCAGCAAGGGGGGGGAGCGGACAGACCTAATTAGGGTGAGACAATGTTAGGATAGGTTGGGCTTTCAATGGATTGGATCTAGTATGATTCAGATACAGATTCATAAAAAAATTATAAGATTCATATTTGGATCGATATTCAATTAAAATGTGAGGATCCAAATGTGAATCAATATCCATTTATATGGTGAATATCGGATCAGATTCGGATCATAGTTCGGATTTTGTATTTAAATGTTTAAAGTAGTACATTACATGTTTAACAATTTCTATAATAAATATAACTTAATATTAACTTAATATCTAATTATTATTGAGACTAATCTAACTATTATAATTATGATTATAAAGTTTGCTATAGAAAAAGAGTTGTTATCATATACATTTTGCTATTAAAAACTTCAAAAATAATAATAATTTATCGGATTTATAATGGATTTGGATTTTGATCATGCAAAACTCAAATGCAAATCCAAAAAGTAGAGGTGATAATTGGTCGGGTCGGTCAGTTTGACCTTTTGAAAGAAATCGGGTTGGGTCAGATCAAGGTTAGGGTCGGATCGGGTTGAGTCAATTTATATGCTGACTTTTTTCAAATCTTAGATTGATTTCGATTGGATTACAGATCATTTGATCTTAGGTCAAATTTGAGTTAGGTCGGGTAAGGTCAGTTTGACTTTTTTTTTTTAAATCGAGTTGGGTCCGAACAGGTTTCTCAAGTCAGATTTTGCCATCTCTATGAAAAAAATAAAGTGTAACATTTTTCAAGATACATATGCGGGATTTGATAAACTATTAGATAATTTTCTTAGATTCATATGTTGGTCCATTCATGCAGATTGAGATCGAATTTTCGGGTTTTGAATATTCATTGACAGCCCTGATCCTATGGGTAGAGCATAAGTTAAGTATGATTTTGGATTCTTTTTTTATGTTAGAAGTATAATTTTGAAGGCATACTTTGCAAAATATTTTATAGACGGGGGTATATTAACAATTACATTGAAACTGAAGTGTATTTGTATTTTTTTAAGAAGTATAATACTAATGTATACTTTGAATTTTTTTTTGGGTGGGGGTTGGCGGGATTGTCCTCTTCTTGCATGCTTGGCTCTACTCGTGCATATCATATTTGCAGCCTGCAGCCTGAAAATCTAAGCATAAGCAGTTTTGCATTATTAGAATTAACTTCAGAAAATGTTGTTTCTACCTTTTATTTTGTTTGATTTTATTTTACAGTTTGGAATTGAGACGCTCCAATCTGGAAGAGGAGAATCAGATTCTTAGGCAAAGAGCATTAAGCTTGTCTCCCAGAGGCCTATCTGTTGCTATTAGACCTTTCTCTGAGGTTATCTGGCATTCAGTTCTATTTTCTCCCTCCATTTGTCTGTTGCTATTATTCATTGTTTAACAAATTTATCACTTCTACCTGGCTATTTCAGAACTATGGAGTTGCCTCTCCATCCCATCTTAGTCCAAGGTCCATCTTTGTAAGACTACTGATTGCAGTGCATTTAACTTCATCCTGCTTAATGCGTCTCTCTTTCTCTTACTAATGCATGCATTCATTTTGATTGTAGGAGAATTCTCCAACATTTAAACTATTACCTGTTCCACACAATTTATTGGACTCAAGGAGATCAAAGATCGCTGCTGAGAGGCATGAGGTACACAAAATTTGTACTGTGGGTTATGCATTAGTCACAAATCTCCTTTTATTTTTTTCCCTTTTGGGGGTTGATGGTTCTGAAGGACTGATGTTAATTACCTTATTATGACCCTGAATAACATAATAGCTTTTTGTGCCTAGATGTAATTAAATTTATGGTTTTCTTTAAACATTGAAATTAACAGGAGTATCAAGATTTGCTTAAAAGGTGTATAAAAGAAGAGTTGGGATTCAAAGAAGGGAAACCGATGGCAGCTTGTCTCATTTATAAATGCCTTCTCCACTGGGGAGTTTTTGAGACTGAAAGGACAACCATTTTCGACTTTATAATAGCATCCATCAATTCTGTTCTCAAGGTACTATCTAACTTAAAATGTTTCTCTTCTTGGACCTTTGTGTTTTGTCTCAAATTCACATAATAGGTTGAAAATGCCTATCAATTGCTATAGTTTTTATTGCAGCTTAAAATTATTGTAGAAATCTTCCTTTTAAGTTTTCTTCCTCATCTTTTAGGTGGAGAGTGAGAAAGATGTATTACCGTACTGGCTAGCCAATGCATCAGCACTTTTGTGTCTCTTACAAAGGAATCTTCGATCAAGTAACTCAGGGCCTCCTATACTAATTGGAAGAGCACTACCAGTTGGTTTTCTTATAACTTCTCTTCGTTAATTTTTAAAAACGCAAGTTGTTGCGTTGAATTGACATAGTTTTTATTTGGGTAATGTTAGGTCGCAAAATCACCTATGAAAGGAGGAAAAGAGGAGCACTTACCTGGTATTGATGCAAGGTATCCAGCTATGCTATTCAAGCAACAGCTAACTGCCTGCTTGGAGAAGATTTTTGGATTAATCAGGGATAACCTAAAGAAAGAGATATCACCGCTTTTAAGCCTTTGCATTCAGGTATAGCTTTGTTTTAATTTAAGGTTTCTTATTTATCTATTGAAGTGTTTTTTGAATGTAGTTTTTTTGGTGTGATGTAATAAACCTTAGGCTTCTGGACTCAAGCAAATTATTTCAATGTAGTGTATGCAATATGTTGCCAAAGCTATTACACGAAGAACATGTAGAAACTTACGGACGAAAGATAAAAGAAATTGCTTTCAGGGATTCACCTAGTTTGAGATTTGCTCAAATAGTTGAATATGAATCCAGTGTACTGTATGCTTACCTCATTGTTCATGAGCCAACTTTTAGGACAAAGAGCCTCGAGTAAAATGGGGTGTACACTTCCCAAACAATGCTCATTTTTCTCTTTTAAATGTGTTATGACAGGCTCCAAAAGCTACAAGGTCCAAGAGTGGAAGAAGAGTA
Organism: Schoenoplectus tabernaemontani; assembly: GCA_037127355.1. Lineage (NCBI taxonomy): Eukaryota > Viridiplantae > Streptophyta > Magnoliopsida > Poales > Cyperaceae > Schoenoplectus > Schoenoplectus tabernaemontani. The sequence continues at coordinate 11,576,324 of CM073743.1, forward strand.
GGTTCACCCGAAGAATGGCCTGAAAAACCACCACTGAGTTCTCACTGGGATCACATCATTAATTTTCTAGATTCTCTTATGGAGCGGCTACGGAACAATTATGTGAGTTCCTTTTGTAGGAGTCCTTTTTGCTTATGACATCATGTTCCGGACCACAAGACAAAAAAAGCCTCATCGATAGTTTTTTAATCTTTAGTCATTCTATTCTAGGATTAGGAAGACACTGGAAGTGCAGTGTTCTTTGTGGTTTTAGGGCAGGTTACTAAATTTTCAGGTTGGAACTTCAACACTTAAATACGACAAATCTGATAGGATTTAGAAGGGATTGGGCATAATCTGAGTTGAGATTAAAAAATTGAGTCATTCAAACTTCAGAGATATTGCTGTCGGGTGATATCAGCTTGATTTTGCCTTATTGGTTTGCTCTGGATTATGCCAGCTCTTGACAGATTTTGTTAATCAGGTGCCTTCATTCTTTGTGCGCAAGCTTATAACACAAGTTTTTTCATTCATCAACATCCAGCTGTTTAACAGGTCTGTAGTTATTGACAAAAAAAGAATAACAAACAAGTATAGATACTTTTTGAAACTAGGCACTTATTTCCTTTTTGTTCCTCAGTTTGTTGCTTCGAAGGGAATGCTGCACATTTTCAAATGGTGAATATGTCAAATCAGGGCTTCAGGTGCTTGAGAAGTGGATTGCTGATGCGACAGAAGAGGTATCATAGAATTTTCCAACACTTGTGGATTTTTTAGGGGAGTACCATTTATGCCGTCAGTAATTTACCTTGTGTGGGTATATTCCTAAACATATAGGATATACAGATTTTTCAGAAATATAACTAAAGACTAAATAAAATATGTCCACTTCTAAAGGGTATGTCAGTATGGTATCTTTTGCAAGGATTAGTAATGGAATGCCTATAATTTTCATAGAAATCTAGGGAAGTTAGAATTTAAGCTTTTATAATTTTTAGCACACAGGCTCAGCAGGCGATGAGCTAAATTATATTCGACAAGCAGTTGGATTTCTGGTAATAACTAAATGTTATTTGTACAATATATATTTTTTTATTTCACTTTTTCTTGTTGTTTTATTTATATGTAATACCAATATTAGTTGTAAACTGTTAATAAATTACAGATACTGCCTCAGAAAAGAAAGAAGACACTTGATGAGATCAAACAAGAAATTTGCCCAGTCAGTGTTTTGACTTTTTATATGTGACCCCCTTAACAGATCAAGCTATGATATCAAATTGTCATTCGCTTATTTTCATTCTTTATATCAGGCATTGAGTGTCAGGCAGATATATCGAATATGTACAATGTATTGGGATGACAAGTATGGTGCACAAAGTGTTTCAACAGAGGCACGTCTGTCTTTACTCTTTATCACTTTCTTCCCTCTTCATTGCTTGAAATTCTGTCAATACACTACTAACATCCCTGAAGTTCTAAAAGCCTAATGTTTAATAAAATTAACAATAACAGGTGGTAGCCACGATGAGGGACATGGTAAACAAAGAGTCCCAAAATCTTCTATCCAACTCCTTTTTACTTGATGATGACTTGAGGCAAGTATATTTTAATTTTCTCTCTCTTTGAATGTACCTAAAACCATTCCAAACACATAAATTTAGGTTTCAGTAACTAATATTTTGCATATATGTTATTTCAGCATTCCTTTTTCAGCAGAGGAGATATCAAAGTCAGTACCTCTTCTAGATCCATCAAATATTGATCCACCACCTTCATTTTGTCAGATCCAAGCTGCTCAGTTCTTGATACAGCATCTTGATACAGAAGCTGCTCAAGTTCAAAAGCATTCTTAAAATAAAATCAGTGAAAAATCCAAAATTGTTCTTCAGTTAGGCAATAAGCCTTGATTCTCTGGTTCCCAGTGAATCAAGTTGTTCATAGGTACATAGAATATTTCACAAAAATTCTTAGTTTCTCTTTTCCTCAATGGAGCTCTAGAAAAGAAGATAGGTGTACAGGTGTAATTCTGCAATTGGATTAATTCATTCCCCAATTTTCCTGGCCAGCAAACTTAGTACTGTACAGACAACATACCGGCACCACTTCGCTTCATATCATTTTGCGGTTTCCATTTTGTAGCTTATTCTCAGATGCAACTTCGTTAAAAGTATATGCGGAGACTGTAATTGTAGTTGAGCGTTGCAATTTCTCTAAACTGACTAGCGGATAATGCCATTTTTGTAATAGAGTGATTTTAGTGCATTTATTATTATTATTTTTTTGCATTTTACTTTGTACAAAGAAAACATACGCATTATATTATAAAATTGTGTGTGATACATTGATTATGATCCAGATTTTGTCGTTTGTAATTTGCATGCGGAAATAGTAGAATTAAGGAGGTTATATAATGAGGGTGGATGCATGATTTTGATTTGGGGATAATTATCGGGTTATAATAGTTTATCGGGTTCAAATTCATTAACTAATCGGTTACTAAATAAAAAATTAATAATTTAATGTATACTATTACCTAATAAAAAATTATTAAAATAATATTTTTATACATATTTAAAATAACAACAAAGTAATAAATAATTAAGTTGATGATGAAAGTTTTTCACTATGGAATTTCGTATTTTAAAATTTTTGCATAATTATTTCATTATATGCGATATTAAATATTTTTTTCTCAATCAAAATAATTAAACAATTCAGGGGCAGTTTTTTTTTTTTTTTAAGAATGATATATTACCTAAAAACATTATTTTTCAAACTGCCCCGCTATATAACCCGTTTTAGGATGCTCTCAGTTTCTCAAATAATTTTTCAACTATATTATATTGTAATTTCTCACAGGGACGGATTCAGATTTTATGTCGGAAGGGGGGCAAAAATTAAATTTCTAAAGGCAAAATAAATATATTTTTTATTTTTTTTTAAAATATACTATTTACAAAGATATTTATACAAACCATATGGATCTGTCCCTGATTTCTCATACATCGTGCTTCATAAAGTTGAATAAAAGTGAAGGGGATGAAACAGAAGGGGAAAGGGAAGGGTTGTCTTATACGAAGAGAGCTGTAAAGTAGTCGCCTAGTGGGAAGAGGTTATTTGATAAATTTTCTAAATTGTTCCGCTGTCCTCTTGTCTAGGCTCCGATTTGGTTTTACATTTTTAAGCCGTCGGAAATGACTTTCTCACTCCCCCCAATGGCCCATGTTGTACTTCTAACTTGTAATTAGAAGTGAATGAGGGTTTGGATGAGAATGGTGAAGTGAAATTGGATGATTTTTCGGAGAATTTGAATAGAAAATAGAGATTTTGATATTTGTGGGTAAGAAGGGATAAAGAAGATAAGGATAAAAGAGAATAAAAGTTTAATATAATTTGATTTATTTTTATTTTTATTTTTTTATGATTATTATAATAGAAGGGGTGTATATGTCTCAATCATTCATCCAACTTTTTAATTTTACTAAATATCTCCCACTAATTATTTATTATAACACCACCTAATACAATTATCTAAAATACAACATTCTACTTTTTTTATCCTGAAGCGAGTAACGTGGCGCCTTAGCCTCGTAGTCATTTGTCATCGAATCCCCGCCTCCAGACAAATGTTTCACACGTTAAAATTACCATATATAATCTTATGATCATACAATAAAAGATAACTTTTCATATCCCACTAGTGTTAAGAACTTGGACATGAACAAAAATAATCAAATTGAATTTGATGTTTATTAATTCAATTATAGTTGTCATACTTTAAATTTATACGTGTCAGCCGAGCTTAAATGTCCCAAAACAGACTCCAAATATGCTGTTATTCGTGTAGAAAAATAGGATTTTATTATTTATTTTAAAAAATTATAAATATGTTCTTTTATAGTCCATCAAATTTCATTAATATTTGATACTTCAAAAATTATCAAATTTAACGATCTTTCATTAATATTTACAACGTTTTCAAATTCATAATATTTAATGGACTATCAAACATTAATGAAATTATATAAAATTTAATAGACTATCAATCTATAAAATTAAATAAAATTTAATAGACTATCAATCTGTAGAAAACATATTTATAAACTTTTTTTTTATTTTTAAAACTTCTTTTCTATTTAAAAATAAATAACATGACCTATTTATTTTTCTAAGGATAACAGCAGATTTGGAGCCCCAAAACAAACGTCCCCTTCCGCCATATGGCCCACACCTTTTTATGATTTTATCTTACAAAATACGCTCAATTTAGTCCCGGAAAGACCACCAACAAATACCTACGCGCTTGAGCTACTTGTTCAAAATCTACCGTGTTAGAATTTTTTTTTAGACCTGGTCAACTTCTCATGAAACGGTACTTACCCTAGTCTGATCCGGTTCTTTCCTCTTAACATCATAGTTAAACCTGAAGCCATGTACATTAACTCATGTACATCAATTGGACAATTCGCAAAAAGGCTCGCATATCTTGCACGTGCATGAATCCCTACTAAGCATCCATCAAAACTGACAAAATTTTCAAGCCAACATCTGTAACAAAAAGGTTAAAAATCCCCCATCCTTACTGTTAGGAAAGAGAGCAAACAGTAGATTCTTTTCTACTAAAGAATCACAACAGTACCTAACAAGATACAAAGTAATTCAATGCAATATATAAGATCGTCACAGTAACCCTGCCTCCATGAGATTTCTCCTCCGGAGGGTCTCATCAACTAGCTTAAATGTCTTCTTTACAAGCTTCTGATCCAAGGCTGTTGTTCTATATATTTTGAACACTCGATCCACACGGTCAGGTTTGCTACTGTGGAAATATAACTCTTCAAACTTCTTTTTCACAAACCTGTTGGTAACTTCAAATTTAGATGGCGCCCATAATTTTACAAGTTTATCATATTTTTTTCCTTCTTTACAAAAAAAACATTTTCAGTGAGTCAAAGTCTCCAGAAAGTAGTAAGAATTTAGAACTAGAATTGTTCACATAAGATTAAAAAAAGAAAACAAACTTACTCATAAGCATGTTCAACCTCATGCTTTCCTGATGCGGTAGGATGGTAATCTTTAAACCAATCGCACACACTTAATGGAACCTATCAGATATAAATAAGTCACTTTCCACCAACCACTACTAAATATTAAAAATAACATACACATTTACATTAAAGGAATGCGGAACTCACCTTTTGAACTTTCTTCTCAAAGATATCAAATTTATTGAGAAAGAGCATGAATGATGTTTTCTGCATAAAAGTTTTACAGAAGGGTTAATTGGGGAATTTGAGTGGATAATATGATATGAAATAATGGAAATGAAGAATTGGAAAAAGGTACCTCGAAGCATTTTTGTTTTAAGACCCAATCAAAGAGTTCCTTGGTCTCCATCATCCGATTCTTAGTTTCATCCTCAAAAAGTGTCTGATCATACCTGAACCAACCATAACAATTAAAACTAACAACAACAATGGATTTTCTGCTTTTCATTCTTTTCTTTTTTTACCAACATGAAATAATGAGCTGGTTAGATAAAATTTAAGAACATAAAGGCAGAGATTCACTTTTTTGGTTGATGTGCAACAATTCCTTGTGAAGAAACCCAATTTATCTTGTATCATGATATTTCTGGGCCGAAGGCCTCAAACTTCTCTTTCCCCATTTTAAGTGGTGATATAATGGTCAAGATGCTCTACTATAAATATTATGTACACAAGTACAAAGCAATGATGGTTCATGGTTCCTTGAACATCATAAACCAGAACTTTTTTTCTTGCATTAAATTAATTTAATTTTATAAAAAGGTCGTTAGTTTTCTTCATTACATAATTTGAAACTGCCTGCTTTTACTACATGGAAGACCACTTCTATGCTGATCATTAATCTTTTTCTTTCATAGATGTGCATAAGCTAATCCACTCAGTCAGAGCCCTCATTCATGGTTACTTGAACATCATAAACCAGAACTACTTTGTCTGCATTAATTTAATTTTATAAAAAGGTTGTTAGTTTTCTTCATTACATAATTTGAAACTGCCTGCTTTTACTACATGGAAGACCACTTCTATGTTGATCATTAATCTTTTTCTTTCATAGATGTGCATAAGCTAATCCACTCGGTCAGAGCCCTCATTCTTGCACTTCATCTTTCCTAATGCGAAAGCACACCCCGTTGAAACTTGGATTTTGTCCTCCATTATGATTTCAAGCTGGGTGGGTTATTGCATTTTCATTGCTACATATCTCATGAGTTGGTCCCCAGCCAAAATGATACCTCTTCCTCATTTGTGTAGAGATAAGCAATGAGAAAAGCGGCTGCTTTAGGAATCTTCTTTTAGGGTAAACATCCATGCTTCTTTTAGGGGTATGCATGATTCTAATATACAAAATTATACACCATATAGACACAATTTCCAGGGACATAAATGAAATCTCCAATCAAAATATAAGGAACAAAATAGGTACATGCAAACTTACTCGCTGATGGCAGCACAGAATATAACAGCGGTAACACCTTCAAAAAGATGAATCCATTTCCTTCTCTCATTTCTCTGACCCCCCACATCATACAACTTGTACACTTCTCCACTTTTCTTGCTTTCTCCAACTGGGCTGGTGAGAAACCATTTCTTTTTATTAGATTCAATATGACAAAACACCCAACAATGAACTTCACAATAAACCGTGTAATAGCAAAGATTAAAAAAAGAACAGGTTTATCATAATCATTAATTTTGGGACCTAGAAAATGCAATTAATTTAATAGTTCAACATGTACTGCAGAGACCTCATTTAACTGATAACCCTAATCACTAAGCTAATGAGAATAAAACTAAAAATGAAATGTATTTCTGGTAAGATAATGAAGCAGAGTATAATTTCCCTTTAGAGAGAAGTACATTAAAATAGACTCCCTGACAATATAATATATGTGCTATTGGTGAATACCAAAAAGTTTTAGGTTTAACTATTAAGAAAAGCATGTTCTCAGTTCTCGACCAAAAACTAATGAAGAGGCAGTAAAATCATGAAGAACACTGGAAGTTATTTACCTGAACTGAATTTCCACTACCCCAGATGTACGCACTCTTGCATATAGCACATCCTCCTATTATTGTATTGTACCAATGAGATATATGATCATTATTAGTTTAAGAAATTGCTACAATGATAGGTGGTTGGAAATTTAAAAAATTTAGTAAAATTACTTACCTTTGTGGGAACATAATCCAGCAGAGAGAATCGCTCTAGATTTTCCATGAAATATTGTGCACAATCAGGAATTTGTAACATACTTCCATGAGAGAAAGTTTCCTGAAAGAAACACTGTTAAGTCCAACAATTTCAATAATGCATTTGTACTTTGCAGATACCTTGAAATAAATTGCACCTGAATAGCTGAATCCTGCCATAGGCTTTTTATGTCCTGTGCGATATCTTTTGTAAGGAAGGGGTGATCCAACCTGCTGCCTAATTCTGATAGCCTTTCTCCTTTCTCCTGTTTAGTCACATTGTAATTTGCTGACTTAACAACAAAAATCAAGTAGAAGATGACAACTGCAATAATATCAGTACCAAGAGCAGAAGTCCTGGTACAGTTACAATTGATGTTTAATTATATTATTCTTATTTTCATTATGGGCTTACACTATAAGAAACAATTTTATTCACATAAGTCTTATGTACACAATTCGACAGAACCAAAATATAAAGAATAAAATAACCTTTCAGGGGAGACGTCAAACCTTGTTATCTGGTGATACTACATACTTTGATGATTCTGATTCAATCTGAGCCAACTCCTTTGCACCGTCATACAATATCTGTTTAAAAAATTCCTTGGTCAAACAGACACATTGTTGGACATGATTGTTTAACAATAACAAAGTCAATGGCTTATTCTGCTACCAAAAGGCAGAATTGGCTTACTTCTTCAACAACTCCTTGAATATATAATAAAGTGACAAAAAGACAAACACACCCTTAGTGTTTTCATACTTTAATTGTCTGATAAACATTGGCATGAACAACTGAAGTATAGCTCCTCAACTCAGCCTCACTGAATCCCATGTGAAACAGAAGTTTAATCTGCATTCAAATTAATTAAAGAAGTAAAAGAAGGGCCTTACATCTTACTTGCACCTTAAAAATATGGTTGCTACAGAAACAACCCTTGAAAAATAGCCATGTTGTCTGTTTAGGATAATAGCATTAAATTTTATTTATTTTCCTTCCAAAAGAATCTCAATGACATGACATGACATGAGTGGCTCATAAATTTTTATAGTACAAGCACTTTCAAAAGGTGTAGTCTAACGGAACAGATTTGGTCTCTAAAACAATTTCACAGTAACAACACTTTTCTTATATACCCTTCTAACTATCTAAATATTGAAATATTATTTTTATTTTGTGATAAATCAGGCTCATCCCCACAGTAGTCCGTAGAGTATGAGAATTATCTTAGTAATAGCATTTGATGAAACTTCGTCATGCAAAATACAATTGCAGAAAAGTCATTCAGAGAGAGCTAGTTGTCTTTGCATTTCTTGTGACTAGGCATGGCATTTACTATTGTGGATTAGTGGGGCTTCCGCGTGCAATTCCATGCAATATAACAGGCTCACCTGCTTAAAAATTGTTGATTTCCCTGATTCGCCAGCACCTTAGGAAAAAAAAAGTTCCTCCGTCAGTTAAAGCATTGATGAAATTGGATCGGAACAAAAGCACTTAAATTTCGTCTCGAAAGAAATTTCTTTCCCAAACAAAGAAAAATGCATACCAAGTAGCAGTAGTCTATGAATATGTTGCTCAGCCTTTGTTTCTTGCAAAATCCTTCGATCAATTTCCACGGCCTACAAATTGAAACTATCTACATGAACAATCGATTAGAAGAATAGAACACATGCAAGAGTAAAATGCAACATTAGGTCACAAAACCTTCAAATTTTCCTCAGAATTAGCCTCATTGACAGAATGTGATCTACTACAAGAAGAACCCATGCCTTCAAGCAAATAGCAAAGCGCGGGCATCGTACTAGAGTCTTCTCAACGAAACCATTGCCTAGAATAAGAAAAAAGAACAATAAGAAACTGTCAGTAGAAATAAGCAATGAAAAGGCAATCCACTGGAGATCTCAAGTACGAAAGATGCCAAATCGAGATGTTTGTGGTAAATCAATCCGGCTGTAAGAGATTAATCTACTCGGAAAAGGGGCAGTGTGCTCCAAAATCGATCACAAACCTGTTTGATTAGAAGAAAAATCTAAAAGAAATGGGTTCACGGTTCCTGTCCTCCTGAGGTGAAAAAAATTCGCGCGCAGGAATAGTAGCAAGGCACTGAGGCGAAGAAGTCGAAGTGAGACTGAGAGTGGAGATCTGAAGCAAGCAAGCACCTGGCAAGAAGACATCATTAGCTGGCAAGATCCTCCCCATTTCACAAAGAACTGGAGAACGATGAAATCCGCTATGTCAAATATTGACCGTCCGATCGGGATTGAACATCCCACATCGATTTTTGAGGTCGATTGCCTGTGCGTCCAGCGGTCCAGCCTTCCATGCATTTGATATATGAATTGACAGAAATAGACATCAGCCGCGAACTTGTTTATGTGGATAAGACGTTGAGGATTTACACATGGACCCCATTTGTCAGAGATGTATTAGCAGTGAATCTGTTAAAATCTTCTTGATTTATTCAATTATGGAGCTATGTAATTATAGTGCGGTCTTGCTGAGGAGCCTGGGGGAATGGGGAACGGCGTGACAGATGAGCAGACGCTTGTTCTCGAGGGGGTCAAGAGGCAGATTCTACGAACTTAACAGCTGTGTGTTTTGACTGGATTGACAAGGCCCTGCCTTTTCGACACGTATTTGCTTTTGCAGAGGGATCAGGCAGGCCGATGCAGGTCCTCTGAGGTGGATACTAGTCAATGACGACGTGTGACCCCAGCCTCAGTGCAACTGTGCAAGGACAAGAAAAAAAACACAGATTTTTTTTTATAAATAAAATAAAATAAATAAGAAGGATCGAACTAAAGCTTAATCCTATTTTTTTTTTTATAAATTTTTAATTTTTGATTATTTTTTTAACTTTTTCAAACTATTAAATATATTATTATATACTTAATAATCAATTAAAAATTTAATGGTTCTTCTTAATAATTTTCATATTATTATATATAGATTGTTTAATAGTTAATTAGTGCATTTATATTTTTTTCTTATAGCAAAACAATGATCAAGTCATCCAAACAAGAATGAAGCAAATTATTGTTAATATATTAAGTTAGCGAGTTGGCTAATAAAAAATAATTCATCAATATAATTTTTAAATTTAAACATATAATTGAAGAACCTATAAATATAAATATATTTTTCGATCAAATATAAATAAGTATTTGATAGATAATAAAATTATATCAGTAAATATTTTTTTTAATTTTTTTAAAAATATACATAATTACAATGATGATTTAAAAAAAAGTCAGGGGCGGTCACTTTTCCGTATATTTTGCCCATCTTTCTGTCTTATTTATGATTGTGCTGAATTTTACAAATAATATGATATTTTTTCGTATTATTCATAAAAATTATATATTTTGTTTTGTTATTAAAATATTTAAAAATTATTAAGAAGAAACAACTAAAATTTTAATTGATTATTAAGTACATAACAATATGCTTAATAGTTTGAAAAAGTTTCAAAAAAATCTAATTGAAAATTAAAAAAATTAAAAAAATGGGACTAAATTTTAAATTTAGTTGAAACTCAAGTCTGACTATGAGTGCATATTTCCACTGAAATCATATCATTTCTTTATTTTTTATTTTATTTGCCAAAAAAATATGGAAAAAATTATCCTCTTCGGGAGTAGGTTCGATGCCCATCGGATCCATCTCAGTTCGATGGGATATATTTCGCGTATGATCAAATGGAGTATGAATCTTAAAAATATTCGATAGATGAATTTTAAAAATATTTAGATAGAACCATCGAACCAATAGATGAGTCTGATACTCATTAATTCTCCCTCATCCCCTTATCTTCTGCATGAGCATAAATGCAAAAGTCAAAACAATCAAGCGATTTTAATGTGTTTCGAATCATTTTTCTTCCGAATTGGTGCTCTAAAGTTCATAAAAATTAAATATATTATAAAACACTTTGAGAGTTTTTCTAAAAAATATAAAAAATATTAAATTTTGATAAATGAATAAAATATTATGAGTATTAAAAGTTAATGTTGTCAAGATGGCTATGTTTTAAGGAAGTGGTCTTCTCAGAAAAGACCGCTTTTAGAAAACGATCTTTTATTAGAGGACGGAAGCGATTTTTCTAATTTTCTAATTTTTTAAAAGAATATTGGTTATATGTCACTTCACGATTCAAAATTTAGAAAAATATCATTCTAAACTTCAAATTTAAGGAAGTAATACTCCAAACTTATTTTTTTTCTAATTTTACCATTTTAACACATTTTTTTATTAAAAAGTGTATGCATATAAAACAATACTTTTATATTTTTAGGAGTACTTCTAATCCAAATACATTTCCAAAAATACTTTGTAGTATCCATACATATCTCAAAATCTCTCTTATATCTCTCACTGATTGATTCATTCTCTGATTTTTTTTCGTTCGACCTTTTGTCTTTGAAACTCATGGAATAACCAATGGTTGATAAGCTACCTCAATTTTGGGTTGAACATTTTAATTTTTGAGGCCTCTTCATATTCTCACGGCTTTATGTAGCGTTCATCCCAGCATGATTAAAAAAACGTCCAATTATAAATCATTTTTTATCCACTTACTATCATTCCCCCTGAAATAATAAGTATTTTGATAATAAAAAATAATTAATAATATTATAAGGACTTGTATATCAAAATCGACTTTCCTATATATTACTGGTCACTATATGTGATGCAAACACCATGTCCTAATAATTTGTTAAATTGATAATAAGGAGATGTGATTATCAAAATTAGCTGAATTAGACCAAAGTACAAATCGTACATTATCTGATGGACCAACTTGAGATTGAGAGTACATTCATTTTAGGTTTTTGTATGAAAGTTGATGAGCTAAAGGTCAGCAGTGAGTTGAGAGAGAAATGATGCTTATGTGTGAGAGAGAAAGGAGAAGAGATGAGAAAGCGTAACGAGTGATCTTCGACAATGATTGTCGGAGGAGGCCAACGTGAGGAGCTCCAGCTCTCTCTCTCTCTTGAAAAACCTGACAGAAACTATTACTCTTTCTCTTCTTTTGTTAAGATATTTGCTTGTGAAATCCCCTCTGCACACCCGAGACCAACAAGGCAACGAACAGTGTAAATAGGGCTGTCAACGAATTCCGTTTCGACCGTGTTTCGTTTCGTTTCGTGGTAACGAAACGGTTAACGAAATGAATTTATGTTTCGTTTTATTAAACGAAACGGTTAACGAAACTGTTTTCTATTTCGCGAAACGGCCGAAACGGTTAACGAAACGGTATTTTTCATTTCGTTAAGAGTATTTCAGTGTAAAATTCCGTTTCGACCGCGTTTCGTTTCGTTTCGTGATAAACGAAACAGTTAACGAAACGATTTTCTGTTTCGTTTATTAAACGAAACGGTTAACGAAACTGTTTTCTGTTTCGTTTATTAAACGAAACGGTTAACGAAACGGTATTGTTTCGTCACCGTTTCGGCCGTTTGACAGCCCTAAGTGTAAAAGGGCCGCAATACACATACAAGCTTTTCTCCCCGCTCCAAGTACCCTACACCAGAAACATGTGATGACAACCATAACCCAGATGCACTTTAGATATCAACTGAGCCTAATGGAATGGAAGCTCACAAGTCATAGTACCTACACTATCAACTCTTTTTATAATTTTTTTGCAGGTACAGGGAAAATCAAATTTGTATTTCCACCATTATGGAAAACAAAGACCCTCCATCAGTGAGGCTCTTCTTCTATGTGTTAATCAATGACAAACTATTTACAAAGTAAATCATAAGGTGAAGGAAAATACAGTTCGCACAAACCGATTGTATCATGTGCAAAGCAATGTCCCAACGAATCAGCTTTTTGCACCTTTTCTTCTTATGCTCATACATTATATCTCTATGGATGGCTCTGCAACTGCATTTCCAAATCCCGCTAATATCACCTGACTTATTGGTGGTGAAGATAATACAAAAAGGTTACGATAATATAAAACTCATGTTTTCATCAAAAGCCTAACTTTGCACTCGATCATGCTCATTGTTTGTTGGCACCTATGGAAGCAGGTGGAATAACTATATTTTTAATGACATTACAATGTCTTCGAAGGTGCCTACACAGGTTATTCTCAATAGAGTATTTGCAGATGTCAAACTCTGGAGGAAATGATGTTGATGGTCTGTGCTGGTTGCGTCCGGGGAAGCAGAAAAAACAATGTAATAGTTGGTTATCGAAAGAAGCCAGGGTTTTGAGTAATGTTTTAGCGGTCTTCTGTTATAAGTTTTTTTTTATTATTGAGTGAGTTGAGAGGCATGCAATGTACTACATGATGCATTGCATGATGTGTTTTGTGATGGTTAGTATGTAATATTTTTCTTTATTCTAAATAAAATTTTGACGGCCGCTGTTAAGTTTTCAAAAGAAAGAAAAAGTACGAAGGAAATTTTGAGAAAGAGAAGAGAGAAATATTAAATCTGGCATGTCAGTAAATTACTTGATGAACGGTTCACATTTAATGTCAAGATGAGATAAATTACCAAGTGTTTCATGAGGGTATTTTAGATATTATAAGATTTGTTATATTTTTAATAATAAAATTATACATTTATATAGTTTGAATGATAAAATTAAAAATTAATTGAGTTTAAAGTAGCATTTTTTAAAAATTCAAACTTTCAAGTAGTATTTTTCAAAATTCAAAATTTTAAAGTGACATTCAATTAATTTCCCCTTTTTTAATTTTTATAATTTTATAATTTTGATTTTTTTTTCCGACATAAAAAGATCTCACCGTGGTACCATAGTGTTTCTCCCAATAATAATATATCATATTTAATTTTGTTTAGATCATTTTATCTAGTTAAATTCAATTATATATATATATATATATATATATATATATATATTCTCTCTTTTATTTAAAATATATGGACATGATATACTTAAGGTGAGTTTTAACTATTAACATGATCTATTTTTTAGTATTACTCTTAAAGATTATCATGTTTAATTATATTATTATTATATCAATTTTTAGTTTTTAAAAAATATGTTTAAATTTTTTAATGTCATTTTTATTAAACATATTTAAATATTTATTTTAGAATTATTTTGTTGAGATGAAACCAAATTACAATCCTAACAAGAATAAAGCCTCGGATGCTGCATAGAACTCTGTATATTGTACGACATATAACGATTAATGTCTTACCTCTTCACCTCAAGTGCCTTGTCGACAGGAAAATTTTGATCGTGCTTTCCCCATATAATAAGAACATTCTGTAAGCAAATAAATGACCCAGCTTAGCATCAATATAATCGCACATTATGGATATTATTATTGGAAGAGGATCCACGTTGTTCCATAATAATATCCAAATAACTCAAATCATTAACAAGATCCAACACCAATATATTTAGTGTATAACCGGTGTCAGTAATATTAATTCTCGAATAATTATTTTTCAAAATTTTGAATTGATCTATATTTGTCATGTACCATGCTCCATTTGTTTATTTGTTTATGCATCAGGAGCCCACGATTCAATAGACACATTTTTAATATTTCATTATTTCTTTTTAACTACCAGTAGCTATCCACGTGAACTCCAATTTCTACATTTTTTTACATGTATTAGGCCGAGGGGAAAAAATTGCACAATACAAAAAATAAATTATGCTCATTTAAAAACGAATTATAATCATCATTATTTGTCACTAATGATTAGTGATACAGTTTCTCTCATTATAACTGAGATACGGATCAGAGCTGAGAGCATCACCGACTCACCGTCTATGCAGTTGGAAATTTAATCGCTAATTATTATGTCATTAATTTAGCAAGTTTTTGTTGAATAGTTTTTTCGATCTGTCGCCGCATGGCCCATCAGCGATATCACTAGCAAGCACAGTTGGTGCCAAACTTGTCACATGGTACCATCCATATATCACCAGTACTGCTGATCGAGTGATCGGCTTCGCTCCGAGAAAAATGATATTACATTTATAAATAATCACATGTTTAAAATATTTTTCTGTAAGATAAATTTTCTCAAGCAAATTTCAAACACGAATATATTTTTTTTTCAAAATATTAATAATATATATAATGATAAATTTATAATTAGCTAATAACAATTCATTAAAAGAATATAAAAATTGTATTGTTTTAATTCATTAAGATAGATAAAAAGAGAAAAGTAAAATTAATAATAAAGAATATGACGAATGTGATATAACTTAAAAAATTGAAGAGTTAATATTAGGGGTGTCAATTCTTGACCCGATCCGACGGATTAACCCGATCCGATCCGAATCTGATCTAATCCGACACGATCTAAAAATAAATGAGTCGGGTATGGGTTCAATTTTTTTGACCCAAATCGGGTCAGATCGGGTTCGGATCAACCCGACCCGATTAATTATATTTTTTGAAGTAATTTTGTGATTTAGTACTAATTAAAGCTTAAATATACACTAATTAAGATTAATTATAAATTAATTAATAATTTATTACTTAAAATTATATAAAAATAATTAATAAATATTTAATTATTTTACATGAGTCGGATCGATCCGTGACCCGTCGGATCAGATATATATCAAAATTTTTTAATCCTAATTTAATCAGATCGGATAAAAAATAATAATAAAATAATATAACCTAACACCCGTAGTTAATATATTAAATTTGTGACATTATTCTCACACGCCGCACGTAATGCACAGACTTACATGAGTGATTGCTGTGACTGTGAGGTCAAAGCTTTCCCCGCCGACAGTTATCCTTTGATTTACTCCCAACTTCTCCTCTATTTTGTCTTTGTACAAGTTCTGCAAAATCAATCCAAAATCAAAATTTTTATCCCTTTATCTCTATCTCTATATCTACTTCTTATTAAACATATATAAATATTTTAATTTTACAATGATTCATATTTTTTATTAAATTTCTAAAGTAGCATCAGTTATCGAATTGAGTTATTCATCAAATATTTTACTATCTTTATAGTCATTTGTGTTGAAATTATAATTTTCTCTCAACTTTAATTATTACATGAAATAATGCATAATTTAGTAGTATAATTATTCTATTTTTTTTTCTTTTTTTCTTAGATTGTCATCTATTATAAATTTTAACTTTTTTTAAATTCTGAATGTCAATTTTTCTCTCAATTTTGTATTTATTTTACATTAATTATGTATTTATGATTCAAATTTATATTAAATATTAAATTATCTTCATTTTTATTTTCTTTCTTTTCATATGAAGATATGAATTTTTATATTTCTAAAAGACATCACCGTAACAACGCACGAATAAGATACTAGTACATAAATAAGACATATATTTTGGAGGGATTTTTTTTCTAAAACAGAGAAAGAAAGAAAAATTGTGGCACGGTCTCAAGTGCAATTTTGTTAAATTACTTTCTTTATATTGCTAAAAAAAATCATTGAAACCCATATTCTGTTTAAAATTTTTATTTTAATTGGTAAAAACTTTTTTATAACCAATTATGAGAAAAAAGTTCCTTAAGATATAATTATTTTTTTAGATTCACGCTTTTTTAATTCAAGATTACCACATGATTCATATTTGTTAAGTTATACGGACCTTCATAAAAAAATTTGAATATGTCACGTAGTTATTGAAACAATTATAAATTATTCATTGTGGACAACAAAAATTACAGGGACTCACTTAGACTACCTACACACCTTCAATCATTGTAAAAATTATAATCAGTAATATAACGAAATAAAATAAACCTAAATTGTAATTAGTGATAACAATACATAAACAGTGGAATTTGTAAATCTTACAGGAACGTTTGTGAAAATTTTCATTGCATATACCTCTTTACTAAACCTAGATTGATAGTGTTTTCTATAAATATCTAGTATCAAATTTATCTAAAAAATAAATAAATAAAACAAAAGAGAAAGAAAAAAACACAGAATTTAACGAGATTTAGCTATGAAGAGTCTACGTTTTCGAAATCGCAATCACAACAGCCGATTACACCAAGTCATTAATATAAGCAGGTCTTTTATAACCGCGAACCTCCGTTCCCTTACACTAAGTACCAAGGCAACCATCGGCCAAAAGAAATAAACATAGTATGAAGAACGAAGTCTCACTAGAGAAGAATCAAGATCTAACTTTTCATAAACTCTCAAATGATTTTGCAAAGTAGTCTTGGGTTTAGAACAAAAGAGAATTAAGTATATAATCTCAGAGAACTTGACGACTAGGTTTTGCAAGGTGAAAAACGTCAGGTTTGAGAAGAAAGAAAGGTCTATATATAGAGATACATCCAAATCGGCAACAAATCGGGCATATCTGTTGCAACAGTTAGTTAACCGTTGTAACGATTAGGTTAGGGAACCCTAGCGCACTTATCGATTGCAACGGATGTAAAACCCATTATAACAGATGTCTAAGAGAATTATTTTGGAGCTTTTTGACCAATTTTTTTACACAAACGATTTATTTCATTATAACAGATATTGGGATCCGTTATAACGGTCATTCAATGAAAACTATTCTCGAAGTCATCCGTTATAACGGATAGGATATCCGTTGAAACAGTTAGGGTAAGTTTTTGTTGGGATTTTATCGGTGTAACTAGTGTATAAATTATGAAAAAAATTTCATCTAAAATCATCTAAAATATCTTGTATGTGACTTAAACTGAACCAAATACAAGTTATAAACTAGATTAATATACCTTTGATGCGTGCTTGAGTCACCGAAAATGCAGGAAACGATCGGGAGACACACACGACACCGAGAGACCAACCGAGATCTCTCCAATGGTATCTACCAAGAACAGCCCACAACGCCTTCTCAACCTCTTGCTAGGTCAATTGAGAGTGATCTCCTTGATCTCTAGTCCTTCTCCATGAATTCTAACTCTTAGAAGTGGTGAAAAGGGTTCTCAACACATGAGAGAGTCAAAATTGGTGCAGCGGAAATTCAGAAGAATTTTGGTGCATTTAAGGATGAAAAATCTAGGGTTTCTTGACTATATATGGACTTATAATAGATGAAAACTTTTCACTAATAGTTGGCCACGTCCTGTCCAAATTTGAGCCAATTTGGAGCAAGATAACCTCTTGAACCGACTAAAAAATCGAACCGTGCGCAAAACCGCATGCGCAGAAAAACTGCCCTGAGCCAAAATTGCGGACCGAAGTCCACAACTGCGGACCGCAGTTTTTTCTCTGGTTCCCGGTTCGGGTTTTGATTGTACGGGGTTGCTTGGGGTCGTACGGGGTCCGCACGAGCCCGAAAAAATTCCCCGGGACTCTATTTTCATCCATTTTGACATACTTATCAAACTCTTGATAAATATACTTAATTAATCATGTCCGGTGATTAATTAACTCATGTTAATGTCCAAGAACTTATACCAAATGATCAAGAATGTTTATAGGCTTTGTTCTTATACGGTGTGACCCTTTGAGACATTTAACAATGAGATTAAAATACTTTTAATCATCATAGATCATAAGCGAGCACCTAACAATATGCGTTATGACCCCTAAGCAATATATATATATATATACGCTATAAATATCTTGGTCCTGGATGACGATAATCATCCCGAGCTCATTCCATATCACATGATATCCAGAACGGTGTAAAATAGGAACGTGATATTCTTACACTATATTCTTTATCTAGGGGTATACCTAATTTGGATATCATCGCTCACGTCAACAAACGAGAGGGACATCGGTATTCTTGATTCATACTTCTTCTTCATATAAAAGACGTACATCGAGATAAATTCGGTATGGCTGCCAGTTACGGACAATGTTGGATAATATTCATAAATGCAAATAACTTGTATAAGAAGATGTCACGCCCCAGAATAATTAAATCGGATTAGGGGTGCTTAATCCCGTCACGTACGCACAACGAAACGTGCGTACGGAAGGCTAAATGAATAAAATAAATCAATCACATAATAAACAAAATAATAATAAATATAAATACATGACCATACAGTCCAGAATGAACAAAGAGTATACAACGCCTGCATAGGCCGGGCTAGCTCCATCGGAATGGGCAGCAAATCTCTCAAATAAAAACCCAAAAGAAAGAAATAAAACTCAAAACTCGATAGATCATATCCAACTACCCGGCTCACATGCAAATGCAGCGAAGCATCTCTGTCATCGCGCAGGACTGTCCCTAGCACTCGAACCTGAAATACCTGGATCCCACAACCACCGTGGAAACGTGAGTAATTTTAAAAATTACTCAGTACAGATTTAGATCAAGTCTTAAGATTTAATCTTCTTTCCTAGACTGGACCCAAATGCCGATACCGGTGTTCAAAAGGTAATATTATATTCATATGAAAACAAAATAATATTTTATGCACATTTGAGAAGCTTGTCTAAATGCCATGACATAAAATGCCAAAGAACCCAAAATAGAAAATCAGTGAGAATAATAATATAATATAAAATATAAGGTACAAAAATCAAACACACGAAATAAATACCCAGATTGTAAATATACCAGATCCATCTCAAGCGGGCACAACCAGGGCACAACCAGGGCCCAACTTACTAACTCGGGCCTTGCCTAAGCGGGCACAATCAGGGCCCAACTTACTAACTTAGGACTTTATGTTTGTGCAGCGACAACGTCGCACACACGATAATTCGGGCTCCCGGGGCGATAGCGCCCTAGGAGAGTGAACGGCTATAAAGCACGTACTCTGGTCTGCTGAATCTGGTAATTTACCTTACAAAATAGAAGCAAACAGATATAGTATGTCTTCAGTTGTCATACCGTCAAAATGAGATAACTACCCGTGAATTAACAAATCGAAAACAAATGGGAGCCTACACTGTACCAACCAAGGATCAGAGGACCGCATCCCGTAAAAGTATCAAACCAAAATATAAACAAATGGGAGCCTACACTGTACCCACTAAGGCCAGCGGACCGCATCCCGACTTTCTCTGTACCAACTAGGGACCAAAGGAGAAAGCCTTTCGGACAATACTAGGATCCTAAATAAACCGGATAAATATAATAATATAGTATCACGAAGTAGATTCCAGTCTCGAATATGGCTGCCCACACTAAACACTGAAGGACATGGTATCCTAAACGCTCAAATTTGGATTTAAAAATTAAATCATATTAAGAATAATAAAAATATAGTATTGATCAGAAGAAAACACTCTGACACAGCCGAACCCGCCAAATGACTGGATCGGTGGATAATTCGAAAGGCAAAGATGCGCAGTACATATACAGACCGGTGGGTCCCACGGGCCTATGGGTCACCGTACGTAACCACAATGGTCTGGTTATGCAAGGCAACTCAGACTGAGAATTACTTGGTCCGTCTCTCAGCACTTCATGCATATAATGCATGATTAACTACCCGGCTTAATTAATAAATAGTAATAGTAATAATATTTTCCTAATATATATAATCTACAACTTGAATTATTTAGTTCTACCTAATCCTATTTCGGGACTATTTCCCGAATCCTACTCATATCCAGTCTACATGCAGTATGACATGATATGACATGCGAATGCGGGTAGGCCCAAAAAATGTTAGTCAAATACCAAATGCATATGACAGTGCAAATTTGGTCCCTAATCATTTTTGGTCGGATTTATTTTTGACAGTTCAGATTTATTTTTGACAGTTTAGATTTATTTTAAAAAATAATTTTTTTTGTTTGAGTTCCTAATTCTGAAGAAAGGAAATCAAATCCTACAAAACCGTTCCTGAGAGTGCTAGCGAGGATCGCGGAGTCGCTCTACTCCGGAGGTAGACCACCGGCCTCGGGGTCGGCGTCCGCGTACATCGGGTCAGGAATGATCTCGTACTCCGCGAGTGGATCCGAGTCGACTATATCACCTATTTTAATTTAAATTAGATGCTTATTAGTTTCAACTTTATTTATTTCACAATTAACAATTAAATTAGATTGATAATTTAATTAAACGTTCATTCGGGTTTCATCGTCTTTTCTTGAAATTTCGGCGGTATTTCTACTGCATACATGCGGTGTCGGAAATTTTATTCGTTCGCATATTAATCCGTTAAATTATGTTCGATATTTATTTTATGTTGTTTGTCATACTATTCATCTTTATACGTATTTCATTATTCGTTTCGGGACTTCCCAACAAATGATCTAGCATTTACATCAACCCCTGTTGTGATATTTTTCAAACTAATAAAATTAACCTAATACACACAAGAAATAGATGCTAACCCCTGTAGTATTGAGGTATTTTCCCAAACTAATAAAATTAAACTACACACAATTTCTATAAGATAAACTTTAAAACTGGAAAGATTTCTAAACTAAATAATTTCTAAAATAAATAAGTAAACTGAACTAAGTTTGGATTACTTCAAAATTAAGAGAGTCTAGGGTTTCAGCATCACCATCCACTTGAGTCTTAATCATACTATTTTATGTATTCTAATGCTAATTTATAAGAGTTACCATCTAATTTAGCACTAAGTTTCTAATTAAGCTTTGGCACAATATTTTAATTAAGGCAAATTTTACGATTAAGTCCATCGTTCTTCCTAACAAATATTCGTTAAGATCTTGTAATTCTAAGCATTTTAAAGATTAATTATTCATGATTAAGTCCATCTAATTAATACTCTAAATATTTAGAAAAGTCTCAACTAATCTAGACTTTGTGGTTAGGTCCATCATTTAGGGTTAGATATCGCTTTTGAGGGTCGAAGAACCATTAATTTTGGTTAGATATCTAAACAATTCTCTAAGATACATATGCAATCCTAATTTCATTTGCAGGTTATGAATCTAGGTTATTTAGGATTTTTAATACCAAACGGATTACTAATACAAACATACAATAATTCAATTTATGCACATTAATTCAATCACAAGAGTAATTCATAAAATAAAATAATTAAAACAACAATAAGTACGATTAAACTTCAAGTTTTAAGTTACATGTCTAAACCCTAGAACAATATTTACTCTTCCATGGAAGAGAGAGAATAATAATAAGTAATAATATCAATAAAAAATAGAAAAAAAATCATCAAGAGAATAAGAGTTACGCCCAATTTTTTATTTTCTTCCTTCCGCCTTCTTCTCTCTCCTAAAGAAAATGAAAATTTCTCTCTATAAAACCGTCTAATATTCTCCCACTTTCTCTCTCTAGAAAATTGCCCAAAATGTCCAACAACGTCCTTGACAGTTTTCTTAACCCCCCTATATAAAAAATATCCAAAAAAAATCCAAAACAACAAGAAACCGCATAAAATAGTAAAATCATGCACTGCTCCCAGTTTGACTATTCAATCCGAATAGGCCTTGAGTTCGGTCCGAATAGGTCAAAAGATAAAACTGTTTGAATTCGACTAAGTACTTAGCTAGACCGATTTTCTTCTATTCGGTCCGAATAGACACTATGTTCGCCCGAATAGGCATTGAATTCCTCTGGACTTCTTCCTCTTATTTGATCCGAATGGGTGATGAATTCAGACCGAATAGGTATGGTTGAATTTGTTTTTTTTTTTTCTGGTTTGCTCCGATTTCTTTTGATTTGAGATATAAACTTCGTTTTTCTTCTGATTTCTTTTAGAATCTACAAAATAAATAACGCTTCAGTAGTAACTTGAACTTGATAAAATATAGACCCTAATTAATCCTAATTAAACCCTAAAAAGCTAAGTTTTGAGATTAAATCGTGTATGAAATATATCATTTAAACTCCTTATCAACCCCAATGGTCGAGGTATTGGTCTAATTGGGTATTTTTTTCTTTCAAATTGCCTCGATTTTATTAAAGAATAACCGACCCGATCGATACCCGATGTTCTTGAAATTGTCTCATTTAATTAGTAAAAGATTAGGCATTCCAAAATAGGCACCAATTGATACAAGTTATGGTCATGTCCAAACGGGATGGTCCAAACCTAAAAGAGGACCTCCCCAGGGGTATTGGTTGGTTAGGCTAGTTCTCAATCCCTCTTACGAGTCATTTTACCAAGTCACAAAAATTAAAGGGATGTAAGTGCAAAAATTATTGAATTTTCTCTAAAAATCCGATAGGAGACCACCGTTAAAGAGAGAATAGTCTCACGAATCTGAATCCTCAAATTATTTCTTGATTGGAGCAGCGGAGTATCGAAAATCCTTTCTTTTATTTTCGACCTATTAGTTAGAGAAATGAGTACTTGGAGATGTGGCAGTAAGAAGAGAGAGGGGAAGGAAAATGACAAAATAGAAGTAAGAATGAGAAATGATTAGTTTTGGAAAGAAGGAAGAAAGATAAGAGGTGTGTCCCTTTCTTTACTGGGCTAATTTTGAATTATCCGTTGTAACGGAAAGCCTATCCATTGCAACGGACGGGAGATACAAACAACATGAGATTTAATACAATTAAGAGGCCAATAAATTCAGTATTTTTTGCAATGATTAGTTCATCCGTTTAATGGATATGCACATTAAAATAAAGCTATGAATTCAAATTTATCTGTTATAATGGATCCTTATCCGTTGACAACAAATTTTATAGGATTTTTTTCTGAAAATTTCAGAAACTTTTTGAACTGATTTGATTTAATTCATAGTAATAGTTATGATAACCGTTATAACAGATGAGAGAAAATTTATGCATAACAGACTTTTTGATATGAAATTTGAACACGCTGTCAAGTCAAACGTGTTATTGATGTATATTTTGCTAAACTAATAAATACCCTAATTTATACTCAATTTCAGCCGCAAACGCACGGCCTAGTCAAATAGTAGTTGGGGTGTCGAACCACAAGGACAAGGGTGAATTATCGGTTCTCACAAATTTCACTAATCTAGACAATCGAACGAGAGTTTTGTATCAAACTAAAAGTAAATAAATCTAACAACAACGACTGAAAAGTTTATCAAATAGAGGATTCTAGGGGCTTTCGGTTTCACTCTCACTCGTTTGGTCAATTCACTCTATTTGATCTTTCAATATGTTCTAGTGTTTGTCGGGGATTCAATCTCAGATTTAGTACCAAATTTACACTTTCGTGGCTTAATACCGTACCTAAACAATTCGGGTTTCACGATTAAGTACCTCACCTTACAAGTTTAAGCCCATTAAGATCAGTAAAACATTTTGGCATAACCTAGATTTTATACTTCGCCTTTCGGTACCTCACACAATTTCTAGGGTTTCCTCGATTTTCTCTTAGGTAATAAGTTTCACGATTAAGTACTTGGCCTACGACCTAAATCACTGTTTTGGGTCAGAAGATTCAGTTTCACCTTTCGGTTTTCGCTTTCACTTCTAGGGTAACATGCAGTTGATTAAAACTAAGCATTCAATTTAGACAAAATAGCAATCACAAACAACAAGAACTAAAAGATCAACACACGAGTAAATTAAACCATTCGAGTTATCGAGTTTACACCTAGACCCCTAGAAGGGTGTCTAGCCACAAATTATGTCAAAGATTGTATCAAGATTCATGTTTAAACAACAGTACAACATGAGAAAAGAGTAAAAAAAAGAGTACACCAAGAAGATCTATGATTTCTCGCCCGGTTCTTGAGTTCTCCTTCAAATCTCTCTCCAATTGTATTGTTCATCTTCTTTCTTGTTTGGGATCTCCTCTCCAGTCAGTTGAGAAATGTCTGGAACAAATGGGGTATCAAAATCTATTAATTCCAATGAGAAACCCGCTTTAAAACTGCAAGTTCGCGCTGCCAGCCCAAAAATTATGGTCCGACATTTTAAAATTACGGTCCGCAATTTTTGCACTTTGTTATCAGAGCGAACCAGAGAGCAAATCCCATAATTGCGGTCCGTAAATTTCGTCCAGAAGTGCTTTTCACTTGATTTCTTCGTGTAAGTTTGACCGATCTCGTTCTAAGCATCATTTCTCATGTTGACATCCTTGTTTATATTCAATAACCTGCAAAATAATAAGAAATACAGCAGTATCTCGAACTCGACATAAGAACTGAATAAATTCTTAAAAATTAACATGAAATGCATAGTTTTTGAGATAAAACCCTAATTGAATATAATATATAAATGAGGCTTATTAGTTATGTGATATATTAATATTATTCTGGGCCTATATGCATCCCTAGAATATAATTATACTTATGAATATATTTTTCTACTTATAGATTGATGGTTATTCAAATTTTATGTAATTTCATTATCCTTTGATAGTCTATCAAAGACCGTCAAATTATAGCCATTGTAAATTATATAAAATTTGATGGTCCTTGATGGAGTATCAAATGATAATGAAATTACATAAAATTTAAATCACCATCAATCTATAGGTAGAAAAACATATTCATAAGGTTTTTTCTATTTTTAAGATTCTTTTAGTATTTATTTGAAAATCTATTGTTAATATTGTCAAAATAACTCATTGTCATTCCCACCATTTTATAATTAGAGACTCGATTGTAAGTATATTGGTATCCGAATTATATTTTGGTACATAACCTTTTTTTTTACAAACTCCCAAATTTCCAATATATTTAGGTAATTGACCATAATCTTTTTTCAATGACTAAACTTCTTTGTGGTTTGACCAACTATCGGGGGTTCTTTTACAAATCTCGGTGGTGTCATTTGATAAATTCAATACAACTTGTTCTGATATCACTTTGTTTTCCCTAAAGGTCTAGTATCAAATTTACCATAATAAATAATAAATAAATAAATAAATAAATAAAGTAAAATAGAGAAAGAAAAAGAACACAAAATTTAACAAAGTTCGACTATGAAAATCTTACGTCTCCGGGACCCGCAATCACAACAGTCGACTGCACCGAGTCACCAATACAAGCATGTCTTTTACAACTGCTACGAATCCTCCAGTCCCTTACACAAGTAACAGGACAACCGTTGGCAAAAAAAATAAACAGAGTGTTTAGAACGAAGTCTCACTAGAGAACAATTAAGATCTAACTTCTCATAAATTGTCAAATGATTTTACAAAGTAATCTTGAATTTATAATGGAAGAGAATTAAGTATATAATCTCACAAAACTTGACGGCTAGGTTTTGCAAGGTGAAAAAATGTCAGGTTTGAGAAGAAAGGGAGGTGTATATATAGAGATACATCAAAATCGGCAACAAATCGGGCATATCGTTGTACTAGTTTGCTAACTGTTGCAATGATTAGGTCAGGGAACCCTAACTCACTTATCTGTTACAACGGATATAAGATCCGTTATAACAGATGTCTGAGGGAATTGTTCTGGAGTTTTTTGACCAAATTTTGTACAGAAATGATTTATTCCGTTATAATGGATATTGAAATTCATTATAACGGTTAATGAATGAAAATTCTTCTCGAAGTCATCCGTTACAACGGATAGGATATCCGTTGCAACGGTTAGGATAAGTTTTGGCCCTGGAGCAATTTGGTCAAATTTTGTACATAACTTGATTTAATTTGTTATAATGGTTAGGACTTTTGTCGCAACGGTTAGGGCTCAATTACTATAATTTTAATCTCAAAACCACTTTGGTTATATTTATTTATTACAAATCTAATCTAATCAAACTATGTCTTAGAATCTTCATGCTTGATTTCTTTTGCTTAAGCTCAATATTTGTATTTTATAAAGATCTAAAAAAATATTAAATTCTTATGTGATTATTTTGTAAATCGGCAAATGTCATGTTATATAATTTTGAGAATTATTTACAACAACAGATAGCCTGTTAAATTTCATACAATTTCATTAACGTTTGATAGTTCATTAAAGATTATCAAATTTAGCAGTCTTTCATAAATGTTTGCAACGATTTCAATTTAACAATTTTTGATGAATTATTAATCGTTATTGAAATTGTATGAAATTTGATAGACTTATCAATCTATAAATAAAAAAATATATATAAAAACTTTTTTATTTTTAAGATTTTTTAAAATTTAAAAGTAGAATTTTATTATTGGACAATAATAATAACAGATTTGGTTCCTGTCAAGCCCAACAAAGTCTGAGAGAAGCAAATACGGAGCCATCTCTTTTCTTTTCTTTTTTTTTCTTCTCGTTCTTCTTCCTTTTTCTTTTTTTTTTCCCCGGAAAACAGATGCGGAGCAATCTATTATCTATCGCTCTCTCCTGTTCAGGACACAGCCGGGACATTTATGTTATTTTCTAGTTCAGAGCATCAGACATATGTGGGAAGTATGCTAAGAGCCTAGAGGGTATTATAATTTATAAATCCCGGTTTAGTTCTGCATCACGTCTCCATGCTTAAATTGCAAAAATAAAAGGCATGAGAAGTGTAATTTGCAACTTGCAAGCATCTCAAATCATATGCAATTTATGTTATGATACAACACAACAAAATTACAACATATAATATATTTTTTCCAAACACAATAGCTCATATCAAATAACTCATACTTGTTATTTTGAGGTATCTAACAAGAAGTTCAACAAAATGTTATTGAAGCGCTTTGAGTTCTCTTGGTGCGGCATGTGACCTGTTTTAGGCAGTATCGCCAACTTCACCTTGTCCCCAAGCTTCCTGCATTGTAAATAAGTTTATTTTATTAATGATATGTAAGTCTTTAATTAGAATCACTTATTTTTCTGGTTCTCAGGTTTCATATGAGGCACACCTACCAGTACCAAACTTGTGCTGAGATGATCTAGCTTCAGAAATCGTGCATTGTTAATAAGTTTATTTTATTATTGAGATGTAAGTCTTTGATTAGAATTACTTTTCTGCTTCTCAGGTTTTGTACCAGGGCACACCTACCAGTACCAAACTTGCACTGAGATAATCTAGCTTCAGAAATCGTGCAAATACTTGCCAAACCGGCTTGCCTTTCCATGCTCTGTAATTATTGTTTTTTTCTTGGCCTTTTCTAGTTTGAATTAGCTGTCAAATACTCTAATAGGTGTGCCAACTGAAATTGGTACTTCAATTCATGTACTAAGAATGACTGTCAAGAATTCCTAATTAAACATAGAGATTGTATAGTGTAAATTATGACTTCTAATAACACACACACACACACACACATATATATAAGGAGAAATGAGAGCTTACTCTTTCATCTTGTGGGCCTTGTTTACATTGAATACTTTATCTCCTTCTCCCCATATGACCAAGACATCCTACATGAAAAAGCAGTTTCCACAAGTAAGTTATTAACAGTCTGGGAATTAATGTTGTCTTCTAGGTTTATTGCATTTGTTACTTCACTAAGATTTTAAATTGTAATGTACCATATACCCAGGAGGATGACCCTTACTAACTACATGATTTAATCAACCTGTATTTAAGAAATATGTTGGATTTCACGGTTTTCATACCAATAATTGAGTAAAAGAGGTCAAGGAAAGAATACAAAATAGAGAACATTAGAAATTCATTCTGTGTCTCACCACCAAGTTACAGCCCAAACTGAGGTTTCAATACAATTTTATCAAAACAGTAACTATTATAATTACATTTATGCATTAGACCACCTACAAATTTTCTATATCTCGAAACAGTTACAGTTGGAGTCCTTTTCCAACAAAATAAATTAAATTCGATCCCACTTTTATTACCTAATGATGACTCACTAAGATTCACCTTCTATGCTCATGGGAAAAGGCATTATAAGCAAAGGATTTTTTTTTTTCAATTGCAAACTTTTACCTGTTGAAGAGGAGCAAGTTCAAAGTCCTTGGTCCCAACAACTAGCCCGTTGAGTATTTCCATCTTCTTTTCAGTGTGTTCCTTATAATGATTCTGACCAAGAACAAAAAAATAATAAAAGGTGAATTGCTAATCCTTGATGCGTAAAAGCTGCTGGATAGTCCTAATTGCAATAAATCTGGATTCTGAGAACTGGCTTACAATTTTGTTGAGTGCTATTGTAGTGTCTGTAAATTAATTAATTCAGTATGTGGCATTTTCGTCAGTTCTCTCTCTTTAATTTGTAATCCTCTCATTAATTTGTAATCCTTTCTTTAATATGTAGTTTCTTTTGTTTGTTTTAAACATAATGTATAATAAAAATAAGGCAATTCAAATGGATATACTGGATGGAAAACTAGGTATAACATTAAGTTGACTGGAGAAGGGTACAATAAATGGAAAACTAAAGTAATATATAATTGTCAGGAGAAATTCAGATGTACCCGCATTATATCTCTCAAGAGGAACTCAGGCATGAACTTGGGCGCCTGATAGGTAGTAAGCCCGAGAAGTGATTTTAAGGTTTTAGTGTTTTTTGGGAGCATGAGATCGACCAAGTTATCAACACCAGCTTGTGCCATGAGCTCTTTGTCATCGTCCTCCGACTTCAGTAGGTCAGAACTAGCAATAACGACACGTTTAACATGCTCTGGTCCAAGTGAGCGTGCCATGTTGTATGCGACAAATCCGCCATAGCTTGTACCGGCAATGTATATTTGTCGGTCAGCCACACCAAGCACATATAGAAGACGAGTGAATGCTTCAGCCTGGCAGCGGAAATGAAAATCCCAAATATTATAATTGTCTAATTTTTGCAGTTTCTATGTGAAAAAGACCTTACTGTATTTGTTTATGAAAATGATATTATTGTGTCAAATAGATCATAAGATCAATTTACAGGAAAAATAGGGAAACATTATTTTTTAGAATTTATCTTTATTCAGAGACCAATTCAGCTTGCTTTAAACTATTAGAAGACAATTTAATGCTTGGGCTATAGTAAGAACATTAAATTTATTTCAACCAACTAAAAAAAAATTGATGAGCTTAGCAAGCTTGGAAAATCAAACCTGTTTTCCTTTTTTTCCATCGGGTGGAGCCAAAGTCTTATATTGTATATGTATATCTTTGCCTTTTGTACCTTCTGTCTTTTAAATTTGGTTTACTGGTAAAATGAAGCAAATGCAACTGATAAAAATAGGATTAATAATTTCCCACCAGTCATATATACCTGAAAAACCTCGGAGCGAAGAGAGGAAGAAGTGGTGGATCCACCAAAGAAAATAAGATCAGGGACAATTACGTCAAAATGGCGCGACAGGGGCCCCACCTGAGCATTCCAGTGCCAAATAGCATTCAACCCGAATCCAGGAATCAAGAGGATCACTGGTTTTGGATTTGGATTGGATTCTTTCGAATCGCTAGATACCGGCAGTGAAGCAGGGATCCAACAGTGGATGGAGGTGTCAGAATCAACCGAAACAGTGTGAGGACGAAGTCCCGCAGAGACGAAGGAGCGCCGAAACATGGAGGTCATGAGAGAGACTATGCTGAACCCCATTTTCCAGTGAAGGTTGAGAGGAAGGGGAATGAATAACAAAAAGAATGGAGGTGTTTTAGCTCAGATTCTGATTTCTGGATGTCAGGATGTATGTATTATTAGTGCTCTATGGTTGGTGATTTGGGTGTGCTTAGTGCTTAGGAGGGAAGAGAGGGGTTTTGGTGCTTTGTAATATGGAGCAGCCGAGTAGGTTAGATGTCGATTGGGAAAGTGTTAGGTGACCAAAAGCAGGAGACAATTGTATTTAAGGGGTTACTGGCCTCTGTTCAGAAACTGGATATTGAAGTAGAATTGTATAAATATAATTATAAGATTAATTAGGTTTATGAGCCTCAATTATACATCACAGATTCATAATAAATAGAGCCGTTTATTACCGTTACAGTATTCTCTTAGTACACTATATATACATCTTTTGTATCATAGTTAAAAAAATATATAGAAAAATAATCTGAAAATATCAATCTCAGCTACAAATTCCATATTGTCATAATTTTCATATAGTATCATAATAGAATTATTAAATCATGCATCATCATATACCCATAAACTTTGATAAATATCAGCAACTTACTGCAAGGAGCTCCATACTAGTCGGTACAGAGCTACAACCTGCAGCAAGGCGGCCAATACCAGAAAATCCCTCAATCCAGCAAAATTCAAGTTGCATCACATCAATACCCACAAATACCAGTGCAGTAACTTCTCATATCAGAAACACATCACCGCCCATACCAAAAATTCATACACAGGCAGACAAAAATCAAGACACTAATATGTTATTATCAGTAGAAAATTCAAAAAAGATTCAAATACCAGCAAAATACCCATACTAGAAAGTTATGAGTATTAATAGTACCAGTATTACAACCGGTGTCAACACAACTGCCACTACAAAAGAAATAATGGATGTCAATATCTCTTTAAAACTTATTTCAATGTTTTTAAATGGTAAGAATTATCAAGCTTGGGCTAAACCACCCAGAATTTCACTCAAAGGGAAGGGCAAACTAAGGTATATCAATAGCACAAGACCGAGACCAGTGCCATTAACAGAGGCTGAGGAGTGGGAAGTGCAGGATAACATAATACTATCTTGACTTCTACACTCAATGAAACCCAATATCAGTGAAGAATTTATGCACAGAGTC
This sequence comes from Schoenoplectus tabernaemontani, assembly GCA_037127355.1. Lineage (NCBI taxonomy): Eukaryota > Viridiplantae > Streptophyta > Magnoliopsida > Poales > Cyperaceae > Schoenoplectus > Schoenoplectus tabernaemontani. The sequence goes on from CM073743.1 coordinate 11,607,951, forward strand.
GAAATCGCACAAGTGATGTGGGATAGTCTTAAGAAAAGGTATGGCAAACAAGATAACTTTGTCCACATCTTTCAAATCAAGCAAGAAATCGTTCAAAACAAACAAGACCAAAAAACCTTTGCTCAGTTGTACTCATAAATACAACGAAAATGAGATAAATTAGATATTCTATCATAATATTTCTCCTCATTATATTTCATTCCAAACATCCATATCCAAAGAACACGAACCTCACACCTATCGTGAAGCAATTGAAAATCTCACATGGTGCAAAGCAATGAAAGAAGAATTAGATGCATTAGAAAAAAATAAAACTTGGGTAATAGTGGATTTACCTAAGGGACATAGGCCAGTAGAGTGCAAATGGGTATACAAAATTAAATATAATGGTAATGAAACAATATAGTGGTATAAAGCTAGGTTAGTTGTTAAGGGGTATACACAACTCATGGGGTTGACTTTCAAGAGACCTTTGCACTCGTAGCAAAAAAGAATACCGTTAAGATATTATTGTCCATTGCGGTAAATCAAGGTTGGAACCTCTATCAAATGGATGTTAGAAATATATTTCTCTAAGGAACATTAGAAGAAGAAGTGTATATGGATTTGCTGCCCGGTCATGAGAGGGAACAAGACTCCAATTTAGCTTGTAAGTTAATAAAATCAATTTACGGATTGAAGCAATCTTCATGGGCATGATATAAAAAACTTAGCTCCTTTCTAATTTCTTATAACTTTCAAATTAGCAATTCCAAACACTCATTGTTCATAAAGACCGATAACTCACACATCACCATTATACTAGTTTATGTTGACGATATAATAGTTATCAGAAACAATGAAAACAATATAAAATAAATTAAAGGGAAGTTGAAAAATAAATTTGACATAAAAGATTTTGATTTTTTAAAATATTTTCTAAGTATTGAAATAGCACATTCCCATAGGAACTTATTTCTTTCACAAAGAAAATATGTGTTAGATTTGTTAAGAGAAACCAGAAAGATCGGGTGTAAGCCATCATCAACCCCAATTGATAGCAAGACAAAAATAAATAATGAAGAAGAAGAACCACTAGACAATGAAAATCAATATCAAATACTTGTAGGCAAACTTATTTACCTCATCATAACAAGATCAGATATTTTATTTGCTGTTAGTCAAGTTGGTCAATTTATGTATGCTCCAAAAACCATTCATATGGAGGTCATTGATAAAATTTTGAGGTATTTAAAGAAAACACCCAGAAAAAGATACTTATGAAAAATAATAATACTAATGAGATATATGGCTATATCGATACAGATTGGGTCGAAAACTTTGATAGAAAATCCACAACCGGCTATTGTACATTTGTAGGCGAAAATATAGTCACATGAAAAAACAAAAAATAAAACGTTGTAGCAAGGTCAAGTGCCGAGACCAAATACCGAGCTATGGTGTCAACCACGAGTGAATTGATGTGGATAAAATAATTATTGGCCGATTTGAATATCACAACTAATTTGCCAATTAAGATATTTTATGATAATCAAGCGGCATGTCACATAGCGTTTAACCCGGTGTTTCATGAAAGAACGAAGCATATCGAAGTAGATTATCATTTCATTCGAGAGAAGTTACAAGCAAAGGAAATTGAAACTCCGTTTGTAAGAAGTAAAGATCAAATAACGGATATATTCACAAAGGGTTTAGAGCCTACTCCATTTGATGTAAATGTAAGCAAGTTAGGATTAATTGATATTTATAATTCAAACTTGAGGGAGAGTATTGAAGCATAGAATTATGTAAATATAATTATAGGATTAATTAGATTTATGGGTCTCAGTTACACATCACAATCACAGACTCATAATAGATAGAGCCATTTATTACCGTTACAGTGTACTCTTGATACACGTATATATACATCTCCTGTACCATAGTTAAAGAACATATAGAAAAATAATCCGAAAATATCAATCTCACCTTGCAAATTTCATACTGTCATAATTTCCATACTGGAGTTGGGTAACAGATGTTGCAACTCTAGAGACTAGAATACATACACAAATAAAGAGTGCATGGTACATTAACTCAAATATCAAGAAATAAAATTGATTGCAACGATAAGAGGTGTATGTGCGGTGAGAATTAGTTTCACATCTTGACAAATAGACATGTCACATCTTGACAAAATGACATTTCACAATTTTTGGTTGTCTAGGTTTATGTATAGAGTAGAGTCCTAAAGTGTAATTAATTGCAAACAAAAAGGAAAAAAAAAATACTTGGTGGGTCTCATCTGCGTTCTAAAGTTTGTTTATAGTACGATCCATCATCATCTTCATCATACCTTCAACTAGCCCGGACATCATGAAAATGTTCGTTAACAGAATAACTTGGTTCTTTTTTTCTTCCTGCAAATTTCTAAAAAGAATATGACAAACGATTATAGTAGAAAATAAACTATAAGAAAGAGAAATTATATTTTCATCGAATGACTGTTGTTTCCTGACATACCTTAGCTTGAGCAGAGGCTGGTATTTTATAGCTTCATAGAACGATTAAAATAATGACATTCTTGCAAGCAAAGCCTGCTTTCCTCTAAATGAGTCCAAAAAGAGAGAGAGAGAATGATAATGTGACATGCTTGCTCAATAAGGACGTAGCTCAGCTGGATTCTCTATTGCTGTCCTTGTTACGCGCGAGTCACTAATGATTAGGTCTCCAAGAGTGGAGACCTGGACACTAATTAATTTAAGTTCCCTCTTTCGTCCTCGTGGCTCTACTTGTCAGTGACTCGTAAGCCCAAAAGACTACAACTTAGGTATTATATTCTGCTAAACTAGATCTCCAAGTTTAGCTTGTGCCAATACCTGTACTCCAAGAAACTTATGTCTATTTTTTTTTTGAGTAAAGATGAATTTCTAAGCTAGCCAATTTTTGTTGAATTTTTATCTGCCCATGTCACATTTTTTAAACTAAAAATTGACAATTCTTTTTTCTGATTTTTAAACGTATGTACTCAGTAGTTTGATTGAATGCTTGTGTTTTTAGGATCAAAAAGAAATTTCTTTGAGTATAAATGAAAAATAAATTATGCATGCGTCCATATTCTTTGGAAAAGAAAAATATGAGTTTAGCCGCTTGGACTCGATACGCGTGTTCAAAATTGTGGTGGTGATGCATTCATATGCACGCTTGATGCAAATGAATCCTACGTTATCCTTGTATGTGAAATGCATTTTTCTACGGCATATTGATTTTGTAGTGTTTATTACGGTTGTATTTGCTTATCGTTCCATCATTCAACTTATTACTCGGTACATACATGTGAAAAGCTCTCAAATTATGATTATTAGAGCGAGATTATCCAGGGTTGCAAATGAGCTGAGTTCAAGTGAGTTGGGTTTAATTTAATCTCATATCATAAAAATATGAGCAGATTCGAGTCAAACTCGTAAAACGTTATAAGTTGAAAAGCTTACATCAAACTTAGCTCATCACTATTCGAGCTAACTTACGAGTCAATACATGTGTTGACTAGGTTTGACATTTTAGATTTGGTATATCTATAATACTGATACAAAATTGGTATATCAATAAATTATGTTTTTAATGATATCTTTATTGCAATAATTTGAACAGTTGGTATGACAAAAAAACTATCAAGTTAGATATACGAGTCGAGTAATGAACGAGAGACGTCATTAAGCCTCTGAGATGATGAGAGAGAATGAGAGAGAAGTTATCGAGTTAGAGTTAAGTGGAAAATATAATCTATAAATTATTATTATCTGAGCCGAGTCGATATACGAATCGAGTCAATTCTAACTCAAACTTAATTTATTTAACTATAAAGCCAAATTAATTCGAAACTGAACTGATCTCATGCTAAATCATGAGCCTGAACATTTTTATGTAGGCCTAAATTTATTGTTCAACAAGAGTAATGGAAATTAATTTAAGAGAATATTCTCAGCGCACTCAACCACTCTTACAACCTTTTTCAAGCATCTGCATCGCCACCCTAAAAAAAAAAAAATCGCAAATTCCGGTCCCGTCGCCTTTCTATGGACATGGTCTTCCGGGTTTCTCTGTGGACAATGCATGTCTCCATGTTTCACGCTATGTGCAGTGCACCAACTTTTTTGATGTTGAAATATTTATCTGAGGTACGCACTAAATAATAAATATGGCAAGACAACAAATAACGGACTTTCTCGTGTTGTCTGTATACACTGCATTGATGTTGCACCAAATCTATCCATTATTTGAGTTGGGTCGGATCATATCAAATTAGTTTTAAAAAAAAATATCAGATTACAGATCAGGCCAAGTGAGTGTTTATTTTATCATTTCAAAATTTGAAACGATTTAGGTTGGATTTGAGTTAGATGGGTCGAGTCAAATTAAAATATATTTTTTTAAAAAAATATCAGATCACATTGAATTTTAGATTGGAATGGGTTCGTACTTGGTAGGCACAGGTAAAAATTTTCCATCTCTAAATGTAAGTGATAGTATTATTGCTTTTTTTTTAAAAAAAAAAAAATGAATGCTAGAACAGAAGTCAAAACTGAAATTCTACAATTTCGGACTTTGTTGTAATTTTAGTTGAGCCCTGTCGTCTTTTGGGGCAAGGTCAATTTGCAGATTCAATCATGATGTCATCTAGTGGTAAGTGAGACGGTGATATTTTAGAAAGGGTGAGGAATAATTTTCAATTATTAATTGTCCCGTTAATAGGTGACCTAAAATTTGGGTTTGTGATTTTCCCACCGGCTCTACTGGCGCTTAAATAAAAATAACAATGAATGATCCCAGATGGTACTTGTTCTTACAGTTTAAAAACTTTTCTGTACCTTTTTCTATGCATGCTAACTAGCAAAGTCTTGCAACCTCCCGAAATACCGTCATGATTTATAAAAGAAATGGGCGTATAATTCTTGAATATTTTAATTACATGGTGAGATGTCAAATATCATAACAAAATCTTCCATTAGAAAAGAAATTGAATTGTGAATATGCAGGTCGTGATCGTTTCAAGGGTATGAATCGGAGGCGGTAAAATCTAATTCAATCCAACAAACTCGTCTGATTCGTTCGGACTCGATATGATCCGAAACTCGAAATGATACAACATTATATGACCTGATATTCGATCCAACCTGATTTGATACGATTCAAAACTCAAAATAACCCGATACTAGATGATCTGATACTCGATATGACCCAATTTAATACGACCTGAAATCTAAAATAACCCGATAGTAGACGGCCCTATATTCGATTCGACTCGAGATCCGAAAGGACCCGACACCAAATGACCGAATACCTGAATATTAAAATGATCCAATGAAATATTAAATTTAGAATGTAAAAGAAATATGGATCTATTAAATTAATATCTAAATATTAAAATAATTCAAAACAAAGTAATTATATGTATAAAGTTCCTTATATCAGTATTATTGCTTGATTGTTGAAAAATATATTATTTATGTTTAAAAAAGTAATATATAATGAAAAAGTACTTAATTAATGAATGTACGTGATAAAGTTATTGTAACAATAAATATTACATTTAATTAAATTTAATTTTTATGCGATTTATATATTTTTTATGATTTAAAGCTACTTGAATAGACCACTCATCACTTTAAATTTTAAAGTGACGCGTATAGGATAAACTCATAACTAAAACTTCTAAATATGAAATATGAACTTAAATTTTGCTTATAATACTCATTATCTCATTGATTACTTTTTTTACTACTCTCTCTCTATATATTTTCTCAATTCGAATTTTTGATCTTTTGAATATATCATTGCACATTAACATACAACTTAGGAATTAGATGTGATGTAGTTTTTAAAAATATATGAATCTGCTATAATAAACATTATAAATGAAATATATGAGCAAATATATAAATATTATAGTTGATATCAAGATCAGTTTTTAAAGGTCACCCGATTGTCACCTCTAGGTATGATCAGTTTTTAAGGGGTTGGGTTTGAAAAAAGTCTCTAAAGACTCATGTTTAAAGAGTTTGATTTTTGAGGGGTGAGTTTGACTTTTGAAAGATTCAACCCTTATAAGATCCTTTAGGTCTTAAGAACTGAGTTTGAAAGAAACGTTGTCATTTTTAAATATTTTTTTATTTTTTTTCTTCAGATTTTTAGATATAATTAAATAAAACACAAAATATTAAAAAAATAGAACCAAAATTGATAACTGTAAATTCAAAAGATAGTTTTTTTTTATTTTTAATATTTCTGATTAAAATACAAGAATTAGGAAATGAAAGGTTTGGAAAGAAATATTTGACAAAATTAAAAGATTAGAAATCAACAATTGCAAATCAAATTTCAGGAGTCTCTAATGACATAATCTGTTTTCTTTAGAAAAAAATATTTATTTTTTTTTCATATTTCTGAAATGTTTGAAAATAAATTGGGTGTGTACTATTAAATTTCAGAACTTTAGATTTTTTTCGATCAAAAAATTTAAATTTAGATGTCCATAAGAATTCAAATTCAGATATTTATTCATCACAATTTCAAAATGTTATATCTCCTCACAACATGTTTAAAATTATTTTAAATTGACACTAAATATTATGATGAATAGTTTGGACGAAATCACTCTTTTGTATTCGTTCTTTTTAAGTTGACTTTGTCAAGAATATTTTAAAATTTTTGAATTATGAGCTGCGTACATACTTTGAAATCTAGAAGGGATACCCACATCTGTAGCATGCGTGATGGACACCATCAATGAAGGACATCTTATCAAAATCTGAAGACATCATTATTTGTTAAGTCCAAACTAAATAAAAAAAATTTAAATATGATATTTTAATAGAAGGAGAAAGAAGAAGAAAATAATTTAAAAATTTTTAATCTAAAAACACTGTCAAATGATGAAGTCCCTCTTGAATGATATCCAATAAGTAGTCCATCCTAGAATTTCAGAATTTTGAGTTTTTTTGATTTAGTATTTAAAAAAAAAGAAAATTTCAGAGTTGAAATTAAATTTTTTTGAAGAGCTAATCTTTAATTGATGAGAACAATATTCTTATATGAGAGGTTAATAGATTTAAAATTTAAATAAATCCGGATATAAATCTCTTTATAAAGTTGATAGTGATAGCTCACATCTCTAATAAAAAAGGTAAAATTGAATATATACCCCTAAACACATCCCAATTTGGATATTTATCTCTTTAAATTTGAAAATTGAATATTTATCTCTGAAAATATTAAAAACTTTAGATATTTATCCATAACTAATATTATCCTAATAAAATCAAATTAACAATAAATTAAAATTACAATAGGATAAAAATACTCCTTTATATTTTTTTCATCATCTACACAGCTTGTACCGTAACAAAGCCAGTGATGATGTATTAAATTATTTTATTTTGGTATGCATATTATGTTGTTGTTATATTCCTACTTATCTGTGCTCTCTCTCTTTGAGCTCCAAATGTGCACAAATTGCAACATCAAATAAAGTAACAGATTTCTATGAACCAAAACTAGCACAATCCAAAATTGATATGAACTAGACCTGACTGCTACTAGCGTCTATCAATGAGATTGGTATTGATAGCGATAAAAATATTTTATAATTATGATTTTTTGGTAATTTTGTGCATTGTGAAATAATAAAATTAGCAAAAAAATTTATATATAAATGAAAAATATCTTGAATCATCAGGGGTATTTTTATCTTATTATAATTTTAGTTAATTATTAAATTTTTATGAGGATAATATTATTTATTAGTAAATATTTAATATTTTAATATTTTTAGGGATAAATATTTAATTTTTAAATTTGAAGAGGTAGATATCTCAATTAGAAGGGTATATATTAATTTTGCCCTAAAAAAATTAAAAAATTTCGGCTCGAAAGTTAAAAGTTTTCGGTTGATGCTGCACTTGCTGATCCAATGAATCGATCGACTCGCCGCTGACACTGAGAAAGAAAAAGCTAGACCCCACCGCAAACAGTCTCTGCGGATATTTTCTGTGCGGAGATCACCATAGGGAAATCACAACGGCTCAAAGAAATCATAACGGCTGTGGGAAAGTCTAAACACGAATTTTGATGCACGAGGCTGTTTATTACTGTTAAATCATAACCGTTGATAAATGATCGGACCGCTCAAATAAAAAGAACCGTACCTGCGTAGCTTTTTCAGCTCCGCATGATTCCACCCTTCTACCCTAAACCCTCACTCTGGCTAGTCGCTCCAACGTGCAGCCTTTTGTTTTCTCAACCTCAAGTCCTCAACCAGCTCTCCTCAGGTTCTCAAAGCCGCCATGTCTAACATTCAACGAATCAAAGACTTCGATGAGTTCGCAAAGGTTCACGCTTTCCTCCTGGCAGCTTCTGGCATCCCGACGCACCTCCACCGTCGGCTGTTCTCCAAGCTCGCATCAGAGACCTTTGACGGAGGCGATTTCTTCTCCGTCGAACCATGCGAAGGCGGGAGGCAGCGTCGCCTCGTATTGTCAGCTGATTCTCTCTCCAAGGAATCTGACCTGTTCCTTGTTGATCATGCCTGGTCCTTTCGACTCACTGACGCACTGAAGCAGGTTTATCTAATTTCACATACTCTAGATTACGTTATAAATTTTAGTTTTGGTCCGTGGTAAAGAGAATGTTAAACTTTTTGGAGATTTTTTGCAGTTGAGGGAAGTGCCAGGATTGGCAGAGAGGATGGCGGCACTGATGTGTATGGATCTTGATAAGAAAGTTGAGACTGAGGAGGCAGATAATGAAGAAATTAATCCGAGTGAAAGAAATAAGATTGTCTTTGGAGCTGTGGAGAAAGAGATGTGTAGAGTGAAGGAGAATGGGAGGGAAGCTGTTGCTTGGTTAGAATTTGAAGAGCTGGGCATTGATGATGAGATGCTTTGCTCTCTTGATTTGTCAACTAAGTTCCCGGTCAGCTGCTTTTTTGTCATAACCTGTTTCTGCTTGAATTAAATGCATATTCTCCTGGTGTTCGACCAGTGTACAATTGGTTTGTTCAGTGCTGACAACTTATTTTTTGAGAAAAAACAGCAATTTTGTTGTGAAATTGTGAAACTTTTATAATTTTAATGTATGTAATCATTTTGGCCACAAGTTATGCTTAGTTGTGGAAGAATGCCTGCTCCTTTTATCCCAAATGGCTTTTACAGCAAGCAAGCCAACATAAAATAAATTAAAATGAGGTTTTGGGGAAAACATGGTCGAGGTAACCTGGTATAATGATATTGTATTGTTACCATACAGTTCTGGACATACACTACAGAACTTGGCTTATTCTGATTTTTGTTTTATATTCACAGAACTTGATCGCGCTTAACTTGTGGGGAAACAAGCTTCAGAATGCAGACATAGTAATGCAAGAAATCACCAAATGTAAAAATCTGAAAGCTCTCTGGCTTAACGAAAATCCAGTTCTAGATAGCTGGTATGGTTAAAATCTCACTGATATTAAAGTATTTTATTATTCTTGTTGGTGCTTTAGTCTGTCTTAAAATTATAACCAAATGATCAAGAGCTATTGGTTATATCTTATTTTCTTTTTGTCTTTTGTTTGCTGGCTAATGTGATTGTTGATTCTTAATTGAGCATCATCTAAAGATGCAGAGTTGTATAGGATCTAAGCTTGTCTTTTATAACCATCATGCTTATGATTGTTATTATATTTTACTTTAGCAACTTCTTTAAGTTCTGATTTCAAAATTGCAGTTCTGATGGTATTGAAAAAACTATTACTGAGGATCATCCTGCATTGGAAATATACAACTCACGTTTCACTACCAAATTTGGTTCATGGGCATTGAGTTTTTGCGGCGGTATTATTGGACCAGATAATCTTGACGTATCAATCGATAACTCTGCTACTTTGAATGGGATTACATCACTTGACCTATCTAATAGATGTATTCACAAGCTACCTGAGGTGAGATGCACTGAAGTTGCTTTGTGTTGCACTTCCTAATTTGGTGTGAGCACTATGGTTTTACGTTCTTTTTTTCATGATAAATTAACAGTTCATCTCTTTTGTTTAAACCTTTCAGACATTTTCTCCTAATGCCCTGCCGAGTCTTATGCAACTGAATGTTAGGGGGAACCCGTTAGACCATGTACCAACAGGAGAATTGCTGAACCTTCTTAGCAGTTTTACTTGCTTAAAAGAACTAGAGGTAATTTCACTTGCAATATCTCAATTGCCCAAGATAGCTATTCTAATTATAGAAAACATCTTGGAGCAAAACCTTCAGATATAACTCATTGCGGTAGATGATCTTGTTTTATGTTTAATTGTAGGTTGATATTCCTGGGCCTCTAGGGAACAGTGCTATTGAAATGGTGAAGTCATTACCTAATCTCTCTATGTTGAATGGGGTCAGTACATCAGATATAGTAGAAAGTGGAAAACATGTGGTGGACACTGCTCTTATGCCACGCTTGCCGGAGTGGAACCCCATGGACCCTCTCCCTGAGAAGCTGATTTCTGCCATGTGGCTCTATCTCATGACATACAGACTTGCTGATGAAGAAAAAATTGATGAAACCCCTGTGTGGTATGATTTGTTACTTGTTGGATCCATTTTGTATTTACTCCCCCCTTGAACCATTTGCTGAAATATCTGATTAATTTTGAATTTCAGGTATGTGATGGATGAGTTGGGGTCAGCATTGCGGCACAGTGACAATGCAAACTTCAGGGTTTCTCCTTTCCTTTTCATGCCAGAAGGAAAATTGACTTCTGCCATAAGGTATATTCATAAATGGATATATTATTTTGCTGCATTTGTTCCTGTAGAAACTTTTATTTTTGATCGCAATATGGAATCTTGATATCTTGATACCTGTGCTAATTTGGTTTTGACCAAACAAAGTATATCTTGTTTGTAGGAGATTGATTGGCATTCAACAAACATATTATCTTTGACATAAAACTTAAATACATCCATGTGGGTCTGTGCAATTTCTGCTCTATTATTTATTAGCTGATCCTGGTAAGAATATGTGGAGATTGGTTTTACTTAGCTTAATAGTATTCTGTAACAAGTTCATCTGAAGGGCATATGTCTGCACATGACAAACTGCAGATATTAGTCAGTAGCAAATTTGTTTGTACATGTATTTGGAATTTCTTTGGTTGATTTGACAGACTTTGCTTTTCAGTTATTCAGTTCTTTGGCCAACTCAGGATGTTCAACAAGGAGAAGAGTGCACACGTGATTTTCTCTTTGGTATTGGTGAGGATAAGCAGCGGTCTGCTAGGCTCACTGCTTGGTTTCATATACCTGAAAATTATTTCATTCAGGCATGTTCAGTTTCATTTACAGATTACTGTAACAACTAACAACATATAATACAAATATTGTTGTACTGTCAGCAATCATAAAAGAGAGCAAATTTCAGCTACTGGCGGACACTTGTATGTCCCTGTATTGTCTATAAAATAAAATCTTTAAGCAAGTTTATTCTGTTTTTTTTTTCATTGTGCCAGGTAAATGTAATCTTTAATTTTCATTATATTTTGGGCATGCTTCTTTTCGTAGGAGTTTAGAAAATACATTCAAGAGCTGGAATCAAAGGCGGTGGGCCCACCTAATAATGATTTACATGGAGATACAAAACCAGTTACTAGAAGTATTCGTCCCAGTGACGGGCGTCCCCTTCAAGTTTTTACTGATATACCCCATGTGGAGGAGTTCTTGACTAGGCCAGAATTTGTTCTTAGTAAGATTTTATTTATTTGTGTGCCTTTTTTATATCAACAGTTCATCTAATTTTGTGGTCTAAAATATCTGATAACTTGATTTTACTTCAATCTTGTTTGCCACAGACATTATTGTTGCCAGTTCTATGTGCAGAAATAAATAAAATTAACTTGTTAATTGTTTAGCAAATGAGCCAAAGGATGCTGACATCATATGGACGGGCTTGCAAGTGGATGCACAATTGAAGAACGCATTAGATCTGAATGACAACCAATACACAAATCAATTTCCCTTTGAGGCTTGCCTTGTCATGAAGCACCATTTAGCCGAGACGATCCATAAGGTCTTCGTTGTTCATCTTTTCTTCCCTATTATTCTAACCAGTGGATTCTGTCTTGTGCTTATATTTATTTGTCATGAGTTTTCAATAAAATTAATGCTTGCAGAAAAGAAACCATTAGAGCTTGCTGTATGTATACAGTACAGACAAACTTGGAATTTCACCGTAGCTCTTTTGCCAAACCATTTATTAGAGCATGCTTCTGAAAAATAATAGCAACTAGCTGATATACATTCATTTTTTTTAATTTTTGAAAAGAGTTGAAAGATTGCGGCAGCTTCCATTTAATTTGGAAACTAAAACGAAATACACTTTAGTTCTTAAATCTGCAGACTCATATATAATACTAAAGTACTAATGAGAGGTCTAATCAAACTCTCAAGGGAATGCCCTAACCTAGCAAATAACCAGTACCGAATCTTATAGACAAACAAAACAGTAACAAATTTTAAATTTAAAACCCTAGTAAAATAACAAATCAGTGCATCATCCATGATTTTGGTTGTGGATCTTGTCACGTTCTTCATCTCCATTGGGAGGCTGCAGCAATATCTTTGCCTTCTATATATATTATTTTTAATTTGTTTGTGCTCAGAGCTTGATGCCAGCATGCTACCTCATTCTGTCCAAAATGTTTATATAGAGGTTAAGTAGCCAAAAGCCCTACTTCTTGTTCAAGCCCTACATATTCCGCTCCTTCCAGATGTTCCAGCATGTTGCCGCTATACGTTGATGTTGCTGGGTGTCTGTTGCGTGAAGTATGATTGCTAGGTTTCCCAGGCTCTGCGGGGGCTGTGTGGCGTTTGGTAGAATGTCATTCCCTATTCTCCTGGCGTAGGTGCAATGGAGGAAGAGGTGTTCCGTGTCTTCGTTTGTTGCCCGGGTTGCACTTAAATTTTAATCTGGCTTTACCCCAATTCTAACTTTAGCAATTTCCCAGTTCTGTGTTCACCATACAACCTTCCTGTTTGAAGTTTACTAAACTTGTCAACTTCCTTATCATTTTATTTATGTTTTTTAAGAAATTTCATAAATTGAACAAAGCTCCCTGTTTTGCTTGTTTGCACAGGCACAAGGATTACCAGAGTGGCTTCAGCCCACATATAACCTTGAAACACAACTCTCTCAGCTAATAGGAGATTATATTGTCAGAAAAAGAGACTGCCTAGATAATCTGTGGATACTGAAACCATGGAACATGGCACGTACCATTGACACGACTGTCACTGGTGATTTATCAGCAATTATAAGGATGATGGAAACTGGCCCCAAGATATGCCAGAAGTATATAGAAAAACCAGCTCTGTTTGGAGGGAGGAAATTTGATCTGAGATATATTGTCTTGGTCCGGAGCATGTGCCCTTTGGAGATTTTCCTCTCTGATGTTTTTTGGGTATGTTTGCAAGTTCTGTAGGAAGTTTTCTTTTGCACAACTTAGAATTTGATGTGTAGCCTGGAATAGATCAAAATGTCAAACGGTCATGTTTCTCTGTAACATTGGAAATCCTCCTACATCCTTCTCCTAGTTTCTTTTCATTAATTGTCTGATCTCTGAGCTGCCTGCGATGGTCACTCGAGCAGCCTTCTAGTAAAAAGGCAGTTTGTAGTTGAACACCTCTCTGTCCTTTCCTTTTTCTGTCCTTTTGTTTTTTTTGTTCCCTTCCTGTGTGGTGGGGGGCGGTGCTCTCAGTTCTGGATGATAGTTCGACTTAGCAGGAGGTATAAGTGATATTTTCAATGTTTGTTCAAAGGCATGATAATTCCTATTTTGAATTGGATGTGCTGTATACTCGTGTTTCTGCAGGGTAATATATCAAATTGTCTATTGTTTGTTTCCTTTCCGAGATTAAATACTATTTACCATGGTGCTCACTTTTCAGGTGAGGTTAGCAAACAACCAGTACACTTTGGAGAAGAGCAGCTTTTTTGAGTATGAAACTCATTTCACTGTGATGGTGAGTTTTTTTATTCTCATTTCGTAGGAGGCTTTATAGGGCTTGGGGAATGAAAGCACTTTGATGAGTTTCAACAGTATTTATCTTATTTATATATTTATATTGCAATTAATTAATTTGAGGATAACCTTGGGTTTTTATGTTCTGGCTTTTCTACATATTTGTTTGTAAGAAGCTTTTCTCTGATGCCACTTTCAGAATTACATTGGAAAACTCAATCATAAGAACACACCTGATTTTGTCAAGGAATTTGAGGAGGAACATCAAGGTATTTTATCTGTACTCTTTTTTTGTAGTAGTAGTAGAAAAACTTGCTTACAGAAAAAAATATTAAACAAAAGAAAAGATTAGTGTGATGTGTACATTTTTTTTAATACGTGCTACATTACAGCTCTGTCCTAGAAAAAAATTTGAACATGTGCTTTCCAGGCTTGTGTCCATATTGTTCCTTTGGCCTAAGATTTATTCGCCCCAGTGTGTGGAAAAACTCTGTTTTTTCCGCTCTATAGGTATATCAATATATTTTTATGAGATATCAGATAAAACTTTTCCTATATATTTTTCTGTGCTATAGTGAAATGGATGGAGATGCATGATAGAATTAGGAAAATGATAAGGTGCATATTTGAGTCAGCTGCTTTAGTACAACCAGAGATGCACAACCCTCGATCTAGGGCTATATATGGGATAGATGTGATGCTTGATAACCTGTTTATGCCTAAAATATTGGAGGTACATCTGCTTCTCTCTCTAATTAGATCTATTGTCACTCTCTCTCTGTATAAAGCTGGTATTTGGTAGTGGTTATTTGGAAAATGCTTTAATTAACATCATCTGGAGAGGAACCATATTGCGTGATCTTTTTTTCTCTCACATCTATCTTGTAGTCAATTTACCTTTTGAATATTAGCTTGTATTTAGTGCTTGCTGTTGTCAACTGTAATGATTATTTCAGGGAGAAGGTCACGGTTAGTATTTATAATGGTCAAGAATAAGGTATAGCTGCAATGGAAATTGCCATTTGAAGTAGGAGCCAAAGTGAACTTGCAACTGTGACCAGTTTTGCATAACGGGCCATTACAAAAGAATTAAGTTTGTTCAAGTATAGCTCAGATGGTTTAATTTGTGTGACATTCTGTGCAGGTGACATATTGCCCTGACTGTAACAGGGCTTGTAGTTACGATACACAGGCTATTGTAGGAAGCAAGGCCTCTATTAAAGGACGTGATTTTTTCAATAACGTTTTTGGTTGTCTATTCCTTGGCGAATCTACAAATGTAACACCTATCTAGTTTAGGAATGCACTTCCTCTTCTTTAGCAATCTGCTTGTAATTATATTGTATTTTGAAACTTGCTTTTATCATTTTTGTTGTTTGTTTGAGGCACTTGAAGTAATTTCATTTTTCTCAAAATGCTTTGCCAGTAACTTGAATAGAAAATTCCTTGCTGCCAATGTAAATAAGGTGCTAACTAGTTCCCATATAAAATTACATCAAATTCAAAAATTGTTTTGTTGACTAAACACGCAATTATTTTTAGAAAACTGAAGTGAAGATGTCTACAAGCATATAAGGCTTTCATTCTGAATCGGTTTATGACACAAGAAGTCAACAACAATGTGAAGAGAATATCAGAGGTAACCAGCTAGCTTTGGAATCGTACTTAATAAAGGTATCAAACCACTGTGGGTAAAAGATGGGCAACCAATACTGAGACTGAAGAAAGCGTCTTGCATGGTCATGCAGAGTTGCACACCAGCTGCTCATTAGATTCGTCTTGATATATGCTGCCCGAGAGCATGATAAAACTAAGTAATGAGGACAATGTGCATGATTTCCAATTATATCCGGTGGTTAGATATTGCTTGGTAGGAGACGATTGAAATCCTAATGACTTGGATAACATACTGAGATTATGGAAAGGAAAGTTTGATTGCAACTCACCACACAAACAAATAGTAATGCCGTTAGATCAGTTGCAAGTTGCAACGCACCGATTACTAATTTCTGCTACAAAGGAATATGGTTATATTGCTGCTTCAACCTTTGGAGTTAGCGCAAAATTCTCTCTGATAAATGCTGATCCGTCAATATTGAAATTTAGAGTTATATTTTGATATTGAAATGACTTATAATTCTAATAAGCTAAAATATTGTGACATTAGATGATAACTGAATTTGTTTTTTTGGCATAGAAGTACTCACCAGCTGCTGCCAAGGGTTCTTAACAGAACATGTTGTCGTCTTATTTATCTCAACAAATTGACAAATCAGAAGAATCGAAGCTTCTAGAATATGTTGACATGAGTCACAGATTTCACTATAGAATTTATTTAGTTAGTTAGATGTGTTGAACTTATTGTGCTTGTGCTATGCTTGGTATGTGCTTTGCATGTGTGCTTGTGAGTTTGTTTTGTATGCTTGATGTATTTGGTGTACTTGATAATGGATGTAAATTCATTTACATTTGGTATTTGCTGTCAAGAAAAAAAAAGAATTAGTTTTATTGATGTGGCTAAAAGATGTTGAATACAACTTTTACTGTTCGTAAGAGAGAACTTTCAAAATTTTATATACACAACTACATTAGCACCAACCATTTAGTTTTTTTTCATCAAAAGGATGAAGATCTAGTCTACAAATTTCACATATCCAACCATTGAATGAAGTATGTGTGATTAAAATTGTTTCTGGTATCAATTTTGGACCGTATAATAGTAAAAAAATTACAAAATAAGATTAATATTCTAAGAAAATGGCTAATCACACATTAAGAATGCCGGATTGAGAAAATGGCTAATCACACATATTTTGAATCATTTTCTATTTCTATTTTTCCTTTTTATATATCTTTGTAAATATACAACATCAGTAGTTAGTTCTTTTTCCATTTTAATATAATGTAGTGGACAATTCGTTTGTATGTTGCTTTTAAGGGATACGACCAAGAATGAAATAGATGTTTTCTCAATTCTATAAGGCTATTGAAAAAACGAAGAAATCCCTTGAAATTGAAATAAAAAAAAAGAGTTTGTGTGACTTATTATGGGTGGGGAACCCTTGTCAAATATTTATTTATTTTTGTCAATCTTAACAAATAACTTCATAAAAAATCATAAAAAAAAATCTGAGAAATAGAAAAAAAATCATAAATACATTCTTAAATTTATGGATTGAATGTGTTTCAAATATAGTGCAATTTGAGTGCATTTGATATTCCATCAAAGTTCATCAAAATTATGTGATAATTTTAATGGTTTAAATTCAATGGTCTCCGTTGGGATATCAAATAACACACAAATTGCATCAAATTTAAAACACAATCAATCCACAAGTTTAAAATTTTTATATTTTTTTTTCTATTTTGAAGATTTTATATGAGTTTATATGATGTTAGTTGTCAAATTTGTCAAAAAAAAATAGTGGTGTATCCCCACCCATTTATTATTATCTACTTCCATTATACCCCCGCACGAATCACAAAAGCAAGAGCGTTCCATCTTGTTCAAGCAGATCTTCAGCACCTCCATGGCATAACTACAAAATCACAATTCACCTATGAATTGTTCTCCATTCCCCCTCTTTGTATTGTACAAAATTTGCACCATAATTCTTTTCCTCTTCTCACTTATTCATCCTAAGAATCATCTACATGCTCGCTTCCATGACCATTGAAATACTTATAGGCTATTTGATCTCAATTTAGGATAGTTATGGTGTTCAAATCGGTCATTAATTCTGACGTTAAGTGACGGAGCTCTTTCTTTTAAAACTGAATAGTGTACTGATTCTTTTATTATTAATTTCTGTCTTGTTAGAATCTGGCTGGTGATTTTCTTTTTCCCACATTTTTCATTTGATTTGGTCTCACTTTTGATTTTTCATTTTCTTTTATGGTCAATTATATTTTCTTTATTATAGAATTTTTTTCCAAGTAAAATATTTTTCGTACTGCTCGAATGCGCCTACATATCCTATAAAAACTATTCATAAAAAGAACATTACACATCTAGCTACACTCAAGGCAGATGGAAGAATGCCTAGCTTGAAGTGTTCTCAATTATGATCACTATATTTATAAGATTAATCGCTTTATTAGAGGGTATATGTTTAATTCATTTAAAATGTTTTTGAAAATTAAATTGGTGCCGTTTACAAAGTCAATGAAGCAGGTCAGTTTTTTCTGAGATTTTACAAGTCGTTGTGAATAACTGTTCTGGCAAGGCATGCGGAATGCCTTCTCAAAAATAAAATAAAAATTAAACTACAATATAAAGCAGTCCTTAATCGAAACAAAAAGAAGAAATCAGGGTATTTTAGTAATGAGCGATCGAGGATCACTTAACAATTTTTTTTTTTTTTTTCAAAAATCTTGGTAAAGACAATATTTTCTGTGTGACAGGTTGTCCGTTCGAAACCCGAATGTGATATTTTATGAACAATTCAAACAAGAATATCTTAACTCTAATCTTTACTTGAAAAAAATCCGGGCAGAATCTATCGACATATAATGTTTATAAAGTATGATTTCTGACAGTACATTGGTTGACGTTCCAAAATTAAATGATTCTTCAATGTTCATGCATAATCAAACACTACTAAAATTGCATAAGAATTAATTGGTAAGCCATTTATATGTCTAAATGACATATTCAAGAATTAATTTAAATTATTAATTTAATTTGAATTTTTTTAGTTCATGTTTAAGAATGCCGAAAAAATCGCTGTCAAGTAATCCCTCCTCTTTACTGATTGTAATCCAATTATTTTTTTAAAACAAAATCTGACATTCTGATAAAAAAATTTGAATTGTTTTCACGATGTTTTCAAGACTGAAGCTCATGTTTGCCAGTTTTTATTATTAATAATTATTATTAAATTAATATATTAAAAATAAGAGTGAGAACCGTAAAATTTCAAATATACGAATGACAGCGTGCCACTGCTAGTGGCGCGTTTCGTCCAAATTCCGCGCAAGTGAGATGGAAAGAGATGGAGAGGCGCTCGCGCGTTTTGTAGATAACAGATTTTACGAACGAACTTATTCTTAGTCCAAAATTGGACACTATTTCAGTCCAAACGCCTTCAGACATATTTCAGACCCAACTATTAGAGCACGCGAATCACGTCATGTGCGGCCGAGGCAGTATGTAAAGGATCTATTATATTTTGTAAGACGACAGTCAACTTCAGTAGACTCGGAGGCCATGATTAGATTTACTGCTATTGAGAATAATTAATTATAAGGAAACAAATCAATTGTGGGAAATGAGATATATGATTTAAAAACTTGTGCATGTATACTAACTGATCTTGTAAATACTACTTTGTTTTTGAATGAAAATCAAGTAGTCTTTCTCTCAAAATAAATAAATAAAATCAAGTAGGATGGCCTACTTGATAAAAAAAATTAAAATGATGTAATATATACATCACCGTACACTATTACTGTTTTATATTTTATTTATTTTATTCATTTATCTTTTGAATAACATTTTAAATACACATTGTTTTATTATTTTAATAAAATATCGTTTACTTGCTTGTGTATATGTTGTTCTTCTAAGGACTAAAAAAGAACAAAATAGATGCTTCAATTTCTCAATTAGGACTATGAAAAACAACTCAATGAGTCCCTCAAAATTGGAATATAGATAACAGATTTTACGAACGAACTTATTCTTAGTCATTAATTAAATAATTAACATCGTTTGATTGCGGTAGATTTCTCAATCCATATTGCATAAACTTGTACCATATTTCTTCTTGAGACTAACTAAATGTACCCCAATTCTGTTTTCCGATCTGTACCCTAACTAAAAAATTTGTTGACCAAGTTAATCACGTTCTCAAACATCAACAAACCATTCATCTGTGAATGATCATCAAAGTCTTAATATCAGAAGTTCTAAGTCTTTATACTGGAGAAACAAAATCATAATATCTAATATATCGAGTTATATTTAAAATTTAAAATTTATATTTGAACGACAATCAAGATATAGACAAATATTTATATATGAAATTCAATGTCTTAAAACTAAATGTCTTAAGTCTAAACAAAGGAAATATGACGTTTTAATATTTGATATTATAAATAATATTTTGAACTAAAATTTATATTTGAACGACAATTAGGATATTGATAAGTATTTATACTTGAACCTCATTATCTTAAAACTGAATATCTTAAGTTTTAATACGAGAAATACGACGTTTTAATATTTAATATTATAAATCATATTTTGAGCTTAAAATTTATATTTGAGCATCAATCAGGATATGGACAAGTCTATATACCTAAACTTTAATGTACTAAAATCGAATGTTTCAAGTCCTAACACAAAAAAATGATGTTTTAATATCTAATATTATAAGTCATAATTTTGAATTTCAAATTTATATTTGAACGTTCATCAAGATATGAATAAATCTGTATCCTAAACTATAATGTCTTAAAATCTAAGTCAATAATAATTATTTACTCTCTTGTTTGAATATCAAAAAGAGTTATACAATTGAATTTTTATCGTGGATAAGCCGATAACTATAAGGATATAATATCCACTATTACACAAAGTTAGAAATAACCATCCGATTAAGTCAAATTGCTCACTAAACAATAACGACTCTTCTGAAATTCTCTTGGACGATATTCAAAATCTTAATATCTAATATTTAAAGTCTTAAGGTCCGTTATATGATGTCCTAATACATAATGCTATAAGTCATTTACTTCTTTAAAGTATATAAAAATCTCGAATATTTATTGAACATTATTTAAATCAAATCTTTATATCTAATGTAACAACTAAGAAATGAAATCTTAATAAATTTTACCTAAAATAATACTTTTATATAATTTATATTCGATATAAAATCTCATAAATAAAGTCTTAAAATTTAGAATTAGAAGTCTAAAGATCATTTATCTGATGTCTTAATATATATTAACATAAATCTTACTTTTAACTTTGAATAATATATAATTCAAAAAATATTTATCAAACACTCATAAAGTCAAATTTTTATACCTAATTTTTCTCGTTTTAAGACTTAACAATTAATTTCTTAAGACTGATTAATAAATCATATTTTACCTTAAATGATTTAAAATTTCATAATATTTTCTGAATATAGATATTCTTATTATCTTAACTATTACAATTAATAAATTTATATTTATTATTTTTTTAATATCTTAAGACCTTATAATTTATATTTATAAAAAATAATCTCTATAAATAATAAAAATTATTTTTATATCTCATATCATTAAGTCATAATATTGACAATAATATATAATAGATATGTAACACAAAAAATATTTTTAAAATAATTATGGAAAAAATAGATTTAATATTTAATATAAATAAGCCTTAATATCTATCATAACACATCTTAATGCATCATTCAAAATATAATTTATTATTTATTCTTAATTTTTACTATTATAAATAAATCTAAATATATATTACATACACGCTTCAATATGTAGTGTACATTTACTGACTAAAATTTATATTAATGTATCATTCAAAATATAATTTATAGTTTAGTCTTAATTTTCATTAGTACAAACAATATAGTGTATGTTAGTTTTGTGTTGAAATTTCTTCAATCTCAATTCTCAATATTACGATAAAGTCTTTATAGTTTGTATAATAATACTTTATACCTAGTACAATTAAGTCTTCATATCTATTATACTCAGCCTGACGCATATATATTTAGTGTAATAATTTTTTTTTGTGTGTTCTCTCCTATCTCTCAATCAATTCATTCGAATGAATACTCAAATTTTATCTTCTTACTCTTAGAAATTGATCTAGCTTAACTTCTTGATCAATTGAGCTTCAAAATATGAGTTTCAACACATTCTCTTTATACATAAGAAGTGAAATGATGATCTAAACACTTAGAACATTAGAGCACTTGCTTAAAGGTTCACATATTATTTTTTTGACTTAGAAAAAAATATTTGATCAATCGATTGAGATTCACTCGTACTAAATCGCTCCAATCGAATTTCTAACCGATATACTTTCTCCCTTGATTTCTCCCAAATCATTGATCAATTTAATGTGTAATTTATCTTATTATGTTCTCCTCATCGCTAGATTTGCAATGATATATAGCATGAAAGGTAACTCTCAAAGATGAGTAAGATACCATTGAAGCTTTTGTTCAAACGGGTAAGTACGTGACCCACGTTTTTTTTTCCTTTCAAATCTAAATTGAATAACAGTTAGATAGTTAGACTAGTTAAAATAGTTAGATTAATGAAGATAGTTGAGGTATAGAATAAAATATAAAAGTTAGGTATAAAAAACTTTTCTCTTCTTCTTTTCCTCTTTTTATTTCCTCCCACGAATGAGCTACATGCTTTCTTCCAATACCTCTATCTTTTCTCAAAGAGGATCCTAAGCTCTTGAGATCTCAATTATGGTTAATGTATTTAATATTGATTGCGTTACTAGAGCAGGAATAATTCATTTAAAATGTTTTTTTAATAAAATGATGCTTTTTACATAATCAGTGAAGCTGGCCAGTTTTCCGAGGTTTTACAATTTCTTGTAAATAAGTTTCTTGCATTGCATGCAGAATGTCTTCTCTAAAAACAAACTATTATATATTGCATAGGATCAGAATTAAAAGAAGAAACCGGGTTATTTTATCGGAGTATTACTTAGCAGTTTCTTTATTTGAACAATCGATGACAATCTTCAGAACACTTTTTAACGAAAATAATTATTAGTAAATTAATATTATTAAAAATAAGAGTGAGAAACAACATTGTAGGAGATGGAGTCGAAGATCTATCCAATATATTTACTAATAATTATTTTCATTAAAAACTCTCAGAACACTTAAATTTAAAATTCAACATTGTAGGGAAGATCTATCCATATATAATGTTTTATAATATGATGAAATCATGTGAATTTTTAAGTGATCTAAAATTAATGATTTTTAAATATCGTCAAACAATTTTATGTTATTTAAAGTTTTGATTGTCAGGCCATCTAGATGTCCAATAACATCTTTACGAATTTATTTATAGAATCTCAATTTTTTACATTATTAAGATTATCAAAATAATCTTTGCCGAGTAATGCCTACTCTTTACTGATTGTGGTCCAATTTTTCGTCCCCCCCCCAAAAAAAAAAAAAAAAAAAAAAAAAAAAAAAAAAAACTGTCAACCTGATCAAAAGTTTGTTTGAATTGTTTTTTTCATATTTTGTAGCACTCCGTTGCATAATTCAGTATCTTCTCTGTCTATCCAACAAGCCCCAACAGTCAATCAAAAAGGAAAAAAGAAAATGTACGGACAAAAGAAGAGCAGTTTGGTCATGTGGAGAAAAGAAAATGTACGAAGAGATCGGAAGGGAAGAAAAGACTTAAAAACATCAGGTATGAGGCAGTTTTTATTATTAATAAGTATTATTAAATTAATATTGTTAAAAATAAGACTGAAAACCGTAAAATTTTAAATATATGAATGGCAGCGCGTCACTGTTAGTGGCGCGGACGAAACGCGCCACTGCCAGTGGCGCGTTTCAAAAAAATAATGAAACGCCGCGCAGCGCCTCCATCTCACTTGCGCTGCGTGCGTTTTGTATATATAAGAAGGAAACGCGCGCGCCATCGCCGCGTGGCGCGTTTCGTAAAAAAAAAAAAAAAAAAAAAAAAAAAAACCCCGGGCGATGGCGCGCGTTTCGTAAAAAAAAAAAAAAAAAATGAAACGCGCCACCGACGCGGCGCGTTTCGTAAAAAAAAAAAAAAATGAAACGCGCCATGCGACAAGGCGCGTTTCGTAAATTCAAACAAATACGCCATTCGTATATTTAAAATTTTACGTTTCTCACTCTTATTTTTAATAATATTAATTTAATAAATCATATTATTACTAAAATCTGGGTATGAGGAGAGAATCCACGTCCTCTAAAATATTTTATTATGTAAAATAACTATTTTGTAAATTTAAACTGTTGTCATCCTGATCGTCATATAAATTCGACGATTTATGAATAATTAATTTACAGATGTAAAATATTTTAAAGGATACTCACTCATGAGGAGAAAGAAAATTCGAAAGAAAAAAGAGAGGAGGAAATGAGATGAGGAGTGGAGTCCATGTGATTTTTTGTATAGCAAGTTTTTTTTAATGTCATAACTCACACATGCAGTAATAAATTTGTAATTTGCAAAATATTCAGTAAGGTTAAAATTTTAACATTTTGGTATAAAGATAAAATATTAAAAATATATTAAAAAATATAAAATTTCATTTAAATAATTTATAATGTGTTCTTTTACTGAATAATTCAAAAATAAATAATTTTTTGATCAAAAAATTATGTATATTAAACTAATGATTATTTATGAAACATCTGGATATAAATAAAAAATAAATTATTCATGAATAATTCGTGAATCATGTGATTATACCACACATAACAATTTTGCCAAGACTGAAGCTCATGCTTGAACGAAAACTCTCAAAGTTTGACCGGTATCCATAAAAGTTACTCGACTAACTTCCAAATAGAAATTAAAAAAAAAAAGTTTATACGAAATAGTTAGCTAACAGGTCTACTTGTATTCTCATGCACATTCACCATTTATCTGTTTCATCTTGATGAGCGTTAACCAAAAGTATGAAAACAACAAACTAGTAATATCATGATGCATGCACAACCATTTCAGATGGTAAAGCTTGTCGCCTTTAATTACTTCCAAAACCGAACTTTGAAGTTAAACAAAGGTCATAAAACAATATACTAATTCAGACACATTGTTTCACAATTCACAAGTATATATGTAGTCTCAACTCCATTGGCAACACTAATAATTGGAGTGTTAGAAGGTATATATAACTATAATATTAAGGAAGGTGGAAACATTGTGATATTAGATGAATACTGAATTGAATTAACTAACATGGTGCTAATAACTAGAAACCCAAAACATTAGTAATCCAAATTTTCAATTACGATTTTATATTTGTAACGTGAAAACAAGTCAAATGAAAAAGACAAATTATATCATTTCTTGTTCGTTGTCGGTATATTTGCAGCACATAATGTAGATATTTCTATACTACGGTTTGCAAGAATTTTAGTAGCTAGAATAATTGAGATATATCGGAGAAAAAATAATAATTCTACATGTTTACTTCTATGACCTCTTTCTTGCCTCCAGTGTCCTATAACAATTCAAAGGTGTCAGTAAATTTGTGTTTTTATTAATTGTCGGCTAATTGAGGCAATTTAGGATAGTTTTGGTGTTTAAATTGGTGATTCGTGACACTAATTGATGAAAAGTGAATTATTTCTTCAATTAATATATTTTGTGCATTGAATCTGTGGTGGTTATTTTTTCAATTATATTTTCAATTTTGTAGATGATATTTTTTTTCTAAGTAAAACATTGTTTGTAATACTCGATTACAGCTATACCTTGTAAAAACAATTAAAATTTGAAAAAAAAAGAAAATTACACATCTAACATTCAAACTACACTCTTCATTAGAGCAGACAGAATAGTAGCAATGTCTCAATTATTTAATGTATTCAAGATTATTTGTCTTATGAAAGGATATATGTTTAATTCAAATAAGATGATTTTGAAAGAATTTGTTGTTTTCTACACAATTAATAAAGCAGGCCAGTTTTCTGAGGTTTTACACAATTTCTTGTTTACGTACTTTTAATATAGGTCAGTTGAGGATCAAGATAAAAAAATAATAATAACAAAAAGAATAAAGGTCTATTTTGCTGATGAGGGATTAGGGGTGTCAATGATATCCTTTTATTCATTTACCCGATTCGTACCGTATTCGATAAGATGGGTATGGATAAATTTTTTTTCCGTTAACTTATTTGATATAAGTAAGGGTAAAAAATTTATTTCGTTAAGTAAATAGGTAATGGTATGGGTAAAAATCATTTCGTAACCGTTTGCCCTATAGGGTAAATTATTAAAAAAATAACTTATATTATTTTCAATATAATTATCTCGTGTAATAATTTTTTTGGTAAATAAAATAAAAAATAGGGAATTGGTATGAACAACCTGAAGTTGTGCGTTAATGGCTAGTAGTTTCAAACTCGGTCCAGACCATTAACACACAACTTCGGAGTATTCTTAGTTGCCCTGATTTTTATGAGTTAATTACTAAAAATTATAGTTATCATATTTTTCAAGTTTAACCATCTTATAAGTTATAATGTTTGAATAATATTTAGTAGAATGCTTCTTAAAATGATTAAATGGATAATATTAGATTTTATTTTAGAAAAGATGTTATTTTTGTTTTTAATATATTTTATTTTTTTACTTAAAAAGTTTGACAAGAGATTCTTATTTTTTAATTTATTTATTTTGAAATGACTCAAGTTAGAATTGTTTGTATAATTATATTTTTATTTTATACTAGTAAAATAGATACATATTTTATGAACAGAATGAGTTCATATATTTTTTTTATAAATAATAATAAATTAAGTAATACATTAATATTATTCGTTAGCACCCATTACCGTTTCGTTAACCGTTTATTTTAACGGGTAAGGGTAGGGTATGGGTAAGTCTAATTTTAATGGGTACGGATAGGGTATGGGTAAGAGTAATTTAATATAGGTATGATAATGAAAATGTCTTCACCCGACCCGTACCGTACCCATTGACACCCCTATGAGGGATGATCATTAACAATTTTCTTTGACAATCTTCACAATATTTAATAGTGTATTTAAATTTAAAGTTCAACACAATAGACATGATTATTAATATCTATAATGATATATGTTTTATTTTATATCAATTATCAAATAACTTACAATTTCAATGGATCCAACATAACAGTTCTGAATGCATCATCAAGCAATGATTATAAAATTTCAAAATAACACTCAGTTTGTATAGAATCTTATGTTAGGCTATTGTTTTTTAAAATTCTTTTGTTTTTAAAATTTAATTTATTTTGGAGAAAATTTTCCCGCATCTCAAATTCTGAACCTCTTATCTACACATCAAATGTTGGCTATATAAATGCTTTTCAAAAATATACATTTCAGTTTTAAATCAGGACCATGCACGTATTATATCTTATATTTGGGTGCAGATAAGAGGTATGCCTACGAGGCGAAGTTATCACTTCTTTTTATTTTAATTTGCTCAATTTATTGTTAAGATTTGTCAAAATTGTCATTGATAAGTAATATCAAATATCTAGTCGTGGTCCAAATATTGTACAAATTAATGAGCTGACAATATGATTAAAAGTCTTTCAATTGTTTTCGTGATTTTACCACGGCGAAAGCTTAGTCTTTATCGAACTATTGACCGTTGTGCCTCTCAATTTTTTGTACTTGTCCCAGAATCTAAAAGCTATTCGACCAATTTCCAAACAGAAACTTTTAAAAAGTAATATCTGTAAGGGGTATCCATAAAAGCGAATAAGATTTGCAAGTGTTAACCAAAAATATGAAAACAACTGGTAACGTCACAATGTGCATGATGTCCCATTATATGAGATGGTAAAGCTTGTTGCCTTTAATTACTTCCAAACCTAACATTGAAGTTAAAAAGAAGAAGCATAAAATAATATATTAAATTATTAATTCAGAAATTATTTCGTGAGTTTGAGGTCTCAACTTACTCCATTGGCAAAGTATCAATCAGAACTTTGAAGACATATAATTATAATACAAAGGTACATTATTGTGATATAATTAGATGAATACTGAATTGAATTCATTTACATCGTACATGACTTTGGAAGCTCGGAATATTAATCTAAATTTAAATTTGGATTCCATATGTGTAATATGAACTTGATTCAAACGAACGCAATAAACAATATAATTGTTAATCCGTTATCAGCGTATCTTATATATTGCTTTTATACTGCATATGTTAAATCTAAATCTTCATGGTAATAAAATATCAATATCAATATAAATAATAAATTTATCTATCAAGTATGATGAGTAAGGTAAATTAAACAAAGTGCTAAAGATAGATTTTAGCCCATCATAAAAGACAATTGAAAATGAATGAAAGTCGGACAAAGGATTCATTGAGACAATGTTTTACGATTATGTAGAAATATATTTTTTATTCTTCTGTAACAAATTCTTAATGCAATTATAAGCTCATAAGGGATGAAGTTATATATAATTTGTTTTAACCTCATAACTTTATTACCATATAGGTTACAAAATAAAATTTGATTCATACGTTAATATATGTTATTAATATTACTATGAGAAATTAAATCCTCCAGTCAACTCCAATTAATTTGATTATATTTGTTTAGATTTAGCAATTGATTACTATACTAAATCTATATTAATCAGCAAATTAGTCGTTTATCGCTTAACTGACTAGTATCTTGCACATGATCTCGTGAATGAAATGTTTAATTTAAAGTTTTTAAAACATTAATAGCAGAGTTTGCTAATCATTCTTGTAGCATATACTGTAGGTTATTCTTAATACAATGGTTTGCTAAAATTGTAGTAGCTAGTATAGATTATATTCTATAGCTATTTTTTGCTACTACCATTTTAGATTAATGTAAAAAGAAATATATATATATATAGAGAGAGAGAGAGAGAGTTTGACTACGGTGCTACGCGTAGCATGGATGATCCGTGTGCTACAGACCGTTTCTCCGTTTTCAAAATTTAAATGGTCGATCCAACCGGTCAAAATATTTTAAATCTAGTTGGAGACCAACTTTTATATTTTTTTAAGATTTTTTTACTATTTTTTTTTAATATAGCTAGAAAATGATTACTTTTGGATGGTTCATAATAATTAAATCAAATGATTTTTTAGCTATCTTAAAAAATAATAAAAGAATTCTAAAAAATATAAAATTTGGTCCCCAATTAGATTTTCATATGAAAAATAATTTAATCGGTCGGATCGACTATTTGAACTTTAAAAACGAAGAAACGATCCATAACGACATATGCCATCCGTGCTACGCATAGCACCGTAGCCAAACACACACTCTCTCTCTATATATATATCTACAGTACGTAAATGCTGTCTGGTTAAAGACACATTGTTATCATTAACTGGCTCACTTATTTACTACAATATTATAAGTTCTCTGGATGCATTTTAGTAAATATCAAACCCATAGTTAAATAACGTTTATTCTTCTCGGCATGCAAAATACTACCACAGTCGGGTCTTGTAGAGAAGTTCATCTAGGATCAAATTATGCATTGCTGGATAACTGGATGTTATGATAGCACTTTATTGGTGCGTAATAGAGTATTTGGAGTAAACTCGTCAATTATAGATTTATATCCAAGGCGAATGGTAACTTTTGAATATTGAATGATTGGTAAGATGCGGCTCATGTGGACTAGTAAACTTCAACTGAATCTATATATTGATATTCAAATTTCAGACAAGCACCCCAATTATAACATAGAAAATCAATACCAACTTTTTTTCTCATTTGTAAATTTATCCTTTTTCGCACAAAATTTTCTCTATACAGAGTAGGCACTTCTGATCTATCATGGGTTGTTTACTTTTATTAAGCGTATACTTTCGAAACCTATAACATCAAGGGCCTTCAACAGATTCAGTATTGACTATTGAGACATCGATATGTCAGGTATGACAAAGGTCAACAATTTGTAAATCTTCATTTTCAAGGCACCAACCAAAGACCTGATACAAACCCATCCATTGGCAAACCCAATCCAAGCATGCACAAACGAAGATTTCAGGAGACTACAACATGTTTTGGTTCTGGAATCAACTTTGGACATACACTAGTGGAATTGAGTTCATATGTTTCATCTAGAATTCATAACAAACACACTCTGCAAACTACAATTTAACAAAAGGCTTAGTCTTGAAGAGATTAAAATTAAACAAAAAAGGGATGAATTAATAATGGACTCCTTAATTAAAAATTGAACAATAAGAGATTATACAGAACATGTTTTACTAAACTTCACAAATATTCTTCACAAGAAGCTGTATATCATCGAAGTTCATGTAAATATAACTGAAATTGTACAATTAAGCTAAGCAAACTTTAGATGCAACTTTTCATTCCAACAAACAAGGCTAAAGACGAAGCAACATTTATTTTATTGATAAACTAAACATACATGTTTTTCTAAAGACTTCACAAATATTCTTCTCAAGAAGCTGTATATCATCGAAGTTCATGTAAATATAACTGAAATTGTACAATTAAGCTAAGCAAACTTTAGATGCAACTTTTCATTCCAACAAACAAGGCTAAAGACGAAGCAACATTTATTTTATTGATAAACTAAACATACGTACAATAAGATGGGACTTCTATAACAACAAAAGGCTAACCCCAACATTCAGATAATTTGAACTTGGAACTAAGACACTAAGCCTTATCTGAATGTATATTTAAAATTCAATTAACAGAAAACCATATCGAAACAACATTAATTTCAGCTTATAAATTCAGCTGTATGTCATGGTATTCAGAAACTGAAGGGATACCAGTACCACAAAACTAACAATGGTAGAAAGCAACTACTGATACCAATTTTCAAAAGAAACTACTGATACCGATTGTATTAACCAGAAACAAACATACAAAATAACCTTACCTGATTGCAATTCAACATAACTTTCAACCAGCAATAAAACAAAACTGATGTTTGCAAAATCAAAAGTCTTCATGACAGATCAAAACCAGTACTAAGTTCACAACAACAAAAAAATATAAAAAAAAACTAACAATAACCTTTTATCTAGATCTCACGCAGTCAAAACTACGGCACCACCAGCAGCCTTGATCTTCTTCTCTGCGATCTTGGAGATAAGCTTGGCCTTGACCACCATGGGCTGAGATGGCAACTTTCCCTTACCTAGCACCTTGAAGTACCCGAACTGCGACACATCCACCATCGGCGCCGCCGCCTCGCCGCTGGCCTTGGCCTTCACCTCCTCGGGCACCATCGACCATAGGTTCTCGACATTGACTATTGGGCAGTGGAACTTGTTGCGGAGCTTGTGGAAGTAGCGCATACCGACCTTACCGAAGTACCCGGGATGGTACTTGTCGAAGAGGATGCGGTGGTGGTGCATACCTCCGGCGTTACCACGACCACCGGGATGCTTGCGGTGCTTGCCGATACGGCCGTGACCAGCGCTCACGTGGCCCCTCTTCTTCCTGTTCTTCTTGAACCGGGTCGCCATGGCGTGAGTAGGGTGTTTCTGGTCAGGAGGGGGCGATGGCGGCGGTAGGACGAACTCAGAAGAGCTAGGTTAGGGTTTTTCCTTCAGAAACGTTTTATAGGTGATGAGGTGTTTGTTGATATGACGTGAAGAAATGGACGGTGAGGATGAGAGTTGAGAGGGAGTGAAGCGTGCATTAAATGGGCTTGAATAATAACAGGCTGAGATCGGAGAAGGCTTGTTTTGTGGTTGGGAGATTTCCTTAATGTTAGCTTTCAAACATGGGTTAAAGTTAATGGGCCAAGTTACCACAATTCTCCACTCATTATTTCATTTCATATCAAGTATAAATATATTTTTAAAATATATGGTGTTTAATTTAAAAAAAATTGAAGTACTTATTTTTGAAAATTTTGACTGAATTTTATTTTTATTAATTCTTTTTTTCTGTCTAGAGGAAGATTATGCAAAAATTAATCTACTTAGATGAAGTTATTTTTGAAGATGCTTATATTTAATATTATGTGTAAATAAAAAATTAGTTTGTCACTGCTCAGCGTATAAAAAAATCGTGAATAATAGCAGCATATGGATATCATTTATAGTTTGTTCTTGGGATCCTGCATCGTATTTTAAGCACCAAAACAATCATTGAGTTAACTGACGATTAATTTGTATCGCCAATTATTTTACTGAACGCAAGGATCAGGATTAATTGGTAGTTTGTCAATGGAACTGTGCCATAATTTGAGGGGAGGCCAAAGCTTTTTATATAGTGCTCTGGGAAAAAATGATTTCTACAACTTTTTTTCGGGTTGAAGATTTGCTATATCACTTCAATTGATACTAGCATTGACATATGTGTTCTTATAAGTTAATTAAAAAATATATTAGGCGAATTCTAGCTAGGATATTATCTACATAGATACTAATATGTATTTTATCTAACATTTTTTTTACCGAAATGGCACAAAAATGATAAAAGATACTACAATATAATTTCAAAAAAATGTTACTTTATTTTTTTTTTCAAAATTCATGGACTGATGCAAAAAAATGAATTAGAATAGATTACTTTATAAACCACAATTAATTTGTGTTTTGCATCTGTATTTCGATTTTGTAAAGTCTCTAAATTATCTCTAAATAAAAATATTTTAGTTTACAATTTCAGAAACTTTCTCACAAAGTGTTGAATTATTTGCCACTAAATCGATCATGGCATACATCATCAATATCCTCCTGAAACTTCGGCCCAATAAATTGATTTTAGCAACCAAAATCCTTGAAAAAGGAGTATGAACCTCTTGAAACTTAAACGAACAAAGTGAAATTTCAGGTGTTTCGCTTTTCCAAGAAAGATATATATTTTTTTTTTTCAACTCACCCCTTTTTGAGACACCCGTAAAGTTTCATAACACCTGTACATTGCAACCCCTTTTCTAGACGAACAAGCAAACATGTCGTTTATTTTATTTTTTTTTTCTTTAATTTTGATTGCATGAACGATGAGCCGCATGATTATTTTTTCCAACCCATTTATGCGGCTTTGATGTTTCAAGAGCATTGAAATAAGGTTACTTCTTTTGCTGAGTTTCAGGCTTTCGGCCGCAAGTAATGTCTCACTTTGATTTAATTAAATTCAAATTAAAATTGAGTATGTATGTACCTTTTGTGTTAAAATAGATGTATGCGCATACACCACTCATTTTTTTTTTTTAATTTCTATTGCTTGACAAGTTCAAAGCTACATAAATTTAGTTGAAAAGTACTTGGCACAAATACCGTCTACTACTACTACAAAATTGACTGATCAACTTGCATTTTGTGGACACAAAATGATACAAATTCCGTACAAAAATTGTCTTGTCTCCGAAGTAGAGATGGTTAGGTATATTTTGGAGGTTAATAAATTAACTAGAGATACGTCTTTTCCGTATTTTGTCTCACCACTGTCCTTTCTAGAAATCTATTGAAGAATTTGGTGCAAAATTAAACAATGAAGTGCTATTTAATTCCCCAATAATTCAAATGGGAAATGATTAAGCAAATGTGGCGCTAACTAAATGATATCCGCATAAGATTGCGTTCATGAGGATATTTATTTAGATAATTAAGCAAACGTGTTGCTAACAAACATTCATTTAAAATTTTATGTCGTATGAAATTTGATGTGATGGGATGAAATGAAATAAGAAATTATGCATTCTAACATAATTTATTATAGCATACTAATATTGACATCAATTGCATTAAATTTAAAAGTCCAATCAATATGATTGCATGCCACTAATCTTATGATTTAGAAATAAAATAAAAAATAAAATTTTGGATAAAAATATTAAAAATATATAATTGATTAGCAAGTGTATAAGTAGCCAAAAAGATGTTGATGGTTCGAAAGATTTTTACAAAAATCTTGGTTTCAACACAAAATTATATCTTAGACAATATAACAGTAGTCCAATTTAATTCTCAAAAGTGAAGAATAAATTAAATATATGAAATATAAAATTTTAAATATAAATTTATTTTTAAATGAAAACATTGATGACTTTGACAGACAATAAAAGAAAAATGATTGGAACAATTATACAATTATGAGGAAAAAATTATAAACGAAAGGTAAATAAATATAATATTTTATTTTATCAACTTATACTTTACTGAAATAATGGCTTAACAATCAACATACAACCAACAACTCAACAATCAACATATCATACACTTAGTACATACTTTAAGAAATATTGGGGTGCCAAGCACACTAAGTCCCATCCGCACTGTATGTCACATTAAAAAGAAAATAGAAAGTGTTGTTATTTTAATTAAAAAATTAGTAATGACATATCAAAATAGTTAAGCCCAGTATATATACAGACCGGACAACAGAGCACGGTGTTAAACCATTTCATTTCTTTAAAATGGTCAACATATTTAAGAAAATTGATTTATTCTGTATTGCCCGGATAAAACGCAGATACAGGATTCAGGGTCAATTCCGCAACTCAATTGTATAAAATAATAAAAGCTGTTTTTAGTGAACTTAATATTGCAGCACAAGTCCTCATCAAGTGCCGTTTGTGCGAGGGCAGGCCTATTATTATCCTACGGCCTTTGCTTCAAAAACAAAAATACCAAACAAAAGAAAAAGAATTGGGAAAATGCATCAAGACTTCTGAATGTTTCACTTTTGACAATTATATATTCTCCCAACTTTAATTTATGACAATCATCTTTCTAAACTTGCCAATTCAAGACAATGATTAGTCTCATCCATAATTGCTAAATTTTGATGAAAACTTACCATTTTCGTGTGATTATTTAAAAAATACTAACTATCTAATCTGAAAAAAAATATTTTTTCAAAATGAAAAGATTTTGCAAGTGAGCTATTTAAAAATTAATATATAACTATGTTCAAGAAACTTGATTTTTTTTAAAAAAAATATATTTTTATAATTTTTTTACATTTTTACATTTAAACTCTCGAATTTATATCCATAAAAAATACTTCATCAGAAACTAATATTAAGTGAATAAGTATTATTCGCTGAAATTTTAATTGAAAAATATACAATAGATAAATTCATGCATAAATTTCAATACATTATTGTCATGTTATGCTTAAAATTAATAATCATACTTATGATCAAGGCACATATTTTCTGCATAATTAGTTACATATTAATATTTAGATAGTCCTTTTCATAATATTTCAAAATTTTCAGATATATAGTTTAATTTTAATAATTGAAAAATGAAAGTTTAGAAAAATAGAGTCTTTACCAATTGGTAAAATAATGGTACAATTAGATCAGTGACAGAGCTTTGTAGTAAAAAATGGGTTGTGGCCTCCCTTGCAATCCAAAAATTTATATAAAACCCGGTTAAAAATTATATTAAGTCCAATAATTATAATGGTTTGACGCCCTTAAAATATAAAATATGAACGTTAAGCTCCGCTACTGAATTAGATGTCAAGGAACAAAATTCACATTATTTTAGAAGAAATGGTACAATTTGTAGACGGTATTACCAACACCCTGGACTTTTGTTGTGTTCTACTTCTCTGCGTACTATATTTTACCATGCATAGCCACGAGAACTCTTCTTTGTGTACAAAGCAAAAAAAAAAATCAAATTTAAAATGGATAAATCCAGGGGCTCTAATCGGATTCTTTGTGTACAAAGTTAAAATAATAAATAATCAAAAAAGAAAATTTTCTTCAAATTATTTTAAAATGGATAAATCCAGGGGGGTCGATTAACAAAATATTAACCTAAAAGTACTCTAAATCTCATGAAAAGAAACAACTATCAAGTATTCATATTTTCACCTTTTCAATTTCCACTATTTAACTACATAATAACAATCGCGATAACTTATCTGTCATTTGATAGTGGAGTAAAATTGATTTAAGTGTTTAAGACACTTTAATGCACCAAAAGGAAGTGATTTAATATGAAATAAGTTAAAATACTTATAAATTTGTTTAAGTTAAATCACTAATTATTTTTATCAGTTTTGCTCAAACTATTTCATTAATTTACTTCATTGCAACTAAACGCCACTGATTTAATATTAATTTATTTCATTACAACTAAACCCAACTGATTTGTTTTAATTTTAGTTTGCTTATGAAACGATTATGTCATCAGAATTCAAAACTTACGACAGTACTCTTCTTACACCGATTATTAAAATAGAAACACGGATCAAATATAAAGCGTGTAGAAATCAATCAAGGAGGTCCCAAATCAAACACTGAGTGGTCGGAAAATTAATTAACTTGTACCTATAGTTGCCTGGTGCCTGGAGGGGAAAATAATCCAAAGGCCCCTTTAATAAAAATGGAAATTCCCTATGGCGCTATCTTGTGAATTTGTAGGTGGCTGTCGCTGGGACGTGGATGCCTTAAAATGCAAGCAAGAAAACGCAATTCAATCTAACCACAAAAGGAGTCAAATGTCTTTCAAGTTTCAAGATGGAATTATTTTTCACATTATTATATATGTAAAAACATTATTACTTGGGATGTCAGGTTATTTTTCTTATTTCCGTCTTCTACTTGCCCTCAAAATAATTTAGGAATGTCTAATTAAAATACAATTATTCAAGCAACTGATGATACATGCACCACAATATTCAGAGGATAAATATATTGAAACAAAATATCTAAAAGAGTTGGAGATATTATTGATCTTAATTATACTGAGGATTAATCGAATTAGAAAATATTTTATATAGTCACTTGCTCTGCTGAACTTAATCCCCGATAATTCCCAAAAGTGTTGAATATATCAGACATAATACAAGTAATATCTATTGATGGATAAATAAAGGACAGCTAGTCAAACATAATAACTATATCTTAGTATATGTTCATTTTGATAAAGAATGATAGTCTTAACTCTCAAATTATATATATATATATATATATAACAGAATTAAATAACTACTGCACGTAAAATGATGGAAATAACGGGAAACCCCTCTTAATAATTGACGCCCAAAACGGGTTAAAAGACCAATAGCTGTCGGTGAATCAATATAAACTCAAGCTGATTTGGGTCCATTAATATTATAGATAGCAACGGGAATGCATATTAAATCAAATGAAATAATTAAGTGGTCCTTAATCACCAAATAATAGAGATCTCTATAGTAACAGATTAAGTCAAATAAGAAACACGAATAAAATGAGAAAGTGAAAATCAAAATATTATATACAATTAATTATATTGGGACAATTAAATTTTGAGGAGGGTTGAAATGTCTTTATTTTTGTGCTGTCATTATGCCTTCATTTTTTATGTTGAATAACACAAATTTTAAAACTAAAATGTCAAAATAAACTCGTTAGCTTTGATCTATATTATATTCTCTCATTATGTAAAAAATATATTTTTTTCATTTTTATTTTTTAAGTTAAAACATTAGCATCCATAATTTATTCATATCATTGCATTTTTTTTGTAAATTCTTGATGTCACATAAAATAATATTTAAATGTCATAATTTTATTTATACATAAATAAAATTATATGGATTAAATATAATTATTTTATTTTAGTATTTTAGTTTTAAATTTTGAGTTATTAAAAATATAAAAAGTGAAGTCATAATAGGGACAAAAAATGGAGGCGTTTAATTCTCTAAAATTTTAGAGTTTTCTAATTTATGTTCCAACAAGAACTTCCCAAATTTGCTAAAATATAAAGTGAAAGCAGTTGATATATAGATATCAAAATCTATTTCATAGTCAATACCGATTTTAGTATTCAAGTTAATGATTTCTTTATTCAAATTATTTTGCATTAAACTTTTATTCTTTAACAGATACTGTTAACCTAAATACTAACTCATTCAACTTAAATAACGTCAATACAGAATGAGTTAAATAATAAAGTCATTAATTTGAATACTATCTTATTTAACTTAAATATTAAAGTGGTATGGATGATATCAAATTTGGTAATCACCATAATATTTTTCTAAAATGAAACCCAATTGATATGCCCGATCCCAACAATAGGATCCTCAATTTTGAAACGTGAAGTCTTTAATTTGCATATACTGCATAATTTACACAAAGAAGCAAAAAAAAAAGTTACAGAAAGTTAGCATAAGTTACAAAGGAGTGATTATTAAAATCTAAGAAGCATTCATTCGGGTAAAAACAGAAAATTTAATAATCTTAAAGTATAATGAAAACAAAATATCTTATATAGAGAGAGTTTGACTACGGTACTACGCGTCGTACGGATGACCCGTGTGCTGCAGACTGTTTCTCTATCTTTAAAGTTTAAATGGTCGATCCGGCTGGTCAAAATATTTTTCATATGAAAATCTAGTTGAAAACTGTTACACTTAACATCTTCTTTGATTTGTCGATTTGCAAAACAATCTTGAATTTTATAATTTGCTTGGTTTGAGTTTTGTGCAGGGATTAACATGCAAATAGACTAGTGAACAAGAACCAAAACTAGTGCTGCGAAATACAAGAGCTTAATCAAGACTACATTAGGCTTAAGTTTAGTTAGACTCAAACTGAGTTGAATTGAACAAGATAAATTGAGATTAAACAACAAGAAACATGCTTCTGCCCAGAGAATCGTTATAACGGTTTAGTAATCGTTATAACGGTTCATCTCAATACTCAAAAATATTCTAAGGCAGAAACATTCTCAAAAGAACCAGAGCGTATCGTTATGTAATGATTCAGTAATCGTTACAACGATATATGAAACGTATAACGATTCTGTAATCGTTACAACGATTCATGAAACGTATAACGATTTGATAAATCATTATAACGTTTCAACTCAGTTGATCCAACGACTATTCTTTCTAAACCGTTATAACGATTTACAAACCGTTATAACGGTTCAGGCCAAAAAATAGTTTCTTTAGCTGTTTCAGAAGATCTATTTTTTTTTAAAAAAAAAAGATCATCTCTCTCAAGAACATGTGAAGGTAGATCCATCTAGCTAAATCATTACTCCAGAAAGCTTACTAACTATATTCAAGTGAGAGAGATAATTCAAGAAATTGAAATACTCAATTAGCCAAATCATTGTTCAAGCTCAATCTAGCTTCTATCTATTCTCCCAACTTGATCCTTCGTGATCTTCTTTAAAATATTCTCTTGAACTGTAGTGCTTACCTTTTCTTGAGTGTGTTGTCACTCACTTCTTATTTTGAGTGTGTTGTCACTTACCTTTTTGAGTGTGTTGTCATTCTTATTACCGATAGGCTTGGCAGCCCATTTTTGTAAGAGACCAAGTTCTACAAGTGTAAAAAAATTTTTTTAATACATCGGCTAAATCTCAATTATTAGAGGTTGAGGGTCCCGGAGACGTAAGCATTGTTAAAGTTGAACTCCGTTACATCTTGTGTTCTTGTTTTATTTTTACTTTTTTTCTCACATTTCTTTGATTGCTATATTCTTGTGAGAATTGAATTGATTTAAATTGTATTTCGCTACCATTACACTTGAACATTAAGCCCCAAATTGGTTTATACATTTCTACCTTAGATTCTTTACATTTTTGCACTATTTTGACCTTTCAATACCACCATCCTAGGCTTACAAAGGTCTATCAAAGTGGTATCAGAGCAGGAGTTCAGTTTTAATTGCTTTATTTGTGGTATTTTTGTCCAAGATGACTTCTTTGATGCATGTAAAAGAACCCCCAACTCTAGGTCTTAATTGCAAAAATTTAATTTTTTTGGAAGAAATGTATGGTGAACTACCTCAACATATTAGGCCTTTGGGATGTTGTCCAACAAGGTTATATACCACATTATGATCCTAGCAACTTCAGAATGACACAAAAGTCCAAAGAATTGAAATCTCAAAATGATTATGCCGTCAATGTTATCTTAAATTCGGTTAGTAAAAAGATTATTATACTATTTGGTACTACCAAAATTGCTAGTGAAATGTGGGAGACCCTATTGAATAGATTTGAGGACAACACTCAAATGAAAAAAACAAAACTAATGGGTTTAGAGTCCGAATTTGAAAATTTTTATATACAAGAAGGAGAATCAATTGAGAATATGTATTCAAGATTAATGCATATTCTTATTGAATTTGATGAAGTTGGAGAATCATTGTCTAACTCTAAGATTGTAGATAAGATTTTTAGGGCAATGATGAGAAGACCAAGATGGAAGAGTATGATAAGTACTTGAGAAGCAATACAAGGCTCTATTGACGAATTCACACATGAAGAAGTATT
Organism: Schoenoplectus tabernaemontani; assembly: GCA_037127355.1. Classification (NCBI taxonomy): domain Eukaryota; kingdom Viridiplantae; phylum Streptophyta; class Magnoliopsida; order Poales; family Cyperaceae; genus Schoenoplectus; species Schoenoplectus tabernaemontani. Next base: position 11,647,939 of record CM073743.1, read on the forward strand.
CACTCATCTTCTATGCTTTGAGGAGAAGCTACGACAAAACGGAGAGCTCACACCAAAACTTAAAGAAATCACACTTCAAGCTCAAAAATCTCCATCGCATCACTATTTGAACAAGACATCATCTAACTCATCTTCTATGAATGATGAAGTCATTACAAAGATGTTTGAAAGAATGCTAAAACTAGAAAAAGAGCACAATGAAGAGCGAGATAAGAAAGGAATGACGTGTATGCTTCTCATGCCATAAGGAAGGTAACACAACACACGATTGTTCCTTGGTCTTTCCAAATAAGAAGAAGCAAAACTTTGAGAGAATTAGTGCTATGCTAGCTACAAGCAACCATGTTAAGAGAAAGAAATATGAAAGAAATTCACTTAATCTTACCCTAATTGCGGAAGTAGAGGAAAGCTCACCCTTGATGGATGTTGATGAGATTGTAGCAAGAAACAACATCATCGGCTTGTGCACATTGGAGATCTTACACGACATTGTCTTATCTAAGAATATGAAGATGAACTCATTTGCACCTAAGGTACAATTTTTTTAAGAATTTTTTAATTGTAAAATCAAGTAGTACCTTGTACTATATCCACTTGGGATGATAGTGATAATGATTATGTTGAGAATGATGAATTTTGTGTTGAAAATATAAATAATTTTGATGATAAGGATGAAATTAAATCTTTTTTATCTAGTTTAGAAAGTCCTATTCATGATTCATCTTCTCAAAAAGAGATAATTGAGAGACTTAAAAATAAAATTTCAAAGTTTGAGTTAAAGGTTCAATCTTATGAGTTTAAATTACAAAATCTGAAAAAGAATTGTCAAATACACTTAGGTGAAGTTGCAACATTAAAAGTGAAAGTGCAAAATTTAGAAACTGAAAATAGGACATAAAAATCCTCATGTACTTCAACAAGCATTACTTCAATGGATTTAGACAAAGTTATAGGTCAAAGATCTAGCAACAAGTCGGGTCTTGAATATAAGAAATCTTCTAAGACTTCAAATTGCACTAAATCAAAAGAGAAACAAAGTCAATGGTCAAATGTAAAAATTATGAAATCTACTAATGCTAAATCTTTCAATAAGAAACATAATTATGTATTTCAATATAAGCAATTTAATAAAAGATTAACAAAGGGAAAATGAATTTTCAAAGCAACAATGCTATACTTTTCAATCCTAGTTGGTCAAACAAAATGTATTTTAAAGGACCCGATGAATGGTTTTATGAGTTTAAAAATCAAAATAATTTTCAAACCAAAGCTCGAAGATATGAGCATAAACGAGTTGTTTCTCAAAAACATAAAAATATTTTTAAAGAAAAACCTAAGACTCAATCTCAAGGATTAAAATAAAGTTATCAAAACATATTTGTTAAAGGTAGTAAGAAGTCTCAAACATGTGTATTTTAAAATTATTATTGTCATATTGATCATATCTCACTTGATTGCAAATTTAGAAAATAAAATAACATCGCAAATGTTATTTGGGTTCCTAAAATTAAAAATTAGAGACCTTAATTCTTAATCTTGCCTTCAAATCATATATGCAATATATTTAGGGGAGTTAGCTAATTTTTTTTGAATGAATTATTTTTTTGTTTTGGAAGTATTTTAAATTTTTATCTTATACACAGTGTATACATTAAGGGCGAGCAATCAATTTAGGGGGAGCTAAATTGAAATAAATTTTTTATTTGCACCCTTTTGCTCGATTTCCAAAAAGGGGGAGAAGTTTTTGGGTAAAATCCACATCAAATGTTATATCTATGCACCCATGTATGTTTTACAAATCGACAAAAGGGGAGATTGTTACACATAACATCTTCTTTGATTTGTCGATTTACAAAATAATCTTGAATTTGACATTTTTCTTGTTTGAGTTTTGTGCAGAGATTAACATGTAAATGGACTAGTGCACAAGAACCAAAACTAGTGCTGGGATACAAGAGCTTAATCAAGACTACATTAGGCTTAGGTTTAGTTAGACTTAAACTGGGTTGAATTTGTCAAGATAAATTGAGCTTAAACAACAAGAAAAATATTTCTGCCCAGAGAATCGTTATAACGGTTCATCTCAATACTCAAAAATATTGTAAGGCGAAAACATTCTCAAAAGAACCAGAGCATATCGTTATGTAACGATTCGGTAATCGTTACAACGATTTATGAAACGTATAATGATTCTGTAATCGTTACAACGATTCATGAAACGTATAACGATTTAATAAATCGTTATAACATTTCAGCTTAATTGATCCAACGGCTATTCTTTCTAAACCATTATAACGATTTACAAACCGTTATAATGGTTCAGGCCGAAAAATAGTTTCTTCAGCTGTTTCAGAAGATCTATTTTAAAAAAAGGATCATCTCTCTCAAGAACATGTGAAGGTAGATCCATCTAGCTAAATCATTACTCCAGAAAGCTTACTAGCTATATTCAAGTGAGAGAGATAATTCAAGAGATTGAAACACTCAATTAGTCAAATCCTTGTTCAAGCTCAATTTAGCTTCTCTCTATTCTCCCAACTTGATCCTTCGTGATCTTCTTGAAAACATTCTCTTGAGTTGTAGTGCTCACATTTTCTCGAGTGTATTGTCACTCACTTCTTATTTTGAGTGTGTTGTCACTCTTGTTACCGATAGGCTTGGCAGCCCATTTTTGTAAGGGACCAAGTTCTACAAGTGTAAAACTTTTTTTAATACATCGACTCAATCTCAATTGTTAGAGGTTGAGGGTCCCGGAGACGTAGGCATTGTTAAAGCCGAACTCCGTTACATCTTGTGTTCTTATTTTATCTTTACTTTTTTTTCTCATATTTTTTTGATTGTTATATTCTTGTGAGAATTAAATTAATTTAAATTGTATTCCTCTGTCATTACACTTAAACATTAAGTCTCAAATTGATTTATACATTTCTACCTTACGTTTTTTACATCCTTGCACTATTTTGACCTTTAAATACCACCATCTTAGGGCTTACAAAGGTCTATCAAAGACCAAATTATATATTTTTTATATTTTTTAAGATAGCTAGAAAATAACTCTTTTTGAATGACTCATAATAATTAAATCAAGTGATTTTCTAGCTATTTTAAAAAATAGTAAAAAAATATAAAAAATATATAATTTGGTCCCCAACTAAATTTTCGTATGAAAAATATTTTGACTGGTCGGATCGACTATTTGAACTTTAAAGATGAAAAAATAGTTCGTAGCACACGTGTCATCCGTAGTACGCGTAACACCGTAGCCAAACTCTCTCTCTCTCTATATATAAATTATGTTTTCTTGAAAGTACAAGTTTTCGAAATATAAGTAAAAGTCACAAAATTTAATACGAATATAAGTGGACCTCGATTTTAGTAGAAATACATGCTCAATCTCTCAAAAAGACGGGTAAAATAATGAATGTCGAAATTAACGAAATTTCTTATCAGTAGAAAAAATAATCCTGATTAATAATTGTATATGTAAAATGTTGCATAATTTGTCTTTCAATAAATTATAAAAAAAAAACTAAAACGTAATTTCCCCCTTTTTTATAGTTTTTGGTGGAGATTACGCTTTCGTCAATCGTCAATGAAGTACAAAATTTTCTAGCTCATGTTCAACTCAACTCAACGAAGTATTTGTTTTTTTTTTTGTCTAGCAATCTAGCATAAATGTATGATTAAATTAACTAGCTCCAGTTAACAAATATGCGTTCAAAATTTTGGTGGGTTTGTCGCCTGATTATTTGAGTTGATCATTTTTTCGACATATAGTGCATTCTATCGGGGGAAATACAAATAATTTGGTACAAATACAAAATTTTCAAAGTCTTAAGTTTAGGCACTAGGCCGACGGAGAAGTGCATCATGACCACCTTCCTAATTAATCAACTCGTATATAAAAATTTAGACATACCAAGTAAGTAAATGCGGCGCAGTTTGCCTCAAGATAATTATTATGAAAGAGAGATGACACAACGACTGCCACTAGTGAAGGTTGGTTTTATTTTACCATACATCCAACAACTAATATGTTATTATAATTTAGTTCCTCAAGTCTTTTTACATGTCCAATCAGACAACATCTACATATACAAATATTTGCACTATGGTCCGAATTGCATGCAATTTAAGTTTTTAACTTGTCTAATTGAATATGTAAAAAGACTTGAGAGATTAAATTATAAAATTAATTTTCTAACATGTCACTGAAGTTTGATGTTTATTTATATTTAATTTTTCAATTATTTATTTTTTATCACTAAACTTTAATGTTTTATTCATATTTGATCACTCACATTAGTTTTTTCATTTAAAAATAATTGAAATGAAATTATATTTGTTGTCAAAATAATTGAAATGAAAGATAAATAAATTAAATGGAATTATATTTATTTCTTCATTAGTTTTTTAATTATTTTTGAATGAAAAACTAATGAAATTGATCAAATATGAATAAATATCAAAATTTGACTAAAAATAGATAAATAAAAATTTATTGACTAAATATAAATAAATATTAAAATTCATTGAGCTGTTAGAAAATTAACCCTAAATTATAATTATAATAACATAATAGTTGTTAGGCATGAGCCCTTTGGAATCGGAACTTTCAACCTCTATACATGAAAACGTTTTTACAGACCCTGCCTATTCTTACAAAAAAAAAGTTCGCCGTACTTATAACTAAAACATTTTTGGACCAACTCAAACTTTTTCTCTAATTGTCAAGGTCCAATTCAAAATTTTGGTCCAACTCAAACTTACTTACTCTTTACAAATTACAAATACTTAAGTCTAGAATTACCATTACATAATTAAAAGATGTCTAAGGATATAAGCTTTTTGACTTTTGACAAGTGGACCAAAGAGTAAAAATGAAGACAATAAAAAAAATAAAAACATAAAGGATAGATGTAGAAAACAATATTGACGAAAGAATTTACAAATTTAATAGCGCATCTTGCCATTTAGGAATGAACTAGCCATATATTTCTCACAACTGGTCCTTCCCATTTCAAGAAAAATAATGCCGATGTTTACTATAAGACAAAGGCCAGCATGAAAGGCCTCTGCTTGTTATCTTCTTCTTTTCTTTTTTCGCATATAAATCATCAAGAAATAGAGTGATATCCTGCATGTAGCATGTTCTGGATCTGGGACTGGAAGTTCTCCAGCCCTCTTCTGTGGATTTCCAAAATTCTTCAATCCTATTTTATAAATGAAATGCTTCTTTCCACATTTAACCCTACAAATATAAAAAAATTTCAGTTGTGCTTTTTTTGTTGCGTCTATGAATAGAATGGGCATTTCTGTACATATTAGACAAATCATGTAATTATGCTAAATATATTCATTTTTTCCTAGATCAGATGGGGATAAATGGCTCCAATTGGTCTTTCTAACAAAAAATTTCACACTAGTAATAATTATAATAAATACTTATTGTCACTATATCCCAACTAAAATATATTTGATATATATGAAAATTGATTATTATATAATATATTGAATAATCAATTCGGTTGTTCTAACTTTGTTAACATCTTATCATAGAATACTTGAAAAACTTCTTGTGATTCTTTTTTAATTTTTCATAGTAAGTTGACCTCCTTTGTATTTCCTTTTCGTCAGATGAGTGTTGTTTTCTTTATTCTATGATGATGAAAATTTTCCAAAAGTTAAAAATTTGTTAGTTCACTAGAAATCTACTTTTGAATTGAGTATTGAACGGTACTCCAAATAACTTTGAAAATCAACACAGCAAGGTTAGGGAGTCAGCACCCAACAAAATTAGTCAATCTACTATATCAAAAGCAAAAATAAATAAAAGAAATATATTAATTTTAGCATATTATGTGTAAAGAGCTATCTCTGTGGGGTTTTATGTTAATATAAAATCAGTAGGGTTATATATCGAAAATCTGAAAAATTATATTTATCGTCAATGATAAAGTCAAGGGTCATCTATGACATTTCACCAAACCTACTAACACCCTGTCCATATATTGCACAGAGATCCTTAGAGGCATCCCATACTCTCCTTTGTTCGCCTAATCGCCTTCAACCCCTTTTGCATTGTATACAACAAACCCAGTAACCAACCATCACATTTCTCATTGCATTTCATCAAGCACCCATGTAACAGTACTTGCTTTTCAATTTTTACTTTATCTGTTGCCACAGCCATGTCTAAGCTCTTTTCCGGTTGCTTTGGCAAGCTCGTAGGATCAAGTCATAAATCCCATCCAAAGAAGGTTACTTCAAAACAGAGATCGATCCGACGGCTATCGTTCTCTGATGTTAGCAACTCGGGTATTTTCTCGCCAGAGGATTTGTCCATATCGCTTGTTGGATCAAATTTGTATGTATTTACAATCGCAGAGTTACAGACTGCCACACAAGGTTTTTCCATGAGTAATTTTATAGGAGAAGGCGGGTTCGGGCCAGTATATAAAGGCTATGTGGATGAGAAGGTGAAACCTGGTTTGAAGGCACAATCAGTTGCAGTAAAATTACTAGACCTTGATGGAGTTCAAGGTCATAAAGAATGGCTGGTTAGTTTCCTACATTTTTATTTGTTGTTAACATACTTTCTGGTACCAAATTCCATTTTTGTTCGACCATTTGATTTCGGGTTCCAGATTTATGTTATAGCCCGAATGAAGAGGATGAAAAATATTCTGATAAAGAGTTTAAGACAGAGCAGAGGGATTAATTGTTATCACTGTGCTATTAGAAGATTGATCTCTTCATAAGTTTGTTACACTGATGAATAAAATTAAGGCTTGACTTTGCTTCACCTGAAACATAATTGCTTATAATCTATAATGTAACGTGAACAGGCAGAGGTTATCTTTTTGGGGCAACTCCGACATCCGCATCTTGTCAAATTGATCGGATACTGCTACGAAGATGAGCATCGGCTTCTGGTTTACGAATACATGGCGCGAGGAAGTCTAGAGAAACATCTTTTCAAAAGTACGTCATTAATGTTGATTATCTCTTGTTTAATTTTCTTAAATTTTATATTTTCTTCTGTCATACTCCTGTTAAGTATTATAATTTCCCATCATATTCTTTTTTCACAAAACAAGTCACAAGAAAAAGGCGATTTTTCTAGATAATAATCTTTATTTCTCTATCCTTTTTATCTGGAGCATCCCCTTTGCTAAATAAAGAGACAACTGCAAAGCAAAGAAAGGTTTATTCCATCAATTTCGCTATCTAATAGGCCAAATTGGTCCCTTTCTATTTGTTGGTGAAGAGGGAGATTCCAAAATACCTATTCGTTTCATCTCTCTTTTCCTCTATATCTTTGGTGATTCTTTGGTGCATATATAGGGTGTGTTTGAATGGTGTAGAATAGCACGGTTTTAGAAATAATAATATTATTTTTAGGTTAGTAATCATTCAAACATAAAATTAAAATTAAAAATAATAACTGAACAATACTAATTCACTAACTCATAGAAAACGTTGAATTAGTGGAATAACGTCCATGAAGGTAGTGAAAGTAATATAAAAATATATTTTTTTCTTTTATATTAGTATGAAATAGTATTAAATAAATATTATTATTAAATAAAATACTAAAAAATAATTAATTATTTTAATTATTCTCTCTATTGTTCTCATGTTTCTATCCAAACAATATTTTATTAACCCGAAATAGTAAAAATGAGCACTCTTCTCATATTTCCTAATATATCACTAATCTCACACTATCATCAACTACTAATCCAAACAATATTATTCTTACACTAATCCTTTCACCATCCAAACACACACCCATAAAGACTAGTACTGTACCTTGACAAGTTGCAATTTAACTTTCTAATGGTGGTGTTATTTCCACATTTTTCTTGCAAGTCACTTCTCCTCTATTTTTCGCCAGCAGTTCAAACTACCTTCTAGACTTTTGTGGCTACATGAGAATTATGAAGCGCTACAAGTTTGCTCGCATCATTATTTTTGCTTCGTCAGCGGCCATTTCAATGATAATATTTCTAGGCAGTTATGCTAGTAGTTATTTTATAGAATAAGTTTTTTTAAGTGGATTGAACGGTGTTGCATTCTTGGTGCATTCCCCAACTAACCAAACAAAACAATTAATTTATTTAATTAAGAAGCAAAGAAAATATAAATTAATTTCTCCTCAGGTAAGAGCCCTTTTAAAATAAATGACTTGAATAATATTATTGAAAATTCCAATGGCCATATCATATATACCGTGACTTGTTGATAATGGCTTATCTTAACAATTTTGACAATAGATATTCATATAAATATGAAAAAAATAGATTTTTTTTTAAAGTATGTTTTACTACTTATAGATTGATGATGATTCAAATTTCATGCAATTTCATTATCATTTGATAGTTCATTAAAGACTATCAAAATGTTATGCAATTTATAACGGTTCTAATTTTACGGCCTTTGATGAACTATCAAATGATAATGAAATTATATGAAATTTGAATCACCATCAATCTATAAATAGAAGAATATACCTATAATTTTTTCATATTTGTTTAAAAATTCATTGTCAAGATAACTATTGTCAAGTGATTCCTTCTATATATATATTATTGTTTGTTGAACCTCTTATGAATGCCTTAAGGACACAAAAGACATCAAGCAGGCATTAAATTAATGAATATGAATAGAGCTTAATCTGTAGGGGGAACAATTTACACTTATACTTGCAAGATTGTTATATGTGGAAATTTAATATTTTTGTATAGATGATCATTTCGATAAATAGCTCATATAACTCAAAAAGTTAGTTACGGTGAAACTTAATTTTCTTTCTGACATCGGTGTTTAATTTAATATTGAAGAGTTGTTTTTTTCGGTTGGGTATGTAGCAACCACACAGAAGTCCATACGACCAAAACAACAGAAATTAGAGTGGACAAACTAGATATGTATCATATATTGGGGCCTGGGCTCCACCGCACTGTATAGCCGTCTCAATTGTTCTCAACAGAAATTTGTGTGTTTGATAATGACCGTTAAAAATTATCAAATACACGAAAGCTAACAACATTTTTTTTAGAAAAGGTTAATTTTTTTCACAGAATATAGCATGATTATTTTATTTTTTACAGATCTAGAAGGGATCAAGGTAAAGTTTTGATTCCTTTACATTTTTTATTTTTTATTTTTTTACACTATTTTATATTTGTAAAATGACATGAAATGTAAATTGACTGAGATAAAAATTCAAATCCATATAAATAAAGATATCTATAGCAATGGCTGACAATCTTGTTAAAGAGTATCCTTATTTACATGGATATAGAATATATACCATTTGTTATATTATTTATATCCATAATATGTATGGACCCTCTAAAAATGATTGAAGTTTTATCTGTGTCCCTTCTTAGATCCTGAGAAAAATAACCTTTTCTGAAAAATAAAAAATTGAAGTTAAAACAGCATTTGACTCAACGTTACATAAGTTAATGCAAAAATAATTTAGTTAAAAGGTTTATTCATAGGACAAGTTTTATTTAAAAAAAAAAAGAAACAAGGAAAAAGGAAGTGCGCTTTGAAAAAAAAAATCATTTTTTTTTTGTATATACAGTATCAATTCGATGAGTACAATCATCTCATAAAAACTAGTATATTTACTTGTCTTTTTAATCATACTATTATTGTGGTATGTAATGAGTCACTAATACATTTTTTTTCATTTTTCAGAGTATTTTGCTACCTTGCCATGGTTGACACGCCTAAAAATCGCTCTTGGAGCAGCAAAGGGGCTAGTTTTTCTCCACGAGGCCGAACAACCAGTTATTTTCAGGGACTTCAAGACTTCAAACATTTTACTAGACTCGGTAATATTCCTACCAAGGTCTTCTTCCCATAAAACACAAATAAATATCTCATATATAAATATAAGCCCATAATAAAGTAGAGTGCGTTGCTCATTTTGTTTGTTAACAAACTTGACCCTCTTCGGGGAAAAACTCAAAATTAAAATTAAACAAACATTTTTAAGCATGATTTATATTATTTACACATTACATTTATAATTTATATATACGTTGATATGCACCCCCCCCCCCCCCCCCCATTTTGCAAACTATTCTTTAGAGTGTATTTCTAACATAAAATTTACAAAAAAAAATATTTTCTTTTCAAAAGTATTAATTTGATCCTTAGGTATCATTTTACTACCAGATTGGTCCTAAAATTTTCAAAGATATAATTTTAGTCTTTTAAAATTTAAAAGATAATATTTTAGTCCTCATAGTTTCACTAACTTATAAATTTAGTCCATAAACTTTTTATTTATAACAAATTAGTTCTATAATTGTCAATGCAAAAAAAAAAAAATTACATTAACATCCATACATATAACATATCTTATTCATTTGTGAAAATATTCATAAATATCACATTAATTAATTTATAATAATATGATATTAATGTAGTACTTAATTGTTACATTCCTACTAATTTCAATAGTAAAATAATACCATGATAAATGAGAATGTTACTTTTTAATGAGTTTCAAGTATAGGACTAATTCGATATCAATTGGAATCTTCAAAAACTACACTGATATTTTTTAATCTGATACTTTAATATTTAAATTGATACTTTTTAAAAATTTTAAGACTAATTTGGTAAAATTATGATAATTTAAGAATAATTAACGTAACTAGGGTTGTAATTCAGGTTTCGCTCTGATAATATAGTCCTCAAATAAATAACTAATAATATAAAATTTTAAATATATTTAATGAAATTTCATATTAAAGAAAATTTAAATACAATATTTTTAAATGCTAAGTAATAATGATAACTATAACAATAATTATTATAATAATAAATAATATAATTAGACATAATAATCTATAAGTGATCATATTATAAAAAGTTGGATCATTTTAAGAGATAAGTTTCACCTTAAATATTATTTTAAATAAGGAGATTGAAACTATTTTATATAAACATTTGGATTGAAAAAGATAAAAAGATTTAAGCAAAATCAATAATAAAAAAAAGTAATGATGTGACATACTTGAAAAACTTAAAAGCTTAACCCTCTATATATTAAGAATTAAGAATTACCTTAAAAAATTTTGTTGCATCCTGATCCTCAGCCCCGGTCGTCCCTTGCAAGCGGTCTCTCCTAAAAGATAATCGCATATATGTCCAAATCAGCAACCCAACACTAACGTCACTAAAAAGAAACAAAGAAATGCTTTGGAAACATAATTAAATCTTAACCTTCATATTTTGACGAAAGAGAAGTGACAGTGATGGATGCCTACTTCAAGGACAAGGAGAACCTAGCTAACAGTAGTCAATTTACTATATATGATTCAAAATTTGTCTGCACTTTAAATTTTTAGAACAAGTCATAGCAGAAAGTAACAACTCCGTCACGAGTTTTCTGGAAAAAAATGATACTCTCCAGTATTGATTTTATATAAGGCTTTAGTTCAAATGAAGCAACCATTCAATGAAAATAATTTGTTCTGTTCGTTGAACAACACCAATCATCAATCAATAACACAGTTGTTTATCTTAATTGAGCTCAACTCCTACATAATAAAAGGGACATTGGTGATCCATTTTTGTCAACTTCCATTTAAAAAAAAAAAAACAAAACCTGTGATGATTAGAGAAAATTGGCGTGCAGAAATTTTAATTTGTATATATGCTTTTATTATTCATGGCGTAAAAAGCTAATTCTTGGTGAAAATGTTTGATTGTGTCGTTGGTACAGCAACAGATACCTTCAACTTTTGGCCGACTAAATCCCCAAAATTCAAAGGCGAAAAAAAAAGAGATTAATTTATTTAAACCAATAGGCTCATTTTCATTATCTTAATTTTTTTAGTAACTACTAACTAGTCATTGTTCTAATCTATGTAATTCATTTTATAGGTTTATGAAGCGAAACTTTCTGATTTTGGGCTCGCAAAAGATGGTCCCAAAGGAGATGAATCACACATCTCTACCAGAGTTATGGGGACTCATGGCTATGCTGCACCAGAATACATCATGACTGGTATTTGCATCAAAAAATAAGTGCCATATCAATCCATGATTAAGCTGCAAACAATTTTTTTATTGATCTGTAAATGCATTTCCATATTAGGTCATCTCACAGCAAAGAGCGACGTATACAGCTACGGTGTAGTGCTATTGGAGATACTAACGGGTCGACGGGCCGTGGATAAAACGAAGCCCACTAGGGAACAAAACCTGGTTGAGTGGGCCAGGGCGAGCCTCAACAATGCCCAGAAACTTGCTCGGCTCATCGATCCCAGCTTAGATGGACAATACTCTACAAAGGCAGCCCAAAAGGCCGCTGCAGTGGCATATCAATGCCTCAGCCACAATCCTAAATCTCGGCCCATAATGTCGGCAGTTGTCGAGGCTTTGGAGCCTCTATTGGGCTTTAATGATATCCCTCCAGGCCCATTTGTTTACACAGCACCGCAGATGGATGACAAGGAAAATGGAAACTCAAATAAGAGTGAGAGTGAGAGTGTGAATGGAAGAGGAAATGACGATGCCGACGAAAACCGAAGCAGAAGCAGAGGCAGGAGCAGGGAAGGTAGTGGCAGTGGAAGAAGAAATCAAAATGGGAGCAGCAAAATAGATGAGAATAGAAGCTTGAATGGGAACAATAGTGATAATGGAAGGGAAAAAGGAAGTCAGAATGGCAACCCAAATGGAAATGAGAACGAAAGCAGAAGCATAAGCGGATATGAGAATGGCGGAAAGAGTGAAAATGATATCAACAACAAGAAAGGAGGTGATGATGCGGATGAAATCTCGAGCCAGAAAGTAAATAAAAATGAAAATGAGAACGAGAATGACCATGAAACTATGAATATGCATCCAGAAGGGGTTGAAAATCAAAATGACAGAGGAAAAGAAATTGAGTATAACAATGAAAATGAGAATGAAAAACAAAGAGAACCAGGAAGTGGTTACAGGCACAAGGCAAAAAGTAGGTTTAGTCACAAGGAGGTGGGGAAATGGATCTTCAGGAATCACCAGAAGGCCGAAACAACCGAACATGACTGCGTGTGAAAAGGAGTGTGCAGATAGTGGTGATGTTTAAGTCACCCTCGTATAGTTTTTGTCTTTGTCTTTGTCTTTGCCATTTTAATTGTTTTTTTTGGCACTTCTTCACCACTTAAGTTTTCCCCTCCTTCCTATTGTGTTTACAACTAAAAGTGTAATGTGAGCTGTTTCTGGGTGTGCTTGCTAAGAAAAGCCTTAAGCCAGATCAGGCCTACTTTTCTTGCTTGGATCAGGCTTTTTTGTTTAATTCTTTCTAGACATAAAACATGGGCTGTTATTTGAGCCTGTATTCAGACTTTATATAATAGAATTCAAAAAGACGCTTTCATCTTATATTCGGTTATTCCCTTGTGCTTTACATTGCTTCTCAGTTCTCACTAGCTTTTCCTTCCCTTTCCTTCTTCGTAATCCAATGAGGATAGGCTTTTTATTGATTCTCCATTGGAAGTATAAAACATTAATTTTACTGTCTTTTACCATTCCAGAGAAAGAACTTGAAGAAAGAGATCACCAAAAAGTTTATATACACAAATAATGCTACTAATTTACAAAGAATATTGCATACAAACACCATTTTTATTTGAATGAACAATTTCTAAAATAGATGGCAAAGATATTTTTCATATACACATCTAGCACATGTATGAACATGCTAAACGCCTTACATGCCTAGTTATGGTGTCATCTTGCACACAGAACACCTATTTACATTAACACCTTGTAGACTCTTGATTTATGTTGTCTAGTATAGCAAGCACTCCAACTACAAAGGCTTGGTCATAGCCTGGTTGCACCACCACATGGTAGAATTCCTTCTTTGCCATCATCTCTCTAGCTCCTACCTAGAAATTTTGCAGATAAGAGTCAAAAACCACAGAAGAAAAGGAAAAGCTGTTCACAAATGTAACTGACGTTCTCTCTTCAGTACGTGGATCCCAATCATAAACCCACAAATTTTCACGTGGTTTGCTGTACCAGTACTAACGGCATTTACATGCTTATAGCTCTTATATATATAATTTGTTTTATACTGTATCTGCTCAGTAACGTCCTTTTTGACATAAGGTTCAAGCTCACAAATTAAAATTTGAATAATCTTAAAAAAGGAAAAAGTGCCTTCAAAATTCAAAGTGGTACCATCCTATTTCACTTATTTTAGAGGCACTGAGCTTTGAGTTTTATTGTACCTGTGCTATGATGTTCCCTTTTCGGTCTTTTATAGTACAAGCACGATCAGTAAACGATCCAATGACCTCAAAGTCCCAATTTTTCTTTCTCCCCTTAGGCTCGAGTGTTATGCAAATCGGGGCATTGATCATAGCTAATAGTGCTTTGGGTTCATGCAAGCTAAAAACAGGCTTACTAGGCACATCATAGTCCATAAGATAGCCTCTCCACCAATTGTGAATGCTTAATGCTTGCACAACACCTCCCTTTGTAACAAAATTTTGAAAATCACATGAAAATACCAGGAATGGTAATCAAAGAAATTTGATTAAATTAAAAAATTCAGATAGGATTAAAAGCTTTGTTGTTCTTCTTCTTCTTGTTGTTAGAAATTCAGATAGGATTAAAGGCTTTGTTGTTGTCGTCGTTGTTCTTGTTCTTGTTGTTAGAAATTCAGATAGGGCAAAACTGTTTTGTAATCACACTTAAATTTCGTTTACCATGTAAGTTATGGCACCTGAGAGCACCACATAAGGTGTGGCACCTGAGCAATATGATACCAGACTGTACATACTAGTTGTCCAACTCAATTAAGCACTCTTTTTTTATATAATTAAGTACTTAACCCGACTTATGTAAGCCTCTTAAGTCAAATTAGCACCAACAACTACAAAATGTCAAAATTAAAATATGAATTAATATCAATTTTTTGTTATAGAATTGTCACCTTCTTTCTAATAAAAAGTACTGCCGTTCCGTTGCCGTCCCTAATGATCAGCTCGCCATTTACACCGAGAATTCCACAGCCTTCCACATGAAATACCACTCTTTGGTTGCCATCCATGACCACCAACCCACCACCAGATACTAGATGTGGCCTCTTTCTGACAAACAAAACCACTCGAAATGGGCTGCAAAAGATCTTGCTGACAATGGGCATCAAGTTTGTAGACCCAGCCATTATGTCCTCTTTCTTGCTTTAGCTCAAAAGTTAAATCACGGATCCTTTAAATAGTAGTAGAAAGCTTCACATATGCATTATTATATACACACGGTACTTTTTGGAGTGGCGTTTGCTGATTGGTTCTTTCAAGCTTACTGGATAACTCACTTTTAGAGAGAGAGTGGTGGGGGAATTGTTGGCTTTTTTAGCGAGAATAATTTCAGTTGCTTTAAGTGCCAAAATAGAGAAGAATCTTTGAAAGTCTGAATAATGTTGCTTAAGATTACCAAATTGCGGTCCAAATTAGGCAATAATTTGGCTTATGTTCGAAGCTTATGTGGCTATGTGTCAGTAGGATTACCCGCCACTCAATCCATGCCAACTAGGAAGTATAAAATTTATCAATTTTGAGGTGCAGTAGAAAATACTTCATTTCAAATTTTAGATCTTAAAAGTGTTTACACAAGCTATATGGTATTAGTAGCTTTTTTGTAATTAGTTATATTTTTTATTTATAATAATTAATTCTTTTTTATATTTATAACATTCATTATATTTTTTTAATATTTTTTAGCAATATCAAATGACATCTCCCAATCCCTCTCATGCCGAAGAAATGACACATCGATTGAGCATTGAAATTTTTGGTGAAGATATGCCACGTTCTAACCCTCTGAACCCATACTATCAACAAAATCCTAACCCTCCGCATCTTTATTATCAACAAATTTCATCACAACAATATTATCCATCACAACTGCATGTTGATCCTAATTATAACCCGCAAATCATTTCCTTTAGTGCCGGATAAGGTTTGACCTCATTTTCGTCAAGTTCTCAATATCCGTCAAGTTCTAATCAATATCCGCCAAGTTTCCAATATAATACTGATACAACAACTAGTGGTGGAATTCCACCGTTACATCCAACGAGTGCGGGATGTTCCACACCAACATCCGACTCAAGCGTCCTGGAATCCCCGATCGAATCCGGAGCTGAGAAGAGAAGGAAGAGAGCTCCCCCAACTTATGATGCACCTTGGTGGCGCTATTACGAACAAACTTTAGGTCCCGATGGTGTTCTAATCAATGCACGATGTAAGGTAAATAATTACAAAATTTCGTACAATTATGTAATAAAAAATGGTTTAAGTCAATTCAAAAAATATGCCGATAAACACATAGCAAAAAATGAAGAATCCCAAGAAAGATCTGATTCCCGTATGGTACAAAATTGTTTGAACTTGGACGGTACTAGAACTCTTGTCAAATATGACGAGAAAAGAATGTTAAATGAGTTTGCTCGATACATAGCGAAAAAAGAACAACCAATAAGTATGGCATATTATATCGATTTTGGCCGATTGGTAATTAGAGGTTGTGGTCAACCATTATATAAAAAGTTTCATCATAACAAAATGGTATCTGAGTTAAAATAATAATATGTTCAACGAAAAAGGGAATTATTGGCCATATTTGCAGTTGCAACATATAAAATATCAATTACATCTGATATATGGACCGTCGGTAAATATGGTCTTAGTTATAGTTGTGGTACCGCCCATTATATTGATCATGATTGGATTTTACAAAAAAAGTATTAAGTTTTCAAACCATGAATTATCCGCACACCGCACAAATTATTTATCAATCCATTTTAAATGTATTGCATGAGTATAATTTGAAAAGAGATTTAGAGAACAAAATATTTTCAATTTTTTTATAATGCAAGCAATAATATTAAATCTATTGATTATTTTACACGTGCACTAAACCCAATTATTAATGGTAGAATGTTTCATAAAAAATGTGCATGTTATATTCTTAGTTTAACTGTTAAGACAGATTTGAAAATAACTTTCGTCAATAATTTAGTTTGTAAATTTAAAGATGGTTTTCATCATATTTATTCTAATAATATAAGAAAATAAGATTTTTATGTCTTGTGTGGACAATTAAATTTGAGTAAGTTAAGAGTACCATGGGACATAGATACACGTTGGAATTCAACATATAGAATGCTACACTGTGTCCTTCCATACAAACATGTTATAAGTGAGATCCTACGTAAATCACCCGAGAGATTATCATTATTATGCTCCACGGAAGAATGAGACCAACTCGAACAACTTCACATATTTTTAGAAGTTTTATTCAACGCAACCGTCCAACTATCATGCTCGTACATATCATCTGCGCATCAATTGCTTCAACATCTCTATTTGATATCCAATGTTTGTTTTTTTTCGTCTTGTATTTTTTTCGTTACAAATTTTAAATTATTTCATTACTAACTTATTTTATTTTTTTCAAGGTGTACCATGATTTTGAGAATATAGATTTTCGTCGAATCGCGGAGGATGTGCACATGACTCGCCTCAGTCACCGATTATAAAAGTCATGAGAGAGAAATTCCTAAAATATTGGGACGAAGTTCCTCTCATTACAATTATTGTCAATTGTCTCCATCCTTCATTCAAGAAGAAGTATACTATAAGATTGCTTGAACGGTATAAGAAGAATCTAAATTTACCACATATCGGGGAGGAAGAACGTGTGACATCCACATTGGAAGAAATGTTCAACCTATACAACACCCAACTTCATGCAAACCAAACAAATCAATTATCTTTTTCAAATCCTCGTAATATTAGGTACTAAAATCTAACATATTTATAATATTCGAACACGTTATATTATTATAATATTATGAGACTAATATTTTTAATTTCTTGAAATATGTCAGGAGCAATAGTCGGTCCTGCATTGTTGCGAGACTTGGAGGAAGATGACAACTCACAAATGCAAACAAATATGAATGAATTAGTTAGCTATTGTTTAGGAAGTATGAAACCCGACGGTATTGACATTCTCAGTTATTGGAAAAGGAATGAAACTGCATATCCAACTCTCGCCATGATGGCACGTGATATATTTACCGTGCCCGTGTCAATCGTCCCTTCCGAATCTTATTTTAGTTCAGCAAACAGGATACTAATAGATAAACGCAGCAAATTGGGTGCAAAGACATTCGAACGACTCGTATGCTTGAAAGATTGGTTTGATGCAGAACAACGTAATGAACATGCACCCGTAGAACAATCATCTGGTGAATTTATGACAGAAGCGGATGAAGACTCAGATGGTATGCCAGAAAATGATCTATGGTATATGAACTCGAATTTTTAAACGGTATTTTTAAACACTTATATTCTTTATTTTTTTTCTCATTTTTATTATTTTTCAATAAACTTTACCAACCAAAAAAA
Organism: Schoenoplectus tabernaemontani; assembly: GCA_037127355.1. Lineage (NCBI taxonomy): Eukaryota > Viridiplantae > Streptophyta > Magnoliopsida > Poales > Cyperaceae > Schoenoplectus > Schoenoplectus tabernaemontani. Next base: position 11,666,385 of record CM073743.1, read on the forward strand.
AGTTAAAACTCTGCCTATGTATTACATAGTCGGTCCCAAGCCCTGAATAGAGGAGGGTAACTTTATTTTTAACACATTTATTTTAATTTTTATAATATTTAAAAAAAATCTCACTTTTTTTAATGTTCTATCATTTCATTCCAATTCTTTAAGATTTTATTTAATTTTTTACTAAAATTATTTCATTTAAAATTTGATTTCAATTTATTTTGATAAACCCATTAGTAGCCTTGCTGTGCTGACTTTCCAAACTATAGCCCGAAAAACATTTCTTTGCTAAAATGCACAAATACACTTTACTCTCTCAAAATACCAATGCGCAGCTAAACTCACTAGGAGAAGGGCCAATTTTCCATTTTACATAAAGCAATCGAATTGATCACAACATTGAAGGAAAAACAATATGGCACACAAACAATCAAACAAATCTAAAGCCAGAAGATGATCTTTCAATCAACTCAACATTTTTGCATGCTACACACAATTACCAAACTAACAACATGATTTAGTAGCTCACCACATGAATTCATGCTAAAAAACAAAGCCTTTTGCTTGTCTACCTATCCACCGGCAGCACTTCACAAAGATTTTCTTGGTGAAGACTTCATTTAGGACGCTCAACCAAATGTTCTTGAAATTCTCCAAGAATATGCAACCGGGCTCCGCACAATTTGTTGTGAATTAACCCAACTAATCCAACCAAATGCATCATTTGTAGTATTTTCTTTATTTCTTGACACAAATGTGACACTGTATTTTGCCTTCTGGCCAGATTTTTTGAAAACGAGCTTCGTGGGCTTGACAGTGACACTGACAAACTCAGGCCCACTAACTTTCACAACATAAGATGATTTTGCTGCGCCCACATTGGTGACCTCCCTTGTATACTTCACAACCCTCTTCTTGCCAAATACAACGGAAAAAGACGGATAGTTTAGATTACCTGGGTCTGATAACTTCTTTGCACAAGAGACCTCTGGCCTTCTTGTAATTACCTGAATGTGTCGTGAATTATAGCCCAAGGAGCAAAGAAAGGCTATATAGTCATCAGCAGTGAGGTCATAAATAAAGCCGGGTGATAATGCTTTTTGTGGATCCACATACCCAGAACCATAGGCATATGCATTGGCAATTTGACCTCCAGCAGCATCTATTAGGGGGGAATTTGTATTGTCATAAGTATAGGAAGTGGTCATCAGTGCAGACTTTATAGCAGCAGGGCTCCAATCAGGGTGAGCTGCCTTTAACAAAGCAGCGACCCCACTAATATGAGGGCATGACATGGACGTCCCTACAAATGAGAAAATGAGCTGCAGTGAATAAAGAAGTTTTGAAGCATGTGCAAGCTTTCCTTTTCTATGTTTGGTTTTTCAGACTTCTAGTTTTTATGACAAACTGAAGGGATAAAAGACTATTAAACCAGACATCTAGTGGTTTTTCAGAATAGTAATTTTTACTAATACAATAGGACACTGAATTAACTAAACTTCATTGTATGTTATTTACAAATGGTTTAAACTTCATTATCTAGTTGTTTATATATCAAATTGTCTACTATTACTATCCATAAATCCTAAAGTAATAAATTCTACAAATCCAAATCTTTGGGATGCACATGTGCTGCAATTGTAAAGTCTTCAAAAAAATGTCAAAAGGCTGGGGCCACTATTTCATTAATGGAACTATAATAATGCAGAAAAACACTTTGCATGCAAGACTTTATTGCAACAGGATCTCTATTTGGTAAAAGTCCTAAAAGCTACTAAAATGGTTACTGATCTTCAATGCTACAATAGTTGCAATGAAGTCCTCAACTTTTTCCTATTTTCAGTTTTTTTTATCTGTATACTGTCCTAACATATAAAGGTGTGAATTATTGATTGAGTTGCTTCATTGAGGCTTAGTAAGGGTATTCGGGAACCCAATTGGTACTTAACATGGACACATACTAAAATGAAAATTAAATTATTAATAACAGACACAGTAATTTTATGGCAGCCAACACTTTTTTAGCTCAATTCAGATACTTACCAGAAACAATATTAAACAGTGTCCTTCGATCATCCTTCACCAGCCCAGTAGGCCCGGCAGCGCCAGACCAGCCAGCCAATATATTAACACCAGGCCCAATCAAATCTGGCTTAAGTATCTGCGGCACAATCACATTTGGTCCCCTCGAACTAAATGCAGCCACAACCGGTGACGGCCTAATCCCAAGGACGGTCCCACCAAAACTAATCACTCCTTTAGCATTTTTAGTTTTGATCACATAATTTCTTATGGCATCTCCAGATTTTTTCCCAACAGCCACAGCCGGCAAAAGGTGGCTATCAGCTACTAACTCCTCACCACTTGCAGCTGTATTAGCCAATATCATCCCAGCCCCACCAGCTGCCTTGACAACTGCACCTTTCTCAACACGAGCATTGACACCCCGGTCACATAGAACAATTTTCCCCTTGACCTGCACAGGGTCAAGGGTACCAGCAAGACACAGTTTGCTGGCATTGTTTTTGTTGGATCCATATATTATTGGTACCATCTTGGAGGACATGTTGGGCCCACTGTAGAGTGACACACCAGTGAGACGCTTGCCAGACCTGAGAGTTGCATAGGCTGGGAAATCACGGTCCAGAGTGCCAGCACCAACAGTAGTAATCCACGGTGCTGAATTTGCAACAGAAGCAGCAGAAGGCCCACTGTTACCAGCCGAACAAGATATAAAAACCCCATGCTCAGCTGCACCAAATGTACCCACGGCAATCGTGTCCCGAAAATATGGTGCAGCCCCACCACCCAGAGAAAGAGATAGTATATCAACTCCATCAGAAACAGCAGCATCAATTCCTGCAAGAATATCTGAGCCGAGACAGCCTGATGCCCAGCAGACTTTATAAACCGCCACACGGGCTCCAGTTGCCATTCCACGTGCAGTACCAGCAGCATAGCCCAAGAGGCTGGCATTGGCTACGGAGAATCCAGCAGCAGTAGAGGCAGTGTGTGTGCCATGCCCATCCTTGTCACGGGGTGAAACGTACTCACCGCCTGGCCTGGACCCACCAGCAGCATGGAACCCACGTGAGAAGCTGCGTGCACCAATCAATTTGCGATTGCACAAAGAAGGAGGGAAGTCGACACCGCTTCGCATGCACCACGCCAGTGCTTAGGAATTGCGGGCAATGAAAAATCAGCAGAAAACGAAGGCGACTCAGGCCATACACCAGTGTCTAGTACACCAACAACCACATCAGCCGAAGTCGTCTCGACTGATTGGAGAGGAACCGAGGTTCCAAGGAGGCCAAGAAAGGAAGGGGATCGAGTGGTATGGAGACTGAGCACAGGGTCCGGTACAATTTGGAGTACTGAAGGGTGGTCTTGAAGGAGCGATACGTGCTCTTGGTCTAAGCGTACAGCGAACCCGTGCGCCACGGACTTGTAGGAGTACAGAAGGCGGTTCGCCGGGTCGATGGAGAGAGATTGCAACTCAGCGTTGTACCAGTCGGCCGCGGTCGGCTGCGCAGATGGTCTGTGCGCCGAATTCATATAGACTATATAAGTCTGATTGGAGTGAACGGAGGCCGTGAAGGAGAGGAAAAGGAGGAGAAGGGGGAGGAGAAGAGAGGCCATGGATGGAGAGAATTGAGGCGAGTGCGCGAGTGAGTGGGAGTGGTGGGTGACCGGGTGAGTGTCAATGAGTTGATTAATGGAAGGATAAAAAGTGGCCGAATCAGTGGGGAAGTGGAGAAGGGAGCGAAGGGAAAAGAACAAAGGAGGGACGAGGGAAGAAAGATAAAATAATGGCGAACATGAATGGGGTGTGCGAGTGTGACTGTGTGAGTGAGACTGTGAGAGTGTGCGAAAGGTTTGGTTTTGGTCCCGTAAGTGCGAAGAGAGAGAGAGAGAGAGAGAGAGAGAGAGAGTTTTAATCTTTTTATGGAGTAGAAAGAGAGAGGAATTGCTTTTCCCTAGAGCCAGAGGCCTTTTTCTGCATGCCCAGTGTTCCCTGTTCGCTGGTAGATGGTGGAAGCTCCAACGGTTTTGTCTCTTCTCCTTTTCAGAATAAATGGACAGCATATCCTCATAAAGTTGTTTTGGTACTGGAGGATCTCTTGAGTTTCAAAATGTAGGTGTAGATACACGATTAGGGGCGGGGTTTGAATTTAAACGGGCAGAAGGAGACAAGTCAGAACTCAAGAAGTGCAAATACCGCTGGACCGATGTCCGTACCGTATTAACAGGCGAGGGTCAATATAGCCGATTCCTTGCCTATAACGCCTATGTAGACAACTGTGTGTCGAGAACAATAAAGAATAAAAAAGTAGCCAATGTACTTGTGGTTACACATACATCTGCATCAATATTGCAAATGGAAGATCCGCGTATTCTACACACAGTACTAATTTCTCTTTTTCTTTTCAACAAAACAGTACCAACTTTCAAATGCTGATGATTTGGTCTGATGGGCCGGGCCGGGCCGTCACACGAGAAGCTTGTTTTCTTCGTCAGAACTGATCCAGTTGATTAATAGTAGTTTCCAACTTTTTTTTTAATTGATCCGTTGCTTTTGAAAATTAAATAATGGCTAGGCTGAATGGGTGGAACGCTTTGTTCCTCTTCGGATCGCAGTAATGCCAAGTTCTGATAATTGATGAATGTCTAATTATACAAGAGAAGTGTATTTGTAAGCAATATAAAAATCACAGATTCCTTTTGCATATACTAGATGAATAACGTTGTTAATAAATTATTATAATGCAGTTGCAGAGGAAAAAAACAAATAATATATATTGTTATACTTCGCTGCTTACATTATTAATTCTCGCTTGTAACTCAACACTGGAAGGGTGAATGCAATTAATGCAATCACCTTTATTAAAAACAAAACGAAACACTGAATTCTAATAAGCAAAAGTTCCATGTCCCAACAAAACATTTAGATCAGACACTGACATACATGTGTATTATATGACAAACTTATGTCGTGCGATTGAAGTTTGAACAACTGGTTCTTTGAAAAAACAAGGAGGAACTGAACCCAAGTCTAGATCTTGCCAGATCAAACACCAGGAAATTATCCTCCAACTGCTGCCCCCCAATTACAATCGATGTCATCGGATTCATCCCAGCATTGATAAACCCGAGACACAACACATCACTACTCACCGTAACCATCGAGTTGGCTCCAACAATGCGCCAGTACACGCTATTGCTCTGGAGCACCAGGTCTATGGTCGGCACCGCAGGCCCATTCCAGGTGCTTCTGATTGTTTTCCAAGAGTAACACAGTTCAAATGGCGCCACTGGGGCCACTGGCTTGACTTCGCTCAGTGCGGTCCGAAATGCACCAAGCACTGCTTTGTAGATCGAACTTTCGAGCAATGTGTAAGGATGTACTGTACTGATTTTCGTACCACCAACACCCTTTTTGTTGATTCTTAATAAAGTTTGATTCAATTTGATGGGCTTTTCATTTATTTTGATAGATCTAACATTAATGAAATACTCGGCTGACTTCTCGCCACTCACAGACACTCCTGCTGTGCTCACAGGGTTTATAATCAGTGGAGTGTACATGAGAGATTTTGACACATCAATGCCAGGGAGAAATACATATGGCCCACCACCGAAGAACATAAATCCGACCTCATTAGAAAGACAGATTGCAAATGTACGTTGCAAGCTCAGTGTTGCGGCTAGGTGCTCCGGTGGGGAGACTTTGGTACGCCCAAGACCAATTATGCCGGTGGTTCCACTTGCGAGGCCTTGGAGGAGGGATGTGGGCCCACATGAAAAAATCAATTGAGGATCAGTGGCGGCCGGTCCCATGTTGAATCCATCAGTGGATGGCAGGGAAAAGACATCACTGGCAAGTTCTCCGAGGGTGCTGGTTTTAATGAATGGATTCTCTGGTGAGACTTGACATGTGTTGTTATTACAACCTGTTTAAAATATTTATGGGAGAGTACAATGTCATTAACTCTTCAGATAAACCTCAAATCAAATCTGGCTATTGTCAATAATAAAATACTGTATATCTGGTGTGTGCCTTGGAATAGAATTGGAGGCAATGAATGCATAATAAGTTTATAACACTTATTTTGCAGTTAACACATAACAAATAGCATTAGTATGCTAACATATATGTTCTTTCAATTTCACACTCAAACCTGGTTGAGCTTTTGAGAAACAGTTGCCGCAACTGAAGGAATTAGCAGCAGAACACTCCGCTGTTCCGCAACCAACAGGTCGGTACGTGGAGGAGACATAGCCATTGTCACAATCAACCCAGAGGTACTTGCCACCGAGGTCTACAATGAGGTTGAGAGATGCAAAAGGAGTTCTTTGGTGAACTTGGGCATAGTACTGGAGAGTTGATGAATCTTTGGTAATGCGAGAGACTAAGGTATTGGGTTTCTGAGAGAAGGAGATCAGGGGAAAAGAGAGGCAGAGAATGGAGACAAAAAGCAGAGGAGAAGAATCCATGGGAAGAGATAGAGAAGTGCAATGGAGATGGATGGTGACTGGGAAAGCCTTTTATAGCGTAGATGGAACCATGGTACACAGAAGAGGTTTCTTTTTTAATTAATTTTAAGGTCAATGTGGACAAAGTTGGCCAAAGCAAATTGATCCACTGTATTTTGGGGTCTTTTGATTGGCCTAGAAACATACAAAAGTATCCAACCATAAAAAAGTAAATGAAAATACTAAAGGAATTTGCTGGTCTGATGGTGCCAGTCTTTCTTAATAAATTACAGTTAGAGTGTTAGTGCATTGGCAAATTTTCAGAATAATTTATAAACAATGATATGATCTTATCAGGAAAGTGGCCGATGCGCATTTTTCTTTCTGGCATGTCTATCCATGCAAATAACGGAAAAGCTCAGAAAACCTACTGTAGATAAGTGTACAAGTTCCTTGCAAGCACATTTATTCGAATTCAAATCCGTTTTTCTAGTTTCTCTAAAGAGGTAAAAAATCATGATATGCAAGAAATTACGATGAGAATTAGATATACCACGGAGCTGACCGAAGGATTAATTAAATGCTTGATCGAAGCTCAAGATCTGTGACTGAACCTCATAATATTATGTTTTATTCTTATGTATTTAATATTTCAACGTATGCACATTTTTAGCTTATCGACGTTTAATTGTTAAGCTAATTGTCGGATTTGAAATTTTAAAAAAAAAATATGAAGTGAACTTTCCGATGAATCGTCTTACAAATTATTTACAAATTATATACAGTGCACGATAAATATGCAAAAGGTTTTGCATGCTTTATATACGCGTTATCTTAAATTTAGACTCGGAACCGTTGAATACTCTCTCTCATCATTTTGGACAGCACTCAAACCTGAATTCAAGTGACGCGCTGCAACGTGCAGTGCGCAAGAGAGAGCATTGGATGTGGTGTGTTTTCAAATTAAAAAAATCCACTTGCGCGTTAGAGGACGAATACTCCTCCAACCTTGACCCATCGACGGTCACATTTCTCAATTGATTCCCTTGCCTAAGAGAGGGGCGAAGTCAGAGTAACGACAGAGGGGACATAAGAGACTGCTCAACAAAATGGCATGTCTAATATAGATGGTGATAGAATTTATCTCTTTATAGAGTGCGGCGGGTTTTAATTTTGAGATATCAGATATATATAAAAAATAATATATATTGGAATTTATGAGAATTTTATTTAGTTTTAAAAAAATGAGACTGCTCAATGTGCCCGCGTTCAGAAAAGGAGCCTATTTTTGTGTTAATGAGGCCCCACTTCATATGGGCTCGTCACTTGGAGGCTGTAGTATGAAGCTTGCTGCTTGCCGCTGTTTTCTAGTTAGAGAAACATTATTTCTTGATCAAACAAGAAAGCTACAAAGTTGATATAAATATTTGGGTTTAAAACCTTTTTTTTTTTTTTTGAATACGGAAGTCCGGAGACAACTATTTTATTAATTAAAATATAGTTACAAGCAAATCGTGCTTGTAAATACAAACCAAAGTCTGGAAGCTTGTCTGTGCAATCATGCAAATCGAAGCAATAAAGTTTAGTCAAATTGTGATTCACTGGAACTAAGCTCAGGTTGAAGTTCATGTGTAAATACAAACTCCAGAGGTCCTCAGTCATAAAATTACAATGAAGAAAATGACAAGAAAGTTCAGCTAATACATACTGTTTACCGTGTTGAACACTTAAATCAGAAAACCCACCAGCAGATTAATCTCAGATACTAAATACAGCCCATAATCTAGATACAAGCACAAAAACTTCAAAAGACCGAAACCATTCTCAATTGAATGCCACAACATTAACAGATTTTTTTAGTAAATAAAAAAATAAAAGAAAATGATAAGATTGGTCTAATTTTTAGCTTATCTAATTTGAACCGAGTTTGAAACTCGGTCCCACATTTTTTTTACGTTTGTGTGTATTTAAAAATTGTAGAAAATTAGGACTGAGTTTTAAACTCAGTTCCAGCTTCCTGCTATTATATAGCACATCCAGTACATTTCTCCTTCATCTTCTTTCAGCCAACCATTTCTTCAAAATCGTCATTATTACTGTTGCAAGAGCTTCCAACTGAAAATTTATTTTTCAACAGATCCAAAACCGATCTGTATTCACCATTCTCATCTCATCAATATTGTAAGTTTTTTTTCTATTTAGACTATTATTTTTTGCTGTAAAATTAAAATACACTAACAGTAGGGTTTATTGTTCATACTGTAGAGACGAAAATATTGCTGATCAATGTGTATCACGGAGGTTAAATTCTGAACACTTCAACCGGCATGGGTTACGGTATTCGTACCGCGTGCACATTTTCTACCGATGAGACAATCAATCTTCGTGACTTGAAGAAGCAGATTCATGCTGGTTTGGAGCTGCTCCCTAGCCAATTCAGTACCAGTATTAGTGCACTGATCAACACTGCACCAGCAGATTCGGGTGGTTTTTTTATAGCTTATTTGGGGTTATTTCTGATGAAATTTGGGAAATGATTCAAACAACAGCTCCGTACCAGTTACCCGGTATAAAACACTGGAGCTAGTAGTTGAATCTGAACTAATATCTAGTTCTCACAACTATGATCCGACTAGTATTCTTGGAGATAGTAATCCAGTCATGGCTGAGGAAAAACCCACTCCTGAGCTCGAGAGCAGCGACCATCCCGTGTCCGGTATAAAATGTGGATGTGGATGTGGATGTGAATGAGGATGACGAAGAGGAAGAGTGGCACATGAATGTCGAGGAGGATGACATTCAGGATGCAACAGATATAAATATGAATGAAATTGAGGATGCGATAGATGTTGAAGAAATAATTAAAGAGTGGCAAATGTTTGTTCCTTTTATCAATCGGGGAATGAAACACTTGTGTGCATAATTTGCTGATAATACACCACTACCATATGCAGACGAGCCTTATTTTCGCAAACCACCTAGAATTGATAAATAATTTGGTGTCGATCAGTAGTTCAGTACAAAATTAAAGTTGAAAGTGAAAATATCTGATTTTCATGTTCAACAGAATATAAAATTGGAGTAACAGTAAATCAAAGTTAGTGATGAAATGTAAAGATTTTAACTGTCCATGGAGGATGTATGTCACACCCAATATTAATGAGTATTTGGGAGATCAATACAAATATGCTCGAACACTCTTATTTTGGTAGTGCTACTAGGGTAGACCACAGTCAGATGACTTTCAAAATGATAGCAGATATTGTTAAGAATCGGTTGAGAGAGAACTTAGAAATGACAGTTAAAGAAACAAGGAGTTTAGTTAAATAAAAATTTTCCATAGTAAAACTGAGTTATAATAAATTATGAAAAGGAAGGGAACTGGTAATTGCATACCTTTTTTGTAGTTGGGAGAGATCATATGATATGCTTCCGTCTCTGCTAGCAGCCATACAAAATTCCACATATGGCGCAAAATACATTATAGAAACAGCGCCCTCAACAAAGTTCGGTATTAAAAAAATTTATCTGTTGCATGGGCATTTGGTCTGTGTATTGCAACATGACCTTACTTACGGTCAGTCTTAACTATCGATGCTGAATTTTTATCAGGTCGATATACCGGTAAACTATTTATGGCATGTGGTTATGATACGGAGTAACAACTACTATCACTTACATTTACTGTTGTAGCAGGCGAGAAAAGTGTGGCAAACTAGGGTTGGTTCATGTAGTGGGTGCATAAAGATGTTATTGGTCCTGATAAAATTACCGTTATCTCATATCAACATCTAGGTATAAGGGCAGTATTTGAGAGGCCATATTTTGGATGGCAGGAATCAGCAGGCGAGATTGTTCACCGTTATTGTACTCAACACATTGCACAAAATGTGTATAAGAACGGCCATATCAAAAGGATAAAGACTTTTTTCAAACAAACTGCAAGACATAAAAAATTATGGAGATGCGAGAAATATATGAAAAAAATTAACAAAATTAGACCGGCATCCTATAAATTTGTCAGAAAAGCAGGAATCATGCAAGAAAATCTCCCAACGGAATATGTGTCCAACAAAAGGATACAAAATAATAAAAACCACAGTAACCAACCCACCACAACTGAGAAAGAGTCAGCCGAGGAATTCCATTACGAGGAGTTAACCCCAGAGCAAGTGGTTGCATTCTATCAAGAAAGATGTGCACAACATCTAAACAGGGGTCTCAATCGGTGGGGAATAATGACAAATAACGGTTCAGAATCACTGAACAACGTATTCAAGATCGTCAGACAACATCCGGTATGTGCTATCATTGAGAATACATGGCATAAATGTGTTGAGTAGTTCTATAAACGTCGAGAAGTTGCAGCAGCTTTGGAAGCCCAAGGTCTAATGTTTTCCCAAGTCATCGAACTGATAAAACATCGCGGTGATAAAGGAATAACTTACGATGTCATACCATTGGATTGGGGTATCAACAACTATGATGTTTACAACATAAATGGATTTATCGATACGGTAATATTCTATACTTATATTATTTTTTTATTTAAATTCAAAATTTAAGTAATAATTTATAATTTTTATTTGAAATAATAGGGATAATGGGGTGAAATAAAATATGAAGTTGAATTAGCGATGATAGAAATTGATAATTATTGGTGTCAGAAACTGCAATTGACCGACATCCCATACGACCACTTGCTTGCTGTTTTTTTATTCAGAATGCTAGATTACACTCGGTACGTTAGTCCATATTATATCATCCAGTACTACATTAACACATGGTCTGGTCATTGACAAAGTTATGGCAATAGACGAGATTGGGCAGTGTACAACGGTCCGATCATTAGGCCAGATCCAGCAAAAATCAACAAAGAAAAGAGAAGGAAGATACATATTCCAATAGTTATAGATGAAATGGAGGGTCGTACCAACAGGCTACCAACTCGAGGTCGAGTTTATTCCAACAAAGCATGATTTAGATTACCGGCGTGTTTATATTTTATTGTTGTTATATTTACCAGAACAATTAGATTTTAATTGTTGTTGTAATATTTTAATTTGGTTGACACTATTTTAGAATAATGTATTAATCATGTTTATATTTGATTTTATAAAAGTTTATTTTAATTCTTGTTGTAATATTTTAGATCAATCTACTGACTGTCATATTTTATTTTTAATATAACACACAAACGTAAAAAAATGAAACCGAATTTCAAACTCGGTCCAGACACCTGAGACCAAACTCGATCCAGGCAAGATAGACTAAAAAATGTTCCTATCTTATAATTTTCCTTTATTTTTTTATTTACTAAAAAAATTTGACAACACTAATCCCTGATCAAAATGAAATCGTGAAGGTTCAAACACGTTTCAAATTGAACTTCACTCGAAACTCTGATCACAACAAAAAATCAAGAAGTGATCCGGCTATGGTGAATACCTTTTTTAAAAAATACCCTCTCACTTCATCCCACTTCCTCGTTATCTTTTCTCTAGATTTTTAGAGCTCACTTTTCTCAAAACCCTCAGCGATCATCTTCACTCAACTATCTTCTTCCCTTTTTGTGAGAACAATACTTTTTGTGAGAACAGTAATAATAAAAAAAGTTAATCTTCTAACAGGTTACTTAATTTGATGTTTATCTATATTTGATCACTGAATTTTTATTTATTCATTTTTAGTCATTAAATTTTGATATTTTATTGCATTCAAAAATAATGAAAAACTAATTGATAAAACAAATACAATTTCATTTTATTTATCCGTTTTCATTTCAATTATTTTTGGCAACAAATACAATTTTATTTTAATTATTTTTGAATGAAAAAATTAATAGGAGTGATCAAATCTGAATAAACATCAAAGTGGCTAAAAATGGATAAATAAAAATTCAGTAATTAAATATGAATAAACGTCAAAGTTTAGTAAGCTGACAGAAAATTAATCCAAAAAAAAAATCGAAGAAACCTCCCCTCAGCGATCTTCTCATCTTTTCTGGAAACGCTTACTATTTTGAGAAATTATCGAACAGTGATAAGTTCATAATTTTATTGTGGATAGAGATGTTTTTTAAATATCGGAGAAATTAATTCTCTCTTCCTTTTTATTATGCAGATTACAAAATCACCATTGTGAAATGAATTCGACTCAACTTTATTCTTCTCTATTCCATTAAATCACCAATTCCTTTGTCCAGAGATGAATTGACTAATCTAATGACAATTCACCGTCCTTCCTTTATTTCTTTATTAATTGCGAGACGCAACTGCATTTATTTAAAAGGAAATGTTGGATTTTATTAATGGAGCGATCTAAATAAAATTTGGCGCAACAGTTATATTACAAAGGAGACGCAAATGCATTTATTGGATGACCTCTACTATATACACATGTATACGTGGCAAGGATGTCGTTACTATAGAATTTTCCTGATAACAAAGACAGCTGGATAGAGGCGATCAGTTATAGTGCTGTTAACAGTAGATCCGCTATCTGTTTAACTGTTTCATTTCGTTGGAACGGAACGATTAATAAAATAGTATTTAATAGCATTATTAGAACAGAACGAAATGAGGAATGGCTGAAAATTTCATTGTTAAATACGGAATGGTTCACGGAATAATGGTGTTTTGCGATCGTTTATTCTGTTTTGTTTATAATTCTACGGTTTTGAAATATTTTTGATAGCAGGGGCTTTCTAATGGAGAAAAAAAGGGAAGCGGTAAAAACTAAAAACCCTAGTTCCATCGCCGCGCCACTCATTCCCCTCTTTTCTCGGCTCGCCTGTTCTAATTTCTCTCTTTCTCTCTCGTCTCTCCTCTTTCACTGTTGCACGACTGTTCTCTTGCATTGTACTCAAATCATTTCTTTCACTGTTTTCACTCAAACCCTAGCTAACTCTATGACTGTCGATCCCTGTTCGCGATAATCTATCGCTAAGTTTCCAACAGCAGCTTACTTATATGATATGAGTCTATGACTCTGAGATGACAGATGAGAAATTGATACTGTCAGATCTTAGTTTACTGGAGGCTGACTGGCTATGAAACTGGTGACATATCGTCGATCAGGATATCATTGCTAATAGGTAGGCTTTGGGAAAGAGAAATCATAGAAATTGTTTGCTTATATATTGATTCTTTGAAGAAAAAAAAAAAGGAACGATCAACAGCAGTTTGTTGTTTTGTGATCGTTTTAAACGTTATACAACCCAGATCAGTTACAGAGTGAATAGTCTACGTCTATAGTCCTCATCAGTGAACCAAGTGATGTTTATGAATCATTAAAGTAGGACCCATTTTTCAGTTTCTTTCACAAACATAGTATTTAAATAAAGTACCAAAAACATGGGGAATGAAGTGATGCTTTTATTGTCCTCCTAATTTGAGAGGTAAGGTGAAGTCAAGCTCACGATTTGAATCCAGAGATTGATAAAATTTCCTAAATATGATTACAGAGGAAAAAATTGTAGAGAACACGTTGCACAGATAGTTTCTCCACAATTAAACATACTCTAGCGGTCTAGCCAAAAGAGAATACCGTCTACACCATAGATAGATTGGATGGGTTTGATATCGATTAATACCATCTATGTTATAATATGATATATCTCGGTGGAAGGAAGAAAGAATAATTTTGAAATTTCTTTTTATTCAAACTATATCTTCTATTTCTCTTACACTTTTTCTTTTCTCTCTTACTTGTTTACAACAGAATCCAACTCTTTATATAGCCTAAACATTTAAGAAGACTTTAGAAATTCGTAATAAAAACATATAATAAAAACAGAATTCTAAACAATACCCTTTCAGCTGACTCTTGTCCACTAAAATCGTCATAACTCTCTGTAGGGAACTCCAAACGGCTTTACATTTGAACCATTGGAAACTAGACTTCAAGAGCTTTCCATTCATAGGTCATACACTAAATTCCACGTCCATTTGCCCCTTCAAATGCTATCATTAATCAGCCTTAAAATTCTGCCAAAGTGCTGAAGCCAAAGAGTCTCCCTTTATTTCCTAATTTATTTAACTTTAATACTAAAATTAATTTTATATTTCAACACCCCCTCTTAAACTTAATTTCTTTTTCATCCTTCATGCTAATCATCATTGAACTTCTTCATAACTCGCAGCGAATAGCGACGTCACTCATTGACGGCTACTTCTCGATTCATTGATCTAGGAAATTCAAAAAAAATTAATCGTGGTTTCATCTCATATGCCATCCAATTTGCCTGACTCTTCAGGTCATGTTTATGTGAGATACACACCCACACCGCGGCTCCACACCGCATTTTTTCATGTGGCTTCACACCACATCTTCTCATGGTCTTCACACACATCTAGCAAAACATCTCATAATATTGTTAGTTCTCTTATCCTGACACTCATTGCAGAGGCTATCATGAGTCATTGCTCATGTCGGATTCACTCACCGATTCTTCGAAGATCACTAGCAAAAATTTCACCACGCTTTTGTAACATTCGCTGCTTGATACATAGCTCTCATCATTGACAAAAAAAAATCTTTTTTTTTCTCTCTTACATCGTTCGTGTGCCTCGAGAGAATCAGCAAGCTCGTCGACTGTGAGCTTCGCAAGGTCCTTTGACTCTTCTATCACGCACACAACATTCTCAAAATTATCGGTTAATGATCTCAAAATCTTCTCCACAACTCGCGCATCGGTTAACGCTTCGCCATTACGAATGAGTTGGTTCACCACGGCTTGTACACGCGTGATGTAGTCAGATACACTTTCTGTCTCCTTCATCTTCATGCTCTCCAACTCGCCACGAAGAGTTTGGAGACGCACTTGCTTGACTCGGTCGGCTCCTTTGAACACTTTTTCTAAAATGTCCCACGCTTCTTTTGAAGTAGTTGCACCGACAATCTTCTCAAAGCCCGACTCGTCAACGGCACGGAACAACATGTATAGTGTCGCCTTATCCTTCGATCGCGCCTCTTTCAACGCTTTATTTTGTTGGCTTGATTGCCCATTCTCCTCATAATACCCTTCTTGACCACAGCCTCTACTACTGTGACCATTTCCTCGACTTCCACGGCAACACTCTCTACCTCGAAAATTTTGAGAATAGAGTATCTTTTCGTCTTTGATTGACGCCTTGGTTTGAAGTGTTTGCTTGAGTTGAGTGTCTCCTCCTTTTCGGATTTCTTTTTTCTCTTCATATTTTTTCGACATCTCTCTTTTTTTTCTTTTTTTTCTTCTTTTTTTTCTTCTCATTTTTCTTCTTCTTTTTCTTCGCCATGGTAAATCTCTCTTGATCAACTGAACCTAGCTCTGATACCAATTTGTTATAATATGATATATCTCGGTGGAAGGAAAAGAGAATAATTCTGAAATTTCTTTCTATTCAAACTATATCTTCTATTTCTCTTACACTTTTTCTCTTCTCTCTTACTTGCTTACAACAGAATCCAACTCTTTATATAGTCTAAAGATTTGAGAAGACTCTAGAAATTCGTAATAAAAACATATAATAAAAACAGAATTCTAAACAGTACCCTTTCAGCTGACTCATGTCCACTAAAATCGCCATAACTCTCTAGGGAACTCCAAACGACTTGACATTTGAACCATTGGAAACTAGACTTCAAGAGCTTTCCATCCATAGGTAATACACTAAATTTCACGTCCATTTGCCCCTTCAAATGCTATCATTAATCAGCCTTAAAATTTTGCCAAAGTCTTTGAAAGAAAGTCTCCCTTTATTTCCTAATTTATTTAACTTTAATACTAAAATTAAGTTTATACACTCTATCCATGAATGCAATTAATGCCTTAGAAGGATAAAAAACAACAATAATTTCTTTTTTATTATACTTCCCTTACAACTCAAACAATAGAAGGATGAATGCAATTTAATGCAATCACTTCTACTAGAAAATAAAACTTAACACTAGCTTCTAATAAGAACTTTCATGACCCACAAAGATACAGAACTGATACATGGATATGGATATGACATGACAAACTTATGTCGTGTAATTGAAATTGGCACAAGTTGTCTGACGGAACAACAGGGAGGAACTGAACCCAAGTCTAGATCTTGCCAGATCAAATACCAGTAAATTATCCTCCAACTGGTGGCCCCCAATTACGATTGATGTCATCGAATTCCTCCCAGCATCGACAAACCCGAGGCACAACACGTCATTATTCACTGCAACCATCGAGTTGGCTCCAAAAATGCGCCAGTACACGCTATTGCTTTGGAACACCAGGTCAATGGCCGGCACTGCAGGGCCCACTCTTGTGCTTCCGATGGATTTTGCATCAAAACACAGGCCAAATGGTGCCACCGGGGCCACCTTCCTGACTTGCTTAGTGCGGTACCAAATGTACCAAGCACTGCTTTGTAGATCGAAGTTTCGAGCAATGTGTAAGGATGTACCGTACTGATTTTCGTACCACCGACACCCTTTTTGTTGATTCTTAATAAAGTTTGATTCAGTTTGATGGGCTTTTCATTTATTTTGATAGATCTAACATCAATGAAATAATCGGCTGACTTCTCACCGCTAACAGACACTCCTGCTGTGCTCACAGGATTTATAATCAGTGGGGTGTACAAGAGAGATTTTGACACATCAACGCCGGGAAGAAACACATATGGTCCACCACCAAAGAACATGTATCCAGTTGATCCTGAGAGGCAGATTGCAAATGTACGTTGGAAGCTAAAAGTTGCCGACAGCTGCTCTGGTGGAGAGACTTTGTTACGGCCAAGAGCAATTATGCCGGTGGTTCCGCTTGCGAGGCCTTGGAGGAGGGATGTGGGCCCACATGAAAAAAGAAAATGGGGATCAGTGGCGGGAGGTCCCGGTTTGTATCCGTCAGTGGAAGGCAGGGAAAACACATCAGTTGCGAGTTCTCCGGATGTGCTGGTTCGGATGAATGGATTTTCTACTGCAACTCCGCATGTGTTGTTATTACAACCTATTAAAGTTAAATCAATACCATGTCATTAGATGAAATCATTTGATAGCTCAGTGGAGCGTTGATAGGTTAAGGATTTTGCTTTGTAATAGACAATTTATGATTAGTTTTGTATTTAGATACCAGCCGCTCGGTACCAAACAAAAAGTATTTGTTTCAGTAAAACAGGTCGGACTTAGTCTTACTTTGATTAAAGAAAAATTAATCTAGTCAGATTGATGTTGAACTAAAAAGATAAACTTATTCCGCCTATTGCCAATAAAAGAAACATACATATAAGCTTTTGTTATTCAAACTGAAAACGAAGGCAACGGATTGTGTAATTATAACTTTATAATGAACAAAATATGCTGGTTGTTTTAAATAGATAATTATAAAATGCAGGATACAGTAATATAAACTCTACCTTGCAAGCTTCTAGGTAACACTAGCTAATGTAAAAATTAACAATTAGTATGAAAGCAGTACATTTCCGCATCCTAACCTGGTCGAGGTTTCGAAAAACAGTCCCCACAACCAAAAGCATTGGCAGCAGAACACTGAGCTGATCTGCATCGAACAGGCAGGTATGTGGAGGAAACATAGCCTTTGTCACAATCAACCCAGAGGTACCGGCCGCCGAGGTCCACGACGAGGTTGAGAGAGACAGAAGGGGTTCTTTGGAAAACTTTGGCAGAGTATTGAAGAGTAGATGGATCTTTGACAATTGGAGAGACCAAGGATTTGGGTTTCTGAGAGAAGGAGATCAGGGGAAAAGAGAGGAAGATGATGGAGATGAGAAGAAGAGCAGAAGAACCCATAGGAAGATATGAGAGATTGAGACTTGAGACAACGCAATGGAGATGGAGAATGGGAGGGTTTATTTTATTTTATTTATAGTGTAGACTGTAGATTCATGGCACCATGGGTCCATGGCACGTGATGAGTTCGGGTGGTGATACAATATCTCTGCTCCGGTTCTGCCTCAGCATCATATATGGATTTTGTTAGAAAAATAGATTGTGTTATATTTGATAAAAATTTATAACGACAAATATTTGATAATTCATCAATAAAATAAGATAATAATGATTAACAAAATCTGTACTGGTAAATATTGACATGATATATTAACATATTTATATATCAAAATTTTAAATTGATAAAGATTTGATAAGTCATTAATAAAATAAAAATCATGATTAGTGACATGTTAATATATACTTCTTAGTTGCATAAATCTTTTAAGTATAAGTATTCATCAATTAATACGTAAAAATAAAATATATAATGTAATCAATTACATAATTACATCAGTTTTCAACAATAACCATTAATTTAATAAAGTATTGTATCAACAGTAATCAATTAATTCTCAAATTATTGTCATCATTAAGTCAAATAAAAATTAAATTAAATAATGTAATACAATAAATTATTATAAGTTTTAAATAATACAAATTAATGTTAAACTTAACTAAAAATAATAAGATAAATGAGTACTAGAGCCAACGGCCCCAAACTGTTGGCTCCAAACTGAGTACTAAAGCCAACGGCCCCAATATGTTGGCTCCTATAATTCTATCTTTTAATTAATTAATCAATAGCTGGCTCTCACCAGCTAGTTTAAAAAAACTAAAAATAATAAAATAATCTTCAAAATTGAGTAACCAATGAATATAAAACTAAAATGAAATGATAGATAATTAAAGAAAATAAATATCTGACAATATTTCTATTACAAACTAGTAAATATGTGAATAACAAAGAATTAAAATAATTTTCTACATGATAGTTGGATTTTATCGACAACACATTCATGAACCGTGGGGCAAAATTGGTGGCATCTTATATTTATTCAATGAGTTATTGTTTTATTGCTGAAAAAATTCTTAAAGATGATTCAGCTTTTAAACTTTTTTAAGTATGCTATATCATCATTTTTTTCACCATTGATTTGTTTAAATTTTTCATCTTCTTCAATCCAAAGTTTATATAAAATAATTTCTCTCTCCTCATTTAAAATAATATTTAAAATGAAACTTAACTCTTAAAATGATCCAACTTTTTTATATGATCATTTATAGATTATTATGTGTCTAATTATATTATTTATTATTATTATAATTATTATTATTATTATCACTGTTACTTAGAATTTAAAAACATTGTATCTAAATTTTTTTATTGTGAAATTTTATTGAATATATTTAAAATTTTATATTATTAATTATTTATTTGAGGACAATATTGTCCGGACGAATTCTAAGTTATAGCCCTAGCATGTATAATGTCCAATCTCAATGCTTCGTTATCCCGCATCTATCTCGAAAAATTTCATGTATGTTATAATTATCAAGTTTTTAAAAAATATTTAACGGCTCTTAACGGTTAATGGTTTTAACGATTTTATACGACCGTTAAATTAAAAAATGATCAATCATTTTTTACCTATTAATTGATATTTAAAAAACTAAAAAATACATTATCATATCATTAGTACTTAATAATTAATAAAATTAAATAAAAATAATAATAACAATATTAATTAAGTATTTAAAAGTTAAAAAATTTAAATTATATTAAACTATTACATGATGTATTTGCTTTTTATTTTTATTAGGGTCTTAATTTACATCCAAAAAATAAAAAGAAAATAAAATTTTAGAGTCACAAACTATTAAGATTTAAAATAAAAAATTCAGTCATTAAATAAATTTTCTTAAAAAAAATTAACAATTTTAATGATTTTAACGGGTTTAACGTGAGATAAAACGGTTAAATCACAGAAAACCCCTTAAATCTATTTTTTTCTCAAAAACTTAACGTCAGAGTCTACCAAAACCGTTAAAATGGTTAAAACTTTCGTTTTTAAAAGCTTGATAATTATTTATTTATTATTAAAAATGTATAAATATTAACTAATTAAAATTATATATATATTTATATAAATGTTAATTTTTAATTAATATTTATATATTCTTAATTAATAAATAATAATGATACCAGCTCAACTTTTTCCTACCCTACCATCATTCACTTAGTGGTGGGCGGAGATAGGATTTTTGAATAGGGTGAGTCTAGATTACAATAGGTAATTACAAAAAAATAAAAAATTTAATTTAGAAATAATGATAATATTATAAATAATGATAATATTATAAATATTTTTTAGATTTATTTTTATAATTATAATTACTCTTTTTTTTTGTGTTGCATGAAATGTGGTGCGATGGAATGGAATGTAGTAAGAAATGATGATTCCGAACATAAGCTATTGTAACATACTAATTATTGACATCAATTGCATTAAATTTAAAAGTTCTATCGATATGATTGCATGCCACTAACTCTCTGAATTAAAAGTAAAATAAAAATAATTTTTGAATGAAAAATATTAAAAATATATAGTTGATTAGCAAGCGTATTGGTAGCCAAAACATATTGATAACTTGATGTACTAAATAAGAATTATCTTGAATAAAAAATTTTGAAACTGAAAAGATAGGTGAATTTAACTATGAGTAAAAGATAAAAATTGAAACAAATAATGTAAATATGAACAAAAATATAAATAGAATATAAAAATTATAATATTTTATTTTATCAACTTAGAGTTTACTGAAATAATAACTTACCAATAGACATATAATTGACAAATAATAACTCAGCAATCAACATACAATTTTAATAGAAAGAGTCTATATATAGAGAGAGAGTAAAGATTCCACGCGCTTAAGCTTACAGAAGTCTTCCATGAGTTTAACTCAAAAAACATATCAAATCGTCTCCAAATTTTAATTTATCATGCTCATTAAATTATTTATATGAAATTTTATGGGATACAAAAATTTGAGTGTTTTGAGCTTTTTAACTCATGGTTTTTAATTTTTGAAAATCAGCTCTAAAAATAATAATAATATATTCAATACTTGAACATCATTTTAAAAAATTAAAAATGATGACTTAAAAAACTCAAAACACTCTAAATTTTTGCATCCCATAAGATTTTCATATAAAAATTTTAATGAGGATGATAAATAAAAATTTGAAAATGATTTGATGTATTTTTTTAGTTAAACTCATGGTATCTTTACTCTCTCTCTTACTCGCTCTCTTACTCTCTCTCTCTCTCTCTATATATATATATATAGTAAATCTATTGTGCTCTTAAACTCACGAGACATTCCGTGAGTTTAACTTAAAAAGTATATCAAATCATCTCAAAATTTTATTTTATCATGATCATTAAATTTTTCATATAAAAAATCTTATGGGATGCAAAAATTTAAGTGTTTTGAGTTTTCTAACTCTATGTTTTTAATTTTTAAAAATCAGCTCTAAAAATAATAATATATTTAATGTTTGTATATTCTTTTTAAAAATTAAAAATGATGACTTACAAACCTCAAAACACTCTAATTTTTTACATCATACAAGATTTTCATATGAAGAATTTAATGAGCATGATAAATCAAAATGTAGAAATAATTTGATATAATTTTTGAGTTAAATTCACGAAAGATATATGTAAGCTTAAGAGCATGCTAGATTTACTCCCCTCTCTCTCTCTCTCTCTATATATATATATAGAGAGAGAGAGAGAGAGTTTGGCTATGGTGTTACGCGTAGCACGGATGGCTCATGTGCTACGGACCGTTTCTTCGTCTTCAAAGTTTAAATGGTTGATTCGACCGATCAAAATGTTTTCATATGAAAATCTAGTTGGAGACCAAATTTTATATTTTTAAGATTTTTACTATTTGTTAAGATAGCTAGAAATTGACTCCTTTTGAATGGCTCATAATAATTAAATCAAGTGATTTTCTAGATATCTTAAAAAATCGTAAAAAAATTCTAAAAATTATAAAATTTAGTCTCCAACTAGAGTTTCATATGAAAATAATTTTGACTGGTTGAATCGACTATTTAAAATTTAAAGACGGAGAAACGGTCTGTAGCACACTGGCAGCCAAACTCTATATATATATAGAGAGAGAGAGTAAAAATACCGTGAATTTAAGTTCATAGAGGCCTTCTATGAGCTTAACTGAAAAAATATATCAAATTATTTTCAAATTTTAATTTATCATGCTCATTAAATTATTTATATGAAAATCTTGTGGGATGAAAAAAATTGAAATATTTTGAGCTTTCTAAGTTATTATTTTTAATTTTGAAAATGAGTTCTAAAAAAATAATAATAATATATTTAATGTTTGAACATCATTTTTAAAAATTAAAAATGATGACTTAAAAAACTCAAAACACTCCAAATTTTTGCATCCCACAAGATTTTCATATAAAAAATTTAATGAGTATGATAATTTAAAATTTAGAACTGATTTGATGTTCTTTTTGAGTTAAACTCAAATATATGAGTTTAAGCTCTATATATATATATATATATATATATATATATATATATATATATATATATTAAAACTAGTATACTCTTAGAAGCACAGAGGAGGTTTTGTGCTTCTAACTCAAAATTTTATCTAATCATCATCAAATTTTGGTTTATGTGTCCCAAAAAATTCTCTATATTAAAATCTTATGGGATATAAAAATTTCTATTTTTAGAGTTAGTTAAATATTTATTTCTATTTTTTTAAATAACTTATTTTCATATACAAAGATTGATTATTTTATTATTATTTTAGCTTAATTCTAAAAAAAATGATAAATTTTTGTATCCCGTAAAATTTTGATATAAAAAAATTATTGAGAGAAAAAAAATAAATTTAAAGATAATTAAATATATTTTTGAGTTAAGAGTATGAAGAGATTCTATACTTCAGAACACTCTAGTCTTATATTTTTAATTAAAAATCATATAATTAGTACATATTATCAAATATTGGGTATCAAACACCCGCGGTCCCCTCCCTCTCCGCTGGATGTACTGTCCCTCTCTCTCTTTTTTAAATTTTTATCATAAGTGGATATTCAACTTTCAACTTTTAGATAAAATAGTCTTGAAAAAAAATTCTAATCAAATGAACTATCACCCGTTTATTAATCATCACCCGTTTATTTTTTCTAACCAAATGAACTTTCAACTCTCTCTCCGCTGGATGGTGTACTGGACTAGTTGGGTCCATTGCTAGAAGTACTGTATCAGTGTCTTCTCTTATTCTTTTGGATAACGTGGAGCGAGTTTCGCAGTACTAATTATTGTACTCTATCTTAGGTTTCCTGATTAGTCTAGAAACAAACAAAATTACATTCTGGAAAGAGCCGTGTGCACATTTCTTCTTCATCTTTCTTCAGCTAATCATTTTTTCAAAATCGTCATTGTTACTGTTGCAAGAGCTTCCAACTGAAAATTTATTTTTCAAAAGATCCAAGTTCGATCCGTATTCACCACTCTCGTGTCATCAACGTTGTAAGTTTTTTTTTCTATTTGGACTATTAATTTTTGTTGTAAAATTAAAATACACTAACAATAGGGTTTATCGTTCATACTGTAGAGATGAAAATGTTGCTGATCAATGTGTATCACGGAGGTCAAATCTTAAAAATTTCTCATGGAACGGATTACGATATTCAAGCCGCGTGCACATTTTCTGCTGACGTGGCAATCAATCTTCGTGACTTGAAGAGGCAGATTCATGCTGGTTTGGAGCTGCTCACTAGCCAATTCAATATCACACGGATCAACACTGTCCTAGCAGGTTCGAGTGGTATTTTTTATAGCTTATTTGGGATTGTTTCTGATGAAATTTGGGGAATGATTAAAACAACAGCTCCGTACCACTTACCCGGGTATAAAACACTGGAGCTAGTAGTTGAATCTGAACCAATATCCAGTTCTGATAACTATGATCCAACTAGTATTCCTGGAAGTAGTAATCTAGTCATGGCTGAGGAAAGAACTCACTCCCGAGCTCGAGAGCAGCGACCATCCCGTGTTTCGGTATAAAATATGGATGTGGATGTGGATGAGGATGACGAAGAGGAAGAGTGGCACCTGGATGTTGAGGAGGATGACATCCGGGATGCAACATATATAAATATGGATGAAACTGATGATGCGGTAGATGTCGAAGAAATAGTTAGAGAGTGGCAAATATCTGTTCCTTTTATCAATCGGGGAATGAAGCACCCGTGTGCATAATTTGCTGATAATACGCCAATGTCGTATGCAGACGAGCCTTATTTTCGCAAACCACCTAGAATTGATGAACAATTTGGTGTCGGTCAGCAGTTCAGTACGAAATCAGAGTTGAAAGTGAAAATCGCTGATTTTGATGTTCAACGGAATATAGAATTAGAGGTAACAAATAGCAGCAAATCAAAATTAGTGATGAAATGTAAAGATTCTAACTGT
The DNA here is from genome assembly GCA_037127355.1 of Schoenoplectus tabernaemontani. NCBI lineage: Eukaryota > Viridiplantae > Streptophyta > Magnoliopsida > Poales > Cyperaceae > Schoenoplectus > Schoenoplectus tabernaemontani. The sequence continues at coordinate 11,691,131 of CM073743.1, forward strand.
TCATGGAGGATTATGCCACACCCAATATAACGGTTATTTGGGAGATCAAAACAAATCCGCTCGAGCACTCTTATTTTGCCAGAGCTACTAGGGCGGACCACAGTCAGATGACTTCCAGAATGATAGCAAATATTGTTAAGAATCGGTTGAGAGACAACTTAGAAATGACAGTTAAAGAAACAAGGGGTTTGGTTAGACAAAAGTTCCCCACAGTACAACCGAGTTATAATAAATTATGGAGAGGAAGAGAACTGACAATTGCAGACCTATTTGGTAGTTGGAAGAGGTCATACGAAAATTCCACATATGGCACAAAATACATCATAGAGACAGCGCCATCAACAAAATTCGGTGTTAAAATTTTCAATCGTGTTGCATTGGCATTTGGGCCGTGTATTGCAGCATGACCTTACTTACAACCAGTCTTAACTATCGATGCTGGATTTTTATCGTGTCGGTATGCCGGTAAACTATTTATGGCATGCGGTTATGATGTGAAACAACAACTACTACCACTTGCATTTGCTGTTATAGCAGACGAGGAAAGTGTGGCAAACTGGGGTTGGTTCATGCAGTGGTTGCATAAAGAGGTTGTTGGTCCTGATAAAATTACTATTATCTCATATCAACATCTAGGTATAAGGGCAGTATTTGAGAGACCAGATTTTAGATGGCAGAAATCAGTAGGCGAGGTTGTTCACCGTTATTATACTCAACACATTGCGCAAAATGTGTATAAGAACTGCCATATAAAAAAAATAAAAGTTATTTTCAAACAAGCTGCAAGACATAAGAAGGCATGAAGATGCGAGGAATATATAAAAAAAATTAACAGTATTAGACCGGCATCTTATAAATTCGTCAGAAAAGCAGGAATCATGCAAGAAAATCTCCCAACGGAACAAGTGTCCAACAGAATGACACGAAATAACAGAAACCGCAATAATCAACCCGTCGCAGTTGAGAAAGTGTCAGCCGAGGAATTCTATTATGAGGAGTTAACCCCAGAGCAAGTTGTCGCATTGCATCAAGAAAGATGGGCATAATATCTAGACGGGGGTCTCAATCGGTGGGGAATAATGACAAGCAACGGTTCAGAATCACTGAACAATGTGTTCAGGATCACCAGACAACTTCCAGTATGTGCTATCGTCGAGAACACATGGCACAAATGTGTTGAGTGGTTCTATCAGCGTCGACAAATTACAGCAGCTTGGGAAGCCCAAGGTCTGGTATTCTCCCAAAATGTCACCGAAATGATAAAACATCGCGGTGATAAGAGGAGAACTTACGATGTCATACCACTGGATTGGGGTATCAACAACTACGATGTTTATAATAGAAATGACCTTATCGAGACGGTAATATTCTATGCTTATATAATTTTTTATTTAATTTTAAAATTTAAGCAATTTATAATTTCTATTTGAAATAATAGGGACAAAGGGGTGAAATGAAATATGAGGTTGAATTAGCCATGACGGGAATTGATAATTGTTGGTGTCAGAAACCGTAATTGACCGGCATCCCATGCGATCACTTGCTTGCTGTTTGTTCATTCAGAATGCTAGATTACATTCAGTACGTTAGTCCATATTATACCATCTAGTGCTACATTAACACATGATCTGGTCATTGGCGTAGTTATGGCAATAAACGAGATTGGTCAATTTACAATGGTTCGGTCATCAGGCCAGATCCAGCAAAAATCAACAAAGGAAGGAGAAGGAAGATACGCATTCCAATGGTTATGGATGAAATGGAGGGTCGTATCAACAGGCTGCCAACTCGAGGTCGAGCTCATTCCAACAGAGCATGATTTAGATTACCAGTGTGTTTATGTTTTTTGTTGTTATATTTACCAGAACAATTGAATTTTAATTGTTGTTGTAATATTTCAATTTGTTTGACACTATTTTAGAACAATGTATTAAACTATTAATCGTGTTTATATTTGGCTTTATAAAACTTTATTTTAATTTTTGTTGTAATATTTTAGATCAATCTACTGACTGTTGTGTTTTATTTTTAATATAACACACACACACACAAAATATTACCTGGACCCGAGTTTGAAACTCGGGTCCTGGTATTTTTTTTTTACGTTTCCGTGTAAAAAAAAACGGGCCCGAGTTTCAAACTCGGGTCTGTCTAATTATGAAAAAGTGAGGAGAGAAATGGCCAGTTTGCTATATTTATTTATTTTATTTTACTAAAAAAAAAAAAAAATCTGCTTCACAATGGTTATATTTGATAATTTTGACAATGAATTTTTAAATAAATATAAAAAAAATTTTTTTTAAAAAAAAATCTTATAGATATGTTTTTCTATTTATAATGATTCAAATTTTATGCAATTTTATTATCATTTATTTGTCCATCAAAGTCCGTTAAATTAAAACTCTTACAAAATACATAACATTTTGATGGTCTTTAATAGACTAGCAAATAATAATAAAATTACATAAAATTTAAATCACCATCAATCTAAAAGTAGAAGAACATATCTATTATGTTTTTTTTTCTATTTTTAAAATATTTTTTATATTCATTTGAATGTCATTATCAAAATTATCAAGATAACCCATTGTCAAGGGATCTCTTCCCCTTTTTAAATGAGAGTTCGAACAGCAACTCGAATTTGAATCACTGTATCAGATGTCAATTTATATTAATGTAAATAACGGAAAATTTAGAGAATCTATTTTATGCGAAATAATAGTTTATTTTCAAATAGAACATTTTGAATTCAAGTTCGCTGTCATAATTTTCTTTTCTTTTTTTGGATAAAAGCTATACCATACATCTAAACTATTTTCTTATAATTTAATAAACGATTTAGTTTTATTGAATGAAGTCAATGTCCTTCTTTGTGCAAAAAAAAAAAAAAAGAATAAAACTGATTTCCTTCTTCTTATGTAATTTCGTTATTTAATCTCCATAAAAAAATATATCATGTTTTTATGCACATTATTTTTAGTTCATAATAATATTATTTTGTATATAATGATTCACAATATTGTTGAACTTCATCAATATATTTTTATGATTCACTCTTCACACATACGTTTGGTTCCACAACGGAAGCGGACAGCGAGTTTAATTTCGTCAATTGATTTCAGCTATAGTCAGAATTTATCAGTTTGGCATATAAATATGAAGGGAGCTTTCAGAAGCTCTTTTTTTTTACAAATTATATAAATTGGAGGTAAACGTGCAAAATATTTTCTGGGAAAACTCATAGTTAGTAGATTTTTCGTGACTTGCTCGTTTAGTTCGTTAAGTTATTAAATCGAGTTTAAGCTAAATCTAATTTGACTCGCTAAATTCGTTAAATTATTAATATTTATTATTTATATTATTCTATTATAAATCTTTAGTATATTATACCTTAATATATATAAATTTTTTATGAGTAAAGCTAGCGTGCTCCTAGGAACACGGAGCCCCTCCATGATTCTAGCTCAAAAAAATATATCAAATGATTTCTAAATTTTGATTTATCACTCTTATTAAATTCTTCATATTAAAATCTTATAGGGTACAAAAATTTGGGGAGTTTCGAGTTTTCTAAATCACTCTTTTCAATTTTTGAAAGTAATGTACAAACATTAAATATTTTATTATTATTTTTAGAGTTGATTTTCAAAAAATTAAAAATAGTGGCTTAGAAAACTCAAAACACCCTAAATTTTTGCACCCCATATGATTTCAATATGAAAAATTTAATGAGAGTGATAAATCAAAATTTGAATATCATTTGATATATTTTTTGAGTTAGAATCACAGAAAAGCTCTGTACTCCTTGGAGCACACTAATTTTACTTAATTTTATAATTATTTTTTAATTTTGATATGAAATATTTATATAAAATATTATTAATTATTAAATAAACTATGAACAAATAAAATCAGATTATTTGTTAAGTAAATTTTAAATCAATATTTTTTAACTTATTAAATTTTATTAAATTAATAAGTCTATATATATATGGCTCGACGACGACGACTCATTTACCGTCCTACTTGAGTCTTTCTCAAGTCCCAACAGCACGCAAACTTTGACCATGACAGTTCAGTAATAGAGTCCTTTTCCTAAGAGATCCTGGTGAATGGGCCCATGTTGATGGGCCCCACTTCAGAGTTCAGATGGACTTATAGGCCTAAATTATGAAGTTTCCCGCTATTTTCTTGTTAGCAAAGAACATCATTTTCTTCCGATCACAAAAGAAAAGAAGAAAGTTTTGGTATAAAGTATCAACATTTTGGGGTTAAAACGGCCTCCACTTTGAATTAAGACTTTAAGTTTAAGGAAATTGGGCACAAACACATACCAAGTCAATTTGAATCTGATGTTGCGCCAACTCAAGCCCAGAACGTGAAATCATTGAAAGAATACTGTATCTTCAAATAGCAAATAAATAGAATGAAAAGTTAGATATCTCAGTTCCCTTTCCTTTTTTTCTTTTCCTTTCTTTTTTTTTTCAAAAATGTTATCTCCGTTACTAAATCTGGTGCAGCATTACTATCAATCATAATTTTGCCCCTTGACTTGGAGCAAAATGCTGTTTTTTGGACCTCTGACAAGCGGCCTGTCAGGTTGCACAGAGAGTTGGCAGCCTCAGTGTCTCGTCCAGAGCAGGAGATTTGAAAATGGAACTCAGATCCTGCGAAGTGAAACTGCTGTGGTGCTAGTGCGTTGCCTTATGAGTTTCTCACAAGTCACCAAGCTCTTCACCTGGTGTTACAGTCGTAGTCAGGGGCGAAACCAAGACTTTAGTATAGAAAAAAGCCGAAATACAAATTTATATCATTAAAGCATTAAAATTAATAAATTAAAAGGATCAATATACCTCACGAAACAAAATTACTTTCCTAATCATGGCATGCCAAATAACATTTCATTTAATGTTATTTTTTTGGGAATGCTAGTTAGATTAGGGATTTATTTTGCATCGACTGTTAGATAGCTTAGCAGTACTTTTTGTGGTATATGTAAGTCTAGAAGTAAATGCACAACAGTGATTTTGCCTATCACGAGATTGGTGATACAAGTTCAGGCCAATCGAAAGAATATATGATTATGGCTCCATAATAACTTGAATTTAGGAAGTCGGCTGTCTTTGCTATCGAATTCTCTTGGTTTTAGCTGTTTGTAATAGCAAAACCTGATATGGGTACAGTCAGACAGCTACTATACCATAAGGGTCGAAGGAGCTCCTAACTAATGAGAGAGATTCACATGATACTTCTGCAGAGGCATCCTCATTTTTGTTGGCACCATGACAACCTTGCTAGTGATGTGTAGCATGAAATCCTTGATTAAAACTTTCTACAGTGTAATTGACAGTATATTATTTCATCTAAACCGACAACAGAAAAAGTGAATTAACTAAAACAAACAGAATTCTAATATCTCATGATAGTATAGAATATTCTGTAAGAAAAGCTGGCACTAAATATTGGTATTCAAGTCTGCTTTGATTATTCTGATCATTCCATCTTTTCTTTTCTCATATTTTCCAGTACAAATAACAACAGAATAGATACATGGAGCTTTTGTGAAATCTAAAAGACTACAAAACGAAACATCAAACCCAATGAGAAATAAAATTGAGTTAACCTAACCCAGGTAGGTGCAATAAACCAATAGCATTGCCAACCCGGATTGAGAGGAACACCAGATAAAGTGTAATGAGGCCTGTTCCCAGAAGCTTATTAGGCTGCATATCACTCCTCAGCAGCACCAATAAAGCCCACAGCAACCCACAGATAAGAAATCCCATGGTATATACAAGAGAAGAATCTCCCGGCAACACAAATGAATTTGGTGCTGCCGACCATGCACTGAGCAACATAGAGACACCCAAACCAGCTAGTGTATTAAACATGGGACCAGCATAGCAACCTGACATAGCAATCTGGGCACCATCTCCACCATTCATTGCCAAAGCCACATTTGACATAAGATCCCCCATAGAATTGCCCCATGCTAGAACCGTCAAGCCAAGAATAGAAGGATTTATCCCCAAAATTACACCAAATGACACAAGCAACCCCACAAGCTCATTTGCAACTATGTAAAACCAAACAATGCTCATTAAGAAGCCACCTAAAACCCATGGAAAGAGAAATCTTCTCGGGGGGCGATCTGAGCTGGTGTACATATAACTAAGAGAAGACAGTAGCATGCCAATTAAAACTCCAATTATGTACGACGATACAGAACTGTGCTCTCTGGTGCTATTCCAGAGAAACACAACCAGAAGAGGAGCAAAAAAGGTGCTTGCAGTTGCATATATCTTTGACCATCTATCTTCTTCCACAATCGGTATGGTCAAACGTCTTGGCACAGTCAATGGGATTTCCATGTATAAAAAGAGCTTGGAAAGAGATAGGGTAAAACACCAGTCTCTTCCTCCCTCTCATCACTCCAGCCCCACAAGGGCCTAGGTGAGTCCATTGCATTACTCCCTCGTAAACCGTGATTCGAGTACATTGCAAAGTTAGAAGCCCACATCCATTGAGGCAAGGTGGCATTTAAATTAGGTGCCTCGGTTTCTAAGTCCTCCTCCAATAAAGAGCTGTAAATGGATTCATCCTCCTCCCTTCCATGTGTAAACAAGCTCCCAGCAACTGGTAACAAAGGAGTCACCACAGCTAACTTTAGTCTCCTTGAATGTTTTCTTATGATCTCAGTGGCCGCAACTGTGAATGCATAAACCACATATATGCACACAAACAAAAGAGCACCCCAGACAGACACCCTCCCAACAATCAATATGACAGAGAGTGTGACCAGGGTTAACAGAAAGAAGCTAATGTCTCGAATGAAGCACCTTTTATCTATTTGCACATTTTTCTCGGCCACTGTCAAAGACACTGCACCAACTACTATACAAGTGACAAAAACAGCCCCACCTAGTACACTATTGAGGCCAACCTCCCCCGCTCCAGTTCCCACAAATGCAGCTATGCTTGCAAATACATCGGGGGCTCCATTTCCCAGTGGAAGTAGAGTTACACCAGCTACAGTAGGTGGCAAATTGAGTAAAGTTGATAGCTTTTCTAGGCTACAACAAAAGTAATCAGCTGCAGTGTTTCCAAGCATGTAGAACAGCGCGGCGAGCCACACAAAGAGAACTGCCAAACCCAAGACATGCAAATTCCCACAAGTACAGTAATAGAAAGTGATGTAATCAAAGAAACCACCAGAAGTGCATTTACCATGAGCTTTCAGGAACTCGCACTGATTAGCGTAACCCACATGGTCATTTATGCCAACACATGCAACTGATGGGTTATCATTCAACAGGGGATCCTCATCAATTTGGGGATTCTGAGTCGAATTTCTAACTGAATTGGTGATATTGAGCTCAGGAAGCCTCCTATGAGGGAAAAGCTCAGAGCGGGAGGCTAAATTTTGGGGTAATTTCTGATTCCGATGAAGAATTGGGGTTTTGAGAACACCACCTCCGCTGTAAAAGAAGATCAAGAGCACAATCGCGCATAATCCATTGAATACCGGACGAATTCTAGCCATTAGAACGATTACGAGCTAGGGTTTCGTGAAGACCATGATAGAGATGGTGGCCACAGGGCTTTAATATATACAAAAGAAAAAAGGCTCTCTAATGGGATCCTATTGGGAGGAAATCAGGGTTTGGAATAAGTTTAGTATCACCTTTTGCCTCTCCGTATTGCGGTCGTTGACGACGACCGGTGTAAGGAAAGAAAGCTCTCCTCCCCTCTGGACCTCTCCTTCCAGCGTAGCGCGGTCCGAACAAGACAGGGTCAATTTGGTATATTTACCGGACTCGGGCTCTCTCGGCACTTCACTTGCAAATCAAATCAGATTATGACTTTCAGGCTTCGCTTAGAAGTTGGCAAGTTATTTGGAAGGTATTAATTAAGTGCAGATTGCTCTGCTGGGCCTCTTTTATTGTTTATGGGCCGGTCTTGGTTTGGCCTCCCGATATCCGAGCAATTATTCTTTTTGCTTGTTTGTGGCATCGGATCAAATAATTTTATTTTAATTAATATAAATAAGAATTATATCAAAAATAATTCGATATATTTATTTTCTATAAGTTTTATTTAGTTATTTCTTTTATCTTTAAACTATTTGTTTCTTCTATCAATTTTAATATTTTTTTATATTTTTATTCCTCTTTAAATAATATAATTTTGGTTTAACCGAATAAACAAGAAAAAAAATTTGGTTTATTCGGTTTTCGGTTTATTCGGTTGATATTTTTAGAAGTTTGATTTGATTCATAATTTGACAAACCGAAAAAAACTTCGGATATATATAATTATTTCGGTTTGAACCGAATCAACGGTTTGCACACCCCTAGAAACAACGGCTGATATCTAGCATATGTTTATTTTTTTATATTATTTTAGAATTAACAAAATCTAACTCAAATCAAATAATTCGTTGATTCTGTTCAACTCGAATCCGACACGATATATATTTTTTTAAAAAAGTAAAAGTAATCCAAATTCGGCTTGGCTCAATTTAGTATACATTTGTTGAATGGATTCAATGATATTTTAAAAATTAATATCACCAATGGTTTTTTTATGAAATTAAGAAAAAGCTAGTTTTGCTCTTAAATAATAATACTTGGTCGTAATTAAATTTTGCTTTATTGATTTGTTCATGATGCTTAAATATTCAATTAAACATGCCGGTCTTCATTTTAATTCTAAATAAGCAAATTAATTCCTCGTTGGTGGGAGAGGTCGGTGCTTTAATTAATCTAGCACTCTTCGTGTGGTGTGTTTTGGTCAATGGCTCTACGCTTTACTTCAAATTCCATCCAAAATGAAGGGAAAAGCTCTCACATATGTGTTGCAAGTAACCATCAATATGTACTGTATGGCAAGATTAGATCTCTCCTGATCTCTGAGTAATCATGGTTTGTGACCATAATAAATAACAACAATCCTTATTCCTTAATGACCGCCGAAAGATAAAAGATTGTGCTAAAGGTGCCCAAGTTGCCTTTTCTTAAAGTTGTAAATTAACACGTGTCAATGACAAAGTTAAGATGTCTAATCCGATTATAGTGGAGTTTTTGGTTTTTATTTTTAATTTTTATGATATAAATATGTACATGTTAACAATTATATTTAATCATTTTAAAAAAATTCTTAGTACATATATGTCTAAGACATTGTATTGAATTAAGGGAAAGAGTACATACACTAACTATCATATCTAAATAATACAAATTGAAATGTGTCTATGAAAATATTTAATTATAAATTTTATCAATAAAGTAAATGCGGTAATAATTATAAGTGGAACAATTGAGTTTGGAACTAATCTAGTAGTTAGATAGTGCATTTAACATTGAACTAAGAATGCTATCAATATTATATATACGAGGCTTCCTGACGTATATATACAACCATAGAGATATATTATGATCGTTCACTCCTCTTCATGACTTAAAAAAAAATATGTTGAACAATAGTTCGCCTTTGTTTAAAACCAATTTTGTTAAATAGCAAACAGCCGAATTTTTAACATACAAATAAAAACTGAATTTGTAACAAATCCGACTACGATCTCTTCAGAATAATTTTATTTGAGACACGATCTCAATATGCATGTTTATAATTATAAAAATATTATCGACTCCTTTTGATTAGAATGCTTGAAGTCTCTCTTCTTTTACGCAATTTTCTTGTTTGAATAGAAATTCAGAAATATGAAAAATGAAATAAAAATTTAGATGTGATTGTTGCGTCTGGAGAGAAATTAATAGATAATCTTAGTAAAATTATAAAAAAAAAAATTGGCTTAAAGGAAATTCACAACAACAAGGCAAAAGAGTCTCCAGAAAGCAATTCACACACAAAGAAAAGAAGCAAAAAAGACAAAACAACGAAGAAACAAAGACTCGCGACTTTGTTAATGAAGTTTGGACAATTTCGGCTGAACATTTTTCAGGAACTCACAACCTTTTTGGTGCATATTCTGTATAAAAGAAAAGTGCTACATGTAAAAATGAGATGACACTTTCAAATGAAACGACCGAAGGACAACAATTATTTGTCTTAATTTGAAAAATCTCACTACGTACAGACATGTAAAGATTCAATTTCAACACTCAAGACACTACACGGTATTGACTGTTCAGGCCAATTTGTGGCTAGAATTGAAGGTTTAGCTAAGTAAAGCTCAAGAACAAAAATACGGTCCATGTCAGGGTCGAAGACAAAGGGACACTAGTCTGTCTTCTTCATGATTTTCATAAAATATATGAAAAGGTTATGAAATTTTATTATAGTTACAAAAATTATTAATTGGTCTTTTATAATTTATTTTAAATATTTAATGTTTTGGATCTCGCCAACCTGACCTTTTATATTCAAATTCTAACTCCGTTACTGATCCATATAATTATTTTCACTAATTTAGAAGCAATGTAGGAATGCCAAGTCATCCATATAGTTGTCAAACTCTAATAACCATGACAACTATTAAATAACACGTAACAATAGTTAATTTTAATTGGCTTCAACAGAAAACTCGTAATTAATTAGAATAATCGTGATCTATATAATTTGCTGTCGATAGGAAATAAAATTTTGAAACATCAATGCATGTATTTTGTCCACATCAGTGTATTCAAAAAAGTCCTCAATGCCCCTCAAAGTAAAATTATCATAATTCCCAGTTTTTATCTTGGAAAAAAGAAATGACAGATATGAATTTACATTTTTTTTCAAAAAAAAATTGAGGCATATTAAAATTTCAGTTTTTGTAGGAGCACTTAGTTTCTGATTTATTAGGAGTTTGCTTTTGTGTACATGTAGCAATTGATTCATAGGGAAATAAGAAGCATCTCGAATCTCTTGTGGGCTCTGGTATAATGACCAAATAAATATCCATGGAGCAGGAAATGTCCAGTTTGATGTTCCCATTAGTCTTATAAAATATCCAAGGCCAAGCACCACTCCTAATGAGTAATTATTGGAAGTTTTTATTATTTAATATGCGATGCATGCTTGATTAAGTAGGCAGGTAGGGAGGAAAAAAACAAATATAATATTTGTGGAGCTACATTGCATAATTTGCAATCACGGATGCACAGTGGTTGTCTTTTTCTGAGGGATCCGGATCTGCTGCAATTGAAGTGTATGGCACCTTGTTGTCATCTTGGTCATTGTGAACGTGAGCCGTTCCTATTAAATTTGAACGGTCTAAGATTATACAATAAATTTCTGAGGAGAATTCATAATTCTAGTATTTTTTTTATTCCTAGAGCAATATGTTTATCTTCCATCTTTTCCTTGATTCTCGTTGGAATATGCTTGTCATCCACCTATTGGTAGCTAGATGCCATCATGCTATCCTGGATTTAAAGTAATCTTCTAAGATCTAGATATAAATTATTTATTAAATATGCTATGTTAACAACTTTGACTAAAGTGGCAACCGACTAAGCAGTTATCTGAATAAAAATTAAATTAAATCGTAGACATGTTCTCTTTCGTTCTAGATGTATAATTGATGTATCATGTTTCATGTAATTTAAAGAAATGGCTAATGGTTATCCATGAGTAATTTGTAAATTCAGCATTTATTTATTTCATTTGTGGCCATTTTATTCTTACATTACACAAAATTCCATACCTGCTATATCTGAATCATGGAATTACATATGCAAATTTGTCTAGTATTAACAAAATTTGGAGGCACTTGTCACCGATAGGCATGACGGAACTAAAGGTTCGGATATCCCTTGTCCCACCGGAAAAATAAAGTTTTTCTTTCTTAGTGCAATGAAATTTAAATTTCTCTTTACCTGAGAATTTTTTTTTTACCTGGGCACCTATTATAGATTGTTCCTGATTCCACCCCTATCCGTCGTCAAATAGTGTCAGACGTCCAAAAGTTTGACACACGATGCACCACATATATCTTCTTACAAATGTTCCACTACTAAAATGAAAAATGATTCTTGAAAATGAAAAAAAAATAGTATTTTTTAGGAGTGGTCATCTCTTACAATGAATGACATTCTTTTATGAGTGAGGATCCATTGACAATGAGTTATTTTGACAATTTTGACAAGGAACCTCTAAATAAATATAAAAAAAAATAAAAATAAACTCAAATTTCATGCAATTTCATTATCGTTTGTGTCACACCCCAGAAATAAATGAATCGGATTAGGGGTGCTAATCCCGCCACGTACGCACAACGAGACGTGCGTACGAAAGGCTAAATGAATAAAATAATATAAATCTCAGAATAAACAAAACAATAATAAATATAAATACATGACCATACAATCCGTAGAATGAACAAAGAGTATACAACGCCTACATAAAGGGGCTAGCTCCATCGAATGGGCAAAGAAATCTCTCAAATAAGAACCCAAAAGAAAGAAATAAAACGCAAAACCCGATGGATCATATCCAACTACCCGCTCACATGCAAATGCAAATAAGCATCTCTCATCATCGCAGAGATCGTCCCTAGCACTCGCTCCAAGAAAATCCCGAACCCGAAATACCCGGATCCCACAACCACCGTGGAAACGTGAGTAATTTAAAATTACTCAAGACGGATTTAGATCCACCTTAAGATTTGATCTTCTTCCCTAGACTGACCCAAATACCGATACCGTATATTTTAAATGCATTAATTATCTATTTATAAATAAAATTTTAGTTTAATGCATTCCCTTTAACAATTCGCTATGATGCGATGACATGCAATGATGATAAACACAAATTATAAAAATCAGTGGATAATAATATATAATATATAAACTAAATATATATATATATAAGATACGAGATTTAAAGCACCCGTATATATATAACCCGATTACGAGATCATCACCCATCCACAAGCGGGCACGTGGTCGGCCCTGGACTTGTGACTTACCTAAGCGGGCACGTATTCGGGCCCAACTTACAAACTTAGGATTTTCGAGTAAGCGGGCGCCAATGCCCCGAATACCCCGGGAAAATTCGGCCTCCCGAGCGATAACGCCCTAGGATAGTGACGGCTAAAAGCACGTACTCGGTATTCTGAATCTGATGATCCACCTCACAAAATAATAATAATCTAATAACACAAAATGGATTAAGAAGTTATGCTTTCAGTTGCCATATCGTCAAAGGAGATAACTACCCAGGAAATAACAAATCGGAAACTAATACAAATGAGAGCCTACACTGTACCAACTAAGGGCCAGAGGACCGCATCCCGAAAATAATGACAAAATGAAATATAATACAGATGAGAGCCTACACTGTACCAACCTGGGGCCAGAGGTCCGCATCCCAAAGGGGAGCCTACACTGTACCAACCAGGGGGCAGAGGACCGCATCCCGAGAAATGACAAAATGACAGATATTACAAATGGGAGCCTACACTGTACCCACTAGGGGCCAGAGGACCGCATCCCGAGAAAATAATAAAATAGGGTAGAATCCAGACTCGGATATGGACGCCCACACTAAACACTGAAAGACATGGTATCCTAATCGCTCAAATTTGGATTAAAAATCTTAATCATATTAAGAATATTAAAAGTATAATATTGATCAAAAATTAAACACTCTAGCACGGCCGAACCCACAATGACTGGTCGGTGGATAACCGACAAGCAAAGGTGCACGGTGTATATACGACCAAAGGAATATAACCCGTTAGTCCAGTTATACAAGGCAACCTCGATCGAGATCACCCGGCCCGCCTCTCAACACTTTCCCATGCATTTTGCATGATTAATTACCTAACTTAATTTATAATTAATGATATTAATAATATTAATCTACTAATTATAATCTATCTCTTTATTTATTTAACTCTAACATAATCCTATCTCGAGACTATTTCCCGAGTCCTACTCCTATCCTGTCTACATGCATCATGATATGATATGACATGCAAATGCTTTGGTATGTCTCGAATATCTTTGGTCAAGTACCGAATGCATATGACAACTCAACTCGGTCTCTAAATAATGTTTGGTCAGAAAATACCGCAGTTCAGATTTATTTTAAAAATATTTATTTTCGGTTTGGGTTTCCTAATTCTGAAGAAAGGAAATCAAATCCCAGAAACCGTACCTGAGAATAATCTGGTTAGCTCGGTAACGTCACATTGCTAAGTCTTTGGTGGCGCATCACGATCTCGTCAGCCGTCTCATATGAGTGTAGTCGTTGGTCGGCTCGTCAAGATAATATTCGAGAACCTATGAAGTCAAAATAGATTAATTTGGCGAGTGTCCTATCCATATTAGGGTCCGGTTTGGTCACGGCACACCTGACGCAAAACGGAGCGTTATTATTTAAAGTTTATAATTAACTTATATCTATTTTGATAAATATAATTAACTAAATTTTATTTAGATTTATTAAGTTATCTTAACATTATCACTTAATTATTTTAATTAAAATTAGAAAATTTAATTATCTAGAAATAAGGAAATTAATTAATATATGTTTATAGTATTTATTATTATCATTATTGTTTCTATTTGTATTATTAATAATAGAGAAATTGATTAATATATATATATATTATAAAATACACTTTTATCATATTTTAATTATTGTTTTGTAAATCTTAATTATTTAAATTATATTCTTCAATTATATTTTATTTTACACACTAATAATATTTTTTTTATAATTTATAGGTTTGTTATATGAAAATAAAATAGATGTGACAGAAATTAACGAAACTCGATTAACTTAATTTAATTAAATTAATTATTATTATTTTATTAAGTGTGTTGGTGTTTTGCGATTATATTTATTTTGATTAATGTAACTAATTTAATTCATTTAAATTAATTAAGTTAGCTTAATATTATCCCTTAAATAAATTTAATTATAATTAGGATAATGAATCATTTAGAAATAGAGAAATTGATTAATATATAATATTATATAATTAATACTATTCTTATTAAAAATAGAGAAATTGATTAATATATAATATTATATAATTAATACTATTCTTATTAAAAATAGAGAAATTGATTAATATATATATATATATATATATACATTTATATATCTATTAATATTTTTCATTATAAAATAGAGAAATTGATTAATAGGTATTTATATATATTAATTAATGTTATTAAATTATTAAAATAGAGAAATTAATTAATATATATCTTATATTATAAATTATTATTACACTTTATTTATTATTTTATAACCCTTAATTATTTATATCATATTCTTTAATTATATCTCATTTTATAATTTAATATTATTTTCATTAATTAGAAAATATATTATATAAAACTAGAATTAAAAATAAAAATCAAATTAAAAGAAAAGAAATTCAATTAACTTAAATTTAATTAATGTTTTTATTTAATTAAATGTGTTGGTGTTTTAATGTTCGGGATCATACGCTGACTACCAAATCATTGGTGTCAATGCACCGATATCCCGAAATCGGGGGCAGTCAGGGAATATAATCATTTCCTGATTTCTTTATGTTTACGTATTAATACATGGATACCGCCTAACCTCTCGGGGCGGCCTCCAATTAATTAATTTTCCATTTAATTTAATCACAATTAATTATCTTGAGACTTTTAAGTATTGGGCCTTAATTAATTATTTTAACTAATTAAACTTTGATAAATTTCAAATCCATTAGTCGGCCCAATAACATTTCTGAATATAATGCTTAGTCTATAACATTCAATTTGGGCCTATCCTCCTTTAATATTTTAATTTGATTCCTAAATCTTAAACTTAGGCCCAATTAATCATAACTCAATAGCCACATTTCGAAGGCTCACTACAGATCGTTTAGGCCACAACCCATCAAAATAAATCGAGCCAAGCAACAGAATCAAACAAATCAATAGCGATGTAACCAAGTCTAAGCAAACACCCATCCCGGTACAAGCAAATGGGGGTACCAAAGACACACATACCGCACAAGAGTAGCAACAGACATACCAAAGACAAGACAACAACAAGTCACCCAAGTGAATTAACACAATAGCCAATAGGGACAACCAACAACACCCGATATCACGAATCGAAACCCACAACACGGAACCAAAGAAAAGAAATCCATACCAAATAGACAAGAATAAGAAACCAAACCCTAATCTAGGGTTTACAAGTAACAAAGCAAGCAAACAACAAGGCAACAAAGGCAATCAAGACTCACTTCACTGTACCTTTCTGGTACCAAAGTACCAAGGAACAATTTCACCAACATGGCATACCAGACATGATAAACAAACAGATAGCATAACCTCGGCTAGAATCAACCAAGCAACCACAATATCAATTTTCCGAACCAAACATCATTTCAACAACAACCCAACTCAACCCACAAAACCATCACTTTACCAAAATCCGAAAAGGTACCAAGAATAAAGATCGGAAATCCGAAACCACAAAACCAAGATAGTTTGTCGAGAGAGGAGAAGGACGTACACAAACGGATTTACTGTTCCAAGCCTCGCCTCACCCCTGGCATGCGAGACAAGACTAGTGTACCAAGGTGTATTCAAATATCAAATCGACCATATAGTAAGCCATAACAAGAATTCAAGCACACACATGCAATTAAAGCCCATCAAGACGTAACACACAACGACGGGCGAAGATAGCAAAAGAAGAACATAGGGCTCTAGTATTTACTGCAATAAGAGCCAAGATGGCGGCGGAGGGCGATAGGGCACACAGCGCAAGAGAGAGGAAAGTGGGTCGGGGATTGACAAGTCGGGCCTCCCTCCTCAAACACGGCACGATTCACAAGGAAAGGAAGAAAGAAAATATGTTCTTACCAAGAAAACAATAAAATAGATGGAACTACTTCTCAACACATGAGACAACAAGCAAACAGCAGGAGAGAAAGAGGGGAGCCAAGAGTCTTATAGAGGAGCGGGCAGCTCATAGTCACGAGAAGTGACGGAAAAGAGGCCGAGTCAGGTCTGACGACCCGATCTAGGGTTGGTGGGACCCTACTAGAGGAGGATATCAAAGACGGGTGAGAGCGGAGGAGTGGAGTGAGGGAGGGGTGAAGGACGGCATCGCCTTAATGGCGACAGGAGAGAAGAGCGACAAGGGGGAGGGTTTCATCGGGAGCGAGCGAGAAAATAAGGGCGACAGAGAGACTTGAGTCGTCGGTGGAAAGAGAGAGAAAGGGGTGAGAGAGTAGGGGAGTGAGAGAGAGAAAAAAAATAATAAATGAAGAGAGAAGAAGTGAAATGATGTGTTCAGCTCTGATTTTCTGTGGCAAGACTATGTGAACAATCATACAACAACTAATTGAACAATCATACAACAACTAATTACACATAATTTGAATTGATTGATTTAGTTATTGAATTTGATATTATGAAATTTATATTTTTATAACGTTTTAGTTTGATCTTGGTATCGTAAATCACAAGTTCTAATTGTTAGTTATTGTTACTTTAACGTTACAATTTTAATTATTTATTATTATTATTATTATTTTATCTTATTCATTTATATATATGTATATATATATAAGTTTATTTATTTAAATGTAGGTCTATGTCATTTATGAATTGATTAAATCACTTTAATTATTATTTAAATTTTTGTTATTGCTTAATTAATTTTCGTGGTTTGACAGTTTGATAGTCCATCAAAGACCGTTAATTTGGAACCGTTGCAAATTATATAAAAATTTGATGGTCTTTGATGGACTATCAAACGATAATAAAATTATATGAAATATTAATGACCATCAATCTAAAAGTAGAATAACACATATATAAAAAAATTTTATTTTTCTAATTTTTTTTGTATTTATTTAGAGGTTTGTTGTCAAGATTGTCAAAATAACCCATTGTCAACCGATCCATTCTCTTCTTTTATTATTTTAAAGGTGCACCGGATTGTTAACAAAAATATTTTTAAAGCTAATATTTTGGATCAAAATTTATATTATACAGGGAGAGATCAGAATGAAACTAATGTTGTGAATGATATAACTATTAATTCTCTTATCGAACAATTTCTTATAAATATATTCATGTTTTTAATTTCTTGGAACAGTCTTACTGTCTAATCCTTGTTCATACGTTACATGGATATTATATATTTATATACAACGTTGGTAATTAGTTATTTACTTGTGTCTTGTTTCATTGTCCATAACCACAGAACAAAACCAAAAGTGAGCACAAGCGCAATGCTCTGTCTGAAATCTGAATCCAAAAAAGACCAACAATCGTATTTTTTTTTCTGGCCCACTTTGATGGAGTGCCTAGCAGGACAAACACCAATCTGGGGCCGTGAATAATGATAGATTAATTTGTAATTGGTTATTTACTTATTTATTTAATTTTCCGGGTTTGTGACTACTTAATTAGGCATAGGCGCATAGCATTTTTCTGGCCCCCTTTTAGTATTTTTCTGCATCTTGACTATATAAATTAAAAGAATAAAAGTAAACTTGTGAAATCACTCAACATTTCTACAAATTAGCTCACATTAGTGATTAGTGTTTCGAATTATTCGATTGAGGAGGGAGATAAATTACAAGCAAAAAATAAATTGAGTATTTTCGAAAGGAAATGAAATTCTCCCATTTCCTAAATTTTATTTCCATTTTTTCTCCCCTTGAAACTCAGGAACCAAAAAAACAGAGAAAAGAAAAACAAAATGGTAAATACAATTAAAATGCACTAATATTATATAGGCAAATTAACAAGCTAGTCAACAATTCTTAAAACTCTCCTATCGGTTAGTCGGATTCCAGCAACCTGATTTTCTGCGCCAATCTCCATGCAGCCAAGTTGTTGCCGTTGTAAGTCGCTCACTAACCGACGGTTAGTCATGCTAGAATCTGCTAAGCTTATTCTCTGAGACGATTCCACTAGCAACTAGCAAGGCCAAGGAGATGCGCACTTGAGCAGCACCCACATTACAACTCATCACATGAAAGCATACAAAGAATGGGGTACAGCTGGAACCGACACTTAATTTCTTAGAAGATTCTAATCTGCGATCAATGGCCTTAGGCCACTGCCGCCGGGCCCCACGTCCAAGTCATCCTTCCTCCGAGGGCTGACCGGAGCAGAACGCGATTTTCTGAGGATGTTTCTGACGGCGTTGATCAGATGATCCGCTGGAGGGGACCGAACAGCACGACAGAAGCTGACGTGTCGCTCCAGCGCCTGCTCTGACGAGATTGCCAGCTCAGCCGAACGTGTAATCTCCTCCTCCACCGCTTCTCCGCACAGCCCACAGATCCACCGTCCATTGTACCTGTGGGAAAATATAATTTATTTTTCACGTCAGCTGTTGAAAGATTGAAGAATCGCGATTCCGTCCTGGAGAAGGAACTAGGCGCTAGCAATAAGTATTAAATAATTAAATAAATATCACAGTACCTGCTACGCACAAGAGAGATGTATGCGGGCGTGCACTCCTCTGTCAATCCACAGCAGTCGCACGATGCGTACTCCACCTCTTCTTCGATCCCGGTAACAGACATGATATGATTTTCACTATTTTTTCAGTGAGCGAAGGCAGTTGAATCTGAAATTGCTATTAACGAAAATCACCAACGGGTATATCAAATTCGCACTCTCTGTTTTTTCATGGCTTGGTGTGATGTGGAGAGAGAGGGGCCCATGTTTAGGGCTGGAGAGCCGAGCTCCCCTCTCAATCTCGCGCGCGTGCCTCTAATGGCGTGGTGCCTCCAGGGATATAAATGGCGGGGGGAGAGTCAGAGAGAGACGCTGGAAGGGGGGCCGCATCAATCATTGAACATCTCTCGTGTTTTCACATGGGCCCAGTCTATGCTATATTGATCTCTTTTCAGAAAAGGATTCTCGCTGGATCTGTACACCGGATCCATGGTAAAACCAGACTTGAAGAAATTACTATTTAATTGTCTGATAGAATGGCAGAGTGGAGGCCCAAGGAACAACAGAAATAAGTGATGCCACGTCAACAGATAAGCTGGCATTAGATGCCAGTCATCGGTGATTCGTCTAATTCCTAGTGGTTTTCCATGACTGGTTGTTAATTGGGAGCGGGTGTGGGTACAACGAACGATGGATCATTTTATCGTCCACTCCATGCTATAACCGCTTGATCAAACAGATCACTAGCCTCTTTAAATGATTTTTTTTTCCTCTCCAACGTAATTAAATGCAAAGTTGCAAGCTCGCTCGCATTAAATTAAGCCAGAATAGTAATTCTGCCATGAGTTGCTCGTAAATATTTCTAAATATTTGCTATGTTCATGCAAACCAAATAAAAAAATTTAGAGTAGGGTTTCAGTATCATTACTTTTGTGTTTCATAAATTTCATTAAATTATTTTTAATTTATATTTTAAAACTAACACTCAAATTTGAAATCCAAATTAACAACTTTGTTTATTTTTATGGTACATGTACACTCTGTAAAATTTAAAGATATTTAAAGATAATTTTATACTAAATAAAATGATAAAAAATGAATGCATAAAAATAATTAATCATACTTAAATAGATTCATTCATTTCATTATTATTTGATCTAGTACAAAATGAGCTGAAAAAATAAAAAAAAATTATTAGCATACATCAACCATAAAAATTAATCAGATCAATGGTTTGAATTTCAAATTTAAAATCAAATTTTTAAATATAAATTAAAAAAATAAATTTATAGAACTTGTGACACACAAAAATGATGGCACCAAACCGTCCTCTTAATTTTATTATAAATTAGATACGAGGCTTAAACTTCGGACATTTAATTTTCCAAAAATTTACCAAAAAGAAAACGAAAGAATTTCATTTAAAATATATCATTTTTGTAGTTCGGAACTAATTAAAAATATGTTAAGGAATGACATAAATTATATTAAAAATGTTAATATTAGAAAGCTTTAAAAATCAGTTTAAAAAATAAGTATTATGATATTTAATTAGATGGTGAGATTTATGAGTTGACAATCATTTGTTTCTTTCCTAAAGTGGTCTTATGTTAAGCGTCGACGTGTCAGAATAATCTTTTCGAGAAATTGGCAAGGAAACTCCAACTTTGTCGCGTCCATGGTTTTCGCTATCCCACGAACTTCATGATTGACAGGAATTTTTTTTTTCAACCCCTAACTTTTTAAAATAAAATTTTACATGTTTTCAAATTTTAATTTTTGAAAGCGGTGATTGAAGAATTACAGTTTCCAGATGCATTTTTCTCAACGTAGAAAAAAAAATATTATTCCGAAGTAATTAGAAAGAAAAATGTCCATGTCATTGATCAGATGATAACGCAGCTCCTGAGTTCTATGCATTGATGAAAATAACAATTGATGAAGAGAAAGATGCGTAAGAATTTAAAGAACAAGACAAATACATATTGTTCTCACAAGAGAGATATTTTCTGTGTATAGACAGTAGTTTAAAACGTAAGATTTTTATTTTTTTAATTTTATTGTCCTTCTTATTTTTCTCTTCAACAATCTGTAACACAAGTTATCACACAATTTGCTGCAGATTAATGAAATTTGAAGACAAACCTCCATCTATTTGATAAAAAAAATAACAATTGATGGGGAAATTAATGGGAATATAAGAGCGAGTCAATCATGGAAAATTAAATAATAACATATCACTCAGTTGTCTTATAGTACTCATAGGTTACGCGTGAGAATATTCAAAGTTCAAACAAAGTATTAGCTTGTTTTTTTTTTCTGGAGTAAAAGTCCATATACAAACATGTTTCATTTTCCCGAGTATCATAAATCCTTCCTTAGTTTCTGATAATATTAATACACATTAGCTCATTTGTAAATGAAGGATGTAGTTAGGAACTTACGATGTATTTTTTCCGATTCATTACAAAGAAATACAGCATTGGGAAGGTTCTTAAGGTTCCTCAAGAAATTTCATAATCAACTCTCAAAACAAATCCGTATCCGCAGTACTATAATTTCTTAGGAATAGTGACAAAAAATAATAATAATAACGTTGAACAGTTAAAAAGAGTCATGAATCAATTTTTAATCTAGTGGTAAAAGACAATGTGTTTTGTATGAGATGTCATATATTTGGAGTTCAAATAGAGGATCTTTTATAAGCATTTAAAAGTTTGATAACTTAAACTTCATCTTTACTTAAAAAAATCATAATATTGAGGATTTGGAATGCGTCTTTAAACTTCAAGATCAGCGTAACATTATTTCTCTTGATAAATCAGTCCTTGACTAAGTATATAATATCAATCGTACGAAAAGTTACATGTTAAAAATATAATTGTATGTTCTTGTATGAACGTCTACAATTGAGAACTCTGACTCATCTTTTTTCAGATACAAGGGAAGTAAACTTTAATTATTTAGAAAAGAAAATAGTTTACTTTAGTTTTTAGGAAAAAACATATAAAAAATGCGTTTTGGTTGTGTAATTTTGGTTTTAACCTGAATGGCAAAGGAAATATAGATTATATAGACTATTTAATTGTGATCCGAATATTACTAATTATTAGTAGTAAGTTATGGATTTGTCTAGATCTAAAAAGAAATTAGGTATTTTACTAGGTCAAAAATAAATATATTACACGTGAAATAATTAATAAGTTACAAAATGTTTATTTTTTTGAAAATTAAATACAAAATTTTCTAATATGTAGTATTAATTGAAAAAGTAGACGTTAAAAATTGGCATTTATTTATTCCGTTTTATTCATATTTTTATGATTTTTTTCCCAAATAAAGAGTCAAATCATGTTATAAGAAGAATGCTTACAAAGAGCTGGATACAATAAGATTTCAAATATATAAAAATATTCAGTATTGTTTACATTATAACAAATATGTTGCTCGCCTAAAAACTAGTTCTTCGTTTGGGAAATTAAGGAATAGTTTTGGAAGAGTGATAAAATAATGTCTTTCTAGAAGAGTGATATTCTTGAATATTCGGAAGAGGTTTGACAATTGTTAATCAGAATAATTAAAATATGAATAATTATGATACTAACAATGATGATGATAATAATAATAGTATAATAATAATAATAGTAATAATAATAATAATAGTAATAATAATAATAATAGTAATAAATAGTAATAATAATAATAATAATCATAATCATAATCCTATAATCATAATAAATAATAATATTCATAGTTGTAATCATAATAATATAATAAAAATATAAACATAATAATAATATAGTAATATAATAATAAAATTATAATTATAATCATAATTATAATAATATAATAATAAATAATTATATTTTTAATAATATAATAATATAACAACATAATTAAATAATAATCATAATCATAATCATGATAATAATAATCATAGTCGTAATCATAATAATATAATAATATAACCATAATCATAATATAATAATATAATAATTATTATTATAATCATAATCATAATCATAATCATAATAAAAATAATTATAATTATAATAATATAATCATAATATAATCATAATATAATAATATAATACATAAATAAAAAAAATAATAATAAGTAATAATAATCAAGTCATAATCATAATAAAATAATAATAATATAACCATAATAATAATATAATATAATAATAATAAAATTATAATCATAATCATAATAATATAATAAAATAATACTAATAGTGATGATAATATAATAATAATAATCATAATCATAATTTAATAATAATAATAATATAATAATATAATAATAATAATAAATAATAATCAAAATATTAATATAATAATAAATTATAATCATAATATAATAATAATAAATCATAATCATAATCATAATATAATAATATAATAATAATATAATCATAATCATAATATAATAAAATAATACAACATAATCAATCAATAATCGCTATTCTGACGAGAGCTAATCTGGTATACCACCTATAACTTGGTATACCGGATTAGTTCTCTTCCGCACTCTTCTACTTAATCAAAAATTCATTTGACAAATTAATTCGTCGGAATAGTAATTATATTCTTACTTTTTGTTATTCCATGTATTGCCAAACAAACCCTTAAATATTCGTTATTATATAAAGAGTAGGGTTATGGTGCTTTGCAAAGAGCAAATGGTCATACGTTTTGGACTCAAATTACTAACTTAAAACTAGAAATGAGCGATCAGAATCGTTCAATATAATCTTCATATCAAAATGAATTGTTAAACTAAAATGGATAGTGAAATAGCTGTCATTTTTCTCAACTTTCCATTACTAAAATGAATGAGCGATTAGAACCGTTCAATGTAATCTTCATATCAAAATGAATCGGCAAATTAAAATAACAATCATTAGTATCATATAAGAAAGTAATAATTCATTATATTTATTAACCAAAAAGATATTATTCTTATACTAATTCTTACACCATCCAAACACACATGGTTGCCTGACCTTCTCAATTGTCTGACCATATTTTGAATAGAATTGGAGACCGTTGCTTCTGTCTTTGGTTCTTCTTTCTTGCGCGATATCAGTTGAATCTTTGAGTGAGAGAGACGGAAAATGAGAGAGCAAGAAATGAGTCATATACTCATATCCGATCAGTGGGGTCATATGAAAATCTAGATGGGCGGGGCAGGTGGGTGAAGGGGTAGGGCTCACCTCCTGTTGGGATTAGGGTTGACAATGGATATCCATAATCTAAAAATCCGATTTGAATCCGCCCAAATAGATCCGCATATGAATTCTTAAAATATATTCGTTAGTTTATTTAATCCGCATATGGATTCTAGAAAATGATCCATCTAATATAATGGACCCGCATTTGGATCTTATAAGATTCAAATTTGAATCCACTATGAATTTGATAAATAAATAAAATTATATCATATGTCAATTAATAAAATAGACATGTCTAATTTAGTTTAAATTAAAAAGCAATGTTTATGTTTCACTTTGTGTTGATTCATAAAGTTGAATAGTAGTTATTGTATTAATTAGGTAGATTTTATTACGTTATTTGATATTTATTGTATGTTTTGAAAGTTAGAACAAATAGTTATGATTGTTGCTACGTTTATGATTGGAACAAATAATTTTAAGATTGCAATAATAGTAAATGTGAATTATGATTGTTGTTACGTTTGAAATAATTTTAAGATAACATGGTAATTTTTATCTTGTATATATTAATTATGTTATTTTTAATATTATTATAATACAAGATCCAAAATATGATCTGAAATACGATCCGAAATCCTTTATAATAGTAAATATGTATTCATATTTGGATTCTCAAAATTTTATTGTATACAAATCTACATATGAATCTTATAAAAATTTAATGGATTTAAATTATCGAGGATCCGATTCAAATCTCATCCATTGAAAGTCCTAGTTGGGATGCATATTTCGTACAGAGAGCCTGTTGAATCTCGTGACTCTGGTAAATTATAATCGGGCTGTAATTTCGGAAATAAAGCCTCCGACTTCAAGCCGAACTAGGCCTATTACTTGTCGCATTTACGAGCCCATATAATGGAGAATATATATGAGCAGGAAGATATCAAATCAATTATACTGTAGAGTGTAGACTGTAGTGCAGTACAGAAAATTGAACCCGCTCCGTAAGCAATTATATGAGAGGTTGAAATTTATACTTGCACCTCCGGATCTCCCATTCGCTAGCGGGGTTTTGTTAATGGATTTGGAGCTCCGTAAGTAATTAATAAGTACAGCTAGCCTAAATTATTTTGTTCTAGGCTTCTAAACGAATAAATTAAAGCCTGTAGCCGTCTCTTTCAACCTCCACGATGCGGGCCCCGCTCTCATCATCGCTTTTATTTTTCTTTTTGTTAATTTTTCCGTTGGAAAATGGAATGTATGATATTTTTGAAACCTTAGTTTTCTACCTCCTTTTTAGAACGTGCGCCACGCATCCGGCGCAGATATAACCTCCCGGTACCGGAGAATTTCAGAGCTGACTTTGTGTACATTTTGGAGCGAATTAATTAATCAAAAGATCGATGCTGCATTGAAATTTCGTACACATAAGATACGAGTTGGTATCCTCATAGTGCAGAGAAAAAGAAGTCACTCATATATTAAATATTATCTCATTTATTGAATTATAGTTGTTAATTTTAATTGAGAAATAATCAGTCTGACTTTATATTTTTATATGGTGATTATTTTAAAAATATTATCGTAAACAAAACAAAATATCTTGTTTTTGGAAGATATTAACATATCAGACAAACATAAAGCATTTAATATTCTAATTCACGAACAAAAAAATTTATCAATTAATCTTAAATTTACAAATAATAAAAACTACTTTGTAGGTACATATTCTCCATGTGCAATCAATATTAAAAATTATCAAAAAATATTAAAAGAACAGTAACATCCATTAGATAAATTCAAATTAGAATAAATTTATCAGAAGCGTGGTAATTATTTATACTAACAAAGTGATACTAAATAAAATTAGAAGTGAGGACGATACAAATTGAAGAAATTTAAGAAATTAAATATCATGTATAATTATCAAAAGTCAAAATTTGACAATTACTCCAGTTCAGTATTTTATCAGTTACCGTCGACGGACTGAAGTCTGAAGCTATGTCCGGTGCCCAGGGGTAAGTAAGAAGTCGTAGAAATCTGAGTGAACGAGTTTTCGCACTCTACGACAAGCCCAAAAATTCACGCTTCCTTTTCTGATCCTCTTTCAATACGTGCCCGGTCCCCTGAAATTGCCGGGACGACGTCACACCTCGCCGCAGGCTCCATACCCCTATCGAACCGTTTGATTACTTCCTCCAAAAGATGGACGGCTCTGATACATCTCGATTCTGAACGAACCAATAACCTCAGGCCACGAGTCAACCGATGAAAAATGTAAAAGACTTTTTGAGATTTCCTTCACAGTTGTACAACTCTGTACTTTCTGATGACGTGCTAGACATGAGGGATACGCTTCAGCTTTACAAAATTGAAATGTCAGCATAGAGTATAAGAGTGTATAATTCAAAAGTGGATGTAGACTTGGTAAGAGGAAGAGAGAAGTGAGGCGATTGTAAACGAGAGGAGAGGAGAGACGCTTTGCTTCACACTCTCCCTCTCCCTTTCTCTTTTTCTCTCTTTCGTGCGGTCCTTTTGCTAGAGAAGGCGAGCTAGGGTTTGTAGCTCGCTCGAATCGGGGGACGATTCTAACTTTATCTGCGATTGAGAAATTTTAATTCGAAAAAGAGCTCGAAGCGTTGAGAAGTTTCTGCTAGCTTTTGATTGATATCAAAGGTATATATCTATTATTCTTTTTGAAGTCTTTTTAAGGATTTGATAAGTTCCTAATATTGTTTCGCTCTGGATTTAGAGTGACGGGTGGCTGGATACTTAATTCTTCCACTTTTCGAATTCTTACTGCTAATTTAAGATTTAAATTGTATTTCCTCTACTTTATGGGTCAATTCTGATTCAATTATTCTTAGATCCTTTTGAACTCCTATTTGAACAGTAATTATCAAGGTTTCTGTAAGGCTTAGTGTTATAATGAAATATCAAGAATTGAAGTTTACAATTTATTCTTGGTCTTATTTATCTAAGGTATTACTAATCTTATGTCCAAAATTTGACTAGACAAGGAGAAACGTGTTTTGTGATTTTTGGTTAGTTGTATAAGAACTTCTAAAATGATTATTACTGACAAATTATTTTACATATCCATCAGGTGTTGGATCACTACATGCATGATATGCTCTTTTCTGACTAAAAGAAATAATCTCTGCCTTTGATTAGATTTCTCATACAATCATGAACCTGTCTATAATAGGTGGTTCAAGCCATATGGACAGGAGGTTAAATCTGTCAAATAAAACCTTTACATCATTGAATACCACCCTTAATCCAAATGCTGCTGAGTTTGTTCCGTCTTTCCATAGATCATCCAGTGGAAGTGGAAGTATAACTGGAACTGGAGTTGGAAATCCAAATGCACCAGAGTTCATTCCTTCATCCCTCAAATCACCTAATGGAAACGGGAACGGAAATGTCAGAAACCTAGTAACAGAAAACCTAGATCGGTCTGAGTCAAATGCATCAAATAACTCAGAGGAAGAGGCACATAAGTACTGGAGGGTCCAGTTACCTGATGACATCACTCCTGATTTTCGAGCTACCGGGGAAGATGAGTTACATGCAACTGATACTATTTCTCTCTCAAGGTTGTCCATTAGTGATGGTATACTGGAACCTCCAGTTCTGTCACCTTCTTTTGGTAACAATGGTAACCAGTCTCTGTGGTGCAAGCAGTTTGCAGAGGCAGGCAAGTCAACTATGAATGGGAGGGAGTTTGTGGATATAGGCAAGTCCAGTATGAGTGGGAGGGAGTTTGTGGATGTAGGGAAGTCCAGTATGAATGGGAGGGAGGTGAATCCATGCAATGGGGCCTCCAGCGCGAGCCCGGTGCATGATCTTATTGGTGGAAGTATCTTTAGTTCCACAGAGGATTCTTCCATCAACCCCATCAAGTTTTTATCTTTAAAATATTCTGGTCTCTCTTCTCAAACTCTTGCTGATATTTATTTGAGAAGTGGCCAAGATATGAGCTTAACATTGGAAATTCTTGCTGATATGGAGGTATGTTTTCTAACTATTGAAGGGTTTTGAAATAATTTAAAGCACATCCCTGTTTAACTACAGAATCAAATTATATTCCTGTAAATAAAGAAATATCCTGTGTGCATCTAAAGCAATATAATATTATATATTCCTACAATCCTAGTTGTTCAAATTATCCACAATTTCATCTATTCTTCTCTCATTTCTATAAAGTGTTTTGAGATCGGAAGAGTGCTTCTATTTACAGAGAAGATTCCATGTCTTACTTTTCTATAGACAAGGAATATGTGAAATTTTCAAAATTTTGCCAAGCATATATCAATTTTCCTAAAAGGTGGCCATTGTTTTAGATTTTACAATTTAATGTTTGAGGTTATCTCACTGACAGCAGTGTAATTTTCTCTTATACTACAGAGCCAAAAGCTGAATTCAAAATTGTTTTCTTCTCCGAACATGTCCGCTGTAGGCTCTCCAGCCAATGGCTTGCACAGGTCTCTTTCAACAAAAATACGTGGTGGAGATTCAGATATGTTATCTCCTGTTAGTGAAGCAGCGCCAAGTTGGAGGTACAGGGGAGATGCCTCATCACTAACTATGGGGCCTCTGGGGTCAGGCAGAATCACCAGGAATTTATCTTACAACGGAACTGAGGACATGGCTAGTGGTGGCTTGGGATCACCTTGGCTTGAAAGCAGTTATTCTGTTGGTAATGTGATGATCAAACATAAGTAGTCATTTTTTGAGTTCTTTTATTCCTTCTGTCTCTTTCTTTCTTGAGATCGATAGTTAGCTGGAAATAATTTTGAGTTAACAGCAAGCATGCATTTGGAGTCAAAGGAGGAACTTCACAACCTCGCAGTCCTTCGAAATGTGTGTCTTGAGCAGGTAGATAAGGTTTATCCTATCTTTTGGCGAAATGTGTGTCTTCGAAATGTAGTAATTCTGATGTGCTTTATTCAGGCAAGACAAGCGTACTTGGCTGGGAACGATGGACTATCAAAGGAGCTTACACTTAAGGGGCAACTATATAATATGCAAATCAAGACTGCCCAGGAGAAAGCAAAAGAAGCTGCCTCCCAATATAGGTCTTTTTTAATGATTTACCTTTTCTTTGTACAAAATATTTTTTAGGTGAGAATGGATGGATATTTCTCAATACCGGAAATTTCAGGAGCCTACTATTTGGGGAGGCTCAGGGTTTTGGCCAAGAAAATCTGGACCGTCCGATTGACCTTCGCGGTCTTCATGTCAGCGAAGCGATCCATGTGCTTAATTACGAATTAAACAACATAAAGCGCACCATTAGATCCACTGGCCGTAGGTTCGAGGTTAAAATTTTGGTGGGTTCTGGTGGTAGTAGCATCACCAGGGGTGGTGTCCGAACGCCGCCCAGGCTCTCTGGGGCTGTTGAGCAGTACCTCTTTGAGCATGGTCTCCGATGCACTCAGACCCAACCAGGGGTTCTTAGTGTCATGATATATTAAGAAGGAAAAGGACTTTTTGATGCAAGGTAGAAAACAAGAAAAAAAAACTGAAACAAAAAACATCAAGATAATTATGTATTAATATAGTTGTGAAAGAATAGACCCGGAAAAAAAGACTTTTTTTGTATATTGGGAGAAAGTAGGAGATTTTTTTTCCTTGATAAAGTTGCCTAGCCTTGTGATCACCTGTTTAACCTTCTTTTTCGTGGCTCCTGAAACAGCCATGTCTTGTAAGATATTTTTGCGGAATTCCGCACCTTGTTCCTTAATAGTGGCAGTAGCTTTTTGTCATGTCTTTGTGCTTGTCGATGGAAGTGTGGGTGTAGATCATTACTCGTTTAAGCATAATTATCTTCATTGCTTCTTTCAATCATTCTTATTTTAATTTTTATTGGGACGATTTCTCTTTTTGAAAGGTACGGAATACGGATACACCCAATCATATTACAAGTATGTTTCTGTTAAATAGCGCCCACATGCGTTATTATAAGAAAATCCTGGTGTAAGAGCCAAACACCTTTCCCCCTCAAATTATGTAAACACCAAAAAGCACTCAACAAAGTATACACCATTGTACAAGCCCAAAATTTACTCAATAGCAAATCCTTTACATATACCACAGTGGGATCATCACGGATTGGGCAACTTTTTCCAATAATAAAACAATTTTATCATATTCATAGTTAACATCAGAATAACAAAAGTTCAAATACACCCATTCGTCGAATAAAAAACATGTAACACCAAGCAAACTGATTTGAAATCGTAACATAGCCTGTCCTTCACTACCAAAAGCACAGAATTAAGATTTAAAAAAAAATGCCCCTCAATCACGCTCGCTGATAGCCGTGAGGTGCTCATCTATGTCTTCTGTTGATAGTACTCTGAAGATGGGATCTTTTTCAGTCACCACTCCTACCTGCTCAACACAGTTTTAATCGTTAAATTGCCTGTTATTTATTGTTATGTTACCCAATTACCTAAACACGATAGGAGCATTTACCCATCCAAATAAGTGTTGGTTAATTAATCATCTTCTGGCTAGATAGCAATGTTCCTAATGCTAAACTAAGCCTAAGATTCTCAGACGAAAAGTAATCAACTGACAAGGACACAGCAATGTGTGGGATGTACAAGTAGGCATATTCATACTACTACAGCAAAATCAAAATCCTGAATTAACTTTTGCTAAAAAGTATTCCTTCAGGTTACAATAACAAGCACAATGCAAATGCCTGGTAGCTCAAGTGGTAGTGACCTCCAACATGTCATGGGTTCAAGCCTCTACGAACACCAATTGAAATTTGATAGCTACACTCTCAAATTTCTATCAAAATAATAATAATAATAATAATAATAATAATAACAAGCACAATTATGAAAGCATATTATTATTAAAAAAATCATCAAAAACAACAATGCAATTTGTATTATGAAGCTTCAGCTTTGATAAACAAACATATACTACCTCAATTTCTGTGGCCTTGAAATCTTCTTGCAGGACAGATTGCAATGCAGATATTGCAGTCTGTAGTAACAAATGAAACACACTTGAACAATTGTTTCCAATATAAGGTTAACACTTAACAGTCAGAATAGTTTGATCTGAAAATTATTTGACATGAAGAATCTTTTAAAGGAAGACAGAAAGGACCTGGACAGCCTCATCATAAGAGAAAGCAGGATCGTTCTTCATTTTCTTCTCAAGAAAGTTTATTGCTTCTTGCTCCTTCAACCCTGCACTTGTTGCCTAAATTTATAACAATTTTTACCAGTCATTTTGGGCTACAATGTTTACTTTTATCACTAACAATTAGAACTTAAAAAAAATCTAGCATCTCCAATTGTGTGAAGGTGTTAATTTCCTCTTTCAAATCAAACAAAATACATTATAAAAATTTGAATTACTTTGTGTCCAAAAAAATGACCGGCAGGATCACACTTAAATAGCTGAGGTCCCTTCTCTTCATCAATACTCAACACCATAGAAGCTGTCAGGTAGAAGATCAACAGAGAAATTGATTATCCGAATTAAGGCAAAGATGAAGAATATTACATGTAGTACAATGCAAAGCAAACGGCACTAACCAACTCCAAGAGGCCTCATATAGGCATGCTGTGTGTATACCTGTGCCTTGTCTGCAATCCTACACAGGTTTGAGTAATCTCATAATACATAAATGAGAAAGAAAGAAATTTGAGAAGGAATTCTAGAGCAGAAAACAATCATGGCTTTGTGAAGTTTAGATACACTATAAACACATTCAAAGATAATTTCCTATGAAATTATGAAAAAATAATTCATGACAATACACTATAAACACATTCAAAGATATTACAATGGACATCGAAGAGCAATTATGCAATCGAACCTGTAATCCAGTGTTCTTTTTGAACTGTAATATTAAAAAACATATAGGCTTTTACTCCAAAGGTATTGTTAAAAAAGGTACCACTTGGCAAGAACATCCACAGGCATCTCATAACCCCATTTGAAGCGAAATTCAGCAGCCTCATTCCTTGCTTGGGATACAAGTGACCTTGCATCAGCTATGAATCATATAGAATAAAACATATTTAAGTGCCTACAATGTGCTTATAGTTGCAGAATTGTACTGATGTGTGAAATGAGAATAAACCTGTCATTCCAGTGGCAAGCAACCCAAGGTACTTGGTGATAGGAAAGAGATGAGTAACACTTGTTTGATCCATAAGCTTGTCCTACAAGGCAAACCAAAATTGTACTGTGATACAATGTAACTGAAAGACCTTGTTCCTCCCATTTTAAAAATTTAAAAATTGAATGTCTTGCACAATGCCAACCCAGGAAATTTGTACCAGCCCTAGTTCCACTGGCAATTGATTACAACTCTTTAAGAAGACTTACATTTTCTTCTTATCAAATGAAGACTGAAGCATTTTTTTAAAGAGCATCATTATCAATTCTTTTGACCTTCATTTCTATGTTCACATACACCGCCCATTGGGAAAGCAAGAAAAATTAAATATCCTCAGCTATAATCTTAGCTTTTATGATATAGATAACAGTAAATAAACAAAATTTATAAAAATTTAGGCACGATCACAACTTGGGAAGAAAACAGAACACTTACAGGGACCTTTTTCTGGGTAACAACACAAACCGAATCTTTTCCCCTCACAGCAATTGAAGTCACTCCAGCAGCCTTCACAGCCTTGAACGCATACTCTTCGCAACCAAATCAATTGCACAAAACGAGACAAAAAGAAAATACAGAATTTAGCAAAAACTAACGAGCATTTCTCCGAATAAATAATCGAAGCTAATATAAATAAACGAAGTAACTCAGAGGTCGAGGAAATGGAGACGATCTGAACACCTAGCATACAAATCCTAACGAGAAGAAGGATTATACATACCCACTTGATAGAGACGACCTTCGGGGGAGAAGATGGTGATGTGGCGATCGTAACCAGCTCCTGTGCCTCTACTCATCTCGCCTCTGCTATTTTAGTTCGAGTTTCCCCACTTTCCGAGGGTTTCTTGGGTTTTTTCCCCAAGCTGTGAGATCTGCTTGCCACAACGAAGGAAAATGAGTTAAAAAAGAGTTGTGTGCGCTTCTTCTCCAGCAAGAAATGCATCGGATTGGGCCTTTTTAGGTTAATTTAGTTTTTTTTATTAGCACCGTTTAAGCCCAGAGAATATTAAGCTATCAGGCCCATTACTAGGGACTAAACAGTGCAAAATTGCATTATATTGGGCCTAGAAAAGATAACACTACCAGATTAGTCAAGGTTGTGGGCCAGAAAAGAAAGGAAACCTAAACTACTATTAGTCAATGGAGTGTTTCTTTTCTTTATCTATTTTCTTTTTGTTTTTTTTTCTAGATAAATAGATTGCTATTTTCATTGTAAATTGTAGCTATCCTCTTTTCAAGGTAGAAAGGCTACATAGGAGTAATTTGATTATTTACCCAGAAGAGTTTTTGTGAACTTCTAGATGTGACTTTTGTAGTTTTGCGTACTCCAACTTAGACTCTGTTCAAAGTTCAAATCGCCACTTGTGTAGAAGAAAACTGCCACTTGATGAGTGTGTGTAACTTGTTACTTGCAAGTTACATTAAATTATAATTATCATAGATTAATTCTATGAAAGAGTTGTTTCCTTAACGATAGCATACTTAGAGTTGCTGAGTTGTATGATTGGCGTAAAGTGAAAAGGGATTAACAGCTTTCCAAGTAATTGCTTCCTCAACAATGGAATTTGGTTTTAGCGTAGTTGATGCCTTGATATAATTGTTTAATTAATACTAATTCGTGTAGTCAAGTACGCAGGCACTTTCATTTTGAAATGTTGAACTTGGGCTTTGAGAAAGAAAATGGGAGTTGGTCAC
Source organism: Schoenoplectus tabernaemontani (assembly GCA_037127355.1). Taxonomy (NCBI): domain Eukaryota; kingdom Viridiplantae; phylum Streptophyta; class Magnoliopsida; order Poales; family Cyperaceae; genus Schoenoplectus; species Schoenoplectus tabernaemontani. The sequence continues at coordinate 11,725,543 of CM073743.1, forward strand.
TGCGAGTGGGGTCACTATTATTTTTTCATCCCAAAAAAATACTCTTGAAATTCATTAATGGCTATGTAATTATGTGTACAAATAATTAATGGGCTTACAATCATACATCATACAATATATTAAATATTCTTTTATTACGGCTTAATGGGCCTGAAGCAAGTCTAATCGCTGTGGGGTCTATCTTTAACGCAGCAGTTTATTCTAGTTTTATGCTAGAACACAAAAGAAGTAACTAATTATAATATAAATGACAATATACTAGTTAGCTTATCAGACGAGTAATGATACATCATGTTCATCATGCTACGGAATTTGAAAATTTTTATTTAAGACTGAAATTTTAATTCGCATATTGAACAACAAATATTTTGGATTATTATATTTATTCTAATTAAATGTGAAATGATAATAGTAATAAAATTTCAATTCCATATGAAGTGATAGCTTTTTAAATATTTATGTTGTAGTAGTATTAAAAAAATAGATATAATCCAAAACAGTTGTTCAGTACATGGAGTAAAATTTTCAGTGTAAATAGCGTCTCCCCTTTCATATTAAGAGAGGATTTTTTTTTTTTGGGAATTTTTTTATAACTATATGTAAGCATATTTCTAGAATTAATTGTAATTAGGTTAGACTTATGACGCGCCAGAAAATTTCAATAATATAAATTCTTTTTGAAATTATCTTTTTTTATGAATAGAGGCCAAATTTTAACAGTGGAAATTAAGATCGTTATTATCTATTATTTTAACATTATGGTTAATGATAGTTGGGTACGAAGGGGCACTTTGTCAAGGCAGTAGGGGTGTCAATTATTGATCCGATCCAATCTGAATCTATTTTGACCCGATATGATTCAAAAATAAATGGGTCGGGTATAAGTCTAATTTTTTTTATCCGAATCGGATTAGGTCGGGTCGGATTCGGATCAACCTGACCCGATCCGATTAATTATATTTTTAAAGTAATTTTATTATTTAGTACTAATTAAAACTTAAATATACATTAATTATAAATTAATTAATTATAAATTAATTAATATTTAATTATTTAAAATAATAAAAATATTTAATTATTTTATTCGGATCGGGTCGGATATGGTTCAAAAAATTTTGACCCAATTATAATCAGGTCAGGTCAAAAATAATAATATGACCCGACCCATTGACACCCTAAACGGGGGCATTCTAAATTTTTCCTGAATTTTTTTGTCTAAAACGCATAGAGATATTATGGAATGAGAACCATGATCATAATGTGTCGGGGCTCGGGGGCATTATTTATGTTCTTAATTTTTATAGAAATATTGATGTTCCTTATCTATATTTTTATTTAGAAAGAATATAAATCTAGTGTATAAAGTGCTAGTTGCTTCTTCTTTTTCCCCAAGACCATATGAAAATTGAAGTTAAAAGATTTCGTTGATTGCGTAAACCAGTACAAGATTCTGAGTTGTCTAGAGAATAACATTATGTGAACATATCTTAGTCATTAAGTATAAACATTTTTTTTTCAAAAAAAAATTGAAATATATGTAAGAAACGGATTAAAAATGCAGTTATCATTCATCATTATAATATCTGAGATAATGTACTTCAATCTCGGGAAAATAAACGGGATGGTTGCCGAATGAAATAAATCGGATAACAAGGGAAGTTATTGGTCTGATGCAAAAAGCTTATTGGATTTTAAATATAATATCTTTCATGTCTCAAGTTAAGATGATTAGATAATTTAGTTGATGCGTGTCACTGCTGATGCCAGTACTGATAATCTAGGTCTTCTTTGATTTTTCTAATGATAACATCAGTATAGTGGATCGCTGTGATCATTGCTTAAATTAAGGCTGTTCATCGCTTTTTATTCCGAAAAATATAATATATAGAGAGAGAAAGTAAAATTATCTTTAAATTTTTATTTATCATAAGAATTAATGATAGCGTGAGTTTAACTCAAAAAGTACGTCAAATTATCTTTAATTTTTTATTTATCATATTCATTAAATTCCTCATATAAAAAATTTGTGGGATGTAAAAATTTAAGGTGTTTTGAGTTTTCTAAGTTATCATTTTTAATTTTTAAAAATTGGCTTTAAAAATAATAATAAAATATTTAATATCTTTTGAGAAAAATATTATAAATAATTTGATTAAGATAAATAAAACATGCCATTCAGAATGCCATTTTTTTTTAAAAAAAAAAAAACCCAAAACTCTCTTAATATTTTCCGTCTAATAAGTAGTTTTAAATCTCCTCTATCGCCAATCTCCATTATTATCACTAAGTAATAATGATAATAATAATAATAATAATAATAATAATAATAATAATATAAATAAATACATAATAATTTATAAATAATTATATTAAAAAGTTGGATCATTTTAAGAGTTAAGTTTTACCTTAAATATATTACACACATTATTTTAAATGAGGAAAGAGAAACTATTTTATGTGAATCTTTAGAATTAAGAAGATGAAAAGATTTAAATAAAATCAACGATGAAAAAAAATTTGATGATATAGTATACTTAACTCTCTTTTATGTTTTAATAATTATCAAATATCAATTTGGGAACAACCTTAGATGTCTAAGGAAGTTTCGCAGAATGTGATGCTATTTCTTAAATTAGAATGATCTTTTCTGTTGCGCCGAGGTATTAATGATCTGACAAACTCCATTAATGGCGAGAATTTAGTGCATATTTTTGATGCACCATCTTTTATAAATTGAAAATCTCAAGAAATGGTGAGCATGTTCACATGGCAAAGTTACCGTGTCCAAAGTAAATGCACCATGTTTAACAGGGAATGTCCCCCCTATTCTATGCTTGCTAACATACAGTTGTATTTGTCATGAATAATAGAAATATTATAAAAAATAAATTTTCATCATAAAATTGTTAAAATAAATAATATTATTTGAATAATAAAATAGGGGTTGACAATGATACTAATGATGACATCTTCTAAATATTTTCCGAACTTAAAAAACTAAAAATAGTAGAGGTTTGAGTTGGGACCATAGGCTAAAAATGTTAAGAACACAACTGCATCTGATTTAGTAGCACTTGATTGATTCACGTAACATTAATCATGGCAATAGATCTTCTTTCCCTTAACTAATTAGTGTCTAATTACCTTATATAATCTAAAAGCTATTCTTAATGAATATTAATCACAATTTTAAATATGATGGTCCCAGCTGTTAACAACCACACAAATAAGAAAAAGTGTCATTGTAATTATAAAAAAAAGGCTTCTATCCTATCGTTTCAAACTTCTAATTGGGTAGAATATTAGTGATTGGCACTTGCTTATTGGGTTACGTTACGTATGATTACACCATATAATCATCTTTTTTTATTAGTATCGGTTCTATGGTCAGGTGACTAGATAAAGTTATTAATTGAATTTTCGAGGTGGATGTTTAGGCCGTGTATATAAATTTCTACATGAGAGTCAATCGGGTCGGATTTATTAAACTCTTTTCGATTTATTCTCAATAATCCGGTTATTATAAATCGGATCGAGACATTGGCAATCTAGATACAAATTTCACCAATTCATCATATTCACACTCTTAAAGTCAGATAAATAGGTTGCAACTTCATTCTGTATGTATTGATTAGCTTTAATTTATGTTAAAACTCTTTTATTTATTTTTGTATAGATAAACTATTTTTTTATGGAATAATATTATTGTCCCCATAGTGTCATCCTCAAAAAATATCCCCATGTCGCTCTTTCCATTTTTAGACAATAGTTTGACAATTTTTTCCCTCTTTTAATCAACATTTAGAAGATACCTTCTATTACAGTTAAAAATTTTAAAATTTAAATATAGATGCTCTTTCATTTTATTTTCAAAAATAGTGTCGACTATTCAAATACAATTCTCTCTTTCGTTTTATAGTTATCCGCTCATTCATGAGAGTGCATTTAGTTTCTCTTTGCCAAACGATTCATTGGAGTGTTCATTTTGACAGGCTTTTCATACTTGACGTGAATAGAATTTGGAATGGATAAACCATTTTTTTTCTGGAGTTGAAGAGATGATTATGATTGAAGCATTTCCATTTATTTTTTTTACTTTCTTTATTTAAAATCTTTTCCATTTAATTTTGGTCTTGCGATTCAGTACATTTCTTAATTTAAAATATATTTCCTCTTTTTCTTGATCGCAAATAATAGATTGATGAACCTCTACATGTAATCAATTTACAGTTGAGAAGCACCATGGAAGTTTGATATTCCTAATTGAATTTGGAAGATGTCATAGAGACTTATTTTTAAGTTCAATTGCATAGTAATTATATTTAAGTTTATTTCTTATATAATTGGAGTAAAATAAGACAACGAACGTCTCTTGACAAGGGATGTGATTTCAATGAAATTGCAAAAAAAACTCTTTGTTGAATTCTCAAATAAAATTTTATATTCCTTTGCTTAGCATGGTGATAAATTTTCACATTAATATATATCATTGTTTCTTTTTCATAATTGTGGATTAATAAAGTTTCGTTGTTTTCTTTTTGTTTTTACAATGACTTATATATTGATAAGTAGATTAATTTATATAAATAATTTTTTTTATTACTATAAATAGATTTAGAATACATAGCTCCCTTCATATAGACATACAATTTAATTGAAGAATAAATTTGTTTAAATAAATATACTCACAGTTATAAATATTAATAATTTATATGCACAAAACACTATTTGAGATCATGATGCCACATGCAATTAATGAAATATATTAACTTCTCTAATTGTAACTAACAAATTTGATCAATATAAATAAAGTTGTTGACATATATAAATAATTTTATGATGTTATCGCCATGAACTGAGTATCTATGTACGTCAGGGGCGGATGCAGGATTTTGGTCAGGGGGTAATTATCGGATTGTAATAGCTTATAGGGTTTAAACCCATTAACTAATCGGGTAGTAAATAAAAATAATAATAATTTAATATATATTTTTACCTAATAAAAAATTATTAAAATAATAACAAAATAAAGCTCAAAGTAATAGATAATCAATTTGATGAAGAAAGTTTTCATTTACGGAACTTTATATTTTGATATCTTTGCTTAATTATTTCATCATGCACGATATTAAATATTATTTTCTCAATAAAATTAATCAGACAATTCGGGGGAGGGGGCAAAAAACATTTCCAAGGGGAGGGAATTACCGAAAATCGTTGTTTTTTAAAATTCGGGGGGCACCCCCCCCCCTCCCGAACATTATGGATCCACCCCTGATGTACACCAAATAAAAAAAGTTATAATGATTGTTGTTAATAACTAGTATAAATAAATCACCTACAATTATAAATAGCTCAAACACATTAGAGTAAGATCTTTTATATAAAAGCTATCATCATTGATATAAATAGTGTATGAAAGCATTGTATCACACACTAAAATCTCTCTATTGATATTTATAGTAATGTATTGTTATAGAAAATATAAATAATTTAGCATTTTGATATAAATAGTATGAGAGCGAAAAAATAGTAAGTACTGTAGATTGCTACAGTACTCGGTACTGTCTAATCAGTCAAAGCAGTTATAATAATTTTTTAATTAGTATAAATAATTTGACTAGTTGGTATAAAAAGCTGGCACGTATATAAACCATGACAGTATAATCAATAAAAAATAGTTATATTAATATTATCTTATCATTAATATAAATAATTATGATGATACATATAAATAATTTGACTAATTGATATAAATAGTCGGTAAATATATATCATAACAACATAATACGGAATTTCAAATAGCTAACGGTCAACTTAATGTGTTGCATCGTGCATAGCAGCAGAGGATCACGATTTCCACGCGTACTATTTCTTAATTTGGGGATCTACGCTGGCAACCTCAAGCTTATTCTAAATAGAATCAGGGGTCAACTTCAAATTAGTTAATTAATCAAGTAGTGATGAAACCTATAAAAAGAAAAAGAAAATAATTAAGCAGTGATGATAATCCGGATCCCAGTACCAAATGCTGCTTAGAGGTTATTACTAAGTAGTAAGTACTAACAGAGAAAATAGTCACTTGTCGAGAGGATTAGTGGATTACAGAGGTGGTGCCTCTGGGGTGTTGCCACGTGTTTTTCCATGTGGCTCCCTTTTCCGGCAACGACAAAAATCAGGGGCCCTTTTCGCGGCTGGAATTTATTATTTTATTTATGCGATTTTCATGCTTTTGACTGGCGGATACCGAAGCCGGAAGTTCCACAAGCCCGCTGTCTAATAACCAATAATTCATGCCTTTTCTTTTCCCTTTTCTTTTTTAAGGAAAAGGAACCGTAATAACTCAATAAACATTTTTTTCCGAAAAATATTTCCATACAAACATTCCCGCCTGAAAACCCCGCCCAAGAGCCAAGCCGATTTAATCTTGATACGATTCAAAAACTAAAATGATCCAATATTTGATTTGAAAAAACTCGACAATATATAACTGGATACTTGACCCAATATAATTTGAAACCCAAAATAATCAAATAACAAACAACCCAAAACCCGACAACACGCACATACAAATACGTATTATGCTAGGTAATTGATAAACGTGACACACACACACATGTATATGGATATGCACATATTCGTATTTAAAACCGATCGGTACATGATGTATTCATGTATCCGACATAAATGCACACTGAGGGCATTATCTTTTACTAATAAATTAAAGGCTAGTTCTCAATGAATTTATTTTTTAAATTATTATTTTTTTATTTAATAAATTTAATTTAAAATGATTATATTAAATGAGATCATGAGAGTAAAATTGTTCTTTTTAAACCAATTCCTAAGTTGACATGTAATTACATCGTTTGTGAAATAGATTCAGATCGATCACATTTTTGTTTAGAGCTGATTCGTGATATATTTTTCTTGGGGCTTTCTACATTGTAATAGCAACCTTTAGTTCAATAATAATAAAAAAAGGTACGAACCTTTAGCTATGTATATTTTTTGTTCATAATATATATAACGTCAGATTCCTTTTAATAAAAAGCTGATTGCTCCTTTACACAGAAAACGGATTGGCAACCTTGTCGTCGAGGCATTGTCTCGATGTTATTCACTATTCAGGTTGTAAAGGGGTCATGCTTTGGTGGTTTCTTATCAGTGTCATTTGTTGCGTGGATTAACAATTATTATTTCTCTAAAAGGTTCTAAATATTATTTTGGTAATTTGATTCAATCGCTTATTGAGCGAGGCCGATTAACGTGACAGCATCACTGTGGGTCCGTGACAGAGTACTAAAATTCCATGGATGTGCACGACCAATTGACCATGCTGTACGATGGGTCCACACAATGTGACGAAATCCGCTGCTCGTAATTTTAACGAGCAGCAACATATTCGTAAGGCATCCGACGAGTATCACCGACTTTACGTTACAGTTATCTCCTCTTCTATGATTTTGGGCTGTCTGATTTTACGAGCAGGATGCTGCTCGCTGAAATTACAAGCAATAGATTCTCTTCCCCACACAATGGGTAATAATCTGCCGCTCGTTTGAGAAATATATGCTGACTAACACATATCCACTCTTTATTAGAAGGAAAAAAGACTTTATTATTTTAATTTTAGTCAAATATAACAGATCATTATAGAAAATAATTTTGATTATGAAGATTTTTTTCTCGTTTCCGAGCTTCAGGAAAATGTAGGTTGACAATAATACGATGTTTCAGAAGAGAAAAAAAAAAGAAAAAAAAAATAGGGAACGTACACTAATGACGTTATTATTGACTATTGAGTTTAGAAAAAAAAAAGATCAACTTTTTCGATTTTTCTTCGTCATTTCAATTCACAATTTAAAATTAAACTTAAATTTAAAATATATAAATATATTAATTTGTTCTTTTTCGCTTACCTTCTTTTACAAACCGGAAGACATAATATATAACCGTGCTCTCAAATTAGTTAATAAACAGAATAAACTTTTTATTCATCTGCCCATCATCCTCGTTTTCTTTTCCTCTGTTTGATATACCACTTAATTGAGAGCCGGCTAGAACTGGCAAATAACTCATGATTCGTGATTTACTTGTAGCTCGCTGTGATTTTAGTTTGTTATAGTTTGAGTTAAATTTGACTCGACTACAAATCAGAATTGACTGTTTCGGTAACTCGTCAACTGACTCGAATATTTGAACCTATCATATTTTCTATTTTTGTTTAAATGTCAAAGATGGAACTCTTAATTACAAAGTGTCCACTACAACAAAATTACCCTGTTGGGATGCATAATTTTGGGTTAATATTATATTTATCTTTAATTCTTCTTTTATTTCATATTTATCTATTAACTTTTAAATATATCATATTTATTCATCAGTTTTTTTTTTTTTTTTTTTCATATTTATCCATATATTTTTTAATATATCTAATCTATTTTTGAACTCTTTAAAATATTTCATAATCATCAAACGAACTAATGCATTTTGTTCGCGTTTGATTATTCTTGTTAGAAGCTTGTGCATAATGAACCGTTGAAGGTCTACAATCGTAAAATTTGAACTACATGTAGATTTTTTTTCTAAATTAAAATTAGAAAAAAGTTTTAATTTATTTGTTTTTCTCAAAAAAAAATTTTTTGGTTTGTTTTGTGCTATAAATTTTTTGTTTGTTGTTCACCTAGGCAAATTATCTCAAAACAGATTCATCGCATTTTACCTTGTTTTCTTTTTTTAGTTATTTCCTTTGAAAAGAATAAATTTATGTAGTTGTAACCATGTCAATATCTTTTGTACTAATTTTTTTTTGAAGAACAGTTGCAGGATATGATGCTGGAAATCAAGCTGGAGGTAAAATTATTAAATGTAATTGAGTGTAAAATTCAGGATTATTGAAGTAAATGAGAATCACGTTTAATATTATTTCAATTGATGGTTTACTTTACTTTTTTTTTATGATTTGTGTGGCCTAATGTTTTATATAAATGTTTGGCATGTCATTGATAATTTTATAATCAGCAGTTTTTTTGTAAATATAGTTGGTTTAATATATATTAGCTCATTAAGACGGAGTTGGTATCTCTATTTAGCAAAATTAGATGAAGTTGGTGCCCCATGAGAATTATTTATAGACGGTTCAACTGTAGTTTAATTTTTTTATATGGATGAACTCATCGTCTCTAATAGACGGTCAATTTGTCTGATGATTTTTTTTAAATCGGTTAAGTTGTCTCGACAAAAAGCTATAAAGACGATTGAAATGTCTCGAAGAGATATCTTTGTGGGTTTCTATTCGTTTCAAGGATAAAAATTTAAAGACAATTATTCTATCTTCTCTTTAATTTTGGAAAACAATAATTCTTACAATGACTTTGAGATAAATATATTACCGTCAGTATATTTTTATTCGAACAGATTTAACCATCCATATATACTAAAAAAACCGTCTCTACAAGCATAATAGTTTGTAGTAGTGATCATTCACATGAAAAATTGTGCAGTCATTTTTTTTTTGCAGATGGCCGGAGAGCATGGCATCGTACGTAGACTTATTTTTATTTCCGTTCGTATCTTTTAATATGAAGACACAAAAGAATTAACGATAGAGACATTTGGAATAATGTAGTCCTTTTCTTGCTTTGTGAATTAGCTATGAACAATGATTCATTTAATTTTCATTTTTTTCACTGAATTAGGAAAATTATATGAGCTAGCATAGTACCTTGCCAATAGCCTTGCCTAAAAAATGTGAAATGGGGGCAATTAATTTGTTTTGTTTGTGTATCCTCCAACTCGGTTCTCACAGTCTCACTAACACGCTTTGTGGGCATTTCGTATTATATATTCCTTAATTAATTTTTAAATTAATTATTATTATTTAAGCGTGCGAGCTACTGAATAAGAAAGGACAATTAATCACATATCCGCGTTTCATTATTGTAGGTCTCAAGCCTATTTTCCGCACGAGTGCATGCATTGTTTCGGTCCTATCCAATTTCACAGTACAGATGGTATATGGATGGAGTCTGATTAGTGGAGCATATTGGTGTTATGTAAAATACCCATCATCTTCACCTCTAACTTCTAGACGTTGGGAATGCAAGCTAACTGTATCTGATTTTGAGTACAGGAAATATTTTTAAAATCACGTCTGTAATTAAACAAGACTCATTTTAAAAAAATTAAAAATTAATTAGACAGTTCAAAAATTATAAATTTTAATATTTCATAAAATTTTAACATAAAAAAATTATTGAATAATTTAAATTGATCATTTGAGACATCGAAATATAAAATCTTATCTCAAAATAATAATAATTTTTTATTTTATAAAACACTGTAATACATCTCTATATATATATGGAAGGGATCACTTGATAATTGTTATCTTGACAATGAATTTTTAAATAAATACGAAAAAAAATAAAAAATAAAAAAACCTTATAGATATATTCTTCTACTTATAGATTGATGGTGATTCAAATTATATGTAATTTCATTATCATTAGATAATCCATCAAAGACCGTCAAATTATAATCATCGCAAATTGTATAAAATTTTGATGGTTTTTGATGGAGTATCAAACGATAATGAAATTATGTGAAATTTAAATCACTATCAATCTATAAGTAGAAGAACATCTTATAAATTTTTTTAGTATTTATTTAAAAATTTATTAAGATTGTCAAAATAAAACATTGTCAAGTCATCCCACCCATATATATATATATAGAGGAAGACTAAAATACAACGCGTTGTACGGATGTATCTGTGCACCGCGTCAAAATCTCAAAATTCAAGTTAAAAATGACCGATTCAAACCGTTCATTTTATTCTCCATATTAAATTCTTATAGAATATTAAATTATATATTTAAAAAAATGGTTATTTTTTGGTTCAAGAGAAAGTTACTGAATTTAAGGATTTTGGATCGTCCAATAATGATGATTTTAAAAAAAATAACAAAAAAAATTTTAAAAAATTAATTTTCTACAAGAATTTAATATGGACAAAAAAAATTAAAAAATTTTTTTAATTTTCTATGAAAATTTAATATGAAGAATAAATTAAACGGTTTAAATCAATCATTTTTAACTTGAATTTTAAAATTTTAATACGATACAGGGCATCCATGCAACGCTTTGTACTTTAGTTTCCTCTATGTGATCATGTCAATGAGTGAAAACAATTTGTCAAATGCTGCTTGCTACGCAACGGAAGGCAACAAAAGGAACAGCCCCTGTTGAAACAGTAAAAGGTGGCGGATGCTTGATCAATCCATGTGCCATCGCGTGTGGAACTCGTGCTGTGCATGGGGCCAGGCTACAGACTCGTTTTGATGAGGCATTTCTGGTATGGTCTACTACAGGGATTGATGTGAGATCACAGATCGATCCCATCAGATCAAAGTACTGTTCAAATATCAGAGTACTCACAGGTGGCGTACGGATCAATAGTAGATATACCACCGTATAAATAAGAAGTTAAAAGGTAGAAAATTATAGGTATATTATGGATATAAATAAAGTGCTTATTAATTTTCACACCGTTTGAATATTGCTCAATTATAATCAAGAATTGCGTTTTCCAAATCATTCAGGGAATGTAGTTGATGAAAGGTATGAATCACATATATATTTTGTGCTAACAAAATGTGTTCACTGCATAAATTACACTTTATTTTTAATGTTGATTATTGAATTTCCAACACAAATTCCACTTTTCATGATTGTTAAAATTGTTGATTTAAATAATCAAGTGATTACTTCCGTAGGTTAAAAACAAACAAGCACATGATACGTCAAGGTTAGACAAGATCAGAATCAGAACCTAAAATAGGCTGGGCCAAAGTTGAAACAAAATTTGGAATAAGGGGTAAATATTTAGGTTGAGACATTATTTAATAATTACTTTCAGTTTACAAGCATATGCAGAATAATTCTTTAGTACTGAAAGCTTTGATAAAATTAATTACTAAAAATTTAAATATATTTTTATATTTTTATGTTTTAGAATATAACTTTGAGTCTTTGAAAACATAATAAAAAAATTCTGCTATGGATCGAAATAATGTTAGACTTTTTAATTTTGAGTATTGAATAGATAAAATATTCTTTTTGATGTAATTAAAAAGAAGAGATCAATAAATTAAAATTTATCGTTAATTAATAAATTAACAAATTCTTCGGATCCATACTAGAATTAGCCTATATATATATATATATATATCGGGTAGGAGTCAGGAGGGCAAGTATCCATGTGGTTTCGTCGTTGTAAAAAAAAAATAAAATAAACCGCATAAATAAATTTAATGTGTATATAATATAATAAGTTCTGATGTTTATTTTGGGGCAACAAATTTAATATGGGAGTAACAATTTTTTACCACTTGAATGAATGCTTTGCTTTCTGACGTCAAGGAGACAAGGACGGTATAATATAATAAATAATAAAATATATAAGAGATGCAGTACTGTTCATTCTCACATAAAAGGGAACCGGAGGAAAGAAGGATTCCAATGAAATTTTAAAAGTTCCAAAGTAAAAAGCTAAAGCTTTGGAACTTGAACCCAGAGTCCAGAGACACGGCCAATCGGCCATTGACGTGTAAGCACTCGGCGATTTTCGTATCTAGATCGTATAATAATTCTTCCAAGTACATGAACGGGCGGTCTTTCATGTAGCATTTGCCATTCAAGAAATGTGTGTGTGTTTCAAGGAAATGTGAATGTGTATCAAACTATTTTTTTTTCTGAAGAAAGTAGCTTTGAAGACCACTGTTTCTATTAGTTACGAATTATAAGAGAGATCACTTGATAATGTTTATCTCGACGATCTCCACAATGAGAATTTAAATAAATTCAAAATATCTTTTTTTTTAAATTATAAAAATACAAAATATTTATAGAAATATTATTAAACTTATATAGTGATAATATTTAAAATTTCATTTAAATATCATATGAAAAATAATATATGTTGGATTTATAGAAATCCTATTTTTAAAAAAAATATTTTGCGAAGATCATCAAATTGAAATCATTGCACATTACATAGAATTTTTATTGATCTTTGATAGACTATCAAATGACTCTTAAATTATATAAAATTTGAAACACTGTCTATTTATTTATATATAATATATAAGCTCAATAAAATATCTATATTTTTTTTCAAATTTATTTAAAATTTTATTATCAAAACTGTTAAAATAATCAAATATCATTAGTACCAGATATATTAACACCCCTAGCATCAGTAGCATGGTCTTCAGCGTCACCATAATTTCCGGTATCCACTATGTCATTTTTCTTATTTGGTGGAACAAATCCATGTGTATCACTTGTTTAATATATAAAAGAAGAAAATATTAAAGATGCCAACAAAGTAACTGATTTAGAAGCAGAATTTTGAAATGTCATACCAATCCTTTAATGTCCCTTCTATTTCTCATTGCCTGAAAGGAAAATTGTGCATTATAAAGTGATAACTTCCTTTTTTTTTAAAAAAAAAACTTTCAGAATATGTATTTTTATCAAGATAACGTCGATAACAAATAAATACTTATAATTTATATACAATTATGTCACAAACTATTTATATAAAATACAAATGATTCAAATTGTAACTTTGAAATATAAATAATTAACCCACATCACTCAATGTTTAGCATATATCACATCTTATATATGGAGTTTAACATTGATAGTTTTTGAATTTGTTTGTTAATTTAACTTTTTTAAGATTGACCAAAAAATTATAAGAGATCAGAATGTTTGCATTTTCAATATGAAGATTTCATTGAGTAGTTCAAACTAGCTATATGAAGTTCAAAATTCAAAAAGAAAATTTTATTGTAGAATATTGAAACATTTTTAGCGTACATAATATTGTAGCATAACCTATATTTAATATGAAAATGTGTATGCTTTGATTTGAATCGTCTAGAAGATTTATGATAGAATTAGATGTACTAAATGATAAAATAATTTTAAGTTTGAGAAAACATATAATTTATTTTTGGATATTTATTTATCTCTCCTCTCTATTTTTTTAGCACATATTTACTCTCAAACTCGCGGTTCAGACTTCAGAGTCAGGAATCCTTCTCTCTCTAAAACTCGGTTAAGAGCCAACTCATCTATTTAAACCAAAAATTGGGTCATAGCTACTAGTATCATTCATTGCTCTTCATAACCTCCTAAAACAAGCTATCGTTCCTTACTCTTCAGAGGTGGAATGCGCTTCACAGTGGTGCTACCTCATCAAAGTGATAGTTGCCTCTGATAAAGAGAGTTTTTGCTATAGAAACTTGTCAACAAGGAAAACTGCAGTGACACAATTATGGGGGTAAGAATTTTTTTTCTTGGTCTTGCTCTCTGCTTCCTCTTCTTCTGTTGTGAAGAACTTTATTTTTTCCTTTGGAGAAAACTGTTGTGAGGATCTTGAAACAAGGCTTTTTCTTTTGATGTAGATGTTCAATTGGATGCACAACAAGTTCAGTGGGAAACAAGAAAAGAAAAGCTGTGATTCTGTTTCAACCTCCAAGCAGAGTAAGTTTAATCGTCAATAGATGCAGTGTTAATTGGTAGAATGGTGTTATTGTGCAGTTCCTTCCTATAACATCTCTAAAGAGTGTTATATAGTCGTGCAATATTGTTTCCTCAATGAACTTCCATTCTATGCATTGACCTTACTGGCATCAATTCTGCTCTTTCTTTCCTACAGAAGATGCTTCAAATGAAGAGATTTATACAGATGAGTTGGATCGTTGGCCCCAAGCTTTGTTATCAATAGGGACATTTGGAAACCAAAATCGAGAGGAGCCGAAAAACTCTGATGAAAACGATTCTTGTTCGTCTCAAGATCCATCTGATTTTACTCCGGAAGAATTCAATAATATACAAGAAATGCTTAAATCTCTATTCACAATGAAACCCAAATTGGGCAAAGCAGGAATGGACACAATTGAAGAAGAGAGAAGAAATCAACAACTAAATAGGATTTTGAATTGCCCCTCAAGATTCGAGATTATCCGAGCTTCTTTTCAAAAATTGTACGATGAGTTTGAGAAGAATGGTGGTGGAAACATTTCTCCTGATTTGAAAATAATCTTGAGCAAAGCAAAGGATATGTTAACAAATAAATCCAGGAGAATCAAGCAGAAATCACTTAGATTTGTGCTTAACAAGATTTTTCTAGGTAGAGGTGGCTCCGTCTCGGGCCCAAACTTGACGAATCCAATGCCGGAATCAAGGATGGAGAAGGTATCTTCAAACAATTACACTTGATTTTTCCTTTTCATTTTAACTCAATTTTGCTAATTGATATGTTCTTTACCAATTTACAATGAATGAAGGTCCTGAGGGCATTGCTTCATAAGAAAATATATCCTCGAAGCAGTACATCAATTTCCACCAATAAGTACTTGGAAAACAAAGAAGAACAAACGAGGGATGAATCTGAAATGGAAGAGAAAGAGACAGATAGATGTAAATGGGTCAAAACTGACTCTGAATGTAAGTCTACCTTTCTTTCTATTACAACAATAGATGTATAAATTACTTCAATGAAAGATTACATTTGAAGATTTATTTATTTTGCTTCTCTGCAGTTATTGTCCTAGATCTAGAGTTATGAGGAGGATTGAGATTGAGATTGAGCTTTTTTCCTTCAGCATTGTGACTTTGTTCTCAGCAATTGCACATGGAGAATGAACAATTAAGACGAGCATCGAAATTTGGTTCCTCAGATTCAAAATCAGTACAAAGAAAAGTCAGATGAACTGATGAAGTACAAGCAGATCCTACTCAGTAGTTTGCAAATAAAGCCTCATGGCGTTGTATGAACTTTTGCCTCGTTATAAATTTCTTTTTTTTGATGCAAGAATTATTTGTTTATAATAATGGATCGTTGAGTTTTTATTTGCAAATCGCTTTGCAAGTTGAAGTGAAATAAATATAATGGCGAAACGGAGCTCAATGAAAGTAAGCCTGACTAATGACCACTTCCAGAAATGGAAAGAGAAATATAAAAACAACATAAACAAAGTTGCTTTGAAAAGGGCACTTTTATATTCTATGCTTCTTTCAAAAACTTCGAAACAAAATAAATTGTTCAATACAATATCTTACGGGCTCTTTCTACTCATATTTTCCCCTTCAATCATATTACTTTTTTTTTACCAACTTTGATTATTATTTATTTATTTATTTTCCATCATTTATACACAATTTTCCATATGATATATATTTTCATGTATGAATTATTAGTGATAACATGTATATATTTTAAATATTTATATTTCTTGTCATTCGAGCCTAATTCGATATGATGTTCTAAAAATAAAAACATAAAAAGGTTTCAACATAGAATTTTAACTTATGGTATATAATATATAATATGTATGTTATTACTCTCTTTTTATATTCGTACCTAGAGAAATATTTATAAATTTAAATATATTTTTTGAGTTAGAAGCATTGAAGTACTCCGTGCTCTTAGAAATACATTAGCTTTACTCTCTCTCTATATATAATTATTTCATCATTTAATATATTAAATTTTATTGGTAAAATAATTATAACTAATCTATAATGTTCCTTGAGAAGATGTGATATTTCATATCACTTGAGCATTGATTATTGATTATATGTTTTTCACAAAGAGTTGTACATGTTTATATTCTTTGATTATATGTTTTTTTAGCATATTGAATCTACTAAAAATATAAAATTTTATATCCTACAAATTTTGATATAATTTTTTTTACTTGAGACACATAAATCAGATTCCGAAGATGACTAGATATACTTTTTTGATTTAGGAGCACATACTCATAGTAATACACTAGATTTACTCTCATAACAAATAAGATTATTATTATTCCAAATATAATAAAGAAAAAAACAACTATTTTTGTTTACAAATTTTAGTAAATTAATAAGATATACAAAAATTATATTTGAAATATATATTAAATCATTAACTAAAAAACATCATGATCGCTTATAAAATAGATTATAATATTTTAATATTGTACATACAAAAGATAGAAAGATTGATTCATTTTTTCTTTAATTTTCTGTAATTAATAAAAAAATATGTTGGAAAGATCGAATTATTTTTCTTTTATTCTCTTTCAATGTTAAAAGACTAAATAATAAAAAATATTTTAGAAGTATTATAATTAAAAATTCCACTGCATGAAAATTTATAACATATCTGCTAGTATGTATTGTCGAGCAAAATTGTGAAAAAACTTATAATTGATGTATTATTTTTTCTCTTATTTTCTTCAGTATTGAAAAAAAAAGTGTATAAATGAAGAGAAGTGAATACAAATATAACCAAAGCAAATTGTTAATTATTTTGGATAGAAAATGAAAGAGAGGTAATGTGAGTGAAAGAGGTAACGTCAGTGAAAGGAAAAGAGGAGAAAAAAGGCCTATAAGGCTACAAGGGCATTTTGTTGAATAATTTGGATGGGAGGGTTTTTCGAAATGAAGGAAGAAAAAATGTATGTAATCGGTTTAGCTACATAACTTCTCTAACCATTACAACAAGACCACCAAAAGAAATTACTGCAAAATCATTCCTCAATTACAGTAAAAAAAAAAAAGAAGAAGAAGAAGAAACAAACAAAGCATCTGTAAAGGATGGAAAATAATGCGACTACTTAACCAGTACAACACATTCTTACATCGTCAAAGTTGATGATCAAAGGCCTCCCCATTGTACATTGTGAATTTCTTTTCTCAGGAAACATATTGAGAGTCCAGACGCTGTATTGTTCATATTGCGTATGTTTCCATGAGAGTTTACCATCTGTTAGTTGACAGAATCTATAAAGCACAAACCATTTCCAACTATTAACTTCTACATTGGCATTTGCACAATAAAATTCGACTACAAGGACTATGCACAAAACAGCACCAACAGTAGTAAGGCCTTGGCTATTCAAAATCTTTTTGATTCAGTAGTTGATAATTTATAAAAAAATAAAAAACAAGTTGCAGTATGGTACAAGCATAAAGTTTACCTGATTAATTAGTGGCAATGCACTGCCTTCCCATTCTGGGGCCCACCTGCAAGTTGAGCCAATTGACAAGGCCCCATTCTTCAGTGATTTCAATGCAACACATCCCCAGGAAATCCCTTGAAAAGCATCTGCACTCAATAATTCTGCATTAGCCCATCAATCATAATAGGACAAAGAAAAATGTTTATGGAAGCCCCTACAGGAAAACAACATAGCATATATTGTCCTGCAAAACCAGATAAGCTTTCTACAAAATATTAGAAAATCATCTCACCTCCTTTCCTTATTATTTAAAGAGTGCCTGAACTACACCTTTACTCATCTATATAAGGAAGAAGGATAGCCAAATATTGAAATATGTCAAATAAAAAAGATGAAAGGAGTAAGCAAGAATAATATTACATGGACACGGATAAGTACTGTATGATACGGATATGGTGATGCATAATTCTTCAAAAGTTTATGATACAATATCATTTTTATATGCCTGTTTTATTACATCTATGAATCAAAAATAATGCACTTTATTTATAAAATTCGCAAAAATATATATTTTTTCAACAAATAAGAATAAACAAGGTAAGAAAAATATACACTATCTAAACTTTATTCTATAAGTGAATATAGAAAGTTAAAGCATCTCTGATAGTACATGAAAGTTAATAAAAAAATATTCATGTTCATGCATGGATACATGTCTACCATTGACTCTAAACTTGAACATTTTAAATTATGTGATGTCTCTAATACATATTGTACACGTATCATACATGTATCTCACAGGGGCAGAGTCTAAGTTTGGTATCACTGTACAGGGCTGCACATGCTATTTATTAAGTTTTATAGGGGTGGAGTCGAGTGTGGCCAGGGTTGGGAGTTGCCCGCTTTCCCACCATCTCCAAAAAAATTACAAACAGAACTCATATATTATGATTTTTTTGAAATAAACTTGCAATAATAAGTTCGGAGGAAATTTCTTTTTAAAAATTTCCTGGCTCCACCACTCGGCTAAGCATGATATTTGAAGTTTTTGTTAAGGTAAACAATAGACTAGTCCATTATATAAATGTATTCTAGGATTAACAGAGAACTTGGTACCAAAAATTCATCAGCAAGCTCAGATGAGGATGAGAATAGAAGTCCATTCTTCTCCACTTTAACAAGTTCCTTTATGCTGACAATGAAGCAGACCAAACTCGGAATCAGATTTTAAACCAATTGAATTATCATTAAGATTTCATAATACATCCTTATCAAACTATAGTTTTCAATTGCTATCTTTATCTGCCACATGATCCTATCTTATTTCTACAATAACCCATTTTTCATTCATCATCTCTTCCATCTTTTTATCTTTTTTTTTTTTGTTGTGAAATTTGAAGCATTATAAAACTCAGTCAACCACATGATCTTGGGAACAGTAGCAGCTCCCAAACTCTGCTATGGATGCAGGATACTTTGTCGCCAAATAGTTTTTTTCCTCTGACTTTTTTGCAGTTTTTCATTTTTTTCCTGATTATTTTGAATATAACTTCAGCTTTGATAGAAAAAAATGAAAGAAAAAGATATATGCATTGGTTCCCACCTATCACATCCATCCACAATTTCTCATCATTTATAAAATCATCCTCCTCTATTGCGGCTGACACACGTTTATCATACATAACAGCAGCTTCTAGAAGGATACTGAAATCTTCATCTGGTGTCCTGAAAGAAAAAATAACAATTCATGTATATAAATAAAACAAACCATATGAATCCTTGGTATGTAAGATATCTTCAAAATTACTGTTGCATAAGTGACCAATCCCAAAACATTAGTATAAAATAACAGTGTTGCCAAACTGATATATTGAGATCCTTACATATATTACATCATATAAAGACGTCCTTTCAAAATTTTAAATCTTAACAACAGTTAATTATTTTTATCCTAACCAAATGTGTTACTTTCATTAAAACTTCATATATTTAACAATGTTACTGCATTCTTGAAAGAGCAAAATTTTCAAGTTGAGACACAAGTAATTAATTAATTACGGAACTTCTAAACTAGATGTGAATGCATAATCCCTCTTTATTAATTCAAATGAACAAACAAAAATAGTAATGCAAACCTTAGAACTTCATCAAATACTTACCAACTTGTCCTGCTCACAATTAATGCAGGACGATTTAATAAAATATTATCGCCACTGCTGCAGGTAAAAGGAGATGAACTTTCTGCATGCACAGGAGATCTTAGAAAATATAACAAAGATCTGTCATGCAAAATGTCTTAAATTTGAGAAGAAAATTACCAACAGAGATACAATCTTTGATGTCCTTAGGATTGCAAATCTCATCTGACAATCTACAAAACAACTATTATTTCTATATAATGATATTGTCTGAAAAGTTTTTCTTGCAGGAAGAATAAATCCTCTGTTCAATGCAATCTACCCCAGTTTTGGGTCAATAGCTCAAAGACCTCATTTTTGTACTTTCTAGGACCAGTTGATAGGCCCTCCTCCTCCTTAGACAGACCAAGCACTTCAGGCCTATCCTTGATATGCTCCTCGAACTCCCGCAGGAACTTCAGAGCCTCCTCCTCACTAACCGCTAGCGTAGTAGTTTTGTACAAGTACCTATGATGTACTAATCTCGTATATAGTAAAGTATAGTGCCCTATTGGTATTCCTACATGTTGGATTTAATTATCAGTACGCCCATTATGGGAAACCGAATCAAACCCAACCCGTTATAAGATTGAACGGATGCACTTTGGAGAGGTGCATTGAACGAGTGCTGTTGGAGAGGTGCGTTGAACAAGTGTATTGAGCAGATGCGTTGGCTTATAAATATACACTAGTATACTCTCTCTCACAGATGATCAGAAAACGAATCTGTCACTATTATCAAAGAGAGAGAGAAAGAGAAAAAATACTCTGTTAAGACTTGAAGAATTTAGGTTGTGGAAAACGCAAGGCTTAGAAGCCGCTCGTGATTTCTTGTAGAACCGGTGATAGTCTTTGTATTGGTCAGAACCGCTTCCGCACGAAGATTAACGGAGCAACTTGTAAGTTTTATCCGTTAAATATTACATTGGTATCAGAGCTTTTATAGCATATATTCTGGTTTATTAAATCACTATTTTTAGTGAATTTTATGTATATGTAAAATTAGTTTTACATAAGATCATTCCAGAATTAAATAAATATAAATTTCAGATTTGAATCGCAAATTTTTTATAAATCTGAAAATTTTTCAGTGAAATCTTAGTTATTTTAAGATATTTATAAAATTCACTATTTTTGGAGATTTTATAAGTGCATTTCTTGGAGATCCATAGCAAAATAGTGAAAAGAAATTAACATACACTTTTATTTCGGATCTTGTACAACTGGGTTGGACAAATTTATAATCCAAATAAATCACGACCATACAAAGAAGAAATTTTTGCTCCAAATTTCTTGACTTATGCGAAATTTTCTATTTATGGGTGAGGGTTCTTGATTGGGAAGGATATTTTTCTATACTTCCGAATTGTACCAAATCCCAAGTCCTTTTTCTTATTTTTTTATGGAGAGAGAGGAAGAGGGGACCATTTGGTTGTATTCATTTAATTATTTTTTAAATGAACTTGGTCTATATAAATCCGGTGAACCGCATGAAAATAAAGAAACATTGCTTTCACTTTGAGGGCTTGAACCCATGACTTCTAAAGTAAGAATGGTCTTACCACTACACCATACTACAACTTGTGTTAGAATAGTGATTCATTTATATATATACATCTGTTAAATTCGGAATTTTTTTCTGAATAATTATTTTAAGTTCGAATTTTTTTTATTGTTCAATTTTTTTATTATTTATATATTTGTTGTTTATCATTTTTTTGTGGGAGTTTTGTACTTTAAAATAATTAATATTAATAAAATTTATAGAATTAAAAGATGATTGTGAAATTTGATGATCTTTCGATTTTAATCTATAAATATTATTATTATTAAATTATTTTGAGTTTGTTACAAAACTATATGTGTTATGCTAAGTATTAAATAATTTATATTAAGTCATCGAAATTGTGTGATGTCTGACTTAGTTTAATTTTTTTTAAATTTCTTAGCAAAATGGCATACGCATCTAGAAATATTGTGGCGAGAACTTAATAAGGGTGAAAAAGCTGAATGGCGAAAATTATGAAATTTGGGCCATGAAAATTCAGATATGTCTGGAAGAACAAGAGGTTCTTACGGTCTGGATCATATTCTAAGCGAACGAGAAAAGGTACAACTCCCAAGCACATTAGTGACGATCTTTGCATTTGAATCATGGAAAAGAAGAACTCCATTGCTCGCATTACGTTGTTGAGCGGTATGGAAAATGATGTGATGCGTGAGTTCGGACAACATGAAGTTGCCAAAGAGATGTGGCTTGCTTTGAAGCGAAGTTTGGTGGAACTTCGTTACCAAACCGAGACAACTCGCCATCAAATTTGACACTTACAAGAAGCGTCCTAATCACGGCATGCGTCAACATCTCGGGGAGATGTCGAATATGATTAGTGAGTTGAAGGATGCGGCCATATTTTGACGATGAACAAGCGGAGTTCAAGCGATGATTCGTTCACTTCCTTATACATGGGAACACATGAAAGTGAATTTAACTCATAATGAGGGTATTAAAACTCTCAACGATCTTTGTCATGGCAAGGGAAAGGCTTCTCGAACAGTTCTAAGAAGCATAACAAGGCCAAGATCAAATGTTTCAATTGTGGCAAGAAAGGTCACTATGCTCGTGAATGCAATGAGCATAATAGAAAATATTTCATATTTTTCATATGTTTCCGATTCTTTTTATGGTGATTCTTATCCTTTGTGGATTTGTAGACTCGGGGGCACGACCATGTAGCCAAAGATCGTGACTTGTTTGTGGATTTTCGTCGAATTCCTCGAGGATCAAAATGGCTTTATGTAGGAAATAATTCTCGTGTACCATGGTCGAGGGTATAGGCACATGCAAGTTGGATATGCGTGATGGTCGAACCCTTCTCTTACATGATGTTCTCTTTGCACACGAAATTCGACGAAATCTTGTATCTTGTTGTTGTTCTTCTTAGATTTGGATTTACTTTGAACATGTGCAGTACTAGTATTAAGTTGTATCTGGATGATGTATGTTATGGTTATGGATATGTATCGAATGGTTTTATCATTTTAGATGTTGTTAATATAATGACTTCTTATAATACTCATTTTTCTTTAATTACATATGCTAATGATAATACTGATGTGAATGTATGGCATATGAGATTAGGTCATATTGGACAACAAAGGATGGATAGATTAGCCAAAGAAGGCTTACTAGGCCATCTTGAACGGGTTAGTCTACCAACATGTGAAAATTGTTTAAAAGGAAAAATGGCAAGAAAACCATTCGGAACCGGAACTAGATCTGAATTTCCATTGCAATTAATTCATTCAGACATTTGTGGACCAATGAATGTGAGGGCACGACATGGAGGTAGATATTTTATCACCTTCATTGATGATTATACACGATACGGTTATGTCTATTTGATATCTCATAAATCGAAGCTCTTGCATGCTTTAAGAAGTTTATTATTTTTGTTGAAAATCAATTAGACGAAAAAGGTTAAGGCCTTAAGAACGGATCGTGGTCGCGAATATTTATCGATGAATTCAAACAAATGTGCGAAGAAAAAGGAATACTTAGGCAATTGACCATACCATATACTCCATGACAAAATGGAGTAGGCTGAAAGGAGAAATCGAACTCTTTTAGAAATGGTTAGGTCGATGATGGTTCAAGCAAATCGCGATCACTTTTTGGGGTGATGCATTGTTGATTAATTGTTTATATTCTAAACCGTGTACCCTCTAAATCTGTTTCTTCTACTCCTTACGAACTTTGGAATAATAGAAAACCGGATCTTAGTAATCGAGACCTTGGGGATGTCTTTGCTTTTGTTCATGATATGTCTCATCGACATGGTAAATTAGGTCCACGAGGTAAAAAGAGTATATTTATACGATACTACGAACATTCAAAGGTTATGTGTTCATTGGTGAACAATCAAGTGGGAGTGTAACGAGAATTTGAGTCACGAGATGTCATTTTCTTAGAAAATGAATTTCCAAAAAAAGGGTGAGATAGTTCAGGATTTTTCTTTATATGAGGTAGATGAACAAAATGATTTGATTGTTGCAAATCGTTTAGTGCATATTCCTGAACCTCCAACAGTATCTCATCCAAGTGGGAGAAAATTAGCGAGATGATGCAGCCAAGCTCGGCACAATCACAAATTAGGCGAAACAACCGTGCTAGAGTTCCTAAACGTCATTTTCCAATTGAGAATGAATCTTACATGATTGTCATGCAAGATGAAGAAGAGCCAACAAATATTCGAGAGGCTCTTACTTGTCCCGCTAAAGAGAAATGGATGAAAGCAATGGAAGAAGAAATGGAGTCAATGAGATCAAATAATGTTTGGGAATTAGTTGATCTCCCAGAAGGACGTAAGGCAATTGGGAACAAATGGGTTCTCAAGATTAAACGTCTAGCTGACGGCTCAATTGACAGATATAAGGCACGCCTTGTTGCTAAGGGGTATACACAACAAGAAGGGATAGACTATGAAGAAACTTTCTCTCCTGTTGTGAGATTTACTTCTATACGATTGATACTAGCTATTGTTGCTGGTTTAGATTTGGAGTTGCATCAAATGGATGTCAAAACCGCATTTCTAAATGGCAATCTGGAAGAAGAGATATATATGGAACAACCTGCAAGCTTTGTTGTTGAAGGTCAAGAGCACAAAGTGTGCAAATTATTGAGATCTATTTATGGTCTCAAACAATCTTCCAGACAATGGTACATTCGATTTCATCAAGCTATCATATCATTCGATTTTAAAATGATTGATGAAGATCACTGCGTGTATGTTAAGAGATCCAAAAATAAATTTGTGATACTATCACTTTATGTGGATGACATACTGTTGGCTAGTAACAATAAGGAGTATGTGAAAACTATCAAAGAATGGTTATCCTCCAATTTTGATATGAAAGATATGGGTGAAGCAGCATATATTCTTGGAGTGAAGATTGAAAGAGATCGTTCCAAGAAGATGTTAGCTCTATCACAAGAGCATTACATCAGAAAAGTACTTGAAAAGTTTCATATGCAAGGCTTGTAAATCCATTGATACTCCTATAGCAAAAGGCGAAGGTCTTAGCTTAAGAATGTGTCCAAAGACTCCGGATGAAAAAGCACAATGAAAAAAATTCCTTACTCAAGTCTTGTAGGCGATCTTATGTATGCTATGATGTGTACTAGGCCAGGATATCGGTTTCGCCGTTGGAATGGTGAGTAGATATCAAGCTAATCCGGGACGATCCCGTTGGAAAGCGATAAAAGAATACTTAGGTATACGAAGATGCTGCATTTATTCATTATGTTTTCAAGGAGAAAATCTACAACTCATGGGTTATGCGAATCTTGTGGGGAGGAGAGATTTAGATGAAAGAAAATCTACCTCTGGTTATGTTTTCTTACTTAATAATGGAGTCATCTCTTGGAGTAGTAAGAAACGAGTTGTATATCCTTATCCACAATGGAAGGCTGAATTTGTGGCATTTTCAGCGACGGTACAAAAACGATTTGGCTTAGAAGATTTTTAAATCACTTGGGTTTACGTGAGAATGAAAGCCCGACCCGGTGTTAGTACATAGTGATAGTCGGGCGGCGATCGCTTATACAAAAGATCCCAAGTATCATTCAAAACCAAACACATTGATACTAAGTATAACTTCGTTAGAGACATGGTGGCGAAAAAGCAAGTTTGCATGCAGTATATATCTACACACAAAATGGTGGCAGATCCTTTTACAAAGGCAATACCTAGAGATATGTTTGTTGGTCATGTCAAATCTCTAGGGTTACGTAGATTATGATTTTATATTTTATTGAATAATATATCATGTATATTTATATTTATGGGATAAATGCAATGGATGCTATTTTCTTAATTCATTTATGTGATGATTGTTATAAATTATTTAATATCAGTATATTTAGCATAACACATGAGATGAGATATAAAATAAAAGGTATGTCAGACAGTTGATTGGCCTTCTCACACAGACAATCGTTTCTATGTCTTTGTAGTACATAGAAATGAGATTAGTTTTAAGCTAAATATGATACAAAACGTGAGAGCAAAGTGCTTAAAATAATATCGCCTTGATAAAGAATCAAGATGAGGTCATATGAATTACAATTATGGCCAGAAGGTGAAATACCCACTATTTACCTTAAGCTGTCTTATGCCAAGTGGGAGTCTTGTTATTGTATTTAAAAGTAAGTAGAGTTGTGGACTCAAGTTAGATATTTTATATATATACGAACTATCACTTGTATGGTATTAAATTTTAGTTTAGACATACGCTCCATAAGAAAATGGAGAATAATACCATAGCATATGTTTCATACCATATGTGCAATTGACCAATAGGGTAACGAGAAGATATGATCTCTGCTTCTTTGTTGTGTGAGACCGTGAGATAAAAAGAATCTCATAGTACTCTTTGATTTTTTACTAAATACTTGAAGTTTCATTTCAATTAGTTATTTTAGAATGTTATCAATGATCATGATTGATGCGGTCTAATGAAACATATCTGGATAACAATTGTTTTGGAATGAAGAGATTTTAGATAAAAGAAAAAGATCATTATAGTATCATATTTATTTATATTCAACTTTGGTGCACCAATTATGTTTATGTGACATGATTGTGAATATATAAGTATGGATGTATCAATAAATAAAAGAGATCATATTATACTTAAAATATGATTAGATGATCTGGGAGTCTTGCATATTTACTCTACTTAGATGTTGTTATACATACCTAACGAGTTGGATAACAACATATGCTCTCAAATTCAAATATCTTTGGTCACGGCCTATTTTCTTGTATGAATTTTAACGAGAGATAAGAAATTATATATTCTCTTAGTTTATATCGGGTCTTCCATTTTGTGCGAGTGGGAGATGTTGGATTTAATTATCGATCGCCCATTATGGGAAACCGAATCCAAACCCAACCGTTATAAGATTGAACGGATGCCTTTGGAGAGGTGCATTGAGCAGTGCTTTGGAGAGGTGCATTGAACAAGTGTATTGAGCGGATGCGTTGGCTTATAAATATACACTAGTATACTCTCTCTCACGAGATGATCGAGAAAACGAATCTGTCACTATTATCAAAGAGAGAGAAAAGAGAAAAGATACTCTGTTAAGACTTGAAGAATTTAGGTTGTGGAAAACGCAAGGCTTAAAACTGCTTTTCTTGTAGAACCGGTGATAGTCTCGTGATTTCTTGTAGAACCGGTGATAGTCTTTGTATTGGTCGAATCCTTTTCTTGCTTCCATAGCTGTAGTTCGAAGATTAACGGAGCAACTTGTAAGTTTTATCCGTTAAATATTAAACCTACCAGTGGACAAAGAACAACCTAAAAACATTCATTTGTGTTTGCAAATATATATTTTCTTTCTTGGAAGGAATACCTACCAATGGATGAAGAACAACCTAAAAACATTCATTTGTGTTTGCAAATATATATTTTCTCCCTTGGACAAATACCATCCCTCCCTGCAATATCTCTGCAATAAGCCAATTTTTGCTTCTCATTAAGTAACAAAAGTAGTGTGACATTTTTTCTGTTTTTTCAAGCATCAGAAATGCTGAGATTTCTGGCAATAGGGTTTACTGGCCAATAGTTTAAGCCTACTTTTGAACTTTGATGAAATCAGTTAAATTTGAAATGGAATCAATATGGTCTATGATATGTCATGCTTCTGTATAACAACAAAAACAACATAATAACACAATAGAATATCAGGAAGCATCTTACCTGAACTATAAATACATTAGGGCAAGGGATCTTCAAACAAAGAAACCAAACAATAGTACAAACTGAAGAGCAGCTTTTTAGTATAAGCACCACAGCACCAGATATTTTTGATATTGCTTTTAGCTGTAGTGGCATCTGAAAGTACCATTTTTTTTAAAAAAAAAAATTGAAATGGTAATGTGAGATGCAACATGCCAACATTCATCATAAACTAAAGATCAACTAGCTCTTCATACCATGTAGTAGAAATGAATAGATGGGTACTCTTTCAATGCTAACATGAGGTTCACTACCTGTCCATATTTAGGAAAAGAGTGTCATAATTTGTTAGGAACCAATCGAACTGAGATTGTCTTATGCTAAAAGAGAGAAAAAGGTAGTCTATGGCACCTCCATTAGCAACTATATCCACCTCTAAATTGGCCTGCAACATTGAAAGATAGAAATCATATCAACATTAAAACATCTAAGTAAAAAGTTGTGGTCCTTTCTGTAGACAATCTGATATAACCATTTGAAGTAAGTGGGAAGCACTGCAGATACTACAATTTCATCCCAAAATTGAAAGGCAACATTGTTTGTCTCCTAACTTCCAACCTATATGCTAACACGGTACACAAGTCCACCTTTATGTTAAAAAATATAGTACTAAAACTGGAGTAATTCCGACTTATAGGGCTAATTGACTCCCCAAACTGGATCATTATACCGAATTTAACTGGAAGCGCTAGTATGGAATATGAAAATTAAAGTACACATGCACATATATCACCATTATCCCCTGAGGCTGATCTAAAATACCTCTGGAATAAGAAGACCGGGGGGGGGGGGGGGAGAGAGGGAGGGAGGAGGCAGAGGATACCTGTTGGCTAGGGAGAGAGCATGGTACTGCGCCCGAGGGCTGCGACCGATGTCACCTAGAACCACCATCGCTGCCCTGCCTCTTTTCTCCAGTCGATATACACGCAGTCTGATCTGTACAAAGATGAACGGAGAAATTGAAGTTCAGAGGGTAGGATCGTTATGTTATAGATTATTGGATTATTGGGAGATATTGTAATAGATAATTATGGAGAATAAGTAGTAAAAATAGAAGTTGGTGGATGGTTATTTATATAAATTTATATTTTTATTGTAATAATTATGGAAAAAATAAAAATGAATTAGATTGTGTTGAGATTTTTTCTCTTTTTTATTCCATTTAATTCAAAAATATCAAAATTCTTTCATTATTATTCAAATTCTCTCAAAGATATTTATGATCTCATTTTTATTTCATAATAATTTCATCCAAAATATTGATAAATATATTTAAATTACTTTAATTGTGTGACATTTGATATCATAACTCGAAGATCGCATCTGAGTCTCGAGTTTACTTCTTCAATGGATCTCATACAATGAATAAAATGATTACCACAACATCACAAATCATCTCAACATTAACATTTTCCCCACCAATTTCTTTTTCAAGAACATCCAAAATGTCATTATCATACCACATATCAACCATTCTATGACCATAATCATACCTCATACCAACCACCTTATGGCTACTCCCACCGTTCTCACCAACAATTCAACCATCAATTTCCCTCATTAAGAACATCTAAGATATGGTGATTTTTACATTCAAGACGACAAAAATCGGGTAACAACTATGACAAGACCAACCACGATCAATCATCCACTTGAAGAACATAAGTTGGAATCGGCAAGATTCGAAGCGCAATGCACGAGTAGAAGCATCACTTCTCACACTCATGAGCATGATACGAGAAAACGAAAACGAAGGAATGAAGGTTTGGAGATCGAAACAAAGGATGAGCTAGATAACATGTCACATGGCAAGTTGGATGTCAACAAAGGTGTAAATTTCAAAGTCAAAGGCAAAGAAATGAGAATTTCAAAATAAAGGAAGAAAATCAAGGTCATACTCAACAAAAAGATCATTATTATTCTCCTCGAGATGAAAAATACCTTACTCAACAAGAAAATTAAGATTATCCTCATTAAGAAGATCAAGACAATCTTCATCATAACGATCTTGTCTCACTCGACATAATTATCCATCATGAGACTCTCATGAAAATTATCCTACAAGACACTTCATATGATGACCCATTTTTATACGTGTGTCGTTCATCTCGTTCGTATGATGAAGAAACTCACCTCATCCACTTGAAGATAACGCGCCTCCATCTCGATATGGGATAAGCATTATTTGGTCCAGAAGATCACCTCCAAAATCTAATATTTTAATTGTTCATTATTTTTGTTGAACCAGGAGATCACGTTCAAAATCTAATATAATTTATTTTGTTTGTTGTCAAAATCTTTGAGGGTAAGAATTATTTAAAGGGGGAAGGAATGTCATTTTATAGATAATAGTATTGGGAGATACTATAATAAATAATTAGTGAAGGATGAAGAAACTCACCTCATCCACTTGAAGATAACGCGCCTCCATCTCGATATGGGATAAGCATTATTTGGTCAAGAAGATCACCTCCAAAATCTAATATTTTAATTGTTCATTTTTTTTGTTGAGCTAGGAGACCACGTTCAAAATCTAATATAATTTATTTTGTTTGTTGTCAAAAATTTTGAGGGTAAAAATTATTTAAAGGGGAAGGAATGTCATTTTATAGATAATAGTATTGAGGATACTGTAATAAATAATTAGTGAATGATAAACAGTAAAAATAAAAGTTAGATAGATTAATAATAATCATAAAAAAATCATAAAAAAATAAATTAGATTATGTTGATAATTTGTTCTCTTTTATTCTTCTATTTTTTATCTCATTTAACTCAAAAATATCAATTTTTTTTCATTATTATTCAAATCCTCTCAAACGTATTCAAGATCCCATCTTTCACATCACAACTGTCATCCAAAACATTGATAAACATACTTAAATTACTTTAAGTGTGTGACGATCGCGTTGGTTTTCTCCGGACGCGACGAGATCCGCTGCTCGTAAAAAAACGAGCAGGATCATGCTCGTCTGTATCGGACGGTACAAGTTTATTTGATCTCTTCGAGATTTGTGTACGCGTTTTTTGAAATAGTCTTCATCGTTTGATTTACGAATCAGCTCATTTTATTACAAACAACGGATTCTCACCCACTCCGGACAGCCCAGTGCCCATAGGAAGAAAGAGGAAGGGATCTTGAGATTTTCTACGGCGCATGCTCAAATTGCACACTGTATAGCTATGCGGGTGACGGGCCAGGGAACCCAGGCATCTCGGCGTTGTCGCCCGATATTATGGGCTGTTAATAGATTATTTTTAGAACTTTTCAGGCCTAATAAGGAAACCCTAGCCCCTCAGTCCTCGTTTGTGCTCTATGTCTCTATCACTTCTCCCATCTCTTCCTCTCCAATTCCAGTTCAGAATCTTCCCAAATCGCACCAGGTCGCCATGCCCGACGTTACTGATTTCATTCTCAAGCTCCAGAGGCGGTATTGTCTCCCCCCAATCCTCTCTCTTCCTACCCCCCACCCCCTTCTGTCTCAATCTCAATTGATCCCAAAGTGAATCATATTCGCTTTTCTCGCTAATAGGTGTGAAATTGTAGGAGAATAGAAGGTTCGCATGCAACTGCACGCCAGACCGCAGAGCTGCTACGGTCTGTTGTTTCACAACACCGCATGCCATACACGAATCAGGCTGCTTCGCTGCTCGATGCTGTCAGAGCTGTTGGCGAACAGCTCATAGCTGCTAATCCAATGGGTAAGTTGTAGCGTTTCAATTATGTATGTGTTTTATTGTTGGATGAGGACTTCAGTGTGGCTTAGCAGTTCACTGTTTTCACTGTACCATGCCAAAGACTAATCACAAACTTAAAGTCATACATGGGCCTTGTTTTTGCATCAACCTATTGCCATATTCTTTAATTAAAGCAGGAAATTGAAGATGAAATTACCATTGAATTATTAATCATCAGAGTTTGAGCATGACTGATCTGATTGAAGAATAACAAAATAATAAATAAGAGTTGAGATGATACCTGCAGAGCTGGCAGTGGGTAACATAGTGAGGCGTGTTCTGCACATTATAAGAGAAGAGGACTTCTCTTCGACTACTGTTTCCTTTGAGGGTCTGGCAGTAACTGAAAAAAGCGATGATGAGGATGATGTGGAACGGAAAGGCGGGCCCATGTTGTCAGCAGCTGTGGTAGCTGCTGCAGCAAGGAGCACCTTGCGACCTCGCTCTTTGCAAACCATTCTTGAAGATTGGGCGGCGCCAGTTATTCCATCCAACTCCTCTTCTGGTGGTGACTCTGAAGGAAAAAGCAAATGTAGGTATTCTTTTTCCAAGCAATAATATCTTCACGTGCGGCCCTTTTTCTTAAGGGTCAACAGTTCAGTTCATTAATCATGATGTGAAAATTGCATAATTGTATATTAACATAAAAGTATTATTACAGCTGATAAGAGTTTAAGGAGCAAGAGACTAAAGCATGCTGTGATAGAGGCTATCAATTTGCTGATCGAAGAGATCGAGAGTTGCTATGACGATATTGCTGAACAAGCTGTAGAACACATTCACCAAAAGCACGTCTCATCTTTTAATCTGAAGTGCAAAGAACAAAAGATTTTGCTAGTACAGAGCTTGATGATCTTCTTTTTTGTCATTGCATGACAGTGAGGTGATATTAACATTGGGAAGGTCAAAAACTGTCAAGGAGTTTCTTTATGCTGCCAAGCAGAAAAACCGATCCTTCCGAGTTTTTGTCGCTGAAGGTGCTCCTAGGTCTGTTATGTTTTAGTATGCATCTTTGTTGCTTCTTTGTTCATCATTACATCTTCTTAATTTCGAAATGATCTTGAATACGCCTGTTTCCAATTATCAAAGCAAGTTTTTCAACCCATCATCCTTTTACAAAGTGTAAGCACTATCTTATGACCTTCTGACAATCTAATAGGACTGCAAAACCGCCTGTTTGAATATCTTGTAAACAACCCCAATGAGTAGCATACCGTAGAGTAAAGATATATCTGAAAGGAGCCCCCCCCTACAACATTCAAAACCAGCACTGTAGAGTAAAGAAATTTTTTGTAGAGCCCCAGCACAGTTACTGTGCCTTATTACTCAGTCATTAAACAGATAAAAAAAGTCCATCTGTGCACTTCTACAAATATTGCCCTTCCAAAGCCTCCTGTTGGTGCTAACCTCGTACCAATCTCCTCCCGCCCCTCTGAACCCAGTAAAGTATCTAAATTGCTTGTTATAATCATTGTCCACCTAAAGCATTGACCAGGAACTGCAAACAATCTCACATATTTATTTTGAAAGCATACTACGTTCCTTTCCAACAAAAGTGACCGAATAGATGCAAAATGTACCTCAAAACAAAATACAGATTTAAGGGAGTGTCTTCATCAGGTATCAGGGCCATGTCCTTGCTAAAGAGCTTATTCAGAAGGGTTTAGAGACTACTGTGATAACCGACTCTGCCATTTTTGCAATGATTTCCCGAGTTAACATGGTAATAAATGAAACCTCTTTTTATAAGAAGAGTGTAATTTCATGTCTTGTTCTATTTTTAAAAAGAGTGATCTTAACTTGTGAGTTGTGAAGGCAATATTGAAAGCAAGTCATTTTTGGTTTTATCATGGTTTGGCAATTCCTGTAAGCTTACATAGATTGAAATGTATGTTAAGGTGATAGTTGGAGCCCATGCAATTATGGCAAATGGAGGAGTTATTGCACCAGTTGGAATGAACCTGCTCGCGCTCGCTGCTCAGAGACATGCTGTTCCTTTTGTGGTGGTTGCTGGTTCCCACAAGGTAATTCCATATCACTCTTAATTGTAATTTTAGTTTTTTTTTTGAGCTCATAAATTGTACCCACCTGAAACTAGGAAATATGATGTATACACTAATATTTGTTGATCAGCTTAGGGATTTATCAAGTTTCTTTTGTGATGTTTTGAAATTATTTACAATATTGAAAGTTTGAAACTCTTGTTTTTAGCTGTGCCCGTTATACCCTCACAATCCGGAAGTACTACTAAATGAGCTGAAATCACCATCAGATTTGATCGACTTTGGAGACTTCTCTGATTGCATGGATTATGGGGCCCGTGGTGGGGCACCCCTTATGCATGTGGTTAACCCAACCTTTGACTATGTGCCGCCTCATCTCGTCAGTCTCTTCATTACTGATACGTAAGAGCACTTTTATTTTTATATTCATTTTGCATACAGTACAAAAATATGTTCATGGTAGTATGTGGTTATTGTGGTGCAATAAGGGCCTAACCATGAACCGAATTAAACCTCAACTTATATTTGCTAGCAAATTTGTTCCTTCTGGTCCTATTTGTCTCAGATCTCAGTCACCGCCATGCAGAAATAAAAATTCAGCATGCCAAAACAATAAATAATGAGAGGTTTATTTGTTCTTCTTCTGTTATAGTAATCCTTCTTGTATTACATTCAACTCACAGTTGTTTCTTTTGTTTCTAATTCTGTTTGTTATTGTAGGGGAGGGCATAATGCTTCACATATGTACAAGCTGATTGCAG
Organism: Schoenoplectus tabernaemontani; assembly: GCA_037127355.1. NCBI lineage: Eukaryota > Viridiplantae > Streptophyta > Magnoliopsida > Poales > Cyperaceae > Schoenoplectus > Schoenoplectus tabernaemontani. The sequence goes on from CM073743.1 coordinate 11,760,054, forward strand.
ATTATTATTCTGCAGATGATTTAGTTGTCAAGAGGAAATCAACATCTTCAAACTAGTTAACTAGACATCTTTTTTGGACTTGAATATAGTATTCCTAAAGCACTGTATGTTGTACTTGTATGGATGATGTATCTACAAGCTTCTATGTGGGCACTTTTCAGTCTTGGTGCCAGTTTTGATCTTAGTTAGTAGTGGACCCCCCCCCCCCTTTTTGTTATCATTATGAATTATGATCCATCAAGTTTCTTGTGCCTGATAATGACGTGAAGTTGCGAACTGTGTTCACGAGTTTGTTTGGATGATTTGACCTTAAAGACTGGATATAACTTGGCTATCATCATGTATCTCTAAATGCTGGTGTTTAATCAAATGTATATGTTTCCTCTTTTTTTCCCCTGAGTAAAACACCATGAAATCGACCAAACTGGCTGTTCAATCAATGTATTTAAGTCCATTTGTAGGAAACAGATGCAGGTGCAATTTTGCAAACAAATAAATAAATAAAGCAAAGGGTTTTATTATATTTTAAACTGAAAACAGTATCTGCTCAAGAGTTCTCCGTCCACAAAGCATCATCAGTAATCTTAGACATCCTACCAGCGTGATGCAAAAACCTCAATCCCTACATGGCCTATTGACTATGGAATAATTAACAAAAATTTTCTTAGGTACCAGAATAGGTAATTACACAAAAGTCCAAAAGCACAAAACAGCCCAATGCTTGGCATGGCCGACTTATTGTATTGGAATTGGAGATGGTGTTGATAAAGACTGTAGAAAATCGAACTCCGGCAAGTTCAAAGGCGGCAAAGAGAAATGACCATAAGTGGAACTACCATTTCTCAACTCTTGCATGGTAACAAGTGCTGCCACTGTGTTTTTGAAAATGCCTGGCTCGGTTAGTGCAGCGGCTTCCTTCTCATTCATATCAGCTTGATCTTCTGTTGCAGATGCTAAGGGAAACATGGTCTCCATCACAGCTTCACACTTATTAACAAGATTGGAGATGAGCTCAGTGGTGAAGAATGGTTGCTTCAGTATTTTTTCTATGAATGGCAGTCTGAGAAGGCGACCGGTGCGCTTGTCATACTTCTTCAGTATCTTAGCTAGGCCTATCAGAAGGACAAATCAGGGACTTTCAGTGAGAAATTGATAAAAACTGAGGTGGTTTTTAACTTTTTATTAGAAACTTTTAAGCACAGTTTTCATTTTTTTTTACTGATTGGTGACTTATGTCTGTTGAAATGTCGTTTGATTAGTTAAGCAGCCAGACGGTCAAAGAGGAAGACATTATCAACTGGAGGAAAATTCAAAAGCCCAAATTAATTGTGACGTTTATGTTACCTAAAAGACAGTAGCTTTGTTGATTCAAAATTTGTTCCACATGATGTGACCAAGATGTCAAAGAAAACTACATGGCAGAAATTTTATTTTTGTGTATACAAGCAGTTAGGGAGCGCCACATGCAATTAATAAACTCAGCTCACCTTTACAGAACTACCTTAAAATTATAGGAAACTAATTAATTTCTTTCATAGCCCAACAAATTTATTTTTTGTTAGTTTTGTCCTTCAAAAAGGTGCATGCCGCACTGACATATCACATATATAATATATTTCTCTGATGCAGGATATTTTGTCAAATCTCAATCTGTTACTTTCATTTGTAAATCATATCCTACTAGTTTAGTTGGTTAGGTGTAAAAAGATAAGATCGAAGATATCCTGATTACATTTTAAAAGAAATTTCCAAACCTTTTAACTTAAGAAGATCACTACCAAAAAAAAAACTCTTCAGTTTGTGAATTTTAGCGATAAATAAACATCCCCAAAATTATGGAGCAGGTCGTTCGTTAAATTTACAAGTTGAAAAGCGTCAAACCGTTAATTTCCCATATCATTCTATCAAAAAAATAAAAAATAAATAAACAAACAGTTCATTGGGATGGAAGCATTTTACATTGCATTTAAATTTGCCAATTTTTAAATGCAAAGAAACAGCTAATGTATGAAAATCTCAAAATTTTCGGCTTCATACATCCCACAGTATGTAGTAGCTAGTAGAACCTCACAAATAAAACTGATAATACCAGATTATACGTGTATGCATGTCACGAATTTATAAAATAAACAAAAAAAAAGCAGAGACCTGTGTAGTTGACACTGCTGTAGTTGAGAAGAAGCACCATTTCACCATGGAAGTTGACAATGTTCTTCCGTATCCGTGCAATCTCAGCCGAGTATTCCGCATCCGATGGCTCAAATCTCTCCCCCAACTTTTCGGAACCATATCACCTGCGGAGCTGAAAAAGCTCCGCAGGTGCGGTTCTTTTGATCTGAGCGGTCCGATAATTTATCAACGGTTATGATTTAACAGTCTCCCCCAAAATTCTTTTCTTCCCCACAGCCTAGTTGTGATTTCCTTGAGCCGTTCTGTCTTCAAAATCCGCAGAGACTCCTTTTCTATTCTGTCTTGCAATTCCTTCATGGTTATTTTAGAGGCAGCACGATAAATGACACAGCTAATTTCCATAGAATAACTGAGCCTAAATCCTACCATTATTTTTTCAAAAAAGTTTTGTTATTTCTTTCGTGAAGGCCTTTTTTTTGAGGAAAGTATGAACCAGGGCCAGTTTTTTAAAAATGAACTATGAGCGTTAACATAATTCATTATTTCACAAGCTAATGCTATGAATTGACGTGGCATTGGTTGATTGAGTTATAAATTTACAAATAGCCTCTGGCATGTGCACTATTTTAGTGTAGCTTTTATTTGAAAAAAGTTGTAAACTACTACATAATTATTAAATAAAAGTTAGGAAATACAACTCTTACAAAGAATTTCGAAATCATTACAATTCATTAAATTTATTCTCCAAAAGGTGAAAAAAATAAGAATGGGAATACCCTCTGCCGTATGACGAATTCCTCTTCTTGCTCAATGAAGAACGAATTAAATTTCTCTATTTCAGAATTCAGAAGCTCCACAAATTCAGCCTCGGCCTTCGTTGAAGGACGTGTTGTCGAGATCAACCGAACAAGCTTTTTGAGATCTTTGTAAGAGAGAAATTTATCTCTCCATTCAGGGATTGTGTCCTCTATTTGCTTCTTTAGCCTCTTTCCAAACTTCATTGTTAAACCTTTATTTGTTTCCCTTTACTCCTCAGTGGCTTTTCCAGATTATGCAATGAGACAGATATGTACATGCATGTTGTGTGAGTGGTACATAATATAACATAAATGGAGCTAGAGAGCGGTAAAAAGCAAATGTGATGGTGACTTGGTGTTGATGAGTAAACAAGATGGAGCAGAGAATATTTGACAGTATATGCCAAGCATGAGCAATGCTTCGGAGTGTACAAGGCAGGGAATATAAAGAGGTTTAAAACGGAGACAGCAAGATATATAGATTCTCTCCATTTCTGTTATAGTGAAAAAGTGTTTATAAAATCTCGCATTCCTTCAATGTACAGTTGCAGTCGGACAGAGTAATAACAAATAATTGGTCAATTTAGGTATGGTAAAAGCCAAAATCTAATAAGAAATAGAAAGGTACAAATGCTGTGAAAAATGTTTGCAAGTTTTACCTTTGTTATTGTAGATAGTGCTTATTTAAAAGACAGCGTATCTTTAGGGTTATCTAATTATTTTTTTATTTTACATATTTTTTTCCCAGATTAAAATTGCTCAATAATTAACCGGATTTTTAATTTACTGTCTGATAGTGATTTACATCAATAAGCTACCAAATAGAACGCAACATAAAAAGGGAGTCCTCCATTTTGTGCCCATGATGGAGAATTTAGGATAGAAGCATTCATATTAAGAAGAAATTAAAGATCGATCAAGAACATTTTAAGAGAATATAGATGGTATATTCTCTTCTCTGGTCAGTAAAAGAGAAGACTTTGACATGAAACGACTTTGTTTGCTTTGTTCTGAATGCAGATTTAAGTGTTAGGTATAATTCCAAAGTATCTAACTATCTATCAACCCTTTGTGTAACATCAGTGCATGAATTTTGAGTTCACTTGGCCTTCCTCGTCCACCTTAGAAATAATTAAAAATTTATAATGCAAATGACAGAACGTGGTTCGGTTGTAAGATTTGGTTGCCTTCTAAAATACATAATTGAATTGAATGGCATATTGTCCGTTTTAGAGGAATATTCTTCGCCAAGTATGCTTAATTTGGTGATCCCCAATACATCCAATAGTTCGAGAAATTAATGCTATGTCGCCATTTTTATTACGTTTCGGCCAGGCCACAACTGAAATGACATGAATCATGTGCATTCATTCGTCAAACATTTCAACATACATCACCAAGATAAAACACAGAAAGAAAGAATTGATAACAAAAATTGCTATTAATGATACACTTCCCTCTATATATGTATTTAAATAGTCAATGACAACTGGATATGTGTTTTTTGTAAAGCCATTTCTCTTTATTTCTGCGTAAATCCCTCAATTGGGAATTTACTCTCTTCTTGAATCCCTTAGCAGGCAATCCCATATATATATATATTTTAAAATATATATATAATTTTATTTTCTGGTGTCAACGTTCAATATTAGTTAATATATGAGGCAAATTAAACTTTTTTTAAGAAGTTTGACTACCTTACGGCGAGTGTTCTAATAAAAATATGGATCGTGATGATTGTTCGGAATCACAATCGATTTAGAATGATAAATACTAGTAATTTTAGCGTAAATCCAAAATTTTACGGTAAATTCAATATTTAAAGTATTTTTTAGAAATATTATTTAAATTTAAAACTAAAATGACATATGTGTTTTTAATGTTTTCGATAGAGTCAGTATCAAATTTTAGTTAATTTGAAAAATATTATGTATTCCATCATATAATTTAATTTTTTAACGATAGTATTTTAATGACTTTGTGATGAATGACCAATCAAACTCTATATTATTTCAAATTTGATATATATTATATCTAAGTCACAAGAAATAAATTTATAATTTTAATTTTGTATCTAAGTAATATTTTTGAAAAATATATACCATAAGAATTGAATATACTAGGGCTGCATAAAAAGTTAGAGCTCGTGGTTCAAGTCGGGATCGCTCGGCTCAAGCTAATTTCGCTTGAGCTAATTTAATTTGAGCTAATATGGCTCGTAGTTAAACGAGTTGAGTTTGAATTGTGGTTGACTCAACTCGGCTAGAATAATAATAATTTCTATGATCTTTTTTTTTTTCCGTCGAACTCTAACCGAAACCCCTATCTCATTCTCTCTCACCATCTCAACTGCTTAGCGGCGCGTTTTACTCGCTCGTGACTCTACTTGTATATCTGACTCAATAATTTTTTGTCAGTTCACCCATTCAAATTAGTGCAACAAAGATATCATTAAAAGCATAATTTATTGATATACCAATTTTGTATTAACTTTTATAGCAACCTTATAGATGTATCATTCTTGTAGTTTGTAGATGTATCAAATTTAAATGTCAAACCGAGTCAACACGTATAGATTTAGCTCAAAGTGTGACAAGCTAAGCTTGAACTCGATTATTCAACTCATAGTATTTTATGAGCTTGACTCGGCTAAGCTTAGCTCATATTTTTATGAGCTTAGCTTGAACTAAGCTCGCTCTTAGTTCAACAATAATTCGAACTATAATTCTGACTTGTTTTTGCCAAACGAATTTTAGACTAAGCTATTCTAAAATATACCATAAAAGTTGAATGTACACTTAAATTACTTGATAAATTTAATTGGATTAATCAACACATTTAACAATCAGTACAAAAAATATAATTAATAAGTATTTTTATTTTTCTCTCATTTCTTCCTTTTTCTGAGCTCTTTTTTGTGACTTATCAAACAAAAGATAAAGAGGGAGAGAATTAAAGAGACGTAGGAAGAAGTTTCGTAGACCTAACATAAACCCTGCATAACTTTAATGAATCTCGTCTGCCTTTGAAAATGTATGTAGATTGGATGGAGGAAGAATCATCGACCTAAACTAAAATTTTAGAAAAATTAAGAAAAAAACATAAAAAAAATCAAATTATAATTAATTTGGGACGTTACATTTATTCTTTCTTCGTAGAAAGGCAAGATTTATATTCTAATCTCGAACCCCTATGTAAAAGAATCAACTTAGTGTTTCAATTAAGAAGACGTACTTCATAATAATAATAATAATAATAATAACACATAATTGACTTACCTCAAATTAATTACCCTAGACGACAACGTTTAGTATATTTGTGTATTGTTTTAAAATAAAATAGCAAAAACTTTGTCCTTCCTATTATATATGAAGTTATGAACCGTGTAATTACTCGTTTTCCACTCCAATAAATGAGAAAATTTATTAAAATTAACATCAGTACACTAGGTTTTGATGGTTAATATCTTGGAGACAATGGGAAACTGTGGCTGCGTTCATGAACTCAAAACACGAGATTTTTGGTATTTAAAATTGGTACTGTAATCACATGCTAAAACAAAATTAGTATATCTGATATGAGTTGGATTATGATGCTATGTATAACATTGATCATTTCATTATTTTCAAATTTAAAATGATTTGAAACTTTTTTCTATTATTCTTTAGATAGTTCAAAAATCACTTCTTTTGAATGATTGGTAATAATTTGATTTACTAACTATTTTAAAAATAGTAAAAAAATTCTAAAAGATATAAAATGATCTGTAAATCGATCATTTAAGTTTTAAAAACTAAGGAACGATTCATAGTATAGGGGCGATCCGTGCTATGTATAACACTATAGCCGAACTCTATCCGATATATCTAAGCTAATTTTCGTACAATTTTCGTTTCCTTTTCCCTCATCTAGGAGTGTCAAAGAGTCATGTGGGTTCAAATTGGATTGTTATTATTTTATTATTTTTTTATTCTAATGTGATTCAAATAAAATAATTAAATATATATTAATTATTATATATATTAAGTAATTTAATAATAATTAATTAATTTTAATTAGTGTATATAAAATTTGATTATTATTAAATTATAAAATAAATTAGAAAATATAATTAAATGAATAAAATTGGACCAGTACTTATCCAATTCAATCCGAATATAATAATAAAATTAAATTATATCTGAATCATTTATTCTCAAATCATATCACACTACTATCACACTACTAGACCACCACCTTGTTTATCTGTTGTTTGAATTACGTAGAAACTAAGAAAAGAGTGTTGATACACGTCATAGGACCGTGGCAGCAGGAGGCGGGAGCCGAATATAAACAAAGGAATATACCTTGGTAAACATGAAGAAATGGAATTATGCGAGGATAATTAGGGGATAGGAGAGGCAGTGTACTTGCTTTTAACTTTTTTGAGATTTCATTGTAAAGATTGTTAAAATAACCATTGTCAAGTTATCCCCACCTCTCTTTGAATAGCTAGACAGATAAAATTGTAGTCTGAAAACAATGAAGTATAAGCAAAGAAACGCATGATTATTTACAAAATGATAAGGAACTTCATATGCGTTAATGAAATCACCAAAAATGATCTGGTCATGATATATGTATAGTATATTGCGAATCTTTACACTTAAACGTGTTCACTCCAGCCCCTATCTAAGTTTATTTATCTTGACGGAGCCGGTTTATTTATCCGGGGATAAAAAATATTTTTTTCTCAGAGGGTGGTAAAATATTTTTTTTTATAATTCGCAAATCAAATGATACTTTCAAGCACGAAATATGCAATTGTCTTTACCAAACCAGAAAAGAATATGACAAATTATTTCATGGTGTTGCATGGAGCTCCCTTCATAACTAATTATTTTGATAATTTAACCTCATGTAAGTTCATAAAAAATCTTAAAAGTGAAAAAATATTTATAAATTTATTCTTAAACTTACAAATTATGTTTCAAATATTATACAAACTTAATAATAATAATTACTTGTGAAGGAACTCATCCTTCTTTGACGCATGAAGGTATCTTTATCCTTTGGGCTACAAGAAACAGGCCCAAACCCAAACCTAATAAGGCCCAATTGCGCATATGTCCGACATATATGGACTAAAATGAATCATATTTTCATAGCGAGGAGTTGCAAGGTAAACGAACTTCTTCACGGATGTTCAATATTATGGTGTGGTGTGCGGATAGGTTAAATAGATCCGTGAGCTTCATTGACTAATTTTAAAAGTAATAATAGAATAATATGCACATGGTAACGAGATAAAAAAAAGGAATGATAAGTGAAAAAGAATAAGTAGAAAAAAATTGTTGAGACTGCAAGAACAACTGAAGTTCATGAGGATAAGTATTAGAGCTTTTTGTGTTGTTTAAACATAGAAAATGAAAATGATATTTGTAATTTAAAGGAGGAAATACAAAATTAAGCTTAGGAGGATGTATATTTATCCAAAATTGTTTATAAATGCATGGGCTTCACTAAATTATTTTAAGAATTAATATAAAAAAACACATGGCGGTTAACGTGGGGGGGAGTGGGAGATTGTAGCAAGATGCAAAAACAATTTTGAAGTTCTTCTCTTGGAGAAAATTCTAGAGGGGATAATGTATATGAGAGTAGTTGCTTTTTTCTACAAACATAAATATTATATTCTAATTTGATGAACAACGCATTATTAAGCTTAGAAGAATATACATTAAATTTTACTAATGGTGTTGTAGATCAAGATCCTACTTTAATAAAGATATTCAATTATTTTATAGTACATTGTGTACGTCGATCTGACTATTTAATATGGTTGCGCCTTATATATAATAAAAAACAATAAAGGCGCTCTACACGTGCTTCAGGCATTATCATCTACACGTACAAAAAATAATTATGCGTGCCAATTAACTCAAATCAAACCGCATGAGGTCCAACAGAAAAAAAAAACTCATAATTAGGGGTGTGCAAACGGTGGAAGTGGATCTGCTGTTGTGCGGCACCGTGTAACGCAGCACGTGATTTGTTCGATCATTTCGAGATTCGAGTTAGTACTTTGAGATTCGAGTTAGCATGAATCTCAAAGTGATCGAACGGACCACGTGCTGCGCTACATGATGCCGCGTAGCAGCGGATCTGGATTCGCAAACGGTCCAGTTTTTAATATTATTAATTATTAATAAATTATTATTATTAAAAATAAGAGTGAGAAACAGATAAGTTCAAAAATACGAATCACAACGCGCCACTGGTAGTGGCGCGTTTGAAACGCACCACTGCGAGTGGCGTCTTTACCAAACGCGCCACTGGCAGTGGCGCGTTTCCTTAGAACACGCCACGGCCAGTGGCGCTTTTGTTTGCTATAAATACCGATGCCTGCTCGTTCAATTCTCACAAACACAAAAACAAAAACTTCTAACTTCTTCAAAATGCTACCAGATTTAAATTATAATCCCGATGAAGAAAATTATACTGCAGAACAACCGAGCAACAATAATTTTTTGACGGAAATATTTTCAAACCAGAATGAAACCAATTCCTATCAAACCTACGATCAAACCAATTCCTATCAAACCTACGATCAAACCAATTCTTATCCAACCTACGATCAAACCAATTCCTATCCAACCTACGATCGAACCAATTCCTATCAAACCTACGATCAAACTAATTCTTATCCAACCTACGATCAAACCAATTTATATCCGTATCCAGCTATTTACAGTAACAATATAATTTATCAACAACCGAACCCAAGCGCGCACTATATAATTTTTTTGGCGGTAGTAGTAGTACTACGTCTGGCTGTAATTTAGCTGATAATATTGATGGCAGAAGTAGTGTTGATCCAATGATAATGAAATTAAGTGATGATCACGATGATCAGGATGAGCAAGATGATGGTGGTCCGTATTATTCAAATGAAGAAGAAACATGAGAGGATTACACCGAGCGAATGATTTTTTCGATCGATGAATCTGAAGATGAGGAAATTCGAGAGATGCGATACCACATTGTTAGTTACCGGACGAACTGAGAGACACCATCCCGTAGAAGCGTTAAATAATTTTGAGATGTTTAACCTTTTAGGCGCGAATGAATCTCTCTTAGGACCCGATGATGAGTTAGCTGAAAATAGAATATTTGCTTCTAAATCGGCTTTAAATTGGGTAATTTATGATTGAAGTGTTAGGAAAAACGTTCAATGTTGGATACAAGAAAGTTGTAAAACACGACTTATTATGAAATGCAAAGAAGAGAGTCGTCCTTGGAGATTATACGCTAAACATGAAGAGGGCTCGACCACAGGGAGGATCATCACAAATAAAAACCCCCACAACTGTAGAAGACCATCGAGACCGCAAACACTTACAACTCACATCTAATTTGATTGCAGGATGTGTTCGACAACATTTAAAGAAGGATCTCTCTCTAACAGTTCAACAAATCAGTATGATTATAGAAACAAAATATCCCGGTGTGGCACCAACGTACGGTAAACTTTGGCGTGGTCGAGAAAGAGCAATTGAATAATTATTTAGCACTTGGGAATGATCATATACATTGCTTCCACAAATATTGGAGGCGATTGCTCGACTACTCCAGGTATAAAATTTAAAATATTGATGTGTGATACTTCGGATAATAATGTAAAAATATTTAAATCCATAGTTTGGGCTTATGGACCGTGTATTGCAGCGTTTAAACATTTAAGGTCCGTTATAACCATTGACGCTGGATTCTTATCGGGCCGTTATAAGGGTAGATTATTGATGGCGTGTGGATACGATGCAGAGAATAAAGTCATTCCTCTAGCATTTGGAATCGTGAATGCAGAAAATGTGGACAATTGGGGTTGGTTCACGCGAATGGGTCCGTAATGAAGTGATCCAATGTAATATGAAAATATGTGTTATATCCGACCGTCATAGGGGAATAAAGGGAGTTTTTGAGCGACCACATTTGGGATGGTTTGTACAACATGGAGAGGCGGTACACCGGTATTGCATGCAACACGTCGCAGAAAATTTATATAAGGAAGCCGAAAAAACTGAAAAGAAAGAAGATAATCTGAGAGATGAAAGTAAATAAGTGGAAGCCGACAAGTATACGAGCCCACAAAGTCGTCTACGCATGTCGGCAATAAGTGACGAACCGACTCGTACGGCCTCCAATTGACATGCGTGTGCGGCAACATAATCAGCTGATCCCTCACGTACTTCACACCGACGTGTGACAGATTGAGATATCTGTTCTTATCAAGCGTCCATTTCCTATTATCAGTTCAAATTATGATTAGTGATTACACATATATTTTCATCGATTGATTGATTTTATTTTGTAATTAAATTATTACCTGCCAAAAGGCGCACAACTATCACGGTCTGGTGTACCCCACTCACTGAAAATGAATGCATCTGAGGCAGGTAATGGACGAGCGGGGGGCAAATGCGTCCAGCTCCATAACAATAACAAAAGCCACGGACCACCAATACTCCTCGTTAATCCTTGGCATGCTACATCAAGACGCCGATATAAATAACCAAGTACCGCAGCGCCCCAATTTCTTTTTCTACTGAATTGTAAATCTTCCTGTAAATTAAATATTAGTACTAAAATTATTTAATTATGAAAGATAAATTATTTTAAAATCCTCACCGTCAAAATCGACAGAAGAAACGCTCGGTACAGAGTCTCCACTGTTGTCGGGGAACATGATACACCCCGCCAACTCTAAAGCAAAACCGATCGCATATCGATCAAGACCCTGATGATCGTCTGCCTTTAGAGCGTGATCAAAGTGGGATCGTAACACTCAAAGGGAAATAGAACGTTTGCCAAATTTTATATTTAGCTTAATCATAATTTGTGAACAAAAAAAAACTAAAATTCATGTAGAGTCTAATCAATTAACTCTCATCTTTGCAAAATGCTGATATATCATCCTGCCCAAATAACTGACGGATGTATGCCGAAAAATCTCCATCAGTATATCCAGTCACCGGCTCACCAATGGTGGATAAACCCCACAGACATGTGACGTCCTAAAAAAAATATATTACTATACCATCTTTTTAATATTATAATTAAATTAATAATATTTTAGTATTTACCTCTAGAGTCACGGTCATCTCGCCAAAATTTAAGTGAAATGTGTGAGTTTCTGGCCTCCAAAACTCTATTAACGCGCTCAATAAACCCGTATCAATATTCAAGTTACGGGCCTCCGCTTCTTGCACATAAATCTCACGCAGCCTGGCGAGATGAAGAAATCACATAACTAGCAACCTACTCTGAATGTGCGAGATGTATGGTATCGTCGGACAGTGAGTGCGGAAACAAATGACATTGTTATCTCTCTGTAATTTTCATTTCATAATTAGCTTCTCATATATATGTATTTTATTATTATTTTTAAAAATATAATGTACCTCTGCCTGACTATAACGTGTCCGATGTTTGTCTTCAGGGAGATAAATTATGATATTTTCATTTCGTTGCTCGCCTGCCATTATCTAGTACAAAAAATCATTTCATAATTAATTTATAATTATTTTGTACTTCATTTTTAATCTATCTATTATATAATTAAATAATAAATAAATTCTACAATTAAAAGCCTAATTAAATATATATTATTCTATAATTAAACATATATTATTCTATAATTAAATATATATTATTCTACAATTAAAAGATTTTACAACTACATTATATTTAGATAATTATAATTTATTCTACAATTAAACCCTAATTAAATATTTATTATTCTATAATTAAATCAATAATTAATCTACAATTAAATAATTAATAAATTAATTCTACACAAATAATTAATAAATAATCTAAAATTATAATTACATAATTCTACAATTCCATAATTTAATCTATAATTAAATACTTTTTTAATTAAATAGACAATTAAATCTATAATTCATGAATAACTAAATCTATAATTAAATAATTTCACATTTAAACCTATAATTAATCTTCAATTAAATTATAATTAATATAATTTTATAATTAAATACATTTCTCTTATTTCTTCTCTCTTCTCTTCCTCTCTCTTTCTTTATTCCAATCTCTCTCTTCTCTTTCTTTTTCTCTTTTTTTCCTTCTCTTCTCTTTCTTTCTTTCTCTTCTCTTTCTTTTTCTTTTTCCTTCTGTTCTTTTATTTCTTTAGCAAGGCGCAGATAATTTGCGCGTTTGATATATATAAGAGGTAAACAGTGGCGCGTTTCATTATAATAAGAAAACGCGCCACTGGCAGTGGCGCGTTTCAGCCACGCCAGTGCCAGTGGCACGTTTCCATTCGTATATTTAAAATTCTACCGTTATCAGTCTTATTTTTAATTATATTAATTTATTAATAATTATTAATATTAAAAACTACAAACGGTCGGTTCAGTTCAAATCAAAATAAATATATATATCCCAACTTTTTTAGGTTTGTTAAATTATTAAATGAATTAAAATTTTAAAAATATCATACAAATAAATTGAAAACTGAAAATCGAATAAACCAAAATTTTATTCGGTTTATTTGATTAAATAAAAATTATATCATTTAAACACAAATAAAAATATTAAAAATCATAAAAATTGAGCAAGAAATAAATAGTTTAAATAATAAAATTAATATCTAAATAAAATATATAGAAAATAAATATATTTGAATTAACTTTGATATAATCCTTATTTAGACCAAGTAAAATAAATTTGTTTGATAAAATTTAGATTATTCGGTTTATCCAATTTTGAAAAATAAAAAACGAACCAGAACAAAAATCAAATTAGCTATAGTTTTCAACCAAATCGGAATTTTTGAACTGAAAAACTGAATCAAATAGTTTAAAATTTAATGATTCAATTCAAAACCAATTAAACCGATCCGTTTGCACATCCTTATTCACAATTGTGCAGATCTCATTTGTTTACAATTCATTGAAGAGTTCCAGTCAAATATGAATCCCATTTCAGCTCGGAAAAATCTGACCAGATAGGCTCAAACAATTTCTTCATAAATTGTACTACGGCGTAGGTGTGGCAGCCAGCCGAGCCGAACCGAACAAAAGCTCACAGATCAGTTCAATAAGCAAACAAACTTAATCGATTCGTAATTAAGTTAACTAACTAATCGAATTTACTCTTTAAAATTTATTTAATAATTAATAATACTTTTATAATGTTTATATTAAAATTTATCTAAAAATTAATAAATAACTAATAATAATATATTTCACATACATTTAATATAATAATTTAGTACATATTATACTATAAATTATTTAATATATCAAAAGTTCAGAATAAAATAATAAATATCAAATAGTTCAACAAGTCGAGTCAGTTTAAACTCAAATTCGAGTCATGAATTTAACAAGCTGATTAATTAACGATTTGATCCATTATCGAACAAGTCAATAACAAATCGATTGCAAATGAATAACGAGCAAGTCTTGAGCTGGTATTTGCCGGCCCTAGCTTTTAACCCCCTCAAGTGCATTTCAGTTTAGAGGTATAACGTGCTGTAGTGTAGCGTGGAAAATGTGAAGGGGGGGTTTGCTAGTTTGCCTTGGATGATTGAATTTTGTCAATGGGAGTCTGAAAAGCTCACAAACATTTCCTCAAAAAAGTCATTACAAACGCTAAAAGACAAAAAGGCATTGCGAGTAGGGTAGCTGCATGTCTCCTAATCGGATTTGTTTGCCAACGTCTCAAGCCTGACATAATTAAAGACCTCCCTCCTCGATCTACATGTGAAACAAGTTTATTTTGCAATAACAACCTCATGGTTAAAAGTTATGGTGTGAACCTCATGAACTTAGAGATTTTTTTAATATACGATGTCAGTATATATGGCCCACGCCTTGTATGAGTAGGGTTGTAAACGAGCCAAGTCGAATCAAGCTCGTACTTAGCTTATAAACTTAATGAGTTGAAAATGCAAAAAACAATTTTAAACACTTAATTGTTTTGTAGTAAATTATAATTTAGTATTTGTGTGTTTACTATTTTATTTTATTTTGAAAAAAATGACATTATCATTTGTCACTAAATTAAATTATAATCATTTTTTGATCTAGCGGATAATGTCATCTCTATGGAAGGTAGTGAGTTCGAAAATCAGATAATATGTCTTTTATATTTATTACTTAAATAGTTTAGAATCTCATATCTATTAATAAAATAAAATAGTAATAACACACAAATATGTAAAATGTATGTAAACAGATACTCAAAACATTCTGCCATCGGATATTAGATGGCATGCCACCTTCATAAATGGCGTAAACAGATCCGATAGATGAATAATGGTTAAACCGATATATTGTTAAGCGGGGAGAGGATTTTAATATGGGAAGGATCACTTGATTTTGACAATTTTGATAATGGATCTTCAAATAAATAACGTATTAAGTTAATGAGTTAACTGAACTGCCTCGTTAAAACTTATTTAATAGTTCATAATATTTTTTAATATTTTATATCAAAATTTATATAAATTAATAAAATAATTAATAATAATATATTTCATACAAATTTGATATAATAATTTAAGTACATATCATACTATAAATCACTTATTATACTAAAAATTCATAATATAAGTATAATGACGTATCATGACGTATCAAAGTTGTCAGGATACTCTGATACGCTAGCTAAAGTATCGCACGCGAATCGCATCCGCACCCATATCAGATACTTATACGATATAGGATATGTTACTGTTTTGCTGAATCTGGACAACACTGCAATCAGTGCATTGAAAAAAAGTGTGACATTGGATTCAAATTCACTCGGTTATACCTTATTCTTAGGCCTACAGCCCGTCGATACGACACTTAAAGGTCGCGGCGTCGTTCATAATTATCCAAGGCTAGAGTAAAACGGCACAAACTCAAAGTTTGCACGTGTTATCCTATATTATTATACAGAATTATGTAAATTTGTATAGTTTATAATAGATATTTGTATAGTTCAAAGATATTGTTGAAATTAAAGTAAGGATATATTTTTTAAGATTTTTTTCCAAATGTAATGTATTTTTGTTAGTTATTTGTATAATTTGTGATAATATTAAATTTAAGTTAATAATTAAAGTGTAGTGGAGGACGGGATAAGATTGGACTGGGCTTGTAGAAAATATAAGAAGATAGAATCCAATCATTAATTTTAAACTCTAATCACTTCATTTGGGAGAGGGATAACTGGTTCATAAAATTATCACCACCTCTGTTCTCATGGGTGATAATGCCAGGATAGTTCGGTCTCTGAGATTGAGAACGAGATTTGGATCACTATTTTAACCTGTCCATTGACATCGCTGTGAATCTGATTTTGATTATATATAAAAGGATTTGGACGATCCTACCCTACTTTATTATACACAACAATGAATATTTTTATATATTTCTTTATAATAATTATTATATTTTGAAGATATTATTGAATTTAAAATAATGGTTATTTTTTTCTGATAAATTTAGTATAGAGTTCCAAATGTTGTGTACTTTTTATCAGTTATTTGTATAATTTTTACAATAATATTAAATTTAAATTAAGAATTGAAGTGTAGTGTTCTTCAATTTTAACCAAGATCAACTAGTGAACAGCCTCTGGCCGTTAATAATAAATGTGTCTTTTTTTTTTCAAATCTAAATATATTATAAAATAATAGCTGTATGCTTCTATACTGTGTTATACATTGTTAAAAGGTCCATTTTCTTAATACATTTAAGCTGCCATAATATTTCCACAACAATTTAAATCAGTACACATTAATGATATGAAGTGCCACGGAAATATGACACCCTATTTTCTTTCAGAATAAAAAGTTGAGAATTTATGCGATAAATCAGGTCTAAGAAAACACAGAGAATACCGCAAAGTAACCAAAACTATCTTCAAATGTGTCTTTGAAAAAAAAGAAAAAAATAAATTAAAATAAAATCAAACTGAATATCAATATTTGCATTTTTAATTCGCTGTTAGTAAGATAATTTAAAAAAATCATCAATGCAAACTATGTTAACACAGTATTTAAAAAAATTATCACTGAAGATAAATTAAATTCTTAGATGCTTTATATATGTCTTTTATATTTATTACTTAAATAGTTTAGATTCTCATATCTATTAATAAAATAAAATAGTAATAACACACAAATATGTAAAATGTATGTAAACAGATAATCAAAACATTCAATTCAAGAAATCAGTAAAATAAGAATATCAATATAGACGTCTTCAACTTGATACTCCCAGTCTATCTGCCATCGAATATTAGATGGCATGCCACCTTCATACATGGCGTAAACAGATCCGATAGATGAATAATGGTTAAACCGATATATTGTTAAGCGGGGAGAGGATTTTAATATGGGAAGGGATCATTTGATTTTGATAATTTTGATAATGGATCTTTAAATAAATATAAAAAAATTTAAAAATAGAAAAAAATATATAGATATATTCTTCTACTTATAAATTGATGGTGATTAAAATTTTATATAGTTTCATAACTATTTGATAGTCCATTAAAGATCATAAAACTTTTTAATTATAAGCCATATAGTTTCATTACACTTTTATTCAGATATATTACATATGCAGCAATATTATTCTCACATCATCAACAATAGCAATGGCATGTTTGTCCATCTTTTTTGCAATATCCTCCTTTTTCACAACCTTGGAGGCACCAATTTGAGCATGTATCATTTTGTTTTGCAGGGTTGCATTTGGCATTATTATTCCATTTGTGATAGTCATTGCAACAAGCTTGAGCCGAAACACCTAAATACACGCATATTTAAAATTGTAAATAAATTAACATGTCTGCTGCAACAATACAAATATATATTTCTTTATAATGAAATGTACAAGTTAGAATTTTGAATTCAGCTAGACCATGAACCTTGTTGGCTCCAAATTTTTATTTCACATATAAATAGCATTGTCTCAGTCAAACACATTAGTTATTATTTCGATACTAATGCATAATTTAACAAAGGTTGTGTGTTTATTAGTAGCTTTTGATGATTTTGTCAATATATATAGATGACCAATAATATAGAGGAGTAGATTCACAATGCACACGAAATTAACAAAATGGCATGTGTCTTTATAGGTGCAATTAGAAATATGTTGTACAAAAAAATACAATACAATATTGTATATCTTACTTGGTAAATTTATCATTCCCACAAGCAGACAAAGGCAGAAAAAAATAGCAACTCTCGACTGATTCATTTTTGTTTTTATTTTTTTGAAATGAATTGTTTATTCTACGCATGCGTCTCTTCGATAAATATATTTGGATTGATAAAACAGAAAGGAAGAAAGTTGTTGTTGATGAGAAGTAATGATCTGTAATGAAAATATAATTTACTATTTTCTTCTTTTCTCGTTTGGTTGTTGTTGTTGTTGTTGTATTATCACTACAACTTGATTTGTTACTATTTTTTTTAATTTTTCTAAATTAAACACATTTAAAAATAGTTTACATTTCTTATGTAATCCGGCCCGCTAAAATTCTCTTGTATTATTTTTCATCAATTGTTATATTTCTTAATAGTTAATTTGTCATATAGCACTATGGTTGATAGTAGGGATCCCTATCCTCTGACGTGCTTGATTGAGTTGTAAGTTATAATTATTATAGTTTAAGCATACAAAATAAAAATTGTTTTTTTGAAAGCAACTAATATTGTTGTCGCCGTGATATTTTAATTCAAATTTCCCTTTTAAGTATATTGTTTCCTGTTTGATTTATTTATACATATGCTCTTAATTTTTGACCTTTTAATTAATTTATTTAAAAAAACATTACTAAGAGAAGCTTAGACAAATCCTAAAATCACACTTAAATTGAACAAATTAATCTATAAAATAAATATTGTATATATATATTTTTTTTGTTTGAGCTGAAAATATTGTTAAATTTTGTCAACTCATTATTAATGGATCTCAATTAAAAAAAGGATCGCTTAACAATCTTAACAGAGATGACAATTTTATAAAATACTTAAACAAATGCAAAATCATGTAGTTTTAACTGCAAATGGCAACATGTTTATTTATGTAAAGACAATAAAAAGCTTGACGATAAAACTAAAGTAAAGTATATAAATTCATCAAGAAAAAAACTAAAATTGATTTATAATGTATAAAAAATTTTAAAACATCAATAAGACTAATTTCTTATCTATCTTTAGTATATTTCAACCTTATTTATCTAACTATGATCATATATTCACACTAATAATGGATCTGTTCATGGTTGATACTGACACCGATGAGTACACCGAATCAAGTGATAGTGAAGAGCATAGGAAAACCTTTTTGGTGACCACAAACTTGTGCAGATCTATTGGATCTCCTCGCTGTCCCATGTTTGTGGAAATTGCAAGACAGACCCTTCCCCAGCCTCCTTACAAGAACCGAACAACCTTAAGTTGCTATCCTGCTTCCAGTATGCAAATTGGCAGCACCCAACTCTCGTTCTCAAATTCTTAAGCGGCCTCTATACGGTCTGTACTCAATAGAGTTTAAAATTGAAGACTTGGTCGACTAGATACAAGGGGGGAAGCATTCGGCGTCGCCTGTCGTGCAGTTGACAGCATTTAATTTTGGGAAACAAAAACAACAGGAATAATTAAATGCGAACCTCAAAACGTGAAACTTGAGCCGAGGCCCAAGGGAATCATTTTTTTATGGAGAGAACCTAGTTTGGTATGAATTTACATCTCTGCAATTTGTAAATTTTACAGTATTATTCAGATTGAACATTAAATGATTCCTTCTAAATTTAAATATTATCTGTAATATTATTCCCTAATCGTAATATTGTTTATAATATAAAAACATTCACTATATGTTTATAATACTATAGAGAATATACACTCGTTTGACATAACTGTATAGGACTATAGGAGGCCCTCTATAAGGAGGCAGTTTTTTTTATATATATAATAATTATATTATTAATAATAAGAGTGATAAAAATAAAATTTAAAATCTATGAATGACAGCGTACCACTGGTAGTGGAGTGAAGCAAACGCGCCACTGCTAATGGCGTATTTGTGTACAACAGTCTAAACGCGATACTGTTAGTGACGCATTTGCTCTTGCTCATCTGATCACAATTTCATTACCGCCACCAAAGATGCCACTGACAGTGACGGAAAAAAAAAACCATTCGTAGAAGATACCACTGGCAGTGTCGGAAAAAAAATATCATTCATAGATTTCAAATTTTGCTTTTATCACTATTATTATTATTAATATAATTATTATAATTATTATATATAAAAAATATCTGATAAGGAGGGTATGGGCCAATGCTAATTTTTGATACCATGCGCCGTGTCCTGTGTGTAATTTGTTAATTTCCAACTTTTTTCCATGCTGCTCTGTTTTCTCCTCCAACAACAACATCGACGACAGCGATCGGTGCCGATTGTATTTACCTTTTTAATTGACAAGGTGTCAATGTTTGCGCAACAGGAAATTATCAACCAATTTGAAAAGTATTTGATCTTTGGTATATGCTGTGACAAATGTTGACACGATTTCATTCTCTTTTAATAAATATAACGGACTGGGTCATCTCAGTGCCGGACAAGAATTATTTAAGCGTCAACTACCAAATCCTTCAATTTTTTTTTTTTGTCCCAAATCATCAATTGGGCTATTTGTTAATATAACTAAAGTTTCAGATTGCCTTGGTAATTTAAAAATATACTACACGGTCGAATTTAGTATGGTTATAACTTTCATCGCAGCTGAATTACGGGCAAAAATATAAACCATGTTAATGGTTAATGTTATGTACTTCACATAGCTAGGACGACTATTTTATATAGTAACTAATATTGGTGTCAAATGATATAATTAGTAGTTAGTAACATTACATTGATAGAATATTAAGTCCTAATAAAGGAGGCAATTTTTTTTATAAGACATCAATGATGGCACTAGTCAATGACCACAAAAAATCATTTGGCAGGTGCAGAGAATATACATTAAGAGAGTAAAATACAAAACCTTTTTAGAACAATATCAATACGACAATAAGTAGTATGATAAACTAACGACTGCGATTGATTTTGTGCGTAATTTTTTTTTTTCGAAAAATGGTAGTTACCACATGTTTTAATTAAGAAACAAAGGAGTCGAATATATTAACCAATTTGTGAGCTCGTTAATCAATTAAATACTAAGTTTTAAAAGTTACTAGAAATTATTAACACTAGGTTGTTTTTCAGGCTCCACTATAAAAAATATTGCATATATAAAAATTAAATATTTAAAATGAGAATAATTCTGAATAATATTTTTTGTTAAGCAAATTTCAAACACATATATCTTTTCAAAATATAGTAAAAATATTTATAATGATAAATATTTAAATTAGCTATATAATAATTCATTATAAAGAATACAAAGAGTTATAAGGCTTTAAATCAAAGATAGCATATGTTATCATGTGTTGTATTCATTATTATATAAAAAATAGCTATATAGATTTTTTTTATATATCAGACCTCTTTCTTTGCAATAGCATGTGTTCTATCATATGAAGTCATGTGTCAGCGTCAAAATCAAAGATATCTTCGTTGGAAGGTCGCCATGAAAACCGAGTTTTCACACTTTGTTACAAACTTACAAAAGCGAAAATGCCAATTAAATGCGCCAAAAAATGAATGAAACAGAGAATTTTCAGTACGGCAATATTTATTAAATACAAGCAACACAAATTGAATAGGTATTAGGTAGCGTGTAATAATCGTTACTGTATTATTTTTCAAATTTCTTGCTAACATAGATTGACTCAATGTGCCATTAAAGACCAAGTCGCGATGCCATGTCTCTGCCGGGAGGAAGGGGGCAAAATTTCTTAACTTCGTAAAATGACATTTATATTTTTCAATGAAAACAAAAACTACATGATGATTGATGCCTTTTTTTCGCAATGTATCAGTTTCTGACTTAATTTCTTATTTTTTGCAGTTGTGAAGTTTAAATGAAATAATTTGGTACAAATTTAAGGTATTATATCTCAAATTCATAGATATATAAATATAATATATATATATATATATATATATATATATATATATATATATAGAGAGATTTGTCTAACATATTTCCGTTAGCATTTCAACCCGAAATGCTAATGAATTAAAATTTATTTTTTCATACTCAAAATTTTAATTTAAGTAGCTCAATAAAATCTTTATATCATAATCTTATGATATACTAATTTTAATCGTGCTTGAAATTAATTTATTATACTTAATGATTTTTAGAAAGTAATTTTTTTGACATACAATTTTTATTATTTTTCAAAGCTATCTTTAAAAATCATTAAGCATAGTAAACTAACTCCAAACACGATAAAATAGTATTCTATAAGATTATAATATAAAGATTTTATTGAGCTATTTAAATTAAAGTTTTAAATATGAAAAATTAAAATTTGACTCATTATCATTTTGATTGAAATACTAATAGAAGCATGTTAGACAAACTATATATATATATATGTATATATATATATATTGAGAGAAATAAAAGGGGGAGAGGTATAGAGATTTTCATATATAATATATTCTTCGGTGGAGGGCTCAGTCCTCAATAAGCTCCACACTACTTATATGATAGTATATTTGAGATCAAATTGGTATTATGTTCTGAATATAATATCTGTTATGAAATTATATGATAAGAAAATCTAAGATGAACTTCAAACCTTTATATAACAAAACTTATGTGTTTAAGTATGATATATTAGTTGACAAATATTAGTTGATGAGTAAAGATAGTGTGAGCTTAAATTTACGAAGATTTTTTATGAATTTAATTTAAAAAGTATATCAAATTATTTTTTAATTTTAATTTATCATGTTCATTAAATTTTTTTATATGAAAATCTTATATGATACAAATAATTAATGTTTGTACATTATTTATAAAAATTAAAAATGATGACTTAAAAAAATCAAAACATCTCAAATTTTTGTATCCCACAATATTTTCATATGAAAAATTTAATAAGTATGATAAATTAAAATTTAAAAATAATTTAATATATATTTTTTGAGTTAATCTCATGAAAAATTGCCGTGAGTTTAAATTCATGATATCTTTACTTGACATAATTTATTGCTTACCGATTAAGTACTAGTAAAAGTAAAATTTATTCTTTCAAGCTGCATAACAAATTTTGAAGCAATTACATATTTAGTTTTGTTGTTTGTAAGTTGTAACAGTGCGTAGTCGATATAATTTATTTTTAAGTATTTATCTACTTGAGATGTCGTAATTGTACTTCAAATTACAGTCAAAATTTCAGCAATCTCCGCAGTCAGCACTTTTTTTATTCTTGAAGGAGTACTAAAGAAGGAATTAATTTCTTCTTCTTTGTTATTTTGTTCAATCAAATCTCACGTTTTTCGCTGACTGCTGTCTATCCACAATTCCACACAAAACCAGCGCCACCAGAGAATTTTATTGAAAATTTTGATGCATCTAGAACCACCATAAAAGCATTATTTCGCAACCGATGGTTTCGTCAACCGATGGTTTCGTCATCCTCTTCCTCTTCCTCGGACTATGCACTATTTGTGTAGTAGTTTGTTACTTGATAACAAAGAACAAACGACTACACAAATAAATACGGATATTGTTACATAATTAAAAAAGAAGCATAGTGGACCTGATTCAAAACACGTGGTGATTCCTCCAACTTGCCGACTTAAACAAATTGATAGAAGGTGAGGGGTGGCCCCACTCGACTGAGACACAAAAACAACTTGAATTCCTCCTCCCGATTCGATAAATATCCCCTGCTTTACGAAACCTCCTCTGTTTTGCATCCTTCCCAGAGCAGACACTTGTCAACATTTTGTGATCCAAAACAATAACAATTATGTTATCGGAGAATTGAACTCTTCCTACAATATTCTGAAGGGTGGGATCACTTAATAATGAGTTATGTTGACAATATTAATAATATATTATTAAATAAATATAAAAATCTTAAAGCTAGAAAAACAGTTTAGAGATATATTTTTTTATTTATAGATTAATAATATTTTAAATTTTATATAATTTTATTATCATTTGGTAGTTCATCAAAAATCATCAAATTTTATATAATTTATAATGATTACAATTTAACAATTTTTGATAAATTATCAAATAATAATGAAATTATATTAAATCTGAAACACTATCAATATATAAGTAGAAAACAAATTAATATTTTTTTAATATTGATTTAAGAGTTCAAGAGATCCCACCCTAATCTAAATGCAGATAAAGCAATTCTGGAGTTTGCAGTATATTATGAAGTATTAAATATTTAAAAATGATAGATTCCACTCACAAACTCCGACGATAAAGGTTTTTAAATATTAATATCTAAAAAACTTTTTTATTTTTATTGAAAAACAATGTTGCAACAGAATTCTTCTTCTTTTGCTGATATGTTATGGGAATATTTGTCATCAAGACCTCCGTGACTGACGACAAGGTTAATTTAACATTCCTTCACATCTACATGTTGGCGATATTCTCCATAAAAAATGATAAAAAGATAAATAATGAATTATAAAATTAGCGACAATTTATTATATGACAAGTATCGCAAAAAAGTTCATTAAAACCTAAATGAAGGGGGTATCAATGTGAAAAAATATTCAATGACTTTTAGGACGCGCATATGGATTTTGAAAATATATCTTTTTTTGTATTTACATTTGGATCTTGCATAATCTAAATTCTAGTTAAAAAAAGATGATTAAGTTTTTAACAGCAAAAAATATAATACAACAAAAATATCTTTTTTAGCAAACTATATAATCATAATTAAAATGATTAGATTAGTCTCATTTCACTTTACATTTATTTGTACCATTATATTTTGTTTATTTGAGAAATTGAAATATATGCATTTGAAAAAAAAAATACCATGATGGACAAAAAAAAGTTTAGATTGGTCATTGGCAATTTGATACTAGTCTAATATGAGTAGGGATGGCAATGGACCTGATATGCGATTTATTTATCAATTCCAAAGCCTGACTTGTCCTTCAAAATCCATGGCATGTCCCGTCTTGCTCATGTCAATGGACCTAAAATCACAAGCACAACTCTCCCGAAGAACATTCGATTCCAACTCCGTCCGATCCTTTTTGACTGATAATTTCTTATTTAATTATTTGTTTACCTCATTTTAATATAATTTTTATATGAATTTAGATAATACAAATAGATTAAATAAAATCAAATAAAAATTACATCTAAAACAAGAAAATCATACTTATTTAATACAAAAAATTAAGAAACTTATATTAAAACATGAAATCATACTTATTTAGTATAAAAAAAATATTTTTATTGATATTCCGGGATGGACGGATGGGTCTAACCTCAAGCCTATATCCGATCCGGTTCTGATCTACCCATTCATTCTCCGGGCCGGGCAGATATGACAGACATCATTCTAAATTTCCATCCTTAGATATGAGGTTTGTTTGTTTACTGATGATAATGAGTTTTACATGTTAAATTTGTTATTCTAAGTGTAGTTATGATGCACATTAATTGATTTATTATACCCGCTTATATATTGGTTGTATTATGCAAGTTAACTATCGCAACATTTATACATGTTAGCTTGTGTATGCTTATTGTTTGCTTTTTATTATGCAGTAAGTGCATCAAAAGTTGAGAAGGCATGGAATTTATGACTATATGAGAGTGGAGGTGCGACTCATGTGGACAAGTCGCCTATCAACTCCCATATCGATTATCACTCAATAAGTACTATATAAACTCTATTTTTCAATTTTAGTTTTATATAGATTTATCATTATTTTTTGTTATAATTTTACGTCCTTAATGTATTAAAACGGTACTATAGACACGTTACCAACTTTTGCATCCTAAAGTAATTAGAAGGATCAATAGAAATTAGAAAATTAATCAAGATAACTCCATACAAAAATAGAAAACTTAAGAGCTTTCTATTTAAGATATGATGAAATATATTTATGATAATTTTACTAATTATCACTCAATAGTTGTTATATAATCTCTATTTTTTTTTGGCAATTTCCCATTATTGATAGTAATCTATTATTATAAATTTAATGTTTTATAGTATACTAGCATAGAACTTGTCCGTTGTACAGACCATCTTAATTTTAAAATATTTATATCTAACATTATTTTTATTATAATTAAATAATATATTTTACATAAATCTATACTATATTATAAAATTATTTCACTATTTTATCAGATAATGTATAAAATATAATAATTTTTTTTACTCATAAATTTTTTCTAAGAGTAAAGTTGTACAATATATAGTTTTTTTTTTATAATAAACTTTAATAATAGTTGATGTTTAGTTTATTTGATATAACATTTTTTAGACCTCCTATGAATGTATGATAAAAATAATAAATAAAATGAAGAGAAAAATGAATTTGACTGAAATTTAAATCGTTACTTTTATAAAATCAATCTATCTCAATAGTAAATTGAGTATAAATATTTTGTTAATTACATATTATTTGATAACATTATTGGACAAGTCCAATTCACGCTCTTTATAATATAATATAGATTACAAGCTACATGGTACTTTAGAAATATTACTAATTTGGTAAAGTTCTAACTCCTGAAGTTAACAATTGCTCAAAATCCTAAAATGATAATATTTAATAAATTAGCATTATAAGTTAGTTTGCAAGAGATATTTAGATGTTCTTACAAACCAAATTTTAAAAGGAAGAAAAAAAAGTTAGCTATATAGCCTCAGTGAAAAAGACTAATTCAACGCCATAGTCATGCTCTGTGAGGTACTGTGTGATTTTTTATTATGAACCGTCGATCACCGAACAACGATCTTGATTTAACACTAATAAATCTTCATGTATCAAAATTCATATTTAAATTTTTCATAACCATTTAGATTAAAACGTGTTGTCCTAATCTCTCAACAAACTTGCTCTGGAAACTCAATTGAGCTGACAAGAAAATAACATTGCTCTGGAAACTCAATAAAGCTGACAACAAAATAAACAAACTAGGGCTCACTGAAAAGTACAATTAATAATCTGAAAGAATAAAATTAATAAAAAAAATGAAAATTACGTGTCAATTGATTAGTTATAGTTTCTTGTGCAAACACTTTTATGCAAAGAGTTCGGTTCACTACTCTTAAAATAGTAAAAAATAAGAATAATTTTTTTATTCTGATAAATAATTTATCAAATAAATTTTAGACTAATAAAAAAATATGAAAGAGTGTAAAATTGGTATACTATATTATAGATGGTATACCAATTTAACTATGGTAGAATAGTGACTAACATTTTATTATTATATTATTATATTATGATTATAATTTATTATTATTATTATGATTATAATTATAATAATTTATTATTATTATTATTATTATTATATCATTATTACTACTAATATTAGTATTATAATATTATGATTATTATTATATTATCATCACTGTTATGATAATGATTATGATATTATTAGAGTGAGATTACGGTGCATTGCAATGCATGGATGCACCCGTGCGTTGCCTCAAAATCTCATATTTTTAATAAAATATAGCCGATCCGAACCGCTTAATATAATCTCCATATCAAACTCTGTTATCTAGCCAAAATTTACCTTTTTAATTTTTTTTTTGCAATTTTTTCGGATGACGAAAAGGTTATTTGATTAAAATTTTTGGACCGTCCAAAAATGATAATTTCTCTTCATCCGGAAAAATAACAAAAAAATCACAAAAATATATAATTTGGCTAGCTAACAGAGTTTGATATAAAAATCATATTGAGTGATTCAGATCGGCCATATTTTACTTAAAACTAGAGATTTATGGCATGCACAGGTGCATTCGTGCATTGTAATGCATCATAGCCACTCTTATTATTATTATAATATTGCCATCATTATTAGTATATTATCATTATGATTATTATTTTATAATAATTATTATAAAATATTAATATATTTTGATTATGATAATTAATATTATTTTATTATTATAATTAATATCATTTTATTATCATTATCATCATCATTATTATTATCATAATTATTACTACTTTAACTATTCTAATTAATAATTATTAAACGATATTTTCACACTTTCAAATTATCAAAAATATTAATCTTCTAAAATAATACTATTTTAACCTTCTTTTAAAATTATCATTCTTTCAAAATAATTTTTTAATTTGCACCCTTAAAAATTGGACCAGGGTGCATGACAGCACACGAGCATAACATTATATTATTTATAAATAGCCCGCATTAAATTAAAGGAAACAATAGCCGCATGAATTATCATTGCCAGTACAACTTGACAACTTGTTTTTATCAAAAAAGAAGAAGAGACCGAAAAACTTGACAACTTGCAATTGCTTTGAAGTTTTGTAATTACCATTTATCAAGGACGGACCAAAGTTTGAGTCACATGCCACGATTTAATATAATAATAATAAATTATATTTTATTAAAGCTGATACAATGACCCTGCATTTGTCCCTCTATCTCTGCTGCTGTAAATGACAGACGAGCCCCACCGGCTTTTGACTTTAAGGGGTCTCTTTTCCATGAAAGTGGGGGAAATAGAGGGGCCAAAGTTTGGCGCACCGTATTTTTTTTGTATTTTATTTGGCTATTCTTTATCAGAATTCACAAGTTTGCCACCCGTGGGCCCCAGCGCGGCTCAACCCCACTGCCCGCCTGCTGCTCCGGAAAAAGAAAAGGATAAAGAAATAAAAAAATAAAAAGAAAATTAGAAAAGTAGTCCTCCCTCAAGAAAAACGTGCTCTAAAACCGCGTTTGCTTTGAATTATTCTTCGCACTTAATAGTTTATAAACTTCAGGGAAAGACCAACCCAAACCCAAAAACGAATACCAAACACAAGAGAAAGAGAAGGAAAGCGGAAGCAGAATTGCAGCAAAACGACTTGCATGAAAATGACGACCAGACCAGGAGAGAAAACAAGCTTTGCTCTTGCATGCGGCCTTCTCAGCCAGATCTTGAAGGAGAAAGGCAACACTCTAAATCTAAACCTAGGTAAGATGCTGATAGATGCTAAATTAATTTATCTTTTCTCCAATTTTCCATTTGAACAGATGCTAATCTTAATCTATTTTGAACTTTCTTCAAATAGGAATGAGCGAGGCGTACCAAAGGCCGACCACAATGCTTCTCTTGCCAGGAGCAGAGGTGGAAACGGAAACGAAAATCGAGGAAAATGCAAATGCTTTTGGTTCTGTTTCAAGTAGAAATGAAATGGAATTGTTTCCTCAAAGTGCTGGCTTGAAGGCGAGCAATGGTTCAGAGAAGAAACCAGCAAAGGAAGCCGAGAAATTGCCATTAACTATATTTTACGGGGGAAGAGTTCTAGTTTTTGATAATTACCCAGCCGAAAAGGTGGAGGAACTGATGAATTTCGCGAGCAAGGGAAGCTCCACTTCCTGCAACTCCACTTACGTGCCCCCTACTTCCTCTTCCTCTCAGATTTCGGTCACCGATCAATCTACTGTTCCATCTAGCACTGTTCCATTAACCACTGCTAAGATTCAAGCTTCAAAGCCAACTCAAGCTGGATTATCTGGTGAGTATTCAAAAAAAAAAATTATACATGGTACATGTGGTTATAAATAAGTACATAGTTGTATAGAGTTTTGTTCTAAATAAATTTTGTTCCTTATCCTCAGATCTACCAATAATGAGAAAGGCATCTCTTCAACGATTCTTGGAGAAGAGAAAGGATCGGTGAGTATTTATCTACAAATTATTTATTGAGAATAGCAGACGTACTATTTATTTTGGCTAACACAGGTACTGATATGAAAACATATTTTTTGTTCTATTTCCAGGATGAATGCAAAGGCTCCGTACCAGCAGTTTTGTGCTAATAAAAATGAAACATTTGCTCCAAAGAAAGAGAAGGTTGAAGAATTATGGCTTGGTCCCGGCCCAAAAGTGTGAAAGCCTCCTAGAGCACAACTTATTTGATACCTGTAATTTTGGGATTAATTGATATTGTTAATTTTACTTTTTTTTTTTTTTTTTTTTTACCGAAATTACAGTAGAACATTTTGGGTTCAGAAAAAAGTTCCTGAACAAGCAGAAAGGACCGGATCTGACTATTTGTGAGTGAGGAATGGTTGCAATACTGATTGCAACAAATTTTGATGGATGGTTGGGGCAAATCTTGTAAATTCCTGAGAACATATTTGACTCTATAAATTGTTAATTAGTTTTTGGATAATGCATCTCTATTCCAGTGGACCTGATTATGGATTTTTCTTTATCATTTTGATATAATTTTTTTTTTGAAAAATACTACTATTCATCTGTTTCATTTGAAACTGTCAGTGGGTATCACAAACCCAAGGGAAGTAGAGATTTGATCTCACTCAACCTAATCATTTTGTTATTTTAGATTTGATCTCACTCAACCTAAATGCATGTATCAATCTTCTTCCATGGTGTAATCATTTTTGTTATTTTATAGAAAGCTTGTTTTAAAGATTATAATATTTTGACACACTTGTTGAGTTCATGTGTAAAGAAAAAGCTAATAATTCAAACCATTGTGCAAATATTCTGTTTTCACAAGGAACCTATATACTTCTAGTTTTCAAACTTCTTTTTCCTGTATTTTGTGATTCTTGGGTCTGGTTGTACAACCTGGGATTCTATACCCCTATAAATTAGTAGTGATTCAACATTAGAGTAAACAATCAGGAGCATCTTCTCATACATTCACACGCTTTTATCAGGATTTGTGAAAAGAAATATTTTAATTCATTACGAAATTAATTAATTTGGCAATATTTTTTTGAATATGTTAATTATTCTCTACTATTTCCTTGACCTCTCAACTTTACCCTCGATGTGTTAAGTAAAAAACGGTGCAATTACGAAAACCAAAAAACCAATTCTAGCTATTGGGTTGGTATCAAGCAAGAATATTTTAGTTATCATGTCTTTTATTACCAAGGTATATAATTATACAAATAATGCGAGAAGACTTGACTTCACATTTGACTCCTCTCACTCGAGTGCTAAAGATAGATCCTCTACAGTAGGAATAAAATCATCTCTAAATTATTTTCAAGTTATTTCACAATTAAAGAAAGCCGTGTGTGGTGGGCCTGTTATATCCAACGGTACACTTCTAAAGAGAGCCGCGGAAATACCGTGTGATTTTGGTATTTCAAGTGAACTTCCGTAACTTCTGCCCCCAAAAAATGTAATAATCAACTGTGCAAATTGTCCTTTTATTTTTCTTTGTAAAGAAAAAGACTAGAGAGGCCTCGACTTCAACGACTCACCAATACCAAAACCGCGTGCGAGAAAAGTACAATTAATATCAAACAAAACAAGGACCATTATTTGTTTTTTTATGTAATACAATATTTGAAGATATTCATTAAACCCATTTTGTAAAAGAAATTGAGAAATAAACTAGAGCCGCCTGTGATCAGGGAGCTCAAAAAAGTTGCAAAAATATGTCTTTGTTTCTAAGTTTTGTTCAAAATAATTATGTAGTCACGTTTAATCCTGAAATTATATTTCGCCCTATTGTATATTTTTGGTCGTCTAGTGTTCTGGCATAGCAAAATTGGAAAAACCTCAAAATCCTCAGTGGAGTGTATCTGTTAGTCTTGTTAGGATTGAGAGAGCATGAATATTTATTTTAGTTATGGAAATATTAAGCATTCCGACACCATCAGTTCCGTACTTTGTTAATCCTAATTACTCATTTATTAATTAAGAATACATAATTGTTAACAACAAAAATTTACATTTTTTCCTATAGAAATGTGTAGAAAAATTAATCCCTATTAGCTAACATTCATTTATATATTCTGAATTTACAAATAAATAATTATGATTAATAGATAAGCATCAGGACATTCTAGAAAATGAGCGGCGCTGTTTAGTTATTCGAGGATTTGCATCAATTAACAGTTTCCCAAATAGATAGTGCCATGTTGTTGTCATATGTGTGTGCTTCACGTGAAGATAGATAAAGGAGGGAAAGTGTGAGGAGAAAAGAGAATTTAAGAGGAAAAATAAAAATATATATATAAGTAAATTATACAAATGATTTTTGAAGTATCACTCATTTATCATTTTGATCCTTAAATATTTAAAAATATAATTTTGATTCCTAAAGTATGATTTTAGTTCTAAAAATTTTAAATATATCATTTAGTCCTTGAAGTTTTTAATTTCTATAAAATTAGTCCTACACTTATAATTAATTAAAAAATAATAATTTCATCTGTCATAGCATTAATTTCAGTGTTGTAACTAGTGATAGTAAACAAACAACACATATAATGTATAAACAAATAACATATTCATGATATCAAATACGCTTAATTTAATATTAATTTTAATGTTCGTGTTATCAATATTAATTAAAAATAATATATAAAATATGTTTTCATAATGATCACAATATTGTTATATGATAGGGAAGCAAAAATGGATATACATTTATTTTTAACTGATGATACTGATAAAGTAAATAGTTATGAATAAAAAAAATAAAAACCCAGATGATCAGCAAGTGGTACTTTAATGATTAGAATTCTGTTTCTAAAAATTTAAGAACTAAAATAACAATAAATTAATACTCTAAGGACTAAATTGGAATAGTTGAAACTTTAAGAACCAGTGATACTTTTATAACTTATAACCAATTATATAATTTATTCAAAGAACGCGAGCTCCAAATACTAACTTAATAGTTTTTGCGTATTTAAGAAGAGATACAAGAAAGCAACATTAAGATAATTAAATTATGTAAACTGAAAACAACTAGTGCCTCCCAAAAAGGACCGTTAGAAATTTAGATCAGATCCATAGGCCAAATTTGTAATTGGCTCGAGAGTTTAACAAGTCGAGCTAGTATTGTTAACTACTTTGATTTCAATTCAAAAGTATTATTCATTTAATAATTAATAATATTTTACGCAAATATATCATATCAAAATGCACAAAAATCAAGAAAAAAAAACTAATATCAACAAATATTTATACTTATGCATTACACTAATTTAATACATATCAAACTATAATTATGTTGTATATTAAAAATCCACAATTGAACTGAATCAAGTTCAAGAGCAATTTATTAACTTAATGAACCTCTTGTGTTAGATCCGGACCCATTTGGCTTTCCACCCATATCACAAGTGATGGCATATAATCCCATCATCTTCATATCTAGGTTTCTTTATTATAGTGGGAGAGCGCTTGCTTATAACTTATAAGCTTGAGAGAATGAGAGTTGAGTGATGGTTTGGATTTAGCTATTGTATATAAATTTCGTATTTCCTCCTTGATAATAATGAAATTTGTCAGTTCGTGACCTCCCAGTGGAGTAGGTCTCTGCTAAACAACTTGAAATTAGGTGTTATTGCTTTGCATTCTATCTGTTTGATTTATCCTGCGGTATTATTTTTGTGTTTTATCCTTGCTTAATTTGTGACGTGTCACGTATGGTGTTTGTTAATGTATAGTAACTCATCTCTAATTTTTAGTTAATGTTGTATTTGATTATTATATGTTGATTGTGGGTTTTACTGTTGTGAGGATAATTTTTTTGGAAGGTCATTCAATTAGCCAATTTCATATGAAATTTATATTTAGTCATTGAATTTTAAATTATTCATTTTTAATCACTAAATTTCAACATGTGTTCAAATTTAGTCACTCTATTAATTTTTTCAATTAAAATTCTAACAATGCTATATGATATCCTATGTGGATTATGTAATGTTGTCAATAAAGATTAATATTATTATTGCAAAGTTTATTATATTAAAAATCAATAAATGATGAGAGACTCATCTATACGGGGCAATAACAATAGGTGAAAATGAAGGCAATAAGATTACTTAGAAAATTAAATTTTATTTGAATCTATGTGATATACATATAAATAATATCATATTTTAAGCAAATCTGATTTATATTTCTAAAATAGAGTACAAATATAAATTATGTAATTTTGAAAATAAAATATTTAGAAGTAACATACCTTCCTCTCCCTAACTAACAAAATATATATTTCTTATCATTAGGAGTACAACTTTATGTATCCGATTTGAATGATTAATTTTATCATAGTCTAACTGTAAAATATCAAGTTCATGTATGATGTAATATCGGTACCGTTAGATGTTGTATGAAAAATATGATAAATATAATTAAAATTAAATAACTATTGAAATTCAGCAATTAAAAATAAATAATTTAAAATTTAGCAATTAAATATAGATTTCATATAAAATTGAGTGATATCTAAAAAAATTGGAAATTTTGTGAGTTGATAGTGAAACTGGAAAATTATTAAGTGGGGTTCTTGTCGACGGTGGTAAGTGCACAAGAAAAGAGCCCAACAGGTTCAAAGCTCTATGCATGTGATTGATCG
The DNA here is from genome assembly GCA_037127355.1 of Schoenoplectus tabernaemontani. NCBI lineage: Eukaryota > Viridiplantae > Streptophyta > Magnoliopsida > Poales > Cyperaceae > Schoenoplectus > Schoenoplectus tabernaemontani. Next base: position 11,794,519 of record CM073743.1, read on the forward strand.
CTTAATTAATTTAGTCGAGATGGTCCCTATATAAAGGATATTTATTACATAGCATACTATTCTGTCCTAACATGTGATTCACCCAAAATATTTTGTTAATAATTGGAGGAGGTCACAATCTTTCTCGCTAAAATTATTGAAAATTCTACAGTGGTTACAAAAGGATACCTGTATTAAGGACACGACGCACACCACCCAACAAAACTCAATTGAGATATTTAAATACCGATTGATAGATGATAGTGTAAGAGTTAATAATATAATGGTTCAATTGAAGAGATGTACTGGAGTGAGCGAGAAAGAAAGTATCATTTATTTTTGTCATTCAAAACGTTTTGCTCGTGGTTGCACATATTCATTCGCTCATTATTAATTGAACTGCGATATCACAAATGAAAACAGGAATGAAAACAAATTGGTTCGCATAATTTGTGGTTAAACCCAATTCAAACTGATTAAAAGTTGCATAATTTGTGGTTAAACCCAATTCAAACTGATTAAAGTGTAAAGTCAATGAACAATGTTACAAATTATTCAAATGACTACCAATATATTTTGGGTTCGAATTCTACTGAAACAATTAGTATTGGACTAGTACGTCGTCTCTGTTGCTCAAAAAAAAAAAAACAAAACAAATTAAGGATCACAAAAGCGGCACACACACACACACACATATATATATAAAGTCTTTTTTACATATTTAGTTCTTATATTGAACTCATTTCTGGTATGGACCTTTCTTTGTACTTTTTTATATCACTAATTGCATATTGTCCACGCAAATGATATATTTGTTTGGAAAAGTAAATTTCAAATACAATGTGTATTATCTGCATCTATAGTCCGCTTAATCCTAACGATTCCATTTGATTTATAATTTTTTTTAAATTGATATATGTTTTGGGTTGAAAATAAATTTATGATATTTTTTAAAGGATAATTTCATTGAGTTAATTTTATATTTTTAATTGTTTAAAAATTGAATAATACTAAAAAAATTATAAAAAGTTGGTCCGGGTCACGGTCCCGCATAGTCCATGGGTCCGCACGGGACGGGTCCATACATGCGATTTTGGATGAAGGAAGAACCGGACTACTGTTGGACAGGACTGTGGCCGGGCCATGAGTCGGCACGGGTTTGAACACGGTCCGGTCCGGTCCGGACCGTGAGCACGAATCGGTTCGGAACGGATTGGACCGGACAGATTTCAATCCACTACCCTGACTTCCTTTCTTGTCACCTCTCGCCACATGTGGTTCCAACCCTAGATCAGATGGCTTAAACAATATTTTTCATATGAAAGGTTAATGATTTCAAATTCGGCAAAAAAATTTCCTGTGAAATTTAACTTTCATTTTTAATTTGAAAATGTTGGTAATTAACCTATACTCACTACTCACTTGAAGGACTTTTGAGGTAGTGAATTTAACCGTGAAAATTTATTCGATTAGTTTCATATCAGAATTTGAACAACTTGATTTATTTTGTAAAGTTTCTAATCTTTGAACTGATCGTTTCGTATCAATAGACTGAAAAGTTTTAATATATATATATATATATATATATATATATATATATATATATAGATATAGAATGAAATTCATTTTTCAGCTTCTTGAAATATGGATCCTTGAATTGCAAAATAGATTACGGTCAGTATATCTTTCATATTCGTAGTTTAAATTAATGCAATTAGACATTTTTTTAATTCAAATCATCAGTCTATTATCTCTATCTCTACTCTTATTAAGCACGTATGTGTTCTGATCCTACAATGGTTCATATTTTTTATTGAATTTTTAGAGCTAATATCATATATCGGATTGAGTTATTTATCAAATAATGTTACTATCTCTATGACCATTTGTGTTGAAGTTGAAATTTTCTCTCAATTTTATTTGTTATACGAAATGCTACATAATTTAAGTGTACAATTGCTCTACTTTATTTTTTTTCTTAGATTATCATCAATTATGAATTTCAACTTTCCTTAAACGTTGAATGTTAACTTTCCTCTCAATTTTTATTTATTTTGCATTATTTATGTATTCATGATTGAAATTTATATTAATTACTAAATTATCTTTATTTTTATTTCCTTATTTTTCATAAGAAAATATGAATTTTTATATTTCTGAAAAATATCACTGTAGCAATGCACGAGCAAGATACTAGTTGACATTTATTAAAGAATTTAATACATCTAGGATTCTCATTCACGCATCGCTACATAATATGTATGTTTGACATTAAGATCTAATTATATTATAATGTGGAGACAGGTTTGTCTTTTTTCACAATAATTTAATGCGCAGTTTGAAATAAATAAATAAATAAGTTATTTTCAACAATTAAAAGGATCTGACTGAATAAAATAAATCTACAAAGATAGAAAATATTCTTAAAGTGACAAGTTGCACATTAATTTAAAAAAAATACATAACTATTAGCCCTTGAATTTTAATTAATCTAGAAGTTAAAACCCATCAATGAATAAAAAACATTGCTGCTGTGACTTGGGTGATCAAGGGATTGAAAACTAATTCCACTTATGAAGTATATATAACTAAACTACATAAAAGAAGTATTCTGCATATTAATTCATTAAAAGAAGCATTTTTCCTACTAATACAAATAAAATCTATATGCATAATGATTTCATTTATATAGGATGTTTTATAAGATTAATTGAGAAAGTTAATATAAATTAGGTTTTGCCAAATTATTGGTAAGTCTACCGGAATTTATCTTTTACTGGTACATTACATATAACTTCGTAAAATTTCAAATTCATTTTATACAAAGTCTAGTGAAGATTTTGAAAATTATAAGTTATTTTAGTGTATTCATTTTCTTTGTTTTCTTTACTGCTTTTTTTTTTCCTCTGAAGTTGACATAGCCACCGATTTCACTAAAATTGAAACCAAATTACAATTCAATAAATAAAATTGGAACCAACAAATTTAGGACTTCATATCATCTGTAGTACTCCACCATGGATTAACTGTCTATTCGAATTTGTAACCATCGGATCAGTATTACGGCTGTCCGCGGTCACTACGGCAAAGGCTAAGATTCACAGGGTGTCAAAACGGGCACTTTATGTCTGTAAATTACTGCAAACGATTTGAATTCCAAATTTAGCAAACGATTTGAATTCCAAATTTAGCCATATAATGGCAGGTTTTCATGATATCTCTAAAATTATTAACTCAAAAATTACAGATTTTCCCTTACAAAATTCATAATATAATATAGATTCAATGATATTATACAAATATATTAATGATATCCAAAAACTCCTAATTAACCCCCATTAAATATATTAAAATTTAAATTAAGATGTTAATAAATACTTCATCAGAATTATATCTTTAACTTCTCTCATTTAAATAGTCCGAAGATAATTCTCTAAGCACCAAAATATATTCCACATGCTATCTTTGCATTTATTGAGAATTTAAAGTTAAAAGAATATGAAGTTTTCAATGATTGATATTCATACTTGATAACTGTATTTAAATATTTATTTAGATTCAACTTCAAAAAAATTGTCCAAGGGTAAATGAAAAACTTATAAGTATGAAGTTAGATTTAGTTTAAAAAGAATGATATTTTGGGGAACTACAGAAGTTTTAACAGTTAAGAAGGATAAATATTAAATTCTAAACTTTAGAGGTGTATATACCTAATTTTTAAGTTTTAGAAGAGTGTGTATGAAATTGTGTTGATAAGTTTTTAATTTTTATTGTTACAGCATTTGCATTCGGAGTCGGATTGAATTACTTGATAACCTATGTCCGCCCTCTAAACCTAAAATACTAGAGTTTTAAATTAACCAAACCGAGCTGACTTATTAACTACTTTTGAACTAATAATTTTAATTTGAGATTAACTCATTAAGTTAACGAACTAACCGAGCTCATTAAGACATATTTAGTAGTTAATAATATAAATTTATAATATTTTATATTAGAATTTGTATAAAAATTTATAAAATAATTAATAATAATATATTTCACATAAAATTAATATAATAATTTAAGTACATGTTATACTATAAATTATTTATGAATCGTTATAACGATTCAAGAAACGTTATAACGGTTCATCTCAATACTCAAAAATATTCTAAGGCAGAAATATTCTAACGAAACTAGAGTGTATCGTTATGTAACGATTCATGAATCGTTACAACGATTTGGGAAACGTATAACGATTTGATAAATCGTTATAACGTTTCAGTTCAGTTGATCCAACGGCTATTCTTTTCAAACCGTTATAACGATTCACAAATCGTTATAACGGTTCAGGCCGAAAAATAGTTTCTTCAGTTGTTTTAGAAGATCTATTTAAAATGATCATCTCTTTCAATGCATGAGGTCAACTGATCTATCAAAATCATTACTCTAGAGAGCTTACTAGTCATATACAAAGTGAGAGAGATAATTCAATAGATTGATACACTCAATTAGCCAAATCCTTGTTCAAGCTCAATTTTGCTTCTCTCTATTCTCTCAACTTGATCCTTCGTGATCTTCTTGAAAACATTCTTTTGAGCTATAGTGCTCACATTTTCTTGAGTATGTTGTCACTCACATTTTGAGTGTGTTGTCATTCATCTTTCTTGGGTGTGTTGTCACTCACCTTTTTGAGTGTGTTGTCACTCTTATCTTTTAGATAGGCTTGGCACCCATTTTTGTAAGGGACCAAGTTCTACAAGTGTAAAAACCCTTTTTAAATATATCGGCTCAACCTCAATTGTTAGAGGTTGAGGGTCCCGAGACGTAGACATTGTTAAAGCCGAACTCCGTTACATCTTGTGTTCTTGTTTTATCTTTACTTTTCGTTTCTCACATTTCTTTGATTGCTATATTTTAGTGAGAATTGAATTGATTTAAATCGTATCTCGCTGCCATTACATTTGAACATTAAGCCCCAAATTGATTTATACATTTCTACTTTAGATTCTTTACATTCTTGCAGTATCTTGACCTTTCAATACCAACATTCTAGGAATTCAAAGGTCTTTCAATTTATTATATAAAAAATCTATAATAAAAATAATAAATATTGATAATTTACTGAACTAATTAAAACTCAAACTCAATTTATTAACTTAATGAACTGAATAAACCAATACATTAATAACTCGATCCCTTTCAACAGCTCAATCCACTAATAAAATGAATCAATAACGAACCGATTACAAGTGACCCACAAAATTTTTTACGTCCTAAAAATACGAAGCTGCTTTAAACCAACTAAACAAGCACGTGCTTTTCTTGTCGGACAGAAAAGTAAGCTCCGCTGATTGCACCGTGCACGTTTTCCTCCCAATTTGCCAAATGTCACCCTCCTAAGTCCTAACCTACTTGTCAATAAATTATCCTCCATCCCTTTTTGCCTTTCTAATTTTTCTTGAATCCGGAAATTTCTGTTCCACCCCCTCCTCCTTTTTCTATCTTTCTTTTTCTTTTTAAATAAGGATGTATTATCTCTCCATGGCGATGTCACGTGCTGGGCTTGGAGCGTTGGACTCCGTCAAACCAACACAAACTCGTGACAAAACTGCATTTGCTTGCTGCCTCCACCTAACTTGCTCCTTTTGAATCTTCCCTTCATTTGTGGAGCATCTACTGATCCCTTTCAAGCTACCCAGATACAAATACCAAGCCAAATCGGCTTCTACAATATTAGAAATAGTTATTATTTAGACTTATTCCATAATTCATAGTGTTCTTTTTTTCAAAAAAAAAAAAACAAGTTTTCATTGAGCTCGTCGTATATTCCTTTTTCGTAATTAATTGATAGTGTTCTTATAAATTATAAGTATTATTTTTGCTGAATTCATGAAATGAATATTGAATTATGGTTTGATTTTTAATTAATCTGTTTTTGATAGATCCTTACCCAAATTAATATTCTTATCTTTAATTATGTTGGCATAAACACAATACAAAAATGAGTGAAAGATCATCCGTTGTGAAATTGCTACTTTACCATATAGCAATCATACACAATGAAATGCGCTCATGTGTTGTGTATTTTATAGCCTAGCTATTTAGATTTTTATCCTGTTTAATTTACACGAGTATCATATCTATGAATTGACAAGTACTGAAAAAACATTTTATGAATCACAATTTCAAGCGTGCTAATTCATTGGGAGCTGATATATGGACATATAACATTTGTTGACATCGATATATTTAATCTTAATTATACACATTATATATGAGTTATTATGCATTTTAATGAATTTATTATATCACTCAATTTATATAGTAATATCATTATGTACATTAAATGAGTTATTATGCATATTAAAGACATCAACTAATTAAGTACTATACAAAATACATGGTACAATAAAGTCGTTAACATACATAATAACTTTATATAATATGCATAATAATCCCGTGTCGATAACGGTATCAACAAGGCTACCCAGGATCATGTTGCAATTTTATTTAATTGTTGAACTCTGTAAATATTAAATCACGATCCTCTGTTGAATCGATTAACTTTGATTTTATTAATTAATTATTACTGCAAATATGTTTTACGTGTTTAAGAACATTCTGATTTAAAGAAAATACAATGCAAAACTATGTTTTTTTTTTAAATTTGAAAACAAGCGTTCTATCTGCATATGCCACTATATATATAACTGCAACATCTCATCTTAGAAAATTACATTTTTTTTGGAATTACCATTCTGCGACAGATATCCTGCAATCCTAATTAAGCAAACAATTTTAAAGACCACCTAATTAAATAATTTTTTTAGTATAATATTTATACTAATGATAGTGACAATACGTATAAGTTGGCTAAATTTGACCGCTGATTATTTTTATGATTTGTGAGTTCGAACAATTTTGAAGTCTAGTTTGTAACATATAAGCAGGACTGTTTCTCAAACTACAATAATAAAAAAAGTACGTTGTAAACTAAAATAATTATTTATTTTGAGACACTAAAGTCATCTTTTTGAAAGGAGCCAATGTCATGTAAAACGAAAATAACTTAATCAGTAAGTCATGCTGATATTTTTTTCAAGACATATAATGATGAAATTATAATATTTAATTAAGCATTTCTTTGATTTTTGGGCATATATATTACACGTATCCTTAAATGAGAAAGACATATAAAATGCCTAGAACCACAATTAAAATAAAAAGAAGAAAAAAACAAAATCGTTAATGATGAGTGGTCGTGTGATAAACATAAAGCATGACTACGTTGCTTGGAAGTAGAGTTTTGTAAACGGTCCAGGCCGGTCTGGTCTGGTTTAAATCTGTACTGTCTACACGGTCCATTACGGTCCACACGAGACGAATCTAGATGGGCCAAATTCGAAAAAATCCAACTCGTCCCATCGTTGGCCCCCGGGGGCCGGACCCCACGGGTCGGCACGGTCCGGTCCGGTCCGTTTTTTCTTTTTTATAAATTCAAAAAATTATGAAATTTAAAAATAAATTTATAATATTTTGTAAATAATAATTTTCATTGATTTAATTTTATATTTTTAATTGTTTAAAAATCGAATAATACTTAAAAATTATAAAAAAATATAAAAAGTTGGTTCGGGTCACGGTCCGGTCCATGGTCCCGCACGGGTCACGGTCCGGTCCGGTCCACGAGTCCACACGAGTCAATTTTGGACGAAGGGAGAACCGGATCACCATTGAATCGGACCGTAGTAGGGCACGAATTTGATCACGGTCCGGTCCGGTCTGCGAGCACGGATCGGTCCGGAACGGATTGAACCGGATGGTCCATTTTAATCCCCTACTTGGAAGCTACCTTTTTATTATCTTCTCATAATTAGACACGCATGTTAGGAGCCACGAAACAAATCCCTTTCCCCGACTAAAATTTGAAATTAAGTTGTTGCTATTCAAATATTGTGACCTTTCTTTATTATCATCCTCGAGAATCACGTGGCATAAACCATGCAAAGAGTATTTTTTGGTAGACCTCTTCTTTAGACCTAGATATAAACTCCGGAGGAAACAGAGAGAGAAACAAATGCCAACCATATAATACCAAACCAAACCAAAGAAGAAAACCATCTTCCCCAACTCAAAACACTAAGCAGAAGGAATTGCTGGAAAAGGAGTTACATACACAGAAGCAATGGCAGCTAAGTATGGAGAGAGAACAAACTTTACAGTTGCATGTGGGCTTCTAAGCCAGATAATCAAAGAGAAAGGCAATATTGTAAACCTCAACCTTGGTAAGTACTTCTACTTGATCATTCAGTTATCTTTTCCCTGATATGAATTTGGGTTCAAATCTAATTGTAAATTCCTTGTATATTTTTTAGGTAACAATGAGGTTTACCGGAGACCGACTACTACTATGAACTTGTTACCCGGGGCAGATGTCTCGTCGGGGCAGATTGAATCTGAAAAGAGGCAAGAACAATTTTATTTTCTGTTCAAACAAAATTGAAAATCCTGAAATGGATCTTTTTCCACAGAGAGTGGGCTTCGACAGTGGCAAAAGTGTGGTGACTGAGACGAAGTATGTGTATAGACTGTAGTAATTTGTTTGGATCTTTCAATTTTGCATATATGATTTATATAATAAGCTCTTGTAGTGGTAGTTCACATGAACTAAAATCTGAGTAGAAGAGAGAAAAATAACTCTATCTTATATATATATATATATATATGTCCAGAGGAGTTGTGAATTTGTCTCCTAATGGATACTGTTTAATTGTTTTCAGGGAACAAGATAAGTCACAGTTAACAATATTCTACGGGGGCAAGGTGATGGTTTTTGATAATTTCCCAACAGAAAAGGCACAAGACTTGATGAACTATGCCATGAAAGAGAATCCCACTTCATGCAACTCCACTTACATCCCTGTCCCTTCATCTTCTACACCTACTCCATCCACAAATCAATCTAAAGTCTCTCCAACCACTGCTAATCCAACTGCCGTTGCCCAAATTAATGCTCAAAGACAACCAATCCTTTCTGGTAATTGAACACTTTACATGTTCTATGTTTATTTTATTTATTACCTATTGTTACCGTACCAGCTGTTTGTGTTAGTACCAGAAAGATTAATATGAGATAAATTTAGCAATGAGAGACAAATTTAGGTGTTATTGTATCAAAATCCAAGATCTTTTTTCCTGCTTTAATCTTAAAAAAATCATTTCAAGATAGTTATTTCAATATCATTTTATACTTTACTCTGTTTCAGATCTACCTATTATGAGGAAGGGATCACTTCAACGATTCCTAGAAAAAAGAAAGGATCGGTAAGTAGTTCTCTGTTTTTTTCTTGGTGATATGCAACAATTCTTTAGTTAGAAAGTTTCAAAAATATACGATAAAAATCTTAGTGCAGTCATAAGTTATATTTATATCGAATTTCAGGATCACTGCAAAGGCTCCATATCAACTACCAAAATCACCTATGATTGCTTCGATTAAGAAAGAGGACACTGAATCGTGGCTTGGATTAGGCACAAAAGCGACCAATGTCTGATTAATTGAGTATCATCAATTTAGGAAGCTGGTTTGTTTAACTTTGTAGTTGTTAAAGGCCATAGATTAAGATATTCTATTACTTATTTTTATTCTATGTGGTTAATTAAGCTAGTTTCGAGATACTTCATCAAAAAGAAAGCTAGATTTAACTTTGTTTACTATTATTTAATTTTGTTGAGGATAGACAATATGGTACGTTGTTAATTCACATGTCTTCCTTTTGTACATATATACAACTGAATTTAATGAATTGTTATTTGAAAATTATGCTTTGATCGGAGATGCTGATCGTACTTTAATTTGCTTCTTCTAATTATGAGTTCTCATAAATGCCTGAGATTATCAAATGCATTTGAAAGTTTACGGAATTTTCAAACCATACATTAATTTTGGCTACAATGAATTAATTAAAAAATTGGCGTGAACAAACAATTTGGCAATGTAAAGTCGTTAAATAGTCATAAAAGAATAATAACGTGTCATAATGATTGAAGAAAAAAAATCGAAAATTCCTTAATATTAGTTTGGTGAGTCAAATTTGGCGTGAAGAACAATCTTGCCGTATCACTTTACCTACGAGGCGGATTTAGGATTTTGATCAGCGGATAATTATCAGATTGTAATAGTTTATCGGGTTCAAACTCATTAACTAATCGGATACTAAATAAAAAATTAATAATTTAATATATATTCTTACCTAATAAAAAATATTAAAATAATAACATTTTATATATTACAAATAACAACAAAATAAAGCTCAAAGTAATAGATAATCAAGTTGATGAAGAAAGTTTCCGTTTACGTAACTTTATATTTTAATATCTTTGCATAATTATTTCATTATGTACCATATTAAAAAAATCCCAATAAAAATAATTAGGAGGTAAAAAAAAATTTCCATAGAAAAATAAATTATCAAAAACATTATCAAAAAATACTATTTTTTAAAATTCAAGGGTCACGTCCCGTGAATGACATTGGATCCGCCCGTGTTTACCTATAAGATAAACATAATAGAACGATGACACCACTACAAAAAAGAAAAGTTTAAAAATTAATCCCTGAAAAAAATGACATTAATTAATTAATTAAGTCGTACCATTTGCATATCTCAAGTAGCTATTGGCTTAACGTTATGCGCATGCGAAAACAAATGATTTCTTGTACTATAAATCAATAAAAATTTTAAATGCATGTACGGTTGTTGCAGGCATGTATATATTAAATTTAAAACCTCAGCACGCCAAAATTGCTAGTTTTAAAATATAAGTTTTAATGAGGACTAATAGTTCTTATAGAGGTTAATTATTCATTCTATTGTTTGACCACAATACATTAAATACTTGTCACGGTTTCCTAATAGTGGAAATAAATAAATAAACTTGAATACAGTCATGCCCTTTAATTCAAAAAAGAATACTTCGTCAAACAATATATAGGAGATAAATCAGTAGACTTGAAAAAGAGCAACATGTTGCGTTGGTGGTGCTTATTAACTAAAAATCTTTAGGCAAAAAAAGTAAAAAAAAAAAATCCATTATGCCTAACTGTAAGATTAAAACAGGTTTTGTAAATCTAACACAGAGAAGGATCGAAATAACTGTACCACGGATATTAAAATTTTGACCTAGTGTCTTTTGATGAATTATAGTTTGGAGTATAATATACATAAGCGTGTTTTGAACGAGGGGACCACCCATGCATAGTATCAATATGCCTTTACTTAGCCGCGTGAGAAAACTTGTCAAGTTTCTCAACTTTGTCACGTTGTCATTAAGACCAGAGTTGGACATCTCTCTCAAAACAGGGCTCTGACCTGTAACAACAATATATGGTTGTTGGAACGTAATCTTTTTCGGATTAACTTCGACCCTATGTTTTATTCCTAGAAATATTCATCACTTATAGGCTTATAGCTTTGGATTGATATGTAGGGCAGGAGATGATGTACTTTTGACCGTTTATCTGATCTATATTGTATCTGAGAAGATATGTATGAATAAAATTTTATTTTCATTAAATTATCAACTTTGGATATGGATAATTTTTTTTTGATTAACTTATTATGTATGAGTATGAAGAAGAATTATTTCTTATCGTTATTTATTTCATTGCTAATTATATTATAATCTTCATTGCTAATTATATTATAATATTTTTTATTACTAATTATATTATAATATTTTTCATTTCTATATAGTATTATGTTATTTTTCATTTTGAAAGTCATTTGATCATTTACCTGACCTGCATCGTACTCTATTAGACGAGTATGGATAAGATTTTATTTTCGTTAAGTTATGGGGTATGAGTATGGATAAGAAATTTTTTTTATTAATTTATATAAGATGTTTTCGTTACCCTAACCCCTACTGATATGAAATATAGAGGTTTAATTGGTTTTGATTTATATAAAAAGTCCCAAAATTTTATTATACATATCACGACACACCGCTAAAATTATAAACCTAAGGATCGATATAACTCGGACACCAGCTTCTATATTATAGTTCTCAAATAAATTACTAAAAATATAAAATTTTAAATATATTTAATAAAATTTCAAATTAAAGAAAATTTAGATGTAATTTTTAAATATTAAAGATGTACATTAATATTATAAAATAATATAATTAAATATATGATAATTTATAAAGGTCATAGAAAAAAATGGATCATTTTAAAAATTAAATTTCACATTAATTATATTACACACATTACTTTAAAGAGAGGGATCCCTTGACAATGGGTTATCTTGACAGTCTTCACAATGTGTTTTCAAATAGATATATTTTTTTACTTATAGATTGATAGTGATTTAAATTTAATGTAATTTCATTATTGTTTGAAAGTCCATCAATGACCATTAAAGTGTTTTGTAATTTATAACGGTTTCAATTTAACTGTCTTTGATGGACTATCAAACGATAATGAAATTACATGAAATTTGAATCACCATCAATCTATAAGTAGAAGAACATATCTATGATTTTTTATTTTAAATATTTTTTTATATTTATTTAGAGATTTATTATCAATATTGTCAACATAGCCGTTGTCAACTGATCCCTTCCCTACTTTAAATGAGGAGAGAAAAAAATATGTATGAATTATTAAATTTAAATAAATAAAAATATTTAAATAAAATCAACAATGGAGATACATGATGATGTGATATGTTTAAAAAAATTAAAAGTTTAATTCTCTTTATGTATTTTAGAATTAAGAATTATAGATCCATCATAAAAAATATATTATACATATATAATATGCGTGATAATGAGCCATGACCAACAATATTTATTAAGTTATTAACTTTTGTATGTATTGGAGATAAAATTATTTAGATACTTTTAATAGATGATTTAATTAATATTTTTTGATATTTTATGTTATTTATTTTTGAATAAAAAGTTTATTTATTTTTAGGATGTAATCACTTCTTGAATGAAATTGGTTGCATACGTATTTTGACAGTTTTTAGTAATAATAAGTTTTAGTAAATTAATATTATTAAAAATAAGAGTGAGAAACGTAAAATTTTAAATATACGAATGGCAGCGCGCCACTGGTAGTGGCGCGTTCATTGCGCGTTTGAAACGCGCCACTGGCAGTGGCGCGTTTGCTTCTTATATATATAAAATGCGCAGTCACTTGCGCGGGGTTTGAACGAAACGCGCCACTGGCAGTGGCGTGTTTCCTAAAAATAATGAAACGCGCCACTGGCAGTGGCGCGTTTCGTCCGCGCCACTGCTAGTGGCGCGCTGCCATTCGTATATTTGAAATTTTACGTTTCTCACTCTTATTTTTAATAATATTAATTTAATAAAACTTATTATTACTAAAATCTGGTATTTTGATGTTAAAAAGCATGAAATTTCAGGTTCCGAAACAACTCATCTTCTGGAGAACTAATTTCATCTTATACACGAAAGACAATAATTTGTTATCTAATAAAGAACTAGTGACTAATTTGTTATAACACTCATTTCAGTAATCACTATCCGACATTTTGTTTTCAGTAAAGAGTACTCGATGATTTGAAAAAAAAAGTCTACACTGTCAATTAAGGTAAATTTCTTGCAATAAAAATGCTTAAAATTAAGAAAATTATACATTTCCAGGCATATTATTTTTGTCTTTTTTTATTTATTTATTTATTTATTTTCTGAAACATGATATAGACACGAGAAACATCAAGTGACATAACTGCAACCTCATCACATGTCTTCCGTGGAACCACATGTGACGTGTAGGTGGGAGGGGAAGGGGGGGCCGTTCTTTTTTAATGCCTTTTTTTTATTTTATTTTTTGGTGACATGTTGCAAAAGTACCATCTAATTTAATAATCCCCTCAGCAATAAAAACATGCTCTTGCAATTGGTGTGAAGTTTCCCAAAAGCACACCACGTTTTTGAATTAGTTGTCTCATCATTTCCCCGAAGTTTCTTCAAGTTTCATGGCAAGAAAACTTGGTCATAAAAAAACATACATATTTTTAGTAAGGGCTAATAGGATATAAAAAACTCAATTAATTCAATTGCTGCAACCGGTGTGAAGCTTCCGGCATATAAAACAACAGTTGTGTCATATCTACACTTGTTGATTGAACATATGAAAACACAATTTAACGCTACTAAAATCTTAACACATGAATGGTCTTCAAGGTTTCCCGGAAATTCTGTTGAAAGTGATGGCCCAACGATACAACAGAGTTATTTCCCCCTTTGATATGTTTACGTACAACAAAGTTGTCCATACATGAGAAGGTTTGGAGAAAAAAAAAAAGGAAAGGATGAGGAGTGTTCTAAGGTCACAATTTTATGCTATATTTTTTTATTTATATTTTAAAATTTGATATTCAATCCAAATAATTGATCTTGTTTATTTTTATTAGAGGTGTATGCGTATAAAATTTCATGATTTTTTGAGTTAATTTTATACTAGTTAGTTGTTCAAATAATGAATGTATCAAAATTAATCAATCATACACAGTTAATTAGATTCATTTATTTTTTGAACACTAGATCATAAAATGAAGTTGAAAATTCATGAAATTTTACATGCATACATTTCTAATGAAAATAAACGAGATCAAAGGTTGAACATGATATTTGAATGTCAAAATTTGAAATATAAAAAAAAATAATTCGTGACATGTTACGACACCAAAATTTTATAGAATTGGAAAATTCCTGAAAGAAAAAACATTCTTTGAAGTAACTGAAAGAAAAAAAATAAAAGATAAATTCATCAGATCGCAATTTTCTTTTTGAATTGATTGGTTATCTAAAGAGTAGAAGATATATATGGCACAAAGCGTATGTTATCATCTAGTTTCTAGTCTCTATGATCAAAGCAGCATCGAAACAATGAAAAAAAAAATATTGTAAAAAAGAAAGGAAGAATAGATGAACAAACCATAATGGCAAATTCAATCTGCTATAGAAATCGTGCATACAAATGAACAAATTCGTTCTGACTACCATCGTCCATCTATTCATCATCATCATGTAATTTCAATATTGAATTATATTACAGAAGATGAAAGGTTCTATGGTGTTTTCCATATATTAATACCAAAACATGTCTCTGTATGAAATTATGATTGGATTTGGAATTCAGTCTTTTATACAGTTGTTAAGAGCGGAGATGTGCTTGAGTGAACTGTGAAGATATTACAAACTGAAATTGCTATCTGACATGTTTTGATCTGGAAGAGCTACTCTGACCTATACACTTTGTGCGCGTGTAAAAATGAACATCATTAAGTTCTAAGCATGATCTTTAGTCATAAACAGATATGCATCTAATGATTCTTACTATTCATAATCGACACTAAAGATAGAATGAGGAAGGATCCATCAATTAATGATTCTTACTATTCAAGATGCATTTAAGACTACATTTTTTTTTGAAGAAGAAGCTGACTATTGGTTAGTAGGGCGTATCTGGCAAAGTGAAATGTTGCATATTTGTTTCTGGCGAATTCATATCAAAATTGGAAAATATAGCGCACATTAGCATCAAAATACATGGTTTCTCAATGAAACCGCCAATAAGTTTATGCATATATGCCTGATCCAGTCCATGTAAATTAAAAATATAATATTTTATTTTGGTACCAATCTTGTACACTTCTCCAGAGGCGTCAATTTTTGAGAAATTAAGCAAAAGATGGCAAACAAACTGAGAAAATGAGAAGGAAAGAACCTCTGTATTAGTGTTACTCTATGGAACAAATGGGGCGGGCCTCAGGCCCATGTTCAATCCACGGCCCAAAATTGCTAAATGTGGCTTAACCCATGAGCCCATGACAGGAAGTAGGCTCCACTGATGGGCCTCTCGTAGGCCTTGGTCATTTCTTCTAAGTGCTAAAGTTTCCTAAGATAATGAGACCTCTATTCTTTTCTAGCTTATTCGATCAACTGGAGATATATGAAGTATGAACTAATGAAAGAGTTAAAAGGCCCAAATTTTCTACTGATTTCCAATTTCTTCCCCTCCAGGAAGAAAAAAAATTATTTTAGCAACATTTTTTTTCCTTATGCTCAGTGACTGAGGCTAAAATAGCAAGTCAATAAAATTTGGTGTATGTTTACTTGTATATGATAATTTCTTATAGTAGTTTTACTATTTTTCTGAACAATGTACATTTTTAAAGATCTAAATTCTGTAGGTAACAAAACTTAAATTTATTATGAAATATGTAACAAAGCTTAAATTTATTATATAAATATGTAACAAAACTTAAATTTATTATGAAATATGTAACAAAATAAGTCTAGTTTTTACTTTGCATCTTTAGAGCTTCGGATCTGCATCAATATCGGCGCAGATGACCCTCTCTGGCGACATTTAAAAAAAAAAAAACTCTCTGACCATGGTGACCTTGGTCTGAAAAAAAAAACTACGATTCTCTGACGCTAGGTCCGAGCTCTCCTCTCTCCGACCATGACAACCTTGGTCTGGAGCTCGACTCTCTCTCTCTCTCTTGCTAGGGTTCCACCTCCGCCTTTTGCCCTCTATTCTCCTCTCGTATCTCTTGCTGGCATCAGAATCGCTGATTATTTTCCTAATGTTACAATTGTTAAAATGTATAGTATTTAATCTAGATAAATTTGTAGGATTTTTTATTAATTATTTTTCTAATTTTCTACATTATTACTTTACTTATTTTTTATAATTCTCTAGTACAAATATGTAACTTGAGAATTCAATCATTCAAAACTCAAACTTTGTCTTTACTAACGTGATATTAGAGCCTTAAAAACTCTGAGGATGACAATGGGCCGGGTCAGGCCAGGTTTATATCAAACCCAAAGCTTAATCCGCCTTTCAAAACCTTCAACTCAGCCTACTTAGTCCTTACTTTCGGGCCTAAATTTTTTGACACGGCTCGTCCATAATGCTTGACGGGTCTACCCGTCCTTACCCAACTTTGTCAATGATATTTTGTTGCTATATTTTTTAATTAAATTATTACATAATCAATTAATAATTTTTTTGATTAACGATTTCTCTTTTCTTAATATTATATATTTAGAGAATGATTATTGTATTTAAAATAAAATATTATTAAATATTTACACTATCATAGTATAAGTTATTTTTTAAGTCTAAAAATTATTAAATATTTGCACCAACTCAAGTACTCAATTTACAAATTATGATATTTAATTAAAAATAATAATTTAAATGAACATTCTATTAGTTAAATTATTAATTTTACCCAATTTGATAAATTATTTATATTTAATTATATAATTATACATAACACATATAAATACATATTACATATTATTGATATTACGGGTCAGGTGGGCGGGCCTCACCCTAAACCCATACCCGTCCGGGCCGGTGGGTCGGCCGTCGGGTTGGGCGGGTCTGGGTAGGCCGGACGGGCCATGGGCTTTATTGTCATCCCTATATCAGAGCCTTGAAAACTCTAGCTGATGGCGTTGCAGCTCCGTTGGCGTACTGTAGCAACTATATTGTTCACTGTCTGGTATTGTAGCTCCGCTACTGTTCACTAGTACCATAGATCTGCACATACTTCTCTGTGAAACTGTTCCTCTGCCTCTCACTTTAACCCGCTTCGTCTCTGTTCAGATCTGTGATGGTTTCTACTTCGGTGCCTAGGGTTTTGGCGTCGCTTGAGTAGATCTGACGTTGATGTCTATGTAAATAGTGGAGTAGGGTCATTGCCTCCGCTCTATCGCCTGACTATGGCGCGCAACTCTCTGACCCGACAACCATATCCGATTGCACTTCGTCTCTATGTATGGTGCATGCAGCCTCTGTCCGCCTATGAACTGCCTCTGTGCGCATTGATTCTGCTCTCATCGCCTTCTGTCTACTCACGTTGATCTCTAGCTGCTCACATAACCACCATAACTTTGTCACTGCCGCAAGCCCTGCCCAACCATCATCACTATTTACTATCCTCACTCAGTCCCGCACATAGATCTGATCAGCTACTGCAACCCTATGAAACCACAACCTTCGGGCCATCCTAGAACCACAACCCTTCGGATCATCTGAAATCTGAACTTTCGGGTCATCTGAAATCTGGACTTTCGGGTCATCTGAAATCTGAATCTTCGGGTTATCTAAAATTTTAACCTTCGAGTTATCTGAAATCTGAACATTTGGGTCATCTGACATTCATGACCTTCTTCGGGTCATCCTGAACCCAATAACTTGAGTTATTCTGAATCCACGATCTTTGATCATCTGTAGTCACTTCCTTCATTGCTTCGATCAATTCATCTTCAAATTTCAAATGCAATCTTCATTGACATTCTTAATTTGAGAGAGGGTGTTAAAATATATAGTATTTAATCTAGATAAATCTGTAGGATTTTTTATTAATTGTTTTTCTGATTTTCTACATTATTACTTTACTTATTTCTTGTAATCATCTAGTATAAATATGTAACTTGAGAATATAATAGATGAGAATTCAATCATTCAAAACTCAAACTTTATCTTTAGTAGCAACAATATCATGATTTCACCTTTAAGATTTTATTAACTCATGTTAATCTTTATGACTAATCTCTTATATAAGGTCTGAGTTTTAGGAGATCTTCATTCTCACATGTATACAGAGTATATAAGTCAGAATAGTTCTTTCAGGCCGACACATATCAGGTAGCAATTTCAATTTGTAATATCTTCACAGTTCACTCAAGCACATCTCAGCTCTGTATAAAAGACTGAATTCCGAATTCATTCATACAGATAGACATGTTTTGGTATTAATATATGGAAAATACCATAGAACCTTTCACCTTCTGTAATTTAATTCAATATTGAAATGAATTAATGAAATGAAGATGGTGAAGAATGCACGACGGTAGTCAGAACGAATTTGTTCATTTGTATGCACGATGTCTATATCAGATTGAATTTCCCCGCGATTATGGTTCGTTTATCTCTCTTCTTCTTTTCTTTTTTACAATACATTTTTTTTTCCTTTGTTTCGATGCTGCTTTGATCATAGAGACTAGAAACTAGATAACATATACTTTGCGCCATATCTACTGAAAACCAATCAATTCAAAAGGTTTTAGAGATCTAATGAATTTATCTTTTTTTTTTTTCTTTCAGTTACCTCAAATAATGTTTTTCTTTCAGGAATTTTCCAATTCTAAAAAAAAAAATTGTGTCCTAACATGCACGAATTATTTACTATCCATATTTCCAATTTTTGATATTCAAATATCATGTTCAAACCATTGATCTTGTTTATATTCATTAGAAATGTATGCATGTAAGTTTTCATGAATTTTCAACTTCATTTTATGATATAGTGTTCAAAAAATAAATGAAACTGATTAACTGTATTGTATGATTGATTAATTTTGGTAAATTCATTATTTGAACGATTAGTATATATAAAATTAGCTCGGAAATCATAAAATTTTATATGCATGAATCTCTACTAAAAATAAATAAAATCTATTATTTGGATTGCATGTCATATTTCGAAATGTAAATAAAAAAAATTATAGCATAAAATTGTGACATTTTTTTCCTTTTTTTTAGCCTCTTTCCTCGACCATACCTACTCACATCTGAACAACTTTATTGTACATAGACATGGTAGGGGGAGGGGTTCACATCCTCCGCGAGTCACGCGCTGCACACGCCCGCGAACCGTTAGATTCACGGAGTCCTTTCAAGATTAGTAAAATATGCATCTCAATACGAATTAAACAGCTCTCATGATGCACTGCAAGGTGCCGCGTGTTAGGTGCCACAAATTCAGGGAGGGGAGACAACTTTGTTATACCATCGTCCCAATACTTTCAGCGGAATTTTCGGGAAACCTTGAAGACCATTCATGTATAGAGATTTTAGTAGCGTTAGTTAATTATTAGATTAGATTAATTAAATAATTATTGCATGGTGCAAGATTAGATTAATTAAATAATTATTTGATTGATTATAATATTGCACAACATGCAAAACTAGTTTGCTAGCTAGCTGAGAGAAAGCGATTCACAAAATTTATAATTTAATATTTAGTTAAATCATTTCATTAAAAATAATAATGATTTTTTTTTAATTCTAATACTAAGAATGACAGTGCGTCACTGTCATCAACGCCGAAGAAATACGTCACTCCTAGTGACGTCTTCTCATGAGTGCGTCAATGAAACTAACATTTTTTTTATACTGTAAAGTGTGAAGCTGAAAAAGAACTTTGTAGTACTGTAGCAGTTAGTGGGAGTGAGTCACCCACCGCACATATGATTTTTTTTTTGCAAATTAAAAAAATATATATCATTGGGAGTGGCACGTTTTTAGACACCGCTCACAATGATGTATTGCTATTTTGAGAATTAAAACTTAATTTTTTCATTATTATTTTTAATGAAATGATTTAATTAATTATCAGATTACAAAATTTGTGGAAAGCTATGGATATAGCGATTGATCGACAAAGTAGATGCGAAGGTAGGTGGCCCGGTGTACCGACTTAGTCTCTAGTCTCTAGTCTCTAGTCTAGGTTTAAACTTTGAACGTTGAACTGTAAATTATCAGGTCTAGAAGCTAACAAAACTAGCAAGTAGAAAGGGAGTGGGGCCATCGATGAACATGAAATCGATTACTTTTTAGCATATATGATTTCTATATGATTTCACTGATTGACTGCCCGATACAAGTCGAGCATGCCAAAAGAGAACATTTGAAGGACGAGCATCCACTGGCTAATGTGGCACGAAGTCAAAGGATAAATTATAAAGCTACGCATATTGCACTACCATGCATAGGTTCCAGAGGAATTGCAGGAAGTATTGAACAAAGATGCTTTGAGGGTGGTGCATGATGATGGAGGTTGAACTAATCGAGTAGAAGCAGACAAGGTGTTTTAGAACTCAGCAACAATTGCATATGCTCCAAATTGAGGCTGACAATAATCAAGGCGCAAACCAGTCTTTATTTTAGATTTTGATTACAGTATTGCAGATGTTTTTAGTATGTTTAATTTCAATGTAGTAGAACTCAGTTTACTTTATCATGTACTAAGATGTAAGACTCATTTTAATTAAGCAATGACTAGGGGCTTTTTCTCAAAAAAAAAAAAAAAAAAACTGATTGACTTACTGCCCCAACTAATGCCCCAATGGCCCCCATCTTAGGGCTAAATCATGTGGGCCCATGTGTAAGAGATGGTGGCTGAGATAGGGAAGCATAAACAAGGTGCGTTGTACTAGTGTCCTATGATTTCATACTACTGCAGTTAGAGTTTTGCAAACAGTTCAGATCAAATCCGGACGGTTCACGGATCAGGACGGTTCACGGATCAAAACGGTCCACGGTCTACGGTCTATCACGGTCCACACGGGACGAGTCTAAGCGGGCCAAACTCGGAAAAATCGAACTCGTCCCATCATTGGCCCCTGAGGGCCGGACCCCCACGGGTCGAGACGGGACGGGCACGTCCGGTCCGAGAATGGAGTGGGAGGCTCACATGTCGTGGATAATATGGAGCGTTAGCTTGTGGATTATAATATTGTGTTTCTGAGGGGTTTGTATTATCAACTATATCTTCACCAAAAATATCCACACTCAATCGGTGTATAAAATCATCCACGAGATTAGGAGTTGTCATTTCTATAAAAAAAATATAATATAAAAAATCAAATTTGATGAAAAAAGAATATAAAAAACATCTACTTAAAAAAAGTGAATTAACATTTTAAATAAAATTCTAACAAAAAAATGAATTTCACATAATAAATAAATTTACAAAAAAATTCAACATTCTAATAAATTTCTACTTAAAAAATAAATTTAACATTCTAAAAAAAAATCTAACAAAAAAACGAATTTAGCATAATAAATAAATTTATAAAAAATTCATCATTCTAAATAAATTTCTACTTAAAAAATAAATTTAACATTATAAGAAAAGTTCTAACAAAAAAAATGATTTTAACATTTTTTTTGATTTTTTTTGCAAAATTTTTGAAAAGTTCTAAAAATAAATTTTGATTTTTTTTGCAAAATTTGAAAAAAAAATATTTTTTTTTAAACTTTGGCGGTTGAGGGTATCTTTAGGGAGGGGCCTAGCATCTTTTATTTGAAAAATAAAAGCTATTGGATGGGATAGGGGGCGGGGTCGATCCGGGTTTGGGGTGGGCTGGTCCGGGTTTGGGGTGGGCTTGGCCCGGTTTGGGGTGGGCGGTCCGGTCTCAGTGGGGGTGGGGGTGGGGGACTGTCCGGTCTACGGGTCCGCACGAAATGGGTCTATACAGTTCAGTTTTACGTGAAGAGAGAACTGGTCCATCGTTAGACCGGACCATGATAGGACACGGGTCGAGCACGGATTTAGCCGCGGTCCGGTCTGCGGACACGGATCGATCCGAGACAGATTGAATTTGACGGTCCATTTCAAAACTGTAAGTGTAGTACACAATTTATTCCTATAGGTCCATCCCTCAAAGTCCAGCTAATTAAACCAAAGCAAAATTTTACCCTTCTCATTCATTACACGAGGAGATCTCACTACAGAATATTGCAGTATTGGCGTCCGTAACTGCGACCATGACAGCATGACTGCGTCGGACGCACTTATTTCTATGCAGGTGTTTTTATTTCATAAGTCATTAAATATAATTCACGATATAAACTGAGGCCCAGAACGAACAAAGGCTTAACCCATTAAAAGTTGGCCCGTTCAGTTTTCAAGGGGGGAGAGGTGAAAGAACATTTATACTTAATAAAAATCCATAGTTGACGATCCAATTCGTTTTCCCCAAATAGAAAGAATTCGTAAATCTTCCCCTTCGGAGAGAAGATGATGACGCCTACGTCAGCATCGCACAACACCGGCAGCTCGTACGCTTTCTTCAAGAGGCCGGTGCAATGCTTAGAGAAGCTGACGTGGCAGCTCACCTTGTCTTCTATGCGCATGTACCTTCCAAGTAAGAG
Source organism: Schoenoplectus tabernaemontani (assembly GCA_037127355.1). Lineage (NCBI taxonomy): Eukaryota > Viridiplantae > Streptophyta > Magnoliopsida > Poales > Cyperaceae > Schoenoplectus > Schoenoplectus tabernaemontani. The sequence goes on from CM073743.1 coordinate 11,817,488, forward strand.
AGAGTACGATCCTAGACGACCACAACACATGCATAGCATGCGATCCTGACAGGTTCATAAATAGGAAATTTAATTAAACAGCTCCAGTAAAGAATCAGTGTAGAGCCTCTTCACTTCAGTGTACATCAATTACTGAATAGAAAAAACATTTATGGCTAAGCTCCAAATATTTAATTCTTTGCCCCTCTGCCTCTGGCCCTCTCCCAACTACACAGCCTTCTAGTTGGGTGCTAGAATTAAATACCACCATTAGCCATCCCAGATTATTTGGTGGACTAAAGGTAAGATTTAATTTCTATAGATGAACAATGAAATATAATTTAGTACATTATGGGGCCACTGCTTGATGGAAAAAAACATTGATTTATTTCATGGTGCACTATATATTTTTGAATAATACGCTGTAAACCTTCATTTAGGAGCTGAGAAAGGCTTATTACCAACTGTAAGTTCACATATTAAATTCTGAACTTTGTGCAACCAATTACCACCAATATCCTTGAACTAATACTTTCTATATAACCCTCATGAATCGCCTTAAACCAAATACTACGCAGAATCTCAAGTGCCTTCACCCACGATTATTCCTTTAGTGTAATGGCAGAAGAGCATGCTCTTTTATCAACTGAAATAGTGAATCGGGGCATCGAGTCCTCAGGCCCTGATGCCGGCTCACCGACTTTCTCTGTTCGGGTCCGCCGCCGCCTCCCTGATTTCTTGCAATCAGTGAACCTAAAATATGTAAAACTAGGTTACCACTACATGATAAGCCATGCAGTATACCTCATGACTCTACCGGTACTAATTGTAGTTTTCGGTGCCGAAATTGGGAGTTTGAGCAAGGAGGAATTGTGGCTTAAAGTGTGGGAAGAAGCGAGCTATGATTTAGCAACGATTTTGACTTTCTTTGCAGTTTTAGTATTTACAATCTCACTGTATATAACATCCAGGCCACGACCAGTGTACCTCATTGATTTTGCTTGTTATCTTCCTCCAGAGGAGAATAAGGTATGCACTACACTATTTTGCATTTTTACTGACATGTTTTGCGTTTGGAATTTTAATAAATCGTGTGAAAAGAATGAAAGTTGAATGCTCAGATCAAAATTAAGTTGCGTTTATCTATTATTTATGATATACTGAAATTAAAAAGAACTGATTAATTAATTTTAGGCACGCTGCCAATCTAAATTAAGTTTTATGTATTGTTTATGTCAGAAAGCTATCCGTATCAATGTAAAATTAGATTGATATGGACAACTTCCTGACATCAGCAGATATATAGTGGATACTAGTTAATTTGTTTTAATTCGTATACAACTAGTAAATTACAGAAAATTTGTTACATATAACTAATAATCTCTTTGGTGCTGAATTTTTTTTCCCACATCCAAAATTCCTAATTGATTTATTTCATCACTAGATTCATCATTTTTAATCAACAATATGAATGGTTCTAATATATAGTTGAGCATATTATTAATCCGCTTACTACAAAACAAAATTTCCTTTTTTATTGCGAGTCCATGCGAAATATAACACATGAATCAGAAAACTTATGAAAATAATATTCATAGGATAGGAAGGTTAAACTTGAAGAAAGTGTAGGCATCATAAGCGAAAACAGTGAACATATATTTTTGAGTGGGATCCATTGACAATGGGTTATTTTGACAACCTTGACAATGAATCTCTAAATAAATAAATAAAAATCTTAAAAATAGAAAAATATTTATAGATGTGTTCTTCTACTTTTAGATTAATGGTCATTCAAATTTCATGTAATTTCATTATCGTTTGATAATCTATCAAAGACCATCAAATTTTCATGCAATTTGCAACGGTTCCGATTTAACGGTCTTTGATGGACTATCAAATGATAATGAAATTGCATGAAATTTGAATGACCATCAATCTAAAAGTAGAAAAACACATCTATAATTTTTTTTATTTTTAAGATTTTTTTATATTTATTTAGAGGTCTATTGTCAAGAATCCAGATCCGCTGCTGCGCAGCACGTGGTCTGTTCGATCACTTTGAGATTCGTGCTAACTCGAATCTCAAAGTGATCGAACGGACCACGTGCTGCGCAATAGCGTATCTACTTCCCTATTGTCAAGATTGTCAAAATAAACCATTATCAACCGATCCCTTCTCATATTATTTTTCCCATTATTAATAAAGGTTATAATTATTTTTCATTAATCTCTTGTTCAGTTGTAATATCTCCCTTGAGTACCGTATTTAACTAATATTAATCCGCAAATACATATGGAAGAAATTTATCCAAAGAATTCAGCAACCTTTATTTCATAAAAAAAAACAGGATTCTCTGGTAGTTGGAGTACTTCAATGAGCGCTATAAATGAACCAACTACTTACTACACGCACTAATAAATCTTGAAAAGGACATTTTAATATGCAGTCATAAATAGCAGTTCAAATTCATTGGGTGTTGTTAGTTGCCGCCTCTTAGCAATATATGGTTGTCTACCACTACCAGTACCACTAGTGCATCTTTGAGCTTAGGCAATGCGACATTAAATGCACCTTTGAGCTTAGGCAATGCGACATTAAATGCACCTTTGAGCTTAACGCTTTCAATTTTCTTCCTTTTCACTTCTGAAAAATCAAATGTATAATTTTAATTTTAATTGTACAACCAGTAACAATTGCATGTTCTATGTTTGATACACAAGCTCTTATTAATTGCTGAATTTCTCAATATTTGACCGGGTTTATTGTTAATGTATTTTCTCTACCAAAAAAAAAAACACAACATGTGCATGGAATTACTGCATTCTATATCGTTCATGAATGAACTGTACCAAGAATAATTTTTACAGCATTAAATTTTTTTATGTACACTGTATTCCTTATTTGAAAATAATTAATACTTCCTAGCACAACGACATTTTAACTAAAATTTCTTCACGTCAATATGTAGGTCTCTAAAGAGGAATTTATCACACTTGCACGGAAATCTGGCAAATTTGATGAATCCAGCCTGCAATTCCAGTCTCGAATTCTCCAATCATCAGGAGTAGGTGATGAGACCTGCATGCCTCGATCAGTCTTTGCGCCAGATGTCAACTGTGCCACCATGAAGGAAGGCCGTGCAGAGACATCTGCTGCTATGTTTGCAGCACTAGACGAACTCTTCGAGAAATGCCATGTCCGTTCCAAAGAAGTTTCTGTGCTAGTAGTAAACTGCAGCCTCTTCAATCCAACCCCATCCCTATCTGCCATGATTGTCAATCACTACAAGATGAGGGGCAACATTTTGAGTTACAATTTGGGGGGGATGGGATGCAGTGCCGGAATCATAGCTGTTGATTTGGCAAGGGATATGTTGCAAGCCAACCCCGGAGGTTATGCAGTGGTGGTGAGCACTGAGGCCGTTTCTTTCACATGGTACACTGGGAAGAGAAGGTCCATGCTCATACCCAATTGCTTCTTCAGGTCAGGATGCTCCGCAGTTCTATTGTCGAACCGCCGTCGTGATTTTAGGAGGGCGAAGTACAGATTGGAGCATATCGTTCGGACCCACAAGGGGGCTGATGAGAGGAGCTTCAGGTATGCTTAACTCATATTTGAGAAAATGAAATTTGAAATATTCGATATAAAATGTTAATAATTTCAAGTTTTTACCAGTAACAACATCATATTTATTAAATTTAGCTGTCAAATAGACTTGATCAATCCTACAGAAAATTTGATGATCTAATGGACCCAAAAATTAGGTTGTGCTATGTCATGTATATTCACAGCGCGCCGATGTGCATTGTACAAATTTAAAAAAAAAAATTGAAGAAGTAGATCTTTGATCTACTTTAATCATTTATTAAACTAAGAAAAAGTTACAAGATGAGTAGAAAAGAAATTAAAATACAAGTATGACTATTGACTATAGATAAAAAGAAATTAACAATTAGCTAGATCGATGTAGTTCGACCATTTCATCCGCCACAAAATCTCTCATTGATAATGCTCTGATCCCATCTTTCATCTTAATCCAGCCATAACACTTCCTTACACGACACAAATACTTAAATGTCATTAAAAATCTAAAACCCTCTTACATTATTAGATGTCAAAAAATTAAACCTTAACAAAACACTTCATGATATATTCTGTAAGATTAAAAAATCATCTTGCATCATTATAGGTCAACAAATCCTAACAAAAAAAAATAGGGAAGTAAAAAAGAACAAACTACACTATGTGAGACAACGATCAGAATTGGAAAGAGGAAGAAAAACTCGTGTTGCCTCGACACAAGATCCTTACAGAGAAGTGGTTGTGAGTCTCCGATGGAGGTATAAAGTATCTCTAGCAGAGTGGGGGTGGCCCCCAGTCATCATGTAACTAATTTGTTGTTTCCGAATAGAGAGATAAGGTGGTGGTCCGATGAGGTGTCAACAGCGAATAAAATCCTAGACATACTTAGAATCGGAAGGAGAAAGAAAAAAAAAAGCATAGCAAGCAAGAGGTAAAAGGAAGAGGAGAGGAGGACGGAGGTGATGTGGTAGGGAGGCGCAACGCTAGTTTCTGTTTTGCGCTTTTAAACTTTTTGGGTAATAAGAGCGAGCGCTTCTCTTGAATTAAAATTAATTATTAACTCGTTAACTTGTAGAATGATCTTACAGATCAACCTAATAAATGAAAACAATTGTTTACTTGGTCGATGAATATTCTTAAGCAAAGATTAGAAATATTGCCATGGACTGATTCCATAATTTGCTATATTCTCCCAATCTCCCTGGCCATACTACAATTTATAGTGACAGAAAACAAATGTTGAACAAACAATTAAATGTCCGTGCACAGGTCTGTCTACCAAGAGGAGGATGAAGAAAGGATCAAGGGCCTCTCAATCAGCCGGGACCTCCTTGAAGTCGGCGGCAATGCACTGAAAGCAAACATCACCACTCTGGGTCCACTTGTCCTCCCCTTCTCTGAGCAACTCCTTTTCTTCGCCGCTCTCCTCTACCGCCACCTCTTCCGCACCAAGAAATCTGCAGCTTCGCCGACGTCCTCCAACGCCCCTTACATCCCCGACTACAAGCTTGCATTTGAACACTTCTGCATGCATGCTGCCAGCCGTGAGGTCCTTGACCATCTGCAGCGCAATCTTGACTTGACTGATGCAAATCTCGAGGCATCCCGTGCAGTGCTGCACCGCTTCGGGAATACCTCTAGTTCGAGCATTTGGTATGAGCTAGCGTACCTGGAGTCCAAGGGTAAGGTTCGCGCGGGTGACCGGGTCTGGCAACTAGCTTTTGGATCCGGCTTCAAGTGTAACAGTGCAGTTTGGTGTGCTGTAAAGCGTGTCAGGAAGCCCACAAGGAGCCCGTGGGTCAGCTCTATCGATCGCTATCCTGTCGGGAATTGAGATGCAGGGGAAATTAGAGTGCTGGGTTGCAAGTGGTGGTAATATTCAGCTTCTACTATTTTTCTTTTCTTGTTAATTATTTCCTTCTTATTATCGTAATTCAAACGTGGTATTAGAAACAAGTTCAACTAATGACGGTTGGAGCTTATATTGGGTTATCATACCTATGTCAAAATTGTTCAATTGCTTCTATTATTTGAGATGTGTATATCAAAATGATGTCCAGCTTTTGGGGATCTATATATTTGTTTATTTTACCATACGTCGATCATATTTTAAGCTCTTACTGTTCAGGTTCAATAAGTGCAACCGAATTTAAAATAAATATAAGATGCCTGTCTTCTTCTTTCAAAATCATTGATAAGTTAACGGTAAACTAATGTAATTTTTATATTGAGAAAGAATAGTGATGAGTAACGGTTATATTTGCTCTTTGTAATTTTTTATCACTTCATTTATTTAATTTTATTAAATTTTTGTTGGGTGCTAAATGTGTCCCATTATTAGTGACAGATACCATTAATTTGCTTGTCAATGACTTATAATATTTACTTTTTAAATAGATTATATTTTTATTAGCACTAATGATGTTATACAATCATTTTAAACCATTGGTAGTTATAACAATTAAGTTACTAGTTACTGATTAATGACATTATCCAATAATTTTAAGTCCTTAATCATTGTTATATAGTGTTCATTAATATTTAGACTTACTAACTAATATTTGGACTTTTAATAATCTATGTATATGGTAACAACTACAGAGCGCTTCTTTTATCAAATTACCATGCTTTAATAAAAGATACATAGCACTTCTTTACCAGCAAATATACAGAGCAAACTGTTAATTATGTTTAATATTAATTTCTTTTTAATTAGTTTTTATTTTATTACATTTAATTAGTTTAATTTTTTTACTTTAATGATGTTAGCACAGTGATGTCAAGTATTTGTGACATAAGAATCTATGCAAAATCTTACCAGATGTGGCACAACTAGGAATTCTGACTCATTTTTCTACCCGAATCCACGTCATCGATGGTGTTGTGGCAGAACTGGGGCATTGTAGCTCTACCCCCAATTTATGCCATAGAAAATCTGACCTAAAAATAGTTATATTCATTATTTCGACTTCATTCACGTTGACAAAATTATATATGGTATACTTATCTGTTCATTAGAAACAAATTATTTATATTTGGTTGGCTGTTATTGGTACAAAGATTAAAATTTGTTATGTAAATAAAAGACAGACTTACATATTGACATACTCAATTTAAGGAGAAAAAAATACTGTATATAACATAATTTTTAAAAATATATATAGAGAGAGAGATTGTCTATTGTGCTTCCAGTAGCTCTTTAATCGAAACACTATCAGTCTAAATTTTAATTTTTCATGCTCAAAATTTCAATTTAAGTAGCTCAATAAAATCTTTATATCATAATCTTATAGAATACTAATTTTTATTGTGTTTCAAATTAGTTTACTATACTTAATGATTTTTAAAAAGTAAGTATTTTTAACATACAAATTTATTATTTTTCTATTATTTTGGGACTATCTTTCAAAAATCATCAAGTATTTTAAACTAATTTCAAACATGATAAAAATTAGTATTTTATAAGATTATGATATAAATATTTTATTAAGTTATTTAAATTAAAATTGTGAGCATGAAAATTTTAAATTTGAACTGATAGCATTTCGATCGAAATACTACTGAATGCACAACACACAAATTCTCTCTCTCTCTCTCTCTCTCTCTCTCTATATATATATATATATATATATGTTAGTTTGTAATAATCTTGAAGTCAATAATACAATAAATTGGTTATATAAAGTTTGTTCATGAATTGGATATTTAAATGATATTTTGTTTCCTTGACTATTATTGAATTTATGAATCATTCCGAGTTCATGACTGGAATTGTGAAACTTCATAATATAGAATATACTCTTAAAAGTCACTAACCAAGGTAATTAGCAGGAACACTAATTAACCGTTATCGAGTTAGTATGTGGATTAAATGATGGTCAAGTTTTACGCACCATAGACAAAGAGTTGTCATTTTAATCACATAGATAGATGTTCTAGGAACATCGTATTTGATAGACCCCGAATGAAACATTAAATGGAATTGTGTTCGTGTCATTAATGTTTTCGTTCAGTGTTAAATTCTAAAGTATGAGGTATTCATCTTTCCTACATAAGATATGTATGTGTGTGATTTCTACCAAACGCTATCCGTAAAGGTGGCTATAAAGGTAGCTCTTCTAGATACATAACTTATGAGGAGGAAGAGATGGTTTACCAAAAGTACTATTGTCCCTCGTATTTGTATACGAGTTATAGCATCATCGCCCCTTGATAGAGTAAGATTATCTCGCTAGCAAGTATAATTACAAGAGTAATTATATTTGATAATTTACTCGGGATCAAAAAAATATTAAGTTTGCAAGGATGACACATACCTACCTTGAAACTGATCCGATAAATATGAGACAAAAGAATTAAACACAAATAAATAGTTTACTGGATCATGATATTGTATAGTACATCATCATCTGTGTAATTGGATGGTCATAGTGCATTCTTCCAGATGTCTCCTATGATTATAGAAGTTAAAACGGTTTTAACTCTATTTACCAACATAACACGGATCCTGTCGGTCACACCATATAGGAGTTAATCGGAGAATCTTATTGATTAATTATAAATTGTTTATAATTAATAATAAGATGGTTATAATTAATTATATATGATATAATTATATTTGTCATAGATATGACAAGAAACAAAAATCAGATTGAATTTATAACGTGTTGGACACGTCGTATAAATTACCGAAACAACAACCGAGAAAAATATAATTGTAGATGACAATTATTTATATTTGATTTTTATTTTAAATGTTAATTATGGATTTGAATTATGGGTCAAAGCCCATTTATAATTAAAGTCTTAATTAATAATTAAAAGCCCAAAATGGGCCAAAATTGAAAAAGCCCAAAAAGGCCCATGATGACCTCCAAGGGTATTTTGATAATTTTTCCAAAAGCCCAAGGGTATTTCGATAATTTGGCCAAAAAGCCCAATGGCATTTTGGTAAATTGGATGAACTTTAAGAGTATTTTGGTCTTTTCACATTGGAACCTCCTTACTATTCATGAGGGTATTTTGGTAATTTGTCAATCTCATATTTTCTATAAATAGAGGGGTAGGGTGAGAGAGAAAGCTACACCAAATCATTTCTACTTTCTCTCTCTCTCGGTATACGGTTGTTTCAGAATTCACGGGATCGGTGAATAGTATTTTTACGAAAGTTGCGGTATTTCGCACATTTGTGAAACGGAATTATCACGAGTCATGAATAGTACTATTTCGTCTTTTTCTCGGGTGAATAGTGTTTTTGCGAAAAACCGCGGTTTACAATATTTCTGGCAAAAGAAATAAGCCGCTCTCTGGTTAGTCCTGGTGGATAACCTACAGAGGCATCAGACGTTTGGTGCTCTGAGACAAGCCGATTTTCATTCCAATTAAAATTTGAAAGCGAGGTATAACATCTCGAGAGATCAATAAAGGTTTAATTTATTTAATTTATTTAATTGTTATATTAATTTATTTAATTGTTATATTAGTTCTTATATTAATTTATTTAATTGTTAAGTAAATTAATATTTTAGAAACCAATCATGGAGTAGATCAATAAAGGTTTAAAGAAGTGTGTATCTCTCGCTAATCATCCGACACATCACTTTAACCCTAAGATTAAGTTAGAAGTAAAATAATATTTTACCGTTTTTGTAAATGATTAAATGTCTCGTATCTCTCTTATTATCCGACATACTTTAATCCCTAACTTAAATAAGTAAAATTTTTGTTCTACTCGCCTTTCCGCAAATTGCTGAAGCGTTAATGGGATTTGGACATTCCGAATCCCAACAATATATATCGTGGAAGCCTGGAAGAAGAATAGAAGATATCCAGCATTTATAATTTTGTATATAATAACATAATTTTGGCGCTACTAGAGCGCTCTATGTAGAATGGCGCCTCAGCCTATCAAACTGTGCCAATCCGCATGATGTATGATCACTGATCAGTGTTAGCTGTGGACCGCGCGCATAGACCAAGCGACAACAATTCACAGGCATCAGCGGCAGGAGCACTACCATCTATTTCTCTATTTTCTCCAAACGAAAAAAAAAATGAAATTTTATTATTTGAATTGGGGATAATTATACTAAAACAAGATGGTGAAATTTATATGGTTTCAAATGAGGAACCTTGTTAGATAAATACGATAAATTTGTATTAATCGAATGGATTGAATTGAAAGAATAAGACCTTCTACAATTGGAGTATGGAGAAATTAATTGATGTCTTTTGGATGATTACTAGAGTTTATGCAGTTAGTAAATCGGTAATTTTATGATTATGTTCATTTAATTTAGTTGACATGAATAATTCTTATTAGCGTGATCAACTTTAATTTCTTGCAGTGGTAAATCTCTATTACTTGGAGACACATATTTTATTGACTTCAATTGACATGTTAATTTTTTAATTGCGTAACATTTTGCTAGCACTCATTAAATTAAAACAAAAATTATAAAAATTTAAAGATTGAAAATAACTAAAAGTTCATCATTTTTTGAAAATTTAATAATTAATCGGTCAATTTCGGAAATTTTCAGTGAAACATGAAAAAAACTAATACATAATGAAGGAAAAATGTTTCGGAAAAAAATTGTTTTGACCACTATTTCCGTTTTTTTAGATAAAAATAAATGTGAAGTCGTCTAACATCAATTTTTTTTAAGGAGTGTCCATTCGGATGTGGAATTTATAACCTCTGATATAAGAAAAATATATTTTTTTTATCACTAGGTGATGAATTTGAGTTTTGGCCAAGATTTGATTAATGAAGCAGTTTTAGATCAACCAATTTCATTCGGATCATATTCGAGAGAGAAACTAAACTTCTTTAGTCAAGTAGACAATAATTATTAATTAGATCATGTAAAGGCAATAATTAAAGAGGAGATACATAACAATGATACAATTCTACAATCATTAAAATAAAGTATAAATTTAAAATCTATTATTACAACGGGTGGGATCCCTTCACAACCAGCCTTCTATAAATTCATAAAAAAATCTTAAAAATTAAAAAAAAATTTGAAACAAAGTCTTAAGTTTATGGATTGGTTGTGTTTCAAATTTCATTCCGTTTGAATGTCATTTGATATTCTAACAAAGACCATCAAAATTGCATCATAATTTAATGGTTTAAATTTAATGATTTTTGATGAAATATTAACTGACATCTGAATTATATAAAATTTAAAATACAATCAATTCATATGCTTAAGAATGTATTTATAAAAAATATATTTAAATTTTTTTATGAATTTATATAAGGTTGGTTATCAAGATTGTCAAGGATCCCCACCCTATTACAACTGTGATATTTCCTATCCATGTATTATATCTATAAAAAGATTGAGATTACTGTATATTTCACTATACAAATAATTTTGAAATTTCAACGCTCCAAAATTTAAAATTTCTTAATGCACAGTCAAAAGATATTAGAAGTACTGGAATTTTTATTATTGAATTATTGTTTGTTAAACAATATTTCTATAAGCTTGCTTTTTTATTTTTTTATTTTTTATAAATCATTGTAATGCTAAAACCAATTATCCCTTTTCGTAATTTGATTACCGTTCTAGAGCATGGTTAGCCACAAACCTGGGATTAGGAACGGATTTTTCTTTGTTCTTTTTCTTGTTTAGTACATTAATAAAATCTATCATGTTCAAATTTCATGATCACACAACCTCGTGAATTAGAAGTCCGCATATGTTGTTATTCAATCAACATAACATATAACAACAATCAAGATAATATAGTCTTGTTATCTCAATTATAATCATCAGATCAAAATGGACGGTTCAAATCGACAGTTTGGATTTTAGAGGATTTCTTTTAAAATAAATCTCATCCGTTAATTTTTAATTTAATAGTCAAAATTGAAATAAGAAGAACATGTTTTCCTAATTAGAATAATATATAGTGGATTTCATTCCATAAGTTATGTTGTGCTCCTGAGTTGGTTACGAAGTGTGGCACAGTAGGAGAAGAAAATTGACAGAAATGAGTTACGCATGAGTTTTTACTTTAACACAAAAAAGAGAGTTAAAGAATGAAAAAGAGGAACTTCTTTTTATAGATTCTTTATGAAAATGTTCACCCCGACTTGGGACATAAAAATATTAGTCATCCATCCCTTTTTATGTTTTGTCTCTCTATTCCATTTCTTTTTTTTTTTCAAGTAACAAGTGAAGCCTGTTAGATGTGTTTAGAGGTGATAGAAGTTTTTACAAGAGCTTTCAACTAAGTGGCATTAAGCTATATGTAAAGTTTTAAAAAAATGTTTCATGGTTTTTAATGGTAAGACAATAATTTTGAGTTAAAACGATTTAAACAGGATTATTTAACGGTTTTTAATGGTTTAAACGATTTTTTTTTACTTAACATTAAAAATTTCATAAAATTAAAACGGAGTTTAAACGATTAAAATGAAGTTTTTTTTTAAAAACTTGGCTATATACATTGTTACAATCACTGTTACTGACAATTATAAATTAAATAGAATCACAATCATCGTTGTATATTTTGCAGCAACACTTCTTACTCTTGGTGTTATAAACTTTATTTGCATTATGGACATTATTTGCTCATTCGTATATCTCCATTACCGCGTTGCAGCAACACCCCAAACAGTGTACTCTCACTAGAGGTGGTAATCGGACGGGTTGGGTCGGATTCGGTTTTGAGTTGGACGGATCGGCTCAGTTTGACTTTCTAGAAGAAATCGGATCGAGCCAGGTCGTATCGGATCCGGTCAATTTACATATTATGTTTTTTCAAATCTTTAATAGATTTTAATTGGATTGAAGATCATTTGATCTCGGATCGGATCGGATCATATCGGATTCGAATCAAGTCGAATTAGTTTAATTTTTTTAAAAATCAAATTAGATTGAATTCAAATCTAAACAAATCGGATGAATTTCTTAAATTGAATCGGTTCCGTCAGCTCTAACTCTCACTCCCTCACTCCAAAGTTCTCCTATTGCACTCCTTCCACAAATTTTGTAGCTAAGCAAAATGTACTCTCACTTGCAAAAGTACGTAACGGTGTACTCTCCATTACCGTGCGTTGTGCCCAGTCCTTCCAGTTCGGAACGGAGTACTCTCACTTGCAAAAGTTCGCCTAAGCACTCCCAAGTTAGAGTATTACCACTGCGCCACTGCGTGTTTTTTGATATGCATGTTTTGTGTTATATATATTAATATCTTTCTCTTTTATTTTTAATACCATTTTATTTTTATATGTAAATTTATTATAGATTACTACATCTATATATTAGTTTTTAAAATAATTATGTATTCCTACATCCATACCATATCGGATATAATACTTGTACCCAGGGGCGGATGCAGGATTTTGATCAGGGGGTCAATAATCGGATTCAATATTCCTACTTATCTGATTTAAATCCATTAACTAATCGGGTACTAAATAAAAATATTAAAATAATATCTTTATATATTAAAAATAATAAAAAATAAAAGTTAAAATAATAAATAATCATAGAAAATTTTCTTCTACAAGACTTCATATTTTAAAAATTTTACATAATTTTTTCATTATCCGTGATATTAAATATTTTTTCTCAATGAAAAATAATCAGATAATCTAGAGGGTCAGAAATTTAATCCAGGAGGGGTCAGATTAACAAAATATTAACCTAAAAATACTATTTTTCAAAATCCAAAGAGGTCAATCCTGGCGAATGCTATGTCCGCCCTGCCTGTACCGGTACTCATACAACATAACTCAGCATAGTGACATGATTTATTATCATTTATTCGTGGATTTGTCTAAAGAATGTGGGCCTTATTGCGATCTGTATCTGCTGTCATAGTTTTTATGACAGAGAAATTATGATAGCGAATTTTAGTTGTCAAATTGATTAAAACAGTTGTGATTAGATTCAGGGATATTATTATTAGATGAGTCCCACAATTCATAGATATAAAAAAAATTAAAGGTGGATCCAAATTGAGTCAGGAGACGAAAAAAGTTTATGAGGGAGACGAAATAATATATTTTTTAATATTTTTGAAAATATATATAATTATAAAGATATTTGTAAAAAAAAAAAAATCAGAGCACGGTAGCTAATAAGCTGGACCTACGTAAATCCATCCCCGAAAAAAATTATGATAGCGGTGCCATAGACAGAGTATGGTAGCAGATGTAATTCCGGCCCCACTGGCCCTACCGAGTCGCTGATCCTCTCTCTATTCTGAATTCTCGCTCCAGTAACACTCTTCAGCTTCAGCTTAGAACCATTCCCAAAACCTATTTCTCAGATTTTAGGATTTCCTCTTACTAACTAAATCATGGTTATTCAATACATTCTCCACCTAAACGATCAATTCGCGCAAGATCAATTCGGTGTTCCCGAAATCTTTCTTCTGGTCATCGACCAATCCCTGATTCACATCCACATTTGAATCATTGTTAAAAGAATTTGAAGAATTAATCAGTCGAAAGGCTTATCCAGTTGTTCATCCCATGCTGGACTCGAGCTCTTTTCGGTTCAAAACTCTTTAATCTAGTCAGTTTGGAAAACCTCCTGGCAAAAATAGACCATGGCTTGCTATACCTGCGTGATGTGCTCAACGACTCTAGAAGAGGATGCAGAACACCTATTCCTTCACTGTACATATGTAAGAAGAATCTGGAATGACATCTTACCTGCAAATTTCACCACCCCGACGTGCATATCTACGCTCACACTCTTCTTGCAGCAAGCAAAACAACTGGCCAGCAAACAGAGTCAGCTCGTCGCTACTGCCTGTTGGAACATATGGAAAGAGCGCAACCAACGCATATTTCAGAGCATAAATAGACCAACAAAAAGGCTCCTCATGCAAATAATTACGGATAGCTCACTATGGGATTACATTTAGATTTGACACTTCTCTTAGGCTAGGAGGCAACTGTAAATTAGTTTTTCTTTCAGGCGTACAGTAGATAAGTGTACTCAGCATAATTTTCCTTTTCATCCCTACCACTTTCATGTATATATTTTCTTATTAATGAAAATCGAGTAGGCATTTTGCATGCTTATCAAAAAAAATAATAATAAGTACTCTAAAATAATTCAACAAGCTGTTGGGGGGCCGCTTTCCGGTCTCGTTTAAATCTTTGTTCTTCCAAGTTCCAAATATCTTGATTGAAAATCTGTGTACGCTTTACTACGAGATTTCTTTAGAAGATTGAGATGCAATTCGACCAAGAGCGGGGGCTTGATATACAGAATAACGATGGAAGTGATGTATTTGAGGAACCTCTTAGGTGGAAAGAATAATTCTTTCAACACAAATACAGTAGTATCATTTTTTGTTTTAAATATAGTTCCATTTTTTTTGTACTGTTCTAAAGTTGTAAGGTACCATATGTACATTCTGGCTAAATTAAGGTCTGATACAGTTCATATAAATAAATGATTGGAGCATGCTCTAGATGCATATATTGTTTGAGCTTAATTATTGAAATAAATGACGTTTACCACAGAAAGAGGCATTTGTGCTAAACTACCACTGTTAAACCATGAAATTTAATTAAGTAATAATTAAAATTAAAATTAATTAAAATAATTTAATGTAACAATTAAGAGAATACACATAATTAATGAAATAAATAGATAAGTGGATAAATAAAGATAAATGAGATTAGATATCGAATAACAAAACGCAAGCATCAAATTTAATAACTAACGCAAAATATTTTGTTCTAATTAAAATTAAAGGAATAATATTTATAACGAAATCTAAAATATTAACGTCAAACTCGTATCTTGAAATAAAATAATAAAATAATAAAAATAATAAAAATAATAATAACAATGTAATGTATTGAAATTTGATGAAATAATTAACAACACTAATAATAAACATAACGATGATAATAATAGTAATAATATTAATTACTTAAAAGAAAAACTTATGAATTAATGAAATCAAAATTTAATGATTTAATTTAAAGAATACAAATCAATTTGTTTTGACAAACTCTGATAATCGAATCATTATTAAAATAAGTAAACTATTAAATTAAATCAAGATTCTGATTGACACGCAATTAACTACACGAGTCCGATCACAGAAAATCCGAACTGATCCAAAAGTCAAATTATTTCTCTCTCTTCCTTTCTTTTCTTTCCTTTCTTTCTTTTCTTTTCACTCTCTCTCTCTCTCTCTCTTTCTTTCCCCTCCTGTTTTCCCCCGTACCTCACCCTTTCCCTAAAATCTTTCGGCTCACCATTTCAAAAGTCATCTCTTTAGTCTTTACTCTCTACAAACCAAGGCAAATCAATCCAATTCCAACCATTCTCCTCAAGGCAGTTTCTCTCCCCCGTTGTTTTCCCTCACACAAGCCATGCACCGCTTCTCTAGCCAGTGCCCGCCCGCCGGTAGTCTGCGCGCCTTCACCACCTCGCCCTTCCCCCTTACTCTTCTCGGAATCCCTTCAAACAACCTCTATTTCAGATGACTCCTCAAACTCCTTCACTTCTTTGACTCAAACCCAACTCACATGGAGCCTCGTCAGACTCGGGTTCGACACGGACGCACACAGTTTTACCCGTACACAGGCTCGACGGCACGATCACCTCTCGCTGGCTAGATCTGACCTTCACCGTCTTTGGCGCGGTCATGAGTCTCACCCTCAGCATGATCGACTCAACCCCACATGGAGCTTAACCAAGTTACCCCTTTGCGGCCTCGCAACCAAATCAGTATTATCTCCTATTTTCTGATTCAACTGTGTGGGCCGTGTGTCGGGACCGAGTCCCATGTCTTTGCATTTCTTTGACCAATTATGCCTTTCTTTTATGCGACTCTACCGGGTGTTGTGCGGTATGCCCCATTCTTGTGTCGATCTTAGTGGTCTTGTTGGCTTGAGCTATGCTGGCTTTATACCTTGCTATTCGGCTGTGTGTGTTTGATGTAGCTTGTAAATAAGAAATTTCAATGGTCAATAATCCAACCTACGACCAAGAGAAAAATTACAGATCTTTTATGATATGAACCAAACTACTTCCAATTAATTCGATTATAACAAGGCAAATAAAGTAAACATTGTATTATTTCATTCTGACTAGTTGTCGAACAGGGGGGCTTGCTTTAGTTAACTAAAATTGTTTTATTATATTATTCCCATGCTTATTAACATGAAAAGTGAAAATAAATAGTAGTAGGTGGTCAGTCCTGTGCTAATTTTGGGTCACGGTTTCCTTTTGATTATTGTATGTGAGCTTTGTTATAAAACTTCCTACAACAAAACTTTAGAGTAAATTAAGAATTAGATTTTTACTTAGGCTGGGAGGTGAAATGATACTTGAGATAAAATATTTTTGGATTTATGGCCAACAATAGTAAAAGAAAATGTGAGCTAAAAGTTTAATTAATTTGTTAGTCAAATGCCATTAAATAAAGCGGGTATTGTTAATGATTATTTAATACTTAAAGAGAAATATGAGAAAATGATTATGTTCCATGTTTGCTCAATTTTAGAATTCTCTGAACAGATACAGTGCGATATCATAGATAGCGCATGATTTTAAAAATACATTAAAACACCAACATATTTAATTAAATAAAAACATTAATTAAATTTAAGTTAATTGAAATTCTTTTCTTTTAATTTGATTTTTATTTTTAATTCTAGTTTTATATAATATATTTTCTAATTAATGAAAATAATATTAAAATATAAAATGAGATATAATTAAAGAATATGATAAGAATTTATATTATAAAATATATATATTAATTAATTTCCCTATTTATAGATAATTAAATTTTCAAAGGTTAATTAAAATAATTAAGTGAGAATGTTATGATAACTAAATAAATCTAAATAAAATTTAGTTAATTCTATTTGTCAAATTAGATATAAGTTAATTATAAACTTTAAATAAATAGAGTATAATAATAATTTATAATATAACATATATATAAATCAATTTCTCTATTTTAATAATTGACATTAATTAATATATATATATAGTAATTAATTTCTCTATTTTAAATTAATAAGAGTAATACTAAATATACTAAATATACAAACATTATATATTAATCAATTTCTCTATTCCTAAATAACTAATTATTCTAATTATAAATTTAATTTAAATAAGTGATAATAATTAGTTAGCTAATTAATCAAATAAATTTTAAATCAATTATATTAAATCAAAATAAATGTAATCTTAAAATACGAAATTAAATATGATAATTTCAATTGGGGGTCCCAGATACCTTGACCAAACCAGACCTAATGTGAATAGGGTACTCGCCAATTTAATCTATTTCTGACTTCATAGGTTTTCGAAAAATATCTTGACGAGCCGACAAACGAATACACTCAAGATGAGACGGCTCATCTGACAAGATCGTGATGCGCCACCCGAGACTTAGCAATTTGACGTTACTGATCTAACTAAATTATTCTCAGGTACGGTTTCCTGGGATTTGATTTTCTCTCTTTAGAATTAGGAATCCAAACCGAAAATAAAACTATTTTTAAAAATAAATCTGAATTGCGGTATTTTTGACCAAACTTTGATTAGAGACCAAAATTGACCTGTCATATGCATCCGGTAATTTGACCAGCATATTTGAGACATACCCGCATTCGCATGTCATATCATGTCATATTGCACGTAGACAGGATAGGAGTAGAATTCGGGAAATAGTCCCGAGATAGGATCAGATAGAATTACATAATTCAAGTTGTAGATTATACATATTAGGAAAATATTATTACTATTACTAATTATTAATTAAGCTAGGTAGTTAATCATGCATTAAATGCATGGGAGTGCTGAGAGGCGGACCGGGTAATTCCCAGTCCGAGTTGCCTTGCATAACCGTAGACCGTTGTGGTTACGTACGGTGACCCATAGTGCCCGGGACCCACCGATGGCCTCAGTATATGTATCGCGCATCCGTGCTCTGTCGGATTATCCACCGAACCCGTCATTTGGCGAGTTCGGCTGTGTCAGAGTGTTTTATTTTGATCTTTATTATATTTTATTATTATTCTTTATATGTTTAAGTTTTTAATCCAAATTTGAGCGATTAGGATACCGTGTACTTCAGTGTTTAGTGTGGGCGGCCATATCCGAGACTGGAATCTAGTTCGTGATACTATATTATTATATTTATCCGGCGTATTTAAGATCCTAATATTGTCCGAAGGGCTTTCTCCTTTGGCCCTTGGTTGGTACGAGAGAAAGTCGGGATGCGGTCCGCTGACCTTAGTGGGTACAGTGTAGGCTCCCATTTGTTTATATTTCGTTTTGATACTTTTACGGGATGCGGTCCTCTGACCCTTGGTTGGTACAGTGTAGGCTCCCATTTGATTTCGATTTGTTAATTCACGAGTAGTTATCTCCTTTGGCGATATGGCAACTGAAGACATAATTATCCACTTGCTTTTATTTTGTAAGGTGAATTACCGTTTTAGCAGACTGCAGTACGTGCTTATGCACGCTCACTCTCCTAAGGCGTTATCGCCTCGGGAGCCGAATTGACTGCGTTTATGCGGCATTGGCGCCGCATAAACATAAAGTCCTAAGTTCGTAAGTTGGGTCACCGGTGGCGCCCGCTTAGGCAAGGCCTAAGTTCGTAAGTTGGGACGCCGGTGGCGCCCGCTTGGGATAGATCCGTGATTTACAAATCGGGATATTTATTTCGGTGTTTGTTTTCTCGTACCTTATATTCTATATTATATTACCATTTCCACAGATTTTCTATTTCAGGGTTATTTGTCATTTCATGTCATTCATGTAGAGGTTTTCTCGAAATGTATAAAATAATAATACATTAACATATATTAAAATAATTCATGGCATTTAAATTCGGTATCGGTATTTGGGTCCAGTCTAGGAAAGAAGATCAAATCTTAAGGCTGGATCTAAATCCGTACTGAGTAATTTTTAAAATTACTCACGTTTCCACGGTGGTTGTGGGATCCAGGTTTACAGGTATGGGTTTGAGTTTTGATGAGAGTGCTAGGTCCAAAGCGAAATCCGCGTGATATCGTAGGTGCTTCGCCGCATCGGACAATGAGGCGGGTAGTTGATTAGGGCTTATCGGCATCGGGTTTTTGGTTTCTTTCTTTGGGCTTTATTTGAGAGATTTTGCTACCCATTCCGATGGAGTTAGTCCCGCTTTGTGTCCGGCGTTGTATTTATCTCGTATATTCTGGACTGTTTTGTTTTGTATTATTATTATTATTTTATTTATTCTGGGATTTAACCACCAATAGACATTTAGGATTCATGATGTATCATTTTATTTCTGATCCAAAATCTAAAGAACTGTTATACACAGTTTTGCCATAACAATTCATACCTTAGCAGTACCATGCCCACATCTCACAGAGGAACTCTTTAATTACTTCAGTACTTCTCACATGGTGTATGATCGATCATTATCTAAAAAGTTGACATATCATTGTCTATGTAGATTTCTACGATGTGGCATAAGTGCAAATACAACACCTCACATGCGGAGGGGCCCAAAGGGGCATCAGACCTTGTGCGATGTTTGTGGCATTGCATGGGCGAAGATGGAATACATACCTTTCTTTTTCGTGTTCTTCTTTTTGTTTGGATGAAAGGATAGACTAGTGAGAATAGCCACCAATCCAAAAATATATAAAAGTAGTGAAACCAACTTTTGATTGAATTAGTAGAATAACTACTAACCCAATGTTTTTAAAGATATCCACTCATCCAAACAATAAATAGCAATTGGAAATAGTTGCTTATCCAAGTTGGCATTATTCTTCACTCCTACCGAGACGCTTGGGTCTTTTTTTGTTTGAAATGAACAATTTATTTCATGTGAGGCCTGTTTGATGTGTAGGAATATGCAAGAAAGCTGCAATATTTCTGGGAGAAAGAATTATTTTGTCTGTTTGATGTTCATTTTTTCTTGGATCATCAGATCTCGTCCCCCAGATGTCTCCTACATTTCTGTCGTCCTGATTTCTACTGAAAAATGCGGAAAATGCCATCTCACCTCTTCTATTCTATTATTCTCCTTCCTTTTCTGAAGCTTTCTTGTACAACAAATATCTTTATGATAAACAAGAAATCTAGCATCTATTGATGAAAGAAAAATATTTCCGGTGTTTAAACCCGCAATTGGACCTCATGTCCTTTTTCAAGCATTATGAGTAAGACCATAGCCATCAACACTTGGCTCGATTTGAGAACACCAGGTGAGAAAATTCATGCGATCAATCTTAGTGGAGACCATTAGATCAAAAAAAAAATCTTAGTGGAGACCGGGGTGGAGATGTGAATCACCGATAGAGGGGTGCAGAGAGAGGAGGAAAGGTAGATGTGTGAGAATCAGAGGAAACCATGATTTTGGCGAAAAAGGAGAACAGGCTATCAGACCAAAGCTCTGATACCATATCAGATTATAAGATAGAGAGGAGACAAAGAGAAGAAACATTTTAAATAATTTTGTATTTCTTTCACTGATGAGTATTACAAACAGATAGGTATATATAGCTTCCTGCCTAATCTTAATTACAATTGTAACTAATTCGGTTGTGGTCAACAGTCGACTCTATTACAACTAAGTAATTATTGTAATCTTGTACAACAATTGTCACATCTAACAGAGGGTCTTAGACGAGCACAGGTATGCTGAGTTGCAAGCTGACTTCAATGCAAGTCAGAGCTTTACCAGAATCCCACAATCAAGGTTACTACACCAGGTAGCTGGAATTTACACGCCAGTTGTTCTTGAGATTTTTCGAAGGAAGTTTGAGATGTTTCGCAGATGAATAACTGCAACAACAATTCGAGCATGCATTGACTTCATCTTCCTTCTTCCATTAATTCTCTTGGTTTACCTTCCTTTTTTGTATCGACTTCTCCTAGGTTTATTTAGCTCATAATTAATTGAATTCCTCCGTGTATTATGATAAGCTTCTGCCTCGCAGTTTAGGAATTAAGAAAGGCCCAAAGTGCAATTTGGGCTGAGATTTAGGGAAGGCCCATATAGAAAAAAAAATAGAAAAAGAAAAAAAAATCTATAAATGAGGCTCTAACCGTATGCACTGAGCATATCTGGGCCATCCAATCAGATCGGACGGTGTATTATATTTATGTCATCCTTAATTCAATAAATGAAATATAACATATTGGGAAGGGCTATAGAAATATAAAAAACTTAAACCTCAAAATTGTCATACTTGTAAATGTGATAAAACCCTAATAAGTTTCTTTTTGCATTTTTTTTTTTGAGATATAAACTAAATCCATTAAATTCCAGTAAAGAACTGTTTTTGGAAGCACTAAAAGTAAAAAAATCTTGGCATATTCCACTGGCCTTGATAGTTATCAATCCAATTCTACACATCGTATGGAGAACTTGGACCAGTGAACATGTCAAACACTAACCCCTTCCAGAAATATGTTTTTGAATTCTATCATGCTTTCCACGAAAATATAATTCAAAATGTATACATATAATAAGGTCAATTTTGTTTAATTTTATAATACTGAGATATCAAATCAAAAGCTGGACCAGCTCAAGAGCTGAAATGGTCACACGCCCAAGCAGCAGAGGCTCCGTCAACCCACAATCCACATCGCACTCCCAACTTTTCCCCCTATATTTGTCTTTCGGATTATTTTGCCCACGCGGGGAGCCAGACTTGTGAGGGGCAAAATTTGAATTTTTTTTTTTTTTTTTGTGCGGGGGAGGAGGGGGACAAATTAATTTCTTTTTTTTTAAATAAGCATATTTTTATTTATTTTTGAAAAAAATATATAATTATAACGTTATTTAAAAAAAATAGTCGGGGTCAACTGCCTCATCTCCACGAGGTGGCTCTGCCCCTGTCTATACCCAACTTAAACAGAAATTTTAAATAAATTCAGTTCACTTTGATAGAAGAAGATTTTGATAGATATGATATAGAGACAATTTTCTATGATTGTAATTAGGTACAGCTTGTTATAATTTCATTGCGGCAAAGTTCTTGAAAAGAAAAGAAAAAAATTTCACTCAATTTTGTCATTCAAACCAAGTTTAAGGTAAGAACTAATTAAGAAACATAAGAAATTAGGGGCAAAAAAACTTATACTAATCCAATTAATGTTAGATTTAAAATTCAGATGCACTTCGTCAATTGACAGCGTCTAATCTAACTCCATCAAATGACAACATCCAATCTGGAGGCTTTCAATTGAGAACGTCCCTAAATTTAAAACTCTTGAATCATTTCATTCTCCAAAAAAAATGGTCTGGACATTGATTTGATTTAATAAGTCCCTACTAAACACTTTCAAGTAGAAAAGGCCGTTCTATATTTAAAAAATTTAAAAAATTGATATTAGAAATTTCGAATAAAAAAAATTGAGGGTCAAAATTAAAAAAAAAAAAAAAAGAAGGTAGAGGAGCAGAAATGTAGAAACCAAATCCAAAAAGGGAGACCAGACATCGCTTTCTGACCTGAACAGCCGACCTGCACCAGAATCAGACCGGATATATGCATCTCAATTCTCATTCTCAATTGGGGGTTGGAGCTGAATGAACCACACGCTCTTACGTTCCCAAATTCCATTCCCAACATCCATCCGATCACGACTCTATACCAAATTCAATAACCAGGGGCGTTTCCGTCATTTCAACTGGTCGCAGAGAAATAACATCTGACCTGACCAGTTTATTTTTCCAAACGAAAAGGACCTCTCAATTCTCATTCCCCCTCGCTTTTGACCTTTACGCCCCTCGTCAGCTACAAACACCACAACGAGTGCATTTTCAATTCCGTTTTGAAAGTCTTTTTTTGTGAATTGTGATAAACGTGTACAATCCGAACCCTGTACTTCCTTTTAATTTGGAAATTCATAGATGACCGACTGTTGAGTGCTCAATCTCCGCTTTACGCTAATTTCAAAGGGCTAGGAGGTTTCTTCTTAATTGTGAAATTAATTAAATATTGTATTAAGGTCTGTAAATGATATGTAAAAAAACAATATATGCCAGATTAATGGAGCTCTATTTTTTTCTAAAAAATAAATATATTTACCTCCCCTTCTCTTTTTTAGTTTAAATACGAGATATATTGCAAATCTTGCTTTTTAATCTAGACGAAAAAAGATAAAATACATTGTTGGAGATTTTAAATGTAAGAATTCAACTGAAAAACTTTTTGTTGATATTTAAAATTGAATAATTGTAACCTTCATTTTTTTATTAAAAAGAAAGAATGGTGTAAGTGTTGTTTTACCCTTCAAAACAACATCCATGGTGAATTATAGAAAAAAAAATCAAAAAATTTGGGTCTCGAATGGCTCCATTTAGGGAATAGGGGGCCAAGCAGACTTAACCTTAAATTTGTCCAGCGTAGTAAAATGCTTTCTTTCTTTTTTCCTTTTTCGACGGCTCATAAATAGACTCGAAAACTATGCTTACTATTTTTTATATGGCCCGCCGTAATGAAAATACATATTTCATATATAAGCTTTTTGGAAGAACGTAAATACTTTTTTTGTATTTATCATGTATTCATTTTATAAATTCATGATAACAATATCCCCAAAACACAAATAATAAAATAAAATCCCTATTTACATTTTATATTGCCTCTTGTAAATCAAGTAAAAAAGTTTTGTTCGATAACTTTGATGACACTTTCTTAAATCAAGTAAAAAAGTTAGAAAAAAGAGAGGAAAAAAATGATAGATACGTTTTGTTTTTGTCTTATTGATTGGTTAACGTACTAATTCACTTACTATTTTTTTTATAAAAATTCAATACTAAATTTAATTTTACATTCTATCAAGTGACCTTAAATATGATCCATTGTAACTTGAAGTAATTAAATTTGATAAACATTAAAACGTGTTCGGATTTCATCAGCTTTCAAATGGGATGTACAATGATGCATATAATAAATGTTTTGTAGTTAATTCCAGAAATTGTAAGTTTCCATGTTAGATTTGGATAGTTCTGGATTGCATGTGGCCCAGTCCACATGAGGGACTGAGAAGACTTGTATACACTTCTTCAGTATATTCTCTCTATATAAAACATGTATAGATATTGTATGTTTTCTCCGTACGAGGGACTGAAATGACAGTCTCATACTGTATGTCTAATAGTATGAGTGTGTCCAGAACACTAGGCAGTAGGCACACAGAAAAATAGGAGGCAGTGTTGGAATTAATTATTATTAATTACAATATGTATTATATAATGGACTGTCAAATTATACATGTAATGAAGTGATTAAATTCTGTATCGAATTTATTATATGTCATGAGAAGTGGATTATTTAATGTGTATAATGCGTATTAATGACTTTATAATTTAGTGGTGGTCTGAATTATATAAAGTTTGATAATAATACAATTATGTTAATGGTCCTTGAAGAACACAATTATAGACAGTTTTCTGATTAAGCGGCAAACCCGTTAAGAGAGTTTTGGATCCGATATGAACCCGCTAAGATATAACTGCTCTCAGTTATATGGATGTCCATTATATATAGGGATACTGTTGGTTTTCGAAATGATTCTCATTTCTCTATTTTTCTGTCATCCTTTTGTTTCCCAACATAATTTATGATTAGAGATTTAGTAGAGAATCACGGCAATATAAAAATTCCTAACAGGCCATGCAAGAGAGAACATCATGAGAGGCTAATTTCTTCATGATGGGAGTGAGAACAAATTATTTTTGTATGAAAATTGAAGACATCATGATATTTTAGTTTGATTAACCTCATGGTTTATCTCCACCTATCAATTTTCTAGAGTCTTACAATACAGAAGACGTTGTACAAAATTTTAGATATGTCAGATGTGATTAGAACCACAAGATCCAAAAAAAAAATACTTCTACTACTAATTATGAATTCTTGTATCTTCAATTTCCAACCTTCCATATTACATGTTATTTTTTATGGCTATTAAAATTGATGAGCTAAAATATGTCGATATGTCGAGTCCCCTGTTAATTTTATTTTATTTGGATGGAAATCAATAATTTAAAAATATTATAATTGATATTTGTAAGTTCTTGGTGTCAATAAAAATAATTTGTATTTATGTAAAAAAGAAAAAATATTCTGATCTTTTATTTATTGTAAGAAAATAATATAGACAGTTAGATCATATACGTAGTAGTTTTATTTTTTATGTTCCAGTTTTAAATTCTAAACTATTAGGAGTTTAAGGCGAATATCCTTATCTCAACTCTTTTTCTTATGGCAAACTGCTTTGTTTTTGTTACAAGACAACCACATTAATATACAACTAAGGTTTAGTTGTTCATCCAGTTTTTTTGTATATAATAATTATAATAATTATATTATTAATTATAAGAGTGGTAAAAGCAAAATTTAAAATCTATGAATGGTAGCGCGTCACTAGCAGTAGCGTGGAGCAAACGCGCCACTATCAGTGGCGTCTTTGTATAAAATAGTGTAAACGCGCCACTAGCAGTGCTGTGTTTGCTCTTGCTCATCTTGATCATGATCCATTATTGTTGGAGCACGATCCATTACCATTGGATCAACATTACTATTGCCGATCAACCACAAAAGACACCACTTGCAGTGGCGTGTTTGCTTTGCGCCACTGCCAGTGGCGCGCTGCCATTCATAGATTTCAAAATTTATTTTTATCACTCTTATTATTAATAATATAATTATTATATACAAAAAAACTGTTGTTCATCCGGCTTTTCCCAAAAAATATAGCATATATAAATTAATTAGATATTTATAATATTTTTTTCTGTAAACTAGTTCTCGTTAAAAAGTTTTTGAACATAAATATATTTTTTCAATATACTAAAAATATATTAATAATAAATATTATAATTAGCTATATAATAATTCATTAAAAAGAATATATAGAGTTGTATTATTTTAGTATTTAAATTATATCTTTTTAAATGAAGAAAGATAAAAATGATATGTGTTGTTTGATTAAAATAAATGAAGAGAGAGAAACAAAATCAATGATGAAAAGAATGAATTGTGTGGCATAGTTAAAAAAAAATTGAAAAACTAACCCTCTCATGGAGTATAATATTTAATTTGTGTTTTGTGCTGGCAGGCCTGGAATCTTAGAAATATTTTTCTAAGGTATTGAGGCATATTCTCTGAATTCATTTTATTTCAACATTTTATGATTTTATCTTTATTTATGTCAAGGATAGAAGTCCAGTGAGTTGGAGCATTTATATAGGTTTTATGGTGTGTTGATTGATATGGGAGAGATTTGTGTTGATTGATATGGAAGAGATTTAAGATGTGCAGTCCGTTGTGTCAGGTAGGGAATAAAATTTACAGATCATTTTACTAATTACTTATAAAATTATTATTTATGTGGCTTTGTTTTTATAGATTTGGTTATATTTTGAAGGATTATGTAGGAGGGTTTGATGTGGTTTTTAGATATAGGTACCGGCAATATCTTTAGTTTCTAATATTTTATTTTTGTCTTATTATTATTTTTTTGGGGAGCTTCGGAAAAGAAATGAAAGTGCACTATCTATTTGCTTTTATTGAAATATATACATATATATATTCTATCACTTTTTAGAAAATAGAAAAAGACGTCAAAATGATGAGATGATACACCATGACCATACCAGAATAGATGGTTCTTTTTAGTTTTCATGTTTGACAATTACACAATTAACTGGCAGTAGTAGGAAGTAGGAACTTAAATTTAGGTCAAATCAATGCTTGGTTCTTCCAATGTTATTATAAATAACGGGGATCACTTGAAAATGAGTTATTTTGATAATTTTTACAATGAGCTCTTAAATAAATATCATTAAAATAGAAAAAAAATTATAGATATATTCTTTTACTTATAGATTAATAGTACAAATTGCATGTAATTTTATTATCGTTTGATACTTTATTAAAGATAATCAAAATTTTATATAATTTGTAATGGTTATAATTTAATGATGTTTGATGAGTATCAAATAATAATAAAATTATATAAAATTTAAATGACTATCAATCTATAAGTAAAAAAAATCTATAAATTATTTTTATTTTTAAGATTTTTTTATATTTATTTGAAAGCTCATTGTCAAAATTGTCAAAATGACCATTGTTAAGTGATCCCCATTTTATTATAAAAAGTGGGATACATGCATTTAAGGGTAAAATTGCAATTAAACTAAATAAACTAAATAATCTAAATTTACCAAAAGGTACGCAAAGTATTCAATTCCAATAAGGGAGGGGGCCAGAATGAAAAAAAACTAGCTTTCAACCTCAAGCCTTCAAAGGCAAGAGACACCGGTGCGCTTCACGTTCCACGCCGGCCCCATCTAGAGAGAGAAACCGAGAAAGAGGTGAAATCCAATAGACATCTGAAAGAGAGAGAGCTCCTTTTAGTTTGCACCTTGCACTAACCGTGCAAAAAGAAATTCCTCTCTTTCTTCTCTCCACCAACTCTCTCTTCTGCTTTCTTGCTTTTTGGTTTCTGACTTTCTGTTTCTTCTCTCCGTCAAACTGCATTAAACTGGTACGCCTCTAATATTCCTTCTCCCTATCTCCGTCTCTCTATATCTATCGCAAGTTTCTTAGAGAATCTTCTCTTCGTGGGAATGCTTCAATGGTGTCCATTTTTTAGTTACTTGCTTACCCTGTGCCTTTATAATTATTTTAACAAAGAATTTCATGGGAAAACTTTGTTTATACGCCTGTATTTTTGTTGTACTCTACCACTGTTGCTCTGTTTCTCCCTGTTTTTTTTTTGTTCTTTTTTTAATTCAAACCTGTTTTTGTATCTCTTTATGCCTTCCCCTATGCCTCATTGATTTATCCTTTTCTTTTCTAAGAATAATGTAAATTTCGGTGCAGTATTCTTATATTAATTGTGCAAGATGTCTTGCTTTAGACATGCTTTTAGTTGTTTGGTCCATAGTTAACCTTTACTAAATACAGCACAACTTGATTTGTCTTGCTAATTTGGTAGCATTTAAAAAAAAATAATCATTACACGAGATGAAATAAAAAAAATGTTAGACTGTTTTCCTTTGATTGTGGTCTTTTGTAGAATTTGTAACTGCATTTGCTCTCGCATGTAATTTATGTATTTGACATTTGAAGCCCCCCCCCCCCCCCCCTCCTCTAATGTTGATTACCGCATTTACAATACGAGAATAATACTATATACTATGTAACCAAATGTTATGTTTGAAGTTTGAATCCATAATAAAATACTTCCGAGGGTTATTGTTCGATTTTCTCTTTCACTGTGTAAGCTTTAGTAGCATTAGTTGTGATATTCTATATGGAATTTAGTACAACGGTAGACCAAAACTTTCGATTAGAAGTGGTTGAAATATTATAGTCGATTTGGGGGTCCGATAAAAATTAATAGATTTAAGTATTTGGATATGTTGGAAGGTTTCATTCAACGCCGATAGAAAGTTTGTTAAGTGGGTAAGATATCTGATTTTCAAGCAAATTAGTGATTAATATTTCTGAGTAGGGATATGGCGACATTGACCTGCTCATTGTTTTGGTTAACTTGTTCCTCTCCAAATTTAATATGTTACATTTCGAGGTATCCACCAAAAGTTATATCTTTGTTATGATACCAAATTTCTGCATAAATGTCCTTTTTTGACAACCATATGAGGCAGAACCGCAGAAGAACAAGGGCCTCAAAACTTGACCCGACCCAATTGGTCAATCCGATCCAATCCAACCGGAAATAATCTGAGAATAAATGTATCAGATATAAGTTAAAAAAATTACCTGCCACGGACTATTTAATTGTGTTTTTTATTTATTTTATGGTCTAAAGCTAATTGTGTTTATACTTAAAAATATATAAAAATATCTAATAGATACTTAATTATTTTATTCGTGTCGATTCGTGTCAAAGAAATGCTGACTTGATTTTAAACGGATCGAGTAAAAAAATAATGAAATAATGATGACCCGACCGACTATTGACACCCTAGACAGAAAGAATAAGTACATGAATCGGTTTATATTAAATTATTTAAAAGAATAATTTTTTTTTTTAATTTGTTCAACATGAACTGCTATGTTTGTTTAATTTATTTGAGGAATGCGTGTTTCCTACAGAAAAATGATAGTTTAGAAAAATAACCTTCTCTATCTATGAGACAATTATAATATTTTTTTCCCAGTTAATTATGATGTTTAGTTCAACTTCTAATTAGATGTGATTAACAGAGTATTGAAAAAACATCTCATCTCATTAAGATATGATTAAATTTGTACAATGGAGTCTATATTAAGTTAAAAGTGAACCCAGCTGGATAAATAATTATTAAAAACTAAACAAAAGGATGTTTTATGGTTGACAAGGTATGAAGGTATACATTGTATGGAACTTAGGCTTGTTACCTATCTCAAATTAGAACTTCAATCTACCGCCCATAGCATGCATGTAGTAATTAATTCTTTTCATCACTTAAAAAATTTGGTGTTTCTTTTGGCAAGATTAGAAGTCTACCTAATCAATCCTTATTCGTTATTTGTGATTTTCTTTTTCCATTTTTCTCTTGTTAGGATTATCAAGGCAATGGCATCTCTAACACCAGGAGTTCTAATTAAACTATTAAAAAACATAAACTCTGACACGAAAATATGTGGCGAGTACCGCTCCATTCTTCTCCAAGTCATAAGCATTGTTCCTGCTCTTACCGGGTCTGAATTGTTTCCGGACCATGGCTTCTTCATAAAAGTATCCGACTCTTCTCACTCCACCTATGTTTCTTTATCTAGGGAAGACAATGAACTAATCTTGTCAAACAAACTTCAACTTGGCCAATTCATTTATGTTGACAAAGTTGAAGCAAGAGTACCAGTGCCTGTACTAGTTGGGGTCAGACCAGTACCAGGTAGAAACCCATGTGTGGGAAATCCGAAGGATTTAATGCACATGTCTACTGCAACCGGGTTACCAGAGGTGTTCAAATCAAATGACTTAAATATTGACACTGAGAAGGAGAACCCAGTCAGGACAGTAATTATAAAAGAGCAAAAACAGGTTGTAGCATCCCGCTATATGAAGGGCATTACCAAAAACAATACGGTTAATTCAGAGACCAATAACGGAGATGACAGCAAGATAGGAATTGGAACAGTTAATGGTAATAAAGAGCGGGCTTTTCTTAACAAAGGGAAACAAGAAGAGAGAGATTCACCAGAGAGAGAGAAAGAGACCCCACAAAGGAAGGTGGTTACAAAAGAGCAGAAAGTAGTGGTCACTTCTAGATACATGAATGGCATTTCAGGAAGTAACGGAAAGAATAGTGCTAGTAATGTGGAGGCAGCAAAAGGAGAAGATCAGAGACCTAGCAGTGGAGGCACTAGCACTCCTAATGAGGTCAATAACAGACGTGGTACGCCTTCAAGGGTTAAACCAGAGGGTAAACCTCAGGTATATTTCTTCGTTGGTTTAGACTTTAGAATTACACTTAATCCTGGACCTCTATGGCTGTAAACACCTTATGCACAAGTGTGCAAATAAACCCAGAATGATAGTACATGCCAGTATATACTATTGCCCAAGGATATGAAATTTCAAGAATGGCGTAGACTCAATTTTTTTTCTATGGTAACAAAATCTGTTGTATCTGTATATAATGACATTTGGTGTAGCATTGCAGGATCGGCCTGGTACGACCTCTCCGTCACCATTCCAAACCAATTTATCCCAGATCAAACAACAAGACATCTCAAAATTTAAACGATTCAATGTCATTTCTCCAAATACATCTCTCAATTTATCCCAAGATTTCTCCAGTTCAAAGGATCTGCTAAAGTCATATACAAACTCTCCAGTCAACTCTTTTGCTATGTCAAGGCGAGAGAGGCTGAAAGATATATCTCGAAATGATTCTCCCTCCATGAACCATACTACTATATCAAATATGTCTAGCACAAAGGAGAATGGAAGGAAAGAGTCTACAACACCTTTAAAGAGTTCAATAAAGACGGGTTCTAATGGAAAACAAGCAGCAGCGGAGAGTTTTTCTCAGCCAGTGCCCAGTGGCATA
The DNA here is from genome assembly GCA_037127355.1 of Schoenoplectus tabernaemontani. Classification (NCBI taxonomy): domain Eukaryota; kingdom Viridiplantae; phylum Streptophyta; class Magnoliopsida; order Poales; family Cyperaceae; genus Schoenoplectus; species Schoenoplectus tabernaemontani. The sequence goes on from CM073743.1 coordinate 11,849,100, forward strand.
CATGTTACCAATGGTACAGCTCTTAGTAGCAGCAAGAAAAGAAGTACAGATCCCGTTCCTTGGGACTCTCTTCCTTCTAACCTAATGAAACCTGGAAAGGTATTTGAATCTTTACATTTATTTATTGTTAACCCATCATTTTCAATAAAGTTTATATTTAATTCTCTTATAAATTATTCTGTTCTTTGGAAAATAAAGGGGCTTTTGAGAAGGAAAAACATGGCACTTTTAGTTGCAGCGGAGGCCCAAAGAGAAGCTACATCAGCTTCCGCCATAATTAAAGGCCTAAAGTTAGTTTATTGTTATATATGTTGAACTGAAATGAAAAAAAAATATTATTAAGATTTAGATTTGGTACCATCATTCTCATTTTCTATTTTCTTTCTTTTCAGCTTGTTTGCTGAATTATGCAAGTCAGCTGCAGAACAAAGCACACATACTTCTCTCACCAAATTCTTTCAGTTTTATCGCATCATAAACCAACCAAGCATCATAGTTTGGAAAGACATCCAAAAGCAAACCCTAGCTGATAAAGAAAAACCAACCAAAAAGGCATCCCAGTTGCAAAACAGAAACACAATTAATAATACAGCAAAACACTCAGATGAACCGCTAAATGAAAAGATGGAGTGGGCTCGTGGTGAAAATTTGAAGGAGATGCAAGAAACATGGGCAACACTGCGTAGAGAAAGCCAAGTGTGGTTCCTCAATTTTCTCGAGGATACGCTGGATACTGGATTTAAGTTGGAGACAAATAGGGTTAACAGTAAGAAGATGGGAAAAGATAAATCAGGAAAAGATGCTGATGGATTAATTGCTGTTACATTATCTCAACTAAAGGATATAAATGATTGGTTGGATCAGCTGATGAATGACACAGGTCCCACGGCTGAAGGTTTCTCTGACAGAATTGATCAGTTGAAACAAAAGTTGTACACTTGCTTGCTTGGTACTGTTGAGTCAGCAGCTTCAGCACTTGAAAGCCGAAATGGTTAAAACAGATGTGAATTATTCAATGTGTTATTAGTGTTTTCTGTTTTTTGTTCTATAATGTGTTAGGTATTTTTTTTTTTTAAAAAAAGATTATATTGTGCTTTGGGTGGAAAAAAAAAGAAAAGGAAATTAGAAGTTTAAGAGAAAAAAAAATGAATGTAATTATTCTTTTGTTGTTTATTTTATCTATGTAAATTATGTCTTCATCGCAAAGAAACATTGTAATTCTAAACTGTATGTTATTTCCCTCGTTTTTGAAATTGTCAAAAGTAAAATTATAATATTGGGTGTCAGAATCCACCATACCAGTATATATATCCTTGTGAATGAAATTAGATCACACAAATCATTCTGTGGAGGATGGAATAATCTTCGGAAGAAGGATATCTTATTAATTAGGCGTAACATTTATAGGAAGTACTACAAGTTCATCAAAATGTACAACAGAAAGTGGAAAAAGCAACCAGTGTAATATATATAAATTCGTTTTAGGTAAATCCCTAGATAACCTACATACATAGAATAGAAATGATGGAAGGTCCACAGTACAAAATTTTGCGCTTAGTAAGCTAATAACATATAAGCAATTTATCAGGACAAAATTAAGTTTTTAACTGCTTATAAACAACTTTGGCTGAGCTTTAATGGCTAATGAATTAACACGATTTTGGGCTTAATCAATCATATTATTTGGAAAGTTATTCTTACACTCAGAACTGCTTCCACCAAGCACCATTACAGCTGCCAGCACACTCTGGATCTCCTGTGTCAACACCAACACTTTTTTCGCAAAAAGTCTTGCCTTCTTGACAAACCTAGGACACAAATGTCCCTCAGGAAGAGTGGAGCATTTAAGAATCTACAACTCAAAACAGTTAAGCATTAGACAGAGAAAAAAAATGAAGCTCTCATCTTGGTTTTACTTTTTAATGCTCATGGTTACCAGGCTTTGCTCTCAGCTTGTCACTCCAATTTTTCTTTTTTACTTTCTTCCCATCCCATTGTTGGGGGAAAATAGAACTCTATTCTCCATTCCTTCAATCCAAATAGATCCAGTGCTCGGATTTGCATCCTAATCTACATCATCACTAGTAGATCGATTTCTTCTTTGCTGAGAATCTTAGACAAAAAATTTAGTAATAATGTGTCAGAACACCTATAAAAGGCCCTTGATATCATGGGCTCATGTAATAGTACAAGTTCGTACTATTTCGGGCTTATATCGACCGAGCTCGGTTCACATAATGTTTATATCCTGTCGTTTTGCAACTCCTAGGCCTGGTTTTACGGGATCAGTATCCGCTGTCATATTTTCTACAGAATTTGTTATATATAATAATTATAAAAATCATATTATTAATAATAAAAATGATAAAAGCAAATTTTAAATCTACTAATGACAGCGCGCCACTGATAGTGACGCGGAGCAAACGCGGAGCAAACGCATCACTCCCAGTAGCGTCTTTGTGTAAACGCGCCACTGCCAGTGACGTTTTTACTGAAACGCGCCACTGCTAGTGGCGTCTTTACTAAAACGCGCCACTGCCAGTGGCGTCTTTACTAAAACGCGCCATCGCCATGGCGTCTTTACTAAAACGCGCGCATCGCGCGGTGGCGTCTTTACTAAAACGCGCCATCGCGCTGCCGCGTTTGTCTAAAAACAAGTTTTATAAATACACGCACAAATAGATACCTGCGCGGTTGGTATTTATAGGAGACAAATGCGTCACTGCCAGTGGCGCATTTCAGTAAAGACGCCACTGGCAGTGGCGCGTTTTCTCCGCACCACTGGCAGTGGCGCGCTGCCATTCGTAGATTTAAAATTTTATTTTTATCACTCTTATTATTAATAATATGATTTTTTTTAATTATATTTAAAAAATCTGTATTTTCTATGATAAAAAAAAAAGTATTGTGTGTTTTTCGGTCATCGGATACAAATTAGACTCATATGGCAGCGGGTTGCCATAATCAAATTTGACAACATATCCATTTCCTGATTTTACTTGGGTTGAATTTGGATTTGAATTTCTAATATATGTCATCTAGAACCAACTATGTACAAGATTATTTTCTCAAAAGAAAACTATGTACAGGATTTACTTTTACAAAAAAAAATACTATGTACAAGATCTACTTTTATTTTGAACAGTTCACAAAAGAAAAAAAAACAAAATTGAACTATTTCTCCCTATACAAAATTGAACTATTTCTCCCTATAACGTAAAATTTTAAATTTAAGATATAATATATGAAGAAACATTCGAAATTTTAAATTAAATATAATATATGAAGAAACATTCGAAATAATTAAATTTAAGACATAATATATGAAGAAACATTGGAAATAATATATGAAAATAAAGTAATTTCAAAGAAATGCCAAAATGTTTAATTAAATTACATCCTTGTGTAAACTTTTACATTTCAGTCAAAATACAAAATGACTCAATTTTTTTCGTGAATGAACAATTGATCTAAGCTACTTGATATGTTACATGTATCCTGTATCCAAATGGATTTTCTCAAAGAAAAAAATGATAGAAAAGATGAGAATCAAACCCTCAAATTTATACTATATTATAAATAGTGTATGTACTGAATTATTCATTAATTTTCATTAATTTATCTTTAGGTTTTTAAATTGTAACTCTATTCCATATGCAATTTTTTTCTTATTATTTTCATTCAGTTTTCAAAAATACAAAAATTAGCACAAGTTCTCAAAGATCTAAATTTTTTATCTTAGAAGATTCTGACATATATAACGTGTTAGACATATGAACGATCGTACATTATGTTACAAATCGCGACCCTTAATATTCCTCTTTATGTCTCCATTAAGTATTCATGTTTGACTCCATAGATGAGATATAAGAGATTTGTTCTTTATTCATTCCCAAACCAACATCAGCTGTGTCCCCATATGTTGAATTAAAAATTAATCAAATATATTCATATAAAGTTACGTTTGTGTTACCTGTTTCCTTTTTAACTGAGCTTCTGATTCAGCTAACAATGAAGTATTTAGCGTCATGAGATATTGGAAAACTAATATAAATTTACGTTTATGTTGCTATATATTTTTGTCTTATAATTTTACTATATAAAAATTCTTATGAAGTGGCCCCTATAATGGGGATTTCAACAGAATTCGGAGTTCAGATACCTCCAAGTTGTGTCGAAATTCCTGTATAATTATAACGTTGGACAATGATTGAAGCATAATGATTTGCAATTTCAATAAAATTTGGTAAAAAGTTTCAAGCGACTGGCATATAAAGGTCCTCATTTGAAACCATCCTGTCCCAGAATTTCATCTCAATTATGCACAAATACCAGCAGCTCGGAATTGAACCCTCAGGAGAAAGAAAGAATAATAATAAAAAAAAAACATCATTTCATAGGGAACATATATTATGGTTTTATCAAAAAGAATTTGTTTATAGAAAGCTTTCCTTCAAACAATACCCCTATCAACATAAAAACACCAAACATATTCCCTATCAACATTAAAAACACCCAAAAAAAATTAAACAAGTATCATATTCACAATGAATTCCCTATATTAACCATTATAACTTGCCCCAACCCTGCCAAAAGAGAGAGATCAACTGATACCAGAGCACTCATTTTCATCTACAAGTAAACAAACATCTGAGAAATCAAACAGAAGCACCTACACCATCCAAAACCGCATTATTAACAATCTACATGACTAGAGTAACAATAATCAAGTTAGATAATAAATAATGCACCAAGCATTAGATGCTGCCAGGACCACCGCTTTTGTTTCCTCCTTGAAATTGTTCCATTGGAGAACTGGTTATGCTCCCCACAGAAATAGTTGTCTGTGAACTCAGCTGCGGACTAGCTGGCGGCATGGCCCCACCCATATTAGAACCTACACCATTGTGATTATTGTTGTTGTTGCCATTGCTAACTTGCGGCGCTGCACCAGTACTCATTTGCTGGGGACTCATAGCAGCCAACTGCTGGGGACTCATAGAAGCCAACTGCTGGGGACTGATCTGCTGCATCTGCTGCTGCTGTAATTGTTGCTGTGACATTATCATTCCAGACTGCTGAGACCCACCCTGAGGGGACGCCACAGGGCCTTGCTGCAATGGCGACCCGATTTGCTGCATTTGCTGCTGCATTTGTTGCTGCACCTGTTGTTGTTGTTGTTGCTGCTGCTGCTGCTGCTTCTGCAGCAGCATCTGTTGCTGTTGCTGCTGCTGCTGCATCTGCACCTGTTGTTGCTGTGGGTTATTTATATAAAACCCAGCACCTGACCCTTTAGGTGGGCCCATGGGCGACAGGCCTGTGGGGTTCCTTTGCATCTGACTCATATTAGCCCGGTTAATGTTATGGCCTATCACTGCAAGCCTGGCAGTATTAGACAACACAGGATTGTTACCTCCACTATTCCCAACATTCATTCCTCCTAGCCCTCCTTGTGCACTGTACATACTGGCTAGACGCTGTTGCTGCTGTTGCTGGACCAGCCTCATCTTCATCATAGCGGCCTGTTGAGGGGTAATTGAACCAGATCGGATACCTGCCGTTAGACTACCAAGGTTTATCTGGTTTGGATTGATGTTACCCAGAGCTGACATGCCAGCCATGCCACGAATATTACTCATGTTACCAATTCCCATGATATTGCCGAGACCAGCAGCACCTAGCCCAACCATGTTGTTGGCCATGCCCATGCCCGGACTCATCATCATCTTCCTAGGGATCTGTTGTTGCCCCTGCTGCTGTTGTTGCCCCTGCTGCTGTTGTTGTTGTTGCTGCTGCTGCTGGATCATATGAAGTTGCTGCAACTTCGAGTTGGCCCCCATCTGGCTTCCAGGGCCTCCTATCATATGGGATAATGGGTTTGGAGATAGCATCGGGCCTGACCTCTGTATCTGAGGAAACTGTATTTGGGACTGCTGTGGATTCTGTTGCTGAATCTGTTGCTGGATTTTCTGTTGCTGTTGCTGTTGCTGTTGCTGTTGCTGTTGCTGTAGCAAAGCCTGATCAACTGGCTGGGACCGCGCCTGCATTAGGTTCGTGGGGCCAGGAAGGTAGCCCTGGGGAATGGCTAAGCCCGAAGGAGTGTTGTTGTTAACGGATGGCAGCATACGATTGGATTGGAGGGAGGGGACGGTACCACCAGGGGCCATGTTAGCCGATTGAGGAAGGGATGGATTTGGCAGTTGATTTGTAGATATTTCAGGTTTGGTTTCAGGTACAGAGTTGTCAGAGGAGAAAGGAAGGGCCCCGAGGTTAGGTGGAGCCGCCATGCGGATTGGTAGGGGTCGAAGCTGTTCTTTTTTCTTATACCCTTCTCTCTCCATCTGCAATGCACACAGCATTTTAGTGTAATAAAGAACCAGATAGTCATGTTACACCATGAAAAAGGAAAGAAGTAAACATAAAAGGAATGAAAATGCGCAGACCAACTTTGCATGTCAATAATCATTTGAATATAAATGTTTTATGTGAAAAGGTTAACAATTAACAATTAAAAAGGCACTGATGCTAGCGGTTAATTGATCATACTCTACAAATAATCTTATCTTATCTTATCTTACCATATTAAAAAGGAGGTAAGGAATGGAGAGTCCGATAATTTTAAGAAACTTTCTTATTGACCAAAATACCCTTTACTTATCCATACAGTTGAGATTAAAAAGTACAATAAAAGTAACATATATGATTGATTTTCCACTATTTTCTCCTCTCCATCTTTCTTCAATTTTTAAATAGACGGTATCTAGAGTCTAGCGAGATGGTATATAGACAATACCTTCCATATTTAAAGAGTACATACAACAACAACAACAACAAAGCCTTTAATCCCAAATAAATTGGGGTAGGCTAGAAATAAAACCCAATCGGAAAACATAAGATCAAAGATCTCAAATATCAATGGTAAAAATGAATATGATGGAAAAAAATAATAATAATAATAATATATAAATATCACAAAATCTATTTCTATTAAATGCAACACCTATTAATATAAGTTTTTACTTCTTTTAATCCTTCTAAAAAATGACATAAAATAAAAACAACTCTATATATATTAATTTATTCATTTGTAGTAGTGCCACATTTAACGGAAGAAGAGGGAGAACTAGTATGGTACAAAAGAAAGGATAATTGAGAGTAAGTTCTTTTCTTTCCCATATCCATTTTCATACCAACAGACTTCTTATCTAGCTCCTGGAAGAAAATGTAACTCTTCATATTGACTGATTGATGCAAGACATTTTATTTAAAAAATAATACTAATGTCCCAGATTTTGACACATCATAAAGGATTCCATAACTTAAAATGAACTCCTGCAATATTTGGAAGAGAAATATCTCAGAGAGACCATCAATGCAAAGACCTTAATATACACAGACAAACACAAATGATCGGATAAACATTAGTGTGACTAACAAGTCAGCAAGGTAAGAAGAACTCACCAAAGCAGAGAACTGTTCACCAAGAAGATCTGCATAATGCTGTTTTTGAAAAGAACAAGCAAGATGTTAGAAGTTGCAATACTAAGGAATATTCTTCTTTCAGAAAATGGGAACAAAAATTTCAAGTTGTCGACATACAGTGGTAGGCAATGTAAGGGGACCATCAAGCGAGCCCGGGTTTTCAGACTCTGAATCCACATCCCCGAGATGCATCCCAACAGTACCATCAAATGGTCTCTCACATAACATAAGCTGGTAATGGGGCTTTGGATTAGCCGCACCTAAAATAAAGCAGCAGTTCTTGAGTAAAAGTACTAGACAATTGGCAGCAAACTGCAATCAGCTTGGCAGAATGCAAATAGCTAGGTTCAGCAATGATGACACACCATTGGAGGAATTATCAGGGTGGACAAAGTGCATGATTCGGCTTTTACATGCATTGATGGACCCACCAACCAGAGACCGAGACATGGGCCAATCCACATCTGAGATATCCTCTGTGAACGGGTCAGTGAGATGCTTCACAATATGTTGCGATGCAAATGGATCTGATTTCTTCGGGAAGTTTTCCACCTTGTTCTTCTTAACGTTCAATTGATACCTACAACAAAAGCTTTCAAGTTAGACTGATGTTTTATCATAAGAAACAATACCCAACAACATAAAGAACCAAATAAACACAAACAAATGCATAACAATCAATCATACTTATGAGTCAGTGCTTCAATCTTGGCGGTTCTCTCCAAGACCTGTTCAATGGGGGATGCTGCCCCTGTGGCCATCGATGGAGCAACAGTGCCAATTGAGGGGCTATTTGCATTAAATGGTGCAACCATGTTACTGACACTGACAGGAGACCCCACACCGCTCATTGTCTGCTGCTGGGTCTTCTGCACTGAGCTTGACTTTCGCTTTGAGGCTATCCCTGTACTAGTATTCTGATTGGCCACCATCTTTACATCCTTCTGTTGTGCCATAGCATTAACATTAGTCATGCTGACACCTGCACCAAATTGGTTTCCTCCCATTGAACCCCCACTGGAGAGCTCTCCACCTGACTTGGAGGAGACTGGAGACTGTGGGATACGTGGGCTGTTAGTAGTCTTCCTTCTTACGCCAGCATTCTGCTGCCACTGCAAGCTGGCAAGGTTATTCAAGGAAGCTGGGTTGGAGTCCTGGTTAAATTGTTCTTCCTTGGTAACACTGCCTCCACCATACCTCATTACCTGGTTGATGTATGGTTGTCCGGGCAAAGATGATAGCCCAGGAGGAGGGATTTGGATCCTGATTCGGGACTCGTTGACCGTTCATCGGAGCAGCATAGTGTTGTAATTGTGGGTTGAGGCCTGTCATTTGAGTTGCCCTGATTTGGTGCTGCTGTTGTGATATATCATCCATCCCAATTGACTGTCTCATTTTCTTCATATCCGGACCAGGCATCGGAGATTCCAGCATCTCTCTCTTGACAGCCAGTGGTGCATTGAACCCACTTACCGAATCCAGATAGCCACCTTGTAAATTCTGGCCAAAACTGGAAGGACCCTGATAATTTATTGTTTGTTGAGGGTTGTTGGCTGGTTGAGAAGAGAGAGGCGGCAGACCCAATCTTGCGGCCTCTTGAGAGACATTGCTGTTCTGTCTGTACATGTGGGCACTGCCGGACATAGGTATATTGTTTTGCATAAGATTACTGCTGTCTTGATGTGTCAGGGCTGTGGAGTTACCAACCAGTACATTTTGGGGTTGCATAGCAGGATGGTGCTCAAGCATAGCCCTATCAATGCATACCTTCTTCCCATGGGATTTGTTGTTGGTGGTCACTACCAATTCAGGTCCATCTTGTGCCCTTCTCTTCGTACCTAACCCTAGATCAAGCTGCCAAAAGAACAAAAAATAAGCTTTTGTTTTATTTATGAAAACCCAAAATAACATGTAAATGCAAATGCAAATGAAGAAAATGTTTACCTTATTAGGTATGGGATCAGTATAGAGACGATCCAGCTTGGGAGAAGGATCAAGGCAGAGTTCAGGCTTCATGGCCTTCACAATGCGCGATTCCATTTCCTGTATAACCAAACAATAATTCGATACAGGCATTAAAGAAGCATAGATTGACCCGTACACTTAAATCTGAGTAATAGAGATGAGTGCCAACCAATATATCGCTGTACGTCCAAGAGTCATCAGAGATGACATTTATATCTTTCACAACATTTTCCAGATGCATTCTTAGCCGCACTTTCTGTATTGCTGGGGTAGATCCTTGCTCAGTTGCACTCCTATAATCCTTCACCTACAAATTATTAAATCAAATACAATGAGAAAATAAATGACAACTTGTCTCTTTATTTCACTTGCTGACAAGTTCATCTTGGGTAGCAAAAGCTACAAGTACCATAAAAAATATATATTGCTAAGTGCTAACCTCACAAATAACAGAGCCATTGTAATACTTGCTAGGTATATCATCAAGTACATCTCCTGGCAACCACCCATCTTCAATTGCCTTATTTAAATAATAATTGTAATAAGAAAGAAGATCTGACAGATCTATAGATAAACAATAATGCTTAAAAAGTGGTTCACAAATTAGAACATGTGAAATATTTAACTTACACAAAACAATTTCCTAGATTCCCTATCATAAGGGTGCAAGACTCTCCCATTCCGGCCAGTATCCAGCTGCACAATTTTCATATTGCAATCAATTTGCATTCTTAAAATTGCCTAAATGGATATAACAACAAAAGGTTATTCACATATGTACCTCATTAGGCTTCCCTATAAGATATCCATCATTGAAAATGCTCAGAGAAAAAGACACCTCCATATCTGTGCCAAATTCACACAGTAAAGAAATATCAGGCAACAGAACTGTTTAAATTTTTCTTCTTCAACTAAATGGCCTTGGCATGCTAACAATTCCATAGAACCATTAATTTATACATAACATCAACGGTCATAAGCATCCGAATGCCAACAAACAAACAGTACCCATATCAAGTTACCTCCCACAGAACACATATTGGGATCACAAAAAAAGCACCTCATGCAACCATACAGTAGATACGACAACACAGAAAAAAAAATGCATAACAAAAGACAGCAGTAAACAAGCAAAAAGGTAACAGATCAATTTAAATTCACAATATATGTAATACACAATTAAACTAAGCTTAAGTTCACCAGAAGTTCTATATGTACCTTCTGGTATGAAAGCTGCAGAACCGTTAGATGGATCTGTGATGCCAGTTAGCTTTTCTCTTGTCATTCGATCCTGCTCCTGCATCAAAGAAGAAAAGGCTATACTTACCCCCCAAAAACACATAATCTTGTTCTTAAATTTACAACCTGTGGGATCTAAAATTTTGTGCGATCAGTATGCTTCTGCAGGTTATACAAAGAAAGACATAAATTTTACTGAAAACGACCAAAGAAAAGTATAACCTTCTTTGAATTCCATTTTAAATTATAAACCCATCATACAGACAGAAAACCTCTTGACCAAAACAAGAAAATCCATGCTAGAATTGGAAACAAACAGAAAGAAAAAAAAACAATTATCCAATTGAAAACAAATACTTCATTAAAATCAACATCAAACAAAATTGTACAAAGATTCCCGGTACACGCAACGCAAAGGGCTTCCTTTTGAACCAAAAATTACAACTTCTGGCTGACTAACCTTCGAGTCTTGCTCGGTGGGGCTAGGCTCGTCGTCTTCCTCTGACAATCGGACCGGCTTGGGCCGGTAGCGCGTCCCGATCTTGGACACTTTGAAGGAAACCACCATTGTTAGCTATCGGTTTATTGCGATTCGTAGTATAAACCGACACAACCTATCTCAAACAGTAATTAGAGCTCTTTCTCGCTTCTATCTCCTCTTTCCTTCTCTCTGCGTAGTAGAGAGCGCTCCGCAGGAAGAGGCTTATGAGGTTTTGCTAATTTCCCCCCGTCGAAAACAAGTCGAGCGCTGGGCCTAGCCGCCTAGGCCCTATAAGCAGGGCGATGCTTTGGGCAGCGACGGAAACTCTTCGAACACTCTAATAATGTTTTGTGGACAAAGTTACCCCTGACTATTGAATCGGTAATGATTTGGCTTTCTCACTGCTCCTAAAAAAAGAAAACTTTTCTCAGCGGAATTTTCTTTTTTTGAGAGAAAGCGGATACTTGTTTACTATGTTAATTCTATAAATATGAAAAATAGGCGGATACGATTTTCAATTCCCATTCGGATTTCTTGAAATTCATATACTCATGTCGAAGATCTATTATATGCTCTTCATTTTATATAAATTACAAATATAATTTATTTAGATCAAATTCGGACTCATGTCTTATATTTTTAACATAATTTCTTCATACATTTTACTAATAATGAAATAAAATTAGTGATTAATTATGTAATTAGTATTTTACTTTTTAACAAGTGATTCTATAATTAAAAATGTTATATTATTATTTTTAATAATGTGTGATATTTTTATTAATATCACATATATATAAAGGGTGGTTCAAATGTCTTATTTTTTTGTGCCTCAATTATATCTCTTCTTTTTTAATTTCTAATATCTCAAAAATTAAAACCAAAATATTAAAATAAAATCATTAGTTTTGATCTAGATCATTTTATTCAAGTATAGATTAAAAGTTATGATGTTTGAATATTATTTTATGTGACTTACAGAGCTTGAAAAAAAATATACAAATATGATTAATTTCTGAACGATAATTTTATAATTTGTTGATTTACATAAAATAAAAGTGAAGAATAAATATTTTTATGTGCAAGAAGAAAATATATCAAATCTAGCGGTTTTATTTTTTATATTTTAATTTTAAATTTTATATTATTATAAATTTAAAAAGTGGGCGCATGGCTGAGGTACAAAAAAAAATAAGACATTTGAACCCTCGTACATATTTGTATTATCATTCATCTTCTTTCTAAATATTTCGCCTCATATGCATGTGTTTAAAATTCAATCTGTACTTGTATCCAGATTCCAAAGTCATTCGTATCTGAATTGGTTTGGGTATTAATTGCAAAATTTTAAAAATAATTATAAAAAATATAGCTATATATTTTTTAATTTTCTTTATACAAATTCAGACACAGTAGTCAATTGTTAAACAGATACGGAAGATAAGTTATTTCTCTCTTAAACTTAATAAGCCTCGTTGAAAACTATATATATATATATCTGATATCGGAATGGTAAATTTATCATTTAGAATTTGTGAGATTGTTCGGAGCGTTTTGTTGCTGCCCAAAGCACCACCTTTATAAAACAAGATATAATAATAGATAACAAAATATAGGTTTTTATCACGAAGGGTTTGTTCTTTTTTGGCAATGAATCCCTACTTTTCTGAATAATTACAGATATAAGCACCCCATATCTTTTCTGAATAATTGCCTACCGAGATATTGACAAGTCTTACAGTTTAATATAATCATGATGATACATACGTAACTCACAATGAACGAGATTATAAAGGTTGTCTCGATAGAAGCAGCAATTTCAGTTGATTTGCAGGGTACGTGGTATCATATATTCTTGCTCTATATGTTAATTATTTATCCATTCTTTAATAACTATTGTATTTTCTTCTTTTCGATACTTTCAGTTTATTCATATTTGTAAATCAATTCTTCCGTATAAATTTTATATTCTTTAAATTTAAAATATTTATTCATCAGCTCTTCAATATATTTTGTAAATAGTTCAACCCATTAAATCTTGGGAGGGATCAACTGAGAAAATAGTTTTTTTTTATAATACTCGTAATGGAATTTCAAATTATTTTTTAAATCTTAAAAATAAAAAATATAGATATATTCTCGAACTTATAAATCAATAGTGTTTTAAATTTTATATAATTTAAATATTTACTAGTAGTGGTAGTTGATTAAAGACTAACAAAATTTTATATAATTTACAATGGTGGTAACTTAATGAGTCTTTGATAAACTATAAGATGATACTTAAATTACATGAAATTTAAACCATAATCAATTTATAAGTTTAACAATATAGCTAAAAGTATTATTCTGTTCAAAGATTTTTCTCAAATTTATTTAAAATCTTATCGTCGATATTGTCAAGATAAGCATTATCAAGTCATCCCTCACCCCCTCCCCTAATATCTCTTACATTTACCCATGAAATTTAATAAACATATGCACTAAGCTTATGATACATGAACTGGATGATGAATGATTTAGAATTTATTGGCATTAATCATTTTGGTCTAATTCTGCCGATCATATAATAAATTTTTGTTCATTTGCAATCTTTATGAATAAGGGACTCGTTTGGTAAGTTCATTGAATACCCTATCCGAAACAGAAAATTATAAAATAGTGCAATGATGTTAATTAAAATAAAATTAAATGTTATTCCTAAACTAAGAAATAATGTTAATAAAATATTAGAGAGAGAAGTACCAATGTTGTGTGAATTATATTAATATTGTATAAGCATTTTAATTTACACAGTATTCAAGACTAACTATAGGATGAACAAAACAAGATCAACTGAAGCAAAACAATCAATGCAATCAAGATTTTTTTTTTAAATAATTTCCGTAAAAAAATAATTTCTCTAATGCAATATTGTTAAACAAAAAAACATTCGAAAAATCATAAAAGTAACAGCACTCACTGAATGATTTTTACTTATTGCCTGGATAGTTAACTACTTTATTTAGATAAAATGTAACAAAATATATTCTACGAAATAGACAAATATACGTGCATATTCTTTGTATATTACTTAAAAATAAAATTCCAGAACTTTAGATCAATCATAAAATTATATCAAAGAAGTAACATATTAGTAGAAGAATTTCCTTAACCTGTAAATTAGATTGACACCAATTAATTTATTTAAATGTTGATATTCTAAAATTGAATTTTGTGCTATCCTACTAAATTATTTTGGTGTTCTGACACTATGGTGAACTTTACACGGGCTTAGCCTTGGGCTTGGGCATGTTGTTTGCAACTACATCAACTAGGCACAAATTTTGTAGGTCTATCGCCCTTGATTAAAAATATTTTCAGGACTTAATTTATTATTATTTTGGACCAGAAAAAAGAAATAAATGGTCACTACGGCCCAATCAATTGCTTTTTATACTCTTCTTAAAGCCTACAAAAAAATAATTCCGGGTCATTCCGCTCTCATCAAATATTTATTTAGTCCAGAGATCATGTTTTGAATTTCAACAGCCTTAGCGTTAATTACAGTCACACACAAATGATTGGAGGTAGAAACTTAAGTAATGATTTGTCTGGTCTTTATCATCCTGTCTCCAATCAATTACATCTGCGTCAATTGAAATTTCAAAATGATGCAAGTTGGGGTAAGTAAAATAAATCTCCATTGGAAACTGAAAAGTTCCATGAACTCACAAAGTGAAAAAGGAACTGGTACCAATAACAGTGTGAAGATGCTTCTCTTTTGTGTGGCTCTTCAAATCAACAAGGGGCATCTCAGGCCCTTTCAATTCAACCAATTTAAGCCTATCCAGTTTTGGGCCGAATGTAACTTCTCTCCGGTTCTTCAAAACTGGACGTCTCCATTGCCTCCACTGTCTAAACATTTTTCAGCACCGTTTTATCATGAGATGATTAAATTGATAAAGCTTGAAGATAGAATGGAGGTGGTGAAGATGCAATCAGGCAAGGGATAGGAACCAACATCAACTTTTGATCGGGTCGTAATCGGATCCAAACACCACACATACTATTCAAACTGTGGTTGAAAACGAAGTGATTTGGAGAAACATAATTTGGTTATAATTAATTTTCTTTTAAAATAACTAGAGCCCCATTAATTTCAGTATGTATTTTTTTTCAAATGTTATTTTTAAGATTGAACCAGGCGAGACCCATCATGCCATCATCATATCTGTTGAGTTAGTTCTTTATGAAAAACAATTATTTATCTAATTGCCTTCTTTGGAGGTAAGTTTATAGGATATCAGCAGTTAATTTTAGAGCATTAAATAATACATGTACAACCTATTTTTATTCTCTCGGAAGAAGAATCTAAGGTGTCAACTTTCATCAAGTAATATATTTTCTAAAATATTAAAATCATTTGATAAAAATTCAAATACTTGATCCCGATTATTAGCATGCCAAAAAACTAAAATAACTCCAATCGCGTTACTACTACTACTACTATTATTATTATTATTATTATTATTATTATTATTATTATTATTATTATTATTATTATTATTATTATTATTATTGATTATTATTATTATTATTATTATTATTTTGAGTTTGACAGGTTAAGCTGTCGATATTGTATTAAGCTGCTTAAAATTCGTCCAGGAAGTCAAAATTACTTCGAATAAAATGAAACTATAAATATACGGATAATCTGAAGGCTTGGAAGCCGCAATTCAAAAAAAAAATAGTTATCTCTTGATTCTTCTTCTCTCTTCGAATGTTATAGCTGAACCAAAATGAGGATTTTCTATAGAACTCTACGGTGAAGTAATTGTTCGAAGTTATTACAGTTTTAGAATTTATGTGATGGACTGTCTTAACTCAATTTTCACTCTTAAATTCACATGACTCACTTATATCTGAGCAATTAACTAAAATACTTTAGAGGATATGAATTCGCTGAACCCAACACAACACCGGGTCGATCCAATAATAGCCAAGAGGGTCAACTGACCCTTGGATTTTCAAAAATAGTATTTTTAAGCTAATATTTTGGTAAAATGATCCCCTCTGAATTTAATTTTTGATCTCTCTTAGATTGTCTGATTACTTTTGATTGAGAAAAAATATTTAATATCGTGGATAATAAAATAATTATACAAATGTTCTAAAATTTTGAAGTCCCATATAGTAAAGTTTTCATAATCAACATGATTATCTAATATTTTGAGTTTTATTTTTGTTATTTTTAATATATAAAAAGATATTATTTTTATATTTTTATTAGGTAAAAATATATATTTAATTATTATTATTATATTTAATATCCGATTATTTAATGAATTTAAATTCGATAAATTATTACAATCCGTAACTAACACTCTCTGATCCAAATCCTACGTCCGCTGCTGCACAACACATTACGGATTCGGACAGTATATCCTTTTTAATCTATTTGGTGTGATTTTTTTTTAATATAGATATGAGAATCTGTTTTTAAATGTAATATTCTTTCATTCGAATCATGACTTCACGATTTTCGCACACAAACTATAATATTTGTCCCTGGATCAATGTTTCTCCTATTGTTGGATAAAAAAAATGATTCTTCTATTTGAAGTAATGTAAAGTTAATTGGTTGTTTAATAAATTTATTGAGTGATACGAAAAAATAATATGTTCATTTCATCAACGCTTGTATAGAAGCAAATGATTTCAAATTGATTAAAATTTTAAAACTCTATGCACAAGGTATGTGATTTACACTAAGTACTCTCTTTTTTTCTAAAAGAACGTTCTTTTATTTGATAACCATTTTGACCGTTTCATAATTTTCAAAATAATGACATATATACAAAGAAGTATAATAAAATTGAATGAGCATTTAGTTCCATTGGATGGATTATAGATGGCTCAAAAAAGTTTTCGTTGAGATAGCTTTTGAACAATTATTCTGTACTTCTTAAAATTTAGATAAGTCAATAAGTCCCTATCATGTACATCACGTCTTATAATTTTAATATTGTTTTCCTATCCTCATTTATCATAATTGGACAGTTAAGGCATATTTATGTTTTCCTCCTCATTTTAGATAGGAACTACTTTGTATTTAAGTTGACAAAAAAATATTATATACCATCTTTTTCGTGTTTCTATTGATTTCCGTAAAACGGCTCTTCAATTTTAAAAAAAAATAAGTATAAATATTTGCTAAATTTTAAAAAAATATTTAAGTATAATTTATTTTCATAATTTTTCTTCTAAAGATACTTATAATTTCAGACCAACCTCAGTTGTTAAAAATAATCACGAACCTTAAAGTGATTATTCCAATTTACATGGACTAATTAAAATCATAAATAGAGGTGATGGTTTCCGATTATTCGCAGCAAGACCTTCGGAATGTATTACGTTTATTTTTTTTTATTTTAATTGGTGAAATGGAACAAGTTTTGGATATAAAACTGCCAAGGTTGTAGAAAAGAAAATAAATCTGTCCCGGATTTGAAACGCACTATATAATACTAAAAAGACAACAAAGTGCCAATCACGTTCAATTATTTTACATATAAATTTATTATTTTTTCTTTCTTACGATTTATTTACGTCAATTTTATGTTGCTTTCCAACGAGCTAGGAAAGGATAAGCGTTCCTCCTCGCTCCAATCAGCGTGTCGTATATAGGGGGGACACGATAAAAAAAAGGATAATTTTTAGAATATAATACTATTTAATTATTTTGAAATATAAATATAATGAAGCTTTTTTATTTTGAAATATAATACTATTTAATTATTTTGTGATGTTTGACATTTTCTATCCAAATACATCATTCATATATTTAAATACCTAATTTATCTATCTAAATATCTAGATCATCTTATCTAAATGCCCACTTCACTTATCTAAATGCCCAGTTCACCTATTTAAAAATCTAATTTATCTATCTAAATACCTGGATCACTTATCTAAATACCTAAATTACCTATCTAAATACCCGGACCACCTATCTAAATACCCGGACCACCTATCTAAATATTTGGTTCACATATCTAAATACGTAGTTCATCTATCTAAATACCTGATATATATATAATAGTCAAGGTTTTTTTCAATTTTCTAAGGTTTTTCTTCTCTCTCATCCGTCATATATTTTTTTTGTACAATACATGTGATGTTTGTCAGTATTTCCTATGTGATTTTATTTTCCGAAATAAACTATTTTCTCTCTTGCTATTTTTTTTAAATAATTGAATCACATATCTAAATTTTTAAGTCACATATCTAAATATTTATGTTATATATCTAAATATCCGAACCTCATATCTAAATACCTGAGTCTTATATCTAAATAGAAAAGTCACATATCTAAATATCTGACTTGTTTATCTGACTCATTTATATAGATGGATATATTTTTTTTTATCAAAAATGAAAAATTAATTATAGAGACTACTTTTTTATCAAAAATAAAAACTTAAATAGGAAGATTTTTTGAGGGATTTGCTTTGAATGGAATTTTTAAAGGCAATCATCCTTTCAAAACAAAACAAAAAGCGCAGAAGTACCCTCTAGGGATTTATTTGCACGGCTCGTTCAAGGATGCGTGTTTTAATTGCGCTTAAGAATGTCGCTAGGGATTTATTCTTTAATTAATCGCTTCATTAAAACGTAATCGTGCGTGAAAACGAGAACAAATCAAAACTTGTCATATATACAAATATATAGGTACCCAAAAGGCCAAAACCTTGTCTGAGTTAACTATCAGTACTAATATCTCATGGATAAAAAATAATATATATTTTCTAGAAATCTGGATGGATGTACCCTTTTTTAATAACCCATGATATATAAGACCGTAATTGAAAAAAAATAGATATATGCATATTGAAATTTATATTTTAAAAAAGGGAAAGGATCACTTAATAATGTTTATAATTTTAAATAATTCCAAAATAAATACTAAAAAATTAAAATTAAAAAATTTTATAGACAAAATTTTAAACTTATAGATTGATTATGATTCAAATTTTATATAATTTTGATGTTATATTTGATAGTTCATCAAAGACCATAAATTACAACCGTTTTGTATTATATACTATTTTGATGGTCTTTGATAAACTATCAATAAATATTTAAATTTATATGAACTTCAAAACACTATTAATTCACAGGTTCAAGAACAAGCATATTATTAATATTTTTCCTGAATTTATTTAAAACCATATTATTAAGATTTGTCAAAATAAGCATTTGCTAAGGACTGATCTCTCCCTTTTAAAAGAAATATGGATGTGTACGTATGTATATAAGAATTCAGCAAGTAGACGAGTAAAAAAAATATAGGTCTTCTGTGTGAACGCGCATGAACTTGTATAAGTATATAATTGTGCGTTTCATTAATCAAATTAGCTACTTAGATACGCTTCCTACAGATATTTAATGAGTAGCGGCACAAGTAGTAGTATCAATTTAGCAGATGGTGTAGGCACGCAATTGTCTTTAAAAAAGTGTGTGTACAAGGCTTATTATTTTGGGATATAATTTGGAACTCATTCCGTCTTATCCGGACCGGACGTAATAATAACTTAAGCATACACTATATATACATTTTTGTATAAAAATTAAAAAATATATATATTTTTATTGGGACCAATAAAAAGGAAATTGCAATAGACACGTCAGCAATGAGGCTCCCGTTTCAATTTTTTTTGAAGCAGCGAGCGATTGACTGCTGGGATTTCATTAATAGAAAAAAAATATTTACATGATATTTACATTCTAAGAGATGAATAAAATTAAAACTAAGGAAAAGATTGCACTAAAAGAAAAAGGACAAAAACAATATAAATATAAATATTCATAATTTAACTATAATTTATATGCTCTATTTTGATCAATTAAAGGTGCTTGTCTCCGTAGACGCGCCATAGCTCTAAATTCAGGACATTATGAATTTATGATGAGGTTATTTGACGTCATTTTTGCATCTTGAAAGAAGCGTAAATTGCGCTCCTTCCATATATGTTCCATTGAATATATGATTAGACTGGTTCCCGTTTTATTTTATCTCCTATAAATTATTTTCACGTTTCATAGGATCTGATTTCTTGTTTTTTATCTGACATCTGATTTCTTCCCGGCTCCAGCTGTCAAGCAATAACATGAACCAAACAAATTTTAAATGTGATATGATATGGCGTTCGTACCTTCCTTAGAATCATAGAATCTCTCCCACTGGTGTAATATGTTATTAATTATATGTCCTGCTGTCTGCATTGTTTATTTAGATTTGAAGGCTGCGATGAGATGTTGTGGACCCTGTGGTTTTGCTATGGAAGCCAAATTTTCGCACCTGAAGCAACATTATTTTTTTCCTTTTTTTTTTTCTTTTTGTAGTAGTAGTAACGATATTTTTTTTGTACATTCGAGTGGCCACTTGTTTGTGTAAATATAGGGGTGAAAAAACAAATTAGATAGTCGCCAAGGTGTGTATTCGTGATATGTGAATGTTTATATTTTTCAAAACTGGATATCAATAGACTTGATATTAAACGGATACATACGTGAACTATATACTAAATGGATATAATTAATTCGATACATATCAATTCAGTGATTAAAAAGAATTTTTTGTAAATAATTATATTTCATATTAATACGTTGACTTTATTATGAAGTATTTTTTTTGTTCATACTAACGCCTATTAATAGTAGACTAATTAATTCTGCTGTGGATCAAATTTTGTATTACAAAAGAAAATAAAAGACTGAGATAATTAATTATTGTGATTTATCTAAATAAAATATTCATCAAAATTTTTGATCCATATATAGCAGAACCGCTCTTACTAATATATAGTTACTAACTAAATAAACTATATTCAAATTTTCAAATCATGTTTCTAATAAAAATCATATATTCTGATTAGCATTTCTGTACTAGTGATAATCACGTACATTGATTTCGAAAAATCTGCCTCTTTTTTATTCGAGTTTTAGAAGACCGGACTGAGGAAAATGAAAATATTTGACTTTCTTTTTTGCTGGCGTGTTCTCTTGGAAGACTATACGTCTATACCGGAGCCTCATTTTTTTATAATAATTATTCAAATAATTCTAATTTTAATAATAAGAGTGATAAAATTAAAATTTTAAAAATATAAATAGCAGTGCACCGCTACCAGTGGCGCTGTGTAAATGCGCCAATGGGACTGACACGTTTGTGCAAATACGTTACTAGGAGTGGCGTCTTTTAGTTATTTTTTTAAACTGAGAGTGACTACTTAGTCCTGGCGCTAGTGGAAAAAATACCACTCCCACTGACGTATTTTAGTTTTTTAAGAAAAAAATTAAAAAGTAAAAAAAAAGACGCCACTGACAAATTAAAATTATTAATTTTAATTTTACTTAAATTAAATTATTTAAATTAAAATTATTTGAATAATTATAATAAAAAAATCTCTGCCCAAGGCCCCGAGCCCTCCTTGCATGCTTAAAATACAAAAATAAATGTTACTTTTGAGTTCGACGTAGGTTTCCATTCCTAATGGATTTATGTATGACATTTTTTTTGAGGTAATAATGTTATGTCGACATTGATATCTCCATTTTACCTAATTCACTTGTGTTTCATGTGTGAAGAATTAATTAACCGGTGACACATGTTACACGCATATATATGGAATAATATGAATATATCAATGCAACCACTCACAGCTCATAGGAGCATGGACAAATCTATAGATACCACACCACTCATAAGTCATAACATTCGCTTTAATATACCGTTCTTCTATAAACCTTTCTGTGTTATGATCTGATTAAAAGATGTTATATTCTAGCCTCTCCTCCATTTATTTTGCTCTAGCTGGATATGTGTCATTGTTTAAGCCATTTAATTTTAAACAGCATCGTTTTTGTTATTAGATCAAAAATTGATTTCTCTAGACAGAGACGAAACTAACTAGGATTAAAGAATAGAAGGGCCAAAAGATAATTAATAGTATTATCAAATGATTGGTGGGTGGAGGGATGACATAGTATCAAAAATCTTATGTTTTATTGTTAAAATTATTCAATAACTACTCAATTTAACTATTTATTAGGAAGTTGGGAACCACCCCTCCTTCCGCCTGTCTCTAGATAAACATTTTAATATGTATAATGTTACAATATTGCAATATTTATTGTCCTCTTTGGGTTATTTATCAACAAAAGACGTTTAGTTTGCGAAATTTTACGATTCATGTTTTTACCTTTTAAAAGGAAGAGGATATAATGAGTTAATGACCATGTAAACAAGCAATATTTTAAATATGATTCTAAAAAATAATTACTTTCAAATTTTGTTATTTTTGCATCAATAAGTCTTATATAAAGCAACCTATGCAAAATATACACAAAATTCAGGATTTATTTTTAATCCGAAAATAATCAAGTAAAAATACCAAATTAAAATAAAATCTATGATTAATTTAATTTGACATGTGAAATTTTAATTGTTGGCATAAAGACTGAGTGTTCAGTGAAACGCCGAACAAGTACATCAATAAACATTTGATCCTTTCGAGTACGGTGCGTATCTCATAACCATAAATAATTAATTATGACACATTCGGTCATAGTTTTCAATTCATATACGCTCCATTAGAGTCGTAAAAAAACCCGGATGGGTCAATCATAATTATAATAATATAATAATAATAAGTAATCATAATTTTAATAATATAATTATAATATAATAATCATAATCATAATCATGATCCGATAATCATAATACTATAACCATAATCATAATCATAATAATATAATAATAAAAATATAATCATAATCAACCACGTGGCAATAATGTAATAATAATTTAATAATAATAATATAATGACATAAATATAATATAATAATATAATAATACTACCCGTCCCGATCCATGACCCGTTAGAACCAACGGGTCTAGCACGGACGCGGGCAAAATTAAAAAAAAAAATCCGTACTAGATCCGACCCGTCCAACCCGTGCAAACCCGACCCGACTAGTCAAAAAAATTCAAAAAAATCCGTCCCCCGAGAACAAACCGTGCAAAAACTCGAGAAATTTTAAAAAAATATATAAAAAAATGCGAGAAAAATTATTTTTTTTGGTAAAAAATATAAATAGTTATATATTTTTAATATTCTTAATAATTATTTTTAAATTTTTCAGAAATTTTGAGAATTTATTTGAATTTTATTGGGTTATTTTTGAATTTTGAAAAAAAAAAAAAACCCTTGGACCCGACCCGACCCACCTCGCCGACCCGACGGGTCTAGGATGGGTCGCGACCAAACTCTCCAAAATAAAACCGTCTTGTGAAAATCCATTGATCCGTCCCGCCAACTCGTACAAACTCATCCCATCCCGACCCGACCCGACCCTTTTTTAATACACTACGCTCCATATTTGACTGTAGGGGATACTTTCTTATGAGGGTTTGTCTCATCATAGAAAAACAAAGGAAGCTTCTTGTCTTGGAGCTTCTATATTCGTATTTTCGTTCAATAAAAAAAATATAAATTATAAATCGTGTACGTGCTGCTATCTTTGGTGTATATATAGATGAAAACAATGGTAAGATCATCGCTTCTCTTAATATATATTATATGGTCATTTTCAAAAATTAATGTTAGTATAAAAAGGGACGAATAACTTTTTGTCACCGGCAATTTTAATAATTGAAAATTCGACCAAAATGTATTCATTGATATTTGAAGTCAAAAGATAATAATATTTTTTAAAGGTGGGGATCCTTGATAACTATCTAATTTGACAATCTTAACAATTAACTTCATATAAATTTATAAAAAAAATCTTAAATAGATAAATATATTCTCAAATTTATTGTTTGATCGTGTATCACATTTAGTGTAATTTGAATATTCTTTGATATTTCATTAAAGACTATTAAATTTGAATCATTAAAATTATTATATAATTTTGATGAAATAAATGACAGTCAAATTGCATCAAATTTAAAATATAATCAATCCATAACCTAAGAATATATTTATATTTTTCTAATTTTCTATAAATTTATATAAAATTAGTTGTCAAATTCGTCAAAATTGACAATTGTCGAGGGATCCCCACCCTTTTTTAAAACAAATATGCTGATATGCTCCGACTTTTAGTATAGATATGTTAGTTTAGTGCATCGATCACATGAAAACCATTATATAAACAAATATGGAATAAGACTTCTGAAAATTTATCAATTAAAGACTTATGTTGTGATAAATAAAATTATAAAATCATTAAATTTTTTTTCAAAATAAGCAAACGGGGCTGATGTCTAATATATAATAAAAATTTCAAAAAGAATAATGCGAAGGTGTATATATAATAAAAAAAAATCATATGAAAATCACATTAGGAAACTCAATGATTTTCGACACTTCAAAAAAAATACGATGACTGAACATCTCCAACATTTTATTATAAATGACTTGTTTAATCCCATGTGGCGCTTGTAGTTTGAATTTTAAAAAAAGAGCCGCTTGCTAATTTAGCAAGTCTTATGATGAAAAATGAAAAGGTGAGAACTTAAAATCTACTTAAGTCTTAAATCAGTACATGGCTCCTACTTTTGAAAGTAAAAAAAAAACACTCAAGTGACTTTTAGACTGTGAAATATCTTAAAAAGTTGATGTGAAGATTTAATTAATTGCGAGGTTGGAATTATAATTTCATGTCAATGTTATGAATATCATTATGGTCTGATACTACTATTACCGCGTATGTATGTCAACTTGCTTGATCTACCTTTTTATTACAAAGATGAATTTCTCACGTTTTTCTTATTTGAAGAATTTTTTTTACCGAAGCACGTAATTAGTAAATAATTAAGGGATATGGTCTCATCTCACAACAATACAAAAAGTCAATGACGCGCTTAATATTTCTAGTTCAGCTGATACATATACAAAACTGTATTATATTACTTTTTTATATATATAGAACTTTCTTTTTTCCCCCCTCAATTTGTACAAACCAAGTCCCGTGAAATTTACGAATGAATCCCAATTTATTATAAAACTAGAGCTATAACTCGGGTTTCGTCCTGATAATATAGTCCTTAAATAAATAATTAATAATATAAAATTTTAAATATATTTAATAAAATATCACATTAAAGAAAATTTAGACATAATATTTTTTAAAGCTAAATAATAATGATAATTATGATAATAATTATTATAATAATAAATATATAATTAAATACATAATAATATATAAATGATCATATAAAAATTGAATCATTTTGAGAGTTAAGTTTAAATTACACATATTGTTTTAAATGTGGAGAGAAAAACTATTTTACATAAACCTTTGGATTCAAGAAGATGAAATTTTTTAAATAAAATCAATGGTGAAGAAAATTGATGATGTGGTATGCTTGAAAAACATCAAAACTTAACTCTTTTTATGTATTAAAAAGTATAATTATTTAATTGAAACCTCAGTATTCAGGTTATATCACTTTCTCAGGCATCTTTCTCTTCAACATAACGAAATTCTTTATGCCAGCTAGAATTCATCAGCTCTCGAATTTTCCCATTTTGTTATATTAAAAAAATGAAGTTAGTTACTACAAATTATGATTTAAAAAAGTTATCACACTATAGTGTCCTATAGTGAAAACTATCTTACATAGTTTTTTATATTTTAAAAAAAATATATGATTCTAATATTTTTCAACAACATATAAAGCATTATAAAAAGTACATATAAATTAAAAATTAATATTATAGTCATAATTATAACACTAATATTAAAATTAAAATATTATTTCAAAATTTAAATTAAAAATGTGTACCATAAATTAAACTATATATAAAATATGTTACATATCATAAATTAAAATATTATTTTCCATTCAAGATATCTTACATCATCTGTAACAGTATCCGAAATATTGTCTATTCTCTTATAAATACATTGAAATTTTTTTATTGAATCAAGTGTATTTTATAAATTTATTAAATATATGTTGGCTTAGTTCAATTAAAAATATATTAGTTTGAGTATGTAGAACTATTAAACTTAAGTAATAAGTACCTTACAAGATTGAAAAAAAAATGATCACGACTTTTGTATAGTATAACGACAACTATTTATATTTTTGTGCTATATGTTATATAGGTCGGACCATTATTACAGTGATAACAGTAGTAATTGACATAATATAGCATTTTGAATCCAAAAATGTTATACCAAGATATAGCGATGCTGCAACGCGTTATTAAAAACCTTGCTACAAATAATTCAGATTTTTTTATAAATAATAATTATAATAATCATATTATTAATACTAAGAGTGATAAAAGTAAAATTTTAAATCTATAAATGACAACTGCCAGTGGCGGCTTTACTGAAACTCGCCACTGGGAGTGGCGTGTTTGTCTCCTACAAATAGCAACCGCGCAGATAGATACCTGCGCGTGTATTTATAGTGATAAAAAACCTATTTTTAGGCAAATGAGTCACTGACAGTGACGCGTTTACACAAAAGACGTCACTGACAGTGGCGCGTTTACACAAAATGTCACTGACAGTGACACGTTTACACAAAGACACCCATCGATAATTAGCACGTTTGCTTTCGCGCCATCGACAGATGGCGCGCTTTGCCATTCGTAGATTTAAAATTTTACTTTTATCACTCTTATTATTAATAATATGATTATTATAATTATTATATATAAAAAAACTGCAAATAATTGGTCAAAAAACTATTTACTTGTTAGCGTGCCAAACCAAACTGTTTAGTTGAAGTCCTCTAAAGACTCCGTTCACAATTTCGTTTTAGTTTGAGGTTGTAAACGGAAATAACAGCCGTGAGACTGATACATGGTCAAATCATTGGTTGCTAAAATCGTCTCATATAAAACTCTTCACAAAATATCAATTTTAATAATTTAAAATATAATCGGAAGAAGTTGATTTTTGCTCCATTGCGTGGTGTATTTGTGGTCTCAGCTCTCAAGGAGCAGGCTCTCAAAGCGCTCGTGCCCTCTTCACCTTACCATTTTTGTATATAGTTTTCCCAATTTAATCTCTACACCATTCATTCTCTTTTGTGTCATTGAATTCCCCCATTTAAACAAAGAACAGAAAGAGAGAAAGGGAGCACCGAATTTGAATTCCCCATTTGGATTCTCTTCGATTTTGGAGAACGGATAGGGGTCGAAGGCAATGAAATTTCGCCTCCTTTTGATTTGATTTGCTATAGAGTATAGAGAGCTCTGTGTTTTTGGCGCCTGCTTCCTTGGCTGAAACCCTTCGAATTTTGATTTTTGGATCTGGGTCTGATGGCTTCCGACGGAATTCTCCAGAAATTTAGGCTGTATGAAACTCGATCGGTAAGAAATTTACTTGTCAATTTCATTTTTCTTTTTGTTCTAGCTGGTTCAGCATTGCTAAACAGATCGTTGGATGTTTCTAGGTGTGAAACCTGATTTCTTGATTTAGTTTTTGAAAATTGGTTTTGAATCTGTTGTCAACTTATAGAATTCACCATCCAGTCATGGTTGATTAACTTTTGAAAATTAAATCGGATGCAATAATTGATCTTCAAACTCTGACGCTGCTTAAAGTTCTTTGCTTTTCAAATTTGATTTTTCAGCAATTGATTTTAAAAAAAAATACTGATAATCTTTTATTCTACTTTATGCAGAATTTTTATCTGGTTGGATACAACAAGCTTAGAACCATATGGCGCATATTAAAGATAGACAGACTTGAAGCTCATGAGCTAGGCATATATGAAGATAGTACAGTTTATTCAGAGGCCGAGTGCTATGAGTTGTTAAAACGAATTCATGATGGTAATAGATCGATTGGTGGTCTCAAATTTGTCACAAAATGCTACGGAATTGTTGGTTAGTATTCATTTTCCTTTTCCAAAAAAGTTCATGAAAGTCAACCAGACATGACATGCATGATTTTTCCCCAAGATGTGGTTGATTCAAATGACCGCTTCTCATCCTTTTGCAATGTTGGCAATTTAAAATTGTTGTTCTCTGAAATTTTGTTGGTGTTAGCGTCTCAAAATAAAATTCTACAACTCAATGAAATTTTAGTTGTTCCTTTTGAGCATTTCTTTTGAAGTGTAAACTCCTGATATGTTTTGATTTCATTTAACAAAACAGATAAATTAGAAATAAAGTTCCAATGAGACTCTTACCATAAGATTATTTTGTTTCTCACAGGATTTGTGAAATTTTTGGGTCCATACTACATGCTCTTAATTACAAAAAGGAGACAAGTCGGTAAAATATGTGGCCACATTGTGTATGCAGTCTCGAAGTGTGACATAATCACCCTCCCAAGCCCGATAGTGCGATCCAATATGGCTTATTCTAAGGATGAAAACAGGTCCTTTTTCATTTTTTCATGTGCCAAGAGAAATGTTTGTGTACATTTTTTTGTGCTTGTAGCAATAGTCTTATATATAAATTGCAAAGTCGATCATTTGTTGGCGTTTTGTATAGAGAAGTCTTATAGGAGAACTCAATTTTCTCATTCTCATGAGCATAATTTTATAGCTTCCATCAGTGTTCTTTTTTATTTTTATTTTGTTTCATTTCCTCGAAGTGCTGGTCTCTTGATATATTATCTAGAAAATATTTGTGGGTTTAGTTTGTGCTCTGTTGTTCAATTGTAAGTATAAAATGTATGTAGTGTAGATAAAACTTTCGAAATTCAAACAGTTGTGGGGCCAACATGACAAGATCGGTAACTTCCATTGTACTGAGGTACAATCTTAAGATTCTAATGCTTATTTTTCCTTTTGTTAAGCCGCTGCACCAGAGGTATACCCTTGTTAGTTTCTTTCAATTTGTTTACATTGATAAATTGCATCTTCTTATTTTGTTTGCTTATATTATTATATTGATTTTTTAATTTTCATTGCAGAATCTACAACCAACCTTATGCCCCTTTATTCTTTTTTCCTTTTTCTTTGTTTTTTTAACTCAATTAAACAGATACAAGAGGCTTCTATGTACAGTGGATCTCACAAAAGACTTCTTCTTCAGCTACTCATACAATGTAATGCGGAGTTTGCAAAAGAACACATGTGAAGAAATATCGGGACAGGTTCTGTATGAGACCATGTTTGTGTGGAATGAGTTCTTATCAAGAAGCATCCGACATCTTCTCAGAAATACTACATGGACTGTAGCATTAATTCATGGCTTCTTCAAGCAGGTATTACTTTAATTTTTTATGTTTTTGCTTTTATTTCACCCTTTTCCTTGAGGAACTAGTGCCACATAAAAGAGTTTATAAGCTGTCACGAACTAATACTGAATAACGATAATAAAATGTAGGAGCTATAGATAAACAATAAGAAAAATGTATGCTTCTATGGGGGCTAGTGGATGTGTATTGTTTGTGCAATTTCCACATTGTTGATGTTCATCGTGTATCTCAAATTCTTCAATTATTACTTTCTTGGTCGGTTGCAATTTTGATGACTTGAAAACTTGAATGTTATTATTTCAGTCAAAATTTTCAGTATCAGAGAAGAATTTCAGGTTAACACTTATCGCTCGCCGGTCACGTCATTTTGCAGGAACCAGGTTTGTAACTTATTTGTTTTACTATTTTGAGAAATGATCTAAATACCTTAAAAGTGCTACTAGCAACTTTGCAATTTTCTGTATGGATGATACTGGAAAAGGTTGCTTCTGCTGTATTAAATGCTTCCATAGCTAATTTCATAAAAAAAATATCTACAATCAAATTCAGGTTCCTCAAGCGCGGGGTAAATGAGAAAGGAAGGGTGGCAAATGATGTGGAGACAGAGCAGATAGTTTTTGAGGACACACCTAACGAAATCCCAACACAGATAACATCAGTGGTACAAAATCGGGGATCAATACCCTTAATGTGGTCTCAGGAAACATCCAAACTCAACATTCGACCTGACATCATTTGTATGTTTAATTTTTTTTATGTTAACTTAATTTTGCACATTGATAGTTACTTGTTGGTAACGGTACATGCTATCAAATGTTAGTGATGATCTGAAAACAATAAGGTGAACATGTTGAAACCCTGAAGAAATAAGAAAAACAAAATTAAAAGATAATGTTTCACATTTATCCAAATTTAGTTGGAATGAAGATTTCATATTATGGTAATAGATTGTAATGTAATAATTTACTCATGATCCTGTCATCTCCTTTTTATATAAAAAAATAAAACTATATTTCAGTGCACAAGGACAATGAATACAAAGCGACACGGCTTCATTTTGACAACCTTGTAAAGAGATATGGACACCCAATAATTATTCTGAACTTGATCAAGGTTAGTTGTTCCTTACTGCCATACCCTAGTTTTGAATATTATGGTGTGTATATTTGATTTATTTTTGGCATTCATGCCCTTATTTGTTGCAGGTATAAGTTGTGTTCTGTCACTTTCACTGATGCTACTGGAAATTTTCTTTATTTTTTCCTTTCCATTTTTTAAATTATTCAGTCAAAAGAGAAGAAACCACGTGAATCGTTACTCAGAGCTGAGTTTGCAAAGTCAATCCATGTGATAAACAAGGATTTACCTGAAGAACAACACTTGCGCTTCTTGCACTGGGATCTATCCAAGCACACTAGGAGGTACGTTATGATTGTTTTCATTTTAAACTGTTTTTAGAAAATTACAGCTGGGGAGTTTATGCATGATATTTTGATTACCAGAGAAGGAAATGCATTGGCAACATTGGGAAAGGTGGCGAGTTATGCTTTAGAATTGACCGGCATCTTCCATTGTGAGATTACCCCCGAAGCACCTTCTCATGATTCAAGGTACCATTTCATTTCATCATTTGGATAATGATAGTGAAACTGTGAAAGGTACTCGAATGCAAAAGCATGTTGTATGCTCTCTCTCTTTTAGCTTATAATTAATAATTTCTTAGATTTTTCATATCATAATTCTGATTTGCAGCGATCATGATTTTAGCGAGTCATCTGGGGAAAACGAGACATCCACTGATGACAGGGTCCCCACTGTCAGTAGCTGGACAGAAATCAAGACCGTCAACACTGAAGAATCAGAGCCTGGGTTTGTTCAAAGCAAACTTGTCATGAAACCTATTGCATGCCAGAAAGGAGTACTCCGTACCAACTGCATTGACTGTCTTGACCGCACCAATGTAGCCCAATATGCATATGGACTCATTGCATTGGGGCACCAGCTTCATTTCCTTGGACTAATTGATGACCCCATAGTAGACCTAGATGCACCACTTGCAAATTATTTAATGGATTTTTATGAGAAAATGGGAGATACACTCGCGTTGCAGTATGGGGGGTCCGCTGCTCATAATAAGGTATGAATCTGTACCAGACGAAGGATATCTCTATGCTAGTCCCTGATACTTCTATTATGTTAAGTTCCATTCACTTAGGGTGTGCTTCACAAAATCATTAGAAGGAAAGAGAAGGGAAAGGAATGGGAAGGAAAAAGTATGGCAGTGGATGTGAATTCTCTACACCTCAATTTGGAGGGGACACGATAAATTCGTTTGAGGGATAGAGGATCATGTCTTTTGCTATCCCTCTTTAAAAATTTATGGAGCAAGTTATAAACCAAATTTTACCTCCTCTCCCGTTCTCTCCCCTCTTCTTCACCTCTGTACTCCAATGGCTCATGCTTTTCATGGTGCCTTTTTCTGATGTAATGGTTAAACTAACACATAATTTTGACCCAAAGACCAAATTAACCAGAACTTCAAATCTACATTTTAAGATTTAAGGAATTTGTTAAATTATGAAAATAGATATTTTGTGAAAGGAGAGGTCAGTGGAGGCCAGCAACTCAGTCTCAGGAGTTAATCCGAACAATCCAGCGATACTACAGTAATGCATACTTAGATTTTGAGAAGCAAGATGCCATTAATGTGTATGTTTTCTTTTTTACTTTCTTCATTATTATTTTTTAGGTTTTGCAAACTGTACCTAGTGTTTTCTTATATTTGGAACTCTACTTCTTTCGGGCTTTGCAAATAACTTTCACTTCTGAAATTATTGTATGGATAAGGTATATCTTTTGCTAAGTATTCTCTAATTGATTTGAGAATGTTCGACTGCATAATAATCTACTCTGATTAAACTTCACAAAGTCAGATGGCCGTTTTTTGTTTTAATATTGATCTTACTGTTTGGAATTAATTGTAATATATGGAATGTAAAAATATGGTAAAATATTGCATGCACTTTTGAAAAAAAAAACCTCCTTTTTTGGTGTTGCAATTTTATAATTAAAAACATATGTAAATATGTTTGTTAAAAAATTGCAGCTTCTTGGGGCACTTTCAACCGCAACAAGGTAATCCGGCATCATGGAAACTTGATTCAGACGAACACTACAATCTTGGCAGGCGTGGGCATTCTTTGACTGAAGATCTTGCCAGGTAGTCCACATAACAGAAATTCAGAAAATTGCTGTTTGGACATTGCAATTCCCAACATCTTCCATTAGAGAACTTGGCTTTTTTTTTGAGATAAAGTTGAGGTCTAACCACCCAATTTTAAATTGTCCATTAAGGACTCCCCCACCCCAGCTTCAAATCTGAGACTGTCTTTAATTATATGCTGTTTACAATATTTTTTTGGTCTTTGCAAGGTCCTTTATCAAAAGATCCTTCTCAGATGGCAATATTTTGGCAGAGAATAGTGAGCCTGTCTCTACAAATAATGGAGGGACTGAAAATGTTATCCTCAGGTTGACTCTAAATCTTCAAAGTGAAGAAATAACAGAGCATTCTGATTCCGCCCCTGAAATATCTACCAATGAAACTGGGTTATCCTATTCTAGGTTTGTTCCTGAATACTGTATTACCTTCCGTGTTGAATTATTTCTTATGTTTTTCTGTTCCAATCTTGGGACCAGTAGCGGATCTAGAATGGATACAATGATCCAAGGAAAAATCTATATCATCTAATTTCTCAACCCAACAATAATTAAGCTTAGGCACAACTATAAAAATGAGTATTATTTTAGAAGTCTTCAAAGGAAAATTTTCTTATATTTTACTGAATTTTGAAATTTAAGCCCAGGCACAGGCTTGAGCTTGCCCCTTAGATCCGCCACTGCTTAGGACTGATTGTTTTTGCCAAAGCATGCCTCCTCAATCTCAATCCCCACTCTTGGACCTAGAAAAATGACAGTGCAAGAGATTAGCCAATTTTTTCTTTTGTTTTGCAGTTGATCTTCTAAGTTACTATTTGGATATGGTTGATTCAGATTTATACATGCTGTAACAGCATCAATGTAAATTTAAAACATGAGTGAAGATTTTCAGTTTCTGAGCTTGAAACCTTATTATCTCTTTAGCATGCCTAGTCACATGGGTTTTTCATTAAATCTGCTTTTAGGTTCTACCCGATGTTGCCAAGTAGGCAGCTATTCCCAGAGAGCCGGCATGCATTAGTGAACGAGCTAAATCTTGATGAATCCCGCTCATCAAATTTCTTGGACCTTGACTGGCTCTCCTCTTCTGGCACCTCCTGTGAAGATGACTTTTGTGATAGATCCTCTATTATAAATTCCACTCCAGGGACCAACTCCATGGACAATGTTATTGTCACAGAGGCAGTAAGTTAAAACTATGATATTTACTGTACTGATCTGCACTCTTTTATGCTGTTGGACATTGCAGCTTTCTGTTTATTTATTTATTTGATTTTTATTAAACAGGAAAACGATGGAGCTAGCTTAGAACAGTTGCAAAATAGTTCTGGCAGTTTGGATCATGCTGGTGAATTTTCTGACAGATTTCAACAGTGGGTTGCTTCTGGAGACACGTTATGCTTCTGATAGATTATCACTATTACTATCGTTGATTTTTTATATTTGAGATCTCTAATCTCTATGATTTCGGATTGGTTTCATTTCTAGTCTACCAGGTAGTAAACTTATTCAAACCAAACTGAAACCAAGCAAAAGAAGGTTGTGAAAAAAATAGGTTTTTAAAACGAAGCAACTAGGAAAACAAAGCAACAAAGAAAGGTGAGATGGGAAGGACATGACAGTCTGCGCAAGCAGTGACAACCAGTATCAATGGCATCATCATCTGGAGAAAGATGAGATTCAGTTACTATGGTACTAATACGACCATAGTCGTAATTATATATAGAAATGGTATAGAAATGTGATTCATTTTTTTAGGCTGGTTCCATTTTTCCAGTGTAGTTTTCCTCTTGTTCTTTGATAAAACTAATATATATTCCATGTAAATATTAGTGTATTCAGAGTATTTGGGTTAGTTCGTGGTTCGTGAAGCGATCTGTATTTATTGTTATTAAAGTGAGTTCCTGGGTTTCGTCTTGGGAACACAAAAATAAAAGGTATTCAGACCGTTAATTTGTCTTCATTGGTTATACAAAATCTTTACAATTTTTATGTCTTTGGCTTAATTAAAAAATGAGAACATCAAACTTGAACAATCGTGATTTTTTTTTCAAGATGGGACTTGTTTTGTTTGTAAAACGAGACGAACATTTTAAAAACCTGCTCTAACTTGATTCTAAATATCATATTGAGCATATATGTACATTCAAAATATTAGAGTCGTGATAAATAGTGTTTAACGCTTTTTATAGAGGTCTATGTGCAAAAGCAATGAACAATTGATACCAATGATGAGCTTATGTAATGATTTACGTCCATTAAAAAAATAATGTTTTTTATAGTAGAAATTTGAAAATTAGAGAATCAAAATCTTCTCGTGATTGTAGGAATTAATGTGGATCTACCATGTTCATGGAGTTAATATATCGATTTTTTGCAACATTTATATTAAAATACAATATGGTTAGCTGTTATTTTATTATTTATCATTCAAATAGTTTCTTATTTCATGACACGCTTCAACCATCATGTTGTTGTTATCTTCGAAACAAGAAAAGCTTGCTCATATATAGTATTGATCCGCAAAAAGTTGATAAAAAAACGAACGATATTGGAATACTGTTTCGAGAGAAGTGGCAGGCAATTGCCTGCTACCCTGAAAAGAATTAGTGTATGAGAGGTATTGAGATTTATAGACTATGAATTTTTAAACACTTTTAGTGAATAATTCAAACACTTGGCAATTTTGAAGTTCGCATGGCAGAACCAGTGTAACTGGAGCTTCGCTGTGGCCACGACATTTTGTACTTCAAATTTTTATGTGTGGCATGCCCGCATGAATTTTGTTCTTTTACCATTGTTATACCAGAAGTGGCATTAACTAGTAATCATATCAATCCATCGACATAGATACTATTTCACAAAATTGGTCACCGAATTTTAACTTGTTTCAATCAAGTTATATTATTTAAACGTAAAATTATGTACCAATATTGTGGTCTACACAGAATACGGCAACTTCAAACGGGCAAAACCAAAACCAGCTTAGCCAAAATGTACATTCATTTCAACAAAACAATACATTATATATTCCAATGATTTATGAATGAATTAAAATACGTCGTGAATTAGTTTAAAAAAAATACAGTGATTTAACAAAACAATTGTGAAAAAAATATATTTTGTTGTCCTGATAACGTAGGTGACAAATCTAAACCACAACAGCTATATTAGGAAGAACGAGCGCAGCGAATAAAAGTAAAATACACTTAAATAAATCCAGCGGGATAATGTAGAGCTCAGCTTCAACAAATACAAAATAATAACTTTTTAACTAACGGTTGCATCAGACAACTGACATTCATTACCACAACCCAGCAAAAGAACTAGCAGACAAAAAAGAAATTAACACCGGCAACAACAGTTCATTTCTGTTTGTCCCTAGAGTAAAATAAACAAACCCTAAACAGCATCAAAATTTAATTCTGCATTCAAACATCACTCCCATTGAGCACCGCTAGGTGGGGGTGCTGGTTGGTCCCAACCGGTTGGGGCAGGAGCACTGGCCATGTCAACAGAAACCTGTGGTGCAGACACAGGAGCATCCCATCCTCCTTCAGCTACTGGAGCTGTTGATTTCAATAAAATGCTAAGCCAGTCGATTCAAATAAAGATAGATACATGATAAATAGATAAAACTCTCAATATACTTCATTTACAAGCCAATTAATCTAAAAATTAACAACAATGAACAATGTACTAACCAGCAGCAGCAGTCCAAGTAGATTCAGTGGTTGGAACAGGTGCATCAGCTGCCCAATTAGTGTCAGCTCCCCACTCAGGGGCTGCAGCAGTGAAGTCTGGGTTGGCAGCATACTCAGCTTGTGGGTACTCAATGGCAGCAGCAGGCTGCTCCTCTTCATGCTCCTTGGCCTCCTCAGGGTCTCTATAGAAGAAGAGATCAACCTGTTACACAACAACAAAACACTATGTCATCAGACTTCTGATTGAAAGAAAGCACATGAAAGGAAATATATGCATGTATATAATAAAGTTATGAATGTGTGGGGACTCACCATGACCTCCCATTTTTGGCCAATGGGAATGGTGCCCCTCATGGAGAGAACCATGCGGGCCAAGAGCCAGAAGAGGCACCCAATGCTGTGCTTTCCCTTGTTGTTGGCAGGGATGCCAATGTCCACATACCTCATGGGAGAATCAGTGTCGCAGAAAGCAATGGTTGGGATGTTACCCAATGCAGACTCCTTTATGGGCTGCAATTTGTTTCATTAAGATTAGTAAACTACAGGATAGAAGTAATGTAAAACATTTACACAACTAATTATATTGAGTGCACAACAAGGTTCTCTTAGCAAGAATCACATGTTTTCAAAACACGTCTACTTGCAGAAAGAACTTATGAAGTAGCAAAAAATGCTGTCAACTAGCTTATGAATGTAACATGCAACAAAAATTAGATAATCTGAAAAGCAATTCCAAATATCTGAAAATAAATTAATCTTTACTTGGTGGTCGGTGCGGGGGTCAGTGAGGATGAGGAGGCGGGGCTCGCTGAATGAGGTCTGGAGCTGATTTGTGAATGTACCAGGTGTGTGCCTCCCTGCAATTGGGTGGGCGCCGGTGTACTGTGCAAACTTTAAGACAGCCCTTTGACCGTATGGCCTGGCTGATTGCACAATCATATCCTGCGGGTTCTCAATGGCTACTATGACTCTGGCCGCCAACATCAACTTATCCCATGTCTTGCCCAAGTTGATAATGTAGATACCTGAGAAAATCAAATGGTTTCAAATAGGTCTCGAAAGCAATTTACAAGTGTGATGCATACCCATCTTTTATAGTCCTCCAAGTAGGTGAAAATTAGATAGTGAACTATTACCTAACAAACTACTAGAACGGAAACTAATTATCAGATTATGATTATGTGAAAATGATTGTTACATTAAAAGTTAATTAGCCTCATTACAATTAAACAAATTATATCATTGCACGAACTTAATGAATATTGCATCATGTGTTCCACCTGTTTAACCCAGTAGACTATTCAAATAGTACTTATCATATTCATAAACAAAACAGTGGTGATAGACATAAAATACGCACGGATCTGGCTGGAAGCAGCTAAACCATAATTATAGAAATGAAACTGTATTGAGGACACCAAAGCGATCGAATCGTATAAGAAAATTACCATCAGAGCGACGCTTGAAGACGTAACGCTCCATCTGGAAGTCACAGTTCTTCGTGCCGAGGTGCACATCAGCGGCAAGCATCATTTGTATATCTTGCTCCTTCTGGGACAAAACACGTGTCGCCGCAGTCGCCATGGTTGCCTTTCAGAGATACGAGAGAAAGAGAGAGGAACGATGAGACGAGGAGAGGAGAGGAAAGAGAAACCCTACGGCGCTCGTAGAAGAGGAGGCGGCGAGGAGCCGGGGCTGGTTTTATGTGAAGTTTGGTAAACCCTAGCCTAATGAAATTACTTATTTGCCCTCCGATAATTTCGGATCATGATGAGGATTTTCAGTTTTGGGCTGGGTCAGGTTTTTAACTATTTGGATCCGTTATTTTGAAAATATGTGGGGTGTGGGCTATGTTGGTGTTCATATTTCAGTGGCCCTTTTCTTTTTATTTGAGATAAGCTTGATCAATTGTACTGAAGTTGTCAGTGCTAATGATTTAAAATGCGGATTTCAATATACGTACGAATGGTCATTGCATATCTCATATGCGGTATGCGGCTGTATATGCGGATTTTATATCTATAATATAATGAATAGGAGTATAGAATATTATAAAAGAAGAAGATGATCTAGTTATTTCAATTTTATATAATAGTACATTTGTGCAATTTCAAATCTCAATAAAATATAGATTATTTTTGTAAAATTTTAAGATATTTTTTTTATTTTTTATGATATATATCGTATATTAGACGAGTTTTTTAGTTTTTATATAATATATACCGCATACTGGGCCGCACGGACCGCATACTGGATTGCACAGACCGCATATTGGACCAAAACCACATATTAATACCGCATATTATTCTGAACACGGTCCGACCACCATACGCATATGCGCATATGCGGCCGCATATGCGTTCACATGAACTGCATTTTAAAATAGTGGTCAGTGCAGATGCACTTGGATAGAGAGCAATTGTCGAAGTTCATGGGTGAGTGTCCTCTAAAATATTTTATGGACGTAAAGTAATTATTCGTAGATTTAAACTGTTAGATTTATGTGACAGTCAAATCAATTAGGACGATGATAATTTAAATTTATAAAGCAGTTCTTTTTATTGAGAGGATGTGAATTCAAAGTTCATCGTCTCTGCTGACTGCTGAGCAGCATGTATTTGGATGATCTATCATTGTTGCGTTTTAGCCTAATAATTGGAACAATCGTGATTGCTAAAACAAAAAGAATGACAGTATTTACCTGAACCACAGTCTCTTGTAACAGAAAAATAGCTAGTCCCCGGTAAGTTTGTAACATCCATAAAATATTTAATAGCGTGAATAATAAAAGAATTATGTAAAAATTTCAAAAATTATTCCGTAAATAAAAGATTTCTTCATTGATTTGATTATTTATTATTTTTTGTTTTATGTTTTTTATTATTTTTAATATGTAAAATAATATTATTTTAATATTTTTTTATTAGATAAAAATATATATTAAGTTGTTGATTTTTATTTAGTACATGATTAATTAATTAGTTTAAATCTAATAAATTATTATAATCTGATTGATTACCTTCCTGATTTGCATCCGCCCTGATCCCAAATAGTTCAATTCGTGAGAAAGTGTCATTTCGTGTGCACTGTGCATGCTCGTGAGCAAAAACCACACAAGAAGGTCACTAATGACTAGTGTTTTTAAATGCGGCCGCATATGTGTATGCGGTATGCAACTCGTTGTCAGAAAGCCATGTGGTTCAAGATACGCGATTTTTGCTCATATGCGGTTCCATGCGGTTTATATGCGGGTTCATACAGTCTGTATGTGGGTCCATGCGGTCAATATACGGGTCCATACGGTCAATATGCGGGTCTATGCGGTTTATATACGAGTCAATACGGTTTATAATATTATAGTTGAGTATTTTTTTTATTATTCTCTATTTAAAAATAATAAAAAACCACATATGTGTGTCCGCATGAAAATCCGCATATACGGTGGCCTTCCGCATGCATGAAGGAATCTGAATTTAAAAACATTGCTAATGACTGTGAGTGATTTGAACTCTTAGGTCCTGTTCAGACCTTACCCAGTCTCGTTATTGTTCACGTGGAAAATAAAAAATTCAGTCCAACTAAATTTTATTTTCCCCATGCACACAATAATTTCAGTTCAAAACCCATCCCCATTCCCACTCACGGGCTCACTACAAACGGGGCCTTAAAGAGCACTCGCACGAACGAATACTTTTCTCCCAAATAAATTGGGGTAGACTAAAAATGAAATTGGGGTAGACTAAAAATGAAACCAATCTAAAAATATAGAGATCATAAATCTCAAATGAAAATAATAATAATGATGATGATGATGATGACGATAATGAAAATGATGATGATGATGATAAAAATAACATATGATGATGATATAGTACTAATAATAATATAAATATATATAATAGTATAATAATACTACAAATATCTATAATAGTAATAATGATAATGTTAATAATAATAATTCTAATAACAATGATCACACTAAATCTATACTATAAAATATACTTCTAGATCCTAAAAATCCTAAATTCATAAAAACCTAATCTAAATATATATATATATATATATATAGTGGAGATACCGTGAGCTTAAGCTCACGGAGGCCTTCCATGAGCTTAACTCAAAAAACATATTAAATCATCTCGAAATTTTAATTTCTCATTCTCATTAAATTCTTTATATGAAAATCTCATGGGATGCAAAAATTTGGAGCGTTTTGAGCTTTTTAAGTCACCGTTTTTAATTTTTTAAAATGATGTTCAAGTATTGAATATATTATTATTATTTTTAGAGCTGATTTTAAAAAATTAAAAACGGTGACTTAAAAAGCTCAAAACGCTCCAAATTTTTGCATCCCATGAGATTTTCATATAAAGAATTTAATGAGAATGATAAATTAAAATTTCGAAATGATTTGATATTTTTTTGAGTTAAGCTCACGGAAAGCCTCCGTGAGCTTAATCTCACGCTATCTCCACTCTATATATATATATATATAATAGTATGTGGATCACGATTCTAATACATGGATCGTCATCTTTCGGACACTCTTATCCAAAGCAAGCTCTTTAGATATACTTTATTCTTTTAAATATTTTTTTATCGCTTCTTCTAATGTTAATCTCAATCAATCTCTGTCTCTTTTTGTATTTTCGTGACGACTTAGAACACTACTATGTACTGATGCATTAAGAAATATTCGTTGGATATGACCAAACAATCACAAACAGTATTGGACCAATTTCTTTTGAATTGATGTTATGTCAACTTTGTCCCGTATATTATCATTTCTAATTCAATTTCTTCTTTATGACCACATACCCAACACAATATCCATATTTTAACTACATTCATCTTCTGAATGTATTATTCTTTTATAGCTCAACATTTCATACCATACATCATCACAAGTCTAATCACTGCCCTATAGAATTTAACTTTTAATTTATTTAATATCTTTTTGTCACACAAAATACCAAATATCTGTCACCATTTCACAGAAAATGCCAATGCCAGAATACAGTATTTCCTTTAAGCAACCATTTTTGGAATGCGATGAAACATAAATCAATGATTAGTTTAGTTCAGTAATACATTGATGATAGCGTCTCTCTTTTGATTTGAACATCTGTTAATACTCTCAGACAAGAAAAGAGTATATATCAGCAAATTGCATTACATTTTAGCAGCACATCCAAATGGTTTCTAAATCAAACAGGGTGGAATTTAACTGAAACGAAAGTAAACTTTGAGAATGCCATGAAGCTATTTGACAGCTAGAGTGCTTCACTAATAGATGGGACCAAGACGATTCTAAATATGCGCCAACAAAACCTCACAAAACAAGAAAAATATAACAATTGCGGCAAAACAAAAATGAATACAATGTAGAAATATTACTGACAAGAAATCAACTAAGAACAGGGAAAATACGAGTGACATGCTCAAAGGAAATGCTATCAGATGGGTTCTTCTTGAGTTCAGGGTGGTTGTATTCATTTGGTGGAAGCAATATAAGCTGCGAGCGTCCTTGGCTTTGCTCTATAACCCAACCAGAATTTGCCACATGGTATTCCAGGAACTTGTCCAGTGACAGGCCTTCCATATTTATTGCCTGTTTTAAGCATCAAAAGAGAAATATTACATTCTAGAGTCTAATGATCCTTTGTCAACTCTGAAGTAGCCAAGGAGATTTAATTTAAAATCAAATCAACTTCAAGTATTAAAAGCAACACTCTGATGAAATTATTCCTTGTTTCATGGAAAACTTTCCAGTCATATTCTATGTGCTCGTGCTGTATTGAAGAAACATTGACACACGAAGTTAAGAAAAGGAGAAAGCAAAGTCTTGTCAGAAATAGAAGATTCAATATGTTCCTCAAATTCACAGGAAAAGAGAAACGAAATAGCTCAAGCATTTGTAGGAGTAAGATCCAAGTAAGGAAACAACTATTCAAGATGGGGATTTTATCTCTGTACGCCCTGAGCAAATAAAGTTGTGCAGTATATCCTTTAATTCACCATTTGCTTCAAAGATACCTAAACTCCCTTCCCACGATCACTCTCTGTGCAAACTTCAGTAGAAAGGAGGGCAGCTTGTTCAGTTCTGAGACTTCTGACATTTTCCATCATCCTATATCATCATTTGTATACAGACAAATTCATCAAAAATATACCTCAGCAAGTACTTGTCTAGGCACCTTCTGGTATGTTAAAGAGAGTACATGGATTGCATATGCCTGGATTGCCTGCTCAAAGCCTGTCAGAAGGAACATTAATTACAACATTTCCAAAAAATGAAGTTACACATATCCCAAAGGAAGAACTAGTACCAGAAACAGCTTCAAGTAGGCTGCGGTTTTTTGCAGCCTCATCCCAAAACTGACGGAACCGCGCAGTCTACAGTAAAAACAATGATGAACAATATAAATTTA
Organism: Schoenoplectus tabernaemontani; assembly: GCA_037127355.1. NCBI lineage: Eukaryota > Viridiplantae > Streptophyta > Magnoliopsida > Poales > Cyperaceae > Schoenoplectus > Schoenoplectus tabernaemontani. The sequence goes on from CM073743.1 coordinate 11,891,849, forward strand.
GGGAAGAATAAAACAAGGTCATTTAGTTGATTCTGCAAAAAAAAAAATATATCAATGCAAAATTTCAATACCTCTAGATAATGAGAGAGCACGATCAATGTCTTAAACTGCTCCTCCATTTGCTGAAATATTTCATAGGGATAATTATGATATACGGTTGAGAATTCAAGTTCTTAACTACTAAGCTTTAGAACAATTTCAAATTGAAATTGATGATCAATTACAATGACAGAACAAAGTACAATATAATTTCTTCACATGACAAAGAATACAAAAATATAAGCTTATTTTCCAGTTCAATAACTGGAAAATAAATTTATGAAATCTCATCTTTATTCATATACTTAAACTTATATATTAACGAAGATCCATACCACTTGTTCAGGAATTAGAAACAAGCAAAGGCTAAAATCTTGAGCCGGCATTGCCATGAGAGCCTATCATGAAAATGTAGCATACATAAGCAAGCAGTTCGTAACAATATACTTGAAGAAATAAAATGAGGTGCTTTTTCATTTTTTTTTACTGAGCTTACTTTGATCAGAATACGAGCCACAATGGGAATGCTCATTCTTTCAGGCTCAAACTATAACAAAGATAAACAATTCAGTAATTGAGGAAAAAAATATATTAAGAAGTAAACATCTACATTTAACAAGAACATAGGGTAATCTCCACCTGATAGAGGCGAAGAAGGCAGAGGTTTGCCTCCAAGCTGTATTTCTGAGATGAAACCTGAATAGAGACGACAATCAACAACATATTAAGTAAAATAAATTGAAACAGTTCTCATCTCAGAACAAGGGGGGAATTCAATTTACACAGCATACACGAGAAAAATGCTAGGAACAAAATTCAGAAAACCTACTACTACAGTACCACTAGAAGATATTTACAAACAGAGCTGAGGATTTGAGGCGAGGAAAGAAAATGAAACCTGTTCATTGACATAGTTCTCTAGATCGGAGAGGATGTCGGGGTTGTAGGGATTGACCTCCACCAGCTTCTCCACTGTGTACGAGACCTGCGGCTGAGCTTCCTTCGTCATTTTGCTCTCTCTCTCTCTCTCTCGTATCGATCGAATAGAAACCCTAGGAAGGCACGCGCGCGTCGAGTCCGAGTCTGAGACGAACGAGGACTCGAGTTGTTAGATGGGCCTGAAGTGGAAGGTAAATTCAGAATTTCAACATCAATTATTATGCGGATGCGAACGATAATGGATGATTGATGGGCCGGGCTGGTTGAGTAGTACATTTTGCAATGTTCTATTTATTTATGTACGGATCTCTACTGTAAATGGTATTCTAGATGTGGCAGTCGGGTATGTTGTAATTTAGAATGGTACTAAATATATCTGAATTTTATTGCAACTAATTACAATTTTTTTTTTTAAAAAAAAAACGTCTTTTTTTTTTTTTCAGAATTATAATATAGCACATACAAAAATATCATCATATCTTCCCTGCGATCTGGATTAGCATTACAATCAGAACAAAATTAACCTGCTTAGTACCTTCTACCTAACACAATTTGTATCACAAATACAACAAAAGCAAGCACAGCTAACCACAACTGACAACTTCCTAGAAATGTGTGACTTGACCAAGTGGCAACATAGAAAAGACTGATTATAATTAAATTGTTCTGAGGTTGGGTAGAGAGCCCTCCTCAAATGTAATTTGGTTCCAACGGTCAAATTGCAGAATATTGTAATTGCAAATTAGAGATGCTTTTCCTAATAAAATGCATATTTGTGTCAAATTCCAAAGTTTTAGAAAAAAAGTTCGGCGAACAATTCATTTATGGTTTGAGAAGATCCTTTGAAAAAAATATAGCTTTCGGTTTAATTCGTCTAATCAGTGGTGAAAATACTGAAAATTGATAATTCGCTAATTATTTGTTAATCTTGTTATTATGTTTCTGACATACCTAACTGAGAATCACGTTTGTGTACGGAGGAAATTAATTAGAAGATCACAATTAATTAATCGCAAGTAATGATGACTTCATTATGATCCTCCAAGAATTAGCTCATATTAATTAATTACTCTAACTTAGAATTAATTCTGGAAATTGGCTACAGCTATAAAAAAAATTGTTCTAGCTAGAGCTGACTAAGCAAACAAAAAAATGCATGTTGTATTTTTTTTTTTTTTTTTGGGGGGGGGGGTGCTCGTCTTCTAAATAACAATATGAATAAAAGAAAAGAATAACAGCTCCAATTGACTAAATGTACCAGTAGGTATAAAATACAAATGCATTATATTTTACTTTTGAAAAAATTGACCAAGATATTAGTATAATACATTTGACCGGCATTGTATATTTTATAATAGCCAATTTCCTGCGAATATTCTAATCCCCAAATAAATTCAGATAACTGCATTGAATTATTCAGAAAAATGGAAAATTTGTCATAGAGGCAGCCCAGCAGAAAAAAAAAACATCAAACACATTTTCCTCGAGCAAAAGAAAAATACAAATAACATCCATGGACCCCAACAAAAACACACACACAAAATCTCTAATTACATCAAAAAAAATCAGAGTGCCTCTCCTCACCTTTTCAAAAGATTTTTCCCTTCTTTTTTGAAGATAAAAGATGGTTTCTAAGCCAGTTAACTTTAATGTCGTTAAAGATTCAAACATAGATCTCCATTTTTAAAAGTTGTTAGATATTATAAGATGTTATATTAAATTATTAACATTCAAGATATTACTCTCTGTGCAAAAAATCGCATAATCAAAATTGACTTACAGATTTCTTATAGATATTCATGTTTTTAAAAAAAACTTGATCTCATTTTATCTCAAAAAGAAAGAAAAAAATAGGAACATAGCATTTTGAGTCGTGATTGAAGAATCCAAAAATATGTCTACTTCTTCTCAAACAGAGGAAAGTAGGTTAACATAATAACATTTGAATTTGCAGGCCAGGAGAGGGTCAATAGGATACTTCAAATATTTTACTCTATAAATTATTGCACAAGAAAGACGATGATTGATTGCAAAAATAAAGAAAAAAAAAAGTAAGAGGAGAAGGGATGCAACTTGCTCTTAATTTAAATTTTTTTAATTGAAAGTGGGGAAGTTTTGTTTTCACATATAATTGGTCATGTTGCATGAGCTGGTTTTGAGATTTTAGAGGGTACCATATCTCTTTTATATAATAAACAGCAAAAATTTTAGTATGAAATTTGAAAAAAAAATTAAGTTAATGGCTACAGTAATCAATAATTAGTGGATCAAATGTACATTTGGACCTATATAACAAACATCAAATAACTAAATTCAAATAGCAAACCGATACAAAGTTTACAAGCATCTCCAGAAAATACAAAAAAAGAGGGAAAATTCATACCACAATTACTTTCATCTTTTTCAACAAAATCCATACCAAATACAACAAGTGGCTAAGTTCATAAAAGGATACAGATCATACTAGATCCTTAATTCAAATTACAGGACTGGTACACAGAACATAACTACAAACTGGCATCAAATACGGCCGGAATTGATATTAAAGCAAGGAATTAAAATGCTAGAAATTAACAACTCTGGATTTACTAACCCAGTTTGTTATTTCAAAATAGATCCTGAAATAGTCTCGGTGCTTCAGCCGACGAACTTCAGTATATAGTTCAAATGAGACTTAAATGAAGCCATATGGAAGTTATCTCCTGTGGGAAGGAAACAACCTGCAAACGGTTTCTTCTTTCTTTGTGCTGAAATTCATCAAACTCAAAACTATTCAACAAGAGATTAACCACACATGCTGATAATTCTTAAATCTTACAAGAACCAAGTTGCAGATTCTACACAAGGAGGTTTTGCCCTTCCAAAGGCAAATCACCAAAGCTCCATAAATCAATTGAGTTCAATCCATCTTGACCGGGTTCAGCGCCACAGACCTCATGAAGTGCCTCATAATCTCCCATTGGGAAGTAAGGAAACTCCATGTAATCAGTAAAAGGCTCAAAATCCAACTCACTGGCACTTGCCTCCATCGGAGCAAGCTCCATTTCATGCAAGTCTGTTTTCACCAAATCAGACACCTCTGGCTTGGTTGGTTTCTGTTGCTTGGAAGGTTTAGTTACAGTAGATTTTGTCTTTTGGCGCTTCATTGGTTTTGTACTCACTTTGGGGAAATTCACCTTGGCCTTGCTTCCACGGATGCGACGTGCCTCAGCATCGTATGCACGTGCCGCCTCCTCAGCTGATTTGAAGGTACCGAGCCAGACACGAATACCCTTGTGTGGGTCCCTTATCTCAGCTGCCCATTTGCCCCAGGGGCGCTGACGGATGCCCCTGTACTTCTTTTGGGCGCTGGATTTCAATAAGACTGTGGCCTCTGCTGATTAGAAAATAAAGAAACACTCTATCTATCATTATCGATCATTAATGCAATCTCCTGTACTACAATTATTGTTGTTCTTTTTTCATTTTATGAGCATTATACAAGTCATGATGTTGAAGTATATTAGATTAAAAAAGGAATAAATTATTGGATGCACGTATAAGTTGACCATCTGTCTATCTAAATATATGCATAAATCCTGTGTTTATTGAAGACGTCAAACTGATGGAACAATCAATTTTTAATAATAAAATTGTCAAATGTTGTTTAACTGAACATAATTAATTAGAATAAGCCAAAGAACCTTCTTCCCTGAATGACTTTAATGAGGCAATTCAAAGAAATTTTACAATCTTTTTTAATTCTTGTAAATTTATTAAATAAATTCCCCTTATGGGAGTTCTGAATTTAAAATAAAAAAAAAAAACGATTTTTTTAAGAATTACAGTAGCTGAGTTAATAGAATTGAAGTACCTGAAGAGAACTCAAAGGGTTTGACATCAAAATCCTCAAGTTCGCCGAACTCAGAATCATCATCTATATCTGAGAAATCTTCAAAATCACTGAAATCCTCCTCAAAGTTATCAATCATGCTCTTTCGCCGATTTCTCTTGCTTTTGTTGTCTAACCAGACAGAGGTGGCATGGGCACCAGCCTGTCTGGCGACCGGCGATGGGATGAAGTCTGAGATAATCGCACCACCGCACATGTCTCCTTGTCTTTTCTATTATGGGGAACAAAGGAATTTGTTGTTTTCTGTTTTAGTAAAAGGAAGAGGGATTGTTGCTTTGTGTTTGCTCCATGTGGTTGGAGAGTGCGAAGGAGGCATTTATATAAGGAAAGGTTGAGGTCTTAGTGAAAGCGTGCGGGGGCTTAAGTGTATGTGCTGTTTAAACTTAGTGCAAGAGGGGGTTTAATTTATTTTTTGGGGCCTACCATGCTGACATTTTATTTTGCTAGTGTACCAGTATAAGTTTGCAACTTGCAAGTAGGCAATAGAAATTGATGCAGAGCCTACCAGACACATGTACTATTATATACTTTACTGTTTTGCATTTTGTGACTCCGTGACAATTACAGAGTATTTATCTGCTGCCAGTTACAGAGTGGTCTCCATCTGTTGTTGTCATAGTTTCTGATGATAGAGATTATATGGCATGTAATTTTAATCATCTAATTCAGATCCAACGCGTATGAAATGATGGAACATTCAGATAATTTTTTTTTCCTAAAGATGCGCGTGATTTATAATGAACAGCTAACATTGTGTTTCATAATTTTATGGCAGGCAATTTATGGGAGTAGATATTATTTTTTTATAAAAAAATCTTGACATCCTCAATTACTGGCGCTTATAAAGAGTGATTTAATAGAATAGGAAATTTACAATTATTTATAGTTTGCACTCCTGAGATATTTTAAAATGAAATTACAAAAATAAATTAATAATGTTTTGTTGAATAGTTAGATAATTATTGACAATCAATTAGAATTTTCCTTTTATTGAAGTAATAAAATTAACAATTAAATTTCATATATATTCAAAGTAAATATCATGGTAAGACCTATTGTTGGAATTTTACCATTAATTTTATCTAATATATCATATATGTTTTGCATTTACAGTGAAATACATTAAAATTTTAAAAGATCGTGGTATAATTTCTCACAATTCGTTGCATAAACGAGGTGAAGATGGAATAGGAAACGCAAAGGAACGGAAGTGTTGATCCACATATTTCTGTAATGGCCCCTGAACCATATGAATTTATGTTGTATATAATAATAATTTGTTTGATTATCTGAATACTGTATCTTGATACAATAGGGAATACATTATAATCTATTTTTGAAGAGGAGAAATTAATGGACGATCGATGCTCATAGTGATTTAAAGAATATTAATAGAATTTAAAAAGTAAATTTGTTTCTTCTACAAGTAGCTTCACAACCAAACTTTTAAACTTTAGTTTGTATAAATATATTGAAAATGATGAATATGAAAGAATTAAGCTATGCAACTATGCAAAATACATGAAATCAATAATATATATATATATTAAAAATCGAAGTGCGAAACGGTCGGTCCAAATCACTCAACACAAACAAAATACTGAAAGATAATCCCAAAATAATATTATTTAAAACTCAAATTGGATTTAAGAATCCGTAAAATAGCAAGGAAAAAAAAAGCCTGCAAAAGGAGAACGTTCCATTCGGATTTCATTTTTTTCAGATTTGAGTTTGAAAAATTGAACCCCTTTACTTTTTAAAGCACCGCCTAACTCAATAAAAAATATTAGTTGTTATTTTTTCTTAGTCAACAGTTAAATATTAATAGTTTGCGATCACTTTGTTTTAACTATGGTAAACCCATTATAACTCAAAAGACAGAACAGAGACAATGCTGGTCACGGATTGTCCTCTCTGTATTATTTTACTGTACAAAGTTAAATAAAATTAAATAACTATTTAAAAAATAAAAGTTACTTTGAGATGACTCGTGGGGAGCAGGAGTAGAGAAATTGATTTTAGAAAAAAAAAATAGGTCTAGCCTTTCTAGATGCGGCTTGAATTTGAATTGGGTCAGTCGGTTCAATTTAGCTTTAAAATTTCTCATATTAGGTATCATGTTGGACTTTTTGATAAGCATTGGATCATTTTTGAGCTATGAATCGACTTGAATTTGAGGGTCATTTTTATATTAAAAAGTAAAATTATAAATTATAAAAAATAATTCCAAAAAGAGAAGGACCGTGATAAATTTACTAAAAAAATTTTAATAATTAGAAATTTTATGCAATAATTTTGTTATATGTTTTATTATTTTTTAACGATTTAATAATTATACATTCCGTTTAAATTATATTATTTTAATATGAATTATTATTATTTAAATTATTCTATTATATAACAACTATGGTCTACATAAAAAAAAACAACCATGGCATCGTGTGCCTCACGGCCACATAGCCAAGGGTGCTCGTGGCCTCAAGCCGCAGGGTGGGGGCATGCATGGCCGCATTTCTATATAATAGAATAATTTAAACAATAATAATTTATATTAAAATTATAATTTAGAAAATTTTGAACGGAAATTCTAATTATTAAATTGTTAAACAATAATAAATGATATTACAAAATATTGTATAATTAATGAAAATTCTAATTATTAAAAAAAATTGTTGGCCGCAGACTCGGTGTGGCCAGAGCTAGCGCCGATCCTTTAATTTTCGGAATTATTTTTAAATATTTTTTTATAATTCGAAAATTTTCTTTTTTTATATATAAAAATAACCCTTAAATTTTAGATAATAAATTTAATATTATTTTGAATTTCGAATTGTGTCAAGTCATGTCAATCTCATCGATTCGAATTGAATTTGGATCATATGTTCAACTTGGATTACTTTTTATATTCATATTATTAAGTTCAGATCGAAATGAGTTATGTTTAATTTGACTTTTCAATCATATTGGAATTTGGAGCCATAAGCAAGTTGAGCTTGTGTCAACATCTAAGAAAGACCTGATACTGAGCATTAATCAATCACGACTCTCCATATTTTTATGGTGCGAAGTTTGCAAATTTAGTCGATGTTGTGGAAACTAAAGAAGGTAAAATTTATTGATCAAGTATCAAAGGATTATATAATATTATTAGGATCTTGCTTATCCAAAGCGACTTAATTACTCGACCCTTAAGCTTACTATTATGCTAAGACACTGAATAATAACTTTAATCAATCCTCGTATAAAAATCTACGAGCTTATTCATGAAGGGTGTGTTTGGATGGTGAAAGAATTAGTGTAAGAATAGTATTGTTTGAATTAGTAGTTGAGAATAATGTGAGATTAATGATATCTTGGGAAATATAAGAAGAGTGTTAATTTTTACTATTTCGGGTTAGTAAAATATTATTTGGATAAAAACGTGAGAACAATGGAAAAATAGTTAAAATAATTAATTATTTTTAGTATTTTATTTAATAATAATATTTATTTAATATTATTTCATACTAATATAAAATAAAAAAAATATTTTTTTTATTATTTTCACTATCCTCATTGACGCTAATCCGTTAACCCAACGTTTTTATGGGTTAGCGGATTAGCACTATTTTGGTGCTATTTTCGATTTTAATTTTGTGTTTGGATAATTACTAACCCGAGAATAATATTGTTATTTTCAGAACAATACTATTCTACACCATCCAAACACACCGAAGAGAAGCAAGAGTTTGCCAAAAAAAAAAGGAAAAGGAAAAAGAGACATAGTATAAATATCCCCAATATTAGATATCTAGCATTGTACTAATTATCTCCGCATAATAGCCCATGGGCCAATTTAACCTCATCATCCAACTCTCATCTATATATTATTTAAAAAAAAATGATAGTTAAATTCTTAAAATTTATAAATATCTACAAAAAATTTCATCCGAGTTTCGAATTTACCATCTCTCATATAAATGACATTGCCTAATGACTGATTCTTCGAGATATTTTGAGGTCAGATCAAGATGAATTTGCAGATCATATTTGATTTGGGCGCCTCTTTAATTTTGAATTATTTTGGTTTGGGTTAGACAGTGGCGGAGCCACGTTTGGGCAGGGAGGGGCCACTACCTAGGGGTTTACTAAAACTCGCCGGGTACAATCCGTACCCGTGTACCGGTACCCGCGGTATTCGTATCCGTGCCCGGGTATAGGCGGGTAAACGGCTACGGGTTTGAGAAGGGTCGGTCAGTTTTTTTGGGAAAAAACCCGTTGTACCCGTACCCGTTTACTCGCTGCCGTATGACGGCCCGTCCCCGTGTGCCGTGCACTCGTGTACTGTCCGAACCGTTATAACGGTTTCAAAACCATTATAACGGTTTGCTGAAACGTTATAACGTTTCATAAATCGTTATAACGGTTTGCTGAAATGTTATAACGTTTCATAAATCGTTATAACAGTTCGGTAAATCGTTATAACTTTTCATAAATCGTTGCAACGATTTATTGAACCGTTACAACGATTTATTGAACCGTTGCAACGATTTACTGAACCGTTATAACATTTGACCCGCCGACCCGTCCTGTTCCCGACCCGCTGACCCGTGTGCCCGAGTACAGGATGGGCAGGGGTACCACTACCCCTCTGGGTCGGCAAATCACTACCACTACCCCTCTGGGATTTTTTTTTAAATTACGCTTGTGATTTGATTTTTTTTCAAATATATACTTGATTCTAACAAAAAATTATAAAAATATGCTCTACCCTAGAAATGTTTTAAAAAATACACCTTTAAAAATATACTTCCATTATAAAAATTATAAAAATATACTTAACTTTAAAAATAATTATAATATTATACTTATGATTTTTTTACCCCCTATCACGAGGGCCGGCTCCGCCCCTGGGCTCAGATCATATTTTTCAGTCATTTTTTAGTGAGAAAGATGTCACATGAATTGGATCGGTTGATATATTTTTATTATTATTAGACAGGTTCGGAACAATTAGATTTGAGTTTAAAAAAATTATTCGAATTTAACATGCAGTAACCAACAGTACAACTTCTTTAAAACATTGTGATTTTGTACATATTTATATATGTAACATAATATCATTTATTAGTCGATTAATATTAATACATGAACGAATAAATATTAATTAATGCTGATTGTCAAACTAAATAAAATAAAATATATTTTAGTCCATCTTTCCTCTATATATATATAGTCAATCAATCCGATCTAACCAGACCAAACCTACATTTGTCCTCAATCGATTATTCATGGAACATACAGGTGAAAAATTGTCACCCGTAATCTCGGGTCTTCTTAGATTTGAGATTTTTTTTTGTCCAAATTATATCGCATCAGATTTCAGATTATTCCAAACCAGATAAAGTCGATTTCACTTTTATCTAGTTTAGATGGTCTTAACATTCATGTCCCTGATTGGATTAAGATCAAATTCGTCTTGTTTTGACTTGATTTTTATCATATTAGATCGGATTGAATTAATTCGTTTTCACCACCAAGAATATTACAAAAAGGATAGGATGATGTTAGTTTTTATCGAGTCTGTAAAATGTCAGATTCCAGTCCAAAGATGCATCAGATAGAATCATTTATCCATAGATTAGTAAATTAAGAGAATGAAATTGAAATTAGTTCAAGATAGAAGGATTGTATATTTATTCAAGATCAAGAGAAAATATTCTTTTACACCATATTCTGAACATCATATTTGCGCATAGTATTAAATATAAATATTTTTCTAAAGGCGTATATACATTTCAAAACTTGAGCTAGTAATATATATTTTTGAAAATTATTTAGGGATAATATCACCACACCCTCACTTCAAAACTTTCAAGTGAACACCCCCTCAACTTCTAAAAGTGACGAAGACCCTCCCAAATTCCCAATTTACGACAATTAGCCCCCCATACCGTTAAAGAACTTAACACCATCAACTTTTAATTGATAAAATAATTGTGATACCTTATATTTTAACACTCAATTTTATTTATTTCATTAATTATGAAGAAAATTTGAAAAAGAAAATTAATTTTCTTTCAAAACTTAATGTAAGGCAAAAAAATATTCATTCGAATATTTTTTATTTTTTGAAATTTCTTCATAATTAATGAAATAATAAAATGAGTGTTAAAATATAAGAATATTATGGTCATTTCAACAAAAAAAAGTTAATGGTGTTAAGTACATTTAACGGTCTGGGGCTAATTGTTACAAATTGAGAGTTTTGGAGAGTGTTTGTCACATTTAAACATTGAGAGGGGTGTTTATTACTTCTAAAAATTGAGGGGGGGGGGGGGGGTGTGTTTGTCATGACATGAAAGTTTAGGGAGATGACGTTATCCCAGCTATCCATACTTAGTCCCCTTGGCTACTATGGTATGTAAATACTAAATAATGAGTGCAATTATTACTCATCATTATTTTAATATATTTTTTGTAAAAATAATGAGAGTTAATTTCTTAAATTTCATAAATATTTATTAAAAAAATTATTTATGTTTTGAACTTATGATCTTTCAAATGGAGAATGTTATCTTTTATCAGTAGATCAAAGACTAATTCTTCATTATTGAAATATGATATAAAATGCGTTTTTTAAGATCTTCAAAATATAATATTGACAAACGACCTCTCAATAGCATATGCCGAATTATATACTTATGTTTTAAATTTGATCTTCTTTGATAAATTTACTATTGTTCTCTCAATTTTGAGTTGTTCGGTTTTAGTCCATGAATTTATTTTAGTTACTATCAAGTTGACTCTTTCATTTTAGGTTGAAATTGCATAAAAGTATTAACAATTTTTCCAACCATTAAATCTACTATTGATGTCAAGCTAATTATTAAGAGAGTGCATTTTGTATAATTATTTAAAATGTTTAAACCAGTCTTTTTTTTTTTAAAGAAAATGTATCTTTTTATCATAAGAAAATTACGGGATAATTTAGTTCGCTTGCGAGGAGTAAAATTAAATAATTTTTTTTCTAAACCAATAAAAAATTTATTCTACAATCGAGGTGCAATTTGAATTGAAAAAGAAATCTCGCTAATGACAATTCCATAAATTAAAAGTTATAAGCGATGGAATATGAATAGTGAATGGAAATTTAATTATAATTGCGTCGCTGTCATAGTTCTAGTTCCTTTTATTTGTTTATTAAAATGGAATCAGAATATCATGCTCATGAGATATCGCACTGTTTCATGACCATTAAATAGTTCCCTTTTGGTCACAGACATATCACATATATATACAGCAGAATCACGCTGTTATCCGATTAGGCTTTTTGTTGTTCATAGGATAAGAATCATTAAGTTAACCCCTTCAGAAATATCCATTACTTAATTATTGATCTTAAACTGTTAATCCTATTCCTATCCTTGATCCCAGACGCCAGAGAATACCATTGACAGTTTGACAGTTCCCTGGTTTTCAAAGCCGGATCTTTTGTGTCGCCATCTGTGTTCCCACTTTGTTGTGAAAAAAACTGCCCTGTTATTGGTATAAGTGTAACTACTAGTAATCTAATATGCACATAAAAGCGGCCACACAGAAGTCGACAAAACATTGGCCGCACAATGCAAGTTTCCTAAAACTATACAAATACAGCGTTCAAGCCTTGAAGGATGGTAAGTGGTATGTTAAATGTAGCATGTTAGCAAGCTATAGAAATATAAAATGTTATCAAGCTCATTTAAGACTTAAAGACCAGGTTAGGTTATTCAAGATGATATCCTAAGTTAAATGCATTTGCGCGTTTTCATAAAAAAAGTGATCACATTTAGATGCAATTTCTCAATCTGATCACTTATCTTGACTCTTGGATTAATCCTCAACAACTGTCCACTTAGCTTTTATGTTAACTAAGTTTGGTCACTTCGATCACCGTAAACCCAGATTTAAAAAACAATATTATTTGATTTACAGAACAATTACTGTTGCATATTAAGGCATATATACTTTAAATCTGAAATTTCTAACGTTTTATTTTCTTAAAAATTCAGTAATTTAATTTGTGAAAGCTTTCTCAATTTCCAGTGCTGGTGTAAATTTTGTCTACTTTCTTTTTCTTTATTTTTAATATATCTATCGGTAAGAAATGTTATATTTTCTGCTCCTTGGAATAGATTCAATTTAATAATTGAAGTAAATATTTCCAAATTCTGGGTATAATAGGACCAATTGGGATCAACAAAATTATCGAATGACAATCCAAAACTGAGTGAATGACAAAAGTAAAATAGTTTAGTGACTTCGTTAAAGTTTATCCCATTTCATATTCTGGAAATTTAGGTATTGTTATTAAGTCATTTACAACGTAAATTATTTGTGTTAAATTTCTCTATCTTTTATTCAATTTTTAATTCTTAATAACAACAATTCTAAAAACATAATAAAATAATTCACATAACAACTTGTGCGGCCTCAATTTTATTTTGATTGGAAGAATAACTTAAAACATAAGTGTCGACAAAATATCCGCCTCGGTATTTTTTTAAATAAAACAAAAAATACTGTAAAACTCAAAATTCAAAGAAAATGATATGAATCGTATTTAATGGTTATTTTAGTATTTGAGAATTACATCTTGAATTTTTTTTGAAAGACGTGATTGAAGCAAAAAAAAAGTTCATTATGATTTATATTACTTTATCCATATATACATGAGCAATTATGTCAGCACGGTTTTATTTTGATTGGAATGGATAGCTTGAAAATTCAGTGTGGATATTTATTCACGCCAGTATATTTTTAAAATAAAGTCGAAAAATTGTAACATTTTTGAGAGAAAATTATATGAATTGTATTTAACGGTTTTTCTAATATTTGAGAATTACATTTTGATTCTAAATTTTTATTTGAAAAAAAATGACAGGATTATATATATTCTCCTATTTTTTTTAACTACAGAAAAATGGTTGTTATATGTCGAATAAATAATTTATTTATTTTTGCTTTGAGTTCTGCACCCTATTTTAGGTTAAGGTTGCACCAAACCATCAAGCCACCAACGGTCCACCATTGCATGTTCATCTTCTCGACCTAATTTAGTAGATCTAGGTAGTGGTTTGCCGGCGGGTACCGTGGGCACGGGCCGGGTACACCCGCGGCGGGCGGCGGGTACGGCGGGCGCGGGTAGACGGGTAGGGCGGGCACGGGTAGACGGTTTTTTTTTTAAAACCGTACCCTACCCGTCTCATACCCGTGCCCGTCGCGGGTACCTCGGGTACGGGTACAGGGGTACGCGGGCACGGGTAGAAGGGTACGAGTACGGGTACGATTTTTTTTTTTGCTGTTTTTTTTCTTTTGCTGTTTTTGTTTTATAAATATATTTTTTATTTTGGAATGTCATAAAATCTGAATAATATCATTTCGGCTAAGTACAAATATAAACGTTCATTTTAAAAGAATAATATATTTTCTAAACGTTCATTTTTTTAATTATTTTAAAATAATAGATTAAATCAAAAAATAGATAAAAAATTTAAAATGAACATTTAAAAATCAAATAATTTAAAATGAACGTTTAAAATATAAATAAAAAATATTTTAAATCAATTAATTTAAAAAGTAAAATATAAATAAAAATTTAGAAAATCAATTAAATAAGTCTATAAGTGTTCTATATTGCTACAACTGTGAAATAAGTCTGTTATTAGTACACTATTAAAAATAATACGAATTTGTATTTCTTTCATACATTTGGTTGAAACTAATTAACTTGGATTAAAAAAACCAGACAGCAACATAAAAAACACAGGTTAAAGAAATATATAACGCCTTTTAAATCTAACAATATAAGAATGAGCAGATAGCCAACTCGTAGAAAATCCCAATCTACAAAAAGGGTACACGGGTAGGGTACGGCGGGTACACGGGTAGGGTACGCGGGTACACGGGCGCGGGTACGCGGGTACGGGTACGGGCGGCGGGTACGCGGGTAAACGGGTACTGGTACAACGGTTTTTTTAAAAAAAAAAATGACCGGTCCTTCTCAAACCCGTACCCGTGTACCCGTTTACCCGCCTATACCCGGACACGGGTACGAGTTGTACCCGGCGGGCTTTAGCAAACCACTAGATCTAGGCATCTAGCTTCTAGCATTTTGGATATTTTCAACATATCAATATAATGAGATATAATAGAGAATTCGGTATCCGATTTAATTAGTTTGTAGCTTTTCCCCCGCAAATCCAGTTGGAGATATGGCATATTAAGAGGCGACAATGAAACAGGAATTGTTCATAGGTTTTACCAACTTGGTAAAAAACTATTGCCAATTGCTTCTTCGAATAAGATAAAAAATAGTTCAAACTATGATATAATGTCAAGAGTTAGGTTATATTGATATATATAGTATGGACTGATCTTTGCTAGATATTCATATTTTTATTTGATAAATCTTAATAATCAATCGGAACCACATAATATGATTTTTCATATATAAATTTAATTATAGATCAAATTTTATATTTTATTTTATATTAAAATTAAAAAATCATTTGATTTAATTTATAAAACAATCAAGAAAGTGATTTTCTAATAATAAAAATATTCTAAAAAGTATAAAATTTGATACTACATTTGCATATGGAGATGAGCAGTTCGAATTAATTGTTAGACCTTAAAAATAAAGATACAGATTCATATTACAAGCCGATTTATATTATGTATAATATTATAGCCCAACTCTAATGGTAACATCTATGAGTAGAATATCTTGGGTAATTACTTTCAAATTAATCATGATAGATCTACAATTAATTTGACTTGAATCCAAATTACAACATTGTTTTGATATTCGACAACAAGACAACTTGATTATGATAAATTAAGGCAAAAGTATCTGTTTTTCTTTAATGCAAAAGTATTTTGTAAAATTATTTTGCTACAGCACACATTAAAGATCGTTCATCAAACCATAGAAAGTCATCCATATTGTCGAATATTTGTACTTCAGGTCATATCTATTATATATATAATTACATAAATACGATTAAATTGTTAACTATCTTCGTCATTCCAAAATCATATATGTTTTTCAGACGCGTGATCGTATCTTCATTTTATTTATATGGATGGGACAATTCATCACATGTTCTCGTGCTTTCCTTTCATTTAAAAGTGATATGTTTATTGCACGTAGTTAGGAATAACTAAATGCAATTTATTTTCTACGAGAATTTTGCATTGTACGTGTTTCTTTTAAAAAATATATATATATATATATATATATATATATATATATATATATTTAAATATGCAACGTATGATGATTGTAAGAAGTTATCTCATTTTGAAAATTTGACATTTTAATTTAATAAATATCTGATTTCTGAATAACAAAAATAATAGAGTTTAATTAAGAAGTAGTGGTATCACCTCACAAAAAATTCCTAATATCATCATTCTGTTGCTTTCCGATTTCCATCAACTGGTTGGGGGAAGTGGATCCGTTGTTGCGCGGCACCGTGTAGCGCAGCACGTGGTCTGTTCGATAATTTCGAGATTCGAGTTAACACAAATCTCGAAGTGATTGAACGGACCATGTGCTGCGCTACACGATGCCGCGCAGCGGATCTGGATTCACTGGTTGGGAGATGGGAATGGTTTACACTCCAAGTTGCAAGCTAAAACAAAACCTATTTTGTTCTTAATTTATACACATACCCTCCCATCATTGACAAACGGCCTCCAATAAAAGATCACAACTTAATGTGGGCCCTTCTTAAACATTTTACATATTGCCTTCAAAAATATGAAATATTGCATTCAATTAAAAAAATAATGGCTTTGAGTATTGAAAAAAAATCAATACTCAAAGGTAGATGGAGAATCAATCTTAAAATATTTTAAAACCATTTTTGGTAAAGTGTTGAAAAATATAATCATGTAAAAATAATATGATATTGCAAATTTGTGATTTATAAATGTGGGTGTATGAATGTAATTTAGATTATAAGAAACGAATAGTCTAATTCAGCCTCCCCCCCCCCCCCCCCCACAAAAAAAAAAAAAAATTGAATTATGCTATGAGCGTCAAAAGGGGTAACTTGACAGATACGGATGGCGTTGGAAGGACCATACTTCTTATAGGTCAATTTCATGTTAGAATTTACGGACTAATTATAGATGCAATGGATCTAGTTTGGTGACCAAGGTTCACATTATGGAGATTACCTTGCATTTATGAAGAATTTGATGCGTCCAGTGAAGAGCCAGCCCAGCCTAGGGACAATAATTGCAAAAGAATAATTAATATTATAATAATAATAATAATAATAATAATAAATAAATAAATAAAAAGAGAAGAGAGAAGCATGAAAAAGTAAAGAGCCAGCCACCTAACTAATATATTCAAAAAGGTGGAAACAGTAGCCATTTACTTTTCTTTTTTTATTTCCCACTGTACGTTGATTCAGTGAACCTTAATCAACTTGGTATATAAGATATTAAAATTTTTAGATAGTCAAGTTAGTCCCCACTTCCCAAATTCTTTGGAATACAATGGAGATATCCAATTCCTAGATAGTTGACCATAATATGTACATACTTTTGGTCTAATTTTGTGTGTGTTTCTCAGAAATTTTCTAATTGCCATCTATTATGTTTCTAATTAGAAAAAAAATGATATCATGTGTATCAATAACTCCATCAAAAGTTGAGTGCATTACACAATTTTTATAATCGCAGCTGTGACTGATGCTTAATTAAAAGCAATAATTATACATTTTAGTAATATTAAAAACAATCATATTGATGGAAGCTTAGTCAAATAGTCCTTACTGCTGAAAACAGGTTAAAAGAGGAAAAAAAACGCTGGAGACCACATTGTTATAAATCAATTGTATATTTTATTGAAATCATGACTTTTGACTACTATTTTTTTAACTTAATGAGCTAATAGATTAAAATTTTTGTCATAATCATAATTTATATTTTGGTAGATTATCACGCTTTACATTATGAAATTAAAATTAAGATTTTTTGACGAAAAATCAATACTAAATAGTACTGTTTAGTGACTAAATCAAACCACATCCCCAATCTTATCATTTTTCTTCTGTTGGTTCATTCCAGATAAGGCGCCGTCTCTGGTTTTGCAAATGGATTCTTTGTGGCCGTAGTATATATATATCCCATAATGAAACAATCGCTTAGTTTAATAGCATAGAAGCAACGAAACAATACGGATGTTGACAATTTAGGTTCCACAATACTGATGCGTCTGAAACCAGCAAAGGGGTTTCTTTTTAGCACAGTCAACAGCTAACTCCAAGCAATCTGTTTGATTTGAAAAAAAAATGAATTAATTAATCCCTCAATCAGCACCCATCAACTCAAAAACTGACCGAAGAAAAGTGAACAAAGATGAGTTATATATATACTAGCAATATACCCGCGCGTTGCAGCGTACTCTTTCATTTAAATATGAAAATATTATAAGATAATAAAAAATCACATGATCTAATATTAAATTATAAATTCACCAAATTATTCCAGTATATATTATCACCACTAATTTCTTATCAAACATGTATAAGGTTGCTAATCATAGCGCATACCTTAAACGTTAAATCAATTTTTTATATCATAACATAAATAGAAAGATACGGAGTATTCTAATTTGTAAATCATGTGCATAAATGAAAATAATAGTATAGATGGAAAAGAAATGGAGAGAAAGAGGGGATCAATGGACGCGATTATATATGTTCGATCAACCAAAAATAGATATCATTCATCTAATTGAGGGATAAAATGGGTATAATAAAAAAAATACCATGACAAAAATGAACCCTCCAATTCTTAGCTGCTTTATATAATAGTATGTGTATATATAGAGTGATGCTATGGTGCTTCGCGAAGTAAAAAAAAATTTGTGATTCGCGTCCGTATCTCGAATTTAAAAGTTCAAACAGCCGATCCAAACCGTTGAGCATCATCTTCATATTGAAATATCCTTGGAGATCAAATTTTATATTTTTTTGAATTTTTTTGATATTTTTTAGATAGATACAAAGTCGCTTGTTTTGGATGGTGCAGAAATCTTTAGATCAACAAACTTTGTACCAATCTAAAAAATATCAAAAAATTCAAAAAAAATATAAAATTTGATCTCCAAGAATATTTCAATATGAAGATGATGTTCAACGGTTTGGATCGGCCGTTTGAACTTTTAAATTCGAGATACGGACGCGAAAAGCACAAAAGATTTTTTGCTTCACGAAGCACCATAGCATTACTCGTATATATATATATATATATATATATATATATATATATAGAGTAAAGATATCATGAGCTTAACCTAAGAATATATTATTATTATTTTTAGAATTGATTTTCAAAATTGAAAAATTTGAATGACTTAGAAAACTCGAAACACTTCAAATTTTTGCACCCCATGTGATTTCAATATGAAGAATTTAATGAGAGTGATAAATCAAAATTTGAAGATCATTTGATATATTTTTTGAGTTAGGATCACGGAGAGCTTCTGTGCTCCTAGGAGCACGCTAGTTTTACTCTCTCTATATATATATATTAAACATGAAGGACATGACAAACAACAATGGTAGAAAGAAATAAAAAAAACCAGCAATAACATTTATTTGACATGAAATTATTTTCTATATTGATCCGATTTCATTGGAGCATTCTGACCTTAAACAAAATTGGGTAAATGTTCAAATATTCAAGAATTTTGAACTAAACTCCAACATAGATAATGATTAATTTCGGTTTTTTATGAAGAAAAAGGTAAGCTTATAATGTCATAACTCTAAATAAAATCCATTTAAATTGAATAATAATCTTGATGTTCGATGATAGAATCGTACGAGCGTTTCCCAATTCGTTTTATTCCCGCAAGAGACATAAAAAAAGACCTAAAAATGAGATTGGTGAAATTCGAACATTATTGAAAATTAAAAAAAAAACAACTGTGCATCGATTGGTGAAATTAACACAACCGTTATTAAAAATTAAAAAAACAACAACTGTGCATCAGTTAAGAATATATTACTAATAGCTTGCAGCTATACACTTTCCATCTTGTAACAAAGATGCCAGGTAGTGTACTCTCGAACTCCCGTGATGCTATACATATACTATCAAGTAATGATAATTTTTCACCTGGTAAAATTTCCTCTTTTCCACTAGATAAGAGGAAACATGAAGTCAGTAAAAACACGAACAAATGGTTAATCGATGAATCGATTAACATTGTTTATGGAAAATAGATAAAAAGAGAAATATGAAGGGGGGCAGATGGGCAGTGGGTGCTGGGGCAGTTACGTGCTCACTGCTCCGATATGTTGCAAAAAGATTAAAAGTGATACATCCTTTTCAACTTTGTACATGAACTTCTACCAATCACCACCTATATCTGTACATGTCATCCGGCGAGAACATCCCTCTGTGCCATACAGCATTGTAGGAGGAGAACATGCTACCAGCAAAAGAATAAAGAACTGTCCCTATATGCCTTCTCATCATCTTTCCTTATCTGGGACAGGTTCACGACAAACTTGCATTACCTGCAGATATTTTTGATGTGTTCTTCCATTACCTTAATGAATGACATTATAGAAAAGGAGGAACTTTGAGATGCTTATTCTTACATCACATGACATCTATTTTTGCACAACCTTAGACATCCTTGAGTTCATGTAAATTGACAAAATAATTTTGAGTATGCCATGGGAAAAAAAAACCTCTCCATACTAGGAATGATATAATTTGTAATACCCATTTCATTTCATCTGTACTGTAAAATTGAGAATTAGGCATAAGTAAATAGTGCAGGGCCTCTCCAATCTGTACAATTGGGAAGGTGCCAAACTATGGGGTTGGGTCATTCGATATTTTACAACTGCACAGAATATTTAGCAATCTCATAGGGTTATGCAGGAAGAGTTCCATAACTCCTATAAATTGAACTGACATATGAAAATGTTTTAGCTAAACAGGTAACTTACCTTGGCATCAGATTGCACAAGGTATCTGTCAAGAAGCGTTCCTCCTTTCTCATAATGATCACACCAAAACCTGTGCGAAATAATCCAAATTCAAGCAACTCCTTTGCTTCTCAAATCACACATGAGATCATATACATGGCTTGCTTCCTGATAATAACCCTTTTTCCTAAGTGTATTAAACAAAAAGTTATGCATCCCATAAGGACCAATAATGCCCTTTTTTCTCATTTCCACAAAAAGCTCAAATGCACCTAGCACCTCCCCACTGTTGCACTGAACCTTAATTAGCATACTATATGGCACATGATCCATGTCTAACCCTGATTTTTTTACATTGTTAAGAAGAACTCTTGCTTCTTTGATTCTTCCCTTTAAACAAAGGCCCCTTATCAATTCTGTATAAGTCACTATGTCAGGTTCATAGCCCTTGTCTAGCATCTCCAGAAATAACTTCTTAGCGAATAAAATATAACCTGAGTTGCATGCCCCAGTAATCAGCAAATTGTAAGTTACTAAATTTGGCAAAAAACCATTGGTAATCATCTCTTGTTTAGTTGACAAGGCTTGTGAAAAAGTACCTCCTTTTATTTGTGCATGAATAAGCGCATTGTATGTCTGTAAATTTGCAGTTGTAACCGTGGAAAGCATTGCATTTCTTACCGAGTGTGCACCAACTAGATCCCCACACTTTGCATGGCCATTTATTAGAAGATTCCATATGTGGGGCTGATCTACTGATGAATCATTTAAGAATTTCTTAAAAATGTCTAAAGCTCCAGTAATATGTCCTACTTTGCATAGGCCATGAATCAGGGACTTGTACGTGATTGTATCTGGTGAAACACCTTCTCTTAGCATCCCTGTATAGACATCACCTGCCTCCTTCATTCTTCCCTCTTTCGATAAAGCATTTATAAGAGTGTTAAATGTCACTACATCAGGGATAATCCCTTTCTTCACCATTTCTGACAAGAACCCAAATGCAACTTTTACATCCATGCCCAAACAAAGCCCGTTAATTGCCACATTGTATGCAACAAGGTCCCTGCAAATACCATTTTGCGGCATTTCATCCCAAATTTTAAGGGCTTGTTTAATATCAACAACCTTAAAGGACCCATCCATCAAAATTGTGCAGGTTATTAAATCTGTATCTTCTTTCTCCAGCAAAACATCCTGTAACAGTCTCCTCCCTTCATCCAGTAATCCTCTTTTGCAAAGGAATTGTAGAAGTATGTTACAGGTAACCCGATTAGGTTGCAGCCCTTTCTGGGTCATAGAAGACAGAAGATCCAGCGCCTTATCAATGGACCCCACACGGCAATGACCCTTAACTAGAGTGCTGTAAGTCACTAAATTGGGGCAGAGACCAATGCGTGGCATCAAGTCAAAAATCCAAGTAGCAGTTCCTAATTCACCACTGTTACAAAGGCCATTCATTAGAACGTTACATGTGTAGACGTCAGGACTTATGTTTTTCTCAATCAAAGTTGTAAGCACTTGGAAAGCCGACAAAACCTTTCCTTCAGAGCATAGTGACCTAATAAGGGTACAATCTTGATCACAAATTTGAAAATGGGAAGCATTTTCCAAATTCAATATATTTGCAACACCTTCATACAAGGTACATCTTCCAATGATTGTTATGGTTTCCCTGGAGAAAGAATCATAAACCAATAAAAAAACAAAAAAAAAGAATTATTTTAGTTTGCTCTTTTATAGAGTTTGGCAAGGAAAAAAAATTGCCAAGTGCAATCTGCTACCAATGAGAACTTCAATAAATTTGGCATTGTTGTAAAATGCTAACTTTTCCAGAGAAATCTTTTTATCTTTGCCTTTTTCTCTCTTTTTCTACTTCTCCTATATCTTTGTTCACATCCATAATAGCAAAACCCTAAATTCTACAAAATCAAGCTTTATCTTGCTTGTCATTTCCAACTGAAGAGTTTCACAAATCATGCTAAAAAATGGTTGACTGATTTCATATATGTTGTTGCTTTCCTTCACCATCCTCTTGCCAGAAGGTGAAAAGGAAGACAGTTTTTTGCAAGCTAAGAAGAAAGAGCCTCATTTTAGCCAAGAACGATGCATTGAATCTATTTATGCACTAGCAATTAAAAATGTAAATCAATTAAAAATCGAGGTGCGTTACATATATATGCGGTATTATGGTCTGAAAGTTAGATACAGTTTAGCACTCTTGGGACCTCTTGCACATGCATGGCTTTCTTTGGTCTTATACATACCTAAAACAATCACTTTCATTGAGCTTTACAATTATGTTTTGCATATTTTACAAATCTAGTATGGCTTTTTATAAAATTAAGTTTTGTATAAAACAAATGTAATAGATTAAATATAGCATGTAATAATCAGATTGTACCTATGATCAAAATAACAGACTTTTACAACATGGGAAGCAATGTCATCAGAAATTAGTTATGATGGTACGATCATACAAGATAATTCCAGTTTGAATTATGTAGGTGGTAAGATACATGAATTGGATGATATAATTGAGAGCACCACAAAGTATTCAGATCTGGTCATACTTCTGGAAGACTTTGGGGTTTAAATATAGGTGGCTTTTTTAACAGGTGAGTTGGGTAGGATTAGTTTGACACGGTTCAGGCAGACGGGGAGGTTTGCTCATATTTTGCCACTTAGAAGTGGCAATTGGGTCGGTGAGGTCGGGTTTAGTTTGAGGAAGTTCGTTGGGTCATGGGGTCGGGTAGGATCGGGTTTCCTGGTGCCTAATTTTCTCTCTCGGGTCAATTCAGGTCCAGTTCGTTTGACTGTTCAAAAAAGTCAGGGCAGGATCGGGCGGGCTTGTCAAGTCAGGTCAAGTTTCTAGGTTTTAATGAAGTGAGCACACCGTTCTATAAGGTGCACGGTATGGATTTGATTGCTGGTTGGGTATGTTTGCATTCACATACATCCGTCAGTGAGATGTTTTTATATACAAAAGACTGGTTTTGTTGATATGTATATGTCAGTCATGGTCATTGGATAGGTAATGGTCAGAAGTTGAGGTCAGATATGTTTTGTCTGACTTATGCTGTGATTTTTCCTTAGCAAGTCTAGCATATTGATGACCTTTTAACATAATACATTTCAAGATTAGCCGATATGCATCGCAACTCATTTCTGCAAGATATAAATCAAATTGCCTTAACAGTTTGATAAAATGTACATGACACAGATAACTGAATGAATGAAAGTTGGAAAAACAAAAAAGGATATTAACCGCACCTCATTTTCTTGAGCCTTTCCATGGTATTAACCAATACAACATCAAGTACATTATAGACAGCTGGCTGATTGATCTCATTTCCATGTTCAGGCTCACTTTTCCAATGTCGATTCTTTGCAAATCTATTTAGGTCGATCTGGTATGACTTGTCAAGCTCCAAGGCCAATTCCGAGCTTTGATTGGCATAAAAAATTATGAATAATCAGCATTAGGAGATAATAACAACATAAATGAAATGCGAGCTGTTGAAGTATTAAAAGGTACCCGGATCGAATGTCAGAATCTGGTGCAGGGAAGAGGAGACGAGAAAAGAAATCTCCAATGCCACGAAGGGAAAGGAGGTTCTTTACATCGGCGCTGAGTATTCGAATCAATTGGCTGAGCTCTATGCCAGCGGCGATCGACTGAAAAAGAGAAACAAACAAAAATGCTGAAACAGACAGACATTAAGTTGCAACGATTTGAGAGAAAAACGGAGAGAAACTCACCATGGAGGGAGACAGAGAAGAACAAAACCCTAGTAAACCAAAGGTGGAGACTGCGAGGGGAGCCGGTGGAGACTGGAGACTGCGAAGGGAGCCGGTGGCCGGGTGGATGTTATCGGATTGTATTGAATCAGGATCCAGATCCGCAAACGTGGGGAGTCGTTTCCAACTATTTGGAGGCCCATGATAATTCTGCTTGGAATTTGGGCCTTGTTTCATCAGGTCAGGTCTCAAGTAGCCCACTAGTCAAGTCTCAGCTATTGTAGATTTGTAGACTTGCAGCACCAAGTTTTCTCCCATTTCACTATTTAGAGAAAAAAAAAATATTCCATCGCAGTCCCTAAAAAAAAAAAAGAGCCAACTAATAGTTAATACAGAAACATTCAGAGAAAGTCGTCGGATTATGATTTTTTAATGTAAAATTTAAAAAAATTGTTAAATTTTTTTAATATACTTGTCCACCAAGCATGTAGTTTAGCTCCAGAAGGTTGGTTGACTAGCTTAAAATGCAGCGATTAAGTTTTCTAACAACAACTCTTTTATAATTGAGACATCTCTTGCTTCCACCAATTAGGAAATTACATTACATTTTAAGCCTCTTGTTAATTAGTTTTCATAAAAAAATCTCTTAGTCATACTCGATTTCCAGCTGAACCAAGGACTCAAGATTAAATTTGAGAACTTTTATCAGAATTTCGTCGGACAAGAAATTGTTCTACAGAAACTAGCTTTCAGTATACTCTGGTAGAAATGTTATAACCCAGTTTTGATTTTAAATAAAAAAAATCACATAATTTAACGGACTTGATAAAGAAAAAGAAATACCCCCAATTTATATTCGTTTCAGTAATGTGCTCACTAGTAATTGCGTGTTAATTTTCAAGAGGAGAGAGATCATTGAAATTTAGATTTGGTCTTTATGCTTTAATTATGACATTTAGTTAAAATGCAAGCAATACAAATTGTAAGAAATGAACGTCCCAATTTTTCCTATGGACGAATTAAAAAACATGTTCATTGATCTTATATATTCCTATTAAGTGATTCAAAAACATCCATATTTATTCATGCATCCATGTCCATCTCTTGTGATGTAAAATGAGATCCATTTTTCAGACCTCAAAAACTATATCATCCGACAAAAAAATTCTACAAATGAATGAAGGTACTGAAACTGAACGACTGTCACTCTGTGAAAGTTTCAATATTGTGCTGCTGTAATTATTTAATTGGATCATTCCATTTAAATTAAATACTTTTGACTTCTTCATTAAAGTTGAAAAAAAATTAGATGATATAATTTACAATAAGAAAAGAAAAATTCTACGATTTGGATCTAATGGGAAATAATGGCGTATCCGACTCGGTACAAATCATAGGGTCCGAAGGAAGAAGTCAAAAGAGAATCCCACTCAAGCTAAGCTAATTATCGATCAATTTCTTTTTAGAGAACAACCTTTAGTTTTTGCTAGATTATCTGATTAATCATTGTTAGTTGTTGCTAACTGATTTTTTGGGATACTAATAAATTAGCGTTGTAAGTCGGAATTTGCCCCGATAACAATTTCTTGAAAAAATTGAGAATATAAAATTTTAAATATATTTAATAAAATTTCATGAGAGAAAATTTTTAATAAAAATTTTTAAATATTAAAGATATATAATAATAAATAATAGTTATAAATAATATAATTGAATACATGATATATTATAAAGTCTCATAAAAAATTAGATCATTTTGAGAGTTAAGTTTTATCTTGCTTATATCATCACATTACTTTAAATAAGAAGAGAAAAAATTATATATGAATCATTCAATTTAAGTAGATGAAAAAAATAAAAGAAATTAATAATAAAGAAATCTTGATGATGTGAAATATGTGAAATATATGAAAAGTTAGAAGATTTAATAAAGAGTATAATAACGGAGAACGATCGGAACTCCGAAGGAAAAAGCAAGAAGAAGAGGAAGAGAAGGCACTGACAAGTGGCGCCCAGAGTATTTAGTATTGGACTAAGGATAGAAATTACTGCGATGGGAAATTTAGTTCTGTGGGCTGCGCATGAAATTATTTATTTCATTTTATTTTTGTCATGTTTTTATTGTCTTTAAAATTCATAGATAACTAATTACTCACATTTCTTGAAAAAAAAGTATCAACTATCCATTGATTATCTAATAATTATGGACAATATAGCATGCAAGGCAGTCGACATAACTCTCTTATTAATTGATACATATAAGGACATTTTGGACTTTTTATTACATACTTCTATTTCAATAAAATCATTCTTTCACTATTCCAAGTTTTCAACTAACTTTTAGTCAAATCATATCTCACTCATCTAAATAGTAAAACTATAACCCTATTATTCTTCCAAAAATCACTATTCTACTTTTTCTATTCCGATAACACTATTTTAATACTATTTGCTTGATTTGCAGACCATAATGACGAGTGATAGTGATGCTCGCTTTCAATATTTTCCCCCATTTTCCTTTACGCTGTGCAATGTGGGCACAAACTCGTTGTTTAAAATAAGTACATATCACTTTTGCTATTTGAAACCGTATGATTTTGATTACACATGAGCTAAATTATTTTAATAAGTACATTTGAACAATCACAATGAATCATCAAATGTATAATTAAATCACTTTCCAATGTGATAACAAAATGATTTTATCTTCTCATATATGGTTACACCTAATCAACCTCTTTTATTAATGCAACCTGTTCTTCTACAATGCGACGAAGTTACGAACCATGCAAAAATATTTTTAAATATTACTGACTTTCTAAATTTTTCAGGTAATGATATTAATGTTTTAGATCAATATGTTCAAATGCGTCCTGCATATATAAATTCAGCAATGTTTTTTAAAATAAATTGTGCAATAATGACCTTATCATTAATTAATTTATTTATTTAACATAAGAAAACTAAAAGCCTACTGTATATTTTTATTTTCTAAATTTTCCATTTAGTTCCCAATTTTTCAGAACATGTGTCCGAAATATTTAACTGGATATATCGATCGAATTACTTTAAGCATTATTTTTTGCCATGATAACTGCCGTCAATTGTAAAGCATATTCCAAAAATTGATTCAAAATTATAGTAAACATGGGAGAAATGTGGTGAAAAAAGGAAACAAGGTAACTTCATGTTATTTATATAACATAAAGGGATTAGACCTCTAAGCTTTCTAGTTATGTCATTTCATTGATATTATTTATTTTATTTAAATTTCTTCATCTACCTTGATCTGTTGGCTCATATATAGTTTTTTCTCTCATCATTTAGAAATTAAAATAGATGAGTGTAATATATGATTGAAGTACAAATGAACTCTTAAAATGAGCCAACCTCTTGTATTATTCTGTATAAGTTATCATTATATTTAATTATATTACTTATCATAATATACGTTTTTAACATTTAAAAAAGTGTTCAAATTTAGCTTAATATAGAATATTTTAAAAATATTTTTAATAGTTCAATTAAGCTGTAGTACAACAAAATTGGGGCCAGTTAATTTATCTCCAGTTTCTTGACTTGTTTCTCTGGTACTTTTTTTTTTCATGCAATGACTAATCTACTATTAAATATGTATCCATCTCGCTTCTGTTTCTGGATGTATTCCACTTGTTATTATACCTTAAACGATTATTAGTTTTCCTTAACACTAACTTGATACAATATCAAATAATATTTAAATTATATGTATGTTAATTTTTAGCTAAACACACACACATGTCCATTAACATACATATAAAGTTACTTTTAATTTTTAATTTTATTTGAATCTTTTGTAATATATATTGTCAAAATTGTCAAACAAACCATTATGAAGTAGTGATCCCTATATGTCAGGGATGAATTCAAGTGGAATATTTCTAAGATAAATTAAGTACTCTCCAATAATTTTTTTTTTCTATAGATCATTCTCTTATAAATATTTGTTTTGAATCTCATAAAATTTACATTTCATTCTCTACTGCCTCCCATGTTAAATTCATATGGTATAGTTCTTGTGAGTTAATAGCAGTAGTATGGTCATAAATATAACCAGTTAAAAGTAACTAACTAGCAGAGAGGTGACTCCAAAATTTTTTTTTTTTTAATTCCCCTCCATATTTTCATATGAGGAGGATACCTTGAGAATGATTATTTCAATAATGAATTTGGAAATAAATTAAAAAAAAAAAAAAATTATAGTCATATTCTTGAGCACGTAGAATCCAATATCTTCGAAAAATTACTCTTATTTGCTTCTGCCTCTCCCACTCCAACATTCACAAAACAAAAATAAAATAGATTGTTCTACGACCATATTTTTATGTGAAAGACAATTAATTTGACAATGACTATTTTGAATTTTTTTACAAAAATTAAAAAAAATACAAAATAGCAAAAAATATAGATATATTTTTCTAACATGTAAAACACAATCTACTCATTAAATTACTCTTATCTACATGCAACGGTGGAAGACTAAAAAATGTCGCCTCCCTTACAAAATTAAAACAAAACAAAACAAAAAAGGAAAAAGTTTCTTCTACGCCCATATACCTGGTTTCCCAGATATATATAATAAATTATGAAAATAACAGACCGCCCAAACTCCTCGAGAGTTAGAGAGATGTACAAGAAAAACTAAATTAAAAAAAAAAATCTACTTAAAATTTCACTATTAATCATAATAGTCCTTCATGTTACAAGTAATCTTCCTTTATGGTGGGTTAATCCTCCGACATTCGATTTCCTCAGTCGACGACTATAATGAATATTATCACGATGTGCTGCCATAGAGATCTCAAGCTCATTTCTTCTGTCCATCATCATTTTTTGATCCCGGCATTCGACGCTGCAAAACGATTGTTCCCTGCAAACATATGAAAAAAAATATTAATTTTGAACTTTTTTTGTAAAAGGAACAGGAGATGTTAATCAAGGAGGAAAAAGGAAAGAGTGACGAATGTTTCAGGTAAAGCTTCAATTCGAGTAAATAGTGTTTTCAGGGGAAAGTTTTTGAAAAGAAATATTGTTGTTTGTTGAGCAGCAATCTTAAATCAAACAGTGAAGAAAAATTACTAAGCAATTGCAGGAGACATTTCTCAGAAAAAAAAAAGGGATGATATATATATTGATATAGATGGACGTTTCAAAATTACCTGTACATGAAAATATTCATTTGCAGTTTCAACTCCTTGTGGCAGAGAATGCAAAACTTGAGAAATGGCGTACAGCTATCTCTAGAATGACCCATTGTTGATTTCGTCACAACCGGCAAAATGCGTGAAGGAGCCTCTATAAGAAGCTGAAGCCCGACGGATTTCTTCTCCAACTCCAGCATGGATTTCGGTTTCTCCTCATCTTTGATGGTCTCAACATCTCCTGCTATATGAAAAATGCTTCTCTCTCTTGGAAGCATGATTCTATTCTATGTCAAAAAATGGTGGTAAGACCGTAAGAGTAGAGAAGAAGAGCTGAAGAGGGAGAAGAAGCATAAGAGGGGTTTTTTGTCATCTGTGCTGTTGCTTATTTATTTAGAGATCACAAAAATTTCAACATCTATTTCACGTGTTAGTATTATATTGGTTTTTGTGTGGCTTGGTTTTGATGACGACGTAGCTTGGCTTCGCTCGGCTCAAAACTCAAAAGCTGAGAAATTTATATTATGCTCAATAGAAATTATTAAATTAGATATATACTCATTAAAATTTTGAAATTACCCACGAAATCCATCTTTATAAATGTACCCATATCATTTCTTGTCTTTTTCTTAAGAATGATGATACAATGTCACTTATTTTGTCCTCTCACTTCATCTACTTTCATCTATACACAGACTTCACGAATGATACTTTTTAGGAGGACTCATTTGTCATATATAATAAAGACATTGTAGAGCACTATGTTGAGGGCAGTGGAGGAGCTTCTTTAATAAAAATGGATTGTGCCCCCTAGATTTAAAAACTAGTATAACTAGAATAAATTATTTATATTTATTAAAGAATGAATCAAAAATCAGCCCAATATTCAAGTATCTCTCTTTTATCATTTTTTGGGTACATAACTCTCCCACTGTTATTAAAAAAAGTACTACTATTGTATCATTTCATGTCTTGAAAATTAAATTCTCTCATATTGACTATAGATTGATCAGAATTGCTGAAATACTTCAGATGAATAACCTAGAACCAAGCGTCATGCTTGTGTGCCATAGAAAATAATCAAAATCTCTCAATTTCTCTATCTCTCTCTTCATTAATTCCCCCACTCACCATCTCTCTCTCCCCATATCCCATCCCATCTCATTAATTCTTCTTCTCTCTCTCTCCCCGCTCCTCCTCGTTCTGGTCGCCACTCACATTTCTGTTCTCCCTCTTTCTCTAGGATCTGTCGCGCGAGACCCTGCCCCTCTCTGATTTCCCTATCGCTGACGAGAGAAACACACCAACTCTCACTTACCCTTGACTGGCACTCTACCCTCTCTCACCCTCGTCATCACTGACGAAGAGGTGCCTACCCACCCCGTACTTGCCCTCTGACTCGTCGCCTCCCCCATGACCGTTTGGTCGTCCCTTGCCTTATAAAAGGGTTCCCTGGTCCCCTACCCCTCCTCTTGCTTGGTTTTGCTCATGCGTTGAGGCTTAGACAAAAAAATATATACATATAAGAATAGATTTCTACCTTGGATGTTGGTTGATGGGATTTGCAAGAGAAGGGAGGCGTGGTCGGGAACCCTAGCTTGCCCTTGTTGCTCATTTTCTTCTCAGATCTGATACTGATGATATAGTTGACTCACATCCACTCACGGAGTACGGGGTCACTCCTGACCCGACATACGCAGACGCCGACCCCGAGGCCGGTGTTCTACCTCCGGAGTAGAGCGACTCCGCGATCCTCATCAGCACTCTCAGGTACGGTTTCATGCGATTTGTTTTTCTTTCTTTAGAAATAGGAACCCAAACCGAAAATAAAGTTGTTTTTAAAATAAATGTGAACTGCGGTATTTTCTGACCAAAATTGATTAGAGACCAAATTTGAACTGTCATATGCATTCGGTACTTGACCAGCATTTTTTGGCCTACCCACATTCACATGTCATATCATGTCATATTGCATGTAGACATGATAGGAGTGGGATTCGGGAAATAGTCCCGAGATGAGTTTAAATAGAATTAAATAATTGAAGTTGTAGATTATAAGTATTAGGAAAATATTATTACTATCACTAACTATTAATTAAATCAGGTAGTTAATCATGCATTAAATGCATGGGAGTGCGAGAGGCGGACTGTAATTCTCGATCCCGAGGTTGTCTTGCATAACCAGACCGTTGTGGTTATGTACGGTGACCCATAGGCCCGTGAGATCCACCGGTATGTATATGTATTGCGCATCTTTGCCTATCGGATTATCCACCGACTCCGTCATTTGGCGGGATCGGCTGTGTTAGAGTATTTTTCTTTTGATCAATAATATATCTTTATTATTCTTAGTATGATTCAATTTTAAATCCAAATTTGAGCGATTAGAATACCATGTTCTTCAGTGTTTAGTGTGGGCGGCCATATTCAAGACTGAAATCTACTTCGCGATATTATATTATTATATTTATCCAGCTTATTTAGGATCCTGGTATTGTCCGAAGTGCTTTCTCTTTTGGCCCCTAGTTGGTACAGAGAAAGTCGGGATGCGGTCCGCTGGCCTTGGTGGGTACAGTGTAGGCTCTCATTTGTTTATATTTCATTTTGATACTTTTACGGGATGCGGTCCTCTGACCCTTGGTTGGTACAGTGTGGGTTCTCATTTGTTTTCGATTTGTTAATTCACGGGTAGTTATCTCTTTTTTATGATATGGCAACTGAAGACATACCATATCCATTTGCTTCTATTTTGTAAGGTAAATTACCATATTCAGCAGACCAGAGTACGTGCTTTATAGCCGTTCACTCTCCTATGGCGTTATCGCCTCGGGAGCCCGAATTGTCGTTTGTGCGGCGTTGTCGCTGCACAAATATAAAGTCCTAAGTTAGTAAGTTGGGCCCTGGTTGTGCCCGCTTAGGCAAGGCCCGACTTAGTAAGTTGGGCCATGGTTGTGCCCGCTCGGGATGGATCTGGCATATTTACAAATCTAGGTACTTATTACGGGTGTTTGATTTTCATACCTTATATTTTATATTATATTATTATTTCCTAGACGTATTACTTTGTGTTTTTTTGTTTCAAAATTATGAAAACTTAGTTCTTACAAACAGCAGCCTAGCTCAATGGCCCCCTCTATAATTTAGCTGAAGCTCCACTATTTATTGAGGACATTCAAACATTTTTCTTTTCCTATATGATCTTTCTTCCTCTTTCATTATTTCCATCTCCTCAAGGGTGAAACACCATTTTTTTTGCAACAAATTTCTTGCATTTAATATTGGTACTACTCGACCAAAAGAAGAGGGCACACCGCCAACTATTTTCAAGCTCCTGAAATCAGAAAATATATAGATTTTCTATTTTCATTTTTTCCTTTCATGTATGAATTATGTGACTTAAAAGGTCTTAAAATTAAGATTAGTAGTATGTTTTGACGTAATGACGCTTATTTGAATGTATTATGATCATTTTCATGCAAGAAGGGTAATTTTGTAATATTAAAAAGCTGGTGGTGTATTTGCAAATGATAGTGATAATATCATGTTTCTGACTTTGGAGTATGTTTAATGAAAATAAATCTGGAGATGGCATATTTTAGAGCAAGTACATGTACCAGCAAAATTCTTTTGTTGCATGCAATGAATTAGAATTTGAAGAGGCAATATTGCTAGCATGAGTGCAGAGGGTACAGTGGAGGAATAGAGACAACGAAAAAGATTTCATGATTTATTACTATGTTCGGGTAAAAGCATAACTATTAGTATGATTGATTTTATTAATGTTTAGTAGTACTATTCATTAATTAAATTAAAAATGGGTATATTTATAAAGATATTAGATTTTGATGGGCAAATATCAAATTTCAGAATTTGATGAGTAAATATTTAATTTAACAATTTCTGATGGGCATATATAAATTTCTCTAATTTATTTAATCAAGGGAAGGCAAATAAAATATTAAAATTATGGACGCGATTAGTCCATACTGCTACAGTCCCGTGCTACAGTACCGAGTTCTTCACTGTTTCAAAACCGAAAATGGAGCCTATGGCCCCGTGCGACGAAAACCCATATATTATATACCGTTGGAAAGAGCACGGAGAGGAGAACACAATGAGATAAAGAACTTGCAAAATGGTTGAGCGGTTTGGGAGAAAACTGAAGAGGAAGTTTCTGATCCAAAAATGAAATTGAGTAATCCGAGCCATAATTGATCAAATTGACACTTCAAATACATTCTCCATGGTCACAAGAGATTGTTTGAGGGCTTGGTTGAATTTCATAAGCTTTAAATTGGTGAGACCACGAACTCGCAAATCGGGTCAAAAACCGAGTTGGTCAAACTCTATACCAGAGCATTCTATTGATTGAATAAACACTATAGATCAATTCCTGGGATCAATTAGATGCTAATCAAGCTTTGAAACACAAGAAATGATGAAGAAATGAAGGAGAACGACTATGTGGCTTGAAATCGGGTTTGAAGGCAAAAACGGGTCTCGGGTGCGTAATTGTGATCCGGTAAGGTCTAAAATGCAGGAAGGGAGTGGCAAGAACGTGTTTGAACCTCTACAACCTTCTAGAAGTCCCTAGAATCATCTGGTGACCAAGTGGTGGTTAGGGAGGGCAAATTTGTAAATTTTCAAAGAAACATAACAAACTCCACTTGTGCCCCACTTGTCCTCTCAAATGTTAGAAAGCACATTTAAAACACTTAGAACTGGTTTAATACACCACAAAACGTTCGTAAGAGTATGAGAAGATGAATGAAGGAGTTGGTGCATAAATTGGTCAAAGAAAAGTCAAACCGATCTCATACACCCATCTACTACCCCCTTAGCCTATTTAAACCCCTCTCCTCCTTCAAACACAAGAGACACAACCCATCCCAAGTGAATGCTAATCCAAAACGCTGCCAAAACCAATTGAAGCTCAAATTAGATACAAAATAAGATCCAATCTTTGAGTTGAGATCAAAATCAAGCCCAAAGATACAAGATTCAATAAAATCCTCTTCTACTCAAGCTACAAATTAGATCTAGGTAGCAATATATCATGTAAATATAGATATCAAGAGTGTATTAGAGCTTGTAATTTTGATTCGTGCAATAAAGATGAAATTTTTCATGTGCAAATTGATTTTTCTTCTTTTTCTTGACGTTCTTATGTTGCAATTCGATCTTTTTCGTTTTTTTCTTTTCTTTTAGCTCAAATCTGCATACAAACATCATTGAATGTTAGATTGAAGCTAAATGATGCATTTAAACCATATAAGATCAATGAATCCTTTATAAATGCAAAATCAGCCCTAAAATCGCTGAAAATGCAATAAAAAGAAAAACGGGATGAGATCTACTCCAAATCTTATAAAACTTTCAGATATAGTAGAAATAAGTCATATGAATCTACAGAAACTAATTTTGTATTTTTTTGATTTTTCTATAAAAAGTTATAGCCTTTTTAATTCTGAAAAACAGCAAGTTCTGGTAACATCAATTCATCTTTTGCTTTTTTCATTTTTTTTTTGTTTTTTTCATTTTCTTTCTTTTCTTTTGGCTCAAATCTGCATACAAACATCATTGAATATTAGATTGAAGCTAAATGATGCATTTAAACCGTTTTAGATCAATGAATCCCTTATAAACGCAAAATCAGCCCTAAAATGGCTGAAAATGCAATAAAAAGAAAAATAGGATGAGATCTACTCCAAATCTTATAAAACTTTTAGATTTCGTAGAAATAAGTCATATGAACCTATAGAAACTGATTTTATATTTTTCTGATTTTTTTGTAAAAAGTTATAGCCTTTTTAGATCTGAAAATCAGCAAATATTGGTACAGCATTTTCCTCTTTTGCCCCTGGTCTGATTCGAAAATAAAAAATCATAACTCTGCTATTCCAATTTAATTAAAATTTTGCAAGCATCTAGATCTAGTTATAGTGCATCGCTCTGTAAATTTTCATAATTTTTGGAGCTTCATATCATTTTATATGAATTTAAATTTAAGCATAATAAAAACCAACAAGCTCCTCTTAGATTTGGTGCCGGCTAATACACAGCCGCGAGTGCCTGGTTTTAAGGAGTATAAGCTTGTGCCGGCTATACACAGCCGCGAGTGCTCGCTTCTGTTGAGATTTAAAAGACTTTTTTTGAAATTACATTCTTATATATATGCATATTCCCCTTTACAATTGATAATTACCTTCTATAAAAATAAATTTTCTTTTTTATTTTTCTGTTGAATAGAAATCCTTTTAAAACACATTTAAGATAGGCTTAAATAAAAATATTATCAAAATGAAAGTTATTACAAATATACTCCTTAAAATGTTCATATTTTTTCTGAAATATTTTCTTTAGTAGATTGTTTAAAATGTTCAAAATATCCTCTGCTGTCCAGTTCAGTCCTTTATCAGAAAAGAATTAAAAAACTGTACCGATCCGTAAATGTGACATATATATATTATTTTATATTCATAAAATACATATCAAGAGGAGTTTGTATATAAATTTTTATGTAAAAATACGCTTTAAATACCTTTCAAATAAGCAAAACAATCTTGACAGCTCCTGATTTTCAGAACCGTCTTCTGCTGATATTTTGCTCAAAACAGTACTTTTAAGAGCTCAAAATGAAAAGTGTTCAACATAAAAGTTGTTCGAAACATCCCATTTCATATTTCTGTTAAATAAAATCAGTATGTTCTTAACTCATTTTACTCTAAAAAAACAAAAAATAGTATTATCTGCTGAAATCTTCGTAAATTTTCAGATTTGTCCGTTTCTAATATTCCTCCCAAAATAATATTTTAAAGGATTCAAATTAGAAAATATTCAAACTAAAAGTTATTCATAACATTGTCATTGATATTTTTATCAAATAAAATTAGTATCTTACTAATATATTTTTCTCAAAAAGTCTAAAAAGATCACTACTTGATTATATTTTCTTTACCGATAAAAAATCAGAAAAATATTATGGTCCATTCTAAAAAAAATATTTTAAAATCATAAATATTTTGATAATAAGTATAAATAAAATATAATAAAATTTCTTTATAAATAGATCTTAAAAAAATAAATTAAAAATAGTTTCATAATAAATCATTTTTCGTTAAAGAATAATCATTTCAAGATAAAATATAATAATTAGAATAAAAATCATAATAAAATAAAATAAAGTAATGCATTCATTGAAAATATATAATAAAAAGAAATAACATAAAAAAATAATAAGATAAAAGTTTTTCTTAAAATAAATAAATAAATAAATATAATTTTTATTCATTAAAACAAATTCTAAATTAAATAATTCTAAATAAAAATATACAAAAATACAAAAATAAACAAAATTAAATATATAATGAATAAAAATAATAATAAAAAAATAAAATAAATATAACTAAAAATTAAATAAAAATAAAATAAATAAATAAATACATAAATAAAAAGTAAAAGACTTTATGATTTTTATTTTTACCAATTAAAGATAAATTCAATTTCAAAACTAAATCAACATTCACCTAAAATAAAGATCAAAATATAAAAAAAGTAACTCTCAATTTCAAAATTAAATAAATTTAAATATCAATAAATAAATAAAATATTAGTAAAAATAATAATAATAAAACTAAAAGACTTTTTTTCTTCTTATCAAATAAAAATTTAATTTTAGAATTAAACCAACCTTAATCTAAATTAAAAATAAATCTCAACATTCAAGACTAAATAAATTTAAATAAGATAAGTTCAAATAATAAATAAATAAATAAATAAAAACTAAATCATTTTATCAATAAAAAATAAAAAGTCAATTCACAAGGTGTAAACTACCTTGAAAAGTCCATATATTCCATTCCCTTACTCACAAAATGTGATCGCTTAAAATTGCTTAACTATTTTGTTTATTTTCTCTTTCTTAATCGAGAGGTTCCTCGGGTTCAAAGCCCAGGGTAATTAACAATGGGGGCTTGCGCCCATTGGATAATCACCCAAAAAATCTCCCACAAATGACTTTTCATTTTCGGAAAGTTTCGCTCAACTACGCTTTAACGAATTTTCTTTTTCGCGCGCACATGATTATTAATCCTCGCATATAAACCATTAGCGCAAAAGCGCACGTGATAATTTATAATTTCTAGACCGCCAATCCCGTGTTCTATGTAATATATTATACATGTATATATATATATATATATATATTATTTAAAAAAATTATAGGTATTTAGATTTCTATTTTTATATAATTAATTATGTTAGTTATTGAGATGTGTATCATACATGCATAATAATATAGTATATATAATTAGATATAATATCTAGGTGTTTAGATTTATGTTCAGGGTATTTAGATATGTATTATGGGTAGGTGTGTCAATTATTGACCTGACCCGACGGGTTAACCCGACCCGACCCAACATGACCCGAAGATAAATGAGTCGGATATGGGTTTGATTTTTTGACCCGAATCGGATCGGGTCGGGTTCGGATCAACCCGACCCGGCTCGATTAATTATATATTTTGAAGTAATTTTATGATTTAGTACTAATTAAAACTTAAATATACACTAATTAAGATTAATTATAAATTAATTAATATTTAAATGCTTAAAATTATATAAAAATAATTAATAATTATTTATTTATTTTATACGGATTGGGTCGGATCGACCCGTGACCCGATTGGGTCGGGTATGGGTCAAGATTTTTTGACCCAAATTTAATCGGGTTGGGTCAAGAAAAATAATAAAATAATATGACCCGACCCGACCCGACCCATTGACACCCCTAATTATGGGTATTTAGATATGTATTTTGGGTATTTAGATATGTGTTCGGGGTATTTAGATATGTGTTCGGGGTGTTTAGATATTTATCCTAGGTATTTAGATATATATTCTAGGTATTTAGATTTCTTCCTTATGTATTTAGATATATATTATGTGTGTTTAGATATGTGTCATGGATATTTAGATATATTATCTAGGTATTTAGATTTCTTATTTATGTATTTAGATATATATTCTGGGTATTTAGATATAATATCTAGGTATTTATATTTTTTTACTTAAGTATTTAGATTTCTTACTTGGGTAGTTAGATATTTGTTCTTACATATTTAGATTTCTTACGATTTGGAAAATAAAATTAAAACATCAAAAACAAATAATTCCCAAAGAACAACTTAACATCTTTAAAAAAATACTTCAACATCGCAGACTAATCACAATATTTTAAAAAATTATAAGTATTTAAATTTCTATTTTTATATAATGTGATTTACTTATGTTAGTTATTGATATATATATATATATATATATATTATTTATTATATTTAATTATCTATTATAAGTATTTAGATATAATATTTAGGTATTCGATTTCTTACTTAGGTTTTTAGATATGTGTTCGGGTATTTAGGTATAATATCTATGTATTTAGATTTCTTATTTAGGTATTTAGAGATGCGTTCTGGGTATTTAAGTATAATATCTAGTTATTTAGATTTTTTATTTAGGTATTTAGATATGCGTTGTGGGTATTTAAGTATAATATATAGGTATTTAGATTTCTTATTTAGGTATTTAGAGATATGTTTTGGGTATTTAGATATTTATTATGGGTATTTAGATATGTGTTATGAGTATTTTAGTATAATATCTAGGTATTTAGATTTCATATTTAGATATTTAAATATGTGTTTTAGGTATTTAAATATCATTTATATGTGATTATTTGGAGTATGTGATTTTTTTCAATTATTTACTAAATAACACGAAAAAAAATTAAACTTCACAAAATATTATTTTCTCATAAATCCACAAGCACACTTTAAATATATCTTTATATAATTTTATAAGGCTAATAATATATTCAATATCACAACATTCTAATTTATGTTCAACATCAAAGTTATAAATATATGAAATATATTTCAACATCATAAGTTCTAAAAAATAGAGAATTCAAAAAGAAAACACTAGTATCAGATCTAATATGAAATGTCAGGCTCAATTATCACGTGTTTAATTAAAGAAATAAGCGCTGATAACGCAGGAATTATCCGAAGGATGAGGGTGCAGGGAGAAAAAGATTTTCTCTAAAATTATAAAATGCTTTGGCTTAAAAGTCATAACTCTTGGTTTGGCATGTATGGCCGCAACTGCAAGCCGAGCCAAGTTGCAAGAATCCAGCTATTGTTTTTGTTTTTTCCCCAAGGCAATGGTCCCCTTTTATTATATCCAAAGCGTCCTCTGTTTATATTAATTATACTTGTACTCTGTTATGTTCCCTGTGTTGTGTAACTGACAAGTGGCTCCAGTTGTATTCTGAGTGTTATCAGAAAAAAAGGTAACAGAGAACCCTGATCAATCTTGCTCCTCCGAAGTTCGAACTCGCTAATTATAAATCGAGAAATTAATTAAATGAGCTGAGAAAAATAAATTAATAAGGGGGGGGGGGGGGGGAATTGCAGAGCGCGTGGGCGCACTTTGCACTTTCCAGCTGAATAAATGATTAAAAAGGACATGATACACGTTTTGGTATGTACTTTATTGTCTGTGTGATAAAAGAGAATGTCCTTGATGTAAATAATATTGTCACGGACATATGTCTCTCCTACTTTGACTGTACTGGTTTTGAATTTGTGCCGCTACAAAACCGAAAGTTAAATTGATTGTTCAAATTTATTACCATTATATAAATTTCAGAATGTAAACTGAAGTTTAGAAGAAATTGTTTAACTTAGGTTTGTTTTTCCTCGAATTACTGTGGAAAGATAAATATCTAAACAAATTTTAAATAGGCTAGGATCACTTACAAACTACTTTGACAACATTAATAACGAATTAATAAATAAAAATATTCAGAATGGATAATTTTTGCAAACACGTTCACTTGTGTATTGACTGTAATTCAATTTTCATGTCATTTGAGTGTCATCTCGTAGAAGAAAATTTTCTTTATCGCTATGATTATTTATTATTTTGACTTTTATTTTTTATTATTTTTAATATATAAAAGATCTTATTTTAATATTTTTATTTAATACCCGATTAATTAATGGATTAAAACCCGATAAACTACTGAATCCGATTACTGGACCCCTGACCAAAATCATGCATCCGCCCCTGGTATTAGATCTCAATTGTAACCAGTGGAGAAAATTAACTTGTGGCAGATGCTCTTAAAGTCTTATGTCCGACTCCAAACAAACATTCAATTATATGGATTTGTAAATATTTCTTGGCTCTCTAAGTTAATCCTTATAAAATGTGAAGAAAAAAAAACAAAGATATACTTAAATTGAAGTGTTAATGGATATATAATATATTTTTATGAATCAATATATAATAGTACAAAGTTAAAATTTGAAGAATAATTTATCATAATCACAATATATGTTCGCATTCATATATTGGGCTTATTTTCAACAATAAAATTGTTCCTTCCTCTGAATGAAAAAAAAAATTGAACATTCCTCGTGGCAAATTCTAGACAGTACATGCATTAGTATAAAAAATAGAAAATTACACAAGACAAGTTTATAAAACAAAAAAAAATGGTGTGAGCGCCGTTGATTTTTTTTATAATCAGAACAAAAAAGAATTGGATGGTCCCCGATATTAATTCGGGCCCTAAGTAATTTTCTTTTCTAGTTATAGAAAAAATGAAGGCTCGAGATATTAATTCGGACATTTTTAATCAGTCGAAAAAAAGAATATCCATGTGAGATTCAGATAAAAAAAAAATATTTTTTAAAAATAAAAAAGTTGCTAATAATAACCAAAGCGGTACTAGCCTATGACCTCTGTCCTATGGCATCACGGTCATTGGCATTGAAATTCACATTTGCTGTCATAATTTGCTATAGCAGCCTGATGCATTGAGTCTTTGATTTATGAAATCAACAAAAAGAATTTACACCCTCTACAAACTAAAATCTCAGCCGTTTAAATTAAAATGAAATGGACCATTCAAATTCTATGACAATAATGTGCCATTGCAATGCCATTGCCCTCCATTCTGGATTTGGAGGATCCAATAAGAAGCTGTTGTCAGTAATGATCCGAGCAACCCACTGGAAAAATCCGTGACTCATAACCCCTCTCTCATGCAAGATTGGCTCAAATCTAGTTCGAGCTGTGTTCATTTCATAAGCTTTCTTTGAACTAGAATTTCTTTTTCGTCGTCTCGTTAATTCATTTCTCTCTTCCGACCGAAATAAAGGGAGAGTATATTTTTAAATTATTTGATCAGCTAACAAATATCAGAATATTTTCAGACGGATTGAGTTAAAACCTTAAAAGCTGCCAGATCAATATATTCAAATTATCAGAATCTGAAACTTGTGCTTTTTATACCTGGATGCAACAATTTCTTCACAGAAATTGAAATACTAAAAGAATTTAAGGGATATGGAAAATAAAAATATGAGTCGGAAGCATAAACCCACTTTATACTAGCCATTCCAAACAAAACAGAAAGCCATCTTAATTTTACAATGTATGTACAAGCTGTTTACACCTTCAATCACAATCAGTCAATCATGCACATGTGCAAAATTCACAATAATTCAGATAACTTGTACACGAAACTTTACTTTTCTGAAAAATAACAGATATCTTTCTTTGAACTTCAATTCATTCAAAGAATGTTAATAAGCTTCCATTTTATTGAATTAAGCCAGTCAGTATATTTTCCATTGAACACCATAAAGGTTGATTTGTGAGAACCTAGCCAGTATGTACGATGCTGATGTTCTAAAAATAGTTCATGAACAAAGTAGTTTGCTAGACAGTATTAGATTAATTAGTCGCATAAGATGGGCACAGATATAAGCGTAGAGCATATCAATAAACCATCAAAATTAGATGCTTTTGATTGTATCCTTTCACCATTCTTTTGGTCCCTTTTTAAGAAATAACATCTTTCGTCCGTAGAGCTCACCATTCTCTCATTTCTCAGAAATTCATGCATTTGGCACATTTAATGGAAATGGTAGGTGGCTCAAGCTAAAATAACCCTGATCAATGGATGTCACTATGTCAGTTAACCAAGATTAAAATTCAAAATGAACTCGAGTGACTTGAAGCCTTTTCTTTTTCATGGAAAGATGAAGAAATGCTAATTTAAATTTGTGTTCTGATTTTTTTCTGGTAAAGCAGTATCCTTCGCACAGCCATTATCACCATGAAAAGTTTCAAATAGTAGCTTCTGTATATGTTCCCGGTTGCGCGCTTCTCTGAATAAATATTAGTAGTTAAGATTAAGAAGCATGAACTCTAAAAGAGGAATTATTGACACTAATTGAACAAATTTAGACAACGCTATTAATTTACCTCTCATTGTTTGTTTGTTCCAACTCTTCATGGGTTAG
Organism: Schoenoplectus tabernaemontani; assembly: GCA_037127355.1. Lineage (NCBI taxonomy): Eukaryota > Viridiplantae > Streptophyta > Magnoliopsida > Poales > Cyperaceae > Schoenoplectus > Schoenoplectus tabernaemontani. The sequence goes on from CM073743.1 coordinate 11,935,010, forward strand.
TCGCGGTCCTTCATCAAACCCTTCATATATTGTTTCCCCATTCTCATCTCTGTAACCAACTATTCCCATCATTTTTCTTCGTAGATCTGTGATGTGCAAGAACCAATTAGCTGAAAGAAACATATTGTAGGCAAAGAGAACAAAGGTTAAATTTTCAATATATTTGTTTACTAATTTTCTGGAAGGTGTGCAATAAGAGCAAAAAAAAAAAAAAGAGCCCTCTTTTGACAAAGTTTTAGTCAAAGTTACAAATTTGTGAGCATATCACACAGAAACTTGATTTTGGCGAGGTATAAATGCAATGGAACATAAATGTTTGAGAAATATACCTTATTAGCAGTGGAAGAGAAAAAAGTTTTTATCATCACTTTCTTTGGTTGTGCATGGCAACGGGTTGGAAGCATGACAGCTTTAATTAAAGCTTTAGGTGTCACTCTAGAAACAGTGAAACAAGGTGAAGTATACCTCACAGCCATGAACTCAAACTAAACGGAAAATGAGAGATTAGAGAAAATAATGCAATTATTTGCTAATTGATTGTTCTTAAAAAAGAGTACAGCGTAAGAGTTTCTAATTGTGGGGCAAACCAAGTGGACAAACTTATCTCCTTTGAAGACTTTGTATTGGTTTATTAATGTGTTATTAGGTTATGATAGGGACGTTTTGTTTGATTTATATTCAAGGAAACATCTTTGGATGAATATTCGTTTTTCGCGTAATTGTGTTTATGCCCATATTAATTTACCAATTTCAATTTGATAGTCAGGATTCAGGACTTCAACTAATCAAATTTGAGACTAAATGCTTCCGTTAAAAATTTTAATTCTGTTAATCCTGCCTGAATTTTTATCTTCTCTATTTTGAGTTAAAATTAACCATTTTATCATGATTATTCTCATATATGATAGTCGAAACTCGGAGAGTTCTAATTGGAAAGAGAAACATAAGAGGAAAGGCTTAACAAGGTCTCCAACAATATTACTGATATTATTTACTAAACTAAGATCAGAGTATGATGACGATTAGTTTTCATCAAATAGGAATAAGAAAATTAAATTAAGATTTACATATATAATTTATATTAAAGAATGAGAAAATAGAAGGAATGAAAATATCGAATATCACAATTGTGAAATTCTGAATATAAATTTCTCACTTGTATTAGAAAATCTGAAGTTTTAAATTTCTATGTAGACACGGTTCACGGACTAAATAAATATACCACAAAGTTTAAGTTTTTTTTTTTTTTTGCTACGTGAAGAGCAGAAAAAAATTGTCAATAAAGAACACGGGAACAAAAATTAGAAATCAGAACTTTATTTTATTTTATTAATAAAATTAAACAGGCATTTATTGCATTTAAAGAATCAATGATTCATATTGACCAGTGGGTTCTTGATACCTTCATAAAATAAGTTTTAGCATTAACTAATGCTAAGTGCAAACGTTTGTTCTTTGTTGGGTAGGTTAACCTTATCTCATTGACGGCAGCATTTATTCTTTATAGTTTATACTAGACCTAATGCATTCTTAATTTGTCACATCCTACGCCATACATCGCGCCTTTTCATCATATAATATAGCATTAGTATACCACTATATTATGTCATATTTCAGCAACATCACGTCTCAAAATAAAAACAAAGAATCGGTTTCTTAACTTGATGAATACAGTTCCAATTAAATAATCCAGTATGAGAAGAAGTCACGATTAGAATGGCTTCTTTGGAAAACCTACTTGGAAACTAAACTGAAAATTTTGTACAAAATCACCATTCGTAAATAAATGTGGCTGGATCGCCCATGGAATGTCCCCCGATTGTCATGGGCGGACATAGGGGTTAAAAATTGAATTTTTTTTTGGAGAGCTGAAATTAATTTTTTTTCATTATAAACATATTTTTAAAAATTTCTGAAAATATATATGATTATAAGAATATTTTAAAAAATTCTGACAGAGGGGGTCAACTGATCTCCCGGCGCCATGTAGATTTGCCCTTTGCCGATTATTAGCTCGCTACCGTAATCGTACCCAAAAAAAATAAAAGTTTTGTTTTCAATAAGAACGTCTTGGAGTTCATTTTAATCATTTTCACTTAAGTTTCTACATATTATTTATTACTGTACATTAATTATGTGCTAATTGAGAGCTTATTGTTGTTAGGTGTTAACAATTACAACTATTAAAATCTATATCAACATAATAAACAAAAACATTAACAGTTAATATATGTCCTTCCAATTAACAAATAAATAAGTGAATTGATAGTTGGTTGAAAAAGTAAGACAGGTTAGACAATAAGTAATTTTTGTCTTTCCTTTTTTATTTTTGTAGTTACAAAGCTTTTTTAACCTCACCGGACATGATTTCTGGTAAGATCAATCGTGTATAGCCGTGTACATAAATCTATTCAAACTAAGATGAGAGACGCGCCCCCCTGAACTTTTCTTTTTTTCTCCTCCTTTTTTCTTTGTCTTGGGAACAAATTAAATTCACGCACATGATGCCACATCATGGGGAGATGGGAACAAATGGCTTCACTATGGAAGTGATAGAGCGGGGCCTAGAAATTAAGGCGCTCAAATGAGGCCTATTTCAAATTGAAGTATGAACTAATGCTTGACTATTACTGTATCGAAAGGCGATCAATCGCCAAAAAATGTTTTTAACAAAAAAAAAAAGCATCAAAACACTCATCAGAAAATTATGTTTTTTTTAAAAAAAAAAAGTTTACACACAAATAACATATGTTTTCTCTATAATGAAATAGAGAAAAACCAAAATATTTTTTAAACCATCCAAAAAGCAAGCGAGACAATAAGCAAAATCATGGATGGCATAATTATTCTTATAAAAATAACTTCTCTGATCAAGGGATTTTTCTAGTTGGTGAAAGCACTCAATCCCGATATTGGTTCATAAACGACTCATGGAAACCCTTGAGACGAGAGATGATGGCTGGGATTTTATCCTCTTGCGGCAGGATGGTGCACCTAAAATGATATGTTCCAGGTACCTTTATTCACAAAAAAAAATCCCAAAAAAGAAGGAAACATTAGATGAAGAAGATATTTATCTATTGCGAAGAAACTTCAAGCATAAACAATAGAACAACTACTAACAAAGGAACAGGGTAATTTGGGAAGTTTCAAGCACTTGTGCATGGACTAAAGGTACAAATTCAAAAGGCAGATTCAATTTTTTTGGTCACTAAATATTATATTTCCAGAAATTACAGGTAACAAATGGAACAACTTCAAAATGTGCTATGCATTTGCACAAAAGTAGAGGTCAGGAATTAAGGTACAAACCTGACCAAACCCAGAACCAGGCACAACGACAACTCCAGTAGTATCAAGGAGACGAAGTGCGTAGAAAGCATCAGGTGCCTTTTTGGCTGCTTTCGCAGCTTCAATTGCCTTCTGTGGGAGACGAATTTGTGGGAAGAGGTACATTGCACCCTCAGCCTTGTTGCATGTCACTCCCTCCAAGCTGTTCAATGCAGCCTCTAGTGCCTAAATGTTAAAATTTGTTGATAATTTTATTAAGTTATGCTCCTATGTGTTAGGATTGTGCTTCTAATAGGGTTTGAAGTCACATGCATATTTCTGTCCAATATTTTTTTTTTATTGTATGCAAATAGTAGGTGCTGCTTGGTGGGCAGCATACCAGATGCATATTTGCTAAGAAGAGTGCTACAGGCAAAAACATCGGAATAAGATAATACAGTAAATTTTTGGCTGATTTTTTTCTTCTCTAGATGACCAGTACATTTTCAGCCGCTCAAAAGTGGGTGCATCATAGGTTTTGCCAAAATTTTTGTTAATGGACTACAATCAAAAGGATACATGAACATATCTCTCCTTTTTTTCCTTGGACAAAATAAGTCAGAGAAAAAGAAAGTTCCTTGAACAGACATACCTTGGCACGACGAGCTAGAGACTTAAGAATCCCATCCCTCTCTGCCACATATGACTCATATGATGCATCTCCTGGCTGCAACAGTTATTTTATAATTAGCGTTTTCTCTTGAAAAAAAATGCCTTCTGTTTTTCCATAGCAGATAGACTGGAAAATTAGTTACAGTACCTTTGGTGGGTTCATGACAAGGCTAGCAAGAATCTGGCCAGAAATGTTTGAGCAGAGATTTACTGATGCAACCTTGTAAATTTGCTCTCGTACACTGTTGCTGAAGCCTGTCACCTCCATGTAACCACCTCTCTTACCACATTCACCATAATACCCTGGCACACATAAGAAGAGGCAAAAGCAATTATGTTAGAAGCTAACACTTTCTAGTTTTTTTTTTTTTTGAAATCTTTGCAGAGGCCACTTTCTAGATTTTTAATATGATTATTCTTAGTTCTTCATAGTGCACATACCTTTGGAGATGGATTGATATGAGACCAAGGGGATGTCCTCGTCCCCATAACCCATGGACCTAGCAATCTTTTTGAAGGAGTTGAATTTTTGTCATCTACGTAGATATTCTGTTGGTAAACCTGGAGAAAACAAAGGAAAAGATATTTTAGATTTTTGCTAACCTTTAGATAGATATGGTTAATGAGAGACCAAGCTTAAGACACAAAGTGGGCTTTACCTCATCAGCAAGAAGAACAAGACCTTCATTCTTGCAGAACTCTACAATTTGACACTGGTTTTCCTCTGCAAGAACCTGACCCAGTACTCAAAAGTCAAAACAGTTGGAAAATAAATTTGAAAGAGGCACAAAAAAATATTGGATAATAGAGAGCAACTTCTCACCTGGCCAGTGGGATTGCCAGGATTAATCACAACAAGAGCTCTGACAGCAATACCCTTTGATCTGGCATCATCCAGTTGCTTCTTTAGCTCAGATATCTCCAATCCCCATCCAGTTGCTTCGTCAAGGTAGTATGGCACCTGAAACAACAATATACAATACAGCACTTCAACATACAAACAATAAATACAAAACTAATATACCAGAATACCTGCTGTTTACCAACTCCAAAGCACATTAATTAGATGTTTGCTTCTTGTAAAATAAAACCAACAAGATGATTTTTAAGTTATGTGATCATTAAGGGAATCTGGATTTTTTTCATTGTCAGTCCATCAAATGTGAAAAATTAATTAATTCAAGTGCATCAAATTGAGATATAATTCAGACAAACTCACAAGAGTTCCACCATGGAGAGCAATGGAGGCTGAGTAGAGTGGGTACTGAGGGATGGGGCAGAGAATTCCATCAGACTCTGACCTCAGCAAGAGTTGCATCATGTTATGCACCTGAAGAAAATTTTTATTAACTAGTAAAACAATTTAGAGAAATATCTAGCAAAAGAATTAGAGCAAATTTAATTTACCCCAGGGCTGGCACCGTCAGTGAGAAAAATGTCATCAGCATTGGCTGGGAAACCATCACGAGCTGCAATTCCTGCAGCAATTGCATCCCGTAATCCCTTAATACCCTGAAATTGAATTTGAAAATAAGAAAACACAAAATCATATTATAATATGATATAAAGTGGATCGGTTTTATTTTACCTGGCTGTGGCTGTATGCACCTGTCGCCTTGCCAGGGATGGAGCTCAAGACTTGTTGTGCTCTCGCAATAGAATCCGAGCTGCCAAAAAAATAAAAAAATAAATAAGTAGCAAAACGATTCAATAACATGACCACTGCAAAGCTAAGAGTTTAAGAAATTTAGGTTTAGGGACAATGTATTGCCAATAAAAGGTTCTATAATCTAAGGTTCTGAACTGGCACTACTGACTCAACAAAGAATAAAAAGATTATGAAATAATTGTCTTAGTTATTATACAATCCTTTACAGTTCAGAGAAGAGGCTGATCCAGACTTTGGTCCGGGAAGAAGAAATTGGATTTTTTTTTTCAGAGGGGGGCAATATTTGAAAATTTTCTTCAATATAAGCATATTTTCTAAATATTTTTCTGAAATATACATAATTACAAGGGTATTTGTAAAAAAATTCCCAGGCTCTCCTGGCTGCTCTTGGATCCGCCCCTGCTACAGAGCATTTATCATCTGAATATATCGTAAGAAATGTTTAACAAAATTACCTAAATAATTTGCTGGTCTCAGGTTTTTCCAAAAGGATGGGATGGTCACACAATGCAAGTACCTGGAAATTACACAAGATTGCAATTACATAAAAAAGTTTAAACATTATAAAATATATCAGTCTATGTGCTTTATACTTCTTTTTAATAAAGGGAAAAAAACATCTACTCGGTAACTAATTCAGAAGAAAGAGTAAAATCAACCCTTACCTCACGGAAGAATGTGATAGGATGTTGACCAAGTGATTGAGGATTTCCAATGTTGCAATAAATTATCTGAATCAACAATTTGGAAGTATCAGCAAAGATGAAATTTGAAAATAAAAAATAAAAGATTAGACTTGTAAGAGCATTACAAAATCAAGATAGGAAAGAATGATGTAGACTGCAAACCTCATTGAAAGGGAGTGAGCCTGGGTTAGTTTGTAGCTGTTGTTGCAAGCGCTGGAAAAGGAATCTCAAACTAAGACATGGTTCTTTTAACATTTTCTTAGGTGAAACTAACTAAAATTGCATCTGTTGCTGATACCAATCATAAATACACACGCACACATAATAATACATTACCTGAGCGTGAGCGACCACCTCTCCACGCACAGCATACTCGCATTTTAAAACCTGATTAACAGAATATAAATAAATATCCAGGTCCACAAACAAATTGACGACGCGTATGAAAGAAAATATTTTTGTTAAACCCGAAATCTGCCCCTGAGAAATCAGCAAAATCAGTTTGAGGAAGGGTTTTGTGCAAATATAAATATTATTCAGGGGAAAACATGGAAATAACAATACATTATGTGGGGCGTGCCTGTTAAAACAAATTCTCACAAGGGCATATGATAAAAGAGAAAAAAAAGGAAAAAGGAGAATAAACCTTGGGGTTAATGGAGTCGACGGTAACCGAAGCAGTAACATCGGATCCCATGAGGACGAGGATTGAGAGATGAAGCAGGAGTGGTGATTGAAAGTTCTTGGGGAGACGAGAGGAGGAGAAAACTTGTGTCTTTTTTTCTTCCTTTGTGGCGAATCGTCGGAGGGATTTTATAAATGATGAAGTCGTTGTGTTGTGGGGACTACCGGGCTAGGAGAGAAGAAGGAAAGTCAATTGAAAAAACTTTTCCTTCTGAAATTCGCGCTTACAGTGGACGCCCACAGAGAGAGATATTGGCGTTTTGCACAAGCAAACAACATGGTACAAAATACACAAGGTCTATATCCGTACAACTAATGCCGTAAGATTAGGGCAGTCAATGGCACCTTTTGGCCGTTTATCCAACCCGATCCGTATCGTACCCAATAAGACGGGTATGGATAAGATTTTATTTTGTTAGGTCATCGGATATGGGCATGGGTAAAAAAAAAATTAGTTAACTTATCGGATATGGATATGGATAACGGGTTTTCATTACCTTTATCCATTGAGTAAATTATATAAAAATATATATAGTTAAATATATATAAATATAATTATTTTATATTTTTAATAAAAATATATATAGTTAAATTACATAAATATATATATAGTAATTAGTATATATTTTTTATGACAATTAACATGAAAAAATTATATGATTTTTGTTATATCTAAAATGTTGATTATTATTGTACTTTATTAGTATATTGATTTAATGTTATTTATTTATCTTAATCATATAATTATTTTCATTGAATTATTTTTATTTTTATCCGTTATCTACCATTATCTGTTCGTTACCCAAAAATTTTAATGGATAAGGGTAGAGTATGGGTAAAGAAAATTTTAATGGATATGAGTAGGATATGGATAAAAAAAATAATGAATATGAATATGAAAATACATTCACCCGTACCCTACTCTACCCTACTCATTGACAGCCCTTCGTAAGATCAACCATTTAATTGTTCAGATTCTCTGAGGCACACGACATGTAGTGATGAAATCAAATCCATAGATTTTTAGTGACATCTATCCAATAACAAGCATAGTAATAAGATTCTCAAATTATTCATGAATAATTCGAGTATAGTTCGTATTTGAGCATTTAATGAATTATTTGACGTATAAGTTAATTATTCCCGAATTACTAAGTTAATACGCGTATTATTTTTTTAGTTTGGTGAATTTAACATATTATTTGTGTTTATATCTATCTCCTTTTGAATTCTACTTTACTGAGCATATCACGTGAAAGAAATATATGATCTTGAAAACTGAATCTCACATCTCTCATCTCTGTCAAACTTTGCAAGAAGTAAAGTGTCAATATGGTCATAGTTTCTGAGGGTACTATATAGGGGTGTACATCAAACTGTCAATGGCGGATCTAGAGGGCTGGAAGGAGGGGGAGTTGGCCCCCTCTAATTTTTCAAAAATATTTAAAAAATATGTATAATTTCATAAAAAATCAGAAATTTATATGTTTGGCTCCTCTTAATATTTATTTCTCTGTAGTGAATGCCTGACCCTTCCAGTCTGGGCCTCCCCCAATCTAAAATTCTGACTCCACTCCTGAAACCCGTCAACCTATCTAACGCATTCAACCCACACGACTCGATTTTTTGTCGGGTTGAGAAGTTATCGGTTTGGGTATGAGTTGTGATTTTGACTAACCCGGTTTATTGAGTTGATTTATAGATTTACTTTTAGAAACCCGTCTAACCCGGATCCGGCTGTATAATCATATATAATATACATTTTCTAAATATTATATATACAATTTATTGGTGATCAATACAATAATTGTTTAAGAGTTAAAATTTTATATTCTATTTTAATTATTATCATGTATTTTTTATTATATTATTATTTTATAGATGTTATATATCACTTTCTTTATAATATTAATTATTTCTTATATTTAACTTTTATAAAACATGATAAATATTTAATTTTTAATTTATTATTCATAATTCATGTGAAATAATCATTATTTTTTCATTTTTTTTCTCATCTTTGAGTTGTGATATCATTAATAAAATATATTATCTAATAATAATAATAATAATAATAATAATAATATAATATTTAATTATAATATCATCCGGTTTAATCTGTATAACCCGCAAAAATCCGCAAAAATTCATATATAAAAAATTATATGGGTTGGGTTGTGGGTGTGTTAGCTAAAAAGTTTTTTTAATCTAGTATAATTGAGTTGAATTTAATTTTCATAAAAAAAATCATTAACTCGCCCGTTGTACACCCCTAGTACCATATATGCACATGTACATTTAGGTTATAGCTAGACTATGTGGGCTTTAGCTAAATTTGTAGACTCTAATTTTGAATTTCATTAGTAGATCTCATGTAGTCACAATTTTTGTAGTATACATAGTTGTATATTAGTACTTTACAAGCAATCAATTTTTTAAATTCCTCAATGATGATAAGGCTTTTGTAGTATACATTGTTCTGTATTTATGAATAGTTATTAGAAATTAAATAATAAATATATCTCCTTGAATATCATATTAGTTCTTATTATTTATTATTAGTATTTATTCTAAGTGCATTTCAATAAAAAAATTCAAGTAAGTTATTCGGTTGTTGAAATTTAAATTACAACAAAAGAAATAAATGTAGACAATTTCATTGATTATATTGAAGTTTTATCCCTTTTTTAATTCTAAAATTTGTGATTTTAATATAATTTGAATATTCCAAAAATAATTTATTTATAAATAAATGATATATTGAAATACTAAGATATCAAAAAAATATCATTGTATGTTATGTCGTTGTGGTGAAAAAGTGGCATCAATATTTTTATTATTTTGGAATGATAGCAGTAGCTACTCGTTGGGTATTAAACATTCTCTCTCCTTTGTGTCCTATCTCATTTATGTGATCTTAGAGGGAAAAAATAAAATCAAAGAAATTTGAACTTTTGAGTGGATAATATGTAGAACACGTATTATATGCCAATAATTCACGTATTATCGGTTAATTCTCAAATTAATAAATTATACACGGGTTAATTTGGTTGATGCTGACATATAAATTATTCATAAATAATTGACGAATTTCTTAACTACTATGACAAGATAAAGATATCGATCTAAACATTTTTCATGTAGTTGGGATATTATATATTTTATGACTACGGCTTTTACCAAAGTCACGCAACTTAATAGCACGCGTAGAAGTACAAGAAGAGAGCAGCAGAGGATCAAACAGGAGACAGCTGGTTTTCCCGGATTTGGTGCACCATTAGCACGAAAGTGTTAACACAGAATCGATCCGTCTTCGAGCGGGAGTTGTTGATCGTTATTAACGAGACTTCATCAGTTTCTGTGCGGGACGGTTTCCGTGCTTCAGTCTGAAATCTGGGACCCACTTAAGTTACAGATGTGTGGTTTTGAGAGCAACTGAAAAGGTCCTTTGGATTGATTTAGTTCCTGCTGGCCTCATCTGATCCTCTCCAACTGTCGGATCCAAATCACATCTTTCTTTTCTTTATTTTAATCCAAATCACATATGTCCATTGACTGACCCCTCTCCCGAAACTTGGAGCATCGATCCTCACTGTTTGATTCGAAATTGACGGTTCAGATCTGTTTGTAACCCGTTAAAGACGGAGACTTGGAGATGACTTGAAAATTGGAATCCCTAATTCGCTGGTTTTGGTTTACAAGGATTTACAGCGGCATCTTTTTGGTTTTAGCACGTTAAAAACAGTTAAAAGATGTACAATCAGCTTTAGTGACTTTTATTTCGAATGATTTTTTTTTAAAACAGTGGTATTAGCGTCTGTTTCCATAGAAACAAAAAGATTCAATTGGTACCGCATCCCGATTCCAGTAGGGATAAGAGTTTCTTTAAAGAGAAGGATCAGTTGACAACCTTGGATCTCTTAAAAAAATATAAAAAAATAGAAAATAGAAAAAAAATTTATAAATGTGTTCTTCTATGTTTAGATTGATGATCATTCAAATTTCATGTAATTTCATTATCGTTTGATAGTCCATCAAAGACCATCAAATTTTCATATAATTTACAACGGCTCCAATTTAATGATGTTTGATGGACTATCAAACGATAATGAAATTACATGAAATTTGAATGACTATCAATCTAAAGTTAAAAAAACACATCTATAATTTTTTTCTATTTTTAAGATTTTTTATATTTTTTAGAGATTTATTGTCAAGGTTGTCAAAATAATCCATTGTCAACTGATCCCTTCTCTTCTTTAAAACCTAGGCTTACAGTATTGATAAGAATTTTGAATGATTTTAAAATAAGAATATGTATTTAATTAAAGAGAAGGGATCAGTTGACAATGATTTATTTTGATAACTTTGACAATGGACCTCTAAATAAATACAAAAAATCTTAAAAAAAAAAAATTATAAATATATTCTTCTATTTTAGATTGATGGTCATTCAAATTTCATATAATTTCATTATCATTTGATAGTCCATCAAAGACCGTTAAATTTGAACCGTTGTAAATTGCATGAAATTTTGATGGTCTTTGATGGACTATCAAACAATAATGAAATTGCATGAAATTTAAATGACCATCAATCTAAAAGGTAGAAAAACACATCTATAAACTTTTTTATTTTTAAGATTTGTGTTGTATTTATTTAGAGGCACATTGTCAAAGTTATCAAAATAACCCATTATCAATGAATCCCCACTCTTAATTAAAATCTGTCTTTATATAAGAAACCATATATTCAACTCGTCATTATCTTATATAAATCTATCTTTCACATTGTTAATAACTGTCTATACAAGTATAAATATAAGCCCCAATGAATCTAGCAAAGTCAAGTAAGCTATAAGAAAATAGTAAGACAAACCATGCAACGTTGAAATTATAGCAGTGACCCACAATATGTAATAGTTTTTACTGTAACCTTGACATTTTAGTGAAAACAGATGATTTTTGTAGCCTTAGGCAGTACAATAAAAAGACAGATAAATTATATCGATAAGTTGGTTCCTAAATTCTGTAGTCTAAGATAGTATGGATTCACACAACAGCGTGTACGCACCATGGATATTCCATCAGGACTTCACCCACTATAGGGTTGTACGAACTCAATCCAACTCGTTAAATTAAATAAGAATGGAAGGGTGTGTTTGGATGGTGAAAGGATTAGGTGTAAGAATAGCAATGTTTAGATTAGCAGTTGAGAATGATGTAAAGTTAGTGATATATCGAAAAAATATGAGAATAATATTATTTTTTATTATTTTGGGTTAGTAAAATATTATTTGAATAGAAATTTGAAAACAACGAAGAGAATAGTTAAAATGAATTAATTATTTTTTTATTTTATTTAATAATAATATTTATTTAATACTATTTCATATTAATATAAATGATTTTTTTTTTATTATTTTCACCATTTTCATATACACTAATTCACTAATTCAACGTTTTCTATGAGTTAACAGATTAACATTATTCTGCAGCTATTTTTAATTTTAATTTTATTTTCTATTCTACACATCCAAACACACCCACCCAGAGAATTATAAATCGTTCACGATCGACGTGACACTCAATTGTTCAATTCTACCGAACCAACGAATGATGAAAATTATATTTGTAGCTAGAATGTCGACGTGTACACTCTCCCGTCCCTCAGCGACCCAGACTTCTAAGGGAGAAGAATTTCACATACATGAAGCTTAATGTAACTATACCCCCCGGCACATTTTTTCTTTTGTGAAGACGTTTATATATAAAAATATATATATGTCTATCCGCTCTATGAAATATTTAATTAGAGCATTAAGATCGTCTCGAAGTTAAAACGGTATTAACTTGCAAATTGGGTTTGCATTTCACTTTTGTGATCATCGCCGAATGGTTAAATGTGTTCGTTGAAATTTGCCACCATGACCCAAATGAAATTATAGAGTAACAGTCATTAAATTATTTTAAACTTTGAGGTTGAAAAGTTAATAGGTTATTATTGTAATTTTAGAAGCGTGGCATTACATTTCATTTTTCTTATGCTCATTGAAGGCATAGTAGGAAAAATTAGAATTTGATTCCCTTTATTTACATAATAATACGTACGTTGAAGAAGTATACAATTTATATTATTGTTATTAGTAGCAAAAGCCAAGTTGATCGATTTTAGTTATTAGTTTTAAAATTAGAAGAAGAAAACATGATATTTGATACTCTATTGAAATGGAATTTGACTGACGAACAATTCGAAATTATTAATTATTATTGAAACATGCTGTGTACTGATTCATAATTGCTGAAAGCTGGATTAAACAAAACTAACTATATTATTGTTAGGAGCGATGTAAATTAATTTATTTAGACTAAAGGTAATATAATATTGGAAATTCATTTCAAAAGGTCTTGTTTACTGTTATAGAACGTTTCGAGATTATTTTAACAAATTGTTTTAGAAATATAACCATAGACTTTGAAAGCCGGCTGTTGAAACCTGAAAACATGGTACCAGCATGCATGCATGAAGTTATGTGTGCAGTGTTGCCAAATATTTTAGAATGATTCCGGTCTATTTTATCTGAAAATGGAAATTAAATATGAGGTGATTTTTTTTCTAAATTGAATCATTTAAGGAGTATTTAGCAAAATATTTTTCTTGAGTTGCTACTAATATTTAGTGTTTTTCCTCTAACTTGTTCATTCACCACTGCACACCACATTATTCTTATCCTCTTTCATCTGCAGGTGAATTGTGCGCTGATTTAAATCTGATTCAAAATTGATTAATTCACGTTCAATTTTATATTTAAAAAATATTAAATATTCCTACACAGTGAAAACTCTTTTATCAAGTTCTGGTTTTCACTTTTGAGATTTAAACGACCAGTTCAAGCCAACCATATAATTTGCACATAATAAGTTATACTTTTTAAATATTTTCTTTTATAGTAAGAAAAATCATTATTATTAGCCGATCAAGAATTTTATATCAATATATTTTCTTCTTGTATTCATGAAATGGTTAAAACAATCTTTAAATTATAAAAATACCTTCTACAAAAATTGAACACGCATGTTAACAAAGATATTAGTGTTTTCGAAACGTTAAACCTATATTGGTATCGTTGTCTTCACAATGTATCCGCAGTTATCGTTGTCTTCACAATTTGAACCGCAAATCTAATACAGATGATAATAGATTTCATCTATGTACGGAATGACGAAGGTTTAAATTCCGAGAGACTAATATATTATTGGAATTTATGGAGGCCCTATTTAAAATAAATAAAAAATAAACATAATTTAACGAAGTTTAGTTATGAAAAACATACATCTCCAGAACTCACAATCACCAACCGTTAATTACGCCAAATCATTAACAAACACAACATGCATACAACTATAAACCTTCAGTCCTTTACATCGGATAAATAGACAACCTTCATCCAAGAGAAATTAACCAAAAAGCGTGAGAAACAAAACTCATTAACAATCCCTCAATCTGATCACTAATCTAACTCTAAATAGAGGAATTGCAAAATAATATTGATATTAGAATCAATTTGCATAAGGTTTTTGAGTAGTTGTGCAGTGACGATTAGGCTTTCAGGTAGACCTAGAAATCAAATTCACGAATTAGTGAAGAAAGAAACTAATGGTTTGTCTCTTTTTACACTCGTACTACAAAACTAGAAAGAAATTAGAATAATCATTGTAATTAATTATATCTAACCTTTGAATTGTTTCATTGAGATCATCTATTGTAATGATTGTGAGAGTCGTTGCAACAGTTAGGGGCTGATAGCTCCTTTGTTAGTCTTTTGATTTCTTCCATTATAATGGTTGTGGGAACCTTGCAATGGTTGAGAGCTAATATTTTATTGTCAACTTTTTGACACATCTCGATTTATTCCATTACAATATTTGTGAGAACCGCTAGCAACTCATTGTTAACTTTTTGATAATTCTCAATTTATTTTGTTACAACTAATATGATAAATATTATAATGGCTAGGATAAAGCCCCTCATTTTTATTGTTTTGATATCAAGATTATTTTGATTGCCAATTTCGTCCAACTCAGTAATTCTTCTCTTTAGACTTCATATCATGCATTTATCATTTTCAAAGAAAAAATATTAATTTCATATGTAATTATTTTATAAATTTGATAAATACAAAATGAAAATTATTTTACAACAATAATTAGTATCGGTATATATATATATATATATATATATATATATATATATATATATATATATATATATATATATATATATGAGTGGAGATAGCGTGAGCTTAAGCTCACGGAGTTCCGTGAGCTTAACTCAAAAAATATATTAAATCATCTCGAAATTTTAATTTATCATTCTCATTAAATTCTTTATATGAAAATCTCATGGGATGCAAAAATTTGGAGCGTTTTGAGTTTTTTAAGTCGCCGTTTTTAATTTTTGAAAATGATGTTCAAGTATTGAATATATTATTATTATTTTTAGAGCTGATTTTCAAAAATTAAAAACGGTGACTTAAAAAGCTCAAAACGCTCCAAATTTTTGCATCCCATGAGATTTTCATATAAAGAATTTAATGAGAATGATAAATTAAAATTTTAAGATAATTTAATATGTTTTTTGAGTTAAGCTCACGGAAGGCCTCCGTGAGCTTAAGCTCACGCTATCTCCACTCATATATATATATATATATATATATAGTAAAGATACCGTGAGCTTAAGCTCACGGAGGCATTCCGTGAGGTTAACTTAAAAAATATATCAATTCATCTCTAAATTTTAATTTATTATTCTCATTAAATTTTTTATATGAAAATTTGTGGGATGCAAAAATTTAGAGTATTTTGAGTTTTTTAAGTCATGGTTTTTAATTTTTAAATATTAACTATAATAATAATAATAATAATATATTTAATGTTTGAACATCATTTTTAAAAATTAAAAGCGATGGCTTAAATACCTCAAAACACTTCAAATTTTGCATCCCACAAGATTTTTCATATAAATAATTTAATGAGAATGATAAATTAAAATTTGAAGATAATTTGATATATATTTTTTGAAGTTAAGTTCACAGAAAATCTCCTCTGTGAACTTAAATTCACAATATCTTTACTCTCTCTATATATATACTTTCGACAATTATTCATAACAACATGCAAAATATCGATCAACACTACTACTACAAACGACGGTTTTTTTATTATTGTACAATCAAATGTTGACTATAGAAAGTATCTTGAATATAGAAAGTGTCGTAAGGTCGTAGGAATTAAGAATCTGCATCAATGCTTCGCAATGTTCAAATCAATCTCATATATTTTGACACATATTACATTTTATTCTAGTAGGTGGGCTTGCAAAGATATTCAATAGATTTCCCAACAACATATTAGAATATATTATATGGCAAAGAAAAATATCAACAAAGGATTTTTCTTGTTTTACAATAAACTTTAAGTAGCAAACAGAATGTTATTTGTTTTGTTAATAAATGAACTAAATCACACGTCTAATACAGATTATTATAACTATATGAAATTGTGAATCTTCTTTTCATAGAGAGATGTAACTTTAAATTTCACAAAAAATTTAGGAACAATAAATATGAAACCTAACAGAACCTCTCAAATCAGAATTTATGAAGGAAGGATGCTTATGTTTTCGTATGTGAAAATCTATTGAAGTAGAAAATGAGATTGAATATATATTTTTTCAAGTCCGAAAATCAGATGCCCAAGGCCTACAAGAAAAGTTTATAATTCGTAATTCGTTCGGTATTCGATTTGATTTTAGTTCGAGTTCGGTTCGTTCGATTAGACTTTTTTATTAGTTCGGTTCAATAATTTTTTTATGAACTAGTTCGAGTTCAATTCGTAATAGTTTGATATGTAATTATTTACATATATTTTTAATTATTTAGTCAATAATATATACAATAATATAATTATTTTATTATAAAATTAATAAAATATTAAATTATTAAAATTAATAAAATAGTATTAAATTTTTAAATTTTAATATAAAAATAATAAAATATTAATTATTTTAGTTATTATTCAATTAAAAATAAATATAAACAAAAATTTTAATTTTTCAATTCGAATTCAATTTAATTTAATTTGAATTCAATTTAATTTAAAATAATTTTAAATTAAACTCAAACACTAACGACGAGATCGATCAAATTCACTCCGTTTGTAGCGCTATGCCCAACTCAGACTTCTGGGCCTCCGCCAACAACCAATCCATAACCCCAAATTAATTCGGTCTTGATCGTAAATCCAGCTCGGTCCAGATCAGAACCGGATCAGACCGCTCTCCATAGATCTTCTCTCGGTTGAGAGCCTGAAATGCTAGGATGTAGAAACCATAAACCCTTGGCTAGAGCGGCATCGTGACTCCAAAGTCCCTATCTCTCCATCTCGCTGAGTATGTGACCGCCGAAGCGCCGTCCTTCTACCTGATCTCCTCTGCTCCAGATATTGCCGTGGCGCCACCGTTGCAACCCCTCCAAAGACCAACGCTACAAAGCACCAAATCCAGCCAGCCTGCCCCCAGAGTTGCGGGAGCGAAACACGAACACTCAGGCGCCGCACACCTCCTCCCTGTCTCCCACGAGTTCCGCCACGCCACCTCCGCCTTCCCCTAGCGCTTGTGCTCTCCTCTCCCCTCCAAAGAAAAGTGTGACTGGAACAAACCTAGCCGAGACCTCAAGCCAAAAATGATGGACGAGAGGGAGAAGCCACTTAGCAAGAGAGACAAGAAGGGAAAGGATAAAATGCACAGAAAGGGGCATTCTGGGAAGCACAAGGAGAATAACCTCTCTTATAAAGAGAAGACGTGGAATAAGGATGGGAATAAAGGGAAAGCACCTCATGATTCTGGGCACGAAATAATGTTTGATCATAGTAAAAAAGCCTTGACCTACGCTGATTCGTTCAAGCCCTCTTCCTCTGTTCCCAAGTACATAATTTATTTATTTATTGCTTGTTAAGTAGCTTCAATAGCAAATTATGAGCTAGGTCTGAGTGTTGAATTATGAACTTTGCTTAAATTGATACTGAAATCTCAGGAGGAAACTTTATTTGCAGAAGAATGTTTAATTTGATAAAACCTTGCTTTTATGGATATTTATGTTTTATGCAGAAAAAAAGTTGATCCAGAAACTGCAAAATATTTCTCAGAAATCATGAACTTGTTAGAAAGCAAGAAAATTGAATTAGACGATATTTCGGCTATATGCGGCAATGCATTAGAAGAAGCGAGAGGGAAAGAGTTAGAACTTGCTACAGATCCAGTTATTAGCCACACCATACAAAATTTGTTGGAGAGCTGTGACCTAGACCAACTATGTGGCTTTCTACGTGGCTGTGCCGAGTCATTTCCTATTGTTGCCACTGACAAGTTTGGATCCCATGTGGCAGAGGCGGCTATCAAGGCACTTGCTAAGCACATGGATGATGAAAGTTCTTATTCTTATATTGAGGATACATTAAGAATGATATCCAAGGTATGCTATTAATTTTGCTTCTGAGGGGTGAATATTATATGCAAACTCTTAGAAGATCCTCATTTTTGAGGAATTGCCATCTAAAATTAGAGATTAATAATTATGCCATACACATAAGGTTGGAAATTGTTTCACTACATAGTGGTGTATATCATGCTCAGAAGTTGGTTTGACCAATAGAAGTAAAGCCAATGAAGAAAAGAAAATTATTTTATTGCATAATAGAAAATTTCTTAACATGCTGATCAAATGCTAAAACAAGATAACATTTGATCGACCCAGCTCTTACAAAGTAAACTTACATGTTCTAGTTTGCCATTACCAAATTAACTGCATTATCTGCTGTACAATGTTGAACCTTAGTATTTTCTAAAAAGACAAATGAAAACAAATGTGCTGTGAATCTTAGTGACTGATACCCCATGAAAGCAGTAATTCTCTATGAAATTGGTTCTCTTAGAAAGTAACTTCTGGAAAACCTAGGGTTGGCGAAAGAAAAGGCGATTCGCGAAAGGAAAAAAGAAGTGAGCAAACCTACGCAGGGGAGGTGGCACCGCCCACCTCCCCTGCCTTCCCTCATCCCCTGTCCTCCTCTTCTCTCCACCTCACCGCCTCCTCCCTTTCTCTTTCGCTTCTCCCTTGATTTTTTTCTCGGGTCTTCGAAATACAAGCAATAGCTCCGGGTTTGGGTTCGAGCAGCCACACCGCGGCACAGGGCGACCGTGACAATGGTCGCCCCTCCACTAGGTTCAAAATCTGGGCTTAGATCTAGGGTTTAGATCTGCCCAGCGACGACGATAAATCTAGGGTTTTGGGTTGTCATTGTCTCCATCACGCCACCGCCTCCACCGAACCTGCCCCTTCATCACCTCCACCACACCTTGCCTCTCTCTCTCTCTCTCTCTCTGTCTCTCTCTCTCTGCTGGCAGATCCGACCCAGACTGCGGTGAATCGGGTCAAACGATGCTGATCTCCCTCTCTCCCTCCCACCCCTTCTTGGGTTAATGGTCGACATACTACCGTCGACAGACCCGCCCCCCCTCACACTCTCTCTTGGGTCATCTCATGGATCACACGTGGCTGCTTGGAGTGGTGCTGTGCGACGAGTCCTCCGTAAATCTGCTCCAGCATTGGGATGCAAAGAATATTGATCAAGGAAGGAACACATCAAGACACACCAAGACTATCCTTCTTCATTTGGCTTTATTTTCATTTTCTTTTTAGATTTTTAATATAGGGCAATGCTTGTATTTCATTTCATTTCATCTCTTCTCTAATCTTTCATCTGTAACTCTTTTTCAATTTGATTGAATGAAATTATATAGTAGGCTTTTCGCCTACTACTTAAAAAAAAGTAACTTCTGTTATCAGGTCGTGGCTAAAGATTCTGTCAGCATAATGCAAAGCCGGTATGGTTCTCATGTCTTGAGGAGCTTACTTTGCCTTTGTAAAGGTGTTCCACCAGACCAATTGGATAAATTCCATGTCACCAAGAAGTCTGATGTGCTTGCAGCACGTCTTAATTCTGGACCCAGCAAGCTATCTGGAGTTGAGATAAGAAATGAATTTGAAAACAGGTTTGAATCAGTTTTCAGATTTCTTGTCAGAGAAATGGCAGATAGCATGAAAGATGACATGACAAAGTTAAGAGTTGACCAGTTTAGCAGTTTTGTCCTGCAGGTACATGTATACATCTTCATGTCATTTTATTTACTCTTTCAGTTTTGCTCAAGTCATTTTCTTAGCTGTCATTTTATTAAAAATATTAGCTAAAACTTGTTAGAAAAGTGTGTTTGCATAACTTCTGTGCTTATCTCTCTGGTCTTCACTGAGTTAACACTATTTTTCATTTTTTTTTCAAGACTGTTCTAAGGTTATCAATTGGGAACGATGAGGAGCTGTTTTACTTTATTAAAATTCTGTTGTGTGGAGCTGAGCAAACCCTTGGAGGAGAAAATATTATTGGTCCAGAAAGAAAAGATGATATAATGGGTTTACTGGAGGATACTGCTTCAAGCCATCTATTAGAGGTTCTTTTATTTGCCTTCTTTTCTAATTAGTTTTGTTATATGGTTATCACTTATGACCTACCTTATGCAAATATGAAACAGTAAGTTGACTCTTCCTCTGTATTCTCACTGGGTAAGTGAGGGTAATTTGTAATTTGTACTTAAAGAGTAAATTTTAAGGTGAGCTACCTATAACTTTATAATAGTTTTCCTGATAATAACTTTGCAGGTAGTCATTGAAGTTGCACCAGAGAAATTATATGATGAGCTTCTTACTAAAATCTTCCTGGGTTCTTTATTTGATATTTCATCTCATTATTGTGGAAATTATGTGTCCCAAGCACTAATTTCATCTGCCAGAAATAGCAATCAGGTAAATTTAGTATTTTATTTGGGAGAAGAGGCGTCCTTTTAAAATTTTTGAATCCTTTATTTGAGCAAGATTACAAATTTATTTTGTATTTGTGAGCAGATTGATCAAATCTGTGAGGAATTAGGTCGGAACTTGAAGGAATTAATTGAAGTCGGAAAATCAGGAGTAGTGGCTTCCCTCTTGGCTGCTTGCCAAAGACTTGAGACCAATCGCCGTGAGGTCTCTTTTTTTTTATTGAAAAAGTTCAAATAAATAGTTCTATTTGATATTTGAAAACTCGTACAGTTTTGGCAGCACTAACATGTGTGAAAAGTGGACCGAATAAAACAGAAGAGACTGTAGATAAAACTTATGGATCTATCTAAGTACACCCAAAAAGAAAATAAATAAAAACAAAATGACATGTTCATGTCCTTGTTTTTTCTGTTTATCTTTTATCAGAGCATCTGACATGACTTCTTGTGTTGTAGTGTTGTCAAGCTCTTTCTGAGGCAGTTCGCGGGGATGTTGATTCTGACAGCAATATAATTGAACATATTTTATATCTGCATGGTTATATGCTTCAGAGGTCCGGATGGAAATGGCCTTCTGGTGAAAAAATGAATGTTTTGGGTTGTCTAATGCTGCAAACCATTTTTAGGTATCCCAAGGTATAGTGTGCCAAATATCAGTTGTTCCACTCTTTCTTCCTTTACTTTTGTCATATTTTAGTAGTTGGGTTGTTCTGATAGTGGATAATTAGATAAGAACTCCTTAAAATGCTGCAAACCATTTTAAGGTGTTCCAAGGTATAGTGTGATAAATATCAGTTGTTCCATGTTCTCTTTCTTCCTTTTTTTTGTCATCTTTTAGTAGTTGGGTTGTTTTGATAGTGGATAATTAGATAATAGCTCCTTAAAATGCTAAAAATTCAATGCAAATAGCTCCTTATGTTCTACTGATCATTCCTTTTCTCAAACAGCAATACACTCGACATTTCATTGAGAGTCTGGTTTCTATGGAGGGTGAGCATGTTTTTGATGCTGCAAAAGATTCTGGCGGGGCACGTGTCATTGAGGCATTCCTCAGTTCGGACACCGGTGCAAAAATTAAGCTCAAGTTGGTTGCCAAGTAAGCATTTTATTTAAAGGCCAACTAATTAATTAACCTTTCTCCCTTTTGCACTCTTAGATATAAATCATTTCCTCATTATTCTGGTTTGTGTAATAGGCTTAAAGGACATTTTGGGGATCTTGCTATGAATGCCTCAAGTTCATTCACGGTAGAAAAATGTTTCAGTGCAAGTAACATATCCTTAAAAGAGGCCATCTGTGGGGAATTGTTGGATATTAGGCCAGATCTTTCTAAAACAAGGCATGGTTTTCATTTATTGAAGAAGCTTGATATTGATGGGTACGTCTTTATCTTCTTCCGACTTCTCAATATGGAACATTTTGTTTGAGCTTGCAATTATGTGTCGAATTATCCTAGAGAGCACTACAGAGTATATTAAAATTGCCTATTTCCTCTCTTCCCCATTTTCTGAAAAATAAATGGCAAGAATTGTACTAACAATGTAATATAACGAAACATCTAAAATGTAGTAGTATGAGAACAAGAACATGATAACTTTGTATTGCAGAGATATAGTAACATTAATTACTTTTGGGTTATTGTGTACGGACTTGCATTAGCTCATCCATAATCGTAATACTTAGCTGTAAGGCTGTACCTGATAAGCAATTACTAGTAACCCATGTCAATACGTGCATTATTGACCGTGATTCAGGCTTAAAATAATTGTCCAGAGATTCTGAATTGTTCTTCTCACTCGTGCATTGGAGCAAGCGTGGTCTGGTTCTGTTTTACTAAGAAAAGGACAAGAATGCAATAGGGGATATGCAAGATATATTGTGATTTTGCAGAATGTTGTAAGATATTATTTTATTTTCAATATGTCCAGTACTGAAAGAAAATTCCTTTTTTCTTTTGTTTCCATGCAGATTTGCTAGACAACCAGAGCAGTGGAGAATGAGGCAAAAATCGAAAGAAACTGCAATTAGAGAGTTCCATGCTGTATTTGGTGAACCTATGGGTAAAGAACTAAAAACAAATGATAGCTACAATGACAATAATAATGAAGAAGAAAATCCTGATCTTGATGCTGGTAGAGAAGCCGAGAAATTTAATCATGGTGGAGTGCCTTCTGATAGAAAACAGAAAATGAATGGGAAAATTGGTAGTTGGGATTATGAAACCTCCAAAACAAGCAAGAAACAGAAACTAGGCAAACCACATTTTCAGAAAAACACAAGCAAATTCATCAGCAATAGCAGGAACACACCATTTGGTAGGGAATTGGGAAAGAAAGAGACTGCAGTAAGTGAACTTGCACAACTAGCCAGTAAATCAGATCTAACAGCTGGGGAGGTCAGGAGTTTATTTAATGCTTCACTGAAAAATGATAGGGACGAATCCAAAAATTCTAAGATACCTTTTGTGAGGAAGAGCAAGCGCTGAGTGCTTGATCAATGTAATTTTGATGTAGGGTTTTGACTTTTGAGAATTTTGACATGTATATTATCTTTGGCTATTCTTTACAGTAGGGTATTTATTCTCAGTTTTGTTGTGAATTTTTTTCTTCGGTTCCTGTTACTAAGAAAAACCATTGATAGTTTAAATTATTATTCTTCATAGTTCATACTGGTGACTTAATAGTTTATAATTGGCTGCATCCTTAATTTTTGCTAAATGTTGAAGCCAAAGCATGATGGACAAAATAGTAATTTGTTATTTCCATTTTTGCCAGAACTTTTAAAAAATTCTGATTAATTTGAGTTTCAATTGCGTTGAGCCTATGGATTGGTTGCATGAAAAGATGGTAGACGGTGGGCTGCCTGCCCACTCTTATAATAGTTCTTGACACTTTGACAGTACTGATCGGCAAAAGGAATGAACAACATCTAGCGTGCTGCATCATATTTTCAGGAAAAAGCTTCCAGCACGAAACTCGCTGAAAGTTGAAACACGATTTTATTTGCGCCAAGTACTGTCCATTTGATCCCCAGAACTGGCAGCTTCTCTAGTGAAATGTGTAATCAAGACTGGAAATGCAGATGGTCTAGTAGGAACTAGGAAGGGAGGGATGGGTCATCAGTGGCGGATGCAGGATATCTTTGTATACATAATTTTATATTTTGATATATTTATATAATTATTTTATTATATATAATATTAAATATTTTTTTCTCAACAAAATTAATTAGACAATTCAAAAAAATAAATTATCAAAAATATTACTGAAAAATATTTTTCAAAATCCCACTCCTGTTCTATTGTGGATCCTCCTGTGGGTCATGTGCATGGATGCATGACAAAATTTAAAAGCAGGAAGAGGCAGAGACAAGAGCCGCAGAGGCAGAGGCAGGCCATGTTAAAGTAGCAGTCATTTCCCGTGATTTCAGCCGGTCTCAGCGCATGCATCCACCCCACATGATTTTGTCCTTCCTCCTGGTTCTACTTTCTAGGTTTTCAAAATACTATTCCAGACTCCCAGTGCGCCGTAAGTGCAATAACAGTTAATGAAGTAAATAAGATATTTTATTTCTAGTTTATAACTGTGTAATTTTCACTCTCAAATAATCAATATTTTTCTCCTGCAGTTTTATACGAACTATGTTTTTTTTATAAAAGAAATTAACCTTTTTGCTCAATAGCGTATGTTTTTTTTATAAAAGAAATTAACCTTTTTGCTCAATAGCGTATTCCAGAAATTAAATTTGTTGAACAAATTTAGTTTTTCTTTTTGTGATGGCAGTGTTCACAAATGTAATTGGTTGCTGAGAGTGAGTACTTGCAGCCTTTTCTCTACACAGTGTATCACTGTAACCGGCGTCACCGGTTGCCTTATTAGATTTTTTTGTCAATCTCTAAAAAATAAAAAATAAATATATATTTTATTTCAAAATGAATAATAAACCTTATTAGATACTTAACATCTTTTCTAATTTTTTTTTCTGAAATTTTGTCTATACACCGCGGTCATTATAAACTGTGAATGTGACTACAAAAAATAGAAATAATTTGGGTTCTTCTGATACGTCACTTAATTTTGATGGTTATTCATATCTAGTCACTAAACTTCTATTTATTCATTGAACTTTAATGTTTATCCATATTTGATTGTTCCAATTCACTCAAAAATAATTGAAATAAAATTACATTTGTTACCAAAATTAATTAGAATGAAAAATAGATAAATAAAATAAAATTATATTTGCTTTTTCATTAGTTTTATAATTATTTTTGAGTGAAAAAACTAATTAGAGTGATAAAATATGGATAAATATTAAAGTTCAGTGACTAAAAATAGATAAATAAAAATTCATTGACTAAATATGAATAAACATCAAAGTCAATAACCTATAAGATTAACCCAAACAATTTTGTTATTCTTTTTTCAAACAAATATATCCTTGTTATTTTTATTATTTTTAAGGATAGACAAAAAAAATAGCGTCCTATTACTATTACATGTCTCCCTTCTTTTTAAATGCTGTCGCCTGGGGTCCTACATGCATGTAGCTATTCAGGCCCGTCAAACTGTCTATGGACCTGATCCTGTTCATTACTATCATCATTTGATCAGTTCTCATGTCGTATGGTTTTCATGAACAGCAGCAGTTTAAAAATTAATATGATAATCATTCGACAATTTAAATGTTAAATTTTAAATTTTATTATTTGACTCGTAAGCTTTCTGCCATTTATTCCTACTTACTGACTGTCGACTGCCGTTCATCTCCTCTATAGTCTATACCATCACCAACAAATCAACAATAATTTTTAATAAATAACTAGTGTACTTTATACGATACTAACGATACTCAACAGGTTTTCAAGGAACAATTTCCTTGGCCAGAAATTGAGAGCATGAATGTGACACACTTGGATTTCATTAATCGTAATCAATATTAACTAGGACTGTAATTTGAGTATTGTCCCATAATAGAGCTTTCAAATAAATAATTAATAATATAAAATTTTAAATATATTTAATAAAATTTCACATTAAAAAAATTAGACATAATATTTTTAAATGCTAAATAATAATGATAATTATAATAATAATTATTATAATAATAAGTAATATAATTAAATACATAATTATCGGTGATCATATAAAAAAGTTAAATCATTTCAAGATTTAAATTTCACTTAAGTATATTACATATATTATTAATAATGAGAAGAAAAAATTATTTTATATGAATCAGATGAAAAGATTAAAATAAAATTAATGATGAAGAAAAATAATGATATGATATATTTAAAAAGTTTGAAAACTTAAATTTTTTTATATAATATTATGAATTTATTTAAACAACCTCCATTACTGAATGGAATCCATCTTTCCATCTACTTGCATTAACTATATTTACCCATTCAAAAGGCGGAACTACCTACACATTTATTCACGAATCACAATCGATACCTTCTTTACAAGTCCTCCCAACACGAGATTTTTCCACTATAGTACTGACTTTCTGAGTTACTTTCGTCAAAATTTCATTCCTTTTTCTCTATCTTCTCTTCTTTTTGGGCGCTACTATAGCAATTTGCGCATCGCTATCAAACATTAAACATGGGAATCTGAGATAAAACCTTCTTCCAAATTCATTGTGCGATCAACTGTGGATCCTCTTTTCATCTCAGGAGCATTCCTTCAATATTTGTGGTCTTAGAAAGTGTAATATTAATCTTTTGTAGGAAGTTTCTCTCAAGGCTATGTGAGACCAGCAAGGCAGTTACCAGCTACTTAAATAGTAAGAAGTGTTCAGTCATTTATCTTTATTTATTTATAAATTCTAGCAAGTCTATCATTTATCTTCTTATTCAAATCCCCATATATATTTGGTTTTCTCAAAATTTATGAAAAGGACCACCTTACGGTAAAGAAATAAATTTGGTTGTTCGCTCTTGATGTTTATCATAATTTGCATCTGTTCAGGTACTGAGAAGATTTTTTTACTTGAAAGAAAGAAAACCTTGGAAGTAATGAGCTCTTTTGCATTCCATGGATATGAGGATCCCAATTTGAATGAGAGAGAGAACTGTTCAACTATGCAGTTGGATTTGTCAGCGGTATGTAAATTTAGATTTTATTATTTTTGGTTTATGGTGTTGTGTTTCACAACTCAGATGAGCATTTACATCTCTTTGAGAAAATAGTTGGATTCAATTTCTCATTCATCCGCCTCTTTTTCTAGAAGAAAAGAAGTTATATAGTGTTCTTTGTTCTCTGACCTAAATTACTGAACGTTATATGAGTATAAACTACAAATCTGTATTCTGATTCAAATAACTAAGTTATTCAAGTTTTACATGTATCCTATGTCAAAATTGGTAATCTAACCAAATAAAATTTCATATTTATATGCTATTGTTCTTTTGTTTTTCAAATTCTTTCTGTTCCTACAGGAAGCAGAACAATATCACGAAGAAACTGACAAATTATTAAAGCCCCCTTCATATTCATCTGAGGATAACTCAAATAAAAGTCGAGCAAAATTCGCCACAAAGAAGAAATCATGGACAAAATATTTCTCCTTTTTTAGCAAGTTCAAGCAGTCAAAGACATCATCACAGAAGAAGCAAGTGTCATATTATAACTTTGCCTGGAAATCAAAGCATGGTCCAAAATTTGGCCCGGCAACTGGAGTTGCATGTAAGTTGGCTTCCCTTCATGAAGCAATCAGAAGAACAGCATCTGGACCTCTCGTAAGATGTTTTCATCCGACAAAAGCAGAGGAAATTGAGGTGTCGTACATTCAATTAGAGAAATTGCGGTATCATGCTTTGAGAAGAGAAGCATTTGGCCCCGTTTACATGGTTACTTGACGACAAATTTTTACATTTTTCCTTAGTTTTTATTTCGTTTTTGTACTTTGTAAGCTTTAGGCGTAGGAATTATCTATTAGATGTACAATAGTGCCTTCAATGCAACTGATTAATTTGAACTGTAATCAACTGTTGCAATCCTCTGACTTGATGTTGGTTTTGCTGTTGGAAGAATTTAGATTTTGTTAAAACCCACCAAAAATATCATAGTAATAGGGAAGATAAGCTACTTATTCTATGTCATTTGAAGAACTCATGGCTTATTTTTGTTTATTCTGTAAAAATATTAGTATTTTAATATATAAAACAATGAGTTATATGGTTTATGTATGTTTTATATTCCATTATATTCGAATTAGGAATTTGTTACTATAGTACAACGGCACAACCAAAACGAAGTACTTTTTGGGAAAAAGGAAGAAAAGAAAAGAAGAAAGTAAAAAAAATGTGAGATACTTGGACCAAGCCTAGATTTAGAGCCCACGAACTAATATTTCTTCTTATTCTTCTTTTAAGAAAATGTAATTTTTTCTGCGGATTTGACATAAAGAGGTTGATATAAGCCCAACAAAAATTGGGCTTGGTCCAACACATAAAAGACGTACAGGCAACAGGCTTAATCCGTAAAATGGCACCAGCCTACACAAATTAATAATATTTTATTTAAATACTTTATACCAAAATTTAATAAATTTAACATGAATCAATTACAACAAAATTTTATATATTTCATATAATAATTTCATATATATTAAATTATGGCCCAAAATTTTATACATATTTCATACAATAATTTCATATATATTAAATTATGGTTATACAATACACTAACAATTCATAATAGAATAATATAAATAAAAATAGTTTAACGAACCTAATGAGCTTAGCGAACTAAGTTAAACCTAACTCAAACTCATCTCATTAACTTAATGAATTTAACGAGCGAGTTAAATTCGAGTCGATTCTAAACGAACCACTAATTATGAGTTTTCTGACAACTCTGTTGAAACATTATCATCGTGGTTTCTGTCTATAACTGTGCTATTAAATTATGAAATCATGCTTTCTTTTTCCTAGAATATAATGACTACACCTTTGAATTTGATGCGTAAAAGGCCTAAAGAGCCTGATGCAAGCATTTAACCTAATCGGACTTTTACCTACCACATTTTAATGTATTATAGGACTCTTTTCACATTATCAATCTGGGTCATCATTTTAAAAAACATACAATCTGATAAATTGCGTCGTCAATGCAGAAATTTTTAAATTTCATCATATTTCTCAGATTAATTAAAATTTGTTTCGTGCCATTGCTTTGACAACCGAGCATAGAATTCCCATGATGGCACTTTATTCCAGTTGCACACATAAAAGTTTGCTTGTTTTGCCTGAAACCTGAGGTGCATTAATTGAAGACATCTTGAATCGAGTGATAATCAAGAAAAGAAGTGAGGAGTGGAGAGCTCAGCTTATATAAATAATCAATTAATATGCTCATCTTTCCATGCCACAAATAAGCTTTTATAAAAGGGAATGACGAATGAGACAGGAGAACTAACTCTTTCTCTGGACAGCATAGCTGCATAGGTCGAATTTTTTTTTTTTGAAAAATCTGAAAAGCCTGAAATGGTAGTACAGTGACACTCCTGTCCTTGTTAGAGATTAGATGGTGCAATCTCTCTCTGATTTGATTGGGATTGAATGATGGTTGTGCTAAGTACCCCTTTAGCCATGTGTTACGTTGATATGTTTTAGTGGCTGAGTGTCATATTATTGAAGTATTTTATATATTTATTTTTTTCTCACATTATGCTATATGTTTATGTAAATTGGGCCCTGCGTGTAGGACAACATGATAGAGTTTTTTTTTAATGTAAATTACGCTATGATTGAATCTTTGTTGTAACATAAGCCTTGTAGTCCTATCACTCGTGATACCATATATAGACTTTCTTTTTATTAAATTTATATTTTCTATAAATTCTCTGTTGAAATCTACTTTTTTTTTATACCAGCAAAGGAAAAAAAAATGTCAACGGCAACAAGAAATGTTCCTAACATCATGTCATTATAATTATTTGCAATGGGTGATCCAGTTAGAATGAATTAATGAAGTTTCTCTACTTTAATTGTGTATGAGATAATTCTAAATTTTACAATTAATCTATTACAAAAGAATAACATTCTGGTCCTTCGACAAATTTACATTAAATAAGTTGAAATTAATTTGTTCCTCCACAAAAAGAAGGGAAGCATTTTTAAATATACCACTTACTGGCGTCCTGTTGTTGAATGATGCTGGCTTCATATTTATAAAAAAAATTGTCATAACAAATATTTATATTATCGCATGTATACGTGATTGTTAAGTATTCAGATCATTGTAGCTAATTGATAGTGTTGTTTTTCTTGAAGATTCAAATAATTATTAATATATTGAGTATACGTGATTATTAAGCATTCAGATCATTGTTGCTAATTGATAGTGTTGTTTTTCTTGAAGATTCAAATAATTATTAATATATTGAGGGCCGAATACTTGTAGTCTAAGACAAAACTTTGTGCAAATCCATCAAAAAATCATCTCGAATTATTCTCAAGTTGAATATTTCCAAATTTGAGATTAACTTGACACTTTTCTCGAATATAATTGTTGTGGGGTAATAAATGCTAGCAGCTGTTATCAGAGGCGGATCCAATTAATAGAGGCCGGGGGAGGGGTTACCCCTGAATTTTTAAAAATAATGTTTTTAAAATCATCTCTCATATTTTCTCATTTTATGTGATTTTCCCGTTGCTGTATTGAAACGTGAAAGCAAGGCAAAGTGGGTTGTTTTCTAATTAAGCATTATTATCATGTAAATCGTTGTCTAATAACAAACTGGCTAACTTAGAAAACTAACAGTACCAGTGCATGCGAAATTAGGTACAGTGCCATTATTGATCCCAAAATTCAGATAGGACAACGAGTTCTTTATTCTTGAACTATTCTCGTGACATGTCTCGAGTAGAGCTGGAATCAAGCTTTCGTTTAAATAACCTTAAACTACCAAGGCAACAAGCAACAAGGCAACAAGCCAGCAACAAACAACAGGGTAACAAACAAGGCTACAAGCTTTGGTAATGTGATGTTTCAAAGAGCTAGTGCTCCTTTGATTACCTTGCTTATAACATTTCTCACAATAATTACATATAACATCATAACTACCATCATCTCCTATCTTTCCCCTTTTGAAATGTTTCCACACATCAAAGTATGGTTCACGACATTTCCTCTTTTTTTGTGGGTTGTTCAGGTACATTAGGGTTTTGAGTTTCAGTTCTTGCATCAATTTGTATCATATCAATCTCCTCTGTGGTTTCAAAATTCAACCATGGTCCCATGCTAAATTACAAGTGAAAATAATATCAGATATACTGACAAAGCCAATTTTTGCTCACTATGACAGTATGTAACAAAGCTAACAAGCCAGTATGTAACAAATCTAACAAGCCGGTATGTAACAAGCCGGCATTTGCTCAGTATGACAGTATGTAACAAAGTCAACATTTGCTCAGTATGACAGTATGTAACAAAGCTAACAAGTCAGTATGTAAAAGGGGACTTACTCATCATCAGATATATCAGGCTCAGAAACAACAAAGTCTGAATCAGTCATTGTTACACAATACAGGCAGCAAGAGCAAGAGCAAGAGCAAAGAGCAAAGACAACTGTTAGTATGTACCTCTGTATACTCTGCAAACACGAAATTATGAGATACAAGTGATTTAAAAAAACGAAAAAATAGCAAGAGCAAGAGCAAAGACAACTATAAGTCTGTATATTGTACCTCTCTCTTTCTCTCTCTTTCTTTCTTTATTTCTGTTCAATAACAGTACAAAAAAAAAATATATAAGCAAGGAATCAATCACCTTGTGCCAGTCTGGTGGCGACGAGACCTCCATTGACGATCTATGACCTGTCTCTCAGCCTAAGCCCAAGCTATAGTGTAGATCTGTTCTTTAAACCAATTATTGACCCATTTAGCTCTGTACAGGTGGAAACTATGCCAGAAAATCATCGAGTGGTGATCTCAACAGCCTCCTAGACACATGCAAGATAATGATATGGAAATCTAACTCATCTCTTAGAGATTGAGCGAAATAGAGAAGAGATCGGCTGATCGAGACAGCGCGAGTGTGAGACAGTGAGAGTCCGAGAGAGCTGCTCACTCTGAGCGAGACAGACCATTTAGGGTTTAGTTTATCTACGCGAAAGAGAGATTAGAGTGGCGGAAAAGACGAAAGCGAGAGCGAGATAGAGGATTAGGGTTTTTGTCGCGTGCAACAGAGAGAAGATAGAAGTGAGCGGCGGAAATGACGAGATAAATCGAATCATTTAATTACGTAAACTTTTTTGTACCATAAAGCGATGTATAGAATTTAGAAACGTGCGTTAATCATTTCATTGTTGGATTTTAATTGCGTTTAGTACAGCTAGTCGATTTTATTTACATCTGAAACGGTTTGAAAGTTGACAGGTCTACTTGTAATGTACCAATGGGAGTGCGGGAATACAGCTGAATCATCTGAAAATGATCACGAAAAAAATAATAATACACTTTATGGTTTATGGCAAAAGAAATAATCCAATGCCAATAATTTAAAATGATTCTATTTTTGTCGTAGATTGAAGAAAAAAATATAAATCGGATGCTTTAATGTATTTTATATTAACTCGGCTACACATTAAAAAATTATGAAATTTTTGGTTCAACTCAACATCCTTGAAAGGCAAAAGATTTTGATAAAATGTGCTCCATCAATTTAGCTTATTGCACGCTACAACAAATGTAATTTCCTAATTACACACACTTGATGACAATCATTTTTGTATACACACAAAGCCTGAACAAGTATTTTATATATAAAAGCTCAAAAAAATATTTTAGATTTAATTATGGATACTTATCAGGCATCAAAATTATTTACATTGGATACCCAGGGAATGTGAAAACTGAAAATAATGCATGCCGTATAGGTTTCTTTTAGATATTAGTGGTACAATTATATCAAATTAATCGGCTATAATTTCATGATTTCAAAAACATGTTTGGTCTAATTTAATGGTTCTCTATAATTAGATGTTACAAAACTCAATCCGACCCGATTCGAAATCAAATAGCATGCAATCCAACCAAAATCAATTTAAAATCCGAATAAAACCAACATCTAAATTGATCGGACTTAATCTGATCTGATCTAACCCGATCTAATTTTTCTAAAAAAATAAATTTACCTAACCCGACCCGACCTGACCGTCTGATTGCCACCTAGTTATACAGCCAACTGATTGGATTGTAACATAACATCCAATCAAGAATTATTTCTGTTATCGCCTTTTTCGTTTTATTTTGTTTTCTTCTTATTGATCCCAAAAGTTATTAATTAAGGACGTTTCAACGATTCGATTTTTATCTTATGATTTGAGTTGATTTGTACATAGTTTGGATTTTTTATCTTGGATTTTCTAATTAAATATTTCAGATTGATCGTTTTAAAGTTTAACGAATAAGATTTGATAGGATTTTTTTAGTTAAACGAGCATTTATATATTTACTATTTAGTCTATTTTTCTTTAATTTTCTATGATGCAAAATAATTAATTGACTTCGATAATTTCTAAGTATATATCGTCAAAAATTTTATACATTTATCCAAAAATATATAAAACTAAGAACAATAATATTTTATAGGCATGTAAATAATACAAACTTGATATAATAATATTATTTTTGTCATTCTTTTTATTAACTTGTTGGGTATTAAAACTCAAAATAAATAAAGAAGAAAATAAAACGCATGTGAAATCTCTTCCAAGCAATACTTGAAAAAGTATGCATCATATCGTTTGTCTGGGATGAACCTTCCAATCATATCAACAATACAATAACACATAAATTAAAAAAAAAAACCACCA
The DNA here is from genome assembly GCA_037127355.1 of Schoenoplectus tabernaemontani. Taxonomy (NCBI): domain Eukaryota; kingdom Viridiplantae; phylum Streptophyta; class Magnoliopsida; order Poales; family Cyperaceae; genus Schoenoplectus; species Schoenoplectus tabernaemontani. The sequence goes on from CM073743.1 coordinate 11,968,745, forward strand.
ACTGCCATTGAGGCATGGACATTAGCATTGCATCAATCCGCATCTAAACAAACCGCGTTCGCTGGCCACCTGGCATCAATCCCGCTGTAATTCGTGTGACGGGTCGGTTTGATGCGGATCCCACTCTGTATTGCGCTGTTAGTTCGCTCGCAACTGTCACACCCGAAACATGAATGCGTCTTTTGTGTGGCAACAATACATCTGAGATTTCGTGTTAACTTAACCTGACAATGCTTATACCACCTACCATCCACTCTAGCACAATTATTCCATCAATCAACCTCTCTTCTCTACCATCCTTTGATCATTAATTAATGATAAGATGGAACTAATATAATCCCCATAACGGAGCACCAACTAATCGGAAAATTTTGGAATTCAAATAAAGAAAGAAATTGAGGTTAATCATAATTCATAATAAAATGAGTGAGTGCTGAGTGCCCCCGTTCTGTGGGCCCCACTTTCAATCCCTAAAGCTAAAAAAGCCCTCCTTATTCACTTTTCCATGCAAATCCCCGTGACTGGTGACTCCCGATTTATTTAAATATTTTTTTTTAACCTTTTGGGCCCTTTTACTGTTTGCTCCCCGCATGTTTTTAATATTTTCTCTCTGCGTCTTCTCAAATCTGCTTCGTGAAAAGTATTTAATCAAGCATATTCAAAAAAGAAAAAGACAATACAGGATTGTATTTATGTCTGACAAGTGACAACCAATGTTAAACCGTGTGGTTGGCCAGATCAGAACAGTTGGCTAGCTGCTGAGAGCAATAAAAATGAGTGCGTACCTACGGTATTTGACTTGAAAACAAAGAAAATGAAAAAGAAATGAAAATAAAAATTACTGTGCAATAGGGTCCCCACTAACACCAGTGATCAAACATTAGATATAGTTTCCTCAAAAAAAAAAAAAACATTAGATATAGTCCTGCAAATTTGTCTACTACTCCATACTCGGTTGTTTTTGTCAACATGTTATATGAAAGGATTTTATGATGGATTGACCCAAATTCCACTGTGCGTGCCTGATACAAGGTGGACTAAGATATTGTTGTGGCGAATTTTGGTGGTGCAGTTTATGCAGCTAAGTATCCTTCGGGTAGTCAAACAAGTGTGTATGTGTGTGTGTGTGTTGTACTTACTATGAAATGAAAATAATTAATTTTGTGAGAGGAGCGGAGTGCATCTGTGCATGGAATAAATAACTTTTTAGAAGAAAAATATACACAAGACATCTTATAAACAAAAAGTAAATGTATAATTGGTTACCTAAGTGACGTTAAATGTGAACTGTCTTTATAAATATATGTTACATATGAAAAAGTATACCGGTCTGTTTGGATGAAGTGATGGATTAGTGAGAATAGTCACTAATTTAAAATTTATAGTAGTAGTTAAATCATTTTTTATTGGTTTAGTAGAATAGTAAGTAATTTAATATTTTTTAAAAACTATTTTCTCATTCAACTATAGAATAAAAAATAGAAATAGTAGTTAATTCAAAAAAGTGTTATTCTTTACACATTCAAACATAGTGTAATGGAACTAGGAGTGTCAATGGGTCGGGTCACATTATTTTATTATTTTTTTGACCCGATCCGATTAAATTCAAGTTAAAAAATCTTGACCCATATCTGACCCGACCCGATCCATGTAAAATAATTAAATATTTATTAATATTTTTATATAATTTTAAGCAATAAAATATTAATTAATTTATAATTAATCTCAATTAATATATATTTAAGCTTTAATTAGTACTAAATCATAAAATTACTTCAAAAAACATAATTAATCGGGTCGGGTTGACCCGAACCTTGTCCGACCCGATTCAAGTAAAAAAAAAAATTAAACTCATACCCGACCCATTTATCTTCGGGTCATGTCGGATTAACCCGTCGGGTCGGGTTAATAAAATATTTAATGTTTGTAAATTATTTTTAAAAATTAAAAATAGTGACTTATAAAATTCGAAACATTCCAAATTTTTATATCCATAAGATTTCAATATGAATAATTTAAGAAAAGTGATAAATCAAAATTTGAAGATGATTTTATATATTTTTTGAATTAGGATCATGAAGAACTCTGTTCTCTCAGGAGCATGTTAGTTTTACTCTGTGTGTGTGTGTGTGTGTCTCTCTCTCTCTCTATATATATATATATATATAGAGAGAGAGAGAGTTATACCACGGTTAGTCGCGAAGTACAAATTTTTTTTGTACTTCACGTCATATCTCCCATTTTCAAATTTAACGGTCGGATCAGTGTTTTAAATTTCAAATGAGAATATGACGCGAAATACAAAAACATTTTGTATTTCGCGACTAACCGTAGCATAACTATATATATATATATATAAATATATATATATAGTAGAGATACCGTGAGCTTAACTCAAAAAACATATTAAATCATCTCGAAATTTTAATTTATCATTCTCATTAAATTCTTTATATGAAAATCTCATGAGATGCAAAAATTTAGAGCATTTTGAGCTTTTTAAGTTATGGTTTTTAATTTTTGAAAATCAGCTCTAATAATAATAATAATATATTCAATACTTGAACATCATTTTAAAAATTAAAAACGGTGACTTAAAAAACTCAAAACACTCCAAATTTTTGCATCCCACAAGATTTTTATATAAAGAATTTAATGAGAATGATAAATTAAAATTTCGAGATGATTTAATATGTTTTTTGAGTTAAACTCACTGAAAGCCTCCGTGAGCTTAAGCTCACGGTATCTCCACTCATATATATATATATATATATATATATATAGAGAGAGAGAGAGAGAGAGTTAGACTATTATGAAAACGTTTGCATTTCGAGCTCAAGTGTATACGGCTCAAATTTTATCGTAACACTTCTGAAATTCAAAATTATCGTTGTCATTAAATTTTTCATATCAAAATATTAGGGGATACAAAAAATTAGGGTATTTCGAATTTTCTAAATATTTATTTTGAATTTTTGAAAAAATCAGCAACAACAATTTAATATTTTCTTATTATTTTAGTGCTTATTTTCAAAAATCCAAAACAAATATTTAGAAAACTCGAAATACCCTAAATTTTTATATCCCTCAATATTTTGATATGAATAATTTAATGAGAATGATAATTTTGAATTTCAGATGTGTTACGATAAAATTTGAGCCGTATACACTTGAGCTCAAAATACAAACGTTTTCACAATAGTCTAACTCTCTGTATATAAGTCAGACTTCCATTAACTTGATATATATTATCTTTTATACGTTTTTTATATACAGACTTCCATTAACTTAGATATATATTATCTTTTATATTTTTTTTTTTTCAAAACTTAAATTCTCGTCACTCTGTAAAAGTTAAATTATATAATTCTTGAAAAATATTTTAAATTTTAGTACTGGACGCCTGGACCTATCTTTCATCTCTAAAATTAAGAGACTCGAGGCAGAATAGAATGCACACTTCCAATACTCTGAGCAACAAATAAGTCCCTCAATGGTGGGCCACGTAAGATCTTACAGATGATCAAAGTGAATGTAAAAAACAACAAATCTTCTCCAGTTGAATCTAAATTGGAGATATATTTATCACTGAAATAGCTGGGCCCATAGATTCCCTAGTCCCCTAGTCTGTCGGGTGGTGGGAGCTCCTCAACTCCCTCCTAATTAGCCCGTATTCAATTGTTTTTTCTTCTTAAAAGAGTTACTTTTATTTGTATTTTATTTATGTTATAATATATAAGCGTTTTTTAACTTTTAAGTTTTAACCTACTCGAAAATAAATTAATTTATGCTTTTGTGTGCAGTACTAGTGTACTTTTGTATTCTTCTCCACTTTCTCTCTCTAGGTTCTGGTGCCAGCTAACATTCGCTCTCATTCCTTTTCACAGATAGAGCTTCAGAGTGGAGAAATAAAAAGAAAAACTGACAATGAAATTATGTATTATTTAGAAAAGGAGACGTCAAGAACTATTTTCTCCATTTATTTCTCTCTTTTTTAAAAAATAAAAAAGTCCAAATTATTAAATCCCGACAAATGGTGATATCTTTTTATAACCAGAGCTAGGGAGCGTAGAGAGAGAGAGAGAGAGGGGGGAAGGGAGAGAGATGGGGAAAGAGAAGCGAAAAAGGGCGAGAATGGCAGAGATGAGAGCTACGAAATTGCTTCTCTTCGGTTGCATTTTGTTGTTCTTGAATCCCTTCTCTTGCAATGCCAGTACGGACCAGTCTGATGGTGAGTAATTTCTAATTTGCTATCTTTTTGTCGGATAACTTCTAAACTTAATTTTTGAGGAGAAAATAGATGAGCGGATAGGAATGGGGGTACTAACCTGAGCAAGCAGTTGCATGAAATCACTAGTCCATTAAGTATTTTTTTTTTCATTTTTTGTCCGCAATTTTTTTCCTTTTTTGGATTAAGTCAGTGTATTTTTTTTGTTTAACTATAGTCAGCACTTTCTGCTCACAGTGTTTTTGATTTGATTGAACAAGATGTGTTCAAATTTTCTTTTATTGGCCTTTTATGGTTCTTAGCTGTTTCAATATTTTGCTTATTTTATATTGTGGCTAAAAAGCTGTCATTGCAATATCAGAGAAGCTAGACAAATTAGGTTTTTGACAATGGGTTCTCAGTCTTCTAAAAGTAGTAATAAAAATCGAGTTCACTGTTTGTGTGTTCCATAATATATCTTTTTTTTTTACCAAATCAAATCTTACTTCAACAATAAAAGAGAAAAATTAGAGGAATCCGAGTCAATTGGTATTGCTTTCTTTTTGCAAAGTTCGTACTTTATATTAAATTTTTTTCGCAAGCCCACTTCCCTTTAAGCAATTTTGAAGCTATTGATCATTCTGAATCGGTACTAATATGCTTCTTTCCACAAAACTTTATTTTTGCCAAATGCAGTATCAGCACTCAATGTATTATTCCAAAGCTTCAATTCACCATCACAATTACAAGGCTGGACAGCAAATGGTGGTGACCCATGTGGCCAATCATGGCATGGCGTCTCCTGTTCAGGCTCAAAAGCCACTTCCATGTTAGTTTTTATTATTTATTCTCCTCATTCGTTGATAAACCAACCTTTGGTCCAGTGGCAAAAGCAATGCTCTCTATGCATGAGGTTGCAGGTTCGAAAAAATTCTTCGCATCCGCTCCTTTACTAGGTTTTGGTTACATTAAGAAAAACCTCATACCAAACAGAATTTTGTTAATAACACCAAAACTGCATAATTTTGCAGATTTTTATATTAGGCGATGTTTTCTGTACTTTTTATAATCCAAATGTAGTCCATCTCTACATTTTTTTTGCATCTGAAATCTGTTAATTAAATCATACACCTTTTATCGAGATAAACTCGTTTCTCGGTACAAATTGTGGTCATGTGACATTTTTATCATAGTAGTTTGTGTTTTTTGTATAAATATCATCAGAAAATTGAATGGACTGGGGCTCACTGGAACTCTGGGCTATAATTTGGATAAATTGACTTCGCTGACTGAGCTGTGAGTTCTACAAAACACTTCTATTTGTTTCTTTTATGCCAGATGCACTTGATTTTTTGTATTACTTATAACTATATAAGATTTGTCTAATAAACAAAAAAATTCTTGATCCAGCGATTTGAGCAACAATAATATTGGAAGTCAGATACCTTACAACTTGCCTCCTAATCTGCAAACGCTGTAAGCAATACAAATATATTTTTTTCTTTTCTGTTTTCTTGTTATTTCATTGGCACTAAACATAATTTCTCTTTTTTTCAGAAATCTAGGTCAGAACCAGTTCAGTGGTCAGATACCTTACTCGGTATCTCTCATGGCCTCGCTTAAGACCCTGTAAGTTATTTGAGGGGGACGAGCTATTTTGGTTATTTGTTTTCACAGCATATCTTATGCAATGTACTAAATATAAGCATCTTATCATGAATGTAGAAATATTGCACATAATGGGCTGCAAGGAAATCTCAGTGATTTTTTCTCCCAGCTCTCCAGCTTAACTACATTGTTAGTGTTCTCTAATATTGTTTTTTTCTTACAAAAACATTCCATCCTTTTCTAATAGAGCTACAATGTATCTTAAATTTAACCGTCTGTTTTTTTCCAGGGACCTCTCATTAAATGCTTTTACTGGTGAACTTCCTGAAAGCTTCAGTGCACTGTCTAACTTGAAATCACTGTAAGGAAGTGGAAGTTTTGATATCATCATATATCATAAAACATACCTAGTGGACTCTTACAGTAGATTTTTGTTCTACTTCTAATATGCAATTTTCTTTCAGATACTTGCAGAATAATCAATTTACTGGCTCCATTAATGTGCTTGCTTTGCTTCCGCTCCAAACTTTGTAAGAACATTTTTGATACTACATTAATTACTTCTATGAGGGAGAAATGGTTATTTATATTTAATTGAATTTCTCATGGTTATAGGAATGTTGCAAACAACCGCTTCACTGGCTGGATCCCTAATCAGCTGAAAAAAATAAACAGTATCTCGTAAGTCCAACTTTTCCCTTTTAAGTTGGACACTTGTTTGTTGATTTGGAAATAGGTTCTGGATCTTAGGCTGTTGCACAGCATTATATGATAAAGGTTAGTTAAACCATGTTTTTTACAATTGCAAAAGGCACAACAGAGGTTTGCAAAATCCCAGCAATAAAAACAATGCTCCTGAGTCCTGACATTTCATTATAGACTCATAACAAAGTGATATTTTCAACCAAATTAAGGATAGCCAGAACTAGCACTGAATACTTCTTTAAATATGTTGTCTTTATTCCTATATCTGTCTCCAATTTAGTGTTTAAATATGAATTTCTCAGAACTGATGGCAACTCGTGGAACACGGGGCCTGCACCCCCTCCCCCACCATACACAGCAGCACCACCACCGACCCGCAGGAGCAGTCCAGGTCAGCGGTCGAATGGGAACAAGTCCGACAACAGTGGGAGCAGTTCTGGAATAGGTGGTGGGGGCATAGCTGGAATTATTATAGCTATTCTAGTGATTGGAGTAATTGTGGCATTTTTTGTCGTTAAGAAAAAAAAATCAAGGGCATCTCGTGAGGAACATTTCGAACAACACCAACCTTTCAAATTTGGATCGAATGATGTCAAAGGTATGGAGAGACTAGCTATATACATTACTAGCAAAGAACTCAATTTCCTTCTCTGTATGTATCTAAACACAAAATAATCTTTTATTGGCTGTTTCAATTTTACAGATGCCAAGCCTCCACCTCCTCCACCTATGTCATTTCAATCATCACCTCCACACAGAATCGAGGTGACTGAGCTAGTCCCACCCATTAGTCTTAAACCACCACCTAAGATTGAGAAAGTCAAAGCTGTCGAAAAGGATGGATTTTCAAATAAACCCTTTACAAAAAAATCAAGCATATCTTCTGTGAAGGCTACAGTCTATTCTGTTGCTGATCTTCAAATTGCTACAGATAGTTTCAGTGTAGAAAATCTCATTGGAGAAGGCACGTTTGGGCGTGTTTATAGGGCCCAGTTCAGTGATGGAAAGGTACTAGATTTTAAGATTCACTTACAATCAAGGCTTCATTTGGTAGTACCAGTCAATATCTTACCTAACCAAGTTTAACAGTTAAGACTGAATTTAATTCATATTGTTTAGTTTTCCTCAGTTGACATTTGATTTTACAGTGGTTTCTTGGTACATCCACATAATTTTTTGAAGTAGGCCTAGCCCACTTCAAATTTCCATTAACCTTGCTTTGGATATATTGTTGAAATGGGAACATATTGATGTCGATAAAATGATAAAGAAATGGTTAATTTAACCGCAATTGAATACTTACTAGTTGCAATTCAACCCTATCAACAGTTATTCACAAGTACAGTTCAATCAACTTGAATTTGGCCTCGTTTTCTTTGGAGTTGTGTGAGCAAGTACAGTAAGCCAGGAAGAAAACTAGGGCAAATTATTAAGACTTTATGGTCATATTGACGATGCATCAATTTCACTGTACACATCATGTGAAATTCCTGGTGTAGGTTTTGGCAGTGAAGAAATTAAGCTCAGCCATCTTGCCTCATACCGCATCTGATGAGTTTGCTGAGCTAGTAACACGGATATCAAAACTGCACCACCCAAATCTGACAGAGCTGGTGGGCTACTGCATGGAGCATGGGCAACACTTGTTGGTGTATGAGTTCCACCAAAATGGGTCTTTGCATGACTTGCTTCACGTCTCTGATGAGTACACCAAGCCACTCTCTTGGAACTCTCGAGTCAAAATTGCACTTGGCTCTGCACGTGGATTAGAGTACGGAACTCCTTTTTGTTTCTTCTTTTACTTTTATTCTGCTTGACTGCTTCTGTTTGTGTTCATTTAGCAAAGTGCTAGGCTTTTCTAAATAAAACTAAATTTACGAGTAAGAGCCAACATGCTGGTTTCAGATAATCCGATTACGGAACCAGCCTTTGGTCTAGTGGTAAAAAGCAATGCCCTCCATGTGGGAGATTGCAGGTTCAAAAATCTAGATGTGTGTGTGTGTGTGGGGGGGGTCCTTTATGGACATTTACAAAAACAACAGTGAATGCAAGAAAAAAATAATATTAAGCCTAATTTGTTTTTTGTGTTGCTAAACTAGATCGAAGAAACTGTGTGATTAAGACCTCGTACCTTTTTGCGTGCTTTATACAACTGGCTGGTTGTTATTGGGTAGTAGAGGCAGTCTTCATCTGAGATATATTTTGTATTATGTACAAACAAATATCATAAACAAGTGAACCTTTTCTATATTGTTTTCCCTTTTGGATTTATATGATTGATGTCATGCAAAAACCATACAACAGGTACTTGCATGAGGTTTGCTCTCCTTCTGTTGTGCACAAGAATTTCAAGTCTTCAAATATATTATTGGATGCTGAATATAATCCCCACGTGTCTGATGCTGGCCTTGCTGACCTCATTTCTGATGATCAATTCCAAGTAATTTTCAGACATTGATAACTGATTGGAAACTAACATTTTTATCTGTTACTCATTAAATTTTATTTAATTTTATTTGGCGATGTTAAAACAATTAGGCATCAGATCATGGCACGGGATATAATGCACCAGAAGTTTCTATGTCAGGACAGTATAACTTGAAGAGTGATGTTTATAGTTTTGGTGTTGTCATGTTGGAGCTCTTGACTGGCCGCAAGCCTTTTGATAGGTAATATGTTTTAGCATATTTATTGTTTTTATTCATTTGTATTTGATAGTGGAAAATTTTTTGAGTGTGCGCAGAAACCCAAACTTGGGACTGGACTGCTATTTCAAAAGAGGAACTGTCTGACATTTTTTATTCTTTTGAAATATCTCGTACAACCCTTAAAATAGTCAAAAGCAATATATCTGTAGTCTCCAGGTAGTTTAAAAGATGGCCTGAATTACTCATATTAGAGATGAGGAAAGGTCTCTCGTTTAGGACATTGCTGTTTTTGTTTGGTGTGCATGATAATTTATTAGCTATCTGCTGATTTGTTTACATATATATAGACAATTGGGTTATGGTGCTATGCATAACACGTAATATTTATGATATTTTCTTAACTGATATGTTACAATATACTTGCATTAAAAAAAATCCACTTAAAATGTAAAATTTTGGATCTATTCAGCACTAAACCAAGGTCTGAGCAGTCATTGGTCAGATGGGCGGCCCCACAATTGCATGACATAGATGCACTAGATCGTATGGTCGACCCTGTTCTTAAGGGCTTGTACCCTGCTAAATCTCTCTCTCGTTTTGCTGATGTAATCGCATTATGTGTCCAGGTAATTGGCTTCATTTTTATTGTTATTCATTTTAAGTTTTTAACTACCAAATAAAAGCAAAGATACTGGGAACAACTTGAACCTGCTAAGAAATGCATTATAATGTTGTTCCTAGCTGAATATAGTATTTATTTCCCCCAAGATTAAACACGGCCTATGAGTAATTGATGTATAATGCTAATCTTGATTGATAATTGTCTGCGACAGCCGGAGCCAGAATTTAGGCCACCCATGTCAGAGGTGGTACAAGCATTGGTTCGATTGGTCCAAAGAGCCAACATGACTAAGCGTATGCTTGATGGAGAGACACAAGGAAGTTCTCGCCGGTTGGAGGACCCTGACATGCAGGAGTTCGTATAATTTGCAAAAAGGAAAAGTGACCTGGTTTGTGAAGAAGTCCGTGAATTATCATGAAATTGTTGAAAGCCCCTTTGTCGTTATTTGCAAAAGGTTTCGATTGTCAAAAAATGGAAAAAAATAGAAAAAGAAATCTCAGTCTTCAACACTCCTTGTTAGCAAATAATGACACTGAAGGCACAGTCCAATTTCCTGATGGTGTACGAATTTTGCGGTTCCTGTATTTAAGCCGGGGGCGTTGTTGTATTTCTGGTAATCTGGTATATATATACATCTGATAGTTTATTGTTAGGTTCATGTTTTTTGTCATATGAGAGCAAAACATAGGAGAGTTTTCCGTTTTACTTTAATATACTCAATAATTGACGGGTAATCCTCATGATGTTTGGTTCATTTTATTCTTTTGATTAAATATTTGTCATACTAGTGTCGGTTGGAGCTTGGAACAGTTAATTATTTATATTTTATATTTTATATTTAACAAGGGTGCCTAGGTCTCACGCCTTTTGACCACCCGACTTTCTTGAACAGGTCTTGCACATGAAGTGCATTTGTTGAGTTCAAATTCAATAGTATTATTATAGTAAATGTACCTATTTAAATGCCAAATACTCGTATAATGGAATATAATAACGATTTACTTTTGAGGCGGAATGCAAGAAATGCATCACCCATAAGTTCAATTTTTTTTTAAAATTTAGACATTAATTATTAAGCCTTTTTTTAAGTGAAAAGAACAATATCGATCTGCAAATCATCTTTATATTATCAAATTAAATGAGGAAATGTAATTAATTAAACGAAAGCATTCGGATGTGACACGGCATCACTATGATGATTTAGATAATTATAATAATCAAAATTATATAATATTGTTCCACTAGCAGCTCTCATCATCTTCTGTTTGGAAGTGGGAAATTCAAAACCCTTTAAACTAAAAAAATAATTTAAAATTTTTTTGAGCCGTTGATTTTACATTGAAATTCATACTTTTAATAAATTCTAAAATTCAAAATTCATACTTTAAATGATTATTATAAATCTCAATATAAAATCAACAATTTAAAAAAACTTTAAATTATTTTTTAGTTCAAAGGACTTTGAATCTCCTCCACTTCTTTATAGAGCCTTCAAAAGGACCATCCGAACACACCAACCCCAATTTTCAACATTCTTATTCCTCCCAAATTTTAAATTGGCTTAACCAAAATAAAACCCTACGGATATTCGCTACAGTCTAGCCTAGTAGCATCTACCAATTATTGTCCATCAAACTGTCTGAAATTGGTGAATTGCACCAAAAGGTAAATCTCTCCGTTCTCTATGCATCCACACCATATATATATAAAGAAAGTGAGAATCTAAAATGCAATGCGTCCCATGAATGTGTTTGTACATCATATTAAAATTTTAAATTTTAAGTTAAAAAATAATTGATTCAAATTATTTAATTTATTTTTCACATTAAATTCTTATAGAAAATCAAATTTTATATTTTTTAAAAATTTTGTGTTATTTTTTTGGGCCAAGAAAAAGTTGTTTGATTTAAAATTTTGAATTGTCCAATAATGATAATTTTCTTCCTATCAAAAAAAATAGCAAAATATTTTAAAAAATATAAAAATTGATTTTCTACAAGAATTTGATATGGAAAATAAATTGAATGGATCGGATCAGTCATTTTTAACTTAAAATTTAAATTTTTAACGTGATATACGAACATATCCATACAATGCGTTGTATTTTAAACTTCCTATATAAATGAAAATCTCACAAACACCCCAAAAACCAAAACCAACAGAATATGTTTCTTCATATCACAATTATTTGTACGCTGCTGTTAGAGAACAAGTTAAACCATTAACATGATATGCTCCAATTTTAAATAAATAGCAAGAAATCAACTGTTTGCAACGGTACTGATACGCAATGGTATTTTAAGTCAATCCGAAAAAAACATAGATATCGACTATAATTGACATGAGAGGTAAACAAAATTATGATTTAGATAGAAATGTCTGAAATATGATGATCCACGTATTAGAATTATGATTAGGAGCTAAATTTTAGGGTTTAGAATTTTAAATTTTAAAATTTAAGATTTAGGAGTATGATTTATAACATAGATTTATTATGACTATTGTTATTATGATTATTATTATTAGCACACTATTAATATTATGGATGTCTTTATTATTATTAATACTATTATATTACTATTACTATTACTTATATTATTATTATTGTTATTACTACTAGTACTAATTGTATATTATGATCATATTATCATATCATCATTATCATTATTAACATTATCACTATTATTATTATTATTATTATTATTATTATTATTATTATTATTATTATTATTATTATTTTATATTTGAGATCTATGATATCTATGATTTTTGAATTGAGTTTTATTTATGATATCTATGATTTTTGAATTGAGTTTTATTTTTAGTTTATTTTAATTTATTTGATATTAGAAACTTTTGTTATTGTATCAAGAAAACAACCACTAATAATTATATCCTCTGACTGTGCACGAGATTTGCTTTGATGTCACGTGCACTATTGCTTTGTGCGGTCGTTAACTGAAAAGGAACTTTGGTGCGAACTTTGCACTTGTCAGGGACAGGCACCATAGAAATTACTAAGGAACAAAATTCCAGCAGAAATGAGAAGCCTCTTTTTTTCTCAAGTGAAAATTTTGAACTTTAGTTGTTGCACAAATGTCAATGGAAAAGGTAAAGGATAAATAAAATTTAAGTTCACTGCCAACTATTAGCTACCCAATACAAACAAAACTTTACCAAAATTGTATACTGCGGAGCTCTATCTGCAAAATGTCTCAATTTGATTTCGTTGTTTTGCTAACAAAATTTAGACAGTAGAAGGATAATAACAATAAAGGCTTGCACAACATTATAGCAGGTCTCGGTTATGCTTCTTCTTAGACATATACCCCAGTTTGCTGCCAGCAAAATTAACCAATTTAACTTCTATCAACTTATTTTGAAAAAAGAGGAAAGAAACTCTATATATCAGTTTACTTCAAACAGTACGAGCAGTTTTAATTGTGTCAAAGTCTAGGTTCTTCAGTCTCACCACAGATTCCACGTGTCCTCTTAGTGTATGCACCTCTCCCAATCTGAAATTTAGTTAGAGATATTTCAATGAGAGAGCCATAGATAAAAAAATGTGGACTGATTGAAAAACTGAAATACATGGGTATTAGTTCAACCTGGCTATCTCAGCACGTCTCTTGGCTTGTTCAGCGATCAATGAAGATCTTGACCGTATTGGATTCAAGTCAGAAGAGGAACCATGTAGGTGCATTTGAGAGAGAACCCATTGTGCTTCCCTGTCTTCTTTCCCATAGTCTTTCTTTGTTGTAAATGCAGTCTGTCCAGTTTGAAAATTTTCAGTAGAAAAATCTTCACTTCGTAAATTTCACACAAAGAATTTCGTAATGTTTACATTTACAGAGTTCTAGAAGAAACAGTTGTATAATTCATAATACAATTTAGATGTATGTTTTGGAACCAAGACACCAGTTGGAAGTATCACCAATGCAGATGATTCTATTTCAAACCAACCTTTCCCTCAGACATTTCTCTCTCACAAAATCAGTCTTAGCCATGTAAATATAAAATATGTTAACTCATCCTTTCAGAGGATTGCTTGACATTAGCCATGTAAATCTTCAAGGACAAGAATTAAATAAGGAAGTAACACAAGTTTTAAGAGATGAACCTTTCTATCAAACAGTAGATTCCATGGTTCCCCGCTGAGAGCATACCGAACTGTGAATTTGATAATATCGAGTGGTATATAAAATATTAAACTATATAGCCATATAATGCCAGCCCAACCCCAGCCTATACCACGTATAGATGCAAAGTTGATGTGTGCATATACTGAAATAAGCGTTGCCACCTGCACCAGAAAGGAAAAAAAGCCAACACACACTTTTATACATATGTAATTGTGATCGGAAATTTCATATCTCAGTTGGGTATTTCAGCAATAAAAAAGCAAGAGACATTAACAAGAGTAAACTACTGAGATGCACTGGACTATGCTGGTAAAGCAATACTGTTACTTTGTTTTGCGGGCAAGAAAAGGAAATAATATACCAATGGGATCTGAAATTTTTGTTGTTTTACTGCTTCCGTCATAAGTTTTAGAAATTCTGTTTGCAAGTCTCAAACATTATCAATTTTGTTATTTTGGTTCCTATCATCAACCAGTCAACAACAACAACAACAAAGCCTTTAATCCCAAATAAATTGGGATAGGCTAGAAATGAAACCCAATCTGATAGCATAAGATCAGAGGTCTCAAATATCAATGTTAATAATGATAATGATGGAAAAAAAATACTACTAATAATAATAATCCAGTCGGTCATGGAAAATAACAAAGTGTTGATAAGAGCAGAAGAAGAAAAAAAAGAATGCTCTATGCTGCATTATAAAAAAAATTACATTTGTCCTGCTTTTACATTAAATAGAATGCCTGGACCAAAATGGCACATGCAGAATGTTTGAAGTCTAAAATATTAGATTGCTCATATTTCTCTTCTTCTTCTTTTTTTTTGTATCAAGTAATTTGGCAAACTTTAACAAACCACATTTTATGATGAGAAGGGATCCAATTATCATTTTTTTTTTGATACCCATGGCGTCTATTTGTTTATTTATGTATAAATTTAAAAATGTGAACCGTTAGATGTATTCTATATCATCTCAATTGTATGTATATGAAAAATCAAAATTTTTTAACTTTATTTGAATAGCCATCAAGTAACGTGACTAAATTGTAAAATTTGGTCCGTTGATTTTATTAACGCTTGATGTCTATATAAATAATATCGAAATGATATAAATTTGTGTATACATATATAAGATGATATTTATAAAATATTCCTTCAATCGGTTTTGTTATTTAAGAATTTAAATAATAGTTATTTGATATTTAATTTTAATGGCACCGATGTGACACCAAAATGGTGATAATTGGATCCCTTCTCTTTTATGATATATTGATATTGAATGAGTTTCTAGAAGATAAGAGTGGGAAAAAAATTACCAATTGGGCAACAACAAATGCACACATTAAAAGAGTACCAGGCCTCTCTGTAAAAGACCAGCTTTGACTCCTTGTCACAAAAATAAGAGCTTGGCTTATGATGCTGACTTGGAGATATATAGCTGATGAGACCTTTTCTTCATCATTGCTCAAAGATTTTAGTCTGAAATGACTCTGCAGTGGAGGCATAAACAAAAAATGATGCAATTAAATGTTACGTTCATTGAAAGAAGCACATTCTCGCCTTGCAGGGCCGAGAAACAAATTTCTCATTGTGCCCCTATGAAATGTTGCATACTGAAAAAAGAACGAAGAAAAATTCTAAAAGACTTCAAGTGTTAGTTATTAGAACCTCAAAGAAGGTAGTTTTTGTAACGGCCCAGTAAAACAAGACAGTGACTAATGCTAGATATGTGCCTATGACAACGCCAGTAGCAAAAATTTCATTCAATTTCCAGCTGTCTGGCTGTTGTGATGGTTTTACCCGATCTTGTGATATAGTCATGATTGTCCCTGATAATAAAATGTTAAGAAACATTAACATTATCGAATTTCAAGTTTTAGTTTGGTCTCAACATGTTGCTTCGAAAAGAAAGTGTACCATCATTGAGTATTGCAATAATTAGAACCATAAATGGTGGGAAGTCATACTCCCAAATTAAAGCAAGAAGCACGAAACCAAGCTGCAAGGAAAGACAAATCTCATTACATTAATTTTTCATCTTAATCTTAATCCATTTTACTAGTACTCTGCAGGAGCACACTTACCACTATCCTGATTGTAATCGACACAGCATAGATCTGCAATGATATATACATCAGGTGAATATACAATTCTGTAACACAGTGCTACAAATTATACTTCTCTTTTGTGTTCCAAAATGCACATCCATCCAAGCTTTAGAGCTTTTAGAAAGATAAACAGTCCAAGCTGCTGACTGTCTTGATCAAGTTTATTTTGACATTTTTCTCAACAAAAAAGGTCTAGTTCAGCACCTCCTATGTTCAACCCAGTGCACTAGTAGTTTATCTGAATTTAAATTAGTTTAGATGACTATTTTGTTATTAGTTTCTTAATTTAGAGTTTTAGACTAATTGCAGCCCAAATGTTGTTAAAATATCAATAAATTACCAAATAACACAAAAAAACACAAACATAATGCTCACACAGAAATTCTTAAGCTATTTTCAGTTCAGTAATGTTCCAAATTAAAGACATTGTATGAACTTGAAATGAAAGAGAGAATAATACTTAACCGTATAATTCTTCATCCTCTGAAAAATGGCACGGCTAGTTAAGACGGCACTAATAATCACACTCAAGCCAGGCTCAGTAAGAACTATATCAGCAGCACTTCGTGCTGCATCTGTTGCATCGGACACAGCAATTCCTATATCAGCTTTCTTTAATGCAGGTGCATCATTGACTCCGTCTCCTGTCATGCCACATACATGTTTTCTTTCTTGCAGAATCTTTACGATCTCATACTTGTGCTCTGGTGATTAATATATTTGATTAAGCCTTAATAAAGGAAAAATAAATAGAACAATGACATGATTGTTGGACTAGCTTGTAATGTATACAGTACCATAGTAAAGCTGAGGTACAAAATTGAAATTCTGTAGGGGAGTTGCCAAGGGCAAAAGTAGAACATACAAAAATTTCCATCCAAAGCCAATATGGTAAAAAATCTTTGCAACTTTATTTGCAGAGAAAAACCATACAGAAAAAAAATCCCCAAAATATCTTGTCCTCACTTGGGAAAAACTGACAATTTTGTCCTTATAGGTGTGAACTTCAATAGGATTTCCAGCTATTAGTTGAAATTAATACTTGACTATTACAAATGTAAAGTCTGGATATACTAAGTTTTACTACCTGGAAAAACACCAGCAAAGCCGTCAGCCTTTTCAATGAGCTCATCAACAGGGAGAGCCTCGTTTTCATCCTTATCATGGCCTAGAAGAGAGGAGGAAGGGTACATGTTTGTTCCCATACCCAAGCGCCTCCCTGTCTCTTTTGCTATAGCTAGCTGATCCCCTGTAGTATTTAACAAATTACAACACTTGCCCATTCGCTTTTCTTCGAACATATTAACAAATTGTGCCTGAGTTATCCCACTTGGAAATTTTAATTCTAACAGTAAATGTTAGCCATTTGTTGTTTAATGATGTGTTTTCTTAGATTAATTTAGATTGCTATCTTATTGGCTATAAATCATATTTTACTATTTTTATTCAATTTATAAATTTTGTTTAGTTTAGACCTTGAGCTGTTTATGATTGGGTTTCCTCTAGACTCTAATAAGAACATTTCTAACCAAAATATACCTAAAAAATATATATTCTAATGTGAACTGTGATTCTATATTTCTATTAGTTATATTGTAAGTTTTAGATAAAAATTGCATCTAAAAATGATTTAATGTAAATATACCAGTGATCATCTTCACGCATACACCAAGATTTAGGGCTCTTCTTATGGTCACAGCACTGTCATGCCTTGGAGGGTCAAACAATGGCAACAAGCCACAGAAAATCCAGGGACCACCTGGGCTTCCTTTATTTTTCTCTGGAACAACCTAATAGTGAAACACATTAATAGAAGAATTACCTCCAACAAATATAAATTACTACACAGCAATAGTGTATGCTTTGTACCTGATAAGCAACTGCAAGAGAGCGCAACCCTCTTTCAGCAAAATTGTCAATTACTGCATGTACTCTATCCGCAATTTCATGCTTATTATAGCATAAATTCAGAATCTGATGCAAAGAGGAAAAATAAAATTTTAATATCTTTGGAGTTGTACGATTCTTTTGGCCGGCGAACTCTAAAATTCTTTTGTTTAGGAATTATCTTACTTGCTCTGGAGCACCTTTGCTAGCCCGAAACCAATTGCCTTCAGAATCAATGTATGTGATAGCAGTGCGCTTGTCAACAGGATTAAATGGCAAAAAATGGACTTCTTTTATGTTAGCACGTGCCTGTATTAAACAAAACAAAAACCAAAAGAATTTGAAACACAAAGAAGTCTTAGATTCAGAAGAAAAGCAGAATACGTGTAGTCATCATCCAAGGGCAGATCTTAATGGAGACCGGAGGGGGCTGCGGCCTCCCCAAAATTTTTGAAAATTAGTATATTTGTCAAAGAATTATGATATTTTTTAATTTTAGCCCTCTAAAATTTGAGATGCAGTGTATAGAGGTGGCAGAACCCAACCCGACCCGAGAAACCCGCCCGACCCGCCCGGACTTGAACCCGATCCGATCCATTTTTTTAAGAAAGTCAAACTGACCCGACCCGACCCAAACTCGACCCGACCCGACCCGACCCGAGATCAAATGACCTTTAATCCAATCGAAATCTATCAACGATCTGAAAAAACACAACATATAAATTGACCCGACCCGAGTCCGACCCGACCTTGACCCGACCCGGCCCAACCCGATTTCGTCTAAAAAGTCAAACTGACCCGACCCATCCAACCCGAACCCGAACCCGACCCGACCCGCCCGATTGCCACCTCTAAGTGTGTATAAGGTATATACAAAAAATACTTAGCCCCCCCCCTGATTTTGAGATCAAGCTCCGCTACTGTCATCATCTAACCTCTTTTGGGTCAGCAAGCATGTTGATAATGGCCATGTCAATGGCATCTTGGTTTTCTAATCTGGCGGCTCTAGCTGCCAGCAGAATAACAGTATCTTTGTCCATTTCTCTATTGAAAACCTATTGCAATATATATATTAAAGTTGTCAGAAAGTAATCAAGGAGGCAATTCAAATTAGCAAAAAGAATTCTCATTTCACTGTTCCATACCTCTATTAAATTTTTATCAACTGTGAGGCGATTTAATGTGAGAGTCCCCGTTTTATCACTGCAAAGCACATCCATGCCAGCTAATTCTTCTATAGCTGTCATTCTCTTTGTTATGGCCCCCTACGTAGCAAACATTCAGACCAAAATTTTCAGACTATATCTTGGCATTCATCATCTTACAATTTTCTAATTTCAACTGTTCGGTTCCTATAAACTATGAAAACTCTCAGTTAAATGTTTAATCAAACACCTTATGTGCTTTAAATAAAACCCTGATTTCAATTAAAATGGTCCACATCGGGTAAAAATGACCCTTTTGTAAGAGTGGGTTACTCTTACTGAGCAAAGCTATGCCTGAGAGATGTGCATTTGTCATTCCAAGACATACGTCCAGAATTCATCCATCTCGCTCTCTTTTTCTCTTCTTCCTGTTCATTTCACTCTCCCTCTTCCTCCCTCCTCTCTCTCTCACACACACAAGCGCGCGCGCGCACAGAGTGTGCATTGCACTGTGGACTAGGTTTCCAGTCATTTACGGCCCCGCTTTTGGGTCAGTGGCGACTCAGTGCACAATTGCACACGAGTACGCGAGTAACGCGACTGGCGCAGTCAATGCAGCAAAAGGGGTTGATCTCTCTCCGAGTGGAACCCCAAATAGTAACACACTTTGGGCTGGGTCTATATTGGGCCGAACTGAATCGTCAAAACCCAACACATACGCAATAAAAGCATAATTCGTACTTTAACGCCATTAATTTTGCTTACGCAGTTACTTTCATAGTTATGAGTTCACTAGACTATAGTACTGTAAATTTTTTACAGTTATTCGGATTTAAATAGTAAATGACTTTCTGAATCTAAACAACACTGTCCGTAGTATTTCTCTGACTGTAGTACTGATAATGTGAGAGGGGTTGCTCACTATATTTACACTACTATATATATATAGAGTACTAGAGAAGATATATATCATAGTTCCGTATAAATAAGTCAGGCGAACTTCTGATAAACAATAAAAGGCTTCTTACCCTGTTTAATTTTGAGAACATCTATGATATATGACATACTTGACACGACAAGATTTATCTGTTCCCATTTAATTTTGAGAAAGAGTGCTCTATACCTGTTGAGACAAGCGGTGAGAGCCGATTGCAAGAGTAACCGATAATACGGTAGGCATTGCAATTGGGATCCCTCCAATTAAAAGCACCAGCAAATTGTTGATTCCAGCTCTGTACGATCGATGCTGAATTGGGAACATGACAATTATTTCCAGGATCATTCCGACTGCTATGGAGCATATGCAAAAATTTCCAATTGAGGTAAGCACCTACAAGTTACATCAACACAAAAAAATTTATCCAAAAACAGCAGAAATTTTGACTTTCAGTATGAGAGAAAGAGAGATACTTTCATGTATATCCTTGCAAAACTTCAAAATTTCATGTTTAACTCTGCCAAACAGGATATATAGTTATAACCCCTGGTATAGTGGTATACTTTTTTGCATTTCTGCAGGGACATTGAAGCTAAAATTGTTTCCATGATCATTAGTTGGCATGATAATTTGTATTGTACAACTGATCCAATTATTTGAATCACCTTTTGAAAATGCCCAACAACTTCGGTGCTGTCGACTAAATAAGCTGCCTTCCCCAAAAAAGAATGTATACCGGTTGCAATGACCACAGCTTCTATCTCGCCATGCTTACATGTCGAACCAGAGAAAACAACATCCCCAGGTTTTTTTGTAACTGGAAGAGACTCACCTGTAAGAGCTGACTGCATACCACAGAAACAGAATAAAAAAAGTACCATGGATTATGATATTTGAGAATTTTTGAAAGGAGAACAAAAATATTACACACAAAAAAGAGAGTGAGGTTGTAACAATTACCATAATTTTTAAACTGATAGTGCATTGTACATATGAAATTGAAAGCTTTAGATATAAGATCATAATCATTATGGTTGCAATTGGAAAACTTTACCTGATCAACTTTCAGTGGATCTCCTTCAAGTAGACGAGCATCTGCAGGAATGATATCTCCAAGCTTAATACTAATTATATCTCCCGGAACTAGAACCGCTGCATCTTGCTCTTGCCATTTTCCATCTCTTAAAACCTTTTAATTTGAAATAATATGAATAAATAAATGTGTTCACATTAGTATTTGAGGGAGCTTTTGGCATGGAAAAATAATTACTCTTGTTTTGGGAGCAAGGCGGGCCATAAGTGCAGAGGCAGCATTTCCTGCATTATTTTCTTCTATGAAGCTGATGGTTGAATTTATGATTAGAAGGCAGATGATCCCAACAAAGTCTTGCCAGTCTGTTTCTTGGCCCTGAAAAATATAATTAAAATAATAAATGATTAATTTGAGAAAAACTTCAAACGCTCAACGAGAGTTTATTTTGCTTTGATTAGCTAACTTACTCCGCCATTGGCTAAAACGAGTGCCATGATAGCTGCAGCTTCCATGACCCATGATAAAGGGTTCCACATAAAACTGAGAAACTTTAGAAATTTATTTTCCTGTACATCAAACAAAAACAATGTTGAGCTTTAAGTTAAGAAACATCAGTAGCAATGATGAAGTTAAATGTTAGTAAAAGAAGTGAATTTACTCGCTTCTCCTCTAATTTGTTCAGGCCGAAAAGTTGCACCCGAGCAGCTGCATCTGTCGATGAGAGCCCTCTTGGTGATGTTTTGAGTAGCTCAAAGACTTCTTCCAAAGGAATGTTTTCCTTTTTTTAATCAACATAATGAACAGATTAGTTGCACAGTTTTCAAAAAGCAAATACATTATTTGAGCAATGACAAACATGTATGTTTAAACATTACCAAATCAATAGCATCTCTGCTGAAACTCTCAGGACCGAGCAAAGGTTCCTCTAACTCATCCATGATCCCTTCTAATCACAATCCTTACGTAAATGCTGTCAACGGAACATGAGGAACAACAATTAAATCAATTACAATTAACATATTACATATGCATTGATAACTAAACACGATAAACCAAAATCAGAAATAAATTCAGAAGACCTTTTGTTCTTATTTTTTTTAGTTTCTTTTGACAAGGCAAGGAGCTTTAAAAAAATGATGGTACATGCTTGCGGATAATCCCTCTTAATGAAAGAAAAACAAAATCATTATCTTGATGCAAGCTTCAAACAGTGACTGGCAGTAACTAACTGACACTGTAAACATTATTTAGCAACGACTTACCCAAAAGAAATGGAGAGACCAAAAAAGGAGAAAATAATTATCACAAGGGAAGAGAGGGAAAGAGACCAAGTACTGTGATTTAAACATGAGGAACGAATAGCTTATTTGTTGGCCATGAAATTGACCGTTGACGGTTGGGTACACAGCAGTTCTGTTCAGTAGCTGGTGCCATTTGTTTGGTCTCTAGTTTCTAGTTTCAGCTGGGTCTCTTCTTTTCTTTGTAGAACCTCTCCATCAAGTCTCAACGGTTATTCAAGCTTTCTCGGTCAAACCTAACCGTCGGCCTTTTTTTTTTTCTTTCTTTGTTAAGATCAGAACCTCAATGAATAATCAAGTGGCCCACGTGAGAGCTTAAATCCGGCCCATAATTTGTGGGATCGATTTTCCAAGCCTAATCCAGCAGACAATGCTGTTAGATCGGGTTGGAATTCACATCGGCTGTCATAATTGATTGTCTCTATGTAGTGAGATTCATCAACATAAAAATTAAAAAACGCTCATTATGAACTAAATCTGAGCCATTTAAATTATATTAGATCGTCTAAAATATATGAAAGCGATTTAGTTGGATTTTGGATCAGATGCAAGAATCATAAGAAGGGGTCTAAGATTAAGACCTCTCTAATACAAAATAAATGCATCAGAATTATATATGAAGAATGTGATATTTAAATAGTGGATCTAAAGTGTTTGTTCAGTTTTGATGGACATGATCCAGAGTGATTCAATAGAAAACAATTTGTGGTAATATCATTTTTCTTTTTAAAATAAGAATTTCTATTGAATTCGAGAATTTTTTAGATGTTTAGTGTGATACTTGTGCTGTGTTTATTCATAGAGGGATAAATTCCACAATCATTGTTATCATCATAATCGTATATATATATATATATATATATATATATATATATATATATATATATATATATATATATAGTGGAGATACCGTGAGCTTAAGCTCACGGAGGCCTTCCGTGAGCTTAACTCAAAAAATATATTAAATCATCTCGAAATTTTAATTTATCATTCTCATTAAATTCTTTATATAAAAATCTTGTGGGATGCAAAAATTTGGAGTGTTTTGAGCTTTTTAAGTTACCGTTTTTAATTTTTTAAAATGATGTTCAAGTATTGAATATATTATTATTATTTTTAGAGCTGATTTTCAAAAATTAAAAACCACAACTTAAAAAGCTCAAAACGCTCCAAATTTTTGCATCCCATGAGATTTTCATATAAAGAATTTAATGAGAATGATAAATTAAAATTTTGAAATAATTTGATATGTTTTTTGAGTTAAGCTCACGGTATCTCCACTCTCTCTCTCTCTCTCTATATATATATATATATATATTTTGGGGGGGGGGGGAATTTGTACAATATTCACTTCCACTAGGCCGTTTATAAATATTAAATTGGAGACGGTCCAGATTTTTTTGTGATTTTCTGAAGAACCCGAAAATATTTATCAAATGGTCGAGCCGTTAGGACACAATTATGTACAATGATGTGTAAAAATGCATTAAAAATTGCACTATTTATGTTAGTTTATTCAAATTTCTATCATTGTAGACTCATTTCAACACATAAAATTATCAAAATACACAGTATTTTTTAATATTATTTTTTATGAATTTATAATCATTATATGCTCGAGCCGTTATGACATGAATTACGCACAAAGATCAATACAAATGCATTAAGAAGAGTATGTCTTTTGTTAGTATATTTGAGTTTTTTTAATCATTTGTAATCTCATTTCAACATATAAAATAAAAAATACATAAATTTATTTTGAATGATGTCTTTTAAGGGTTTATACTATAGTTTTTGCGTTCTCGGGCCGTTATGATATGAATTATTCATAAAAAAAATATAAATGCATTTAAAATGATACTTATTCTATTAGTTTATTTGAGTTTTGTATTATTATGGATTAATTTTCTAGCAGGTCACTGAACTTTGTTGTTTATTCATATTTGGTCACTGAACTTTCATTTATCCGTTTTTAGTCACTGAACTTTGATATTTATTCATATTTGGTCACTCTCATTAGTTCTTTCATTCAAAAATAATTACAAAACTAATGAAAAATAAATATAATTTCATTTTATTTATTCATTTTTCATTTCAATTATTTTTTGGCAACAAATATAATTTTATTTTAATTATTTTTGAATGAAAAACTAATGAGAGTGACCAAATATGGATAAATATCAAAGTCCAGTGACTAAAAACGGATAAATAAAAGTTTAGTGACTAAATATAAATAAACATCAAATTTTAGTGACCTGTCAGAAGATTAACCCATTATTAATAGCTTAGCTTCAGTCAATGCATAAAATCACCAAATTATATTGTCATTTGAATGATGTCCTATATTAATTTATATTATAATCATTGAGTTCTCTAATCTTTATTACACAAAAAGTGTTGAAAGATTAACACAAATGTAAAAATAGACACTAATCAAATTACTCATTTTTTAGCTTAACCTAAGTGACACCGTACATTTTGTTCTACTAATCCCATGTTCTCTCAGGTTCTTTACCAATCCTTTTTGTTCAGCTCTTTGATGCTGGGAAAGACCTTCCTTTGAGCAAATAAACCTAATGAATCATCATTCTTTGTTTTACTCTGAGTTGCTCTATGTGTACTAAATCCAACATAGCATGCATATGCATTATAAAAATTGCATACCTTCTAGGTTGTCCTAAATTTCATATCGACACAAGGTCACAATCTATTTCCTTCTCCTTCTGATTTTTCTCCTCCTCCTCCTCTTCTTCTTCTTCTTATTCTTCTTCTCCCTCCTTTTCCTCTTCCCCTTCCTCTTTTTTTTTCTTTCTTTCTTTCTTCTTCTTCTTTAATGGATTGTACATGATAATAATATAGGACTGAAATTTTTTTAAATCCATTATAAAGATTATTATCATCAATCTATTTGATATCAATAAAATATATATATTAGTAATTTTTTTTAAATGGAAGAAAATTAATTACTGAAGCAGACTAAAATTTTTTAACCTACAGCTTTATGTGGAAAATACCATTATTTAGGGAAGATTAGTTCAGAGAAGGAGTTGAGCTGACTTACTAGTATGTTAGGTGAAACATCACATTCTAATCTTTCAACAATAAAAAAAATAAAACATCATTAAATAGTTGTGCAAAAGATAAATATCTAAACACAATTAATTATTTGATATCATTCAAGCTCATTATTCATAGAAAAATAAAATTAAAGTTTTCTTTGAGAAACAAGAGCAGCCGTTCATATTGGATTTGAACTAGAGACCTCGCCCATGAAGCTACATCATCGCATCTACGATATAATCAATTGGGAGAGAATTTATAGATCTCTTTTCGAGAGCGATTCATCCTTCTCGAACACAAGATATCTTTTGAAAAATTCCAAAAGCCATAGAATCAAACAAATTCATTTACCAGCAACCAGACTGTACTGGTACAAACCAGTAACCAGAGCAAGCAAAGAAAAGACATGTACAACAATCACAACACTACAATTAACAACCAATAATTCCAACCAGTAAACCAGTAATTGAACAAGCAAAATGGCATGTATAACAAGGAGGGTGTGGCTGGTACCAGTACAGATGGTACCAGAACAAATTACAAAGGCAAGGAACCAAGGTCAGCCCAGCCAACAAGGGTCAAGTCTATTATTTAGGGAACATACCAGAATCAACAATTCAGTACAGATCAAGCAAAATAAATCATACACAACAAGCAAGTGACAGACAACAAACATTTCAAGTTCAACCCATACCAACATTAGTAACAGAGACAGTTAAGCCATAAATCAGATAACCAACAAATTTTCAAGTGAACCCACCAACAAAACAGAAAAATCCAAGGAACAGACCAGTAAAACCAACAGGTACAAGCTCATCTCGAGATCACACCGTATACTCGGTGGATCTCAAGGGTAAAGGGTACCCCACAAAAGAATCAAAATAACATATAAGCCATCAGCACAAATTCAGCATACATAAACCAAAACAAAGCTAGGGTTTTGTTTACCAGTATCAGAGGAAAGGGACAGACAACATGTAAGGCAGTGAGGGTAGGCTAGTCAAGACTCCCCTTCTTAAGAATCTCCGACCCCACTTCTATCTCTTCAAGAACTGGCTTAGCGCACTTACAAATATCAGACACTGTTCTTATTAGTTTTTTTTAATCTAAACTCAACGCATGAGAACACAAACGATGCAAGAAAGGGGGATAGTAGGGGCTAGGATCTCCTTTTAAAGGGGTTTTCAGAAACATTTCGGGGCTTTAGGTCAATAGGTTTGGTGAGAGTGGGGTGGGGGCAACAGAGGGTCGACGAGAGCATCGAAAGAGAGAGATAAAATGAGGCGAAGAAACCGAGTGAGAGTAGGTCAGAACTTAAACGGGGGAAAAGGGCAACCTCTCGTTAAAGAGATGGGGAGAGAGGGGCAAACAGTAGAGGGGAGAAGGGATAAGACTCGCATAGAGAGGGGAGAGGGGTGAGAGCCTTTGGACATTAAATGAGAGACATAGTACCGAGAGAGAGAGGTGTGGAGAGATGAGATGGGCATTAAATGTCCGGCGGGATAAGAGAGAGGAGTGAGAGAAATAGGAGAGAGAGAGTGAATAGGGGAGAGAGAAAATGGAATATGGATCAGATATGACAAGGTTGTCGTGTAATCCCGTGTGAAAATTTGGAGAATCAGTGAGATTAAATTTGTTTGTTTAATTTATAATTTGAATAACATCGATTAATTTGAACGTTCTCTTAGTTTATCTTATTTGCCAATAAGTTATCTAATTTGATCTTTTATTATTTTTATATTATACTCTCCTGTGGTTAATCTTGTTGGTTGATTTGGTTATTAAATTATTTATTTATTTTATTTTTGTTTGATAAAAAGGATTTATTATTTTTGTTTGATAAGAGGGTTGACGAGAGCATTGAAAGAGAGAGATAGAGTGAGGCAAAGAAACCGAGTGAGAGTAGGTCGGAACTCAGACGGGGGAGAAGGGCAACCTCTCGTCAGAGAGACGAGGAGAGAGGGGCAAACAGTAGAGGGGAGAAGGGATAAGATTTGCATAGAGAGGGGAGAGGGTGAGAGCCTTTGGGCATTAAATGAGAGACAAAGTACCGAGAGAGAGAGAGTGAGAGGTGTGGAGAGATGGGATGGACATTAAATGCCCGGCGGGATAAGAGAGAGGAGTGAGAGAAATAGGAGAGAGAGAGAGTGAATAAGGGAGAGAGAAAATAGGATAGAGATCAGATGTGGCAAGGCTGTCGGGTAATCTCATATGGAAATTTGGAGAATCAGTGAGATTAAATTTGTTTGTTCAATTTATAATTTGAATAACATCGATTAATTTGACCGTTCTCTTAGTTTATCTTATTCGCCAATAAGTTATCTAATTTGATCTTTTATTATTTTTTTATTATACTCTCCTGTGGTTAATCCTGTTGGTTGATTTGGTTATTAATTAATTAATTTATTTCATTTTTGTTTGATAAGAAGTATTTATTATTGTCGGTTCAAGTCACTTTATATAATTGGCATTGAGTTATTTTAAATTAACTTCTTAATTACTATTATTGATAAATTAAAATTTATAGTTTAATTTTTTTTCTCGTTCTTCAATACTCATAAGCTTGATCTACTCTCTCTGAGCTCACCTCATTCTGAATCAGATTAATCTCATTTTCGCTTATCAATCTCAATCTCTACTCTCTTCCCTTCCTTCGAGAAGCTCACCTCACCTCCCCATTGAGCTCGACAATAGAGCTACCTCCTCCTCTCTCTTGACATTGCAGCTGAAATTAGAAGGTAAGTATTTGATAAAGAAGAGCAAATAAGAAACATAAAATTATTATCTCATCTATTTTTATGCAATAGTACTAATATTATTTATAGTGATAAAAAAAATGATCTAACTCATCTGTCTAAAAAAACTAAAGAACCATGTTATATTTAAAATTAGATCGGTATAGTTCACTTTGTATGAAATTATGAATACTTATTAGTGAAGGAAATAAGTTACTATCTCTCGTACTTGAAAAAAGAGGCAGCCACTGACGAGAGCACAAGGGATGAAAATGAGGCAACCATTAAAGGGACCTTGCTGTTCTTTCATTGTGTATTAGATATTTATTATGTAGTTTTTTTTTAATTTTTATTATGTTGTTGATGTCACATATTTATATATATTTTTTCACCTTTGTTTGTGTCTAAAACAAGATCAAAACTCTCAATCTCATGTGTTTATTTCATTGCATAAGCATATTTATTTTTAGATTTAATTCTGCTCTGACCTGCTACTTATTTTAGGGATATCATGCCGTAAAGCTGAGGAATTAGATCCCGAACTGAGCTTCCACGACAACCGATGAACCATGAGACCAACATAAATCATTTACCGCATCTACAAAGAGCATATGACCCGTATGCACCTGTATACGGGTTGTATGGCTTCTATCCAGAAAAATCTGCAAAGAAGGTAACGGTTTAATGTCGCGATTATCTTCCAACTTGGTTGATCCCTCTCCTATAAATTCGCCCAGCAACCTAGGGTTAAGGAAGCTCCATTTTGGCCACCATTTGCACACTACCTTCACCTCTTCCACTCCACCCTCGCGAAACCCTAGCCGCCGGCCAATCTCAAGGGCAGTTCGAGACATCAGAGGCTCGGAGTCCCGAGAGGGGACAGAGATCGAAACAGAAGACTGACACAGGACAACATTCAGAGTTTGATTATCTCCTTTTATTGTATTATCTGTTGTTTTGATAACTTCTGAAGGATGTCTTTTGTCTTATCTCTCTGTATCTTTATCTTATTTTTATATGCCACAATGAGCGGCTAAGTACTTTAGTTTTTAGGGATTTGAGATGTGAAACTCGGATTATGATTATTTATTAAAGGTTATTTTAATCAATAGTTGTGATTGTTATGCTGTGTATTATTATCAGTTGCTTGTCTGATCTGCTTGTCCAACTGCTAGGGTTAAGTCTTGAGTCGAGGCTGATATCTCGCTATTTTAGCTACATTTCCGACCAAATCTTGTACCAAAATCTGTGTTCAAAACTATAAAATCATATTTATTTCATTGAATATCTGTAGAATATGGTACTGCTGCAAGTTTATTCTTATTGTGCAGGGATCAGGTGAAGTCGAGGAAGAATATGGAATTCAGAAGTATTTACACGGTCCGTGTAACATCTCACACGGACCGCACAATCTCAACTCGACCGCCTATACGACCACAGACGCGACCGTGTAAACACGCAAGCACACGGTCTGTGTGGAATCTTACACGGACCGTGTCAGACGGTGCTGGAAACAGTTTCTGAAATTGGAAAGAAGTTTTATTGATGAAAGGTCGGCCCAAAAAGGATATAAACGGGATTTCTCCATCCAGATAGGCATTCTATCATAGAGAGAGTTTTTTTTTAGGGTTTGGACTTGACGGCTAAGCTTGAAGACGAAGTTGAGAAGCGAAAGACGCAAATTTCTTCACGGATCTTCTTCGTTCTTCGAGTTTTGTGATGGATATCTCTTTTATCTTTTGTTTTATCTGTTTTAGAACCATGTTTGAGTAGATTTCTTAGTTTCTAGGGCTGTGATGTAATCGAATGTTTTGTTTTGCATGTTAGCTATTGGATTTTCGTATTGAAATTTGTGTTTGCTTGATTGAGTTCAAATTTTAATTGCTTAGAGTAAATTATTTGATTCTTACTGGTTTTCCAATAGGTGCATGGCCACATCTATAGAGCAAAAGAACCCTTAAAAATCTCTCAACCAATCTAAGTACATGAGGTAGGATTTAGGATCCGAGAGGTGAAACCAAGTAGTAGCCGAAAGGTGAACTTTTTCTCATATCGACGGATAGAGGATGCCTTTAGTATACCAAACAAGCAACTAGATAATTCAAACCAACAAACGACAGTTGAGGTCTAGAACCCGACGAGGGCAGATATTGTAATTCCATACCAAGTTAATGAACCAACAAACGACAGTTGAGGTTTAGAAACATTAGGTCTGGTCAGTAGAACCCTACACAAAAGAACAATACAAGAAAACAGTAGCCGCTGCATTCACTCGGGGAGCCACACGGATCGTGTACAATTGACACGGACCGTGCAGGATACTGCACGGACCGGGCAACTCGAGCCAGAACTGAGATGAAGTCATAACCCTGGAAACGCCTTTTTAATATAGTTTAAAACCAAGTTTGTTTATTTTCTTGCATTTAATTACTGTCATTTAAACTTTTAGAACCTTAAATACCCAAAAACCAACTTTGCAGAACTTCTAGAATAGAGTTAATTTAAGTAGAGTCCGGTTTGTTTCACCGTCTCTGTGGATCGATACCCGAATTATACTACTCGATAGGATCTGTACACTTGCAGTCCGAACCGAGGGGTGTAACCAAGGTTAAAAGGTACAGCTTGCTGTACTGAAACTTTGTGCATACGCTTCCGTGTGAACAGAGGCCAAGCTCTCGAATCGTCTAAGATTCAAGTAGTTTTTAAGGGTTCTTTCTAAGTACAGTAGGTAGATCTGAAACCCGAAAGAATAGATCGAGTTATACCCGAAAGGTTGAACCCCCGCTCAGATCGAGAGATCTTAGCGTGCCTATAGGAAACCATGCACTCAATCTAAGTGATCTAAGCCAACATGTGACGGTTGAGATTTATGGAAACTTAGAAACTCCGTCCGACCACACACTACACTAACATACCAACATGCAACAATTGAGGTTTGTTGACCAGGTACTGACTGGTTAGGGTTCGTGCAACCAACGAAAAAACTAATCTTTAGGAATAACCATGACTTTTCTGAGTCCATACGGACCGTATGCCTATGCATACGGGTCGTATGGTCTAGATCTGAGTGAAATCAACCTATATTTCTAAGAACTATTATTTTAAAAAACCCAAAAATATAAAAAAAAATTAGTTATTATTCTCTGTTTCCTCTGTTTTTATGTTTGTCACCAACACACCTTGAACAACCCCCCTTTTTACTTACTTGCACATCTAGAGACCCGAGTGAGATAAACTTAGTAGTCACCCCTTCCCTAAGGATCGACCCCTTACTATACCAACATAGGGCGTGCGCTTGTGACCGAACCAAGTAGCGTAAAGGTATTATAAATTTTCAAAAGATGTCGCGCGCTCTCGCGCGACGGTCAAGTTTTTTGGCGCCGTTGTCGGGCTGAGTTTATTTTACTTTTGTATCTAAATTTTTATGTTTATTTTTATTCTTTTCATTCTTTATTTTTTATTCTTTTTCTGATTCAGGATCTAAACTGGAAAAACTTCATCCAGTAGGAGACTACCAGCTAAGAAGCCGGAAGATCACACCAAGCACACACAAATCTTCTCCTGTCTCAGAACAACTCTCAACCCTGACACACAACATGAACAATCAAGTTGACGGAGTCGGGAATCGTATGGACCACACCGGTAACGGTGAGGAGCCACCACTGGGCGGAGCTAGTGAAGGGTAGTTCGTATGCGAGGGGCCCAATCAGACTTCCCCGTCTAACCGGAGAACCCCCAATTTACCGCGTGAGCATCATCAACATCCTACAAAATAACTACTATCATGGGTTGGAACACGAAGACCCGCACGATCACATCTAAACTTTTCTGTAATGTCTGGGAGCAATCCGGCCGAACGGAGCTTCCGAAGACTACATCAGGTTAGCTCTCTTCTCATTTACCTTGAAAGACAGGGCCAAGAGATAGTTTAACTCTCTCCCCAGAGACTCAGTTGGTACCTAAGCCAATCTCTCTAATCTCTTCTTAAGTAAATTCTTTCCTCACAAGAGGACCACTAAGATTAGAGCACAAATCTCGGTATTTAGGCAAGCTGCCGATGAGTCTATGAGTGAGGTATGAAAAATGTACAGAAAATTATTGAACTCGTGTCCCCACCACAACATCCCATACTAAATGATTGTGGAAGGTTTTTACCAAAGCCTAACAAATAGTAATCACACGCTAGTCAACTCTACGGTAGACGGCAACTTTATACCAATAGAACTATTCTAGAGGATTCTTTTTAGGGAATGTGTAACCTCTAGAAAATAAGTCACAAGTCAATGTCTTGTTTCTACCTAATCCCTAAATACAATTTGAAAGTTTCAGTTGAAAATTACAAGCTTAAATGATAAATTAATAGTATAAACTGAGTACAATCTAAAAGTTTAAATTACAAATCAACAATCTAAAAAATAAATTAAGAGTTCAAACCAACAATTAAAAATGAGACAAGGATAAGTTCTTCCTGCTCTGGAGCAACTTGCACTATTGCATAAGATAATACTAATAGATTACAACTAATTAGAATTACTTGTAAATCAATGCACTTGTTAATTAGTCATTGTTGGTTTTTTGAATTCCAAACATCAGAATTAACATCGTATCTTTTCTGCCTCACTACTGATCATACAAATAATTATAATTTTATTTCAACAACTACTCAAGTGAGAATACAACAGATAATTGAACTTTAAATGTAAATTATGCATAAAGATTTTCTTCTTTTTGAAAAAAATATGCATATTTTGTCCAGTTTAGCCAATTGGCTCAGCTTAATCCAATTCAACCCTCGTTATTTTAACATACATAATTCAAGTGATACAATCAATTGACATGCAATTAATGTGCGAATATGTACTGCAATAGAAGTGCATCTTTGGTACAAGCAGTTCAATTTGTGCATAATGCCTATTTGGTACTGAAAGCATATAAAATCTGATACGGCAATATGTATATTTTATCAAAAGGAAAAAAAAAAGAGATCAAATGTAACCTGAAAAATATAAAAGCAGCGAAAATATGAAATCTGAAGTGGAGATTTGATGGATTAAATTCCAAGTCGGGCGGTGAGGAGCAAAGCAGTGTGAAGTCGAGCAAAGAGGAGCATCGTGAAGAGGATCAGAAAGGAGAGGAGCGAAGGATTACAATGTAGAGGAACAATGAGGAGCAGCGGAGGGATGCGATGCAAAGGGAATCAAAGAGGAGAAAAGCAAAAAAAAGGTGCTGACTGCTGAGCCTGGAAGCAGGGGTGAAGCTATGATTTCGAGATTGAATGAGTCAGATATTCACTACAAAGAAAGAAAAATTAGAGGATCAAACATATAAAATTTTAAATTTTTTATAAAATTATAAATATTTTTTGAACGTTTTTAAAAAATTAGAGGGCCAACCCCCTAAATCTGCCACTGGCAGGAAGAATCGAAGAAGAGGTCTGGTCGTATCCATATGGAGACAGCGACAATCATGATGTCTTAGAAGGTCAAGCAAAGTGAAAGAGAAAGATGGTGATATCTTAGAGTGAAGTGAGAAATAAGCCAACATGAGGTGAGAAAGAAGAAGATAACAAAAAATAGAGACGAAAAGAAAACCAGTGACTCTTGGAGAGGTGAAAAAGATAGAGATGAAGAGTTACTAAATCAGACTATCAAACATGTTATTAGAGGCAAATAAAATTGCTAGGTTTTAATTCTCATATGCGCACATCTTAACACGGATCACCCCATGCTATGTATTAGTTGGTCAATCTAATATGCTCAAAATTGGTATATAGCTCATAAAGACTGAGTCCTTGAACCTAGTTTAACTGACCCGATGAGAAATTTGATCTTTATCCAACTCTCATCCAACTCGGCCCGATCCTTCCCCTATGTAAAGGCCATGCCTAACCCTAGAGAAACAAATCCTTTCTAATCTAGCACTTATCAAACCCACCCTTCCCAACCCTTAAGTTCTTTTCAAACTCTATCATTTTTAAACCGTTGTACTCTAATTGTATTTAAAAATCAGAAAATAATTAAAAAAATTCCATTTTTGTACATTTATAGTTATAAATTTTATTTTATTTTTAAAATATTTTATGTTGTATTATAGTTATATTTAAAATAATCTAAAAAAATAAAAAATCCTTTTAAATATGTTCCTTACCCATCTTTTACCCAGCCCTGATAAGGCCGGGTTTGAAAAGTTTATATTTTTAGATGTTAGAAAATCATGATTTAATTATTATGAACCATTTAAAATAAGTGATTTTCAAACTATTTATAAGAATAATAAGAAATTTTAACAAAAAATATAAATTTAATCTCTAACTAAATATTTATATGAAAAATATTTTTAATGATTTGGATCGATTATAATTTTGAAAAAAAAAAATCAATCTATAGCACAAAGTGTCCGTATTAAGTACAACACCAAAGCCCAACTCATTTTATACCGAATGTCCACTAATTAGGGCCTGTTCGTTCTTATAGTTTTGGATAACATCGTTGAAGCTTTGACCATGGTATGCTACGTTATGAACGGAGGAAACCAGTAAGTAAAAAGCTAGTTTGAGTAGATTTTCTCAAAGCAAGTTTTGTGTCTCTTTTTATATATTTTTATTGATTTGCGCGTAAATCAAGTATTCTGTGGTTTTCATTTTTATGCATCGAATAAGTGGTGGTTATAAAAATTTAGGACCGAAGCTTCCTACCTCAAAACCTGTCTATCGAATGGGCTCTTAAATGGCTTAGATTTGAATAGAGTTGTTGAAGGTTTCGTCATGCTTAAAATAATAGTTAACTTTTCTAAAACAAAGAAGTTATGTAATTTAAGAATCGAAACCATAAAACATCTTACTTTTCATTTAAAACTCTCAAAGTTTCAATTTTTTTTTCAGAAAACCATGTAAATATTCATTCATGTATCTCTCCCATTAAATTTAAATACATTTTCTTTTATACCCTTCTTTATTAAATGTATTTTAATTATATATATTAGAAAACTAAAAATGATATATTTATCAATACTCTGAAATAACTAATTTTTTATTTTCTTGGGTCAAAATTTTCTTCATTTTTTTGGACTTTGGATATCTAATTCCAGCAAGACAAAAGCCAGCAAAGTTTTTTAGGATATAATTCAATTACAAATAATATTTATAATCAAGTATTATAAAACAAAAAAACACTTTCAGATTTTTAGCTCTTTAATTATTGGGAAAGGATTACCTTATAATGGTTATTTTGACAATCTTAACAATGAGATTCTAAATAAATTCAAAATAATTCAAAAAAATGTTTATAGACATTTTTTTTGCATTTATAGACTTATTATGTTTTAAATTTCATGCAATTTGAGCTTCACTTGTTATTAAATTACAACCATTGTAAAATTATATAAAATTTTGATGGTTTTTAATGTGAAAAAACGTAATTTAAAACACTATTAATTCATCTGTTCAAGAATATTTTATAATTTTTTTGAGATTAATTTTTTCTTAAATTTTTATTGTCAAAGTTATGAAGATAACCACTATCAATTGATCCTCCCTATATATATTAACTTAACATTGTCTTTAACTTAAATAGTTTAAAGAGTGGATGCGGGGCCAACAACCGGTGTTTTCACTTTTCTTTTGTTTTCTTTGATAGGAGGGAGGGAGATACACTTCAGCCAAATAAAAAAAACATGTAGAAAAAAATAATCAGCAAAATAGAAAATATGTAGAAAATGTAAATTGCATGGAAATAAAATTATGAAAATAGCGTATGAATATTAAGGGCCCACCCGTGAAAATGTATCCACTGTCATATTTTTTTAATGTCAGTATATTTTTGTGTTTATGGTGAGTGAACCCCACTAAAATAATATACCTCTGAATTTAAAGTAGACTATATAAATCTCATCTGACATCTGAAAAATTATGATAGCGGATGACAACAGACATATATAGTCTACTTTAAATTTTGACCAATTTCAGCACACAAGAACATCAAATACTCTGCATGAATACTAACCATTTGATCGTCTGTATGTAAATCTCATAAGAATCTAACAATTGAGGGGAAAATAATGGCCTAACTGCTCTCCCCTTCCTCCAAAGCCATCACTCTTTTTAAGAAGGTAATATTAAGGTGGAGAAAAGAGTAAACTCAACTCTACACTCACATATCAGAATATTTCTTCCCTCCATTTTACATTTCAGAATTGGCAGAGGAAAAAAAAGGTGATAAAATCTGGCTCGATTTAAAAATTTGTTCGATTCGCTCGAATTCAAATTTGATCCAATCTAATTTTTTAAAAATGTCAAACTGATCAAATTCAACCTTATCTGAGATCAAATGAACTAAAATCCAATCTAAAATATGTAAAAAATCAAAATATAAATTGACTCGAACTGATCCGACTCTGTTCAAATTCGACTCGATTTCTTCCAAAAAATTAAATTAACTCGATCCGTCCGAACATAGACGCAACCCGACCCAACGGAACCTAACCTGACCAACCCCACCTCTACAGAAACATTTTTTTTGGGTACATACATGCAAAAGGGAAGAAACCCGAATGAGAGACCAATTTTCCACGAGTGTCAATTATCGACCCGACCCGACGGGATAACCCGACCTGATCCGAACCCGACCCAACATGTCCCGAAGATAAATGGGTCGGGTATGGATTTAATTTTTTTTATCCGAATCGGATTGGGTCGGGTTCAGGTCAATATGACCCGACCCGATTAATTATGATTTTTGAAGTATTTTTATGATTTAGTACTAATTAAAGCTTAAATCTATACTAATTATATATTAATTAAGATTAATTATAAATTAATCAATATTTAATTGTTTAAAATTATATAAAAATATTTAATAAATATTTAATTATTTTACACTGGTCGGGTCGGGTCGACCCGTGATCTGATCGGGTCGGATATGAGTTAAGATTTTTTGATCCGAATTTAATCAGGTCGGGTTCGGATCGGATCAAAAATAATAATAAAATAATATGACACGATCCGAATCCGACCCGACCCGACCCAACCCATTGACACCCCTAAATGGGAGCAATGAAGCACAATATTATTATTTTGTTATTTTTTTAGCAGAGGAGCACATTGTCATTCTTATTTCTTACTTTTTACTTCCTAGTGCCAATTGCCACAAAGTGGCACATCACCGCATCACCGCATCACCCGCCCGTGTGGCCACACACTCCTTTCCCTTTCTCACCTCTTCCATTAAAATGGAAAATTAGAGAGAATTAAAAACCTAAACCGTCTCGAATTAAAAACTAGAAAATACCTCACCGTCCATTCATTTCCACATGACACGTAGCCCCATCCCCACTTAAACTAATCCTTCTCGTTCGTTTCCACCATTATCCTTCGAAAGTATTGGCAACTGTCGTCTCAGTTCTCAACTGTTTGAGGTAAGGATGCCGTGAGATTAACGTTTACCCTTAATGTTTGAATTGTCTATTTTTTCAATTAATTACGCAGCGTTGTGAGGACTTACCTAGCCAAGTTTTTCTGTTCGAAATTGTCCTCCTTTTTCTGTTCCTATAGTAAACTTTTTTTAGCTCTAAGCTAATTACTAACTGAATTTTTTTTACTACAGTTCGTGAGGTTGACATTTGCAGCTTAGTTATAGATATTCGAGCTAAAGCAAAACTTATAGTCCGAAATGGATATTCAGTACATTTCTGCCACAAACATAAGTGGAATCATAAAGAAAAGGTACAATCGGGGCCCAGTTGGAGCACAAAGATGTACATGCAGTTTGGAATATTCAGTTCCAAATTTGAAAATTACTGATTCAAGGCTTAAGCGAAGAAAATCAAGTCATAGAACCAGCCGTATCCAGGTTAGTGTCCTCAATTTACATATATAGCAATTGTTTTAATTTAACATGTAATACCGCGTAACAGCATGTCCCCCCCCTGCTAAACAAGAAGTGTAATAACACACTGACAAACACGCTATCCTAATAGTTTTCTAAGATGTTTTCCATGTTATCTGTAAAAATACACAATTATGATATTTTTTAGGGTAATGGATGCAAACTTTCCCCTGTATAATTTTTATTTATGAAATATCAATATCTCTTAATGCTGTTCGATGAGATAATTCTAGTCGTATACATCAACATTTTACACATGAGGGTTGTTTCATTTGTACCTTCACAGACCATACAAATGTCTTTTGAGATTTTGACAACAAACAAACTGAGAACTATCAAGCATACATTAAACGGTTAATACAAAAAATGATACTACTGATATATCATACAAAGCAATCCCCAACCGCCCCTCCGGTTTTCAACATCAAGAAGAACATGAGTAAAACAGGCTTTGTTTCATTAATGTTAAAAAAGATTGGAGAATTGGATAGGAGCTGGAAAAGTTTTAGAGTGGTAAATTGTAAAACATTGTTACTTGGGGGGACTTCTTCTTCTTCTTCTTCTTCTTCTTTGTGTGTGGGGGGTTGGGAGCATGAAGGTATTCCTGAACATTTATACATAAAAAATATATTTGTGTTTCTTTCGTAGGTTGTGTGCAGAGATTTTCCTAGACCTGAACTTGAAAACACTGTGAACTTTCTAGAAGCAGCTCAATTTTCTTCTTTTTTTCTTAACTCACCATCGCTGAGTAAATCACTGGAAGTTGTAATCGCCGGTGCAGGTAAAATCTAATATTTGCATCAATTTGTTAAATTTTAGTATCTGCCATGTTAGTTGTTTATTGTAGTGCATATTTTAGTATAGCAATCAACGTATGCAGGTTTGGCTGGTCTCTCTACAGCCAAATATCTTGCCGATGCTGGTCACAAGCCTATTTTACTAGAGGCAAGAGATGTTTTGGGTGGCAAGGTAAATCTTCCTCATGCTCTATTTATTTTACAATGGCATCATTTACTTTCAGAATTTATCTATTCATAATGCTGTCCTTTTGTTTCCATATTTTTTTTTTGCTGTTTACTGGAACTTTTTTCCAAATGTCTTCATTTTTTTCTTTTTACAAGAATGAAAAGGATTTTAAAGTCATCTTTTTTCTTATTGAAGTTTTCTGTTACTCTAAACAGGTTGCAGCATGGAAAGATGAGGATGGAGACTGGTATGAGACTGGTCTGCACATATTTTGTAAGCAAATTCCCTTAAAAACTTTAAGGAGTCCATTTTTTCAGAATTGAATTTTTACAATTTTTCTTAACAAAAGTTCATTTTCTCTTCCTTCTTCAGTTGGGGCATACCCCAATATACAGAATTTATTTGGTGAACTTGGAATAAACGATAGGTTGCAATGGAAGGAGCATTCTATGATTTTTGCAATGCCTGACAAACCTGGTGAATTTAGCCGGTTTGATTTTCTAGAAACACTTCCTGCACCATTAAACGGTTCGTGACTAGCTCTTAGTTGTTTGAAAGGTTCTTTTTTATATGAAGATTTCAGCAATATTCTGCTTAATGTTGCAATTTTTTTAGTCTATATTAGACTTCTATTAAGTTGAGAAAATTTAGATAATGGGTGATTTGCAAATACCATATTTGTAATAATGAGAAATGCCATCTGTCAGTTGCAACAATGCTATATGCCGCTTGCTTCAATTTGTAAACATAGTAACTGTTCGGTCAGACAAATTCTTTTAAATTACAATTTAACAAAAACTGTCAAAATCTTTTATGTAATGGCCAGGAATATGGGCTATTCTGAGAAATAACGAAATGCTGACATGGCCTGAGAAGGTCAAATTTGCCATTGGATTATTACCAGCCATGGTTGGGGGACAACCTTATGTTGAAGCCCAAGATGGTCTTACTGTTTCTCAGTGGATGAAAAAACAGGTACTTATATTTCTCTGTACTAGATATGTTTTTTTTTTATTATGCAATTAAGGATATCAATCTATTTGTTCCTGACTGGATACTTGTTTGATCAGCACAGGGGGTACCAGATCGGGTAAATGATGAAGTATTTATTGCCATGTCTAAGGCACTTAATTTTATAAATCCTGATGAGCTTTCCATGCAATGCATTCTGATTGCTTTAAACCGGTTCCTTCAGGTAAACTTTTTCCTCTTTTTCTCGTGTTTAATTAATCCATAATTTATTTATGTTTGCTATCTCATTTACCCTCCTTTGCCTTTACTTGGCTACTCTTTTGATTCAAAGAAACTCTTTTTTTTTTTCCTACCAAAGGTTGTATGTTGTGGTTAACAAGGTTAACAACTACCATGACAAACTTACTGCCAGCACAAACAATGAACCTTTTGTGTTGTGGGAATCACAACCGTACTCACTAATTAGTCAGACTAATAGAATAATGATAAATGGTAATAATGTTCTTGCAAGGAAAATTCATGAGGGACGCACTTTCGAGTTCTAGAGGTTGAAGTTTCCATGGTAGATCTAAATTTGAATTTCCTTGATATTTATTCAGTTCCTACATAAAAAATGGAATTAAACAGGAGAAGCATGGTTCAAAAATGGCATTCTTAGATGGTAACCCACCAGAGAGACTGTGCATGCCGATTTGTGAGCACATTCAGTCACTAGGTGGTGAAGTGCGGCTAAACTCACGCATACAAAGAATTGAGTTAAACTCTGATGGTACTGTGAAACAATTTGTTCTAAATAATGGAAGTGTTGTGACTGGAGATGCCTATGTTATTGCAACTTCTGGTATGATGTTATTTCTTTTTGGCACAATTATTGGTTCTAATTTTCATCGAGTTTTTTTTTCTGTTAGCTTATATGATTGTATCACTTTGGATCAGTTGATATACTGAAGCTGCTATTGCCTGATGAGTGGAGAGAAATTTCATACTTCAAGAAGCTTGATAAACTGGTTGGAGTTCCTGTGATTAATGTTCACATATGGTTAGTCTAGTCATTATTTTATAGTTTGCTCTGATGTTCCACGAGCTTTTATTCTTATCGTTGCAATATATTTACTCTGCTATCTTATTTTTCCAATTTCGATATATCTCCTGTATTAAATTGATTCCATACCTCTGACATGCAGTGTTTTGTGAGTTATCCTCTTGCTGCATTTAATATTTAGTTGACACTTTTGACTCAGGTTTGATAGGAAGCTCAAGAATACTTATGATCACCTACTTTTCAGCAGGTAACTATACATATTAGCATTGATGATCTTTTAAGAATTTGGTGCTTTTATAATTTCATGTATCAAACAGTAACAATAGAATTCCAATTTGTCTTATTTCATTTCCCAGTTAGATATCTGATTTATCACATATCACCACTTGAATAGAATTTTCACATTTAGAAATTAGAAGGATCATATGCTTCTGTTCTTCTATTTCGTTTATTCTTTGCAATTTCTTTGTGCTTCAGGAGCCCACTATTGAGTGTGTATGCGGACATGTCTGTCACATGCAAGGTAAAGATTATTACGTTTTAACATCTTATTTTTAAGTGAGCAGGGACCAAGACCATGGTCATTGGTGTCTGTAATGCCAACTTTATTTAACAAATGTAAACCATTAGATATATTACAAATCATCTAAATTATATGCATATAAAATAATTATGTGTTTAACCTTGTTTTAATGACCATCAGGAGAGGGGGGTTAACTTGCAAAACATAACCGCTGACTTTTTGTTAGCACTTGATGCATGTCAAAATAAAATTGTAATGGTGCAATTTCTTGTGTACACTTGTAACGTGATATATATAGAATACCAATCAATTGGTTTTGTTATTTAAGAGTTTAAATGTTAGTTATTTGAGATATAATTTTGTTGGAACCGTGATCATGGGGACTGGATCCTTGGTCTGTTTATATAATGCAAGAATTATGGGAGTGAGGGTACGGTGCTTCGCGAAGCACAAAACATCCCGTGTTTCGCATCCATATCTCGAATTTATAAGTCCAAATGGCTGATCCAAAATGTTGAACATGATCTTCATGTTGAAATTTCTTTGGAGATCGAATTTTACATTTTTTTGAATCTTTTTGCTATTTTTTAGATGAGTGGAAAATTACTAGTATTGGATGGTGTAGAAATCGTTCGATCAGCAAAATTTGTACCCATCTAGAAAATAGCAAAAGTTTTCAAAATTTTATAAAATTTGATCTCCAAAGATATTTTAATATGAAGATCACATTTAATGGTTTTGATCAGCCATTTGGACTTTCAAATTCGAGATATGGATGCGAAGCACTGGAAATTTTGTGCTTTGCGAAGCACCGTAGCCTCACTCAAATTATGGTTGCAATTTACTTCTACTTGTATAATTGATACAGGAATATTATGACCCAAATTGTTCAACGTTGGAGTTGGTTTTTGCACCTGCTGAGGAATGGATTTCTAGAAGTGATGCTGACATTATAGATGTTACCATGCAAGAATTAGCAAAATTATTTCCCGATGAGATAGCGGTTGACCAGAGCAAGGCCAAGATTCTAAAATACAAAGTTATAAAGACACCTAGGTACGGAACCAGAAACATTTTTTTTTATTTGCACAGGAACTTCACGTGTTCCATACAAAGAAGTATAAATGTCATATAGACCCCTTAAAAAGAAATTGAAACTTATCACATGACCTTCAGAGAATTAGGTAATTGTCATATGCAAGCCTCTAGTTGTTCCTTAACATCTTATGTAGATAATTCAGTTAGGAATATAATAGCAGTTTCTATGTGATTTTACCAAGTCATTAGTTCAGAATCATTTTCTTTTTGATTAAATCATCAGCTGTGAAGATCTGCTAAGTAAGATATTCTTGGAATGGACTAGAATAATTAAATACTGATATAGCAAACAAATTTGATTACAAAACTAATAATACCACATGATACATGATAGCGCAATACCTTGAGCCTAATTCAGCACATGAAATGCACAAGGCCACCTTGGATGCTACCCCAGACAGGAAGTACAAGATGGTCGCAACTTGGTCAGGACAGCAACCCAACAAATCAAAAGATGCCCTAGCCAAGCCCTATAAGGGCCTTCTAGGAAAGGGATTGGGCCTTAACTTAGGTAGCATAACACTAGGAATAGCTTGGAGACTTCGTACTTAGTATTGAC
This sequence comes from Schoenoplectus tabernaemontani, assembly GCA_037127355.1. NCBI lineage: Eukaryota > Viridiplantae > Streptophyta > Magnoliopsida > Poales > Cyperaceae > Schoenoplectus > Schoenoplectus tabernaemontani. Next base: position 12,011,921 of record CM073743.1, read on the forward strand.
AGGAGTCAGGACTGGTACTGAGAACTTGCATTGAGGACTATTTATACCATTTCTGTGTATCTAACATCGACCCACAGTATTTGAGCATGATTTGATCACAACTCTCATCACTAGCATTAGTTACTGCATAATTATTCCCCATTCAGTCTTGTGCTCCCTCTTGCCCATCCTTTCTTGTGCTTTTTTTGGCCAGTGAAACCAAAAAGGCATGGAAGGCACAAATGAGGCACCTCTGCGAGGCAGAATAAGTTTTGTGACATACACATTAAACAATCTTTTTTTTTGTCAATCAGTCACATATTGATTTACTTGCACTTGTGAATATTTTTCTTTTTTATGAAATATAATAGGTTATTGCCTACTACCTTATTTGTTGCTCAAGATTAGTATTCACTGTTCATAATAGGTCGGTGTACAAAACTGTTCCAAACTGTGAGCCCTGCCGGCCTTTGCAGAGATCACCCATTGAAGGGTTTTACCTGGCTGGTGATTACACAAAGCAGAAATATTTAGCTTCAATGGAGGGTGCTGTTTTGTCTGGCAAGCTCTGTGCTCAGTCCATTGTACAGGTATGCACAACTCAGACCCTTGATAACTCGTTAGTAAGATAAGAATAAGTGCATCAAAACATAGATAATTTATATCCAGTCAAAGTATCCACATCTTCTGAACCTATGTAAATTATGTACATCTGCACGAGATCATTCTGAACTAACACGTAGAAGTATGAGTTGTGCATATCCACATCTTTAGTTTGCGTCTTCTTTGTTAACTGATTATTGTTATGATGTATTAACTTTTAGGACTACAAATTACTAGCTGCCCGTAGCCAGAAAAGTGCACGAGCTGAGTTGCCTGTTGCATCATAGCATCATAGTGGACATCATGTAGACATCTCCGCTTGCAGAGATTAGAAAGCTTTCCTATAGGCATTTTATAACCATCTGTATCAATTGGGAAAAATATTGTAACACTTCTAAATTGAATTAATCATTACATAAGTTTTGATCCATCGATCAATTCTGCTACTTGGCACTGGACATCTTTTAGTTTTACTCACGATATGATGTAAACAAGATGGGTAATCACGTCTCAGACGATATTACGTGATGGAAAGTTCAGTTATAATATAACCAAGATGCTTCAAACTCGTTGATCTTCATCCAAAAACGGTTTCCTATAGGTTTATCTGCCTGAGTGCAAGTAAGACTTCCAAAAAAAAAAAACAAGTATGAACGTGGGTACATAAAATCGAACCAGTACAAGTGTAGTACTGCTGAACAGTTTGCCAGATTGAATTTGCTCCCGACTCCGATGGGAAAAACGACATCAAAAATCAAATGGACACCATCAAACCTGACTGAACCAAACCAACCCGTGGGATGACGGCCCATTGGCCCGCTACGTGTCTTGACTCTGTCTCTTTGAGTAGTTTTATTTTTGGATTTATTGCGACGCATTATTCACAGTCAATGTATTGCTTTACGCTAAAAAAAGAAGAAGGAAAGTATTGCTGGAGTTTAATACATTTGGATAGAATAGAGTTACAAAAATATTTGAAATTGAACATCAGAATGACTAATTGTAAGAGAAAATTGATAAAAGAAATCGTAGAAAGGACCACGGTTTTTATTTCGTTTAAACTTTGTATTGTATGCCAAAGTGAGCAAATGGATAATAAATCACCAAAAACAAATGGAATAACGCCGACAAACCAAGTGAGCAAAGCAAAATAAAGAAAATACTGAATCCTTCGTGAACCAAAAGTCTCTCTCATAAAGGAAGAAAATAGTGACAATCAACCTCTCATCCAACATATTCAACTCAACGAGATTTACATTTCTTAAATGAGTTCGGATCCTTTCATTTATTATGTTCGTGCTTCCAACAATGCTTTTGGCAAAAAAAATTCTCACTCTATTCTCGTTTGACGAAAGTGGAACCCATTTAGAGGATTAACGTCCCTTCAGGTCTCAGGTCTCCAAATAACCAAAGGGGCATTGCACCTTTAACCCGTTACAAACAAATCTCAGAGATGCGGACACTGAAATTGTTGAGCTGGCACAGTTCATTTCCTCGAAGTATAGTTATGTTAAACTTTTTTTTTTCAAACGAAAGAACAGGAATAGAGCACATATGAAGTTATGCAACAAATAAATGAACAGAAGTTTTCTTCACAGTTTTTCCACTCTACATCTACAACAACAATGGAGGGACAGAGATCCAAAAAAAGTCTCGGCCTGTACCAAGCTACTGAGACCACGCCCCTCCACTCAGTGAGCTGAGGTTTTGTTCTATCAACTACACAGAACTAACACTCTATGAGGCAAGTAATACATTCCTGAAGCCTATTGAGTAAAACTTTGTAAAACACAGCTTTCCATCTGTTTGTTTGTCTATCCAAATATTTCTCAGGCCATATATGGCATGAGATGGGCAAATATCTGACCGAGTCGTTTTGCCAGTAGCTAATCATCATCTGTAACAGAGATGAGAAATGAACAAATTAGATTACACCTATTTATAATACCCAACGCAGTACACTGGTTGTATTGACATCCACCACTGAAATACAATTGAAAAGATTGACAATAAAATAATGTTTGGAACGATGAAGTCAATGGATAAAAATGAGTGATTAACAAACCTATATTGCATTCTGCAATAACTATCATGAAACTCAATGTGTAAAATTTACCACTTTAGCCTAAATCAGTCAAACCATCTTTAACAAATTAACACCCCCCCCCCCCAAAAAAAAAAAAAAAGTCATGGAAACCCATTCCCCTTCTAATTCCTACTCTTTGTCATTCTCACTGTTCGTCTCTTAACCCCAATCTTCAAAATGTAATCCTTATTTAACGAAATATTCTGAAATAAATAATATTATCCCATAAAGATGTCAAAAGGGATAAATTTCTCCAAGAAAAGCAATAATTCTAAAAAAAATGTAAGGATTCTCATTCCAACTTTCTATCATAAATGAAAAACGAGCATTCTGGAAGCAATAACAGACTATTATCTTGTAAATAAAACACAAATAGCAAACACTTACTGGTAGTGGGATCCACATGTACAAAAAAACTGGCAGCCACAATCAAATAACACAATATAAGCATCAGTCCCTTGAAATAGTTAGCCGTGCCTTCCTGAAAAGCCACAACAAGAAGAAAATGGGAGCCTGTAAGATTAAGTGATTAACCACAATCAAATAGCCAAAGCCAACAATGATCTCACATCAAATTGTAAAGTATTTTCAACAAACCTGAAGCATAAAGGCTACCACCAGAACAGTAATGAAAAGAGTTGCAGTCTCGAATAATTGGAAGTTCAAATCCATTTGTTTCCCCATCATCCAACCAATGACCACACAAAATGGAATCTGCAAGTTGAGCACAGAAGACCATTAGTTAATTAAATTAAATGTCACTAGTAGATCAACTAATAGAAATCAATTAAGTGCACTTACCACAAACATTGATATCTGGGTGGAAGAGCCAATTGCAACACCCAAAGTGATATCCTAAAATATGAAAATTATCATGCATCTCCCAACAAAACCATTGTACACCAAATTAACTGAGAATGAAAAAAACATGCCACTTACAAGTTTATCTTTCATAGCAAACATTATCGCACTTGCATGCTCAGCAGCATTACCAACAATAGGTAGCAGAATGACACTAATAAACGCAATTGGCATGTTAACTGATTCAGATGCCCCCTGATATAAGTATGAGATATCAAGATTAGGCGTAGGAAAATGACAGGAACAATGAAACTAGCAAATAAATGGACACTACAAATAATTTACCTCAATAGCATCAACAAGGTATCCAGACAAAATAGATATCCAAATGGTTAGGATGGCCAGCCAACCAATTGCTTCCCATTGTGTAATCTCTGGTTCTTCTTCCTCTTCCACAGCCTCTTGGTCTCCCACGTCCTGCTTATTCATATATTCATTTTTCAATCAACATCTAACAAGTTGTTGCAAATTTGGGTCTCCAACATAGGGTGCATTACTTTACTAATAGGTATGGAACTGAACTCTGAAATATAACCATTTCCCATTAAATCACCTAAACATTCAAGTCTCCATAACATTCATGTCATTTAGATTCGGGCCATTATATCTTTGAAAAAAAAATGGATGAAACTCCAATAACTGCTAGCATGAAACAACTAGTCTGAAGAAGGTAGAAAACATTCAAAGATTCATTTTTCTAGGAATCTGGATTATTTGGACTAAAAGACAGGACAAAATTAGGAACTTGAGAGCTTCAAGGGCACACATGCAGATGAACACGTAAAATATAAGAAATCACTTGTCACAGAATTTCAAGGCTTTTGCATGCAACTTGTCTTCATAACATATAAATGGAATGATACTAAGAATATTTACGATAACATATTCTTTTCTTATTCTTATTTTTGAATTGAGTTGGCCCTTGAGATAAATAGTTACCGAGTCAATAGGGTTGTAAAGGCTGCGATGGCTCTTTAACTGGAAGAAGAGATAGCTGGCATAGGCTAAAAGCATAATACAGCTGCTGAACCTTGATAAAGTCACCTCTGATTTTCCATATTGCACCTCTGAGTGTGTGAAGTGTAGCACTGCCGGGAAAAGAAGGCCCATGACTGCCATCAGTAAAAGGCCCGAGTTCACCACAGCTGAAGCCTGAAAATCTAAAGTCAGTTCAAATAATCTATTTCTGTTAAAGTGCCTAATTTAAATGTTTTCTCAGTATTTATGGCTACTTGGTGGAAAATGATAAACTAAAAACGTACTTATTTCACAATCTAAACAAATTCTTCATATGGCTGCTTTAATTTGATATACTGTTAGACAGTGTTTTATCTGCAACTATTTATTCATTTTAAGTCTGCAACTCTTTCATTCCTACTGCCTCCCGCTTTCGGTGAGAATTTCCCTTCCCCGTTCCCCTTATCAGATCTCTTGGTTACAACCTGGCGAAAGCATAATTTTTGGTCCCATTGCTTCCATCGCTTTATACTCTTTCAACTGGACCTACTTTACTTTCCTGTTATCGGACCCAACTTTATATCATTGTTTGTCTACTACCCAGCGAGTGATGGAAGCATCGACCTATTCATTAACAGGCGATCTATTATCAACTACACGGCTACTCAGGAGGAAGGTGCTGCCGGATGAATCTAGATGCACACCTGACCTCTAGGTTTATTTTGTATGGATGCTCAAATATCAATTGACATTTGAAGCTGAACATGTTTACATCCAGACTCAAGATATTTTCCTAATTTAACAAAATTACTCACTAAATAGCAACAGAAACCCAAAATGCCGACCCAGCTTTATGCATTCCATAGTTAATATTGTTAATTGCCTTGAAGAAATCTTATTTGGAAATCAGTTAATGTCTAACCCTTTGCTAGACGATAATGTACCCAACAGACGCCAAGGAAAATATAAATCAGCACAAGGAAGATAATGCAAAATGTTAACCAGGATAAAAAAATCACAAGCATAAAACCTCATCCTTAGAATGTCAGCTTAAAATTAGATGACTATGTCATAAAGTTATTAACAATTAGTCCTTCTAAGATAGCATAGGAGGGGTGGAATATTTCCAACTAACCTTGTTGAAGAGTTGGTCCTTATGGGGATGGGTAAGACCACCAGCAAAGAAAGCACAGCCCAAAACCAGAAGCATGTTGGACAAGATGGAGCCAAGAAGAGATTGTTGTACCACTCTTATCATTCCATTCTTTAAAGCATAAATTGATATTATCATCTCTGTCGCATTTCCAAACGTCGCATTCAACAGCCCACCAACTGCACCACATCAATCTGATATTCAAAACTAGTAGTGAAACATGGTAAATAACTCACAATTACTCTCCTTTCTAGTAATTGCCCAAGATTATTTCTCGTTCAGAGAAAAAGTAATCTTTATAAATTTAGAATATCATTACAATACTGCTGGCAGTTTTAATTAATCAAGGCCCAGCTTACACCACCCAAAAAAATAAGATTGATTCAAACACCACAATAAATCTGGCTCAAATTATATACATGTCAAATTTTCAACAAAAGTAGCAACTAGCCTACTTATTCATAAAGAGAGAAGGTAGAGAAGGATGAACAAACCTGTTGGACCGGTGTAAGAAGCAAGCTGTCTGTATACAGAAAGATTGACGTTTATATACATGTCGAAAAGCATAGTACTTAGTACAAATAATCTAAGTTGGATTTATTTTCAAAAACACTTACTCAGTAGCATAACCCAATCGCTCGGCCAAAGGTGTAATGCCAATTAAGCTGAAAAAGAATACCCATACCTGGAAAAGCAAACAACATTCATGGAAATAATACAATTAGTACACAGAAAGGACATATGAAAGGAGCAAATTCCCATTCCAAATAAAATTAGTTAAAACCGTACATGCTTTCCAGTGACATAGTGAAGAATAACAGCCAGCGGCCCAAATGGTAAAAGGACGTTAATTTTAGCCTTGATTAAAACAATATAAATGCTCATCAAAATTCTACTTTTCGCACTTCTGGGGCCATAGTTCTGTGCCACTGCAGCAAGGGACCCTATATGCTCAAACGTTTGCATCTTTCGAACTGACAGTGGTGACCCATTAATGTTAATAGCCTCATCTTGCAATCCTGTCGTCTCTTCTTCTATAGATGCCATCTGTGCAATGAAATCAAATGAACCGTTAACAATTGGGAATAATAATATAAACAGCACGGCTTAATTTTGATAGTTAAAGCAGGAAAAATTCTTGGTAGTCATCTAATTGAATGAAATGGCAATGATTGTATCTATCAGGTTTGTTCAGTCAACGATGAAATCATCCGCATAAACCAAAGATAGGATTTGAATCAACTGTGGCATCGAAAGGATAACAGAGATATGACACTTCCAAAATTTAATCGTAACCTACTTAGAAGACATAATTATAAAAATATAGATCCTAAGAGCATAGACGAAGCATGTACCATTCTCAGAAGGATTCTCGAATTGATCTGCCTAAAAATCAGAATTGGGGAATGCGCAATTGGATTGGATCAGACAACATTCACGATTTCTCACGCGCCACAGATAAATCAGTCGCTCCACGGTTTCTCACCCGCGAGAGATGAATCGAATCGATGAAAACGTTGGGAGTAAAATTGAGGAGCAACAAGTGAGGAGGTTCGGTTCCGAAAAAGACGCAAGGCTCGCAAAGAGTTCTTCGGATTTTGCAATTATTTATTTATTTAATTTAATAATGGGTTGGTTGCTTGGATCATTGGATATAGCAAACAGCGTAATATACAACTTTCTACTATTCCAAAGACGTGAAATATTTGGTTTTGATTATAGCTCTGTGGTATTACTAACCTATCAATAAATTGAAAGAAATTATATTATATTAGTAGTCATTTTTTATGATATTATTAGATCTTCATTGATGTCTAGCTTTTAAAAAAAACACCATATGTAATTACAACAAAACCGTTGGATATCCTATAAGTTTTAATTTAAAATTTAGACCTAGATTTCGTTGTTGAGTTTCTATTTCTTTTTCTGAAAATTTCTCCATAATATCATATATATTTAGTTATTAATCAGTGTTGTTGCTCTTCTTAATAATAATACGTTGAGCATATAGACATCTCATCTTATTGTATATTAAACTAAAAATGTTGAAAATAGTCTGGATGCATAACTGCTTAAGTGATAAAAAGTATAAAAATAAATATTTATGATGTATTTAAATAACTTCATAATTAACAAAATACATTAGAATAAAATATTGATGATGTACTTAAATTTTCTGGAAATTTAAAATATGCATATTCAACTTAGCAACAGAAGCAATGCTGAACACTGAATTATTAATTAAGCCACATCAGAATTTAGTAGAAAGTTGTTGAATACGCTGGTGATAATTTTTCTGAGGCGGGGAGGAAGGTGTTGTGCACTTTCCTAGTTAAGTAAAATAATATTTGTCTGAAGTGTGCAGCCAGAAAAGAGTATTGAAAAACAAAAAATATATATATTTTTCAGTGAGCAGAGAGCACTGAGCCCGGATCATGTTACTAGATTTACTATTCATGTTGCCCTTATTAATGTAGGAAAAAGAATTTTACTATTTACGTTAGCCCAACGGTGGTGAGCTTTTCGTTTTACCGTTGCCATGGGAGATAACTATCTCATATCTAGGGTAAAAAATTGGCGCAGATATCTGCAAATATGCACATGTGAAGATTAATTTGGGGTACACATAATTTATTACAGATATTAATACATAAACGAATTAAAATGATTAGTACGTGTACATCGAATATGTACCATCGTATGTTTATATTCACAGAAAAATTTACTGCATATAAATCATATTATAGATACAATTTATTTTTTAGTGAAATTTAGTTTAAAAAAAGGAAGTTTCGCAAGCTAATGTGCGTCTAAATCTACTATTATTCTCGATAACTCTGTTATCCCGACATCAACCGCGAAATGGAGAATGAAAAGTTTGGATTGAACTATCTTCGAACAAATCAAAACTGTCAATTTTAAATCCAACGATCCAATGGGAATAATAAATTCTGTTATCCGAAATAACAACATATTCGAAATCAGCTAATACAATTGCCTAGTTTTGTCCATCCACATAGCATGGTTGGGGGTGGGGGTGTAAATAGATCGATACGACGGATAATGTTTTTATCATATCCGTATTCGTTATAATTTTTCGGATACGGATCCGAATACGGATATAGATCGGATATTCGACGGATATCGGATATCGGATATCGGACGAATATAAATACGAATATAGATATATGTCAGATATTAAATAAAAATATTGTATGTATCATTGAAAAAAAATTGCATAGTATTTTATAATAAAATCATTAATTATAAATTATAAATATTAATTATTATTATATTAGTAGTTTAAATGTATCAATGAATTATAAAAAATATGATACATTAACATAAATTAAATATAAAATAAATTAGATTTATAATGAATGCTAAAAATCTAATTAAAAAATATATAATAGAAATATTTCGGATACATATTCGGATAAAATCGGATACCTTCGGATAATGTCGGATATTGATGAATAATAGCTAAATGGTCAGATACGGATAGATAAGGGTCTTACTGTATCCGCATCCGTAAAAGAATTTCGGATACATATTCAAATACGGATATCTCCGGATACGGATACGGATACGAATACGGATAAGATAATTTTCATTATTTTTCGGATCGGATCACAGATAAAATCGGATATTATCCAATCCGTTAACACCCCTATTCGGGTATATAATTGGGTATGAAACTATGAATAGAAAAAACTGATAATATTATACGATAATATATAATATGATATCTTTTCATAATTTATTTTCATTCATAATAGTTCGTTAAAAAAATATACATACAATATATCACATTCATGACTATTGAAAATACAAGCATATCAATTAGAACGCACATTTATCATTTTGATTGTTTTTAGATAAAAGATAAGCTAAGCTGCTTAACTTTAAATGTTCATAATAATATTTCAGCATCATATCATACAGAGAATATTATTTTTGTCATTTGTTAATTTGATAATGTCGTTTAATTCCACGTCATTATTCAGACAAACCAATCACAACATGTACAGTTATATACTTGCTTATTTAGTTTTTCCTTTTTTCTTTTTGAGAAGTTAATAACTAAAAGGAAAAAATGTGATGTTTTTCTCGCTTATATTGTTGCTAACCTGAAACAAAAGAAGAATAAAAAATTAATCTGTCCCTACATTGCTACACATGATGTTAATTATTTGCTTTTTAACTTATATTTGTTTGTTTTACTGTTAGCATAATTATAATAAATTAATAACACATAATCCTCTCAAACACTTGATTTTCATCTGACAATTCCAACCACTAGTCATTTTTAGTGCGCATTGAGATTCCCTTCCCACTCATATGGATCACGTAGCAAGTCAAATTGCTGATTGTAATGGTAGTGGTAAGGTTTGAGAAGATGCAGGAATCCTTTAGACGATTAACTGAAAAGAATGAATCATCATTTCAATCCTCTATATATATATAGAGGTGATCAACGATTTTCTATCCCTTTAAATAAATAACAAAAAATTTTTTAAAAATATATAAAATTTGATCACTAAGGAGATTTTGATATGAAAATCATATTTAACGATTTGGATTATCCATTTAAATTTTGAAATATGAAATATAAGCATGAAGTACAAAATATTTTGTGCTTTATAAAACACATTAGCACACCTCATATATATATATAGCTTATGGTGCTTTACAAAGTAAAAACTTTTATTACTTTGAGGTGAGATTTCATATCTCGAGGTTTCAAATTGTCAATCTAAGTTGTTCAATAATTTTTTCATGTAAAAATATTGTAGAATATTAAATTTCATGATTTTTTGAGCTTTCTAACTATTTTTTAAATTATTTTTAAAAACAACCCTAAAATAGACTTTTTCTTATGTTAAAAATGACTATTTTTAAAAATAATTTAAAAAATAGTTAGAAAGCTAAAAAAATCATGAAATTTAATATCCTATAAGATTTTAACATGAAAAAATTATTGAGAAACTTATATTGACCATTTGAGACCTCAAAATATGAAATCTCACTCCGAAGCAATAACAGTTTTTTACTTTGCAAAACACCATAAGATATCTCTCTCTATAAATATAGTAAAACTAATATGCTTTTAGGAGCACGGAGCCCCTCGTGATCCTAACTCAAAAAATATCAAATGATATTTAAATTTTAATTTATCACTCTTATTAAATTCTTCATATTGAAATTTTATAGGGTACAAAAATTTGGAGTGTTACGAGTTTTTTAAGTCACTCTTTTCAATTTTTGAAAATCAATTCTAAAAATAATAATAAAATATTTAATGTTTGTATATTATTTTTAAAAATTAAAAAGAATGATTTAGAAAACTCGAAACACCTCAAATTTTTTAACCCCATAAGATTTCAATATGAAGAATTTAATAAGAGTGATAAATCAAAGTTTGGATATCATTTCATATATACTTTTTGAGTTAGGATCACGAAAAAACTCTCCGTACTCCCAAGAGCACGCTAATCTTACTCTTTCAATATAACAACTGCTTCACTATTAATTATTCATCGAGTTGGTATCGTGTCGATGTGTCATCCACGTGAAGGAAGCACTCACCTTTTGTGAGCAGCTGTTGAATTGAATTATTTTCGGCCTCGCCTGAGGATTTAATGTAAAAAATATAGATATTTTTTTATTTAATAATTAAAAATATATATTTTTAATAGTAAATTTTATTAAATTATAATTTTAATACTAAAAATAATAAATATATCATTCTCAGTAATGTATTTTTTATATTTTTTAGTTACTTTAAAAAAAACATTAGTAAAAGTGACACACTCTCACTAACAAACAACCACAATAGGAAAAGTTGCAATATTTGAATATGAATATCGGCTGTAAAAAAGATGAAAAAACATGAAAAACGCTACTGAGAGTGGTGTGACGCTTTTGCAAAACGCCCGTCACTGACGCACTATTATTCTTCATATTAAAATATAATTTAAACATACTTATTATTAAACATATATTTTTTAATTATTAAATAAAAAATATCTGTGAAGAATGCAACTAGAATGAAAAGCTGTGGTCTTTATTTGTAATTTCTAAAAAGGCTCGTGATCTGAAATCACCATTAACACTTAGAAAAAATTGAATACTGGATTCGAGTCTTCATATCATAAAAATAAAATAAAATGTTCGTAGTCCGCTCCCAGACCCCAATTATCATATATATCCAGGAAAATCCACAATCAACCGATCAAAAGTATATATAAAATAATAATTATTATTATAACTACTTATTTGATAGTGCTCTATTTTTGTTGACTTATTTGAATTTATTGTCACACATTAAATTGTTTCTTAGGAAGTGATTTTATAAATATATTTTCAAGTGATTTATATCATGTCAAATTATGCATATATATATGCTCATTTTAAAATAAAACAACTATGCAGAACAAGTTAAAACCATTATATATCATGTCAAATTATGCAAGAAGAAGTATACTAATTGAATGCTCACACGAAATCTTCAAATAAAATAAAACAACTATAACTGTAAAAAAAAAATGGTGAATAGCATGTACCTGATGTCAAACTGTAGCATAGGCATATAAAAGTTGTGGTAGAGAGAGTAATGAGTTCCAAAAAGATAATAGAAATATATATATATATATATATATATATATATATATATATATCAAAATAGAAAAAAATCAACTTTCTATTTTCTTAATGGCAATTAATTAGATGGGCCGCAAATAATAAGACGAGCCGAAAAGGTAAAAATCCACTGGCGAACAATGTAAAGAATAAATAAAAAATATAAATAAAAGATTTTTGAGCAGCAGTTATTAATTAGAGGAGAGGTGAAAAGATTAAATCGGCAGCTGATTAATGCAGAGAATACTATTAGTTTACACTTTACTAGGATATGAATGTTCCTTTAAAGGGTGTCCAACGGTAGAGTTGGGTTAGATGAAATTTTCAAATTTGTAATGAATTCTAGTTCAAAGTTCATTTTGGTATCTAGAAATTTCTTGAAAATTAGTTTTTTTTTATGTATACGTGGAAAATTATTGTCAGTATGAACTCATAAATTTTATTATTTATTTTTTATTTTTATTTTATAATATTTTTTTCTGTGTAATCCAATATGAGGGGAAAAAAGGAAAAAATACCAATAAACTTATCACTGTAGTAGAAAGAATTTTGAATTTTGGGTTAGTCGTTCTAACTTATAATTTCCGGCATGTAGACCTATTTTTTTTTTCCAAGTAAGCTTATTCTGAATTAAAAAAATTAAAAGGAAGATCTTTTTTTCTCTGTAACTTTAAAAGTAAGGAGTAAAATTGATATTTATTCTTAAAATATTTCCCTTGACAATGTTCTCAAATATATAACGAACTTGGGGGCAAATGAAACATAGCAGCATAGAGTCCACGGCAGTGATAAAGCATAAAGAAAACAAAATGTTCTTAGGGTAGTGATATAACGTCCCATTTTGCGCTCAAGGTTACTGATCAATTGGATTTTAGTAAAGAAGTATATTATATTTTATATAATTATTATATTGAAAAAAATTGAGATGTAAAGATTTATTGCGGATAGTTCGGTTAAAAAATATTATTACTGGTAAAAATTTACATAATTAATTTATTCATAAAAAATTACATGCGAATAGTTTAGTCAGAGAATATGAAAATATTATTGCTGATAAAAATTTACATGGTCAACAATTTATTAAAACTTTTTAACATATTTATTTACCGTCAACATATCAAGAGGGGGATAAAACTTGACGCATTTTATATTTATTCATGTTCTTATTGGGAGAATCATATGACTTATAGCATAAAACTAATACAAATATTACATGATAACATGACAAGCAAGTGAGATCCGAAGGAAGGATCCTGTGATCAACAGTTCAAATCTTTGACTCGTTGTTAGTGGACCACTTGTATTATTTTTTCTTAAAAGACAGATTCATCGTTACAAACTTGCCTTAAAAATAATACAAAGAACATGTACCAATCATATTCCCTGTACGAACTTTGAAGCTTTGTACAACCTTTTTTTTTTCTCTTTTAACTTTTTGATATCTTTGTGCATCCTTCGATATAAATATATAATGCAGCATAGTAGTATATTTTTCGAAAGAAAAGCAAAGGAAAAATAGAATTTACTAACAGCTCAGATGCAGGACGGATCCATATGCAGCAGATCCATGAGCCGGGGGTCAACTATTTTATTAAATACATCTTTACAATTATATATATTTTTAATTTTCCCTAAAAAGAGAAAATTAGTCCTATGCCATCTCAAAACTTTAAATTTAACAAAATGCCACTTCAAAACTTTAACTCTCTCTAATGCCATCATAAAATAAGTTTATTTAGTCTTTTGCCACACTTATATATTTTTTGTTCATTTTTAATTAAGTTCAGTAAAATATCACTGTATTTTTGGATGTATTTTTTTAATTTCAAAAATACCCTCATTTCTGTCTGATATATATTTTCCTACTAATTTCGTCTGTTAAAATCGTTGATATCTCTGCAAAATACATAATTGTTTTAGCAAATGTCAAACCAAACACTTTTTTATTTTATTCTACAATAGAGAAAACAGTCAACAAATAAATCATACTAAAATCTTTTATCCAAAAGACCCATAAAGAAAATTACAAAAATGCATTTATATATGCTTACGAATAGAATTTTCATTTTTAAAGTTCTGAATCATGATGCTCATAGTCTGAAATTTGCTTTATGCATTACGCATTTTGCAGAGATATCAACGATTTTAACAGACGAAATTAGTAGGGAAAGATATATCAGACATAAATGAGGGTATTTTTAGAATTAAAAAAATACATCCCAAAAATACAGTGATATTTTACTGAACTTAATTAAAAATGAATAAAAAATATATAAGTGTGGTAAAAGACTAAATAAACTTATTTTAGGGTGACATTAGATGGAATTAAAGTTTTGAAGTGATATTTTGTTAAATTTAAAATTTTGAGGTAACATGGGACTAATTTTATCTTTTAAAAAAATAAAAAAATCTACAATGAAGAAAAAAATTAAAATTTTAATCTTCTAAAATAATTTAATTTTTGACTCCACGCAATCCGTGGGACCTAAGTACCAAACCAACGGCATCAAAAAGCCTAACGAAAGACCTCCTTTTAACTCTACCTAAAAAAAAAATCTGATCTGCTAGATATTTTCTCGCTGCCACGTGTAAAAGCACAGTTGTCACAGCAAAAAGCGTCTCTCCCCCTGCCCTTTTCGCCTTCCATCCTATCCTAGCTTTGGTTTCTTTACCCTTTCCATTTCACCACTCGAACTCATCTAAAACCAATCGTTGAGTCTTTATTAATTTTCGAGGAAAATGGAAGGTGGCAGTCATCGATTTGATCCAACAATCAGGGATGAAAATGCTGGGATTAAGTACAAGGTAGTGGTTAAATTATCAATAAATCATTTATTATTGAGCTATTTCATTTATTTGACCGGATCTGAAATTTGTTTGTATTTTGTAGTGATCAGGTGTTGGTATCTGTATTTTAATTAGCACCGTATCGATTAGTTTTTCATTCATTTTGACCTGAAAGTTTTTGTTTGTTTTTCCTAAGATCCACTAGGAATATTTTACACAAAAGAAAATCATGCCTTTTGGTTCCATTTGTTACAAATTGTTCCAAACTATATATTTTTTTCTTCCTATTGCAAATATTAATTACTAGTTGATTTGAAAGGTAAATTAATTTCGGTGATAATGGTTGTGTTGTGAATGGTGTGTTAGTTCAACAATGCATCTTTTTTTTTTGTCTTTTTTGGGGGGAAACAATGACTTAGAGGCATGTTTCAACATAGCAAAAAGTTTTCACTTCATAATAAGAACCATATTTTTTTGTAGGAAATGGCGAGATTGCTAAATCCTACTACTTTTCAAATGATAGTTGGGTCCATTAGCATAAATTAATTTTCTCCATGATAATGAAAATTTTTCGCAAGATGAGGACTTTAACAGCAACAACATTACTATTTTGTTTCATCGTATTTGGTGTTTTCATCCTAAAATTTAAGTTCTCAGTACTCAGTTGGAATTACTGAGATATTTGTTTGTGGGCTGGCAATTGAACTGTTTAGCTTGTTCATTAATCTAAAATTGAAAAACTAAAATTGCGTACGGTCTTCTGTGTGAAAATTGAAGTCGACCAGTACACTAGCATTATTTTATATGGATGTCAGACTTGTGAGCCTTCTTCATTTTTTGGTGAACCAAAAGCTTAAGATGGCAGAGTAATAGGAATTATAAAATTTTCCTCTCATGTTAGGGTGGTGAATCTAACTGTCTGGAATCAAGTGGATGGACAGATGAGAAGCACATGCACTATCTCAGTTCAGTGGAGCAATGCTTTGTTGATGAACTCAACAATAACTACTGCGAGGGATTACTCAAGGGCTCGCACTGGAAAACCAAATTGTCTCGCCTTTCCACTGAAAGTGAATTATTTCATGGCAAGGTTTAATTGCTCTTCTTTTATTTTTCTTCAACATCATCTACAAGTAGTTACTTGATGATGATTGCTTTTGTCAATGATATGTATAAAAATTGCTCTCTCCACTTGCTATTAGTGGCATCTTTCTCCTTTGAACCTCCTGAAATATAGATGAACTCTGTTCATATTTGCTAAAGGCTTTTAGATTTTAAATTGTTCTTATTTCTTCATTATCTAGAGGAAAAAAAATAAAAAAGTAGGAATAAGTGCCCCAATAAACAGTTGGTAATTGAGTGTTACTAAAGCACCAATCTGTTGTAGTGACTGAATTCAAAGAAAACAAATGAAATAATATGAAGGTTGAATTGGCACACTGTATTATTGTTTCAAGTTGTGAGTACCTTGAAGTCATGTTTCATATTATGTTCAGAAGTAATGGGGTACTGATTATTTGCTTTATCATTCTTTTTGAATGCATGTCATGAAAGATGTTTAGCAAAGGTGAGTTAAGTGTTATCAAAATTGGGAGTTCTGGGAAAGAAAATAAGCCCAATGAAGGACAGAAAAATGAGAACATGTCGCTTTCAAATCAATGGATTCAACGGTGGATATCTCCTAAAGATCACAGATTAAGAGATCAGGAGTCCGGACTATCAGGTAAGTTGCTATTTACCTTCTGTATGAAAATTAATTAGCTTCTATCCTTCTTTATATATAATGGGCTAAACCCTTGATGCTAATAAATTAAAATAGCATTTACATTTAACAACTTTGTCCCAGAGATGTCAGATCAAAATTTCCGGGATGAGAAAACTGAAAGAGTTGCTGAATCCAATATGATATTCTCCAAGAAGAGATCCAGAAACCACAGTGCCTCTAACTAGCTAAATGAGTTCAATGTACCGTCTTATTTGAATTTCTTTTGTTTTATTTTATGAAGAATCCAGAGTACCATGTGAGATGTTATTCCATTCTTCAGTTAGTTTGAATTTTACGAATTATATATATATTAGAATTATTTAACTTATTAACTTTTGTTTTTATTTTATGAAGAGCCGACAGTACCATGTGAGGTATACCTCCATTAATTCTTCATTTTATTTGAATTCTATGATGTTTTTCATATATTGTATACATTTTCAGATTTCGTTTGAGAAAAAATAGCTACAAATGAAAATTAGATTTTTGAAATGAAAATTTCTTTACCACAACAATAATAAAGTTTTTAATCTTAAATAAAAATTAATAATAATAATAATATGGATAATATCAATAATCATAGTTGACCTAAACACTAAAACCTACAACTAATAATCTACTCCAAACACTAAAACCTATAACTAAGAATCTAAAAATGTATAACTCTACGTCTAGATCTTTACTTTCATTCTAATATGTGAATCGCCATTTTTAAGACACTCCTATCTGAAACCTTCTCTTTGAATATATTTCATTTTTTAAGTCTCTTTGTACCACTTCCTCACATGTTAGTTTTATTGGATTTCTATTTCTTCTTGTGTTTTCAGAGTGACTTATAATTCCACAATATACTAAGACAAATAAGTTTAATTGGTTTTGAACTAAATTTTTAAAATTTGGGCTATCTGGTTTAGTTTTCGGTTCAAAAATTTCAGGTCAGATGAAATTTTTAGCTAATTCAGTTTTTTCTTTGATTTGTTTTATATTTTTCCTAATTAAATACAACACAACAACAACAATAACAAAGCCTTTAATCCCAAATAAATTAGGGTAGGCTAGAAATGAAATCCAATCGGAAAGCATAAGATAAAATATCTCAAATATCAGTGATAATAATGAATATGATGAAAGAAAAAAATAATAATAATAAATAAATAAATATGATAATGATAATCATGATGATAATATGCTAATAGTAATAACAATAATAATAATAATAATAGTACAATAAACCTCTATTATAAAACCTATTTCTAAATCCTAAAATCCTATTTTAAAACCTAATTCTAAATTCTAAATCCTAAAATCCTATTTCTAAACCTCTATTTCTAAATTCTAAATCCTAAAATCTTGAAAATCTAAGAACATGAATTCTATAACTCTATTATTAGACTCTAACTTCTAAATCATTGTTCAGGTACATGAATCGCCATCTTCCAAGCACTCCTATCCAAAACAAGCTCTTTGGATATATTTCATTCCTTCAAATCTCTTTTTATTGCTTCCTCCCATGTCAGTCTCGGTCGACCTCTTCCTCATCTTGTATTTTTAGGACGACTTAGAATACCGCTGCGTACTGGTGCTTCAGAGGTCTTCGTTGGATATGACCAAACCATCGCAAACGATGTTGGACTAACTTCTCTTGAATTGGTGCTACCCCAAGTTTATCTCTAATATCATCATTTCTGATTCGATCTTTTCTTGTGTGACCACATATCCAACGCAACATCCACATTTTAGCTACACTCATCTTTTGGACGTGTTGTCATTTTGTAGCCCAACATTCTGCGCCATACATTATCGCGGGTCTAATCGCCGTCCTGTAGAACTTACCTTTTAGTTTGTTTGGGACCTTGTCACAAAGAACACCATATGCTTGTCTCCATTTTACCCATCCAACTCTTATTCTATGACTACAATTTTCATCAATCTTTCATTCACTCTGCAATATCGATTCCAAATACCGAAATGTGTCATTCATGGGTACTACTCGTCCATCCAAACTAACATCTCCGTCATTGATGTGGTTTCTACACACAAGTAATAAATCCCTAGTTATTACTCGGTTCGGTTGCAAGTGTACAAACCTAGTCGAGCAAGATTTAAGGTTCGTCTCCACAGGACAATTCGAAATATAAAATCGACCTAACAATCTAATTTAGTAAAAGAATGAATAAATGAATTGGTTTGTTTGTTCATAAGGTTCGTTTGAGGTAATTAAACTAAAGTCTTAAGGTAAAATGCGGGTTTTTGATACGAGAAATTAGGGTTCATAGGGGTTAATATCCACTAATGACATGATTAATTGATTATCGAATTTGTTCTTTTAATTATGAAGGCACATTTGAAATGTTGGTACAAAGGGATATCTCTATGTTTATACCATCCTTAAATTACAATACCCGTTACCTCTCGTATGGTTATCCTAATCTAAGGTCATTAAGTTCTACTGTCCCAATTAATCTAGAAAACCGTTCGTCACCTCTCGGTACTTGGTACAATTCCCTAAACAATTAGGTCAAGCCCGTATAGGACGTGCGTCACCTCTCGGTACTTAGCCTATCTAATACCCTATTCTTTATGGTCAGGACTAAATATTCAACCTCTCGATTGAAAATATCGAATCCTAGGGTTTCATGTGATTTCGATTAAGTCTTCACATTCAATTGAAATAAAGAATAGATCATAAAATAAATAAGAACATATGCGGTAAAAATATCAACTAATCATGCCAAGAGTTTCAATTACATCCCTAATCTACCCTAGAAGAATCCTTAGCCGATCATGGCTAAGGCACAAATGAAATTCAGAAATTAAAAGAGTTCAAAAGCATAGAAAATAATGAAACCAGTTGATCAATCCAATCTCTTCTTCTCTACTCTTTTTCTCTCTTTTCTCCTTTCTATTCTTCTTCTCTCTCTCTCCAAACTCTCAAAGAAACTGAAAAACTCCTCTCGGATCTGTCCTGTGGGCGTTATCCCTCTTTGGAGGCGTTCTCCTCTCTTTAAAATCGAATCTGGAGCCTTCTGGGGCGAAGGGATGCTTTCAGGGGCGAAACAGAACCGCTCTTTACGGCCCGAAAAGAAAAGATTTTGACCCAAAAAGTTCACGCGGTTTCTTGACAGAGAGCTCTTTTCGACCCGAAAAGATAACTTTTTGGGTCAAAAGGTTCATGCAGTTTTTCTCCAGCAAGATCTTCGTTGTTCTAGTTGCGCCTAGCTTACTCCATCTTCATCCAAATATTCCTAAAATGCTCCAAAAGTCCTGAAATCAAAGAAACCATGGCAGTATCTCGAACTTTGTGCAATATCCAAACTAAATCAACTAATTGAACTAAAATATGCATAAAAAGGGTAAATGGTATAGTTTTAGATACCAAATCCTATCAGAATATATATGTGATTTTGACTTATCAAACTCCCCCAAGCTTAAATCTTGCTTGCCCTCAAGCAAGTTTTAAACCTAGACAAAAGGACGGTCTCTAAACTAACCTAGTCTAAAATAAATCCTAACCTATATGCTAAAGATCATGAGTTTTTCTGAAAAAGAGATGATAAATCTTAAGATAAATATTTTCAAATTTGTTCGGCCATTATACAAATTTCTGGGAAAAGCCTTAGGAATTTCTGTTATTTCCGATTTAACACATGACGTTTTACTCAAGGATATTTATATTAGACACAAACTTTCAATGTTATGCTCTAAAATCTTTCCTAGATGATATGCACCCAAATTTTTCCTCCCCCTCACAAATGAAATGAAATATAGGAAATCCATAAGAAAAAGAAAAAAAATACAATGATAATCCATATGAAAATATATGGACTCAATGCTGACCCTTGATGTAATTCTATCTTAATAGGAAATGTATCGGACTTGCCGTCACATGTTTTGACACAAGTCACAACATTTGTATACATATCCTTAATAAGGGTAACGTACTTTGTTGGGACTAGTTTCCTTTTGAGCGCCCACCACATAATATTTCTCGGTATTTTATCATACGCTTTCTCTAAATCAATAAATATTATATGTAAGTCCTTCTTCTGTTCATGATGTCTCTCCATAAGTTGTCTTATCAAGAAAATCGCCTCCATAGTGGACCTCCCAGGTATAAAACCAAACTGATTTTTAGAGACAGTTGTCAGTTTTCTTAAACGGTGCTCGATCACTCTCTTCCAAAACTTCATGGTATGACTCATGAGCTTAATTCCTCTGTAATTCGTACAACTTTGAATATCTCCTTTATTCTTGAAGATTGGTACTAATATACTTCTTCTCCACTCATCAGGCATCTTATTGGACCGAAAAATGGTATTAAATAGTTTAGTGAGCCACACTATTACTATATCTCCAAGACATCTCCATACCTCAATCGGGATGTTATATGGTCCTAACGCTTTACCTGTTTTCATTTTTTTAAAGCTTATTTCACTTTAGACTCTTGAATTCTCCGAACAAATCGCTGTTGGTGTCAATTGAGTCGTCCAACTCGATCGTGGTTTTCTCACTCTCATCGTTGAATAGTTTGTCGAAGTATTCTCTCCATCTGTTCTTAATCTCCTCATCCTTCACCAAAAGTCTATTAGCCTCATCCTTAGTACATTTAACTTGGTTGAAGTCTCTTGTCTTCCTTTCTCGAAGTTTAACCATCTTGTAGACATCATTTTCGCCATCTTTCGTATCTAATTTCCGATACAGCTCCGTGTATGCCTGACTCCTTGTTTCGCTCACGCCTTTCTTTGCGTTTCTCCTAGCTTCTTTGTATTTCTGTATGTTTTCATCACTCCTGTTGTGATGTAAACGTTTGTAACATTCTTTCTTCTTATTGATAACCTTTTGTACATCATCATTCCACCACCAAGTGTCTTTAGGTTCACGTTTATTTCTCTAATTACTCCAAACACCTCTATAGCCACCTTCCGAATGCGAGTCGCCATCTTCTTCCACATATTATCCGCATCCTCACCTTCGTTCCACGATTCTTTTGCAATAACTCTATTCTTAAACACCTGAGAAACGTCTCCTTTTGAGCTTCCACCACCTCATTCTTGTTATTTTCATGCCTCTATCTCACCGAACGCATACCTAAAAATAAAAATCAACCACCAAAAATTTGTGTTGTATGACAACACACTCGCCAGGTATAACCTTACAATCCATGCAGTTTGGTCTTTCCTCCCTTCTAGTCAAGACAAAATCGATCTATCTCGAGTGCTGCCACTGCTGAAAGTAATTAAATGTGATTTTTTTTTCTAAAGAAGGTGTTCGCTACCATGAGATCGTAAGCTATAGCGAAGTTCAAGATGTCTTCTCCCTCTTGATTCTGTTCGCCATATCCAAAACCCCCATCTAACTGTACCAACATGACCATTAAGATCTCCTCCAATGAAGAGTTTTTCACTGCTAGGCACTCATCTAATCATGTCCTCTAAGTCTTTCCAGAATCATCTCTTGACATCATCGCTCAAACCTACTTGTGGGGCATACACACTGATGACGACTTAACTTGTCAAATGAAATTATTTCATCAGAGTTCTTAAATTTAAATCGTTATATGATATAAATCGTTATATGATACGTTGACAACTTATCAAATGCAAATTTCAAATTTTTTTTTCGTTCAAGCACTACTCTTGTTAAATTTGCTAAACGGGATCTCTTGATAATGAATTATTTTGATATTTTTGACAAATAATTAAATACAAAATAAATTTTAAAAAAATGTAGATATGTTTTTAGTTATAGATTGATAGTGTTTTAAATTTCATACAATTTCATTATAGTTTGATAGTTCATCAAAGATTATGAAAATTTTATACACTTTGTAAATGTTTCAATTTAACGGTTTTTTAGTGGAGAAGAAGTATATTAGTACCAATCTTCAAGAATAAAGGAGATATTCAAAGTTGTACTAATTACAGAGGAATTAAGCTCATGAGTCATACCATGAAGCTTTGGAAGAGAGTGATCAAGCACCGTTTAAGAAAACTGACAACTGTCTCTAAAAATCAGTTTGGTTTTATGCCTGGGAGGTCCACTATGGAGACGATTTTCTTGATAAGACAACTTATGGAGAGACATCGAGAACGAAAGAAAGAACTACATATGATATTTATTGATTTAGAGAAAGCGTATGATAAAATTCCGAAAATATCATGTGGTGGGTGCTCAAAAGGAAACTAGTCCCAACAAAGTACGTTACCCTTATTAAGGATATGTATACAAATGTCGTGACTTGTGTCAAAACATGTGACGCGAGTCCGATACATTCCTATTAAGATATGATTACATCAAGGGTCGACATTGAGTCCATATATTTTCACCTTAGTGATGGATGAGATCACAAAGGACATACAAGAAGATATTCTTGGTGTATGCTCTTTGCTGATGATGTGATGCTGATTGACGAGAGCAGAATTGGAATCAATCAGAAACTAGAGTTGTGGAGACAAACTTTAGAATCAAAAGGTTTTAGACTT
The DNA here is from genome assembly GCA_037127355.1 of Schoenoplectus tabernaemontani. Classification (NCBI taxonomy): domain Eukaryota; kingdom Viridiplantae; phylum Streptophyta; class Magnoliopsida; order Poales; family Cyperaceae; genus Schoenoplectus; species Schoenoplectus tabernaemontani. The sequence continues at coordinate 12,035,236 of CM073743.1, forward strand.
AGTAGGACAAAAACTGAATATATGAGGTGTCGATTCGGTGGGGAAAATTTAGATGACGGAGATGTTAGTTTGGATGGACGAGTAGTACCCATGAATGACACATTTCGGTATTTGGGATCGATGTTGCGAGTGAAGGAGAGATCGATGAAGATGTTAGTCGTAGAATAAGAGCTTGGATGGGTAAAATAGAGACAAGCATCCGTGTGTTTCTTTGTGACAAGAAGATCCCAAACAAACTAAAAGACAAGTTCTACAGACGGTGATTAGACCCGTGATGTTGTATGGCGCAAAATGTTGGGCTACAAAAGGACAACACATCCGGAAGATGAGTGTAGCTAAATACGGATGTTGCGTTGGATATGTGGCCACACAAGGAAAGATCGAATCAGAAATGATGATATTAGAGACAAACTTGGGGTAGCACCAATTCAAGAGAAGCTAGTCCAACATCGTTTGCGATGGTTTGGTCATATCCAACGAAGGCCTCCCCGAAGCATCAAGATGCGCTAATGTATTTTAAATCGTCCTGAAAATATAAGAAGAGGAAGATGTCGACCGAGATTGACATGAGAGGAAGCAATAAAAAGAGATTTGAAGGAATGAAATATACCCAAAGAGTTTGCTTTGGATAGGAGTGCGTGGAAGATAGCGATTCATGTACCTGAACTATGATTTAGGAGTTAGAGTCTAATAGTAGAGTTATAGACTCCATATTCTTAGATTTTTTAGGATTTTAGGATTTAGAATTTGGAAATAGAGATTTAGATAGGATTTTAGGATTTAGAATTAGGTTTTAAAATAGGATTTTAGGAATTAGAAATAGATTTTATAATAGAGGTTTATTGTACTATTATTATTATTGTTATTATTATTACTATTATTAGCATATTATCATTATCATTATCATCTTTATTTATATATTATTATTATTATTTTATTTTTTTTATTTTTTTTTCCATCATATTCATTTTTATCACTGATATTTAGATCTTTGATCTTATATTTTCCGATTGGGTTTCATTTCTAGCCTACCCCAATTTATTTGGGATTAAAGGCTTTGTTGTTGTTGTTGTTGTTGTTGTTGTTGTTGTTGTTGTTGTGATAGACTATCAAAATATAATAAAAATATATAAAATTTAAAATATTATTAATTTATAAGTAAAACAAAATATCTGTTAATTTTTTTATTTTTAAAAATTATTTTATATTTATGTAGAACTCAGTCTAGATAACCTCGACAAGGGATCCCACCCATTTGCTAAACCGTCACTCGAGAAACACTTCGAGCCTCTAGGGACGTGTCCGGAGACTCTGGACCATCGTGTGAATCACTTAAATAGTCAAATCTCAATCGCCACAATGCAAGTATGCAACCAAGAACCAATGCATAAAACACCGAACCCCTCCCCTCTCCGCGCCTCGTCCGAAAGAAAGAAAAAAAAAAAAAAAAAAGTAAACGCGCGATCCTTGATCGAACCCGATCTCTCCCGTTTCTTTCTCAGTCGCGACAGAGATGAAGGGCCTGGCTTCATCGACCACGAACCAGAGGCAGCGCCGGAGATGGAGATGCGCCGTGCTGGCTCCAATGGCGATTGCGCTGGTGGTACTGGCAGAGATATTCCTTTTAGGCGGTCTCGATTTGGGGAATAGCAGCTATTTCTCTCTGTCCGATACCTTTCACGGAAACCGCTTCGCTGACGTCCATGCATGCGAAAACTGGCTTGAAAGGCAAGATAATGTAGCTTACACCAGGGATTTTCGCACCGATCCGGTTCTCGTCTCCAGTAGTGAGCAAGAGGTATGCTCAAATGTTTGATTTGACTTTGTCCATTTTTTTTTGCGAAGTGTTTTTTCCTCATTTTCATAATATATCAATGGATTTTAGTTGGTTTTAGTTATTTGTTCATGATGTGTGATTTATATAGGACTTATCAGTGTGTTATCTGTTCTCAGAATTGGGATAGAAAAAAAAAGAATATCTGTAATCAAGTATAATAAAAGTGGAGGGTTCAAATGCCTCAATTTTTTTGTTCCTCAATCATACCTTCACTTTTTAAATTTCTAATAACTCAAAATTTAAAACTGAAAACCGTTGGATTTGATCTATATTATTTTGTTCTTACACATAAAAAAAATCATTTTTTCACTTTCATTGTATGTAATTCAACATGTTATAAAATCAACATCCAAAAATGAATCATATTAGTGCATTTTACAAGTTCTTGATGTTACATAAAATAATATTCAAATATCACAATTTTAATCTATACATGAAATGACCTAAATCAAATCTAATGGTTTTATTTTGATATTTCAGTTTTAAATTTTGAGTTATTAGAAATTTAAAAAGTGGAGGCATGATTGGGGCACAAAAAATTGAGGCATTAGAGCCCTCATAATAAAAATAATGTTTTGTAGTTTACTTAAGACTTAATATCTGTTAACATTTCACTCATTTTCAGGGGTGGCGATCATGCTCAGTTGGGTGTAGATTTGGAATTGGTTTAGATAAGATTGCAGATGCTACATTTGGCGAGCCCCTACATGAGCACACTCTTAGAATCTTGCGTTCAATGGAATCTTCAGAGTATTACATAGAGAACAAAATTGATGTGGCACGAGGGTAGGTATTAGGTAAGAGTACTTCATTTTTAGTAAACAAAGAATTGGCATCCCAGATTTGGTTCCTCCTTTATAACAGATGATTCTGTGCTACTTTGTTCCGTCCATTCCATCCCAATTTCATCCAAATATCTTTTGATTACTTTTTCCTGCTCTTATCACTATCAAGTTGCTTGGTTTAAATTGACACTAGTTGTATTTGAAGCTTAAATATCATCAAGAAGAATGAATAAAACCAATATAAATATTTATATCTTAGTTCATATCTCATTATTTGATGCTGTACTGGGCATGAAGCAGGTACAAATTTCCTGAGGATGGTTCCATACTTGTGAGCTGCCATGATGGAAACATGCTTTGGACCGAAAATATGATTATTACATTTAGAAAAGATATAGTGTGCGTTCTTTTTGAATCTGATATTTGACTTTGTTTTCTCTTTTGGTAGGAGAGGATTTAACATTATAATGACTACAAGTCTCTCATCAGATATACCGGTCGGTTACTTTTCATGGGCTGAGTATGACATCATGGCTCCAGTGCGACCGAAAACTGAAAACGCACTGGCAGCTGCATTTATTTCAAACTGTAATGGCAACAATTTCCGTCTAAAAGCTCTTGAAATGCTAGAGAAAGCAGGAATCAAAATTGATTCTTATGGGAGTTGTCTCAATAATCATGATGGCCATGGTAACTTTTGTAATTGTTTTATATTGATTTTCCTCTTTTCCGTCTGGTTATTCATATTCCATATCTTAATTTTTAAGCATTTCTTGAGTTTTTTTTTTTTACTCTCCAATGTTCCTTTGTTTAGTTTGTCTCTTAGATGGTAGATAAATCCAATTTCTATCATTTTGCCTGTATTAAAAATTGATTGTTAGAGTTAATGGCTAGGTTTCACATGGAAGGTTGTTTTTCTGATTATCTTGAAGCAGAAAGATGATTCATATCCTGTCAATGCTGACTAGGGTTCCATCCTTTTATGTACTGCAAGGTTGTAGTAGTTTTCTTTTGATGCATTGGTGAAGGCTCAAAGGTCCCCGTCTACTTTTGTGCCAATGACGGTTTAAACTTTGAACTGGTGATCTTTTGTCTTGCCATCCTAGCACCTTACCAATAACAACTGGCCTTTGGCACTAAAAGATGAGGTTAATCACTAATTAGTAATTACTACAAAGATATAAGTTGCAAATTTATTGACTGAAATAAGCAACAGAGAAACTTTAGGGGGCAAAGATGGAAAATGTTGGTGCTTTGTTTTTCAACGATGAGGGCTAAGAGTTCAAAATATCTGCTGGGGGCATTGGGGACATGGCCTGTAGGTTGTCATCCTAGAATTTACAGATTATGGTGCTAAGACTTTGGCTGGGAAGTAAAATAGCATTGAAAAGTCAGCTTTACGCCCCATGGTATACTTGACACACTCTCTTTCTCTCTGCGAACATTGTAGTGGACAAATTGGAGACATTAAAGCGGTACAAGTTCAGTCTGGCTTTTGAAAACTCAAATGAAGAGGATTATGTCACTGAAAAGTTCTTCCAATCACTTGTTGCAGGTATCATCGAAGCATGGTTATAACAAAATCAACATTGCTAAACATGCTATTATTGTAAAACCTTAGAATTTGTGCTATTGAATAAAGAGTCCAAGTCCAACTGATAAGAAGGCAACTATCACTATGGACGGCCCTACCAAATAAGAAAATACCAATGTTAAATATTGATGAAGGATGATCATATTAACAATTAGATCCTCTTCTTCTTTTTGGTAATATGATCACTCTTCTTTTCCCTTAGTATGTGAAGATGTAGAGTTAAATATTGATGAGATAACTTCAACGTCCCTTTGAAAAATAAGTTTGTTAGGTTGTGAATATTTTTTTCATGCTCTGTAGCATTGGATGTAAACTTTCTTCTATTTTGGAGTAATAGTCATGATTCACAGGGCATTCTATGGTATTTTGATTGTTTTTTTCATATTTTGATATCCCTTTGGCTAATTAAAAGAAAAAAAAAATAGAGATACCTATCGTACAGATCATAGCAATAGGCTGATTTACCTTTTTTTATCCCCTATACCCCATGATAGATACTTGGTGCTGGTGTATCTGGCTGAGGCTGATATTAAAGTTTGACCAATGCAGGAGCAGTACCTGTGGTTGTTGGTGCTCCAAACATACAAGATTTTAAGCCAGGTCATGGTTCTATTATGCATATTAAATCATTAGATGATGTTCCTACAGTTGCTAAGATCATGAAATTTCTCGACCATAACCCAGAAGCTTTCAATCTAACACTGAGGTAATTTATGCATGCTGTTGAAAACTTATGTTTCCACTAATATATTTTAAACTTCCCAGCCCCTCAATCCTTGGAATGTTTCTCTACATAAAGAAGGATGGCTGGTTTCAGTTTATTAGGAAACTGGGTGAGGTGCATAGATGATATTTCCGTCATGTAGTTGTATAAGTGTATAACTAGTTCCCGCCAGATGGGATTTAATATTAGGATACTCAATGTTTTGTATATGTAAAACCATCCAGTCATGATTATTGATGCATGATACCAGACATTATAAACTGGATTCTGACTGAATACCATCATGACTGTCTTTGTTGCTTTTTGTTTTTCCATTGAATGGTTTTAATTGACTTAATTGAATTAGTTTGTGGACCTTAAGGAAAGTACATTTTTCCTTCAAACTTTGTTATAGATGGAAGTACGAGGGCCCATTAGACTCTTTCAAGGCCCTCATTGACTTGTCGACAGTGCACTCCTCTTGCCGCCTTTGCATTTATATTGCGACAAAGCTACATGAAAAGGAAGAAAAGACGCTTAAATTCCAAGAACGCCCCTGCAAATGTAGGAGTAATAGAGGCATCATGTATCATCTCTATGTGCGTGAAAGGGGACGTTTTGAGATGGTGTCTGTTTTCCTCAGGTGCCATAATTTCTTTCTATTATATAACTCAACTGATAATTTTGGTAGTTTTAATCATAAAATTTAAGCCCCTCTTCTGCCCACTCTTAGTAATTCCCTGGATTCAGTGTTTTATTATCTTATTCCTTCTGGTTTTATTAGAATCAATAATGCCAAGTTTTCTTGAGGTATCTTGTAAATTTTTGTTCCCCTTGGGCAGTTACTTGACAGGGTTTCTCCAATTATCATACCATAATTAATTTACCATCATTTGCATGTGGCTGTGTGGTACCTTGTGAGGCCACAATATAAGGCCTTTGGCAAACAACTGGACCATTGGTTCTTTTTTTATTAGTGTTTAAGAAGACTTTATTAGTAAAAACCAGAAAGCAGGAACATAGCTTTTGCTAAAATGTTTTGAGTTTTTGAAATATTTTATTTTTTTATAACAAACTATAATTGTTGAAATTCTCTGTTGATGTAGTGACTTGAAGATAACTGCTATGGAGAATGCAGTCCATGACAAGTTCAAGTCTTTGAATCACACACCTATTTGGAGAGATCAAAGGCCTCAAAGAATAAAAGGTGATAATAACTTAAAAGTATACAAAATATACCCCATAGGGTTTACACAAAGGCAAGCTTTATTTAGCAGTAAATTCAATAGAGATTCTGATTTTGCAAATCATGTTCAGAGTAATCCCTGTGCAAAATTTGAAGTTATATTTGTCTGATAGAATATGGGGTTTGTCTTTCCTTTTCACTATATTCATATCAATATCCTCTCTGGATACTTTAATTTAATTTATTTTTCTATGTTAATTTTGGATCATTCCAAGCAGTCAAAAGTTTCGTGTATATGATGTGAGGATGTCCTTACTACACTGATTAGGAGGTTTTGTTTCATAGTTCTTTTTTCCTTTTCCTTTTCCTTTTCCTTTAATGAATGTTGTGTTTTAGTGGCTTTCTTGTATGAACGGTTCTCTCAAATTTAGTCTCTCGTGTGCTACGGGAAAAATACAAATAAAAAATATACTGGCTATGATTGGGAGCTCGGTATTTCATCTGCATTAAAAGAGCTTGGTATTCTAGTTAATGAAAACCATTTTCGTTTGGTATTGTAGTCTGAGGTGTCTTATACTAAACTTTCTTACCTTCGTTTGGGCGGAACCAAGATAGGTATCAGTCGGTATTCGGACATTCCCTTAGTTCATTGAAAAGTAAATATCGTACGATAATTTTTTTTCTTTTAATCCGAACATTCTATTTACTTGAACCGGACATCTTTTATTGATTGTTTCTGATTCCGCCCATGCTCCCTGGACCACCTTGGATCCGCCCTTGCGCCCCTGATTGTTTCCTTTCTCACATGATCGCAGCACTAATTATATGTAAACGGAAAAAAAATGTGAATTATTAGGGGCATGTATGCTATTAAAAGCGCTGCTGATTCATTTTTCATGTTAATAGAAAGACTAATTCTAATAGAAATTAAAATTTATAGAACAAAATGCCCGTTTCATTTTTAAAATGGAAAATTGTAATTGCTTAATTCATATACAAAGAGAAGACATATATTTTGCTTTACCTCTCACTTACAAAAAAAAAAAATGCAGAGGTGATATACAAACCGTAAAATCATATAAGATGAAAAAGCACTCAGTTTGAATCCACGAATTTTTACCATTTATTTAAATGATCCGTTTGTCGTTTGGACAACAAAGAGTTAGATACGTGGAATTATATATTAGATTTCAACTCACACACGCACCACCAGAACTCCAGAAGTAAGAAGATTATTGATTCCCTAGTTGGGTAGGTTTCTTTTTTCACACGAAAAACTATAGCCATCAACGTTTTCTGTGGCAATTTCTATGGTACCTTCTTTCCATTTACATGACAAATGTATTTACTAGCTAACAATGATATCATATTATCATTAAATAGACAAAGCCAAGTGGCCTCCCAACAAGTTGCAAGTTGCAACATCATATGGTAATACGTATTCGCCACAGAAAATTTGAACATGACATAATGACAAAAGTGGAATAAAATCAAAAGAAGGCAAGAAAGTTTAGTATAAGACACCTCAGACTACAATACCAAACGAAAATGGTTTTCATTAACTAGAAGTTACCACAAAAAGTGCCATTAGCTTATTTTTACTCTCCGCAGCGCCGGTTCGAACTTCACAAATAAATAAAATTCTGTTACTTGTGCCTGAGAGATGAATCGATTCAAGTATAATCAGATGGTATGTTTTTGAATTTTCAGTTCTCATGTAATCGTCCTGTTTCTCTGTGCTTTAGTTAAAATGGCTTAGAATCTCTTCCAGGGCACATGGAGATTTGTTTACCTGTTTATTCATTCATTTATGTCATGATGCGGCACGTAATTACTATCAAAATCATGAACTTGTGATCTGATAACTAAATATTAGCATCACATTGGAATTATGGTTCTGTTTAATTTTTACTTTTACAGGAAAGGGGGTATATGAAGAGCACAAGAAGAGACAAGAGAAGTCGTCTGACAGAGCAAAAGAGGAAGGAGATAAAAGAAGCATTTGATCTTTTCGATTTAGATGGCTCTGGTAAGAACCTTTCTTTCTTGCTCCTTTTATTATTTTCTAGATTACGAAAAGAATTTTTAAAGATTGAGTATTTATGTTTTAATGTTCGTTTCCTCTTTAAAAGGGAATATTGACGCGAAGGAGTTGAGTGTTGCCATGAGGTACTTCATAATACACTTTATTTATTTATTCTCTTCAGTTAAACCTAAGATCAGCAGTATTAAGCACTGATAACAATAAAACTTTTATTTTTGTTTACAGGGCTTTGGGATTTGAAATGACAGAAGATGTAATACAATTGAGCATAACTTTGTTGTGTTAAATTATTTATCACATTGGGGGTTTTGTGATTGAATTTTGCAACAGTTCTATTGCTGTACCACTGGTACATACACCAGCTGTTATGTTTCATGCTAAATGCCTGATCCTTATTGTTTTTTCAGTGAATCAACAGACACTAAAAACCGCACAAACATTTTTTTGGACCTAAAATGTTCTTTACCTTACCTGATTCTTCTGTTTCAAAAAAAAACTTCAGGAAATAAACCAAATGATGGCAGAAGTTGATAAAGATAAAAGTGGAGGAATCGATTTCAATGAATTTCTGTACATGATGACAGAAAAAATAGGAGAAAGAGACACAAAAGAGGAGCTAATGAAAGCTTTTCGCATCATTGACCATGATAAGAATGTAAACAACTTTTACTTCTTAGATCTTTTCTTTTATCTGTTTAATTTTACATTTGCCAGAAATTTCAGGTTATAAAGACATAATTGACAACGCTGCTAACATAATCTTGGTATTTTTGTCTCATAGGTATATCTTTGAATTCTACAACTCATGTACCATTTTGATTGTGTTAATCAGGGGAAGATCTCAATGGAGGATATTCAAATTATTGCAAGAGATTTAGGTGAAATTTTCACTGTTGAAGAAATTCGTGAAATGGTACAACACGCCGATGAAAACGGTATCTATCTTTAACTGGAATCACTGTAATCCCTATTCCTACACTTTTTCAATATATTGCACCATTCTCATTCTGTATTTTGTATATATAGTTCTTGCTTTTAAGCATTCATTGTCAAATTCGAGGTGCTATATACCAATTTGTCCTTGCAGCTCGAAAAAGCTCGAGTTCGTTTCCGGAGAGTAGAACTGAAAGCGAATGAGTATCGGATGAATGAATATTCTGATCTGAAATGAGAAAAACAAAATATCATTAGTTGATACATCCTTACAGAGCCTTATAAAGATACCAACAAATATTGAACTTTTAAACTTCTCTACTCTTTTTATTTTATTTTTTTCTATCCTGTGGACAAGGGCCCCGCCCTTTGCCGGAAATTTTTTCAAAAATACCTTTGTGATTATATATACTTTCAGAAAAAAATTAAAAAATATATATTTATACTGAAAAAAATTTCTGAAATTTTGTCCCCCAAATCTAATGTCTGGCTCTTCCCTGCTTGTGATGTTCATATCTTAAAATAATAAATTTTCAGGTGACGGAGAAGTAGATCTAGATGAGTTCCTGCGGATCATGAAACGAACAAACTATGGTTTCTAACTCGTGAAGATGCAGATCTGTAGATGTTATCATGTTAATAATAAGTTGTATGACACGGCATGGGTTAGCTGATTAATATACGACTTTTTAATGGATGTACATTTCAGTAATAAGTAATCTTGACTTGGGGAAATAATTTATGCGAGATCGCATAGAATGTATTATTTTATATTATCTGAGAATTGTTGACTGAATATAGACCAAATTAACTTATTACAATAACACTTTCTTGGCGTTGTCATTACTTTTAAGTAAGACAATTAAATAATTATTTTATCTTCTTTTCTATGAGAGACTTTCCCCAGTTAATTTAGGTTTACTAAACTAGAACTCAACATTTTAATGAATTTAGGTCCACAACTACCGACTCGGTTGTGTTATGGCAATAATTCAAAGCAAATTCCAGCCGATTTGTAAAAATTATATATATTTCTTTTGGGACGAGATAAAGTGGCGAAATATTATCTTGGATTATTCAACTTGATCTTACAGAAAACACATTTCAAAATTTATCACGCAATTTTTCTGGTGGTATCCGTAATTGTTTCTGATTTGTGTTTTGACCCCGAATATTTTAATATCACCGCTAAATTAAAATGGAGCTCATACTCACAGCAGCATGCTAACTTCAGATTTTGAGACCCTTTCATTTTTTTTTTTTTGACGAGTCAATTTTAGGGGAAAAAAGAATTATACAATGACAAATAACTCAGCTTGAGAAAATGAAAATATTTTTTCAAATAAAATTAAATAAACTGAAATAAACTGTTGAAATTTGAAGGATTATGAGTTTATGACAGAATGAATTTTCGATATTTGACTATATCTCTTTTTTATGTTACATTTGATATATATATATATATATATATATAGAGTGGAGATAGCGTGAGCTTAAGCTCATGGAGGCTTTTCTTAGAACATGCAACCTCAATTCCCAATAAATATTTTAAGTAACCCAAATCCTTGATATCAAATTTATCACTCAATTGATGCTTGATTAACCTAATTTCTTGTTCATCACTTCTAATGATAATTAGATCATCCATATATATCAAGATCATAGTTATGCTATTATCATTATTTTTAATGAATAGAGAATGATCGACAATACTAACCTTAAAGTTGTAAGTAACTAAGTAATTAGAAAACTTATCATACTACGCTCTTGGAGATTATTTTAGTCTATATATCGATTTTTCTAGCTTACACATAAGGTTTGGATCCCCTTCATGTTTGTGACCAGCGGTAAATTCATGTATACCTCTTCCTTAAGCGTGCTTTGAAGAAAGATATTTTTCACATCCATTTGATATAAATTCCATTTATGATTTACTGCAATTGAGAAGAGTATTCTTACGGTGTTCATTTTTGCTATGGGAGCAAAGGTTTTATAATAGTCTAGTCCATATGTTTGTGTATATCATTTGACTATCAATCATGCTTTGTATCTCTCTATGGCGCCATCGCTATTATACTTAATTTTATAAACTCATTTACATGCCACAGGTTTTTTATTCTTGGGTAGTTGAACAATTATCCAAGTGTTATTTTTTAAGGGTATTCAATTCTTCTTTCATTGCCTCTCGCTAGGGGTGTCAAACGGCTGAAACGGTGATAAAACATTACTGTTTCGTTAACCGTTTCATTTAATAAACGAAATAGAAAACAGTTTCGTTAACCGTTTCATTTAATAAATGAAATAGAAAAACATTTCGTTAACCATTTCGTTTATCACGAAATGGAACGAAACACGAAATTTCGTGTATTTTATACTGAAATACTCTTAACGAAATGAAAAATACCGTTTTGTTCTTTGCGCGAAATAGAAAACAGTTTCGTTTAATAAAACGAAACATAAATTTATTTTGTTAACCGTTTCGTTACCACGAAATGAAATGAAACGCGGTTGAAACGGAATTCGTTGACAGCCTTACCTCTCGCCAATTTGAACACAAGATAGCTTCATGATACCTATTGGGTTCTTGTTCCTTTGAAATTGAGGTCAAGTATGCTCTATGTTGACATGAAATATTTTCATAAGAAATATAATTTTCAATAGGATATTTTACCGAATATGTGACATAATCTCGAAGCCTTGTAGACGGTTGTAGAGCCCTTATTGATCTTCTTATCTCAATTTGTGGTTCATCTTCATCATTATGATTTAGGCCACCACTTTCAAAGAGATTGTCTTTCAAATTCCCTACAATTTCTCTATTTGTTGCCACATCTGGGGGTTGAGGTAATACTGTACTATTATGGTCAATGGTATAGGAATCTTGATTTATTTTTTGTTCTTTAAAATATGATTCATTTTCAAAGAAACTAACATCTCAAGAAATGAAAACTTTTTTGTTTATAGGATCAAAATATTTGTATCCCTTTGAGATTAATGAATATTCTAGAAAGATAGTTTTAGTTGAAATAGAGTCTAATATATTTTTTCATTTAATTTTAACAAATACTATGCAACCAAATATTCTTAACTATTCTATATTAATTGTTCGTTGATATAAAATTTCTAGTGGGTTTTTGTTATTCAAATTGATACTTGGTAACCTATTAATTAAATAAGTAGCACTTAAAATAGCGTCAGACCAAAATATTTTGGAAATATTATTTTGAAATAAAAGTGCTTGAGTTACTTCTAATAGGTGTCGATTTTTCCTTTCTGATACTCCATTTTGTTCGTGAGTATTAATGCATGTTGTTTGATGTATTATTCCTTTTAGTTTGAATAATTCATTGAATTTGTTATTTTTAAATTTCGTTCCGTTTTCCGACCTAAATATTTTAATTCTTGTATTAAATTGATTTTCAACTTGATTGAGAAATTCTTGAAAATAATCAAATACTTTATCTTTGGTTTTAAGTAAAAATAACCAAGTAGCACGTGAAAAATCATCTATAAATATAACAAAATATTTGAAATTAGCCTTTGTATGACCCGATTTCTTACAATGGCTGCATTTTTCCTCTCCCGTCGATCTCTCTCGGTCTAGGATTTTGGAATTTTTTGAATGAAGGCTTGTAATGTTTCACTGATAGAGCTTGTGCCTCGTGCTCTTCACTATTCTTGACTTGTGAGACGGTCATACCCCGCCGCCTTGCCTCCTCCCTTTGAATCATAGCCACCACTGTCTTAAAGGCGGGAAGATCGAACTGAGAGGAGAATATGGGATCTAATGCTTTCGTAACTTGAGTCAACTCCAGAAAGGTACAGATATATCTCATCCCTCTTGGTTTGCTTTTGAATTTCTTTGAGGTCAATGGTAGGCGGAAGATACATCTTGAGTTCTTCGAGTTTTCTCTTGAGCTCTGCTAGGTATTCATTGTTTGTGCGATTTCCTTGCTTTGATTTGTTGTAATTCATGTTTGAGATTGTAAATATGGGAGAAGTTTTGATTTTGATCGTATGTTTCTTGGAGATGCTCCCATACTTCTGTTGTTGTTTCTTGATATGTGCACATTTCGGCTATATGTGGCTTCATAGATGTCACAAGCCATGAAATAACTTTTTGATCTTGCATTTCCCATTGTTCTTGGGCTTTAATCTTTTTGATGTTGGTACAGGGGATAGTGAGGGCTTCTTGATTACTCCTGTCATAAGCCCGAGTTTTTCTCGACATTTCAGTGAGATTTTGACTGCCCTGACCCATGATAGATAGTTGAGCTCATTGAGCATGATATTAGTAAGCTTTGTGGATGTTTCTGGTTGTGGTGCCATCGATTTTGGTTTTACTGAGAGAATAAATACTGGTTTGGATTTTGTGCTGGTTTTATGGAATGGAAATTTTCTGATAAGAACAAATATTATACTTGATTGTTCTCTTTGCTGATTTTTTTGGATTTCAAACTAATAAGAACGTATTGGTACCTTGGTTGTTGCTTTTCTGGTATGAACTAGTATTTTCGGTATGAGGTGGTATTTTCTGGTAAGAACAGTTGCTGTAATGGTATTGATATGATGCACTATGAATTTGCTGATATGGAGTGCTACTGGTATGCTGACTTATGGGTTTTTTCTGATACTGGCCGCCTTGCTGCAAGTTGTAGCTCTGTACCAATATGGGGCTCCTTGCAGTGAGTGTGGTATTTATCAGACTCAAGGGTATATGATGAAACAAGGTTTTGACAATACCGCTCTGATATCATATTGAAATTTGAAGGATTATGACAGAGAATTTTTGATATTTTATTATATCTCTTTTCGATATTTTTGATATATATTTCTTTTTATTTTACAACAGTAAACCTCTGTACTGTATTGGAACGTTATAGTCAAACAATAACGGTTATTAATATTGGGTCAATGATATAACTATTAATAATATTAATAATTTGAGGCCCAATATTCCTAATCTATTTCTTTAATATTGACAATCAAATGTTATGCTATTTTCTCACATGAATGGCCACTAATTTTTTGGACCATTTAATTTCTCGTCACAATTAATGCTGAAAAGTATACCAAATTCTATCGTTTAATTTCTACGATATGCTATACGCATAAAGGTCGTGCAGATAATTTTGGATTTAAAATTTAGATTTACTTTTAAAAGATATACGAATTGTAATTTTTTTTGTCAAGCCACACCAGATCTTATTTCAAAGAGAACACATTTTTTATGAGTCTAAATTTAAACTTTTTAATAGTATAAAGTTTTTTGTGTGTTCTATAAAAACTCTCTCTGTCTCTCACAGTTAATTCTGTTGTTTTCTATTGTATAAACTTTAAGGTTTCAATAAAATATTTATTTATTTTCAAATTTTACAGATGTAATTTTTTTATAGCCACAGTCTTAAATTGGAAGCCTTTTTGCATTATTTTCTTTAAAACCGAACACATGAAAAACACTAATTAAATTAAAAGAACTTAAATTAAGCGAAAAAAAGTGTTGTTTCTTAGGCTTGATTAAATAGTCGCAAGCTGGAATTTGTCAATTTCAGGTGACTGATCCTGTGCATAAAGGAAGATCTTTAAATTACGCAACCTTTCTTTCTGTTCCGGGATATACACTACATTGGTGAGCATAGAATTTTGAATGCACCGTATTTTATCAACAAGATGTTAGAAAAATAATTGACAAAGATAAGAAAAGGCTAGAAAAATGTCGAGGAATTATATTTTTATTAATGTCAATGCACTAAATATTTTATTAAATTTGCGAAACTTGAAGCCAGGTTATTTACGATAATAGTCCAAAACATTTAAAAAATAAAAGAAAGGAATTCTATTTGATTAACGTCAATGCACTATTTTTTTTTATAAATTTTACACAACTTCGAAGTCAGTTTGAATGCTTATAGTCCAAAAATCAGCTCTAGGTTTTATTTTTGTATCATGAAATGCAAGCAGCAGAAGAGATGAATAGCAATACTCTTATTTGAAAGATTTTAAATGTGAATTTTAATATGTGTGATTGATCACTGCAAAATGCATATGTGGTTCAATATGTAAATATGTATTCTATTTTTTTAAATATTTGAATCGATTATTTATTTTTAAAGAATTTAATATAAAATAAAAAATATATAAGAAGATATTAATATAATTTTGAATATGTTACATGAAATATATCATATGATTAATTTTATAGAACTAATACGATAAAATTAAAAAAATATCGCACACTATTAAATATGAGGAAGAATACTTTTATGATGCGGTATCGCACCACATAAACATAAACATACTTTATATGCGGTATACGGTCACATTTTAAAACAACAATACTTATTTTCAATTATGAAACTTCAGAGGATCTTGACTCGTTCAGCCATAAATTCAAATTAAATTAATCATTTATCAAACCAACTAAAATTGAAAAAAAAATGCTAATAATATATATAATATAAAGTCATTTCTAGTTGTATTATTTCGTTATTTATTCGTATTTCTTAGCTCTATCTCGGGCTATTTTTATATCTAAGATCTTTGCTTGCGACAGCTAAAATAATTAATAATGCACACACGTCAATTTTTTGTGTTTATATTGGCCGTTCATCTCTTTTTCGTGTTAATTAGCGGCTTAATACTGTCCGTATATCTCTTCATATCTGAAAGCTGGACTCTAAATGTGGCCTCCACATTTCGGTCAGCACATCTTGATATTTAAATATTAAAATATTTTTTTGTCGAAACTATTTCTCAGTGTCTCAATAAAACACGGATATGCTTCACAATAACTTTTATTAATTAACTCGTATTTACTATTAAAAATAATATTGCATCATACATATTTTTTGAAAAATGTCAAAATTAAAATTTCACTCTTGCTACTACTAATGTAAGTATAGGAAGTTGAAATGTTAAGACAGAAAACGAATGTTGTGAATTATTCACAATTTAAGGGAACAATTCGTAAAATTCGTGAAAATTTTGGAAAAATTTGTGAAAGGAACTTGAATCTGTTTAATTTGCCTATGCATACAAAAGATGTTAAAATGAAAAAAAAATCAAATTATTCACAAATCTAGTCATTTGTTCATATGCAAAACGAGTTGTTTGCAAATTATAATTATGCTATATCCGAATTTTAAAATCAGAACCCAGTTTTGAATTCCAAATTTGTAACTGAAACAAGCATTTTCTGATGATAATATTTGCGTTTCAAGTTGGGTTGAAAATTTTCTGATACAAAATCCGCTTACGGCATGTGATTTTTTTAATAACAAAATCTCCTATGATGATAACAAAAACGAATTGAAAATTATCGAACATTCATGTTGACAGACCGTTATTTTTTAAAAAAAAAAAATTCCAGGAGAGCAACAGGAACGGGTCGGATTTCGACTCGCGTGCCAGACCACACCAGGAAACCAGCTTGTTTACATCGTTAAGCACGATAAAATTCTCGATTCAAATCCCCTTCATTTTTTTTCCCTTTTTCTTTTTATGTTCTTTCTCCTAAGCACCAAGGTATTCTTTTCTTTCTCTCATCCATCTTTCTTCATACCTATAATCTTGTAATTCTGTTTACACATGACATAGCTAGGTACCTTTTAGTTTGATTGCCTTTTTTTTTGTTCTCTTTAGAGCTCGCATTGAAAAGGTTCTTTTTTTGTTTTTTCAAACATCCATTTTCGTTTCCTGCTGTAAGCGATTTTGGCCAAACAATTTTCATTTTTCTTTGAGTTCTATTTCAGGTGATGCAAGTTACCTTTGCATATTTATTTCTATTTTTCTCAAAAAAATCAAAGTCAATGTCATGATCGGAGAAAAGTTTCTTCAAAATATGGAAATATATATGTATGATGGCATAATCTATATAATCGTATTATATTATATGGTTTATTCTGAACATAAAGAAGCTTTGACAAAACCTTTTTTTTTTAACATAATCGTTCTCTATGTAGGTTTCTAGTACACTTGAATTTCCTTGTTTGAACTAAAAAAAATCTAATAAGAAATGCAACAAATCAGGGGAAAAACCGTACGTGCCCCTTTTATTTCCTGCTGAGTTATTTTTGACTATCGAGTTTCCCTCTTAAGTCAATGCCATTTCCTTCTTATTTCTATGATAAATGTCGGAAATAATTTATTTTTATTTAATATAGAGGGAAGGTACTCTGGTTTTCTGATAAATGGATCAACCCTCGTCGGAAGAAGAAAACCATGCCAATGAACCGTCAGAAACCACACCTGTATCCACAGAATACCCAACTACTGCTGAAGAACAGTCGGTATTACCACCAGAAAACCCAGCTTCTGCTGAAGAACAGTCGGCAACACCGCCAGAGAATGCACCTACCAGAGAAACTCCCATGCCGATAATTTCAGTCGAATATAATGATGACGCGAACGAGAAGGAACTCAGTCCAAATCACCGGCGAGGCACAACCATAGATTTCCATGACCTCTTATCAGTTAATGCCAAACTTGAAAAGATGCACCATAGCCAATCTATCTCTACGATGCGGCGTTCCTTAGATGGGCTGTTGGAGGAGAGAGAAATAACCCAATTCCCCAATGGAGCTGATGGGATGCCAATTAGAGTAAGGGTCAGAGGAAATGGAGGCTATGAGAGACAGGTTACGAGCAGAGGTTTTGTTGAGACGCAGACTAGTCTCGAGTCGGTTAAGTCAGTTGTTTCAAAATTTGGAGGAAGTGTTGATTGGAGGTTTCAGGGAAGTAATGTGCCGCAAAAGTTTCAAAATCAACAGGTATCTCTGTTCCAATGCATTTATCTATTTGTATATTTCTTTTAGGCTTATTATTTTCTACTATCTCGAGGTGTCTCATAATTCATTCATGTATTCTATGATATTCATGTCAGTTGGTCAGTTCCTGCTAAAACTTAAAAATGAACCAAAAGGGTTGGTTGTCCGAACTGACAAGTATCAGCCCAAATCATGTACTGGTATAAAGCAGGTAAGATTGGACTGTCAAATATCACTCATAATACAAATGCCAGATGCCTCATTAAAACTTTGGTAATAAAGGTTAGAAAAGTTATATTTTTTATTCTCTCTTTTAGTATATAATGTTGGTTTCAGTACCAAAATCTATCATTTCTTGTAAATAATTACTTGAATGTTCTTCTCACTCAACAGAGATGGTTTGTTATTTTTTATATTTTGTAAACTGATTACTTTACTGGAGTTCAAACATTTTTTTACTTAATTTAAATTGTAATGCAACGTAATGGATGCATTTTTCTCATTAGAAACAAATGTATATTCTAAATCTATAAGTACATATAAAACGAATAATAAGCAAATGAAATATCGTTTCTCTTTTAATGAAAATGCAGGGGAATATTGCCAGGATGGCCATGCATGAGGTAGACAATGTTCGCAGAAAAGTCGCACAATACAAAATGAAATCAGAAACCACAGAAGTATCTAGAGCTGAACTCCTAAAAGAGCTCGAAAACACTAAACACCACATGAGTGAGCTAATGGTGAAGCTAGATAAGGCTGAAGCAGAGGAGTCGAAGTTAAAGGAGGAATTGAATCGTATGAAACACTACTTGGAAATTGGTGAATTCTTTGCACGGGAAGGCGGGGAATCTGAGCAGCTTGACAAGGTCGAAACACAGCGGGAGGCTGCTGTCAGTGAGCTCCATTCAGTCAAAGAAGAGATTAAAGCCTTGAAAGAGGAATGCACAGCTTTGGTGAAGTTGAGAGAAAACATGGTAGCCAAAGTAGAAGAGGCGGTTCTGACTTCAAAAAATGCCGAAAGAATGGTTAAGGAGTTGGATGAAGAATTGGTTAATGCGAGGAAATCACTGGAGATTGCTACCATGGAGAAGCAGGAGGCAGAGGAGAATAATGTCAGTGCCAGTCTGGCAAAGGATGAAGAGTGCCACAAGTGGAAGAAGGAGATAAGAGAGGCTGAGGAAGAGCTGCTGCAACTCAGCATGCAGGTTACTTCTGCCAAGGAACTTGGAGGGAAACTAGAAGTCACAACCAGCTTGTTAGAGAAACTGAATGCCGAGCTCGAGATTTATGTGCAGAAGTTAGATCCGGAGAACAATGGAATCCATAATGAAGAACATAGAAAGAAACAAGAAATGTTGGATTCAAAAACAAAGGAGCTTGAGAATGTTAAAGGACGAGTTGGGAAGGTGCAAGGAGAGATTGATGTCCTTCGAGTCGAGGTTTCCTCCCTCAAGACTGAGATTGATAAGGAGAAAACTGAATTAGCCAAATTGCAACAGAAAGGAGAGCTTGCTTCTGTTGAAATTCCTTCTATCAGAACTGAGATTGAAAAGACTAAGGAAAAAATAGATGCCTGTATAGGAAAAGAGAAAGAAGCAAAAAGGAAAATAGATGAGTTGCCTACTCTCATAGAGGAGGCGACACTAGAGGTAAAGAGATCGAAGTCGATTGCTCAAGATGCAGAAGCTGAGCTCAACAATGTGAAGGCAGAGACTGAACCAGTTCTGGTGAGATTCAAAACTATTATGATGAAAGTTATTGCCTCAAGAAAGGAAATAGAAGCATCAAAAATGTCAGAAAACGTTTCATTAACAGCTATCAAAGCATTACAAGAGAGTGAAACGGACATTTCTGAAAAAGTGACTATTTCATTGGACGAGTACTTTGATTTGAGCAAGCAAGGTCATGAAGCAGCGGAGCGAGCACAAGAGCGTCTTGATGCTGTTGTAGCAGAAATCGAGACTGCGAAAGTGTCAGCAACCAATTCCTATGCTGTATTATGTAAGGTGTATAATGAATTAGATGAAAAGAAAAAGGTGCTATACGAGACGACACAAAGAGGCATTAGAGAAGCAGAGAGAAAAATGGATGCCGAGCAAGAATTGAAACACTTGAAAGAAATGAGTGAAGAACAGTGCAAAGGTGTCGAGCTTCATAAGAATGAGGTCTCTGAACCTGCTGATGAGGTTGCTAAAGCTGACATCAAAGTAATTAAGCCTGATGTGGCAACTAACGGGGATACCGAAACTGATGATGATAATAAAGAAGAGGTTAAATTAGATGAGGCTGTTATTGGAATACCTACAACTTCTGAGCCTAACAAAGGGGAGCTTGACAGATCTAATTTGGATGACAGTTTCCATGAAACCAACAGGTGCTGCTTGTCAGGAAGGAGAAGTTTCCTTTCGGATGATGGAGCTACAACCGAATACCAGTCGCTGGTTGATAGTCCAATGGGGACGGCAGGGAAGAAGAAGAGGAACTTCTTCCGGAAGTTCTGGGCCAAGAGAAATGCTCAATCAGTGGCCGGATGAAAGAAAAAAGAAAGGAAGGAAAGAAAAGAAAACAAGAACTCATTTTTCTGATATATGATGAATTCTTTTGCACAGTGAGGCGAAGTGTTTGCTTTGTACATTGTTAATAAGTCAATTGATTTTTCGATTGATGTATTTTTTACTGTAATTTGAGATTCTTTGTGGCATTAATTTTGTAAAATAATACAAAGAACTTAGTTTTTGATTTTGTGTGGTTCTGTATTATGGGATTAACTTTTGCTTGTGAGATGTTTGGGTGGAGGGAAAAACGGAAAAATTGTAAGCAACATCTTCGAAATTCTCGAAAATTAGCATGTGAAAAACTGATGCAACGTCTTTGGAGCCTGTAAAAAATGAATCCGGAAAAGTAAAAGGGGAAGACTGAATGTAACACTTCCCAACCGTTGAAAACGAATTCGGAGGGCAAAAAGGTTAAACGTCCGAAACCACCAAAAAAAAGAGTACAAAAAGCCAAAACGGAAAAATTGATCGATCCATCCATATGATTTTTGTACTAATATTTTCGAATCCGCTCCGTTTTTCTTATACGATTTCTCCATAGATTAATATCCTGAACTAGTGAAGTTTATATGCAATAAAAGGTAAGAATGTTCTGAAGATCTTTGAAAATGGAAACAAGCTAAGACCGGCATTGCATTATCACAGTTTTTTTTTGGTAAATAAAAAAATAAAAAATAGGGAAATGGTATGAGTATATGGGAGTTTTGCTCCACTGAGCTAGCACGAGTTTGAAACTCGAGTCCAGCCGTCTAGATCGAGTTTTAAACTCAGTCTCAGATTTACTTTTTTTATTATTATTTCAATTTAATATTTCTGTTAATTTAACTGAAGTTATTTATTTTAAATAAAATAAAATAGTTTATTGATTGTATATTAAAATAAAATGAAATAGTTTAATTATGTTGTTTCATTGTATATTTTTATTTATTTGATGATTTAAAAAATTATTATGTTTTATTATTAGAAAATTTTGTAAGAACTTAATGTCAAAATATAAATATGAAAAACTCAATTTCAAACCATCAACCCCGACCCCGCCCTCGACCCCATGATCTGAGGCGCCTCGCTGCCCTCTTTCTGATACCCCATCGCTTCCCCTTCCCGATACCCCATCGCTACCCCTTCCCGACCTCGCCTCACGACCTCGCCCCCACGATCCGAGGCGCCTCGCTGCCCCCTTCCCGATACCCCATCGCTACCCCATCGCTACCCCTTCCCGACCCCCGACCCCCGACCCCCCACGACCCCGACCCTCAACCCCCGACCCCGCGATCCGAGGTGCCTCGTTGCCTCATTATCGATACCCCATCGGCCCCTTCCCGACCCCGACCCCCCCCCCCACCCTCGACCCCCGACCCTTGACCCCCCCGACCCCCGACCACAATCTCTCGAATAAAATAAATATATAAACTACAATCTCTAAAATAAAAAAACACATCAACTCCTACGAAACATCCTCCTAATGAGAGACGGGTTGTATGTGTCTCTTGGTCAGATTTCACGGTGATGACGCTCATGTATTGCGTCGGCAGGTGCTTATGTCTGAGGCACTTGGGTAGACGGACCAAGAATATCGTACGACGACGCACGATGAGTCTCATATTGGGTACTAGAGGTGCTAGCACCCGAATTGAGTGTCATCTGACTCATCAGCTCAGAGTATGATATGAAATCTCCCTGAAATAAGTCGAACTCATTAGTCGTCAGCTTCGACATCGGGTCAGGTGGGCCGTGAGTTGGACGATCAGCGACAGAGATATCAATGTCCTAAGGATCCGTCGGAAGATATGTACAAGTAAATTATACATATTTAAATAAATTAAATTGACTAAAATCAATTAAATGAAAAATACCTACAAGTTAAAATGGATAAATTTAAAATTGATATGCGAAAGCAAGTATTGCTGTGAAAATATGATGATACCCTAAATCGCCTATCAAATGCTTAATCTACCGTAATTTATGTTTGCCGAATCATGAATGCCCAGGCGTCGTAAGCCAACCAATGGCGGTGGCTATATTCTTGACTAAATGGAACATATGCATATATATATTTTTTATTCTATAGCACAAATTATGTAAAGAGTTTAAGTAAGGATAAATAGTTTGGTTAAATGCTAACCGTTTGGGCATTCTGATGTGAATGTGGTATGTATGCCAACTTATCCACAGGCTCCTCGGGGTGTTGTAATGGCTGACTCAATTGCTCCTAAGTGTTCATTTCGTACCAGATTATAGTCATCCCTCTCTTGTAATACCACCCCATGTACGTATAATGTTGGGCAAAGTCGTATGGTTGTGACTCTGTGATAGGCAGATCAGGCTTGTCCTGTGCCCACCAATAATACTATGCATAATCCACATTCTGTTCTTCACCACCTCTCGGTGTGTGCTTGTTCTTGCGATACCTCAGCACTTGATGGTAATCGATCGGAGCCGACGGAGGGATCTGCTGGAAATGATTAAACTGCCGCATGACTCTATCTGGATAGTGATTCTCAACCATCTAGAAGTGAATCATCCACACATGACACATCCACCTACGATACGTTAAAATTAGCAAATTAAATTAATGTACCAATTAAAGTAAATAAATTTTAATTGATTTTAGAAACTTACGAATTGTAATGCACGTGGTACACCCAAGTCAACTCGTCGTGATAGGTAATGTACGACATCCAATTGACATTTTCATCCCGTAAATTCTCAAAATGATCCTAATAATATATGGGTCCTACTTGTCGTTGGGTGTACTTGAACAAATATTTTGTTGCCCATTTGACACCATACGGAGGTCGCAATCAAGAATTAGGATCGCCTAATGGAGGCTCCTCACTTCTACATCTATAGTGTCAATAAAATATGAAAATTAAATAAAATTATCTCAATTGAGATGAGTGATATTGATTTACCTCGGTCTCCCGATTGGGAATCGTGTCCACGACTACATCTGAAGCTGAAGCAAATGACCAACTATGCAATCTGTTGGCTCGAGACATGAATGAGAGAGATTGAAGTACAAGCAATAGAGTACTGCGTGCCCCCAGTCATAGCCGTCCTCCGGTACGTTGAGCGTGTCATCAAGAAATGTCAAGTACACCGCCGGCACCGAGTCTGCACTGTTGTTCGGAAACATCACGGACCCGAACAAATCCAAGCAAAACGCTCATGTGTACCTATAAAAAAATTAGATCAAACTTATAATAAATTCACGGACGGAGTAAAATTTATAGTAAAAATTATACCGTCGGACGGTCTCATCATCGGAGTAGGCATGCAACTCTTAAAAATGCTTTCGCAAACATGAGAGCCGGATACTAAATGTCGAGAACTGAATGTACTCATTCTCATTCCCCATGTTCTTTGTCTTAAATGGTCACAAATTATCGATGATGTCGTCATAACTATATGGATCAGCATCCAACCCAATGAGCATCTCCACCATCCCGCTCTATTCATCGCCAGTCACCTCTATTATTGGTTTTTCTATATTTTTCATATTTAAAAATGAGATTAGTAAATTTTAAAAATAAAACATAAAATAACATATTAAAAATTTAAAATATCTCTGATAGACAATCCCCATACACAACACACGTCCTCTAATGTCACCATCATCTCGTCGACTGGTAGATGAAATATCGACGTCTCTGGATCGCCACCTCTCGACAAGCGTTGTGAGGAGTGATTTATTTAACTGACAATCACCCATGATCACTATCTGGTAGAGACCGAGTCGATGCAGATATGAATCCATCTGCGCGTTGTATGATATTTTCGGATGATGTGCGTTCAAACGATAAGTGTTATACGCCTGCACAAAATTATTTGTTACATACGATATGCTTTAATTATAAGATATATTTTTCCACATTATACGATTAAAAATACTTACATCGGTTTTGGCCCTTCTCATCACAAGAAACCACGACTTTCTTTTGGTTGCCTCCGTGAATCACGATGTTTGAATAGTTGACAGCTTGCATTGACGATACCGGGGCTAATCAAAATTTCACCTTATTTCATCATCGATCTTCTTTTACTTTGTTAATTAATTAAAAAAGATATCATTTTTTTTCTATCTCAAAACTTTAACTCTTAACTCGATCGGATAAATATTTCGAGAAAATTGAAAATTTCGTCATCTTTTATTTCAAAAAATACTTTCGAAGAATGCTTATTTCGTGAAGCTAATACACAATCCAACTTTATTAGTATATGAAGACTGAGATATAATTTTTTAGAATCCACCATGATATTTTTAATTTGTAACATCGAAATATGAAAATTTTCTTTTTCCTTTTTTCAACTATGTGATACCAATATTAGGACATCAGTTAGTATCAAACAGGATATAAACTAAAAATGATCAATCGCATTTTTTTTTTAAATAAAGCTCCCAGTAATTAATTCCAATATATATTACTTTTTATATATTTTAATTTCTCGAGACTTGAACCGCTAGAGGTAAGACTCATTATCATCTGTAAGTCTGAAAATTTGATCAATCACAATTTAATTGAATGAAAAAAATTAACCCAACTAAACCTATAGTTCAATAATATATAGAAATTTCTGGAGACTTGAACCGTCACTTTCAAAGCCATTGTCACTCCTAACAGCCGCTGTCTCTCTGGCTATCTACATTGCCTCCTCCCTATGACACACCTCCATAACTTTTTTCTCCTTTGGCCATTGGCTGCTTTACTGGTACGATTTGTCCTCTTTGTTTTTTTTTCTCAAATTTTTGAATTTATGATTGTTTGTGCCATTGTTGTTGCAGACTTAGGGTCTAAGATTTGCGACTTGTGCTATTGCTAGTTGCTACTACGGCAACCTTTCTGACCTGTTACCTTCGTTGAGGAGCTTATGTGGTGCCTGTTTCATGGTTGATATCCCTTTCCCACTCTTATGGATTTTCAAATTTCCCTCAACATCTTCAGTGCTAAGATGTACCAGCTGATACCTGTTATGCAATGTCTTTGTATCGTGTTGATGGGTTTTATCTTAGGATCTTCTATTGTGGTTCCTTACAAATTACCTCACTGGTACCAAATCAATACCACTTGACTAGCAACTCTCTATCCTTTCCTGACCAATACTGTTGTGCCCCCCTCCTCCCAAATCTCTATTTTCTTAAACCCTAAACAACTTCAGTATCACGTATCCCTGCCCGGTTGGAGTGAGGCCAACAATTATAATCATAATCAATCGAAAAAAAGATTTGATGAACGAATTGGCGGTTAATACGACGGATCAAGCTGCTATTTTTCTTGTTCTTTTATTTTGTTCTATCTTGTTATGGTTATGATTGTATTCATCTTATTTTTCTTTTAATTTTTTTTTATTCTGTCTAATCTGCCAACTCTTTTTTAATTAGATTTAATAAAATTTACATAGTGGACTACCTCAAAAAATAATATATATAGAAGTAACAAAAAAATCAAACTCTATCTATTGATCCTTTCTCGGATCGGTAATATTTATTTTCAAATGTTCATCATTGTACTGCATTTTCGCGGCCTGGTTGCGAAACAACTTCAGTTTGCTTTGTTGCTGTGCTGACAGCCTACACATTTTCTTCAGACCGTGATCCGTCCCATCATACACCCGCCACCACCTCCAGTGAACCTCATCATTTGCGTAACTCCTCACTGCCTCAAAGTCCCTGTAACACATCCATGGCTTCAGTCCAAAGTAGTGTATTGTGTAAAGCTGTGGTGGATCTGCCCGGAACATCGTGTCCAACATGAAATTTTCCTCTGTTGTGTTTTCCCGTACCACCTTAAAGAAGTTGGTTTTTCAGGGCAGCGATGCCACCAGACAAAAATCTCATTTAGAAACCCCTGATCACCACCATTGTATGACTCGATGCTCTGTATATTCAGCATCATTGTTTTGAAGGTGCAATTTGATGGCTCAACAACCATGACACTTGAATTGAAAAATAGTCATGGTCCCTGCGAGCAGATAATGATGGAAGATTGAACAGCATGTCGAGGTTACGAAGGACAAGAATGTCAGCATCAATAAACACAATCCTGTCATAGTCGGTAAGCTGAAGGATTTGAAATTTTTGCTGAAATTGTACTCAAACAGCCGATCGGGACGTGGATTGGGGTTTTGTATGCGCTCAATTTGGCGAGGAGACCAACAAGCATTGCGAAGAGCACGTAGGTGGGTGGGGTTGATGAATTCATCATGAAGCAATACAAGATCTCAAGTGGAACCAACCTTCCGAATGTTGTGGGCAAGAGCAATAGCACCGCAAACATAGGCGTCGGACGAATGGAGAACCATCGCGTAGGCTTCTCGCTGTTGGCGACAGTGTGGGAGTGCCTTCAGTTTTGCTACGTCAAAACCTTTGTTTGAACCTGAAATATATTATGAATTTATAGAAGCTCTAAGGCAGCAACGCACAGATGTTATCGAACATTGATTAACTGCCAGCCACATTGCAAAGGAACACTCATTAATGAACTAGACACATTAAAAAAAATCAGAAAATTCCCAACAAAATTAGTATTTTCTTTTTCCACAAAGTTTAGAGAGTTTTTATTGTAGTCTCTTCCACTCATGAAGATTTTATAATTTCTATTTTCTAAGAGAAATTTTCTTTGTGATACTTGGAATTACCAATCAATCTAGGAATTTGGTAAAACATATATAAATGAAATGTTACCTTCATCCCTCAATGGCATGATGAGCTCACAGGTATCAGGTGAGGATCTCATTTTCTCCTCCATTCTCAGTGCATCCACCTCATACATCCACCATGTACCATCCTTCTTCTTCAAATCATCACACCTGAAGATATCCTTCATTGGCTCGCATTGGCTCGTGAAAGCAATCATCACTGCTCCATTTTCATTTCTTCTCACATTATTGACAGCCAAGCTGGCAGCTACCAAATGAACTTGCAACAGAATCATGTCTCTGTTCCATCCTGCTTCCGGCCGCCGGCAAAGCAACTGAGCCACAACTAAATCCACCTCATTGTACACGGAGAAATCTGGCATTGGAATCGTTGGGCATGTTGGAATCATTAGATACTGCTTCAAAGTCTACCACTGTAAGGCTTTCATTGATTCCGCTTGATTTTGCATCGTCGTATTGTAAGTTAACCAATCCGATTCTTGTTCTCTCGTCTAAACCTTCTAGGAACTCCGGTGCCTTATCAATTGCCAATTTCTCTGTTTTGGTTCCTCCATTTAGATTTCTGTTCCCTGCCTACAGTTTTTATATTTCAATTATTATATCACATTTTCATTTATTATTGAACTTAAAATTTTCCTATTTTATCAGTATAGAAAATTTTGGTATGTTAATTATATTAATAGTTGAAAAATTATTTACATTTTTTAGTCTAATTCAATTGAACAAATTTCACTGATTGCCACATCTGACAGGAATATTCACAAAAGCATAGACGGTGATTGCCTTTTTTGCTAATTTATCACACAATTTGATGCACAAATCAAATGTTCACACAGAATATTTGTTAAACCACGAATTTCAATTAAACATTAATAATAATTAGGATAACAATTAAAATAATTTAGTATAATTAATAAATGAGGCTCATGGATTAATAATAATAATTAACATTAATAATAAACACAATGAAAATAATAAACAACTAAAAAGATGATTTCACAACCAAAACTCAAAAAGAATAAAAAGTGATTAAACGATAAATATATTAAAACTGATAATTAATCAAAATAATGAATTTCGAACGAAACTTAAAGAAACTGACAATATTAAATATATATAATTACAGATTTTAGAGTAACCAAAGATAAAATATTAAAAGTTTTTTTATAAAAAGAGACTCACTGTACCCATTGGAAAAATTATTGTTTTGAAAATTAACGGTTGTTATACAAGCTGTACATTAAAAGCATATATACACAAATTGTTGCTGATGCTCTAAATGATCTTCTATATTAACCATATATATAATAGGTTTCCATATTATGAAGAAAAGAAAAAAACAGAATAAAAAATATGTGGCTATACAACGCCCCTTCAACAATGGAAAATAATAGTAAGGCAAAATTATCACACCTTTATAATTATGGTTGCAGATTTCTTGAAAAGATGGCTTGGTTGGAGGGTGAGAGTGATGATGACAATGAAGAGGATGAGGAGCGCTATGTTGATCTTGACAATAATTGTTCTTGATCCATTGCTCTTAGATGGTTTCTTCTTCTTGAATTAATATCTAAGAACCTTTTCTTTTCGGTTTTAAATTTTTAAACTTTCAACTAGTTCTTGAAGGTAGCTCTATGCCTTAATTATATCTCATTCCTGTTGCAAGCTGTCAGTACCGTAACCCAATTAGTGCTTGACCTGTATTATGCACAATTGGTTAATTATTGCTTACTTACTATAAGTCAAGAATTATGATTTTACATTTTTTAAGATATTGGGGGCCTAGGTGGAGCTTTAAATTTTTTTAATTGTACTACTATTAAGTACATGATGACTCATTATAATAATTACTAGGCCACAGAATTATCAGTCAAATCTACCAAATTCATTTTCAAATAGACTAGAAGACTATATACCGACTTCTACATCTATATATGTATAGCTCAAATTCACTCACTTTTTAGATGTTAATTCTAATTAAAAAAATATCAACAGAATTGCATTTTGAAGAGTATACGAACCTGCCATATATTACATTGGATCGAATTTATTCCGTCAATCTTTGTTCTTGACTATTATTTTTTTAAAAAGAAGTAATTATCTTTCGAATACACAATGCTAATTTATTTTTCTGATACTGTAAAATGTGTAGATAATATATTTTTGTAAGATCCAATATATTAGTTCAAATGATCTTCTTTTTTTCATCTAGGTATATGTCTATCAATTGCAGCCTTATCCGCTTAAATTATCTAAAAATTACTCTATAACCTAGATTTACAAGAACAAAATTATACGAAATAAAATTAATTTTCTCATTTTATCTGTACTATATTATATAAAACGAGGGGGCACGTTCAGTTTTTCTTCTCCTTCAAACTTTCTTGTATGACTGATATACCTTAATCAGATGGTTTACAATATTTTGTGCCGAACCAGCGCCTGAGATCGCGTCAAGCATTATTTGCTTTCCTTCTTTTTTTTTTAACAAAGAAATTTATATAATATTCTATCTATATTAGCAACATCACAAAGAAAATTATATAATATTCTATCTATATTAGCAACATCTTATAGTATGCAGTCATGCAACCCACAATACCTCGTGTCACTAATGTCTAGGGCTTAAGGTCGGTTCATTGTATTTTTATTATTTTTTAATCCGATCCGATTCGTTTATAATTAGATCAATATTTATTTTGTCCGACCGATTTGATCCGAATAAAATAATTAAATATTATTAATTATTTACATATAAATAATTTAATATTAATTAATATATAATTAATTTTAATTAACAATAAATCATAAATTTTCAAAAAAATATATAATTAAACCGATCGGTCAACCCATACCCGGTTCATAACGGATAAAAAATCTTAACCATTACGCGACTCATTTATTCTTGGTCTTTGAATTGTCGCTGAGAAAAGAAGAATCTCTACCATTGATTGTTTGAACAACGATCTGGATCAGAGCTATGATGTGAATCCGGGTCCGACAAAACTTGTACCTGTTTATGGCATTCAATTTTATGTGGTTTCGTCCCGTATTCTGACTAAACAGGCCAGCACGTACTAGTCTACTAGAGCAACTGCACGTCATATGAATTGGTATCAATTAAGAAGTACTATTTAATATTAGGTATCTTAAATAGGAAAAAAAGAAAAAGAAAAATCAATTGATACCAATTCTTTTTTAGAGCAATTGACAGTATGTTTCTTGTTTTTAATCACAAAATTGCAAGAAAAGCGCATTATTCGAACAAATTCTGTTCCTTCAATTAAAATTTTCATCAGTTATTAATCACTTTCATATATGGAAAACAATATATATAAAAAAACATTAATTATGTCTTATTCGGTTATTGGATCACTGGGTTATGGTGATTATCGATTTTTTTCTGGATGGAAAAAAGCTCATGAGTCGATTGATAACTAGAAACGTCAGAGTTTACATGAGATTCTGGCATCTGTTGTCAAGCCATGCAATATGTTTGTTAAGATTGAATGTATGATACTCTGGTACGCTACTTCATGCATTCTGGCATATGTTACTAAGTCATATGCAATATTATGACTGTGTTGCCTTGGTAATTATCTGAAGATGAAATTTGTGTGTTTCAGTGTTTGCTCCTCATTTGAATTAATTGTGCCAGCAGTATATTCTCTCAGTCCAGAATTTGAGTATCCTTTCTGCGTGATTTATGTAGTTTATCAAATCAACACAGTCAGAATAAAATTAATGTTTTTCAAACCTTCTTGCTGCCTGAGATTGAGATCTGTTACCAGTATCAGCAACAAATTGCGCTTCAGAGATTGAGCAAATTAGGCAATGACAAGGATCAATTAAGACCACTTGCTGTTTCCATGATGTGAACTTGAGTCTTCTTTTTGTCGAAACTAATTTCTATCCAATTATTCTCCAAATTATAATTGAATAAATTTTATAAATTTTAAATGAGTTTTATATTTATTCTTTTCACATAATATTCATCTCTATTTAGGAGAAGATGCACGAAATTCATAAAACCTGATTGAGGGAACTTTTACCCATATAATTAAATTCCGACAAAAAAGGCTCACCGAACGGACCATTAAACTTCTCGACTGCCAAATCGAAGATGAATATTTTTTAAAAGAAAAAAAATCAAATAGAAGAATCTCCCCTTATTTTTTTTGTCACCTCTTTTAATTTTTTTTAGCTTTAACTCAGAGCGAGATAAACACTGTTCATTCTCCTCTTTCTCCTTTGTTCCCCTCTCTTACCTTCTCACCTCAACTCGAGATAGTAGCCTGATAATATCGGCGATTATATTAAAAAGTTATAACTCATCATTTTGCTATCTTTTAAATATAAAGATGAAGCGAGTTTTTCGGTACAACTGCATCAATCTGAAAATATAATAGCTTAATGACAAAAGAGACTTAAGAGATGAAAACCAAGATCCGAGGCGACGAGAAGCGATGGAGAGCTACGTGAAGCAAGCAGCAGAAATTCAGAAACCGGATATCTAGTATTGATTTCAATGAAATATCAATAAAGAAAAAATTATTATTATATTCATGGGGTTTCGTTAAGAGAAAAGTTATCTGCCCCGAGACCTGAACTCCCCTTCGCCGGTGGGTCATTCCAGTCCTGGCCCACAGT
Organism: Schoenoplectus tabernaemontani; assembly: GCA_037127355.1. Classification (NCBI taxonomy): domain Eukaryota; kingdom Viridiplantae; phylum Streptophyta; class Magnoliopsida; order Poales; family Cyperaceae; genus Schoenoplectus; species Schoenoplectus tabernaemontani. Next base: position 12,066,948 of record CM073743.1, read on the forward strand.
TGATGTTGGACAAAACCCACTGACAAAAATTATCAGAAAGGCCCGTTGAGAAAGAAGTCGATAACTTCATATTATAAATTTACAAGTTCAAAAAAGCCCGGATTAAAAAAAAACATATATAGTTATTACTAAAAATAATGTTCGTCTGAGATTATTTAAATTGTAGTGTACCCTTCTTCTTCTTATTATTTTTTTATTGAGTGGAAAACTGCATATGTAATACATAGATACAATTATACAAAGGAATGATCACTGGACAATGGCTATTTTAATGATTTTGATATTTCCCAGAAATTTTCTAAAAATATACTATATTTATAAATATATTTTTGAACTCATAAATTGATTATATTATAAAATTTATGAAACATGTTGCTTATTTCTCATCTATCTTTTGCACCAAATTAAAGAACTTTTGGTAGCTGGGTTATGTTTGATTTAATAGTTTAGCCCACAGCCAGCAAAAAACCTTTTGCTGCATATTATTTGTCTCTCTTATTTCCTGCTGGATAATAGAGTAATATATACGTATACATATACTGAATTGTGGTGCAAGAAACCTGGAAGGGTTCCTCCTAGAACATTGTTAGATAAATATAAAATGTGGCCGCCAATAAATTAAGACATGTGACAGCAACAAATAGATAAATAAAAAAAATGGGATGTCTCTTGACAAATTGTTGGCCTTTCGTACTCGATGTGATACTCCACCACGACATATTTTAAATTAGAGATGGAAGCAATATTTGTTCACTTTTCCTAACACCCCATACAAGGTAATCATTTATAACGATTACATATGGTTAGCCAACTTAGTTTCAAAACATTTCATAATATTGAACAAGTTCTATTGGTAAGTGAATTACATCACATAGTATGGGAAAATGGAATAATGATCAAATCATGATAACAATATTTATACTTTTAAACCAAGTCATGACTGGCTGTTGCCGATCTTGGGAAGGGAATAAATTAGGAACCATTAATTCGTACGTTTTCGGGAGAAATGTATCTATCCATATATATGAAAAGAGTTAGGCTAGCATAAAGATGTTTTTATTTGGACTTAAATATAAATAGCTCAAAATGCATCTTTCATGTACAGAATGTCAATTTAATTAATCAATAAATTCTATATCTGAAATCTTATATAATGCCAAATTTTATATTTTATGAATTTTTAACTCTTTTTTTTTCAGATTTTAGATGATCCTTTTATATGAAAAAATATATATTTTTTTGTTTCTGACCCATCTTTTAAAAATCTGAAAAATAGATATTTTTTTCTTAAAAAGTAATATTTGGTGTTTTACAAAAGGGGAGAGATCCTTGACAATGAGTTATTTTGACAATTAACTTTTAAATAAATAGAAAAAAATATAGATATGTTCTATTATTTATATATTGAAAGTGTTTCAAATTTCATACAATTTATTATTGTTTGAAGTCCATGAAATATCATCAAACTTTTATGCAACTTGCCACGGTGTCAATTTAATTGTCTTTGATGGGATAACAAACAATATGAAATTTTATGCAATTTGATACATTATAAATTTATAAGTAAAGGAACACATCTATTAGAAGATTTTTTGAATTTATTTCAAAATATATTGTCAAGACTATCAAGGGATCCCTCCCCTTTACAAAATATCAATATGTAGTGTTTATGAGAAGTTTAAACCATCATTTTGGATATAAAAAATATTTTAAGTTATTCGTATTTCATCTAAAATAGAAATATTTATACACCAGCCCATCTCTATAGAGATTAATTATTTTATATCTTTAAAGAATTATGTCATAGTAAGCTAAGGTATTATCATATAAAGAACTGAGAAGTGAGTTCGAGGACTTCAACTCTCGTCTCAAGGTTTGGAAATTTATATTCGATGAAACAATTTAAATGATGATGAAATAAAGTAACGTCATAATTAATTAGATGACATGAGTTCGAGTGCTTGTTATTAATGGATATTTAAATTGAATGGCTTAAGTTCATTTTTTCTATAAAATAGTTAATTTGTACGCACTAGCTTAATCTTCACTCTTCAGCATATCCAGCGATACCTGATAAGGGTATATTAGGGATGAAAGAAATTCAATTTAATCTTTTTGAAAACAAATAAAACATCAATGGAGACTTGAATCCTTTGTTTTTCAGAATCGGGCAAGGTTCAAATGACTTTGAACCTAAAATTTAGTCTAAAGTCTCTTTTATCCATTGATTTTGTATCGAGATTCGTACTTTTATTTGTTTAGCCAATCATATACTTTCGTATCTCTATAAAAATTGGTGCTATTTACTGACATTATAGCTTAATTTTTTTTTTAGGGTAGACATAGCTTAATTTGTTTGCTTGCTTTACCTCCCTCCCTTTGAAGGCACTTCTTGTACTTTGTGTTTGGTGAAAGCGAATATTCCTTTCTGATGTTTGGTGCGAAAACTACTAAAGTTTGAGAAACTAATCAGACCGTTTTACTTGTGACATGCATTTAATGATTTTCGTCCCAATGTGGTTAATCTTCTGGCATATACATTTTACAAATTGAAGCAGCAATTTTCGACAAAAAAACATCACTAAATTATTTCTTCGTTACGAAGAATTTGTAACGAATATTTCGACGAAAAACATCATTAAATTATTTCGACAAAAAATATCAAATAAATTAAGCATCAATTATTATCAATTATTATTATTATTATTATTATATTTTATTTAAAAAAATATGCATAGTATAAGTATATTCAGAAAAAATATTATATTTTGTACATCATTTTTTATTAAATAATATATTAGATTATTTAAAATTTTAAGAGTTGTTAGAAATAAATTATATTTTAAATAAAATATATTATTTTTTATAATAAAATTAGTATTAGATACAAATATTTTTAAAATTAAAAAGTCCGCACAATGAATGAACGGTTTCATGCTAGTATTAAAAAATTACCTTGAAGTTTATGTGATCTCTCTATCATGCCCCCATTTGATCTTATCTATTTTTGCTCTTATGGACAGAGAATTTGTAATTGGATTTAGACAAGGCAACCACCTCCATTTTGCTTGAAGAAAACACACCAGACCTTAAATAGCTGTCCCCAATTCCACGTGTATGTGGTGACTTTTTAATCTTTTGCGCATATTTATTTCCATTTTTGGTGTTGATCATGTTAATTTTACTTTTCTTTTTTAATCATTACTGGCGCGCGCGGTTTGTGTTGGACATTGCATTTTAATTATCAACGTGTTAGTAAAAGTATATTAGTGCATAAAATGGATCATTTAATTTAACAGTTGACGTACACAAATTCATTCTTTTTTATTGCAAGCCTTTTTTTTATTTGACAGAAGTTATAAACATGACACTAATGTCCCTCTCATTCAACTACGCTAAGAAATTACGGTGCATTCAATCACGTAATATATTCTGTTAATTGGCATACGTACATATAGAGCTTTAGGGGAGTCAATTATTTATCTGAACCGTCGGGTTAATCTGATCTGATCTAAACCTGATTTGATAAAAATCTGATTAGATCTGATATGATCCGAAATAAATAGATTGGATATGAGTCTAATTTTTTTTATCTGAATCGGATCGGGTCAGGTTCGAATCAACCCGATCTGACCCGATTAATTATGTTTTTGAAGTAATTCTATGATTTAGTACTAATTAAAGCTTAAATATACATTAACTATATATTCATTAAAATTAATAATAAATTAATTAATATTTATTTACTTAAAATAATATAAAATTAATTAATAAATATTTAATTATTTTACAGAGTCAAAAAAATTAATAAAATAATGATAACATGACCTGAACCTAACCCATTAATACCCTATTAAATAATAGCTTGTATAAGCAAAGATTTCATGCCAAGCAAAGGGGTAGGCTGAGGTTTCACAAGAATTTCTCATCTATCAATCTGTCTTGCGTTGTATAATTACACGCTACTTAATGATCAAATCAATTGATCTGATCTCTTTTCCTCAATCTCCTCTTTTTTTGTTTCCTTTTTTTTTGCCCCTGAAATGTCTCTTTTCCTTTCGGTAGAGTACAATTATCTGTCTTGTATGTTTATAGCCTGTATGATGGATCTCTGTGCAACTTTTGGTGCAAGTTCCTATTGGCTAACTCTAAATTCCCATGCCCATTTTGTCATGACTCGTGACCAATAAACATCAATGACTTTTGTAATAAACATTATCATAATATATGTTGTTTTGGTAGAACTATTTGCAGTGGCATTTTTTTTTTTTATGTAAATAAGAAAAGTCGTCATTATGTAGAATCCATTAATTTCTAATATATATATATATAGCACTAATTTTATTATAAATATATTATACTTAGATATAATTTATACCTAAATTAATTATAAAAACTGCTAAATTTTAAATAAAATCAACTCATTATTTAATAAAAGTGTGAAATTCCATAAATTTTAAAATAATAAAATATAAAAATATATAATTAAATAAAAATATGAGAAATATATAATTAAATAAATTTTAAAATAATAAAATATAAAAATGTATAATTAAATAAAAATAAAATACAAACATTGAATATTTTATTATTATTTTTAGAGCTGATTTTTAAAAATTAAAAAGAATGACTTAGAAAATTTTAAATATCTCAAATTTTTGTACCCCACGAGATTTCAATATGAAAAATTTAATGAGAGTGAAAAATTAAAATTTGGAGATCATTTAATATATACTTTTTGTGTTAAGCTCACGGAGATCTTCCGTGAGTTTAAGAACACTGTAGATTTGCTCTCTCTCTATATATATTTTTTCACGAAGTTCAATTTTAGTTTTTATATATATGCGACATTGTTTTATATGTCTTTTTAATTATTCAATCAAAAATTATTGTCAACTTACATCTATAATTACTGTTAATTAATTTTTTTTTTGTAATGAATTGCTCGGGAGTTGAGATCGATATAGCAGTTTGCAACCCAAAAAAACTTTATTTTGATTAAACTATGAATCTTCTTCTAAATCAGTGAACTATTTTTAGTTAGGGGTTGAAGTTTTTTTTATTATGATTTTGAGAAAATTTACAATATAAGGTTTCCGAGGTATTATGTTCAAAATCTATTCTTAATTGGATTAATAAATTGCCGGGTAGGCTGAAACCTGGGTCCAAGATATACAGAGGATCCAGATAGCCAGATAGGTCTTACTGTTACATGACTGGGTCGCAAACTCGCAACTCGCACCCCCACCCCACTGAGTTGGTCATCTGACTCATCACAATCCTCTGCGGCTGTACCAAGTAGACTACTGTGGGGCAACTGTCTGACAAATGGTTTGACGTTTCCGAACCATCATAACATAATTCGTGAATAAAATATTTTTTTTTGCTCATAATCGAATATTTCATAAATAATTCGTCAGTTTAATATATAATATATTTTTTTTATCAAAAAAACGTTTTATTCATAAATAAAATATGTTATATATTATTTTAAATACAATTTTATATTATTTTTAATATATTTATAAAATTTTAATATTTTAATATATTTTTTATTTATATTATATGAAACAAATTGTTCCCAAATTATATCTGTATTATATCCGAATCGCGAATTTTTGAACTCACTGAATAAATATTCAAATTGCGAATTTATTACTGTGTTTCCTTAACTATTAAAATTTAGCCTGTCAGGGGTCATTTGAAATTTGTAAAGTTAAATTATACGTTAGCTTACATGTCACAAGGTGTGTGTGAGGCTATTGTGATTGATTCAGGATCAGGATTTGATGAATGGTGAATGCCTGCATGGGATGTATTTGGTCAGAATGTGAAATGTGGGGCAAAATTATAATATTGATTAATTAGTCGGTGCCATGGCTTCATAAATGTTGAGCTAACTTCGATTGGCCACTTATTAATTAGGTCCTTCTAATCATTAAGCTCAACCAATGAAAGGAATGTCCGCATTTGCACAAGCAATTTTTGTTTACTCAATTACCACTAACAGAGTAAGAGAGATTAATCAAGGAAATTTTGTTGGCCTGATACCACACCCATCTTGGTTAATTCCACCCACCTCCAAATACAACAGAAAATTCTGAATTGAGAAAAAGTTCAACGAATATTAGAGGGTGTGAAAAGAAAAATATATCAGACTAATGGGAATTGTATTTTGTTTAATATTATATTAAAATATAATATTAATATAATTTGGGAATTATTTATACTTTTTTCAAATACATTAAATTCTCAAGTTGCAAAACATTTTTTTTGACAATAATTAGGATAAAATTTGTGTATAGTTAATAAAATTCGTCAAACTTTCAAAAAAATTCGTGACAATAAATAACCCTCGCACTTGTTTAATTTGTCTACTCATTTAATAATATTATTTTGAAAATAAATAATTTATAAATTTCGTTATTATGCGTCCATGTACATATATACTTCCACGACTCTAACTTCCAAGGCCAACTCTTAGAACTTTAGGGAAATTTTGATAAGCGATTGACAATTTTTTCAGCATTGAAGAGGATATGAATTTCCGAGTCTTCAAGAAACATTTATGCAAAGAAAGTAAAAGGAAAAGAAAAGCTCAAAATCAGCCTTTCCTTCAATTAATATTAAGTGATTCTAGAATGATGGAATTAAGCAGTGTTTTTTTGGTCTCAACTGTTAATTAAAACTAAGTTTGGCTTAATTATCTCTGTTTCAGAAGTATGGTGTGGACTTCTCTTGATTTTTGTGTACCGATAGTACAATTTTGATGGCATTATATAATATATATTTGGTTGTTGAAATGGGTAAGTTATAAAAACTATTAATTCTGTGTGTTCATCACGGTAATGTTTAATTAAATGATAAATAGTATATGTTTAAACAATGAAATATGAAAGAACTGATGCGTGATGTATATATATTATATCTATAAGAGAACTAGCTCAATTCCTTTTCTCAAAATACATATGATATATATAGTTTAACATATAATATTTTAAATATCAAATTTCTTTGTACCTAAAGAAAAAAAAAACCATCTCATGAAAATAGCTGAACAGTTGAATCGTTTACTCTAAAAGAAGTACAAACGGGGGCGGATTTAGTGTAGGTTAGGGGGCCGCCCTTTGGATTTTAAAAAATAATGCTTTTAGATAATATTTTTGGTAATATATCACTTTCTCCTGAATTTTTCTTTGCCTCCGTGAATTCTTTGATTATTTTTATTAAGAAAAATATATTTAATATCATGTATAATTAAATAATTATGTAAATATTTTAAAATATAAAGTTCCGTAAATAATAACTTTTTTAATCGACTTGATTATTTATTATTTTGAGTTTTATTTTGTTATTATATTTAATATGTAAAAGGATATTACTTTAATAGTTTTTTATTAGGTAAGAATATATATTAAATTATTAATTTTTTATTTAGTACTCAATTAATTAATGGGTTTGAATCCAATAACATATTATAATCTGATAATTATCCTTACTGATCAAAATCTTGCATCCGTCCTTGAGTACAAAAGGAAAATTTGTTTACTTATAGGGACAATTGAGCGACAATTTTTTTTTACCCAAGATCGAACGAAATACTGCTTATTTTCTTCATCTTTTACGTACTATTTTTTCCCTTAAATTTGCTCATTACGCTGATATATTTCTGGTCAATAAATAAGTAATTGGTCACTTCCTAAAGGGTTAATATATAAGAAAATAACTCTAATGAAAAAAAATGCTTCAACAGAAAATATATCTCTATCTCTACTCTACTTTTTATTAAGCACATAAATGTTTTGATTTTGTAATGGTTTATATTTTTTTGTTGAATTTTTAGAACTATTATTAGTCATTGAATTGAGTTATTTGTCAAATAATGCTATTATTTTTATGATCATTTGTGTTGAAGTTATAATTTTATCTCAATTTTGATTGTTATACAAAATGCTGCATAATTTAGGAGTACAATTTCTCTAGTTTATCTTTTTTAGATTACCATCAATTTAGGAGTACAATTTTAACTTTCTTTAAATTCGAATGTCAATTTTTCTCTCAATTTTATATTTATTTATAGTAATTATGTATTCTTGATTGAAATTTATATTAATTACTAAATTATCTTTATTTTTATTTCCTTTCTTTTCATATGAAGATATGAATTTTATATTTATAAAAGACATCATCGCAACAATGCGCGGGTAATATACTAGTATACATGATATCTGAATTGGTCGATTCCTCTCTCTGTGGCCAGTATGAGGCTTGGGGATCACTACGCGAAAAAAAGGCAACACTAATGATTTTTAAAGTAATTTACTAACGATTTTGTAACCGTTAGTAATGGGAGGGGGTTAGGAAAGGTATAAATAATTTTTAGAAAAAAAAAGAGATCTAGACGGACATTTGCTAATAATTTTTAGCCAATAACTATTAGTAAAGGGTACTGTGAATTTTTTTTGGAAGTTTTGTTGATGATTTTTGCTAAAAAACAATCGTTAGTAAAGGGTGTTGTAATTTTTTTTAATTTTTATTAACGGTTTTTACTAATAAGGAGTTTTTATTTTTTTTAAAAAATCTATAGTTTTTTAAATCTAAAATCAATAATTAATATAAATAACTAATTAATATGTTGAAAAGATTTTTTTAGGAGTCAATTAAGAAAAAATATTAAATAAATCACATTATAGGTATAATAAAATAAGTTGTTAACATTAAGTACAAAACTCAAACTTCTACTAATTATGAAGTAATAGCTAAAATAATTTAGAATCAAGAAATAAAAAAATTCATAGATATTAGAAATTAGTATTATTATGCTTTATTGATTTTGTAAGGCTTCAGATTAAAATTATTCCTTTATTTTTGGATTCATGATTGCAAGCCAATCTTATTTCATATAAGAAATTGCCATTTTACAATTCACTAAGTTTGAAGTTACCAAATAGATAAAATATATAAAATACAAAATAACTTTAGTGCAACAAAGAGAAATTAAATATACAAATAAAAGAGGCTAACTTCATCAAGGTCTCCAAAATCACTCAGGTCATCCATATATGCAGAGCTAGCATAAAAAGAAAGTAGAGTTTCAGAGACGACTGCTAAAAAAAATAAAAAATAAAAGATAAGTTGGAGATAGAAATTTTTATAACTTAAGAAGAAAAATTAAGTTTCGGATGAACTTCTGGAGCAGACACAATATACAAAATAAAAGAAGATATAATAATAATTTTTAAGTCCTAATTTAGAAATAGAAAATATACCTCATATCAAAAGCTGGTTGAATAAGAGAAATGAATTAGCTGATGGCGGTCAGAGAGATGTACTAAAATTGGGATATATTAAGTTTTTATGCGCATAAATTTTTGCTAATGGTTTTTAATCTTTTCTAATGATTTTTTTATTAATAACCGTTAGGAAAAAATTTTGCGCAGGATTTTGTTAATGGTTATTAATAAGAAATCATTAACAAAGGTTATCCGACAATTTTTTACACTTTTTGACACGTTTTTATAACGTTTTTTCTTTCAAATCATTATAAAATAGTTGAATTTATTTTTCAAAATGTCACCGTCCAATGTTACTAACGGTTATCACTAAAAGCCATTAGTAAAACTCAATTTTGTTGTAGTGGATTCTCTGGATCGATGGTTCATTCCCCCTTGGTGCTTGTTTGGAATGTGAAATTGTAAACGAATGTAACATACCTGGTGTCTTTCGTTACATCATGATGTATATCAATTGTTAAATTAAACGCGTGGTTTTAGTAAATTATTTTGAGATGAAAGATGGGTTCAAATGTTAGATGTTTATAAATTAAGAACCCGACGTGTTATTCAGATTTTGAGCGTATTCTATAGGAAATATATCTTTAATAAATTAATTTGTAAATATTTTTTTTTTAATGATGGAACATTGCCATGAATAAAATAAAATCCTATTGAGTATTTATCTGATATCCATTAAATTCTAAGTTACTCTTTTCAATTTTTGAAAATCAACTCTAAAAATAATAATAAAATATCTAATATTTATACATTATGTTTAAAAATTGAAAATAGCAACTTAAAAAATTCGAAACACTCTAAATTTTTGTACTCCATAAGATTTTAATATGAAGAATTTAATGAGTATGATAAATCAAAATTTAAAAATTATTTAATATAATTTTTAAATTAAAATCACAGAGGGTCTTCGTGCTCCTTGAAGCATGCTAGCTTTTTTATATATATTTTTATTTATAGCAACCATATTAGGTAGCAAGATAACTTTTTTTAAATAAATAACATGACGAAACTCTCCATTTGATCATCAATGTTGCATTGGTGCGCCTCATATTAGGGTAATTTGATCCGGGCATTCAATTAATAGTCCAGATTGTTTTAGAAATCATCTAAGTACATCTGAAAACATCTTGTCACGCACGCGACAACTATAACATAAACACATCTAGATAGTGGTGTTTTGTTGTCTCCATTTCTTCCGGTCTGACCTCCAAAGTACTTAACATTCATATTTTAGCAGTTTTTATATAATAATTATAATAATTATATTATTAATAATAAGAGTGATAAAAGTAAAATTTGAAATCTACGAATGATAGTGTGCCACTGGTAGTAGCGTGGAGCAAATGCGCCACTGTCAGTGGCGTCTTTGGTGACAGTATTAATGTTAATTCAACGATAATGGAATCGTGATCAGGATGAGCAAGAGCAAAAGCGTCACTGCCAGTGGCGCGTTTATATTGTTTTACACAAAGACGTCACTGACAGTGACGAGTTTGCTCCTCGCCACTATCAGTGATGCGCTGTCATTCATAGATTTTAAATTTTACTTTTATCACTCTTATTATTAATAATATAATTATTATATAAAAAATGATATTTTAGTATAAGTATACAACAGTACAATAGTTGTGACATGTTGTAACGATATATTGGTGAGGAACACATAAAGTCGCCGCTAACATAAAAGTTAGCTGTATATTAATTATAGACAAAAAAACTTATCACAAAAATATTTTTACGAATTTACATTTAAGTGACCTTTTTTTTGTCGCAAACACCTTATTTAGTATATGATACAATTATTTTTTTCGGCATTTTAATTTATGAAATGAATATTACCGTTTTAACAAGTGGGCACAATTAGAATAAATTTAACTTTATTTTGAGTTAAAGATGAGTTTCTACGTCATTCAGTTTTAAATTTTCATATAAAGGGATCCCATCCAGTATCACATTTGCGACTTTTTACATTAAAAAATATCAAATTTATATATCCATTAATAACTATATGTCAGACCATTTAACTTCATGATGTCAATGTCCTCTTGGAGTCCATGGCCATTAATGATGCAACATAATTGCATATGTTAATGTAGAGTAAAACTAATATACTCCTAGAAGCACGAGCTCTTCCATGCTTCAAACTCAAAAATATATCTAAATATCTCTGAATTTTAATTTAAATTTCTTAATAAATTTTTTATATCAATATCTTAAGAGATATAATTTTTTTCTATTTTTATAGTTTGTAAGTGCTTGTTTTAGATTTTTTTAAAAAGCTTATTTTTATATGCAAATATTAACTATATTATTATTATTTTAGGTTCATCTTAAAAAATATGAGATATAAATAATTTATTGAGAGAGAAAAATCAAAATTTAGAGATGATTAAATATATTTTTGAATTAAGAGCACGGAGGAGCACGTTAGATTTACGCTCGCTCTCTAGATTTACTCTCTCTCTCTCTCTCTATATATATATATATATATTTAATCATCTCCAAATTTTAAAATCTCAAAAACTATATTTTAAAATCTCAAAATTTTTAATTTATGATTTTCATTAAATTCTTCATATAAAAACCTTATGGGATACAAAAATTTGGAGTGTTTTGAGTTTTTTAAGCCACTCTTTTGAATTTTAAAAAAAATAGCTCTAAAAATAATAATAAATGTTCAATGTTTGTGTTGTTTTTTCAAAAATTCAAAATAGTAACTTAATAAACTCAAAACATTATAAATTTTTGTATCCCATAAGCTTTTCATATGAAGAATTTAATGAAAACTATAAATTAAAATTTTGAGATTTTAAAATATAGTTTTTGATATGTTTGCATATCGTCTGAAATACAAATGTTTTCACAATAGTCTATCTCTATATATATATATATATATATATATATATATATATATATATGCTATGTATAGCACGGATCACTTCCATACTATGGATAGGTTCTTCATTATCAAAGTGTAAATGATCGATCCAACTATACAAAATGATTTTTATTTTTTAAAATAGTTAGAAAATCATTTCTTTTGAATGGCTCATAACAACTAGATAAAGTGATTTCTAACAATCTTAGAAAATTAAAAAATATAAAATTTGATCTACATCTAGATATATTCATATGAAAATTATTTTGTATCCATAGCCCTGTACTATGGATCAATTCTTTATTTTTAAATTTCAAATGATTGATCTAACCATATAAAATAATTTTCCTATGAATATTTAGACGTAGACCAAATTTTTATTTTTTTATTTTTTTTTTACTATTTTTAAGATAGTTAGAAAATTACTTGATTTTTCTAACTATCTTAAAAAATAATAAAAAATATAAAATTTGATCTACCTCTAGATATTCATACGAAAATTATTTTGTACAGTTAGATCAACCATTTGCACTTTGATAATGAAGAATCGATTCATAGCATGGGAACGATCCGTGTCATACATAGCATCATAGCCAACTCATATTTATATATAGTTTGTCTATTGTGTTTCCAGTAGCATTTTGGTCGAAACGCTATTAGTCTAAATTTTAATTTAAGTAGCTCAATAAAATCTTTATATTATTATCTTGTAGAATACTAATTTTTATCATGTTTAGAGTTAGTTTACTATACTTAATGATTTTTAGAAAGTAAGTATTTTTGACATATAAATTTTATTATTTTTCTATTATTTTAGAGTTATCTTTCAAAAATTATTAAGCATAGTAAATTAATTTCAAACAAGATAAAAATTAGTATTTTATTAGTTATGATATAAATATTTTATTGAGCTATTTAGATTAAAATTTTGAGTATAAAAAATTAAAATTTGAACTAATAGCGTTTACTGAAAGCACAATAAATAATATATATATATATATATATATATAGCTCCATTCTTATAATTTAATAAAAAAAGCTTTTGACGCAAAGTATAATAAGATTTATTTGGCATCCATGTTATTGGGAACTTCTATATAAACTATCTCCTAAATATTTGTATTTTCAAAATCTACCGTACGTAAATAATTTTAAATACGAAAAATTCAAGTACGAATTCAGCAATATTCATCATCAGAATATTTTTTTTATTAAATTTTCAGATAATTTTCTACGGTTTCCAGTAGGAAACTTTCTGGATTAATTGTTGCTGAATATTTTTATATTTCAATTATTTGCCATTCATTTCAATTTGTACAAATATTTACAATTTTTTTTGGATTTATACAAAAAATTCCTCATTATTTTATCGCACAATGTACTCCGTTGTCTTCTTCACTGGAGAGGTCGGGAGTTTCCAGTGGTACAACTAAATCGCGAGAAATTGACACGATGGACCTCCTTTCTTGGTAGTCTCTCCTTTCAGACAGCCTACTTCCATATACATCCCAACCACTGCAACACAAAAAGCTCATCTCACAATCAAACAAACAAAAATTCAAGCTTATCTCTCACAGTTCCGAGTAACCATCAGCATTAAATAGGCAAAGGGTTGGAGGTTAAATCTATATATACGTACACACATATGCAACCAGCTGCTCTTACAGTTGGAGGCTTTCTCATAGGCAAAGTTCTCTCTGCTTCTTTCCTTTCTTGAATCAATTATGACGGGTGTAACAGCGGAAATGTTAAAGGCAACCACATCTAGAAGCTTAGTCATAAAGATCAACATCGCCTTTCTGGCTTTGTTATTGGTCTCTTACCTTGTGCTTCTTCTCCGACCGTCAGCTCTATTTGGTAACAGCAATAATGCTGCCACTGCTTCGTTGGTCCGGTGCACACTTCATGATTGTCACTTGAGGAAGGTAAGGTGAGTACCCTATTTTTGTGGTTCAAATAATCGTTGCTGACTTGCTATAATTTGCACACTTTGTACATATGTGTGTTTTAAACCAAGTATTAGAGTGGGTAAGTGACTAGTTATTTTACATAATTTTTGTGTTGTATTATACGAATCTTCATTTATGTGCATTGTTACTCTAAACTTTTATGCTGCATGCTTTATGGTATCTAGTTTCTCTTTTAATTTAATAATGAATAGTTGAAGACTGACTAGAGTTTCATGATTCTATATTCTGTGTCTAGTTTTATAAATTAAATAGATTATATACTATAAATTTGATTAAAAAAATTTATTACTGACATGCATCCTTGTTAATTTCAAAATATATTGTAGGTGGCCAGAATATTTCCAAACAAAGTAACATCCAAGAAGGGGATGGTAAAAGAGAAGGCCCCCAGTTTTCTCGACTTCATGAATTACAATGTCAAAATTGGTCTTGTCAACATGGAAGAAGAAGATTTGAGAGACTGGGGTATAAAAGGCCAGGTGACAACAATACAATTCGAGCGGGTTTCAACCAAATTTAAATGGAAGGATTTGTTCCCCGAGTGGATCGATGAAGAGGAGGATAGCGAGGGTGCGACTTGTCCGGAAGTACCAATGCCAGATGTGACTCTTTATGATGAGGTAGATGTTGTAGTAGCCAGCTTGCCATGCAAGATGCCTGAAGAAGGTTGGAACCGCGATGTGTTCAGACTTCAAGTGCATATGGTGTCAGCTAAAATAGCAGCAAGAAGGGGGAAAATGAACCAAAATGGAACAGTGAAAGTGATCTTTTTAAGCAAATCTCAACCAATGATGGATATTTTCCGATGCGATGACTTGGTTCACAGCAAGGGGGGATGGTGGATGTACGAGGCAAATGTCGCCAAACTCGAAGAGAAGCTGAGATTGCCTTTGGGTTCATGTAACCTAGCTCTGCCATTATGGGATGAAGGTAAGATTTTCAATTCTCTCTCCATGCAGTAGCTAAGATTTGTGGTTTGCTCCTCATCCAAAATTCACAAGTCAGCTAGCTAATAAAAGTTCAGTAATATTCGCAGAACCTGTTTTTGCATTACAAAGAACTTTGGTCGAGAATAAAAAAAAGTTACGCAAACATATATATATTGTATGGACAAATTTTGTTTCGTCCATGACAAAAATATTTTGGGACAGTAGGAATCTCAAAATAACAAATCGTTTAAATATCCCTAGTGCAAGTGCTAGATAAATTGTAGTTATGGGCTTATGGCAGAAAATTAAATTAGTAAAAAGATAAAAACTAATGGAGTGCACTTTAGTTTGTAGCTAGATTTATAATTCTTGAATTCATTATTGTGTAGTGACATTAGATTCTTTGAAAGAACTTTCCACCTAAAGAACGAGAGGTCTATAACGCTCTTTCGGTTGGAGCAATAATCTCTCTTGAATGCATAACTGTCTAATAATGATTTTTGTTATTGAAAAGAAGAGAGAGACTATAGCATATATGCCTTTTCCACATGCACAAAAATTCCAGTGAAAAGGATAGATTAGCAAAAGACATAGATAGAAGATGATTTTGTATTATTTGAGTTGATTAATTCCTTGTGTGCTTAATTAAGGCCAGTAAGCAATTTATAAGTATATATAAAATGGGTAAAACATAACCGTTTGCTAATTAACCAGTAAAGATATTTACACAGAAATTGCAATTACTGTAGAATTCTTTACTTTTACTTCAAGAAACAAATAACTTACCTTAATGACTTGTTATTTAGCATAGTTTGTGTTCATATTTCAAGTTAACACTTAAATAAGGGCACAAGAAAACAATTTTAATTGCAAAGCAAGAAGGAATTAATAATTGCGCGCTACTAGCAATGAAGTGGCCAAGCAAAGCAAAAAGGGAAAAAAATGTCCCAGGTAGATGGGAAAAGAAAATGCATTGCATATGCACTCACCAAACATTATAATCTAATTAATTTTCATTTTGACACTTACATAACACGAATGACACTTTGGTAGTTTGGTCGGTGAACACACGAGACTTGTTGGGTACTTCAGATCCAAGTAGGAGAGCTGCCAACGTCTCACTGATTTAAATAAATCTGATCTCAATTCATTATTTTATTTTAATGTTTCAAAATCAAGAAGACTAGTCCTCAATCATACATTACCGTAGATTTTACAGAGACAAATTCTCTATTCATCGTCTCCCTGGTAACTTATCATTGTGGGGCCCACGAAGCAATATATAGATGTATTGCAAATTAGTTTCAAACTGTTTTATGGTTATTGGACCGATAACAACAATTTAATTTCTTCGTATGCTGTTACTGCTATCAAAAATTAATACCAGAGGTTGGCAAAATATTTCACTTGTCACTTGTGTAGCCTAGATAGATAAATAAAAAATTGGCAAAAAATTTTTTCAAATTACAAATTGGCAAATCCGTACAGTAATTTATTCTTAAAGAAATGATTAAAATATATATTCATATTTAAAAATTTAATTGCCTTTTTTCCAGGCGTCAACAACGAATTCAACATGTCCAAACTGCCGGCCCCCTCTGCTCCAGCCCGTCGGGAGGCCTACGCCACAGTACTCCATTCCTCAGTTTCTTATCTATGCGGTGCCATCTCACTGGCACAGAGTATCAGACGTGCTGGGACCACCCGTGACCTCCTTCTTCTCCATGACAAGTCAATTCCCCAGGATAAGCTGGACGCCCTAGCTGCTGCTGGGTGGACACTCCATCTAATTAAGCGGATCCGCAACCCCCGTGCTGAACCTGGGACATATAACGAGCACAACTACAGCAAATTCCGCCTCTGGCAACTTACTGATTACGAAAAAATAATCTTCATTGATTCGGATGTGATAGTACTACGTAGCCTCGACATTTTGTTCAACTACCCTCAGATGTCTGCAGCCGGAAATGATGGTTCAATTTTCAACTCAGGTGTTATGATCATTGAGCCCTCCAATTGCACATTCAAAACGCTCATGCGCCACCGTAAGGATGTCGTCTCCTACAATGGTGGGGACCAGGGATTCCTAAATGAATTATTCGTCTGGTGGCACCGGATGCCGAGGCGGGTAAACTACTTGAAGAACTTTTGGGCAAATACCACAGGAGAGAGGATGATGAAAGAGCACTTGTTCACAGTAGAACCCCCGAAATTGTACTCGATACACTACCTCGGCCTGAAACCATGGCTGTGTTACAGGGATTATGACTGCAACTGGGACATAGGGGATCAGAGGGTGTATGCAAGTGATGTGGCAAATCAGAGGTGGTGGCAACTGCATGATGAGATGGACCCGAGCTTGCAATTTCATTGTCGGCTTTCAGAGAGGAGAAAGATTGAGCTGTTATGGGACCGTAAAATGGCAGGAAAAACTGGATTTCCCGATGAGCATTGGCGGATGAATGTTACCGACCCGAGAAAGGATATTTGAGGGAAGGATAAAGGGGGGTTTATTTTTATTTTTGTTAATTATGTCATTCTGTTCTCATGTTTTAATTTGGTATATAGACAGGTCGGGGTAAATTTTTTATAGTTAGATAAAAATGTTGGTTTTAGAACCTGAATAAATCAATGAAACAGAATCATTTGTTGATCTTGATCATCACAGTATACATAAAATTGGAAAGGAATGGAGCTGCTATCTCTAGGGGACGACTTAGCTGATGCTGGAAAAGAGAACTATTTTCAGGTAGAAGCCCCTGAATGCTGTGGTATAACAATACTGAAAGCTGGAGTGCAGCGTTTTGCGCTTATTTTTTTTCAAACTATTCAAGCATTTGAATCGATTATGAATCAAGAATTATGAGATTGAAACCACATCAATCTCAGTTCGTTAAACTAATGATCTCCGGGTCGAAGATGTAGCTTTTAAATAGATTAGATGATTTAAAGCGAGTATTAAAAATGGAGGTTTAATTGAGCGCTTTCATTATCTAAAAGAGAGAGAGAGAGAGATGGGCGTAACTCTGTTCTCTATCATTTGTACTCTTTTATTCCATTTTTTCTTGAGAAAATTTCCGAAAGGATCCTGCATATCCATCAAATGAAATGAGAAAATGAGAAAATGAAAAAAAAAGAATTTTTTTTGTTAATCCCGGATATGGAATTATCTGTGCTACTTGATTATATTAAGCAATTAATTATAGACTAATCTTATGAAAAACGGTCCCGTAATAGTCCACTTAAAAATCCCCTAAAATCTCCGGTCAAGATAATAGCCATTAAAATGGTTCCAAGCGCTCGAGTGAATAAAAGTGACTATAGTAAATTATAAAAGTGATTATATAAAACTATTAAAATGTTTAAAGTAAATGTAGATTGTATGGCTAAATTTACTCGTTTTCACTTTGACTTTTTTACTAAATTAGTTTATGATTGTTTCTACCATAAATATATGATTAAAAGTGTTTGTACAAAAAGTTTGCACTGATTATATCAAGCTAAAAAATATTTTTCTAAATATTTGCACCAATAATATGTGATTAAAAAGTGAATATGCTAAATATTTGCACTAATTATAGCCCTATAAAAATGTTTATATTAATTCTTGCACTTATTATATCTAGATGCAAAATACTTTTACTAATTATTTCACTAATTATATTTGATTAAAAAGTGATTACACTAAATATTTATATTTATTATATTATATTAAAAAGTGTTTGTACTAAATATTTACATTAATTATATCATGTTCAAAAATATTTTTAATCAATATTTATACTAGTTATATGTGATTAAAAGTGATTACTCTAAATAGATACACTGATTATATCAAATTAAAAAGTATCTATACTAGATATTTTATTAAATACACCAGCTTAAAAATATATTTACTAAATATCTGCAATGATTATATGTAACTAAAAAGTAATTAGCATAATTGTGTAAAGAATTAGTGTATGAAATAACAAATGAAACAAAGAGAATCAATGTATAAAGTACAAAAAGAGAATGAGAGAGGACTTACTAGAGTCTTAACAATAAAAATGAGTATAAAAATTGCATATTAAGTGTAACTCAGTCTATTTTGAATGATCATTAGTTCTAATATTCATCAAAAGTGAATTTATGGACTAAGTATCTCTATCTCTACTCCTTATTAAGCACGTATGTGTTCTAATCTTACAACGGTCTAGATTTTTTATTGAATTTTTAGAGCTAATATCATTCATCGGATTGAGTTATTCATCAAATAATATTACTATCTTTATGACTATTTATGTTGAAGTTAGAATTTTCTCTCAATTTTATTTGTTACACGAAACGCTACATAATTTAGGAGTATAATTGCTCTTTTTTGTTTCTTTTTTTTCTTAGATTGTCATCAATTATGAATTTTAAATTTCCTTAAACGCTGAATGTTAATTTTTCTCTCAATTTATATTTATTTTGCATTAATTATGTATTCATGATTGAAATTTATATTAATTACTAAATTATTTTTATTTTTATCTCCTTATATTTTACATGAAGATATAAATTTTTATATTTCTGAAAGATATCACCGTAGCAATGCACGGACAAGATACTAGTAAGATTATTAACGATGTGACAATCCAAATAAGATGTCCTTGTTCGCACTTCGCACCACCGATAAGGGTTCTTTAGCAATAAGAAAAATACTTGGGCTCTTTTTGGTATTTTGCAGAGAAGCCAACTCAACTCAACCGCTTGATTTTCTATGCCGCGTGGTCAGGAGTCGAAATTAAGGATTTCTTTGTTCCGTTCAAAACTTCAAATATCGCGCCCATGAGGAGCGATAACTGTATATCTTAGTGGCACTGTTTCAGATATATTTTACTTCTTGCGAAATATATTATAATCGGTGACAAGAATGTTTATATTTTGCTTTATTAGTATAAAAAAATTTAAAATATTTTTTTCTTAAATTAAAAAAAATGATAAATATTTTGTACACCAAAATATAAATGCTTTTGAATTCATATACAAATATTTTCTACAATAAATATAAATATTACTAAAATTGAAATAATATAAATAGAATAAAATTAGGGTACCATGTCCCGGTGCTCTTAACAAATATATATATATATATATATATATATATATATATATATATATATATATATATATATATATGAGGTAGACTATTGTGAAAACGTTTGCATTTCAACTGATATGCAAACAAATCAAAAACTATATTTTAAAATATCAAAAAATTCAATTTATGATTTTCATTAAATTCTTCATATAAAAATCTCGTGGGATACAAAAATTTAGAGTATTTTGAGTTTTTTTAAACCACTTTTTTTAATTTTTGAAAAAATAATTCTAAAAATAATAATAAATATTCAATGTTTGTGTTGTTTTTTTTTTCAAAATTCAATAGAGTGACTTGAAAAACTCAACACACTCTAATTTTTTTTATCCCACAAGGTTTTCATATGAAGAATTTAATGAAAATCATAAATTAAAAAAATTTAGATTTTAAAATATAGTTTTTAATCCATTTACATATCGGCTGAAATGCAAATATTTTCACAATAGTCTATCTCTCTCTATATTCACAATAGTTTATCTCTCTATATATAGAGAGAGATAGACTATTTTTAAAACGTTTGCATTTCATCTGATATGTAAACAGATCAAAAACTATATTTTAAAATATAAAAAAAATAATTTATGATTTTCATTAAATTCTTCATATGAAAACCTTGTGGGATACAAAAATTTGGAGTGTTTTGAGTTTTTTAATTTACTCTTTTGAATTTTTGAAAAAACAACACAAATATTTATTATTTATTATTATTTTTAGAGCTGTTTTTTTTTAAATTCAAAAGAGTGGATTAAAAAAACTCAAAACACTCCAAATTTTTGTATCTCACAAGGTTTTCATATGAAAATTTTAATGAAAACTATAAATTAAAATTTTTGAAATTTTAAAATATAGTTTTGATCTGTTTTCATATCGGTTAAAATGCAAATATTTTCACAATAGTCTATATATATATATATTATAATTTTCAAAATCGATGTATATTTCTCAACAATTTTTTTTATATCAAATTCTTCATAGAGACAAAAAAATTAATGTTTTTAAGATGACTCTAAAATAATAGATATTTACATATAAAAATGGATCATATTCAAATATTGAAATAAATACTTAAAATACTCTAAAAGTGATGTGCAGTTTTACAATTAACTCTTTTTCTAAACCTAAGTTTCAAATATACAACCGTCAATTGCAGTATTTTAGATGTCGAATCCACAGGGACAGGTCAATCCTCTAAATTAAACCTTAATATCTAAATCTAAGTTATCTAAAGTTGTTTGGTGGTTTCAGAGATTATGACATAACAATTAATTATGGTAACGAAAGAGATAAAATTAAGATTTAATCAAGTAAATAAGGTTCTAGAGTTCGGAGTTTCACAATCCGCTTGCCTTGATGATAACTGTTTAATTGATTTGATTGACTAAGTTATGGATATTGACATCAATTTGTAGTGCTAAGTTAAGATCTCTCTTCTCAACACAATTTCTAAATCACTTTGGAGTAATACCCTCATATTACACCAATTTAATTTAGGTTTTTAAAGCACAAGTCAAGTTAGATATACAAGTCGATTTGCATAGCAGTTATGCGATTAACAAAGTGCAAGCAACCCTAACAATCCTCTAAAACGCTAACCTTCCCCTTCAGACTTGATCAGATTTTAGCGTTTCTTTTTGGTCTAAAATTTAGGTCTCAATTTCTCAATCTCAACATAAATCGACAAAATAAGCATTCAAACAAATAAACAATAACAAGCAATCAATTCAACAGAATTCTTAAATTAAAAAGCAAGTTTCATGTTTAAACCCCTAGCCCTAAAGAGAAAACTAGCCCCTCATGACAAGAACAAGCAACAACAAGTACATATTCTAATCACAACCATAAAGGAGAATTAAAAAAAAAAGATAAAACCCGCTAGAAGGAACCCCCGAATCCGATCTTCTCTTCTTCTCCTTAATTTCCTTGTCCATTACCTTTCTCACCTCTCGAAGAAAGTGCAAAAATCGAACTGCCAGAAGAAGTTTAAAAAATAACTGTCTATCTCTCTAAATAGAATTCTAAATTTGACTTTTCAGAACTTCTGTTTGCGGCCCGCAAACAGCCTTGAAAAGCGGCTACTTGGCTTGGTTATTCTTCAGATCTTCCAACTCTGACTTGTGGCCCGTCATGATTTATTGCGGCCCACAAAGATATGCAGGATTGCACCGTTCTGCTCTGCTCGAGGCCTAGGGTTCATCATTGAAGTTCTTTTTACTCGAATTTCTTCTTACCTGCATGAAAGTAAAGAAAATAGAACAGTACCATGAACTTGCATATTTTTGACCTAAATTAAACTTGATTAACTAAAAGTAACATAAAACTTGATTGAATTAGTACCCTAAACCCTAGCAAATGGTATATATAAATCGGACTTATCAAAAAGTAAAAAAATGCATCCCACAAAATTCTGATAAAAAAAAACTTCATCAAGCATCAAAAATCAAATTTTGAAAAATGATAAAAATATATATTTTTTAGTTAAGAACGTCGGGATAGACTTGATATAATGATAGTCTTAAAACTTAAGAGTATCATATTTTCACTCTCCATGGCGAGGAAATTATGTAGGAGACTAGTCCAGGTGTAATTAATTTAGGTACACCAAACAGATGAAATGAAACAAAGAAGATATTAGTTTGGTAACACGTCGCTTACGTTCTTCCTTTTGTCGTTTCAATTTGTACGACAATTAGATGCTTCTCATCTTTAATCCTTCAATTTTGTTGAGGCACTTCGCTTATTAATGGCCAACCAGACTCATTATACGGTTGAATTTGCACAAAGCCAATAAGTTTGTTTTGCTTTAGCAGTGATAGTTTGCTTTGCTTCTTTTTTTTTCCTTTTTCTTTTTTTTCAGGTGGCTCCGGATGGATTTATCTAGTAGAAGTTATTTTAAGCAAACAAGTGGTCTTTTATGACAAATTAGTGTTATTTTCTGGACTGCCTCGAGAAAAAATATTAATTATTTTTTTATTTTCAAAAATATATAATTCTGCAAAGTAACCCTTATGTATATAGATAGTTGTTGAAACGTTAAATGTGTGTACAAAATATAAAAAAATATATAGTAATCACAATATAATTAGTAATACAGTATGAAACATAAAATAAAATAAAAAATGTTTCATTTAAAAAATTAAAGTCCACATAGAATTAATTTTTAGTTTAGTGGCAAAAACAATATTCTATGTCTGAAGGTTGTGGGTTCAAAATCTAAAATTCCAGATGAGAGTCTTATATAAAAAATTAAAAAATAAATAGCTTAGACTCTCTTATCTTTACTTAAAAAAATAAATTATACTTGAGAAGTATCAAGCACACTTTTTTAATGAAAAGTGATTAAAAAATACTTACACCATCTGATTAAATATAATGAGGAGTGCTGATTGTTTTACGTACTAAAATATCAAACGTGAACTATTTGAATTGAAAGTTTGGAATGATATCGAATCAAGAAAATAAACTCTTTTGTGTTCGCACTATGTCCTAAAGTCTTCATAACTTTATTCATAGTAATATAATAATACATTCAAATTAAGAGTTATTCTGTATAGCACGGTTTGCCTTTATATTATTGATCATTTTTTTAGTTTAGAAAATTCAAACAGTAGATTCGAACCATTCAACATAATTTTTGAAATTTTACTGTGACGTGCTGTCATTCGTAGATTTTAAATTTTTTTTTATCACTCTTATTAATAATAATATAATTATTATATACAAAAAATATGTCCTTCGAAGGTTAGATTACCAACTGACCAAACAACAAAGAACAAAATTTATCCTTCTTTTCTACATATTAATTTTGTTATGCAGTATCAGATCGGCTACATAAATGATAGACTGGTACAGTAATTCAGCATCCAATATCAGATAATATATTTTATACAGAGATTTTGATTTCGCACTCTACATTTTACTTTGGTATATTTACTAACGAGCCACAAAACATAACTGATGGGCACCGAGTGTCTCAAAAAAGGGTGCACTTTGGACTTCTTAATTTTTGAGAGTGCGGTTGCGAAGGGATAGAGGAAAGGGGAAGGAGGAATGAGCGGAGGGAGACTAAGAAGAGAGGAGGGATGGAAAATACTGAGGTATTTTAGGTATTTTAGGTATTACAAAAAATATTATTTTTTTAGTAATAAAATTATACATAATGAGAGTGATAAATTTAAAAGCTTATGAAATTTAAAGTGATATTTTTTTAAAATCCAAACATTAGAGTAGCATTTTTCAAAATTAGAGTGGCATGTAACCAATTTCTCCTTAAACTAAATATTTTGCGAAATAAGTAATACTATCATATTTTATCATAAGTAATGTAATGTATAAATAATTTTATAATCAAACATAAATATTTTTGAAAAAAATAAAAAATATTTAATGCGCATATGTGAAGTGTCTGTAAGAACGCGTAATCAACACTCCCCAATACAGAAATTTTATCAAATTTCCTTGGGCTTATTTGGGCTGATCTCTGCCCAGGAAGGTGGATCCGCAAACGTTCCTTCGTTTATATAAGCGTCAGATGCTCGCTTGTGGTACGGAAAATTGCAAATGTAATTGTCCTTTTTATCAACATTTTTTTTAACAAGAGATGTCTCTATTCCACTCCAAACTGATTGTTCATCAAAATAATATACATTAATACATAACAGTGACATTTATTGTTTTGAGAAATATTATCTCTGGTCTCTGGATCATATTGAAGATTTTATACGATAGTTTTGAGCAGTTAATGATGTGTAGGGGAGTAAATAGTTTTAATCCAATCCAGGTTGTAACAACTTCGACCGTTTCTTTCATGCTATTTTTAAACATACAACAACTAACTGTGCTGATTTGTGAATGCAACCTCCGAGCAAAGGGAAGTAGGTAATACCAAAGAGAACAGCTGCCATTGTTTCTCTTTGGGGTTTTTTTGTCACCACCTTAGTTTTGGTCCATGAGCAATGCCTCCTCTTTTATTTTCTCTTTTCCTATGGCTTCTCTCCATCAATTATAGCTCTTTCTCGATTGCACTTCCCCTTCCTAGAGGTACAACTGTTATTCTATTAGAAAATAATTAGGCTTTGATAATTGCAAGTGATATTTGGCTATTAAACATTAGCCTTTCCCCATTTTTTTTTTCTGAATATACACTTTTGTTATAATATGTTTATTACTTCCATGGATAGGTTATTATATCAGTTGTGGATCAACAGAGGAGGAGACGTTAGGGACTATCAGATGGATCCGAGATGAAGGATTCATCAAGACTGGAAACATCTCTCACATCAACACTACCGGGCTTATACCAATACTATCTAACCTGAGGTATTTCCCTGACAAGTCGGCCAGGAAATATTGTTATTCTATTCCTGTTGTCAAAGGAGACAAGTACTTGATCCGTACCACATACTATTATGGCGGCTTCGATGGTGGCAAGGAACCGCCGGTGTTTGATCAAATGATTGACGGTACCAGATGGAGCATAGTCAACACAACTGAGGATTATTCAATGGGTTTGTCGACCTACTACGAGATTATTGTGGCTGCACATTCAAAGATGCTTAGTGTTTGCTTGGCAAGGAATAGCGCTACTGTTTCCAGCCCAT
Organism: Schoenoplectus tabernaemontani; assembly: GCA_037127355.1. Taxonomy (NCBI): domain Eukaryota; kingdom Viridiplantae; phylum Streptophyta; class Magnoliopsida; order Poales; family Cyperaceae; genus Schoenoplectus; species Schoenoplectus tabernaemontani. The sequence continues at coordinate 12,092,740 of CM073743.1, forward strand.
TTATCTCTGCTCTTGAATTGGTTAATTTGGATGATTCATTGTATAATTCAACGGATTTCAAGTTCTATGCACTGACTACAGTTGCACGCCACCGATTTGGCCAAAATGGTGCAATCATCAGGTATTGATAAAGTATGCTTGAATATCCTATTGATTTTGAAGTTTTTTCTTTAATTTGATAGTTTTACCTCAAAATATTTTTTTCTTTTCATTTGTTTATAAAAAAAAACATATTTTTAGTCTTCCATTTTTTTTTATAAGCTCAATGCATTCATTCAGTAAAATTAGCTTTCCATGTACCACAAAAGTCAGAAGCAACAACTCACATAGAGGCTTCAAATAAAATTGTTTAACTAAAATTATAACAGCTATCCAGATGATCCATACAACCGGTATTGGGCTCCTTTCACAGATGAGAACCCGACAACTGAGTGCCACTCCAACATATCATCAAGTAATTTTTGGAACATTCCACCAGGGGTAGCATTGAGCGGTGCCATTACAACCAGTCGAGGAAAACAACTGACAATAAATTGGCCGCCAGCTTCCCTACCAAATGGGAGCTATTATGTGGCTCTGTACTTCCAAGACAATCGCACACCAAGCCCCTGGAGCTGGCGCATCCAGGACATATCCATAAATGGCAAGGAGTTCTACAAGGGATTAAATGTTTCTACTGATGGTGTGATGATCTATGCAACTCAGCTTCAGCTCTCAGGACAGACCCAAATTGCACTTGCACCTGATGCAAATTCTCCAGTGGGACCAGTGCTCAATGCTGGGGAGATGCTTCAGATCATGCCACTCAGCTCACGAACTGCTACTAGAGATGGTAGTTGGTCTTTTATGTATTTTTTGGTTTCTTCTGGTCATAAGTTGGTCGTGTGAATTGTTATTTTGTTTGATGAAATTGGTTTAGGCTTTTGTCTCTGCAGTGATTGCAATGGAGGAATTTGCAAGAAGCCTGAAGAATCCCCCATCAGACTGGAATGGTGACCCTTGTTCGCCGCATGGTAATTCTTGGACAGGTGTTATTTGTTCTACGAATGATATACGAATTGAGTCATTGTAAGTTTACATTGGATTTCTGAGCTTGATTCTCGTTTTGTTCTATATCCAGCTGGACTAGTCATGAACAGTAGTGTCCCTATTTTCTGGCAGGAATCTGACAAATGCTGGCCTCTCGGGCTATTTGCCTAGCTTAATTGCCAACATGACAGCTCTGCAAAATATGTATGCAGAAGTAAATTATTCAAATAAAGAAATTAATTTGACTATTGGTTAATTGTTAATTTTTGCATCTCGATCATCATAGCCAGCTTAGTGGAAACAACCTTTCCGGTCCAATCCCAGATATGAGCAATCTTAAGAACTTGGAAATATTGTAAGCTCTTGAATCTTTCCATTATAATTTTCCTTATTTCTTTGGATTTGTTGTATTGTAATTACAATAACAAGCAATTAACTTTTTTTCTTTATTAAAAGGCACTTGGATAATAATCAATTTAGTGGATCAATTCCTTCATCTCTTGGTGGTCTTGCAAATCTGAAGGAGTTGTAAGTATTTTTTTACTGGAAAAAGTTCAAATCGTACCAAGTAGTGCAGAAAAGAGTTCATATTTTTGCGCACTAATATAATTTTTGTACTGCTTACAAGACACACTTACAAGACCATTTTTCTAATTACAGATTCCTACAAAACAACAACCTTTCGGGCAAAATTCCAGATAGCTTGAAAAACAAATCTGAGCTTAATATGCAGTGAGTATTTTTTTTTCCATCCTAATTTGTTTATCCGAAGAATAGTCTCAAAATGAAACATGATGACACAACTGTTTGTACTTTCAGGGCAACTGGAAATAAATTGGAGCCATAAAGGACCTCATTTTGGAACGCAACTGTATCGACTTTTCTCTACTAACCAGAAAATAAGATGATGATTTCTCTGTAAAAGAGAGGATCTAATGTGTGTCTTGCATAATGTATTGTCTGTTAATATATTTAGCATGTCTAATGATAGCTTCGGAGCCATGGTCCTTCCATTGTTTAGTAAATAGATTTTGCATTGGCGCATGGTATCCATAAATTACATCGTAAGTATGCTAAAAGATGCCTAAACTCTCTACTCTCCCAAAAAAAATGAAAATGAGACCCAATATCAGAAGTCGCTCCAACATGCTTCATCTGTAAGTAAATTAGATCGGTTCTACAATTCTACATTATTTGCTGTCATAATTGATGGCTCTAATTATATAAACCTGCAATCAGAGAGGAAAACAATGAGAAAAAAAGAGAAATTTTTCTTAATTTTTTGCACATAAGAAAGCAAAAATTAAAGCAAATTCTCCCATGCTTCCATTTCTTTGAAAAAGGTAATCCCTTTGCTACTTAAATGGAATTTGAAAATAGTGTTCTGTAGAATATTTCAATGACTTATATTGGAGCATCGCAAAATCTCCATAATTTTTTGTTACCTTGAGTGTGGTGGGCTTTATCAGTTGAAAAACACATGCATCGCCATCTATTAGTTTGTGTGCCACAGAAAATCCCTGCCATCCACCACTTAAGGCAGTTCTATCCGCGAAATACTTGGTATCGAATTCATCCCCCTTTTCATCAACTAGAGTCATTGTGCAATCATTTTTTGGAAGATAACTAATGCAGAATTCCTTTTTAAGGCCCTGTAGAATAGTTATTTGAAGATGATTAAATAATCTGAGGATTGTATCTATGCCATAACATACAGGTCTTATACCAATATGCACCACAGACTCAATTAATGGGGATGCTTGTTGTGTATATACGCTGGGACAGTTAAGTTCTGACTTTAATATACATCTAGGCTTAATTAATTCATTATTTTTCTTATACCATCTTGGCTCTGAAAAATGAATGATTGTGAGGAATTAAGTGCTAAATTCAAAACTGAATTCAAAGTACGTACAAACCAAAACCCTTTAGTGACATGTGAGTGAAGCATTGATCTGACAAAGCTGGGAAAATTTGGGTCCAGCTGTGACTCAATCTCTTCAGCTTTCCTGAGAGCACGCTCTCTTGCTTCAAAGGAAATGTTAGGTCGGTTAATTAGATACGACCTGTCTGAACTTACTTGTATAACCCTAGAAAGTAGGAGGAAGAAGGATGTTATTTTCTCCCATAAAAGGACATTAATAATTAAAAAATTTAGGATCTGGGTTAAAAGTGTAATAGGAAACCTTCTTGGTGTCTCCATAATCTCCTGAGAAACCTGTTCAAACTGAAGATCATGTTTCTAATAAGAAAGAATACAAACAAATATTCAGAAAAATGTCAAAACTACAGTTGATTTTCCATAAATTCACGAGATATTCATCGTTTTTTTATAAATAAGTACCAACCTTCCACTACAGTAAACATCCAGTTCCTCAACAACAAGAGAAAAGTTTTAGAGACACATCTAATTTCTATAACCAAGTACCATTTGGATGATCAGAAAATTGTTGTTACTAAGATCTCCAGAAGGGATGAAAGATTGATATTACAAAATCTTCCTCGTTTTAGTGCTTTAATGATTCGAAAACCGAAAATGATGTAGGAACTACAATTATGTCAAATTTGAAAGTCAATTGTTTTCCTACCAACTGTAGATAAAAATTGGTCTTCCTATATTCTTGTTTCCAATGCCAAAGTTAAACGGTTGGTACTGTAGAAAATAATGTTGGAAACCAAAATTATGTCAAATTTGAACACCAGTAATCTTCCTACCAACTGTTTAGATGAAACAGGTCTTACTACATTCCATTTTCCATGCAATACCAAACTTAAACGATTGGTATTGCAGAAAATGATGTTGGAACCACAATTATGTCAAATTTGAACACCAATTATCTTTTAGCGACTGTTTAAATGAAAATCAATCTTCCAGTCTTCCTATATTCTATTTCCATGCAATACCAAAATTAAACAGCTGGTAGGGGGTATAAGTGACCAGATTTGTACATAAGTTGGATTTTTTTTTCCTGGTGATAAGGTAAAGGCACTAAAATCAGAAAATATTTGCAGAATGTACTTCTAAACCCTTATAGGCTGCCTTAAGCGAAAAAAAGTGGTCCACTAAAACTACTAGAAAGTACCAAATTCTATAATCAATTACCTGATCCAAAATCTTAAAAAGTTCATGAGATCAGTCAAATGTTGTTTTGAGATTGTTAAACTAGCATTCCTATGGAGCAGCAGAAATAATAACTGACAAGTAGAAATATACATACTACTTCAGGACGATTAGTGTGGTGTAAGTTAGTGAAACGTGGGGATCTCCTCTTTGGTGTTATTGCCACTTCAACTTTAGGCCTTCTCTGTTTAACCTGAAACACGCTAAATAATGTATGTTACATTTATAGCTCTCAGCAATAAGTTGGCCTTTGCCAGATAATGCAACGTGCCTTCTTAAGAAACCTCAATTTGTAATGTGTTTTATGTTAAAAAAAAATAAAGGAGAGAAGAATATGAGGTCATTTTCCAATGAGATCATTTTAACAAATGGACCAGTAACTGAATTTCATAACAAAAAATTGATGAGAAGTAGAGAAACAAAAAAAAAAGTAAGATAAAACAAAATAGAAGAGTGAAAGGAGAATGGTGACCAGAGGTGGAGTTCTGGGAGGTTGAGGCTTCTGAATTTCAACCGAGAGGTAGTGAAGGTTGAGAGCTTGAATTTTCTTCTTGTTCTCTTCAATATTTCTCTGTCGCGCTTCCTCATATGACACTGATTTTTCCTTCGTCATTTGGTTGATGAATGACTTGTGCGACTCTATCTGTGGGTTTGGGAGAAAGGTAAGATATATTCAAACTGGAACGCTTCTTGGTAGATAAAGAAAGAATGAAATTTCAAACTGTACCTCGGTAATGGCGGAGCCGACCGTTGGAGCTCTTCGGAAGAGAAAGGTACATGGCTTTTATAGTGTCAGAAGCCTGGGGCTTTTTTTTCGCTTGGAGGTATCCAGCTCAGGTCTCTTGACGCTTGCCAAATCTTCAGTCAGCGAACATTCAATCGGGCAATCGGACACGTCTCTCTGATCTATATCGGATCCTCGCCCGTTTACCGATCTATTGAAATAGCCTAGGCAAAATTAGAGGTGGCAATCGGGTGGGTCGGGTTGGGTTCAGGTCGGACAGATCGGATCAGTTTGATCTTTTTGAAAAAATCGGATCGGGTTGGGTCGGCAGGGGCGAAGCTGAGATTTTTGTATAGGGGGCCAAGATGCGGGTATACGTCACTAAAACGTTAAAATTAATAAATTAGAGGGGACCAATACACTACACGAAACAAAATTATATAGTAAATTTAAACCCTGCATGTAACTCACGTGGGATTGTGGGCCCTCCAGCCCCCCTTAAATCTGCCCCTATTGTGGGTCTAGTCGAGTCGGGTCAATTTATATATTGTGTTTTTTAGATCTTTGATAGATTTCGATTGAATTGAAGGTCATTTGATCTCAGGTCGGGTTGGATCAGTTTAACTTTTTTTTTTAAAATCAAATCAGATCGGATTCAGATCCGAACGGGTCAGATGAATTTCTCATATCAGTTCGGGTTCTACCACCTCTAGGTAAAGAAATTGAGGGAGGTTCAAAACCCTTTGAACCAAAAATTGGGTTCAAAGTCTTTGAGAGCCGTTGATTTTGCATCGAGATTCGTAATAATTATTGAAAGTATAAATTTTGAATTTAAATTTTATTGAAAGTACGAATCTCGGTACAAAATCAACGGCTCTCAAAAGCTTTAAACTCAATTTTTGGTTCAAAGAGCTTTGAACCTCTCCATCTCTTTAGGCAAAATCTTAACAATAGGATTTTGATCGGACAGCTGGCATTGCTGTAGAGTTCCGACGGCAAATAGAAATATTTTATGAAGCCCAAAACATTATCTAATGCTGATATTAATATACTTGTTGAAATAAAGTAGATATTCGTCGCAATAAATAGTTAATCAAAATAATAAAAAATGAGAAATAGATTATATGACTACGTAAATAGTACTTATTTTTTTCAATAATTTTATTGTTATGATTGAATTATTATGTATTAACAAGAACTTATTAATATGTTAACAATTATGCATATTTAACATAATCTAGTAAAAAGAATTTATTTCTGTGAAAACTTCTGCTATAATTGACTTAATAAATATATTAACATAAATTTGTAAGGGAAGAGATCACTTGACAATGGCTATTTTAATAATTTTGACAATGAAATTTTAAATAATTTGAAAAAAAATAGAAAAAATTATAGATATATTTTGAGCTTATAGATAGATAGTGTTTTGACTTTATGTAATTTTAAGCTTCATTTAATTGTCTATCAAATACCATTAAATTAGAACCATTATAAATACATTTTTTTATGATTTTTAATGAAATTTTAAACATTATCAATTTAAAAGCTCAAGAATATATCTATTAATTTTTCCAATTTCTAAGATTTTTTTCAAATTTATTTAAAATTTCATTATCGGTTCTGATCCCTCCCGAATTTGCTTGATTTTTTTCCCTTTTTTTTAGATAAGACAAGCCAATCCCTCCCCAGTTTGTTATAAGTTCACATTATCTCGTGAAAATATCACTTCCCCCCTCTATGGTCAGCCATATTCCATGCTAGATTAGAATAACTAAATAAAGAAAAGGGTTCCACATAATTAATTGATGGAAACGAAAAGGGTTCCACATAATTAAATGATGAAACGAAAAGGGTTCCATACTTCCATATAATACAAGAAAATGATGGAAATGACGAATCCTATCTAGTATCTACAAACTGGGTGGGCATGGGCATGGCACAAGAACAGAAACCAATAAATGATGGAACGGATGTTGGCGACACGGATTCAAGTTGGGAGACGCTCTCCTTTAGGAAAAAAAAAATCGACCAATACTCAAATATTATATATATTTTAAAAATATATATAAAATAATATTTTACCTTCTCTTAAAAAAAATTTATTTTTTGTCCCCTAAATCTTTGAATCCGTCCTTGAACGACACCAAAAGAAAAAAAGCAGACGCGGCAAATTTATTTGTGGGAAATTGATTTTCGGACATTCCATCCACTACTACAAAATTTGAACAAAAGAATGTACTGAACGACTGAAATAGAATCCCGATAGCTGGGATAGAATCGAATAGAAAGGAGTGATACAATATGGACCACGAACTATGATAGATAAAACTCTGCACGGAAAATTCTTTCATCGGAATCAGCATTCTCAGTGGAGTTTTCTGAGCGGAGCTGTATGATTTTTTATTTTCATCCGTCCGATCACTAATTAACGGTTCTAATTTAAAAATAATAAGTAACTTTATGCATTAAAATTCATATTTAGATTTCACCACAACCGTAAAAGATTAAAACGAGCCGAAATTTCCTTCGTAGAAGCTGTCCGCTAGGGGTGTAAACGGATTGGATACAGACGGATAATGATCTTATCATATCTACATCAATTATAATTTTTTGGATATAGATTCGGATACGGATACAAATCGAAAATTAAATAAAAATATAATATATATTATTGAAAAATAATTGCATATTATTTTTTGATAAAATCATTAATTATAAAAATTAAATACTAACTAATATTATATTAATATTTTAAATATATCAATAAATTATATTAACTACTACTATATTAACATAAATTGGATATAAAATAAATTAGATTTATAATGTACACTAAAATCTAATTAAAAAATATATATTAGAAATATTTCGGATACTTATTCAAATAAAATCAGATAATATCAGATCGGATACCTTCGAATAGTGTCGAATATTGATGAATAATAGCTAAACGGTTGAATACGGATAGGTAATAGCCAAATCGTATCTTTCTCCGAAAAAAATTCAAATACGGATATCTTTGGATATGGATACAGATCGGATAATTTTTATTATTTCTCGAATCGAATCATAGATATTATTGAATCCGTTAATACCCCTACTGCCAGCCCTCTCCTCGTGGAGCACAGCCTATTCTCCAAAATTTGAATGGAATGTGTGTTTGAATGGTGAAAGGAATAGTGCAAGAATAGCATTTTTTGAGTTAGTAGGTGAGAATAGTGTGACATTAGTGATATCTTGAAAAAAAATGAAAATAATGTTAATTTTTACTATTGCGGATTAATAAAATATTATTTGAATGGTAACTTGAGAAAAATTGAGAAAATAACTAAAATAATTAAGTATTTTTATTATTTTATTTAATATTAATATTTACTTAAAATATAATTAATATTAATATAAAGTAATTATTTTTTATTATTTTCACTATGAGACCTCATAGACCACTAATATGTTAAACTAATATTTCTATAATTTAGCATGAGCATTAATCTGTTAAACTAATATTTCTATGATTTAGCATATTAACACTGTACTATTCCAAAAAAATATTTTGTATTTAGATGCTGGATGCTATTCCGAGTAATAAGCTACTCGGGTTGGCCACTAATTCATATCCCGTGTACCAAGCACACCCTTAAAAAAATTCCATATATGAAATCCGACTGATGGATTTCCCAATTAATATATGTCTAGTGGGACAAAAGTGGGTCAGATACTCATTGAATTTATAATTTGTTATCTCTTAATCTTAAATGTTGCACGGTTATTAAAATATCTAAGTAAACAATTTCACACGAATTTTGATAAAATTAAACGGTGTTCATAATCATTGGACACAACCGTTAGAGCTCTCCATCCCATATCATATCTGGGTAATTATTTTCTGAAGAGTATTTTATGTGAAAAGTTTATAAAAATTAATAATAACGGTTCGTTTTAATTATAAGAGGAAATTCAAATACGAATTTGATACACAAAAGATTTATTATCATTAAATCAAAATTAAACAGATTAAATAAAAAATACTCCACTTGAACAGCATTTTTCTCCTCTCCAGTAAATTTGGTTCCTATCATGTCTGATTTGCTCCCATATCTGATTTGCTTCTGTCCATTCAAAAAATTTCCGTATATGAAATCCGACTGAGGATTTTCCCGATTAATAGATGTCTGGTTTGCTTCTCCAGAAAAGCAAACAAACAACTCGTACACTCACTAGAAACTTAAAAAGGTATAACTCACTCGTATACGAAAACACAACCAGGCATGAAACTGCTGTTGACTGGAGCGTCAGGGTTTCTAGGTGGGAAGCTGTGCTTGGCGCTGTTAGCGGAGGGTTACTCCGTGCGTGCCTTGGTGCGGCGTAACAGCGACTTGATCGCTCTCCGTCCGACAGATGGCGGCGCTGAGCTCCCGCACGGACTGGAGCTCGTCTATGGCGATATCACCAATCTGGAATCGCTCGTGAAGTCGTGCGAAGGGTGCGAGGCGTTGTTTCATGTGGCGGCGCTGGTCGAACAATGGCTTCCTGATCCTTCTAGATTCTACACTGTTAGTTCTGGGCTCGTACATTTTTTAGTCAAAATCAGCTATTCAATTAAGCGTAAGCAATTGCCAATTGACCAGTAAGGTGAATAAATGGGAAAAACCATTGATCTTTTTTTTTTCTCCTAGCCAACTAATAATCGCAAGAACTGCTCATTATTTGGAGTAATTTTAAAATGCAATGTATAATGTGTTTTGGCCTAATTCCCCAGAAAAACCATAAGAAATTGTTATATTCTTGTTCGTTTGTTGCAATTCAAAACATTCTTTTAGGTTAACGTAGAGGGGCTTGAGAATGTTCTAAAAGCCTTTACAAAGACGGAGACAATGAAGAAGTTCATATATACATCTTCTGTTTTTGCAATTGGTCCAACAAATGGATTGATTGCAGATGAGAAGCAGGTAAAATCAATATTGTACACGACTGACCTTATTTTTCTTGCATTTACAAATACTTATGGGAAAAAGAAATTGTTGTGTGTCAAAAATTTTGTTACCAGTAAAGTGTTGCAAACTTATACTAGGTTTACAAACTCCTGGGAGATTTTTCAATGAAAACTTTGAATTATTGCATTGTGAAAAGTTTGTAAAAAGGTTCCCTGTATACTCTAGTAAATTCAAGAAAATTCAAACCAAACTTCTCTAATGCTACATAATAAAATGTAACACTGTATTTCTCAAATGGTGAAGTATTTATTATCCATAATTACAACAAAAGAAACGTTGATTGTTCACACATCGTCAAAAGGTACGTCTTTAAAATGAGGCTCCTGTAATTCAGCAAGGGCACAACCCTATAATTGATATTGGATTGCAGATGCACCATGGCAAGTCATTTTGCACGGAGTATGAGAAATCCAAGTTTCTTGCAGATAATATTGCATTAAAAGCAGCCGAAAGTGGAGTTCCAATTGTGATTCTTTACCCGGGTGTTATTTATGGTCCTGGCAAATTGACTGCTGGAAATGTTCCAGCTCGTATTGTAAGCACATCTTCTTCACATAGCTGATCTACTTGATTATAAAGCTACTGACATCACATCATAGACATATTCTTCATACACAATTGAAACATATGCCACAAACAAAAAGAGAAAATGGAGAACAGAAAGTACATCTAACAGGTAACCCCCAACTAATTTGGGATTTTGTAAGACATCAGCTATCTGTCTCAAACTATACCTTGCATGATCAGTCCTTGAGTTTTGCAATCTAGTACTTGCATCATTTTTTTTTTCTTTTTCAGAAGTTTAGTAAATTCTTATAAAGGTCTTCAATTTATCTCTATACTAGTCAACAGCACCATTTCCACTGAAAAGACTCAAGAAATATTTAATAATGATAAAATCAGTAAATATTAAAGACCAGCTGCAGTAATCTTTTCTTTTCTACAGTTAATTGAAAGGTTTAATTGGAGGCTGCCAGGCTACATAGGAAATGGTCAGGACATTAGTTCATACTGCCATGTAGATGATGTGGTAAATGGCCATATTGCAGCATTACACAAGGGAAAATTGGGTGAAAGATACCTTCTGACTGGAGAGAATGCTTCTGTTGTGCAATTATTTGACATAGCTGCTGCAGTTACTAGAACAGCTAAACCATATTTCCACATTCCGCTTTGGTTGATAGAAATCTATGGGTGGATTTCGGTTTTCTTCTCTCGGATTACTGGGACCCTTCCACTTGTTAGTTATCCTGTATGTTCTAATTTGAAACCTTTTGTTTTTAATTTACAAAAGTGCCCCTATGGAATGACATTTCATTATTTGCATATTAGTACTTAGTAAATGACAACCAGTGCACTCCTTGAAGCTTTTGAGCTATATATTATAAACACCTAACCATTTATCAGTACAACAGAGAAGAAAATGTAACTATTTAATATTGACCCTTGCACTAATTCTAGAAAGTTGCTATTTGTCCAAGACCCAATTGAACTTAAATCAAGCTAAGCTGGTTGATTAATAGCAACATTTGATATTGATAAAAGCTTCTGGTTATGAAGACATGGTTCAAGTATTGTGAAATCAGTAGTTGCTATTTGTCCAATTATCCTTTTTCTGGTCTAATTGCATTCGCAGTAGTTGAGTGTTATTCACTATGACATGGAAGAAGTCCGGTGTTAATTTGGAAAAATAAGAAAATGTTGGTTGCTAATAGAAGCACGGAAAATATACTGATTTAAAGATGTTGTAAGAAAATGTTCAACATTTTTAAGGAAAGATATAAGGTCGGAAATGGATATATTGAGCTTTTTCGTTTTTTTTTACTTGTACGTGGAACATTTCTCATTTTTTAGGCATGCCCTGATATTTTGAGGTTTTGCAAGCTGTCCTAGAAAAATATGTTCACAGTTTTTTTTTATAAAAAAAAAATACAGATGGTAAGGGTGTTGAGATGTCAGTGGGCATATTCATGTGAGAAGGCCAAGAGGGATTTGGGTTACAACCCTAGAAGCTTGGAAGAAGGCCTCACAGAGATGCTTTCTTGGCTCAAAGCCTTGAAAAAGATCAAGTACTAAGTGTGCTATGAGAGCAAGGGTTGTCGCATGAATAAGTTCTTTCTGCACTGCCCTTGTCTATAAGTATATAACACTGATTATCAAAAATCTCAGTGTGCAAAAGCTGAAGTGGCATGATTGGCGATTCAACTGCACTCATATCATGAGCCTTTACTTTTACAGCCTAAAATGTATTTAAATGAAATTGTATGTACTTTATATTATTAGAAATAACAATTTAAAAAAATATTCAACGAGAACTTTTTTTTAACTTTTGCATGATTATTTGGAAAATAATAAGAGTGAATATGTTACATTGATAGAGAAGAGAGATAAAAGAGAGAGAAGAAGATCAAGAACAGGTTTTATTTCCTTGTTGATTCTATTGCAGTCACCTTTGGCTTATAAAAACAGCAGGTGTATATTACAATGAGTCAACAGACTTGGTCAAAGTTTGTTATCTCCTAATTAATTTTGATAACTAACTAAGAGTCCGAATTTGCTGCCATAATCACATCTATGGTAGGGCCCTGCCATAAAATCTGAATGGCTCATTTTCATTTAAACGATTCAAATTTTAGTTAATAGAGGGGGCTTTTATTTTTTATTCATTAGGCCCCATTTGCCATAGAGTCTATAGCAGGACCCTGCCATCAAAAATATGACAGCAGATAAAAATTCATCTTGTTACATTTTGATAACTAAGTCACTCTAGCTAGTCTAATACCCTCCTCAAGTTAGCCAGCAACTGGAGAGTGGGTCAGCTGTAGAGGAGAGAGATTTAGTGAAGATGTCAGTTAATTGATTTTTGGAGGAAATGAATCGCACATCCAATTGTTTATGGGTTACCTTTTCGCAAACAAAGTGGTAGTCAAATTCGATGTGTTTGGTATGAGTATGAAAAATTGAATTGGATGCAAGAAATATAGCTCCAAGAGGAACATGAAGTTTGCGAAAAGGTTGTTGAAGTCATACGAGCTCGGTACATGCTCCAACCATACTTCTTAGAACCCTAAGACAATAAGTTGGAGCTTAAAAGGCACAAAATCCTGAAGTGGATAGACGATCATCGGGACACCCTGCCTAATCAGCATTCGAGTATGCATGAAGTTGAAAAGAGGAACTTGCACGTATGTGAAGACCATAGGATAGGGTTCCTTTGAGATATCGTAAGATGTGTTTCACACCATTCCAATGTTCATCGGTGGGTGAGTGCATAAATTATGAGGTTTTGTTGACCGTATAGAAAATATCATGATGGGTTATTGTTGTATGTTGGAGAGTTCCAACTATGCTTCGATAAGTGTGAGGATCAACCATACGTTGCCATCAAACTTGGAGAGGGTCACCCTTGGAGAAGGGAGTTGAGCAAGATTTAGCACCATTTATTTTGGCGCGCACTAAAAGATCTCGAAGGTATTACGGTTGAGAGAGATGGATATCATCATATTAAGAAGTGGCAATAGAAAGAGAAGAATGAAAAGGCAAAATATGTGCCTTAGCTTTACAACAATCACCACAAAGGTCCAATTTATTGGAAGTAATAGGTAAATAATGAGAGTTTATTATGAAATGCGTGATTGAAGGAGATACACACTTGTGCCATATAGAAGTAGATACACACTCTCATAAGGTGAAGAGGTAAGGTGATAAAGACCATTAGTTTGTGGAGCTCGAAAGAGTAGTCGTTTAGTGTGGCGGTCCTTCACATTACAAAATAAGGGGTGGAATTCCAAAATAAATATTATTGTTTTTGGTCAATTTAAATATGTTAATAAGGTTCTTAGTAATCTGTGGTACATGTAGGATATCATTCAAATCTAAAGAATCATTTGAAGAAGAAATAAAATAATAGCCTTTATTTGAATGATAAAGTGAGAGTCATTACCAACTTAAAGCGATCTTGACCATCATAGACTTGAGAAGATGTAAGGTTATTCAAGTCAGAGGTAACATGATGAGAGGTACAAGAATCAAGAAATCATCCTTCATTTGAGATAGAAATGGTAGAGTTAAAAAAAATACTTGAGGCGGAAAGGGATATGTGTCATTGTCGAAGCGGTGCCAACAATTAAGGGCTTCATGACCCCTCTTCTTGCACACCTAACAAAGAGGCTTCTCCACTGTTTTGTGAGCTGCTGAAGAAACTCGACCCAAATGTGAATAAACTTGAATAGCGCCTGGATGTGAATAAACGTGAGCAACACCTAAATCTTAATTGGAGGATTGGAAGGTGCCTCTGTCAATGGGTTTGGAAAGTAAAGGAGTAAAAGTGGATGCTGAATCTAGAGAAGTCATTAGAGGCAAGAAATGGGGAGGATAATCAGCACGAGGCTCTTGATACTATGATAGAGAAGAGAGAAGAAGAAGATCAAGAATAAGTTTTAGTGCAAAAATAGTGTTTTGGGTTAGTGATTGAGAATATTATTACTATTTTAGGTTAATAAAATATTATTTGAATAATAATTTGAAAATAGTAATGAAGAGAATTAATTAAATTAATGATATTTTTTCTTTTTTTCTTTTCCAACTAACTCTATTTGTTTTTCATAATATATCATATACGTACCATACATACTAAGCATCATATTTTCACCTCAAATAATTTTCTTTCACCTGAATATTAAATTTTGAATAATAGAAATATAATAACCAGTACATAATGAACTTGTTCATTTTCTTAAAAAACAAAGCACAAATGCAATTACTAGCAGCTGCTGCTAGTACTGATAAAGAAGGGTTAAACAATCAAAAAACAAAACAAATAAGGTCGATACCAATGTGTAAAAGGAAAGAACAACTACAAATTATAATGAACCAAGAATATAACAAGTCAAGAGGTAGCCCTTGTTGTTACCAACTCTAAACTGAAATCACTAAGCATAAACCGTTAAACCGTAAAATTTAATTAAGTAATAATAATAATTAAGAGGATAATTAGATTAATTTAACACAAATTAGTAAATAACATAAATACATAATATAAATATATATATAAATAATTATGAATAAATAAATAAATATAATTTAAAAAAAATCTTAACATTATTTTAAAAAATAACTTAGCACAAATAAATATAGGAATAGAAATCAAATCTAACGAGACAATATAAAATAAACATAATAGACGATCGAATTAAAATATGAAGATAATGACTATGAGGTAATATGCTTAACATTTAATTTGAATAAATTTTTATTTAAAACTAATGGTAACATATGAAATAAAATAATTTATTCAATAAATTCGACTAGCTACGCCATCTCTCACACCGAAATGCCACAAAAAATCCCCAACCCATTATCTCTCATTTAATACCCATCACATCTATCACTCACTCCCTCTCTCTCTATTCATTTCCTCTCCCTCTCTCTCTCTCTCTCTTCTTCTCTCTTCCTCTCTCTTCCCGTGACAGCCCCACTTTCCCCTCTATTGTGAGCCAGCAAAAATCCCCCCCCCTCACCATCGTCTTTTCCCTTTTTCCTCCTAGTGCGTCGATCTCCTTCACTACCGGCACATTGCCGGACTGGAGCGAGCGACCCTTGCATCACCGAGCTCAACTCAAGTTGCGCCCCCTCTTCTGCTCCCCCTCTCCGCGCCACCCCACGCCTCAACGCCGCCACACCCTAGCCAGGTGTCGTAGTGCCCTTAGCAGTGGCCACCGAGCCCTCACCTGGGCCCTCTTCTATTTCTATGGTCTGAGCTCACACCCACTCGTGGACGATGCCCCGGATTTGACCGTGCCAGCACCTCCGTCCTAGCGTCTCCGTACCCTCGGCCTCTTGCTCTCTGGTAAACTCGTGGCAGCCTCAGCAAAGTTGCACAACCTCAGGCCGAGCTTGCCCTTGCCTTGCTCATCCGACCACCCAACTGACGAAGCAAGTAGGCGCTGGAGTCACATCTGCCCCCTATTGACCGTTGAACCAAGTGTGATCCTCTGTCGTCCTTGTTGTCCCAACCCGTTGTTGTGCCGCCTTAAGTTGAAAACCGGTAACATCCCTCCCTTTTGCTCTCTTCTGACCGTGTGGGCTTTCTATTACGCCGGGGCTGAGCCTCGCAAGTGTTGTTATCTTGGTTGCTTTAATTGGTTGCCTTATCCGCTTGATTCACGATATGTGCGCCCAACTCTAGCTGCCCCTCTTTATTGTCATCTTACTGCCTTGTGCTTATTTTCGGTAACCTTTTTCCTCTTTTTTCGGCCGTGTGGGCCGTGCGCCGGCTGAGCCGTGCTGCATTTGTGCTTGCTTCACTGTTAGTTAGTATCTATTGTGGACTGTTGTGCCTGACTCTTGCTCCTACATCTATTGTTGTGATTTTGTGCTGGTACTAGTCGGTATGTTGGTTTAAGCCCTTGGTACATTGGTACCAATTGGTACCAGAGAAGTGAGGGCTTGGATCGTTGATTTTGTTAAATGTCTTGGGTTGCTTTGCTTGTGCCACCTGTTGTTTGTTATGTCTGTTCTTGCCCTTGTTAGTGTTGTGCTTTGGTACAATGGTACCAATCGGTACTATTAATTCATGGCTCGTGCCATTCGACTGGTTGTGAATGTTGTTGCATGTTATTGTGCCTTATTCTAAATGTCTTGTGTACTTTGGTACACTGGTACCATTCGATACCAGTGAAGCGAAGACTTGGCCCCGGGCCCACTCATATTTCTTTGGCTAGTTGTGCTTATTGTGTGTTGATTTCATTTCTTGTGGTTTGGTTTGGCTTGTCTTGACCTTGCCCTTTTGCTGCTTGCTCAAATGTGTGATGATTCAATTTTGGTATTGTTCTATCATGAACTGGGATATTATGCTAGTTTATTGAGCCCTCATTTGCATGATTTATAAGTTGCATCAGGAACCCCTCTTTGCTGTTGATTTTGGTATGGTGCACTTGTCAGGGACCAAATTGTGAAAATCATGAAGTTAAGGTTCAAAATGAACTTTTATGGTAATAACCCTTTTTTTCTAGGGTTATATGCGCAAAATAAACCTGAACGGATAATAGACGTCATAATATAGGTCGAGAAATGAATTGATCTGAACTTAATGGGCCGAGAGGTTAAGCGGGATCAAAGTATAATTAATTAGTTGGTAAGTGCCGTAAATTAAAACGTGCGCAACTAAAAATTAATTCATACTTACAGTGAAATCTAGGAGATGATTATATGATCTGACTCAATAATAAAAATCCAAACAGATAAAGTGGTTTCGGAGGCAGCCTATGATCCCAAACACATTAAAACACCAACACATTTAAATAAATAAAAATGTTTAATTTAAATTTAAGTTCAATTGAATTTAATTTCCTTCATTTAATTATTATTTTTATTCTCGTTTTATATAATATATTTTCTATTTTCTAATTAATGAATATAATATTAAAATATGAAATGAGATATAATTAAAGAATATGATATAAATAATTAGGGATTATAAAATAATAAATAAAATATAATAATAATTTATAATATAAAATATATATTAATAAATTTCTCTATTTTAATAATTAGATAACATTAATTAATATATATAAATACCTATTAATCAAATTCTCTATTTAATAATGGAATTAATAATGAAATAATATTAATAAATATATAAATATATATATTAATTAATTTATCTATTTTTAATAAGAATAATATTACTTATATAATATTATATATTAATCAATTTCTCTATTTCTAAATAATTAATTATCCTAATTATAATTAAATTAATTAAGTGATAACATTAAGCTAACTTAATTAATCTAAATAAATTAAGTTAGTTACATTAATCGAAATAAATATAATCATAATAATCATGATTCAGAGTCTGGTATACCCTGACTTAACCAGACCAAACGTGAATAGGATGCTCGCCAATTTAATCTATTCTGACTTCATAGGTTCTTGAAATTTATCTTGATGAGCCGACAAATGAGTACACTCAGGATGAGACGACTGACGAGATCGTGAGCGTCACCGGAGACTAAGTAATTTGACGCTACCGACCTGATCGAACTATTCTCAGGTACGGTTTTCTGAGATTTGATTTTCTTTCTTCAGAATTATGAATCCAACCGAAAATAAAATGTTTTTAAAATAAATCTGAACTACGGTATTTTCTGACCAAAATTGATTAGAGACCAAATTTTGAACTATCATATGCATTCGGTAATTGACCAGCATTTTTGGGGCCTACCCGCATTCGCATGTCATATCATATCATGCTGCATGTAGACAGGATAGGAGTAGGACTCGGAAAATAATCCTGAGATAGGATTAGGTTAGAATTAAATAAATAAAGTTATAGATTATAATTAGTAGATTAATATTATTAATATCATTGATTATTAATTAAGTTAGGCAATTAATCATGCAAAATGCATGAAAGTGTTGAGAGGTGGGCCGGGTGATCTCAGTCTGAGGTTGTCTTGTATAACCAGACCAACTGGTTACATTTCCCTTGGTTTGTATATACACTGCGCACCTTTGCTTGTCGGTTATCCACCGACCCCGTCATTTGGCGGGTTCGGCCGTGCCAGAGTGTTTTTTTTTATCAATATTATATTTTTTACTATTCTTAATATGATTAAGATTTTTAATCCAAATTTGAGCGATTAGGATACCATGTCTTTCAGTGTTTAGTGTGGGCGGCCATATCCGAGTCTGGATTATACTATGTTTTGTTATTTCTCGGGATGCGGCTCTCTGTCCCCTAGTTGGTACAGTGTAGGCTCCATTTTGTATCATATGTCATTTTATCATTTCTCGGGATGCGGTCCTCTGGCCCCTGGTTGGTACGGTGTAGGCTCCTATTTGGGATGCGGTCCTCTGGCCCCAGGTTGGTACAGTGTAGGCTCCCATCTGTATTATATTTCATTTTGTCATTTCTCGGGATGCGGTCCTCTGGCCCCTAGTTGGTACAGTGTAGGTTCTCATTTATATTAGTTTCCGATTTGTTGTTTCCTGGGTAGTTATCTCCTTTTGACGATATGGCAACTGAAAGCATAACTTCTTAATCCCCTTTGTTTATTAAATTACTATTATTCTGTGAGGTGGATCATCAGATTCAGAATACCGAGTATGTGCTTTTAGCCGTCACTCTCCTAGGGCGTTATCACCTCGGGAGGCCGAATTTTCCCAGGGTATTCAGGGCATTGGCGCCCGCTTACTCGAAAATCCTAAGTTTGTAAGTTGGGCCCGAATACGTGCCCGCTTAGGTAAGTCACAAGTCCAGGGCCCGACCACGTGCCCGCTTGTGGATGGACTGATGATTTGCAACTGGGTTATATATATTCGGGTGTTTGAATTTTTCGTACTTTATATTTTATATTATATTATTATTTCCACAGACTTTCTATTTCAGGGTTTATTTGTCATTTCATGTCATTCATATAGGTGTTTTCTCAAACGTGCATAAAATATCATTATATTTATATCTATTTATTATAATGTATTTAAAATACAGTATCGGTATTTGGGTCCAGTCTAGGAAAGAAGATCAAATCTTAAGGCTGGATCTAAATCCGTACTGAATAATTTTTAAATTACTCACGTTTCCACGGTGGTTGTGGGATCCAGGTATTTCAGGTTCGGGATTTTCTTGGAGCGAGTGCTAGGGACAGTCCTGCGCGATGATAGAGATGCTTCGCTGCATTTGCATGTGAGCGGGATAGTTGGATAGGATCCATCGGGTTTTGAGTTTTATTTCTTTCTTTTGGGTTTTTATTTGAGAGATTTGATGCCCATTCCGATGGAGCTAGCCCCGCCCATGCAGGTGTTGTATACTCTTTGTTCATTCTGAACTGTATGGTTATGTATTTATATTTATTATTATTTTGTTTATTCTGTGATTGCTTTATTTTATTCATTTAATCTTCCGTACGTACGTCTCGTCGTGCGTGCATGACGGGATTAAGCACCCCTAACCCGATTTTATTATTCTGGAGTATGACATAAACAAAAAGCCACAAAAATGGCACACAAGGGCTCAGCCCCTGACCTAATAAAATGGCACACAAGGCCAGAAAAAGAGGGCTGACGGAAATATCAAACTTGATCGCAAATACAGATTGGTCAATTCCAAATCTAACGGAAATACCAGACTTTGTCTTCCGGCTTCGATTATGTACCTTGATGCTCATCTATGCACAAAAAAGAACAAGGACTCATCAATTTTACAAATATACCACTAAAATTGTAACAATCACACCACATCGCAAACCAACAACAATACCAATTAATACCAGTCGCGTGACAAGAGGTTTTATTGCATTTTTTATTTCAATTGATGATACAACAATGTAACCGAATATGTGAAATGCAACACAATGCAAATTATGAGGAATATCAAAGAAATGAAATCCGGTCAATTTTCGTTGGGGCGTCGCCTTTTTAGCGACGCGCCATATTGGAACTCAGATATGGCGATAAGAGAACAATGGTCGGGTCGTCACCGCCTTAGTGGCACGTCATATTGGAACCCGGATATGGTGACAAGTGAGCGAGGATCGGATCGTCATCACCTTAGTGACGCACTGCATCGGCGCCCGGATGTAGTGTCAAATGAACAAGGGTCTTCGCACTTGACTCGACGAGTGCGAGGGGCAAGTAAGCTAGTCGGGGAAAGTAGGATTCGTTTAGGTAGTTAGAATGTAGGGTTCTTAACAGGTAAGCTAAGAGAGTTAGTTGTTACTGCGATTAGGAGACGCGTTAATATCTTATGTGTTCAGGAGACTAAATGGACGGGTCAGAAGGCTAAGAGGTGGAGAATATGGGCTTCAAATTGTGGTACACATGGAAAAAAACGAATTAGAAATTATGTAGGCATCTTAATTAATAAGAGCCTCAAGAATGGAGTTGTCGCAGTTAGGAGACAAGGGAACAGGATCATCATGATCAAATTGATTTTTGGAGATTTTGTCTTGAACGTCATCAGTGTGTATGTCCCACAAGTAGCGAACACCTTTAGAAAGAAAAAAATCGTATTTAATTACTTTCAGCAGTGGTCAGCACTCGAGCCAGATCGATTTTGTCCTGACTAGAAGGGGGGAGAGACCAAACTGCATGGATTGTAAGGTTATACCTGACGAGTGTGTTGTCACACAACACAAACTTTTTGTGGTTGATTTTTATTTTTAGGTATGCGTTCGGCGAGATAGAGATATGTAACATAAATAATTGTTCTTCTAATGTATGGAAATATGTATCATTGTAATAGCACAATTCTGTCATTATTGAGACTAGCTTTTTAATTCAAACCTGATGATCTAGACCAAAATAAAATACCCTATGCACTCCAATTGCTGAAACAGATGATTTATATCAGATTGGATGTAGTGGTCTCAAATGCAGTATTGGTTCAGCTCTCTTCACATTTTTCTTAACTTTTCTTTTTCTGTGTAACTGCAGATACTGAGATCAGTGGCCTCAGTTATAAGTTGGAAAATGGTCTATGCTACTAAAAACACAAATATATATTTTATGTATCCTTGCATATGTCCGTACCAAACACTATCACGCCCTTTCATAGTCTTGTGATAATTTTTCATCTACCATAGTTCATAGAAAAGCCAATTGATTCATAGACGAATGATAACACAATCTTCAATCACATTTGTAATTTCTATGAAGTTAGAATGCAAGCATCATTAGTTTTTTTTTTTTATCAAAAAGATGGAGGTCTTAGCCTCCAAATTTCCATTAATACGGATCACAAGTGTATGATTCTTTGAGTACAACCTGTTACAATAATTATGCAATGGTAAAACAGAGAAAGAAAGAAAGAAAGAAAAAAAAAATCACGCTAACTTATTTGCGCGCGAATTAATATGGATAATGTGTAGGACAAGGCCCGAGTTATTATTTTTTATTTTGTTGATTATGCTCAGCTATCAAATGTTGTAATTGTTGTTTGGTCAATTATGTCAATCATGTCAATCATGAATTAATTTTTTTAAAGAAAAAGGAGAAAACTTAACCTCCTCGTCAGCTAGATTGATCTCCGAGACCTTCCTTGCAGTAGATCGCTTGCCAGAGGAAGATCCGACTTCCTTCGCGAGAAAAATAATTCCCGGAAAATGTGAGGTCTCTTCCTCTTCATCTTACTCCTCATATTCCTCTTGTAATGTTGTGCTTTCACGACATTTTGTTCTTTTCGCCGCCATTTTGCTAAACTTTCGCCGGTATAGAGGACAAACAAGTCGAGTTCGAGTGCTGGTTTTAGTCAAAGGTTAGCTCATGAATATATATGAGCTGAGCTGAAACGTTACGAGTAATGAAAGACAGCTAGCAAACTCAACTATTAACTGGCTCGTGAACTGGTTCACCAGTCATTATATATGTATTGGCATAAATTTGATATATTTATAAATTATTAAATTGATATATCTATAAATTTTATATAAGATATGTCATAAATTTGATATATAAATAAATTATGTTTTCAATGATATCTTTGTTATATTAATTTAAATAAAAAACTGATAAAAAATTATCAAGTCAGATATATAAAATTGAATTACAAGTGAGTAAGATTTTAATGGTTTTTAATAGATTATCAAATGATAATAAAATTATATAAATTTTTAATCACTATCAATCTGTAAGTAAGTAGAAGAAAATAGTTATAATTTGTTTTTCTATTTTTAAATTTTTTATATTTATTTCAAGATACATTGTCAAAAATTATTAAGGTAACCCATTATCACGTATCCCTTCCTTTAAAATAGAATGTATATGATTTATATTATAAAATATAACATACATTAAAAAATAATATAACTAACTCGTATCATATATTTTTTCTAAAAAAAATTATCATATACATCTTGTTATTACAAAGTTTAAAAATATATTTTTAAACAAATTTATAACGAATATGAATTCGTATAAATTTTAGATGTGAATTCAAAAGAAAAATAGATCATTTTAAGATCTATATACGCAGATTAATAATAAGGAGAGAAATTTCCAAATTCTTCGTATAGGACTGTACGGGGATTTGGATCGGATTGTACACTGACAGCGCTACTCCGGCGATTCCAAAAGGTCAAACCATCAAAGGAGTCATCTGATCCTCTGATCTAAAACAGACGGTTAGATTTGGTTGAGGCTGGTTTTATCGGAACAACAAATTGAATCATCCAGTGGTGGCGGTCCGATCCATCCGCCCATGCACCGGTACTCTCTTTCGGGGCTTATTGCCGCCGTATCTGCAACTTCATCCCACCGCCAAATTACTCAACTCCACCAGTACCTCCTTTCTCACGGCCTCCTCTCTCCTTTCCACGCCACCAAGCTCCTCCATCTCTACGCTTCCTTCCACGACCTCCATTCATCCCGCCACCTCTTCGCCTCCCTCCCCTTCCCTCCCTCCATTTTCGCCTGGACCTCTCTCCTCACTCTCCTCTCCCGCCTCCAGCTCCACCATGACTGTCTCTCCACATATTCCCTCCTCCGCTCCTCCTCTGTCCCCCCTGACAAGTTCGTCTTCCCTCCGGTTCTCCGTTCTGCCACCTCACTATCCCGTTCTCTCCCTCCTCACAGCATTCCTTCTATCCATGCTGATTCGATCAAGTTTGGTACTGACATGGCTATACCAGTTTCCAATGCCCTTTTGTCGGCATATGCAAGGTCGGGAAATGGAAATGTATTAACAGCTTGGAAAGTATTTGACTTAATGTCTGAACGGGATCTCCTATCATGGAACTCCATGGTTTATGCATCCACTTCGGTTGGGTTAATTGAACCAGCTGTTGACCTGGTTAGATCTATGAGTTGCAATGGCTATGAGCCTGACCTTATCACTTGGAACACACTAATTAGTGGATACTGTCAAACTGGTCGGTGCAAAGAAGCATTGACTGTGCTTGATCAATTACCAGGCCGAAATATTGTTTCATGGACAGCAGTGATTTCTGGATTTGCTTCATGTTCCGATCACGAGTTAGCATTGCAACTGTTTAGACGAATGATGCTAGAAAATCAGGTTCGGCCTGATTCTGATTTATTATCATCTGTAATATCCTCATGCCGATACATGTCAGTTTTTCGTAATGGCAAAGAAGCTCATGCATATGGTGTCAAGACAATGGATCATGGAGTGTTCTACTACTCTGCTGGGCCTGCTTTACTTACTGTCTATGCAGCGTGTGGGAAAATCTCAGCTGTTAAAACAGTATTTCAGTTCTTGGACCTGAGTGATGTCATTGCATGGCACGCTGTGATTGCGGCTTATGCACAACTGGGTCTGCACGAATCAGTGTTTCATTATTTCAGAGAAATGCAATTTAAAGGGTTCTACATTGGTGAAACCACTATTGTTACTGTCCTCCCACTGTGTAACTTGAATCTAGGCAAGCAAATACACGGCTATATGATGACCCACTATGGCAGGCCCAGCAGCATAGTCTCAAATACTCTTATTAGCATGTATTCCCGAACTGGGTGCATAGAGTCTGCACACATTGTATTTTCCAACATGCAAATGAAGGACACCATTTCATGGAACACTATGATCAATGCTTATGCATCACAGGGTTTAGGCCATGAGGCTTTGAAACTGGTAGAGTTGATGTGCCATACCGAGCATAAACCAGATGCTTTGACCTTAACCAGTGCACTAATGGCTTGCAGCCACTGTGGATTATTCAATGAGGGTCTCCGGTTGTTTGAACAATTTGTTAATGAGAAGCATGTAATACCAACTATGGAACAA
The DNA here is from genome assembly GCA_037127355.1 of Schoenoplectus tabernaemontani. Classification (NCBI taxonomy): domain Eukaryota; kingdom Viridiplantae; phylum Streptophyta; class Magnoliopsida; order Poales; family Cyperaceae; genus Schoenoplectus; species Schoenoplectus tabernaemontani. Next base: position 12,117,360 of record CM073743.1, read on the forward strand.
TATGCTTGTGTTGTGGATTTATTAAGCCGGTCAGGGAGATTCCATGAAGCACTCAAGGTAATTAACAAAATGCCGGTGAACCCAAGTTCAAGTGTTTGGGGTGCTCTCCTGGCTTCTTGTAGCTTGCATAACAATTTGGAATTTGCAAGAATTGCGTTCAAGCAGTTAATTTTGATTGAACCGAGAAATGCTGGAAATTACATTACAATGTCAGCAATATATATAAGCAAAGGGAGATTGGAGGAGGCGAGGCTTGTCAGAGAGATGATTGAAAGGAAGGATTTGGTCAAGCCTTCAGGGCGTAGTGAAGTAATAATCGCGAATAAGAACATCGGAAAGAATTGATTGTATACTAATTTGTTGCAATTTTGGCAACGCTGATGAAATTTTGTTTCGTTGCATATGTATTAGTTCGAATTTTCTTTTGTTTATTTTTATATTTATTTGTTTACTTCTGTTTTGCAAATGTTGGATTATTGTGTATAGTTGGAATTTGCGGTAGCTACCACAGGAATAAATTTGAAGGATGCTGGTTTAATTGAAGTGAAAAAGTAATGCTGATCAGAATTTTCATTTAAACATTTTTTTCCTTTAGACCAGACTCTGGATTCGCTTCCATTAAAATTGGATAGTTCCATGTGGATCTGAAGCGTTTCATTCTTGATACATCATGATAGTTTATTTGTTGCTGTAACAAAGAAGAGTTTGGTCGGTCAATGTGTAGTTAGATTATGCTTTCAGAGTCATTTTGAACTACCCTTCCAACCTAACTGTTGACGTTCACTTGGTAGTTTTATTTTTTTTTAGTAAAGACTTGGTATTTTTATACTTTCAGTTTCTATAGATCTTTAATTTTTCATGTATAAAACTTAGGAAACAGAATAATATGAACGGCCCACGAGTAATTCTGTGATCATTGCAATAGTTTTATTGAACACGGCCAGTTGACTGAAGATCTATAATCCTGTGTTTTTCTTTTCTTAATTCTTACAATGTTACACAAAAAGGAAAAAAAACAAATAGCTTACAGAAAGCTGATTAACTATGCACAACTAACGTCCTACCATAAAAGAAAAATAATTTCCATATCATCATAATTTCCAATTTCCATCGCCAACAGAATGATATAACATAACACAATGCAGATAATTATGAGAAAATTTGTTGAATTACAGTCTCTGCATTTCCATTATATTGCATGAGCAGGTGGATTGCATCAGCTCTCGGCAAAGCCAGGAACTCCTGCCCAAAGATATCCAAAATTAATATATAAACAAATATACAGATGGGACAAGCTGTAAGAACCTAATAGGGTTTGAAATTTCTCCCAATGCTACTAACAGATCAACAGGAGAACATGCAACCCCAGGGGCGGACCCAGTTAGATCCAGGGGGGGCACGTGCCCCCCCCCTGGATTTTGAAAAATAGTGCTTTTCGGTAATGTTTTCGGCACGTGCCCCCCCCTGGAAATTTTTTTTGCCCCCCCCCGAATTGTCTGGTTATTTTTATTGAGAAAAAAATATTTAATACCGTGCATAATGAAATAATTATGCAAAGATATCAAAATATAAAGTTCCTTAGTCGAAAACTTTCTTCATCAACTTGATTATCTATTACTTTGAGCTTTATTTTATTGTTATTTTAATATATAAAATGTTATTATTTAATAAAAAATTTATTAGTAAAGTATATATATTAAATTATTAATTTTTTTTATTTAGTACCCGATTAGTTAATGGATTTGAACCCGATAAACCATTACAATCCGATAATTGCCCCCCCTAATCAAAATCCTAGATCCGCCACTGTGCAACCCCCATCTAATACTTGATGAGGCAATCGTTGCATAAAAGTTAGGAATCTCCACTAGTCACCACTTACAGTTTGGTCCACCCCTCCTGACCTATTTTATACACTGTTTGTTTTTTCAAAGGAAATCAAAAAAGGTAAAAGAGAGAATGAAGTTATACCAGAATTGGAACCAAGTACCAACACCCTATCACGATTCACTCATAAGTCATAACCACTGTTCTACTCCTTTGATTTCATATAAATAATAAAAAAATATCCTAACTTCTTAATTTATGCAGATTGGGTGGGCAGACCATGAGCAATTATTAACCAAGTGACTAAACCCAGACCCATATTGACATCCTTAGTTTGTTTACAAACACCAGACAGATCCACCCCTTGTGACCTATTTTATACACTGTTTGTTTTTTCAAAGGAAATCAAAATAGGTAAAAGAGAGAATGAAGTTATACCAGAATTGGAACCAAGTACCAACACCCTATCACTCACAAGTCATAACCACTGTTCTACTCCTTTGATTTCATATAAATAATAAAAAAATATCCTAACTTCTTAATTTATGTAGATTGGGTGGGCAGACCATGAGAAGTTTTTTTTTTTTGAAGTAGCAGGCGAAAAGCCTACTATAAATTTTCATTAAAGCAAATTAAAGAAGAGTTGATACAGATTAGACGAAAATAGAAAGAGATAAGAAACATAAAAAATACAAGCATTACCCTAAACATAAAAGTAAAATAAACTGAAATAAAAAAACAGGCTCCATTACATCCGTCCGCTGATCAGTTCGTTGTAGTCGTACACTTTTAGAGGTTGATATAGATCAGATCAGAGGGAGTCGGATGTGGTTTGGCTTTAGGTTCTCGGTTTGGGAAAGAGGGGTTAGATTGTCAGTTTGGATTTTGATTCTCGATTCAAGAGATTCTGCTGCCGAGGGACGTAAGGTGATGTCCTTGGGTTGTTGGCAAGAGGGTAAAGGAAGCGAGTTCTTGGAAGTGGAGGGGTGAAGTTGGCTAATGGGGTGTGGGCAAAGTGTGCAGTCTTGGGGCAGTGAGGCCGAACCAAGTCAAAGAACACACAACATAAAGGCACGGGCTCAGCCAGCGAACGACCCACACGGTCGGAAAAGAAAGGAAGAATATTACCAAATTGACAAAGGCAGCGACAATTGGTCACATAAGAGGCATGGATGAAAGGGACTTGGTCGGCTTTGCACTGAGGTTGTCTCAACCTACAGAGGCACCAACAAGGAAAGTGGCAAGAAGTGACCAAACTCAGGGCAGTAGGAATCAGGCACAAGAGGAGACACGAGGGTGACACGAGGGTGAATGAGTGATGCCGCTGGGACAACAACTGCTCTGTTGTGTTTAACCTTGCTGATTACAAAGAGTAGTAGAGGCAGCGACGAGAATGGAGGGGGCTAGCGCAAGGTCAAAAGTGGCGGGCACAGTTTGGAGCAGCAGTGCCCGAGGTGGCGAGGTGGTTAGGTCAGGTTGTGTGGCACTCTGGCGACGGTTGTGCGCCCAAGGTAGGGTTGGAGGTCGGGGTAGCGGCTGTCGAAGGCCGGAAGTTGAGGTTAGGGTTGGCGGAGGGCAGAGGTGGAGATTGGGGTTGGTGGAGGTCGGAGAAAGAAACATGCAAGGTGGATCGTGGTGTTGGAGGGGTCACTGTCACCGGCATGGGTCAGTGTCGGTAGGTTTGAGGTTGCCGGAGGTAAGACCAGAGAGAGGTATCGGTAAGGTAAAACCCTAGATTGGGGAGTTGCTTGTATTTCAAATCAAAAAAAGATGGGACTGGAGAGGAAGAAGAGAGGTATTCGAAGCAAGAGGGAGGGGAGAAAGGGGTGGGGTGGGCGGGGAGGCCGGCAGCGCGACCTCCCTGCCTAGGTCTTCTTTCATTTTTTGTTTCGCCTGTCTCCGCTCAACCCAGACCCATCGACACCCTTAATTAGTTTACAAACACCAGACAGATCCCACAAGAATTACTGAATAAACCCTTTCTTCCTCAATCAAGGCCTAAGGGTGACAACCAAAGAGCCAAGATACTTCAGAATTAACAAAGAGAGTTCAAATGTCATTTTTGGGTATACAAAACATTTTCTATGTTTTGCACAGAGTGTTGTATCATTGCAGAATATGTTTTGCCATAACATGAGTTACCCAGAACATAAAAAGAGATGTCAACTTTTTCAATAACATAACCAAAATTGAAAAAAGGAAATCTTTACAAAACAACAAAACTCACCATGACTTTAAGAATAGCACTTTCATCACATGCCACTTCTCCAGTCAAAGCAACTGGAGGGCTAGTAGTGCCTTCTTCTGGAACCTTCCCACTCGAGCAAGTGGTAATTTGAGATGAACCATTGTTGGCACAATCGTCCACTGCAGACCTAGACCAGGAATGACCAACATGTTTGGGGAATTGATCAACTTCCTTGAGACGGTCTATTTGGACAAGCTGTTCAAACCGATCTTTGCACATTTGGAGCTTAAACCACTCTGAGTGTGTATGTAGTGTGGCACGCATTATTCGCATCAATTGTGGTTCTTCAATGCCTAAACTCTTACCTATTGCAACCTGCATCATAGCACAAGAATAAGAAGTTGAAATATGTGAAGAGAACTCCAAAATGCTATCAATACTGGCAGTTATAGAAAAAAATGGGTGGGGATCCCTTGATAACTAGTTATTTTGAGAATCTTTATAACCAACTTTATATAAATTCATAAAATATATTTAAAATGGAAAAAAAAAATATACAAACATATTCTTAAACTTATGGATTGGTCGTGTTTCGGATTTCATGCAATTTGAGTATCATTTGACATTCCATCAAGAGACATCAAAATTATGTAGTAATTTAAATGGTTTAAATTTAATAGTCTTTGATGAAATAAAATTTGAAACACAATCAATCCATAAGTCTAATAACATATTTGTACATTTTAAAAAAAAATTCAATATATTATATGAAATTGGTTATCAAGATCGTCAAAATAATTAGTTGTCAAAGGATCCCTATCAAAAAATAAATAAATAAATAAAATTGTCACTTGTTTCACTAGCATATGGGGTTATTCAGGATGTCCATCCTGAGTGGAAAACGAAGTGCTAATAGAGACATCTTTTTAGTCTTAAACACACCACGTATTAACAATCAAAACCATTTACAGAAGTATTAAACACCTGAAGAGAAGTTGCAAGGACAGGTAAGGGCACTGCTTTTGTAAGAGCATCTTCACTGGGCTGAAGCAGTGCAACCAAGGTTTCCTTCAAAGGCTTAATAAGTGCCTGATTGGATGTTGCTAATGGGCCCAGATGATCACTAGCCACCTTTAGTGCCCCATTGCAATCCCCTCCACTTACAAGCTTCAGGAATTCAACCTACATGAAACGATAACAAAACATAAGACAAATACAAATTTGATATAGAAAACATGAATTTCTTTCTTACAATATCTTACATCCATCAATATACAAATTCAATATAAAAAATGTGAATTTCTTTCTTACAAGATATCCATCGACCCAAAGGTAAGCATAAGTAATAGAATATGACAAATAATTAAATGTGTATATCAATCTTTAGATACAGCACTGCTGTTGAAACAATATACCTTAATATAAGTTGTTTCTACCTTAATATAAGATGTTTCATTCATTTATCTTTACAATACTTTAATCTACTTATCCAAATCAAAAGAAAAAAGAAATCCAAATCCTGGAGTGGCACAGCCAGCTAAAAAAGCACAACAAGAAAGTGTAAATAAATAAAAGTAGGATTGTAAAAATAAATGCGCTACCTGTTTCAGCTGAAAGAGCAGAATAGGATTTTGATTAAAGAAATCTGGATCTAAGCAATTTATCTCTTCAACAACTTTTTCAGCCATGCCCTTGTAAGCTAATTCTCTCATCTCCAATATTATATCATAGTTTTCATTCTCTCTGATCTCCATACCCTATATATTTTTTTAAGAAGAAATTGCAAACAAATTAAATAAGCAATCAGCCAATCACAGTTTACTGGTAAATGCATAAAAATTATCTTTGAAGTTCAAGCAAACCTTGTCAGCAGTTGCATCCTCGCTTGTACCAGTATAAGATTCATCATTTGTGCGGTTGAGGTTCTCCGCTCTGCCTCTCCACCGCTTGCAATGCCTGCTAAGACCAGAGGCATGGCTCCTGCTCCTCCTCAACCTTCTAGAGCAATACACTGATTCTTGATTGGTTACATCACTTGTGCTACAATCTTCTTTTTCCATATTAGTTGCCTCATTAGTAAATCTTGTTTCCACGACTAACCCTAGTGTGTTTGTGATTTTGGAATTGCTCTCTTGAACATTTTCCATTTCAACGTCTGAAAAAGAATTCTCTGTATCAGACTGGTACAGTCTGATGGTACTAAAGTAAACAGGAATACAGACACCAGAGAACTCGAAACAAGTAGATCTATTGGTAGACTCCGGATTGATTGTATAGTACATCCATACAGGTACCTGTCAGTGATGACCAAAATAGATATGTTGTACAAAGAACAAAACCCCTAATATGTGATGCACCTGAAATAAACATGACTCACACAGATTACAGAGATTCAAACTCTATAATCCAGAAGGCACACAGTGCATACACTGTGTTTATTACTTCCACCACTAACATGGACATACCTGGAGTAGAAGGACAACCTTCAACAATGCCCCTATACATGCAATACTCGTGCACAAGCTTGTCAAGAAACGGCAAGTCTAGTTTGATCCTGCAAAGCTCATTCTGCAAGCACAGTTGACAGTCTGCATTATACACTTTGTAAATAAGTAACAGAACAATAACTAGCAAATTTTAAAAAGACCATAGGAAACCTGAAAGGCAAGAATCAAATCGCCTTTCGCAAATTTCAAGCTATCAACCGACCCTTGTCTTGTCAATTCCACAGCATGAGCCAGAGCTTGAATATCAACCTGAAAGTTCCATATCAAAATATTGGGCCGATTCCATATATATCCAGCAAAATGACAAATGCTGCTAAATGTCGAACTTTGTATACCTAGCAAACAACAAAGGCTGCTATACTGATATGGTAATACCATAACAAAAGAGTAATTAGCATACATGGCAGCTAGAATAATATCCAACATCCTTTTGTCAAAATAATATTACTGCTATAGTTCGATTCCATTTGTTGAAAAAAATGAGGGAAAACATGTGGGGTGTAAATAACATTATCCATGCCGTGGATGATAAAAGGTACCTATTTTCCAAAGTATCAGATACATTTTCACACATTAACCTCCAGATAACTGAACAAATTGGAACACAGTCAAAAAATAAAGATTTCAATTTTACTTCATCAAAAGGAGGGGGCTCATAGAACATCTCCTCTGGTAATGCAGGTGCATCCCGTTCTTCATAGAGAAGCCTTTCTGTCAAGTCTGATATGGGAGATGGGATGCCTTGGCGATTGCAGAATAATTTGTGAATGCTGTTTATGTATAGGTTAGAAGATAAGATAATCCTTCTATGGTAGAGGAATTATAGAAATTAAACTGTAAATCCAAACATGCTATTCAAAAAGGCACCTTATCAAGTATTTCAGTGTCATTGAGAAGATGGGGTCATAAGCATGTAGGTGGGCTCTTAGTATGGATGATAGCAGTCCAGCAAGATCAAACCTCCTCTTTACAGACCACTAAAAGACTCAAAATGAAAAATAAAAATCATAACTGTAAAAGATCATCATAAATCAACGAACAGAAAAGCTAGGGTTTTGTGAACCAAGAAAGAAAAGATGACAGCTAAAGTGAGATTTTTAAGGTGCATAACAAATTAAATTGGAATAACTGCATAAGTTATTTAGTGTATACCTCGGATCTGTTTAAATACCCACCCTTGCATGGGTTTTACTAGGAAATTTCATGGCAAAGATTTGGTTCCTACACTCTGTGAATGTATACCTCGAACCTGTTTAAATATCCACCCTTGCATGGGTTTTACTGGAAATTTCATGGGAAAGATTTAGTTCCTAGACTCTGTTCACATTGTTAAGTTTTGATCTTGGGGAACTCAAGAATTCCCACATTAACCTCTATGTCTATTGCATTCTTATGGGAATTTGAACCTTATCAAACTTGATCTTTTTTCCACCTTAAACATACCAATGTCGTTGATTTTTGATATTTGAGATCTCAGATCTCTATAATTTCGGATTCAGTTTCATTTCTAGCATACCCCAATTTATTTGGGATTAAAGGCTTTGTTGTTGTTGTTGTTGTTGTTGTTGAAACATATCAATGTCTTATTTCCACATTTAATTTGACTAATTTCTCAAATAAATGAAAATAATTATATACAAACGGACAGCTAATTTCAACTATATGGAAAAATATATAAGTTGTTATTAAATATACATTGCACAAACATATACATTAAACAATGTACACATTATGAAAACAATATAATAATAACATGAAGATTAAAGCTATTATTGTGAGCTTAAACTCACGGAGGCCTCTGGTGAGTTTTACTCAAAAAATATATCAAATCAACACCAAATTTCGATTTCTGTGGTTCAATAAATTCTTTATATCAAAATCTTATGGGATACAAAAAATTTCTATTTTCCGAGTTTTTTAAGTATTTGTTTCAGAGTTTTTAAAAGTGACCAACTTTCAGATGAAAACACTGATTGTTTTATTAGTATTTTAGAGCAATCTTAAAAAATCTAAAAAATATATTTAAAAGGCTCAAAAAATAGAATTTTTTTTGTAAAACCGTGAGAATTTAATATAAAGAATTTATTCAGCCACATAAATCTAAATTTGGAGTTGATTTCATATATTCTTGAGTTAAGCTTACTGAGGCCTCCATGAGCTTAAGCTCTGGTGATCTTTATGTCAATCTATAATAATGGCTAAATATCCAAAATTGAGCATATTTCCATGCATCCGAACAGTTCACTACCATGTTTTCCCACCCACTGCCATGTTTTCCTACCAGTCATGTGCCCCCTGATATCCCAGGCCCCGTTTCATGCCATGCAATCCCACTGCCCAGAACAGACAGTAATGTCTTCTCAGTTTAGCAACAGTAGATTTCAATAAGGAATAGTGGGTTAATTAAGATTCTACAGCATGTTCTCTCAAAAGAGTCCTTTAATTATGGAAAGACACAAATAATTGAGGGTTGGGGGGTATGGATTCAGAGTTTGGGTGAGAAACAACTGTTTAAATGGACACATTAAAAGTGAAGGAGCGAGTCCTATATAATAATGGAAGGAAGACATTGAAATTTAAGGAGATTAAAGTGAATTGATTGATGCCATTACTGCCCTATTTTCCCTTGAGAGTTACCTTTCAGTACAAATAGGCAATTATATTCTTGGGGGTACCATTGTCTGAACCTTAATTGAACATGGTTATGCTTGAATGTCACTATTTAATGTTTCACAAAGGGAAACAATATGTTAGTATACTTTTAGTATGTATGATATGTCATTGCAAAATAGCAATTTTCAGAATGTCAACAATGAAACATAAATGAAGTAAATGCACTACTCAACAGCATAGACTCTTATATCACATATAGAGAGAGAATAGTTTAGCATCTTTCCTGAAATATTAGGATAACTTTTCGTACCTCATTAGCAACCGGGGAGGACTCATCCTCTTTATCATATATTAATGCCAATAGGACATGCTTGAACTCCTCATAAGCTTCCTTTATCAAACATAAATTTATGTTAGAATAAATTTGCTCTGTTAATGCCAAAGAGACATGTTTGTAATAATTGAAACAGGTAGGCATGTCCCACCTCCAAAAACAATGTTTATGTTGTTAAGTAAATTTCCTGTTTGAATCAATCAAAAAGGGAAAGAAAAAAAAAAAAAAAAAAAAAAAAAAAAAAGATGACCAATTTAAATCATACTGGATAGGCATCAAGTGCGCATGGAGCTAGAGCCGCGCGTAGGCACTGAATCGCCAATTCACGGTCCCTCTCTGTTCCTCTCCTCAGAAGCTCGATAAATTTCTAACAAAGCCAACAATAAACAAATCAGGAACGAAAAAGAACATAAAAATAATACATTGAAGATACCAGAGCAAGACTAAATTAAATAAAAGTATACTAAAAGAAATGGGTCAAAATAGCAGAAAATGACCTGCTTCTGGAGGCGAAAGAGTACACGATGGTCATCAAGCACCACTGGGATATGCAATCGCAACTGCTCCAGAGCTGCATCTATGTCACCCGACTCAACGCACCGTCTGATCCGACGAATGATAACCCTTGATCGGTAGGAGGAGGAGGAGCTTGAGGAGTGACATGACGAGGTGGAAGGTGATGAGTCGGACTCAGGCGAAAGAGGCGCTGAGCTAGGGTTAGGGTTATCGACTGCGGTGGGAGCTTCCTCCGATTGGATTAGGTGCTCGGATTCGACGAAATCAAGTACGAGAGAGTCCAGAGCTTCCCAATTGACGGGTGTGGAATCCATGGCTGATTGGTTATTTGGTTTGTTCTCAGTTTGCTTGTTCCGCCCGAGGAGGCGAAAGGAAGCATAGCAGAGAAAAACGATTGGCATGCCGTGCGCGCCATCCTTGGATCTTATGTGACAGCCTGGTTTGACGAGTCAGTGTTTCGGAATTATGTGACGTACAAGTTTTTTTTTTAATTATTTTCTGAAGATTCAATTCATCATCAAAATTATCGAGATAGACATTGTTGATCCCTTCCTTTTTTATCTAACTAAAAAATTATTACACTGCGTTATGGAAATCAATTTGCATATGCAAGACCGCACCTAGCACTCTCATCAAAACTCAATCCCGCCCCGTAAACCTGGATCCCACAACCACCGTGTGAAACGTGAGTAATTTTTAAATTACTCACGTTAGATCCAACCTTAAGATTTGATCTTCTTTCCTAGATTGGACCCAAATACCGATATTGTATTTCAAATGCAATATAATAATAAATATATATTAAGGTAATAATATTTTATGCACGTTTGAGAAAACACCTACATGAATGACATGAAATGATAAATAATCCCGAAATAGAAAATATGTGGAATTAAATATATAATATAAAATATAAAGTACGAAAATCAAGCACCCGAAATAATTACCCAGGTTTGTAAATCACCAGATCTATCCCAAGCGGGCGCCACCAGCGTCCCAACTTACGAACTTGGGTCTTGCCTAAGTGGGCGCAACCAGCAACCCAACTTACGAACTTAAGACTTTATGTTTATGCGGCGTCAATACCACATAAACGGAAATTCGGGCTCCCGAGGCGATAACGCCCTAGGAGAGTGAGCGTGCATAGGCACGTACTCTGGTCTACTAAATCTGGTAATTTACCTTACAAAATAAAAGCAAGCGTATAAATATGTATTCAGTTGCCATATCGCCAAAAGGAGATAACTACCCGTGAATTAACAAATCGAAATCAAATGGGAGCCTACACTGTACCAACCAAGGGCCAGAGGACCGCATCCCGTAAAAAAAATCAAAACGAAATATAAGCAAATGGGAACCTACGCTGTACCCACTAAGGCCAGCAGACCGCATCCCGACTTTCTTTGTACCAACTATAGGCCAAAGGAGAAAGCCCTTCGGACAATATCAGGATCCTAAAAAAGCCAGATAAATATAATAATATAATATCACGAAGTAGATTTCCAGTCTCGAATATGACCGCCCATACTAAACACTGAAGTACAAGGTATCTTAATCGCTCAAATTTGGATTAAAAATTAAATCATATTAAGAATAATAAAATATAATAAAGATCAAAAGAAAATACTCTGACACAGACGAACCCGCCAAATGACGGGGTCGGTGGATAATCTGACAGGCAAAGATGCGCAGTGCATATACAGACCGGTGGGTCCTACGGGCCTATGGGTCACCGTACGTAACCACAACGATCTGGTTATGCAAGGCAACCTCAGACTGAGAATTACTCGGCCCGCCTCTCAGCACTCACATGTATTTAATGCATGATTTGCAAATATGATATGCAAATATTAGTTGAAGATAGTGTATTAAAATCGGGACGGACGGTTCGGGCCGGTCTAATTTCAATTCATACAGTCTTTCAAACGTTATAACGGTTCATCCAACTCATTCTGAACCATTGTAACATTATAAAAAGATCTGACAAGGGGTATTCCTGCGAACTCAAGATTTCAAATAAGAAAATATTTTAATGTTTTCAGAAATGTTATAATGGTTTCCTGCATAAGAATACTAACTGTTTTCTCTTATGGGCTCTATTTTAAGGAGTTATTTTATGACTGCTCAAATTAATCAATCTCTCATAATTTTTAGAAATCTGAGCATTCAATCAAAACACTCAAAAAGATCTTGAATTTAGCCATAGTTAAATTTTCTTATAAATTTTTTGAGTGGTGTTTAAACTATAATCTTTGAGGTTAGACTCAATTTTTCTTTCAATTTTAAGCTGACATTTTCTGAATCTTGAGTGCTCGTTATTGTTCTTTATTTTATTAGATGTTTTTAGTTTTCTTACACTTGTCTTTGTGAATAAGTTAAAGTTTTTAATTGTAAAACATTTTAAAGTATATACCGGTATACCATTAGTGGAACGAGACCCGGAGATGTAAGTTGTATAACCAAACTCCGTTATCATTTCGTGTTCTCTTTATATTCAGCACTTACATCTCGTGTACTTCACATTCTATATTTCTACAAAAATTGCATTTCTTATCAAAAGTTAAAGTATATTGTTTTACATCAATTGCTCTTTTTAGCAATTGATATTTGACTGAATTCTCATAGCATATTTTCATTACATTTGCATTAAGTATTTGACTTAATTTGTATATTCTTTCTTAATCTTTCTTAAGTCAATTCTTGGGTGAAACTTATAGGAAATTAGCTATTCATCAAACTAGTCTTTTTTTTTAATTATCTAAATTAGTTTAAACTTGTATTTTTGGTAAATACCATCATATATTACCTAGAATTATCAATATTTAAGGTTAATTTATGTTGAGAGAGATAAAGTACTTACTAAGCTCAACTTGATTAAAAAAGGGTGGTCAGGTAACACAAAGTGTGTGTTTTTTTGTGAAGTACGTGAGGGATCAACTGATTATGTTGCCTCACACGCATATTAATTGGAGGTCGTACGAGTCGGTACGTCACTTATTGTTAAACCGTGAAATTTAATTAAGAAATAATGATAATTAGGATAATAATTACAATAATTTAACATAAATTAATAAATAACTTAAATCAATATTTAATGAAATATATTTATATATAATTAAATAAATAGATAAATAAACCTTATAATAAATAATAAGAATTAAATGAATAATTATGGGCGACTAATTCTAATTAAATGAATAGTCTGATATAAATAATTATGGGAATAAATAAATAAATTGATAAATAATCTAACATTGACAATAAAGTTTCATATATTAACACCAAATAATTATATGAAAAATAAACGTGTGTATATATACGTTTACATAGAACGTAAACAAATCAAGAAAATTATCGCTGATACAAACTCATAATTGATCAAACGAATTTGAATGAGATTAGGAAGGATCAAGAGATTAACTATCAATTAACAAAGCCAAAAATCAAATTAAAATTTGTGAAACCTTAAATAAGTGATTTCAAATATAACCACTCAATAATATCTTAGTGAAGTTAAATTACGATGAATAAAATTAATGAAATGTCAGTTATAAACCTGAATCGTAATATTGAGAGTTAAGTTTAAATTAACCACGATTGACTTAAGAGATTTACAAATGCTTTGATTAATGGTCTAAATGACATCAATTTAATTTATTTGATGCAATAAAAATATAATAATCAAATTGGTCCCGAGAATAAACATATTTAAACAATTAAAACTTGACGCACGAATAGCGCACAAATTCGATCACGTAAAATCCGGATCGACGCCAAAGTCAAAATATTTCTCTCTCTTCCTTTCTTTTCTTTCTTTTCTTTCTTTTCCTTCTTCCTTCTCTCTCTCTCTCTCTCCTTCTCTCTCCTTCGCCGCCCGTGAACTCCCTTTTCCCTTTTTCTTTGCTTTTCCCTTTTTGATTTTCCCCAGCGGCAATGCAAAACCCTCCCTCTTTTTCCCTTCCTCTCCATTTCCGTAGCCGACCTCTCCCCCAACCCTCACTCGCCTCACTTCTTGATCGCCTATATGCATGCCCTCTCTCTCTCTCGACGGGAAACCCTTCTTCGGTTCCTCTTCCCCGGTGCTCACTTCTCTTTTCCCGATCCTCACATCGACCCAAGTCTTGGCGGTGGCGGATCATCGTCCCAGCAACCCCCGGCCGATACGCCTTCTCTGTCTTTGAGTTGGCGAGCCACACCCATCTTTCCCTTCTCTCGTCCGAGCTCACATACCCGTGGCCGCGCCCCGGACCCGGACACGTGCTAGCACCTCTATCCGACCATCATTGTTTTCATTCTTTGCCTCGCCCCAACCGGTAATACCTTTCCTCTTGCCTCGCCGGTCGTGTAGGCCTTGTTGTGCGGGGCCGATCCTGTGTTGGTTGATCCATTTATTTGTTGGCGATTCTTTCGACTTTATGGTTAATCGATTGTTTGTGGAGTGAATCATTGATTGTTGGTCGATTTGGATACTTACCGTTAATCTTGGTATTTCGTTGTTTCGATCTTTGGTATCGGTTCTTGATTTATGGTCTTGGTATGAATCGAATCGTAGCGGCCTTATGCCTTGTCTTGACTTACCTTGGTACACCGGTACCGCTGGTCCCAGATGAGGCAAGGTCAAGCTCGTTGTCTTGATATAAGTTTCGACTTAGTCCCTCTTCTTGATTTGATTTGTATCATTGTTGTTAATGTGTGGATTGAATTTTAATCATGGTATTATCTCTCCGGCTAGCACTCACTCTTTGAAATGATATGCTTAGGCACATCTGGAATTATGGGTTATAGTTTGCATGCCCCCTTAGTCATATTCTTTATATCTTGGTTGGCTCTCACGATTTCCTTTATTCGGCTTGTGATCTATGTTAGTATTGGAAAATAAGTTTAGAGATCAAATTAAAAATTTGTGGTAATAACCCTTTTTAAGGGTTATATGCGCAAAATATCACCTGAACGGATAATCATAAATGTAGAAAATATATTGAACTTAACTAAGTGGGCCGAAAGGTATAAGCGGACCAAAAGTAAAATTAATAAATTAGTAAGTGCCGTAATTTAAAACGTGCGCAACTAATAATTAATTAATACTTAAAGCTGAATATGGGAGATGATTAAATGATCTGCCTCAATAATGAAAATCCGAATGTATACAAAATGGTTTTGGAGGCGACCTATGATCCCAAACACATTAAAACACCAACACATTTAATTAAATAAAAATATTAATTAAATTTAAGTTTAATTAAATTTCTTTTCTTTTAATTTGATTTTTTATTATTTTTAATTCTAGTTGTATATAATATATTTTAAATAATATTAAAATATAAAATAAGATATAATTAAAGAACATGATATAAATAATTAGGGATTATAAAATGATAAATAGAGTATAATAATAATTTACAATATAACATATATATAAATCAATGTCTCTATTTTAATAATTGAATAACATTAATTAATATATATAAATATATATTAATCAAGTTATCTATTTAATAATGGAATAATGTTACTAAATATATATATATATATTAATCAATTTCTCTATTTTAATAAGAATAATATTAATTATATAATATTATATATTAATCAATTTCTCTATTTTTAAATAACTAATTATTCTAATGATAATTAAATTAAGGGATAACACTACGCTAACTTAATTAATTTAAATAAATTAAATTAGTTACACTAATCGAGACAAATATAATCTCGGAACACCAACTCTTAAAAAAATAATAATATCTAATTTGATTAAATTAAGTTAATCGAGTTTCGTTAATTTCACACCTATTTTATTTTCATATAACCAACCTATAAATTATGAAAATAATATTAGTATGTAAAAATAAAATATAATTGAAGAATATAATTTAAATAATTAAGATTTACAAAATAATAATTAGAATATGAAAAGAATTTATATTATAAAGTATATATATTAATTAATTTCCCTATTTCTAGATAATTAAATTTTCAAATGTTAATTAAAATAATTAAGTGAGAATGTTATGATAACTAAATAAATCTAAATAAAATTTAGTTAATTCTATTTGTCAAATTAGATATAAGTTAATTATAAACTTTAAATAATAACGTTCTCGTCTCCGCGTCCGGTATACCATGACCTAACCAGACCAATCGTGAATAGGATACTCGCCAATTTAATCTATTTTGACTTTATAGGTTCTCGAAAATATCTTGACGGCCCGAAAAATAAGTACACTCAGGATGATACGGCTGACGAGATCGTGAGCGCCACCGGAGACCGAGCAATCAGGCGCTATCAGTCTTGCCAAATATTCAGGTGCGGATTGCACTGAGATTTACGATTTCTTAGGATATGACTTTAAATTATATTTTCTTTTCTTTTGATATTGAAACTTGTTCATATCATCCGCATTTCATTTTATATGCATCTCATTTGATCATTAATTAGATTAATAATTTAATATAATTAATTATAGGATAGAATATCCTAGATAGAGGAAGTAGTATTTAATAATCTAATATAATTAGTTACATGATAGATTATCTAGGATATATTATCTTAGTTAGAGTAATTAGTATTTAATAATTTAATATAATTAGTTATAGGATAGATTATCCTAGATAGAGGAAGTAGTATTTAATAATTTAATATAATTAGTTACATGATAGATTATCTAGGATAGATTTTCTTAGATAGATTAATTAGTATTTAATAATTTATATTGGTATTAATTAAGTACCTTGAAATTTTTATTGTACAAATAATGTGATTTTTAGATTATAATTAATCAGATTGTTATATTGATCAAATTAAGCGAGACAAAACTAAATTGAATTGAGATTTGAATTTGCATATTATCCGTTTTCTATAATTTGCATGATGTTATGAAACTCAAGGAAAATTTTAAGTTAAAAATGAATATCCAAATTTGGGTTTGGGAAGAGTGTCAGTACCGACTCGATTTCATAGTTAAATACACTTTAAATCTATTATTGAGGAGCTATTCCGTGGATTACAGTGATTATTTTATCACTTTATATTTAGTAGTGACTATTTTGTCACTTTATATTCGTTCGTGATTGATTCACTTCATTTTATATTATTTTCGGATAGTCTCCTTCAATCTGAATTATATATTGATAAAAATCGAGTCGTTGTTCGTTTCATTATAGTAAGGGACTGAGCGGGATAAATTAGGGATGGTTTTGATAGTGAATGACGCTCTCTTCTATAGAGCGGGCTCTCTTCTATGAGCACCTCGTTGAGGTTGGTTCTTTCTGAAAAGAATTTATCCCGCAAAGTCATTCGTGTGATATGGGAGTTTGAACCCGTACCTTTTATAGTATAATATCTCAGAATGATTTATTTTGGGTTTATCCTTGATTTAAAACATTCATGATTTCAAGTAGTGCATTTTATTAAACTCTTTTGGATTCTTTTATACTCTACTCAGAACAAAATTTAATCAATTTAATTTTTTAAATATCAAATTTTATGTAACTGTAATATTTATTATAAAAATAAATTTGTAATGGTTTTAAGTCTAAGCCTAGAGATTTGTAACATCTCGGTGCTGGACCTAAAACCGCACTGAGTGATTTATCACTCACGTTTCCACGATGGTTGTGGGGTCCAGGTTTTACGGGAGCGGGATCGAGTTTTTGATGAGAGTGCTAGGTGCGATCTGCGGGGTGACAGAGATGCTTCGCCGCTTCCGCATGTGAGCGGGGGTAGTGGATTATGATCTATCGGGTTTCGAGTTTTATTTCTTTCTTTTGGGTTTTTCTTTGAGAGATTTTTCTGCCCATTCCGATGGAGCTAGCCCCGCCGATGTCGGCGTTGTATTTTATTCTTGTTACTCTGGACTGTTATTATTTTGTATTATTATTATTGTTTTGTTTATTCTGGGATTTACTTTCTTTTTATTCACTTAGCCTTTCGTGCGCACGGCTCGTCGTGCGTACGTGGCGGGATTTAGCACCCCAAATCCGATTCATTTATTTCTGGGGTGTGACACTTATTGCCGACATGCGTAGACGACTGTGTGGACTCGTATACTTGTCGGCTTCCACTTATTTACTTTTCGGTAGTGGAGTGGTACTATCCAGATCGAGCGAGACGACAGTTCGGCTTACTTCAGTCAGTACCGCCTCCACTTCCCGAGGTATTCTATCATATATACTAAAAATATATAATTTTATATTTATTATTTCTTATACTAACTATTTGTACATTTATACTAACTAATTTTACAGTCATTTGTGGAGAAGCATCAGAAATTATCCGCGCTTGGATTCAAGAAAAAAAATAAACTGGAGACAACATCATCAGACGTATGTGGACAGATGGGATGAGCTGCCTCCACGAGACCCGGATGAAGAAGAGTGGAATGCGGAGGACTATAGGAGGTATCGATGATAGTTTGAGGTCTATGGAGCCGCTAACGCTCCACTTGAGTCGAGTGATTTGGTACCTCCTATACCATCGGCAGCGGAGATCCCTGACATCGGTTACATTCCTCACGTACCTCACAGACAGCGCACAATATATTAAAATTTATAAATTTTATATATCTATATGCACTAATCGGTAATAAGTAATATATATATGTAATCAATGTATAATTAATAGATCGCTAGAGTTACAAAGACTGCCCTGAAGGCGGTCCGACAATTGTGGGTCATCTTGAGTGCGTCGTTCATTCAGAATTGTAACAATGTACTTGAATGGTCCATACCCTCCACTCTCGATCTTCTCACCAAGCACATGAATCTCATATTCTCCTCGAGCAGTTCCGAGCGGAATTACGTTCATACGAGCTGTAATTATTGAAAAAATACAAAAGGTATCACGATATGTTCAAATTTTTGTAAAATATAGTAAAATAATATCAACACGAACCTGCTTTATCGTCACGTTTTGCCAAGATGACATCAATTTTTTTGGGCCATTGCTTGCATGCTCTATGCAGATTCAATGCTTTAATTTCCCTCTTATCGAACCATTTAGCACATTTATACCATGTTCACTCCACAATTGCTGCAACCGGTAAAGTTCGTTCAACTCTGAAGACACTATTAAGAGCTTCCGAACCATTACTGATCATTATACCCCATCGATGTCCTCCATCATAAGTTTGTGCCCACGAAGAAAAAATAGGAGGTTCTTTATCATCATTTTCTAATCTTCTGCCGATTTTTTTTTTAAATCATAATCTTTTTTATTTGATTTCCTCAAAATTCATCATCTCTCTACGAAACGACGCGGTTTCTTTTTGTTCGCTAGTCTTTTTCGAAAATCATCTCTGAGATTATCTTCTTTCTTTCCAGATTTTCCGGCTTCCTTATATAAATTCTCTGCGATATGTTGCATGCAATACCGGTGTACCGCCTCTCCATGTTGTACATACCATCCCAAATGCGGTTGCTCAAAAACTCCCTTTATTCCCCTATGACGGTCAGATATAACACATATTTTCATATTAGATTGGATCACTTCATTACGGACCCATCACATGAACCAATCCTAATTGTCCACATTCTCTGCATTCATGATTCTAAATGCTAGAGGAATGACTTTATTCTCTGCATCGTATCCACACGCCATCAATAATCTGCCCTTATAACGGCCCGATAAGAATCCAGAGTCAATGGTTATAACGGGCCTTAAATGTTTAAACGCTGCAATACATGGTCCATAAGCCCAAACTATGGATTTAAATATTTTTACATTATTATTCGAAGTATCACACGTCGATATTTTAAATTTTGTACCTGGAGTAGTCCGAGCAATCGCCTCCAATATTTGTGGAAGCAATGTATATGATCCTTCCTAAGTGCCAAATAATTGTTTAATTGCTCTTTCTCGACCACGTCAAAGTT
Organism: Schoenoplectus tabernaemontani; assembly: GCA_037127355.1. Classification (NCBI taxonomy): domain Eukaryota; kingdom Viridiplantae; phylum Streptophyta; class Magnoliopsida; order Poales; family Cyperaceae; genus Schoenoplectus; species Schoenoplectus tabernaemontani. Next base: position 12,137,218 of record CM073743.1, read on the forward strand.
TACCATACGTTGGCGCCACACCGAGATATTTTGTTTCTATAATCATACTGATTTGTTGAACTGTTAGAGAGAGATCCTTCTTTAAATGTTGTCGAACACATCCCGAATCAAATTAGATGTGAGTTGTAAGTGTTTGCGGTCTTACGGTGGTCTTCTATAGTTGTGGGGGTTTTTATTTGTGATGATCCTCCATGTGGTCGAGCCCTCTTCAGGTCTAGCGTATAATCTCCAAGGACAACTCACTTCTTTGCATTTCATAATAAGTCGTGTTTTACAACTTTCTTGTACCGAACATTGAACGTTTTTCCTAACACTTCAATCACAAATTACCTAATTTAAAGCCGATTTAGAAGCAAATATTTTATTTTCAGCTAACTCATCATCGAGTCCTAAGAGAGATTCATTCGCGCCTAAATGGTCAAACATCTCAAAATTATTTAACGCTTCTACTGGGGATGGTGTCTCTCGGGTTCGTCCGTAACTAACAACGTGGTATCGCATCTCTGAATTTCCTCATCTTCGATTCATCGATCGAAAAATCCGATCGCTCGGTGTAATCCTCTCCTCGTTTCTTCTTCATTTGAATAATACGGACCACCATCATCTTGCTTTCATCCCGATCATCGTGATCATCACTTAATTCCGTTATCGTTGGATCAACACTACTTCGCCATCAATATTATTTTGCTCTTCTGGTCCCTACCAATATTATCACTAAATTACGACAGACGTACTTACTACTATTATGCGTGCCGTACCATAATTGGTTTATACACGCGCCAACAGAGAGACGACTCAGACGAGGACCCCGTATGCTGACCCCACGAGCAAATAGTTTCTTCTTCCAGCAGAGTTTCTTTGACGATGCTGCGCCTCCTCTCGCGACGACGCCGCTTTCTCATACGGCGGTTCTCCTCCACCTCCGACCACCGTCATATCACCGAACTGTCGTCCTCAACTCCTCCCGTCAATCAACAACCGCCCCCTTCTCTCACTCTTCATCCCCACTCCCTGTCCTCGCCTCCTCCTCGTCGCTCCATCCCGTCCTACTTCATTGCCGGAACCCTAGTCTCCTCGGCGGCTCTGGCCTACTATCTCTCCAATACCTCCTCTTCTCCTTCCCCCACCTCGGACCGTATCTACACCGATCTGTCCGAAACCCTCGAAAAATCCAAATGCTCAGCGAGGCGCCTCATGACACACATGAAACAAACAGGTGCCGCAGCAGCGGTCCTATGGAGGTCCCTCTTGTCCGTGCTGACATCAGCAAACCAGGGTGTCAGATCCGGGTTTGAGCTCCGTGTGGCAGCCCTCCTTGCTGACATTGCTGCAGCGAACTCTGCGAGGAGGATAGCGCTTGTGGGGGCTGGCCGTGGAGTTGTGGTAGATTGGCTGCTGGAGATTGTGTCTCGACATGGAAACGGAAATGGGGACAGGGGTGGGGCCCAGTCTGAGGCAGCAAGAGCACTGGCTCACCTGGTGGCAGACCCTGCTGTATGTGAAAAGGTTCTTGGAAGACCTGGTGCGGTGCCCAGCTTGTTGCGGTTTATTTTTTCCTTCCAGCCCAAGAAGCATAAAAAGGTAGACCACTGCTGGTCCTGTAACAGTTGGATTTATCCTGGGGCCATTATTGAAAACTCCAGTTTTGGCTCTTGGAGTCATTTATCGGGTCAATTGCCTTGTTGTTATGCAATATATAATAGTTGGTAAATTGTTGTCTGGCAATGCCTAAAGCGTCTGTACATTTAGGCCATATTAGGTCCTCTCCATTGGTCTTACAATTGCATGTTTTCTCTTATGGAAGTTGTGAAAAATGGGCAAGCTTGAAGCTTTCATTTTATAAATTGGGATCATGATCCTTGATTTAGTGTTAGGTTTTATTCAGTCATTAATTGTTGTTCTTTCTGGGGCAGAATTTTAAGCACTCTTCCTCGGATGGTTTAGATCATGCAAAAGGACGAAGCATGCTTGTGGCCGCCTTGATGGATATCATCACCTCCGACTGTGACACGGCAGACCCTGCCTCTCTCCATCCCGTGCTTTCTGGAAATGCAAGGTTGTGCGACATTGCTGCTGCCATTGAAGTAATCGAACAAGGCAGTATACACTTCGAAAATGACAATAGCAACAATGATGATGGCAATGATGGGGACACAGGCGTGAGAGGTATAGGTATTAAGGTGCTAGGAGGTACAACTGTTTTGGGGTATTCAGCTGGTTCAAGGGAGGAACTTGCTGCACCATTACACAATGTTGTGAGCTTGCCTGAGCTGGAAAGGTCGAGTTCAGGCACTGTACCAGGGTTGTGGGACGACTTGCAAAGAGAGCATGTGGCAGTACCATTTGCTACATGGGCTCTGGCAAACTGGGCCTTGGCATCTGGTACAAACAGGTCAAGGATCCAAGAACTGGATAGAGATGGTCAAGCGGTGATGGCAGCTTTGACAGCTCCAGAAAGGACTGTAAAATGGCACGGTTCCTTGGTTGCACGTGCACTTTTGGACGACTCGAATTTGCCTCTGACTGTTTCAGTACCTGACTGGAGCTTGAGTCTTCTCAATACGGCTTTTGATGCGAGTGGGAATGAGGATGTTTCATTGGTCCAGCTTGCACTGTCAACTTTTCTTGTTTCAGTTGAGAGGTCTGATGTGTCTAAGATGGTTGTTAGGAAGAAAGGCCTTGAACCTCTGAGAGGAATCACAAAACAAACTGTGAAAAATATAAATTTGCAGGAGATGTTAGTTAGGATTTTGGGTCATTTATGTGAGGATAACCATATGAATGGTACCAGTGATACACGTGCTCCATTTTCTATAGAGGAAGGTCAGAGGTGGTCTGGGATTTTACTACATTGGATTTTTGACCAGTATTATCCAGAGACGATGAGAGATATAGCTATAAGAATACTCTCCCGTATACTAGAGGATTGTGGTCCTTCTTCAGTACCAATTTCACAGGGTTGGTTGACTCTTTTGCTCAATGAAGTACTAGGTTCAAGCAAGACTCAGAATGTTAAAGGAAATCCAACCATTCCACAAGCTAATAAAGTGAAAGTATGATATTTTGCTCTGCTTCTTTCCTCTAATATTGAATCTTTTATATCATTTTGTTAGATTTTTTTTTAAATAGAAACCACTATCCACATTTGTAGAAGCACCTGTTATCAGTGATAATTTCAGAACTCAGAAGTACCAATAAATAAGATGAATGCTTTTTCCTCAAAAAAAAAAAAAAAAGATGAACACTAACAGTGTAAAGGAAAAACTAAAATTACTGTTGTTAGATTATTCCTTGCTTCTTTAAATGCAGTGTGTTTTTGCAAGTGTCCCAGTTTTGGTGTCTTTTGCTAATATATATACACGATGATGTAGCCTAGAAAATGATAATGATGAAATTACTACTGGTTTTAGATGAAGAGATATCAACATCTGCATTTGTTTCTTTTTCTGTGTCTCTATGCAGCATCGGATTGACCACTATAATGCCTCATCAGCCACGCAAATTGCTAACCAATTAGCTTTAGCAGTTGTCAGACAAACTGGGCCCCATCTGGAACCTGGGATTATATCCATGAAAGAAGCTCCATTAGCAGATTTTCTCTCTCTGGAACCATTCGCCACATCTCTCAAAAACTTTTTGAAACAGAAAAATCCTCCCAAATTTGATGCTGCCAGCTCAGCCCTATCCACACTACAAGCCATTAAAGCACTGTCTGAGCTTTGTTCTGATGACATAGCATGCCAGGAGAAGATATATAATTTAGGAGCTCTTTCCTTACTTGGACGATTCCTTTTGGGGGATGACTATGAAAAATTAGCTGCCAATGCAACATATGATGCGTCAAATAAATCAAATAAAAGCTCAAATAGTAGTGAGTCAAATGTAGAGTCCGGTGCTGATAATTCTAGCATTCGTGTACCACCAGCTGCCCATGTCAGGAGGCATGCAGCCCGACTTTTAACCATTCTCTCGACTTTACCTAGTGGTAAGAGTGTGATAAAGCATGACAAAATCTTGTGCAAGTGGCTCGATGACTGTGCAGCTGGATCTACCCAATGCAATGATCTAAAGCTGCAGAGTTACTGCAGATCGATTTTGTTAAATGTGTTCCTGCCTGAAAACCCTGAGAGAAAGGGCCCTCAATTTGGCGACGGGCTATTTTTTCTAAACCCAGATATTCCTCAGGAATCTCTAACAAACCAAGATGAAAGAAACAAAGAGAAAAATGAAAAGATGCATCATATGTGGGATGTGGTATTTGTGCATGGTTTGCGAGGGGGACCCTTTAACTCGTGGCGAATAGCTGATAATAAGTGTTCTACTACTAGTAAGGCAGGTTTGGTAGAGAACATCGACCAGGATGCAGGAAAAGAAGGAACATGCTGGCCCAGAGAGTGGCTTGCCATGGATTTCCCTAATGGACAGTTCTTTACTGTCAAGTACAAGGTTAGTTTGGGAAAACTAGGGTTGTTTAAGGATTTTTTTTTTGAACAAGATAAACAAGGGTACTAAATTTTTTTCGTGTTATGCATTGGTTCTTCATTGAAGGTTAATACATATTAGATAAATTATTCATATTAATACATTTAGGTAGGGTTTAGGGTGTAATGAAAGACTTGACAACTCTCCTTTGATAGGCGGCCTTTCAATTTTTCGTAGAATTATTACCCTAATTCTCCTTTTATTTTCTTTGAGTTGTGTTTGAAGAAATTGAATGATCTTTTGCAGACAAATTTGTCTGATTGGACAGGAGCTAGCTTACCACTTCAGGTTTGTCCCTTCAACATCTAGTGAACTACAAAAGGAAAGAAGAATCGACTTACTCCTTAAAAATTTATACACCAAAGTCTTTTTGTTTAGGAGGTGAGCTCCATGCTTCTCAGGAGATTGCTAGCAGCAGGAATTGGTACTCGACCTGTTGTATTTGTTACTCACAGGTTAAATATATTTTGAAAATCCATGATGAACATATGGTTTTCATGCCAAGGTTCTAAACTTGGTCTTGTTTTCTCGTGCTTCTAGTATGGGTGGTCTTGTAGTCAAGCAGATGCTTTTCCAAGCTAAGTTAAATAATAATAACGAGTTCTTGCACAATACAGCTGGTATAGTAAGTATACAATCTCATCATGTTCAGTATATTTTTTATACATCTTGTTTTTCCCATGAAAAATACCAACTTTTATTTGATGTAGGTATTCTATAGCTGTCCCCATTTTGGAAGCAAACTTGCCGACATGCCCTGGCGAATGGGCTTCGTTCTTCGTCCAGCTCCTTCAGTAAGTACTATGTTTTTGTAGAAAGTGTAGAATTTAGAATATCTTTCTGAATTTTTTTTTAATTAGCTTATTTTAAATGAAATTTGTTTTAAGGTTGGAGAACTAAGAAGTGGATCCCCCAGGTTAGTAGAGCTGAATGATTTCATCAGAAACCTTCACAACAAGGGGACCCTTGACGTGCTTAGTTTTAGTGAGGTATGAGATTTTACTTTCTGAAATTTAACTCAATATTTTGTTAACTACTGTTGAGATCAATGATGAAATTGCCTGTAAAACAGACCCAGGTTACACCTATTGTAGAAGGATATGGCGGATGGGCCCTTCGTATGGAAATTGTGCCGATCGAGTCTGCATATCCTGGCTTTGGTGAACTAGTTGTAAGTGTAATATTCATTAATCAAGGAACTCAATACATGGTGGTAAATGTGTTGTCTATTTATTTTAGTCCTCGACATTTAGTTCCTGTTTTGGTCCCAGCTGAACATACTGATACATGTTTTGATCATACCATCATTTTTTCCATAAGAAGAACAAAGGGGAGTCCTTATCAATAATCAGCTCATGTGGAGGATTTCTGATCCATTTATTTCTGATTTAATTGAGTGGCAGGTAACAAATGACAAGTTTTTCAACTTTAAAACATTGGAACTCTAGGGGCACAAATATAGTAGGGCCAGTTTCTCTTGTTTGGTGTTGATCCATCCTATAGATGATATTGAATTATTGATCATTAAGCATCTGTTGTATGATAATTGGTAACTGAAACCAGGTATTGGATGCTACTGATCACGTAAACTCATGCAAGCCACTGGACAAATCAGATCCATCTTATGCAGAGACCCTCCAATTCTTGAAAAAACTGAAATCTCACCGTGATAAGAATTAGAATTTGAGGAATTCTGGATCTCTTTATTCTTTTTCTTTGAGGTACCAATAGAAGTTGAGCTTAGAAATGAGAGTTTTGGGATATCATCTGATGTACAGACTATAGAGAATTTGTATTCGTTGTAGACTTGTAATTATGATATGTGTTTTGACCATTAAATGACACGTGGTTGTATTATTTGGCAGCACTGATTTTTGTATTATTTCCGTGTACATATCCAGTTGATAGTCAACCATTCAACAATGTAATGGATAAATAAACACTTCCCAAATATTGTATCAAGTACATCCATTTTATCGGCTTTGTTTTTCTAGTATCTTAATAACTACTATTATTATTGTTATTATTATTATCCTTTTTTTAAAAAAAAAAAAGTGGCTTTAACCAATCCCATTCATATGGAATCATATAAATAAAGCAATTTAAATTAGCACATAGCATAGTTTAGACTAACCTACCAGGGAAACCATCTAAGGATGCAAATGGATCATATATGGTCGGATGGTAATCAAAATTCAAATGTGAACATAGATAATATATATAAATTGTCAATAATAAACTTCAAATTCACTTAAACTTTATAAAGTCTATTGAAATATACAATAAAATAAGTTTTTTAATATTATTTTTTAATTAAACATATATTTTTAATTTTAAAAATATTAAAATTTATAATATATTTTCAATTATAGTGGTGAGTAACATTTATTTTTGTATAATATATATTAAATAATATATTATATATCTAGTATTCTGATATGGATAATTAATATTGAAAATCATTTTCATATCTCTTTAATGTCTTCTATGCTAAATATTAGGGGTGTTAATGGGTCGGGTTCAGGTCGGGTCATATTCTTTTATTATTTTTCTTGTCCCGACCCGATTAAATTCGGGTAAAAAAATCTCGACACATACTCGACCCGATGGGACACGGATTGACCCGATCCAACCCATGTAAAATGATTAAATATTTATTAATTATTTTTACATAATTTTAAGTAATAAGATATTGATTAATTTATAATAAATCTTAATTAGTGTATACTTAAGCTTTAACTAGTATTAAGTCACAAAATTACTTCAAAAAATATAATTAATTGAGTTGGATCGGATTGATCCGAACCCAACCCGATCTGATTCGGGTAAAAAAAAATTAACCTATATCTGACTCATTTATTTTTGGATCATATTGAATCGGGTCGGGTCGGGTTAACCCGTCGGATCAGATCAATAATTGTCACCCTACTAAATATACATTGCACACGTCTTGTACCTTTGTACCATTACCTGTATAGACAACACATAAACCACTCAAAATTTATCTAAGTGAGCCCTTAATTTTTATAAATTTCACACTTTAATGTTTAAAGTGAACCGGTCAATATGCTATACAAAAATTGGCTCTCTTTAAATATGAGCTTCTATACAAAAACTAAGTCCATTTAAAGAAATCTATTAAACTAAACAAAATGAGATGTCCTCTATACAAAATGGACTACTTCTAAATATGAGTTATTGCATCGTTTGTATCATGAAGATTATGCAGATTTCTTGTTCCATTCATTATGAATTCATCAAAAATAAAAAGTCAATCCATGATCAATCCTCACAGCCATCTCCTGCAAAATAATAATATTTTATTATATAATTTTTAATAATAGTTTATAATTCGTTGAATAGTATATATATATATATATATATATATATATATATATATATATATATATATATACATTCAACTTGACTCATAGATACACCTTGCATATAATCAGAAAATAGTGGCAAATCATCACTTGATTCAGCCTAACAATTTTAACAAATATACAAAATTAGAAGTTTAATCTCTAATTATTTTCAATTCAAATATGAATAAATCTACTGTCAGAAAATGTATAAAACCATTTAGATATTCAGATTCTTTAGATTATGCTGATAACAATGGTGTAAATGAATCATATGTGTTAAAAAGATGATCAGTAGAAAAGTAGTCACCCTCTTTAAAAGTTATGTTACTTATAGTTCTCAGTATTCATCTACAACAAAAAATTCTGACAAATCCGCCAAATTCTGATTGAGTTCCACCATACTTAGCAGGCCTAAGTGATGGAAATAGTGAAAGACATCAAAAAAAATCCTGATTTATCTGTCAATAATGTCAAACGAGGAGTTTATTTGCTATAGAACTAATTCAACAAATGAAAACGAAGATGTATACAACTCCAAAGAAAAAAATGTTGGAAATTAAATCAAAAGAGGAGTGAAGATCCGCTCCTTTGTTGCCTCCATAATGCATATATAAGCAAAGAATTGACGAAAAGTCTATTATTAATTTTTATTATATCAAAATAAAAAAGAGTTGGTATAAATTAGAAGAAAGATAAAGAAAAAATGTCACTCACACCCCAAAATAATTAATCGGGATTAGAGGTGACAACCCAGTCACGTACGCACGACGAGACGTGCGTACGAAAGGTTATATGAAATAAATAAGTAAATCACATAGAATAAACAAAATAATAATAAATATAAATACATGAAAATACAGTCCAGAATAACAGTATAAAATACAACGCCGACATCGACGGGCCTGACTCCATCGAATGTGCAGCAAAATCTCTCAAATAAAATCCCAAAATAAGAAAACAAAACCCGAAACCCCGAAACCCGATAGATCCTAATCAGAACTACCATGCTCACAAGTTGATGCGGTGAAGCACCTCTGTTATCACGTATGACTGCACCTAGCACTCTCATCAAAATGAATCCCAAACCTGTAAACCTGGATCCCATAATTACCGTGAAAATGAGTAATTTAAAAATTACTCAGTAGAAATTTAGATCCAGCCTTAAGATTTGATCTATTTTCTTAGACTGGACCCAATTTCTGATACTAGTGTTTTAATGCAATAAAATATTTATATACTTAAATAAACTAATATTTTTATGCAAGTTTGAGAAATCTGCCTAGATGTTATGACATGAAATGACAAGGACCTCAAAATAGGAAATCTGAGGTGATATTAATAATAAATATATAAGTATTACGAGAATCAAGCACCCAAATGAAATTCCCCAATGTAAATATACCAGATCCATCTCGAGCGGTACAACCAGGGCCCACCTTAATAACTCGAGCCTTACCTAAGCGGGTACAACTAGGGTCTAACTTACTAACTTAGGATTTTATGTTTGTGTAGCGACAATACCGCATAAACAACAAGTCGGGCTCTCGGGGCGATATCGCCCTAGGAGAGTGAACAACTATAAAGCACGTACTCTAGTTTGCTGAATCTGGTAATCTACCTCACAATATAAATAAAAAAGAGTAGAGTATGACTTCAACTGTCATATCGCTGAAAAAAGTTGACTACCCGAAAATCACAAAACGGAATATAATAACATGAGAGCCTACACTGTACCAACCAGGGGTCAGAGGACCGCATCCCGACTTTCTCTGTACCAACCAGAGGCCAAAGGAGAAAGTCCTTTGGACATACCGAGATCTCAAATAAGCCGACTAAATAAAATAATATAATAAAGCGGAATAAGCTCCAGACTCGAATATAGTCGCTCACACTAAATATTGAAAGCTATGTCCATCATAATTGCTCGATTAAATTTGGAATCAAATTATATACAGAATAATAATAACTTAATATTGATCAAAATAAAACACTATGACACTGCCAATCCCGTCAAGTGATGACGTCGGTGAATAACCGACATGCATATATGCGCAATGTATATACAAACCGGTGGGTCCCATGGGTCTATGAGTCACCGTACGTAACCGCAACGGCCTGGTTATACAAGACAACTTTAGACTGAGATTACCCGCCCGCCACTCAACACTTTCTCATGCATATTAATGCATGTTTATCTACCTAACTTAATTATTAATTTGTGATAATAATAGTATTTCCCTAATAAATATAATCTATAACTTTTTATTATTTTATTCCTAGTCTGATTCTATCTCGAGACTAATTTCCGAGTCCTACACCTATCTTGTCTAGATGCAAATGACATTGATATGACATAGAAATGCGGGTAGGTCTCAAATATGCTGGTCAGTTCACCGAATGCATATGATAATTCAGTTTGGGTCTCTAAATGATTGGTTTGGTCAAAAATACTGCAGTTCAGTTTATTTTTGAAAATATTTTTATTTTCGGTTTGGGTTCTTATTTCTGAAGAAAGAAAATCAAATCTCAGGAACCCATACCTAGAGTAGAGGTGGCAGAACCCGACCCGACCCGAGAAACCCGCCCGACCCAAATCTGACCCGACCTGATTTTTTAAAAAAGTCCCAAATCCGACCCGACCTGATTTTTTTAAAAAGTCAAACTGACCCGACCCGACCTGAACCCTACCCGACCCGAGATCAAATTACCTTTCAATCAAATCAAAATCTATTAAAGATCTGAAAAAATAAATATAAATTGATCCACCCGACCCTGACCCGACCCGGCCCGACCCGATTTCTTCCAGACGGTCAAATTGACCCGACCCGCCCGATTGCCACCTCTACCTGAGAGTACTGGCGAGGATCGCGGAGTCACTCTACTCCGGAGGCAGCACGTCTGTCTCGAGATCGATGTCTGCGTATGCGAGGTTGGGATCGACCTTGTACTCCACGAGTGGATCTGAGTCAGCTATATCATATGTTATCAATTTAATTAAGTTCTTATAAGTTTTTAAGTGGATTATTTTATAAGTCATATTTAATTTTTAAATGGAGGCTCGTATGGCGTCGGATGGAATTTTATATTCCCTTAAAATTTTGGCAACACCTCTACTATAATTATGAGATGCCGAAATATTTTCTTATTTATATTTTTATCATTGTTAATAGGTTTACATTCTAATCACTTATATTGGAATTTCTTAATTCTTGTTAAGATTTGCAGTGTGTATTCGTCAGAGTTCGAGTCGATGGGTGTGACGTGGTCGTTCGCCAAACAGCAAGGAAATCAAACAAATAAAAACACGCATTATAAGCACTTAGCAAAGTATATGATTTTATTTATTCAATTTAATTACATTTACATTTAAAATGACGTTGGAAGACTATAATTACAATAAATTAAAGAAATTAATTAATAAATATTACTTTGCTAACATTATATTTAGTGTCGTCCTTCATTAATAACAATAGAAAAAATGATTAATATAAAATATTTTATATTTTATATTTAATATTGATTTTATATATTAAAAATAGAGAAATTAATTAATATATAAGTCTCATATAATATTTATAAGTATTATAAATCTCCTATGGTATTTATATAATATATTGAGTTTGTATCATATTATATGTGTTATTATTATTGCTAAAATAAATAAATTAATTAATATATAACTTATTTTATACATAATTAATATTATCTCTTAATATTATACATAATTAATATTATGAAGATATACACACACATGCATATATTATGTTCGTACATAATATTATTAGCATTATATAATTTCTAGTGTTATACTATTTTTTATTTCTAAAATAAAGAAATTGATTAATACAATTTTTTTAATTTATCTTATACTTAATAGTATGTTCCAGAAATATCTTAATCTGTTATTATTGTATGTATACATGTTATTGTATGTATACATGTTATTGTATGTATACATGTTAAGTATTGTTAGTATTATTACTATTTAAAAAAAATAGAGAGGTCACTTAATATTCATATAAACTTATATTTAATATTTATACAAACTTATATTGGCAATCTTTAATTAAACTCTTGAATTAATATTTTGTTAATTCAACATTCTTTTAATTAATTAACTAGTATTATCATGATATATATTATTATTGTTGTTAAATATTTCATCTAAATTCAACAGATTAAGATATTTGTTTCATCTAATTCATTTAGAGTTCAGTTGTTTATATCTCAAATAAATTTTAATTTGATATTTGGGTTTTGTTCTAAATTTTAAATTTTCATCTTTTTTTATCATAAATTTTTATTCTATATATTTTCCTAATATTTGTGTAACTATACATATAAATATCTTTATATTTTATTATAATGAAATTTACGGGGTTTCACATCCAACCCTCAAAAAGACGTTGCGTGCTCAAAACAAAAGTCTAGGTGATAGGGACGAAGAATTTATTGTATTGTTCATCAATGTTTGCAAAATTTGTTCTGAATGGATATATTATTAAAAAATTTAGTTGTACTTTGTATACTCTAATTAATTTTAATAATAGTAATTTATTGTTATTATTATTATTATTATTATATATATTTTGTTAAATATTGGTTTATGTTATTTGTAATTTGTGTCAAGTTATCTTAATTATTATTGTTTAAATAAAACTTCATGGTTTAACAAAAAAGATGAAAATAAGAAAAATAAAAGTGAAAATATAAATACGAGCACAACCATATCGCTTAAACAAACAAAGTAAAATGAAAAATAAAAAGAAGATGACTTGATTTTTGCTCCATCAAAGCTCTTCATGGAAGTCTGAACATCTGTAATGAACCCATAAAAATGGGGTTGTGGTGGCTCTTGGGTGATGGCAGCGAGTTATAATGCGAGAAGGGTGTAGCACGATCGGCTGTGGAATGTGCGGGACATACCGTTCACGTCTGGGTCTCTAGTATGACCAGCTCTTAAGCGGGTTGAGTCGAAGGAGAGTTGGACATGGTTTCAGTTTAGGTATTTGTTTTGGGAAAGAGGGTAGAGATAGTGCTCGCTGGTGGTCCTTACGGTGGGTGGCGGTAGATTCACCTTGGTGTCGGATCTAGGGTTTGAGCAAAGGGGGAGGTGGGGGAGGCCAAGGGTTTTCAAATTGCCTGCTGAAGTCGGATGTTGTAAGTGGTCTAAGGTTTTCAAGTCCCCGGAGGCAGGGGAGGTTGGAAGGATATCTGTGAGGAGGTGTAATCAGAGGTTGCGAGGACATCTGATCGGAGGCCTAGGTCAGAGGTTGAAAGTGATGCTTGTACTTCATACCCGAGGGTCTGGTTGGAGGATGATGAACCTAATAGCTGTACTTCAAATCCCAGTGGGCTAGAGAGAGAGGAATGGAGGAAAGAAAGAGACGAAGAAGTAAAAGAGGGGGCAGAGGAGAAGGAAGATGGAGGAGACCGACGTCACAATCTTTCTCATTTTATGTTTTCAAAAATAGTGTCAGTCACCTTTTCACCTCTTATTTTGTGAAAAAAGAATCGGAGTAAAAAAAAGATCCTTCCTTCCATACAAATGTTTACTATAAGAAAATAAATTGAAAATTTCTTTTTGTTTGACGAACTTCTAATGTTTATTTACCAAAAGGTTATTTTTTCTTTTGGATTTCATGCATTAATAAAACCATAGTACCCTTGGAACCAAATTAAGGGAGCAATTTATTTTTGCGCAATTAATTAATTGGACTGTGACTACACCTGACTTTTTGCTTGTAAAGGAAAAAGCGTTGATTCAACATCTATGTCAATTTGGATGAAATAAAAGTAAAAAAAAAGAGGATAAATATTATTATCCCAGCATTTCATCCCAATTTCTATCCCCAACGATCAATTACCATGTTTTATCCTTGCGATAATTTTTTACTTTCCGTTTTTAGAAAGAATGAATAACATATTTGACACTTATCGCTGCCAGGTCAACCAAACGCCTATTCATTTAAAATTTCCAATTATTTCAAATCTTGAGTATTCCTTTTTATGCTCATTTTTTCAAACTAGTTGTGTACCTGCAACGCGTTGTGTACCCGTGCGTTGCAGTGAATTTTTTTATTTAGATATAGAAAAATATCACATAATAATATGTAAGTCATTCTAATATGAAAAAAGATTAATAAATACGAGATCAATTACATATACTATATTAAATATAATCTCGCATGATTTCTCTCAACCTTTAATTTTATTTTCTTTTATATGGTAAAGAAATGAAGAGAAATATAAAATAATGGACGCTATTGTGTTCGTTTGATTAGTTAAAATTAATGTAAATCGTTAGATGAGGGGTATTTTGGGATATAAAAAATTTGAAGAAAATGATAAAAAATGGACCCATTCAATTCTTAAATATTTTATATAATAGTATACATTCTTTCTTTTCTTCTGACTTATCAGGCATCAAGCGGATCAAGAAAGAATATTGTCATTGAAAGATGTTCCTCAAGTGCTTCTTCTTTCGATATATATATCATAAAGAGAGTTTTGATTTATTTATTTTTTCTTCACTTGTTAGTGCCTGTTTATTTCGATAGTCTTGATGATATGTTACTCTTTTGAGTTCTGCTTTTGAATCGGGCTAAATAAGAAATTATCTCTTATAAGGGAGTATATTCTAAAATTTGTATAAAATAATCCCAAGAGTGCGAAGCACTAAAAGATCGGGTGCGGTTAAGAGTACATCTTGCCTATTTCTATCGTACTCGATCTGAGTCCTACTTTTGACCTCTTTCAACTCCTAATCTATTTATTCATCTTTTTTCATTTGTATCTGTTTAATTGTCGCTTGTAACCTTTTTGATTTGTCTCTATTATTTTTCACAAATTTGCTTAACGCCAGAAAGAGATTCATTCAAACATCTTGTTCTTGTATACTAAAAGAAGGTAAGCTATGCAAAATTGATTTTTCTTTGAATTTGCTTTGATGTTTTTTATTTTTTTATTTTGACTTCTATTGTTGATTTGTTTTATTCTTTTATTTTGGGAATCAAAAAGGAAAGAGAATAAACTTAACCTTATGCCGGGCTTTGTATGTTTAGAATTAAGTAATTAATATTTTTTGTTTCCTCCGTTGTGGATGATTGTGTAAAAACTTACATATATAACAAAGAAAAATATCGGTTCTTGACGTGAGGAAATGTGTTCGTTAATACAAGATTTGCTAGCAAGATCCAGATTCATAAATTGAGATTGCTGATTTTATATATAATTTTGAATTAATTTAGGTTTTGTTTATTGCTTAATTCTTCTGGAACCATGATTTGTAACGTCTAATTGTACAAAAATATAAGTACTTTTTTAATTTGATAAATCTGAACTAAGATCATTTCTTTTGATTTATTTCAGATTTGCTTTCTTATTTTTGAACTTCATCAAGACACTCGATGTTGAGCATCATTTAAAAAGATTGTGACACTGACTATTAAAAAAATTAATTAAAATAAATAATATTTCACATAAATATAAACAGCTTCAAATTAAAGTGAATCCATAAACATCTCTTATTTAAAAAAAATCAGTAATTATAGTAATTATATTAACAAGTATAAACAAGATTATCGAATAATATAAATAATATCTTGTCTGAAGACCTTGGACAATGCACAATATGTTCTGAAGCTCAATACTGAGCTATGACAGCCACTACAAGTGAAGTGATATGGCTGAAACAACTAATGCAAGACCTCGGCATAAAATACAATTATCCCATTCCCATGTTTTGTGATAATCAAACTGCAAGATACATTGCAAACAATCTAGTATTTCATGAAAAAACCAAACACATTGAAATAGACTGCCACTATATACGTGAGAAAATAAAATCAAAGGAAATCGAAACCCCATACATTCCCAGCCAAAACCAACTAGCTGATATATTTACCAAATCATTAACCAAAGCTCAGTTTCAAAATATTTTGTCCAATTTACGTTCTTTTAATATTTACGAACATAACTTGAGGTGAAGTGTAAAAGATTAAAACCATTTCAGACTATGCATCCTTCGAAACCTGCACACAGTCAGGAGGCAGGCATAATTCTTTCCATGCCGTTAGAAACATTTTATTTTATCTATTCTTAGCTGTGTAATTACTGTAGATATTAGCCTTGATTGTTTTCTATATTTAGCACTTTAAGTTTAGATAGTCTGCTGTGTGTAAAATCTGTGTACAGTTGCTTATATATAGGCGCTTGTACTTCTATAATAAAGATAAGAAATAAGAATTTTTGCTATTATTCAACATTTCAATATGATATGATTAAAACACACCTAAAATATAATATTTGTTATATATATAAAAATAACTGATGTATACAGAAATAAACAACAACAATAACAATATAAGCGGTTATAGTTAATGTGGCACCATGAAAGATATAAATGATAAAATTATTAAATGTAAAATAAATTTATAGGTTTCTCTAAATAGTATCGGAACAAAAAGGAGAGACATAACTTATGACTTATGAGGCGCCTCGCTGACCACGTTGCAATTAACACTTGGGGATTTTCTTTGAGGATAAAATTTTGAGACTATTATCAACCTTCAAAAAAAAGAAGCGAAATCAAGAGAGATGAAAAATAGTTCCATTTGTGTTCGGAAGCCGCAAGATTAAAGGCCATGATCCAATTTGTATACTTTCTGATTAATAGATAGTCCCCATTCATCATCTGCTGGGGGATCATACAAGCGTTAGCGCTCCATGTATGTTCTTCAGGCATTGTTTGCGGTTGCAAGCGCTCGAATCAATTTCCATAAGAAACAAAGAATACATAACAGAAATTAAGGTCCTGGTTTTCTTCAAATACCAACTAAAACAGGGAAAGCTTGCTAGCTAGCTAGCTAGCGTACCTTCAGTTGGGGCATGTGTATATTCTCTGGTCGAAACAACATGAATTACTTGTTTCAGCGCTTCCTCTAATAGTTGTTCTTCAGTAGCAGTTGGAATCAATGTGTTATGAGTTAGCTTAGTCTACCCATAATTTTTGTAAGAGAAGGGATCACTTGACAATAACTATCTTGACAATTTTAATAATGAATTTAAAAGTAAATACGAAAAATTTAAAAGTAAAAAAATTCTTGTAGATATATTCTTCTACTTATAAATTGATAGTGATTTAAATTTTATATAATTTCATTATCGTTTAATAGTCCATTAAAAGATCATTAAATTAAAACTGTTACAAAGTGTATAATATTTTGATAATCTTTAATGGACTAACAAATAGTAATGAAATTGTATGAAATTATAATCACCGATAATCTATAAGCAAAAGGACATATCTATAAAGTTTTTTTCTATTTATTTTTTTTCATATTTATTTTGAAATCTATTGTCAAGATTAGATAAACCATCGTCTAAGGGATCCCTTCCATTTTTTGTAATGTGTAAAGCTCGACTTTCCTTGTATTCCTGGTGAATATGTTTGATTAAGCGCTGCATTAGAACAACATCTCTGTTCTTTCGACTGATCATCTCTCATGAATATGACATGTAGCGTTTAGGTTAGGGCTGCACAAAAAAGTTCGGGTTCATGGTTCGGTTTGGTCTCGATTCGGACTTGAGCTAATCTGTCTTGATAGTTAAATGAGCTGAGGTTGGTTCGGTTCGTAGCTCGACTCGGCTCGAATAATAATAATTTATATTCTTTATTTTTCTGCTAAATTTTATTCCGATAATTCATCTCTTATTATTTCTTATCATCTCACCGGCTTAATGATTTCTCGTACTCGTCCGTGACTCGGTTTATATATCTGACTCGATAGTTTTTTTACTAGTTCGTCCATTCAAATTAGTACAACAAAGATTTTATTGAAAATATAGTATGTTGATATATCAATTTTGTACTAATTTATGTATTATTTTTGTAGATATACCGAATTTACAGTTTATAGATATACTAAATATAAATGTCAAACCGAGTCAACGTACATGCGTTGGCTCGTGAGCTAGCTCGAATAGTAACAAGCTGAGTTTGAGGTAGATTTTTTAACTCAAAATGTTTTACGAGTTCGACTCGACTCAACTCGAATTTTTATGAGCCGAGCTTGAGCTAAGCCCAGCTCGCTCAAACTCGACTCGTTTGCCGTCCTAGTTTAGATAACGATAATAATGAAAGTCAGGAGGCAAACATAATTCTCTCCAGGCCGTTAGAAACATTCCATCTTTATCTACTCTTAGCCAATTAATGTAGACCTTAAGACACCCCAACAACGGTATGAAAACGACCATATCTACCTTCTTCTAAATGCTCTGAATTCTGACTATGAACAAGTTCATAATCAAATCCTTTATTCCACTGAGCTTCCCACAATTTCAAATGTTGTTTCCCTACTTCAAAGAGAGGAAACCAGAAAAACTGTTATGAATCTCAACAATCAATCCACTGACAATGCTGTTGCGAAATCTGTGTTAGCAGCAGAAAGAAATCCAGGTGGAAGAATCCATACCAGTAATCGCGATAGAGGCAGAGGTCGAGGCAACAGACTAGCCGCATATTGTGACCACTGTGCTCGAGATGGTCACAGTCGAGACCGGTGTTGGGTGCTCTTCCCCCATCTGAAGCCGCGCCGAGACAAGACGAGCAGTGGCGGTGGACACTAGCTGACTGCGCACACCACAGTGACCAGTGTCGCCTCAAAACCACCAAAATTTAGTCTCGCACAACTGAGTCAGCTGCTGCAACAACTGAGCAGCGTCGACAACCCATCTGCACTGGCTGAAGAGGGGCAAATCGCTGCTACAACAGGTAAAGGGACAGCTAACCTCTTCGATCTCTTGAATTTGTCAGTAGAGTTCAATAAATTGAACCTGTCGAATGTGATAAAGGGTCAAAAAATTAGTTTCTGTCGAATTTTGGGAAATATCGGAACCATGGGAAGAGAAAGAGAGAGTTTTGCAAATAGCACCTTGAAAACTCAATGCCTCCAAAATAACTCCTCTGACGTGAAGAGTTTAGCTGCATATTTTAATAAAACTAATATAAATTGTGAGTGGATCGTGGACACAGGAGCCACGGATCATATGGTCAACCGTAATACGAATTTAGCTAATTGAACTAAATTAAAAAATGCACAAAATATTTATTTGGCTGATGGTTCGACTAATCCGATATTAGAACATGACAAATTAATTTGTTTGACAAACCCATTCAAATTGTCCTTTACCTCCCTAGATTTCCTTCCAATTTACTCTCAGTTGGGAAAATTACAAGTGAATTAAATTGTGATGTCATTTTTTCACCTACATCTATGATTTTTCAGGACAGAGTGACTAGAAGGACGATTGATGAAGGTTTTCTCGAAATGGGTCTTTATATTGTTAAACAACAAAAATGTGCTTTTAATTCTACAAAAGAAAATTTGAATAATTTATGGCACTGTCGTATTGGTCACCCTTCTAATAGAGTTTTAAATAAAACTATAGATTTAGTTAATTTGAACTCTAGTTATTGTGAGGTTTGTAAGTTTGCGAAATAAACTAAATTACCTTTTTTCTTTATCAAATAATAAATCTGATAATCCTTTTTAAGTTATACATTTTGATGTGTGGGGCTCAGCTCCAATGGAATCTTATGATAATTTTAAGTATTTTATAACATTTATTGATGATTTTTCTAGAGCCACATGGCTATATCTTTTAAAATAAAAAAACATAAGTTTTTCCTATCTTTAAAGATTTTGTGAAGCTTGTTTCAACTCAATACAATACTCAAATTCATATTTTTAGAACTGATAATGACACCGAGTGTATTAACAATAATTTTCATGATTTTCTAACTAAAATGGGAATTATTCACCAGACAACTTGTGTCGGAACATCAAAATAAAATGGTATTGCCGAACGAAAAACCGACATATTTTAGAAGTGACTCGTTCCTTAATGTTTCAATCAAAAATTCCAAAGCATTTTTGGTCCGATGCCATTCTTACTTCAACCTACTTAATAAATAGACTATCAAGTGTTGTTCTTGAATATAAATCTCCTTTAGAAACCCTAAATAATCAAAAAAATAGTTTGAATCATCTTCGAATTTTTAGGTTCACTTGTTTTGTCTACAATCAGGATATTCATCGTGATAAACTAGATTCTAGAGCTATAAAATGTGTATTTCTTGGCTATTCCACTAAGAAAAAAGTTATAAATGTCTTAATCTAAATTCTAACAAAAAATATATATCTCTCGAATGTTAAATTTATAGAAACTCAATATTTCTTTGAGAATTTGTTCGGGGGAGCAAGAGACTTCAAACCAGGGTCGAAATATAAATGCTAAAGATGACATCATTGAAGAGTTTTCAATTAGCCGAAATCAAAGCTCACTCCACATAGTTCCAATGCCATCAGAACATGTTGAAGCCCAATCAAACATTGAAGAAGGAGAAGAATGGAGCCAAAGACAAAAAAACCCTCTTGTCAATGAAGACAACCCACCTCATATAATCACCGGAGCGAAAGATACAGGTGACACAAATCAAACTATAAGTAATGAATCAATGCTACTGCGCAGATCAGTGAGACAATCCAAACCTTTTGTCAAATTATAAGATTTTATTACATATTATAGTTCTAAATACCCCATACATAATTATTTGATCTATGATAATATTGCTCCAAAATATAAAACTTTTATTAGTATGGTATCCAAAGAGGTAGAACCACAAACTTTTTTGGAAGCCACCAAAAACTCGATATGGAAAAAGGCTATGCAAGAGGAACTAGAAGCTCTAAAGAAAAATAATACTTGGAATATTGTAAATTACCTCAAAATAAAAAAAAATCAGTAGGGTGTAGGTGGATATATAAGATCAAATATAACAATGATGACACAATAGAAAGATATAAAGCTAGATTAGTTGCAAAGGTTACACTCAAACGTATGATATTGATTATAAAGAGACTTTTGCACCAGTTGCTAAAATGAACACTATCAGAGTCTTATTATCTATTATTGTTAATCTTGACTGGGTTTTATATCAAATGGATGTAAAAAATGCTTTTCTTCAAGGGACACTTGAGGAAGAAGTTTATATGAATTTACCACCAGGTCATTCCCATGAGCATGATAAGACTTTAGCATGCAAATTAAATAAATCAATATATGGCCTAAAACAATCTCCAAAAGCTTGGTATGCAAAATTGAGTTCTGCCTTGATACAATTCAATTTTAAGGTAAGTAATGGTGATCACTCAATGTTTGTCAAACATAGTATGAATTGCACCATTGTTGTCTTAATTTATGTTGATGAAATTATTATTATAGGGAATGATATTAATGAAATTCATGATGTTAAGCAATATCTACAAAAAATTTGACATCAAAGACCTTGAGAAATTAAAGTATTTTTAGGCATAGAAATTGCGTACTCCAAAAAGGGCTTTATTTTTGTCCCAAAGAAAATATGTGTTGGACCTATTACAAGAAACAGGAAAATTAGGATGCAAGCCCATAGATACCCCAATTGAACCAAATATCAAGCTAGCACCTAATGATGATGAAGTTTTAACTGATATAAGCCAATTTCAAAGATTAGTAGGAAAATTAATTTACTTAACTGTTACTCGTCATGATATAACGTTTGTAGTTAATGTAGTAAGTCAATTCATGCATGCACCAAGGACAACTCATATGGATGCGGTAGTACGAATATTGAGATATCTCAAGGAAAGTCCAGGAAGAGGGTGCGGATGCAGAAGAACGAGCATGTTAATATCATGGCATACTCGATGTTGATTGGGCAGGTAGTAGTGATAGAAAATCCACCACTGGTTACTGCACTTTCGTTGGAGAAAATCTAGTAACCTGGAGAAATAAAAAGCAATAAGTTGTAGCACGATCTAGCGCTGAAGCTCAATATCGAGCTATGACAGCCACTACAAGTGAAGTGATATGGTTGAAACAACTAATGCAAGACCTCGGCATAGAATACAATTATCTCATTCCCATGTTTTGTGATAATCAAGCTGCAAGATACATTGCAAACAATCCGGTATTTCATGAAAAAAATCAAACACATTGAAATAGACTGTCACTATATACGTGAGAAAATAAAATCAAAGAAAATCGAAACCCCATACATTCCCAAACCAAAACCAACTAGCAGATATATTTACCAAATCATTAACCAAAGCTCGGTTCAAAATATTTTGTCCAATTTAGGTTCTTTTAATATTTACGAACATAACTTGAGGTGAAGTGTAAAAGATTAAAACCATTTCCATACTATGCAATCTTTGAAACCTCGCACAAATTCAGGGGAGGAGCATAATTCTTTCCATGCCGTTAGAAATATTCCATCTTTATCTATTCTTAGCTGTGTAATTAGTGTAGATATTAGCCTTGATTGTTTTCTATATTTAGCACTTTAAGTTTTAGATAGTCTGCTGTGTATAAATTCTGTGTACAGTTATTTATATATAGGCGCTTGTACTTCTATAATAAAGATAAGAAATAAGAATTTTGCTATTATTCAACATTTCAATATGATATGATTAAAACACACCTAAAATATAATATTTGTTATATATATAAAAATAACGATGTATACGAAAATAAACAACAACAATAACAATATAAGCGGTTATAGTTAATGTGGCACCATGAAAGATATAAATGATAAAATTATTAAATGTAAAATAAATTTATAGGTTGCTCTAAATAGTATCGGAACAAAAAGGAGAGACATAATTGCAATTAACACTTGGGGATTTTCTTTGAGGATAAAATTTTGGAACCATTATCAACCTTCAAAAAAAAGAAGCGAAATCAAGAGAGATGAAAAATAGTTCCATTTGTGTTCGGAAGCCGCAAGATTAAAGGCCATGATCCAATTTGTATACTTTCTGATTAATAGATAGTCCCCATTCATCATCTGCTGGGGGATCATACAAGCGTTAGCGCTCCATCCAGCAGAGTTGATCATGTATGTTCTTCAGGCATTGTTTGCGGTTGCAAGCGCTCGAATCAATTTCCATAAGAAACAAAGAATACATAACAGAAATTAAGGTCCTGGTTTTCTTCAAATACCAACTAAAACAGGGAAAGCTAGCTAGCTAGCTAGCTAGCGTACCTTCAGTTGGGGCATGTGTATATTCTCTGGTCGAAACAACATGAATTACTTGTTTCAGCGCTTCCTCTAATAGTTGTTCTTCAGTAGCAGTTGGAATCAATGTGTTATGAGTTAGCTTAGTCTACCCATAATTTTTGTAAGAGAAGGGATCACTTGACAATAACTATCTTGACAATTTTAATAATGAATTTAAAAGTAAATACGAAAAATTTAAAAGTAAAAAAATTCTTGTAGATATATTCTTCTACTTATAAATTGATAGTGATTTAAATTTTATATAATTTCATTATCGTTTAATAGTCCATTAAAAGATCATTAAATTAAAACTGTTACAGAGTGTATAATATTTTGATAATCTTTAATTGACTAACAAATAGTAATGAAATTGTATGAAATTATAATCACCGATAATCTATAAGCAGAAGGACATATCTATAAAAAAATTTTCTATTTTTTTTTTCATATTTATTTTGAAATATATTGTCAAGATTAGATAAACCATCGTCTAAGGGATCCCTTCCATTTTTTGTAATGTGTAAAGCTCGACTTTCCTTGTATTCCTGGTGAATATGTTTGATTAAGCGCTGCATTAGAACAACATCTCTGTTCTTTCGACTGATCATCTCTCATGAATATGACATGTAGCGTTTAGGTTAGGGCTGCACAAAAAAGTTCGGGTTCATGGTTCGGTTTGGTCTCGATTCGGACTTGAGCTAATCTGTCTTGATAGTTAAATGAGCTGAGGTTGGTTCGGTTCGTAGCTCGACTCGGCTCGAATAATAATAATTTATATTCTTTATTTTTCTGCTAAATTTTATTCCGATTCATCTCTTATTATTTCTTATTATGCTTAATGATTTCTCGTACTCGTCCGTGACTCGGTTTATATATCTGACTCGATAGTTTTTTTTACTAGTTCATCCATTCAAATTAGTACAATAAAGATTTTATTGAAAATATAGTCTGTTGATATATCAATTTTGTACTAATTTATGTATCATTTTTATAGATATATCGAATTTGCAGTTTATAGATATACTAAATATAAATGTCAAACCGAGTCAACGTACATGCGTTGGCTCATGAGCTAGCTCGAATAGTAACAAGCTGAGTTTGAGGTAGATTTTTTAACTCAAAATGTTTTAAGAGTTCGACTCGACTCAACTCGAATTTTTATGAGCCGAGCTTGAGCTAAGCCCAGCTCGCTCAAACTCGACTCGTTTGCGTTCTAGTTTAGATAACGATAATAATGAAGTATGCTTGAACTACAAGGTGTCTTTATATACTAAATATTAGATCAATTAGTTTCTAATTAGACTATTCTATTACTATTTTATTTTTTTCCGTTTAATCCTAACTAAATTTGTTAGTAATTAACTGATCTATCTTGCTTAAAAATATTTACCGTAAGAAGTTAAGAAAACATTATTCTAACATTATCTTCGATCATTTAGTTTCTCATGATATAATGTAAATATTTTTCTATAATTAAGTCGCACGGCATTAAAAAGTTTAATATAATTAATTAGAATGCAAATTTTTTTCTATAAGTAAGTTGCACGGAATTATATGTTCTTTTTTACAATAAAGCAGGCTATACTTGCTATTTTCCATGTTTGTAGAAACGCAAAATGCAAATTTCAAGTTACATTAACTGAGAAATCACCACCACCCAAACAAGCTATCATATGGAGCTCATCCATCCGAAGGCCCTAAGAGATACTCGTGGAACCTTTGCGTACTTGCTCATACTGTCATGCATAGATTTTAAAGACTACAATAGCCCGATCGCCATGGACCTCTCCAGAGTCATTTGGGCCTGAGGCTCACCTTTTTGTTCCATTCCTTGCGCAAACGCGAGAGACGACTCGCATCACCTGCGGAGCTAAGAGTAGGTGCCGACATCAGATTTGAGTCGCACCTCGCCTTCGTGGGTGGCCAAGCGAGAGGAGACGGAGTCACGGAGACCGAGCTGTGAGCACTGAAGCCTTAAACCCTAGATATTCGTCATCTTCTCCAACGAGATCCACCAGAAAGAAAGGTATGTATTTTTTTTCGAATAACCAAACTCGGAGCTAATTTCTTAAATGATTCCTTTGTTCACAGAAAACTCTTTTTTTGTCAATGGAAGTAATTATAATCATTTTAATAAAAATTGTTCTCAG
This sequence comes from Schoenoplectus tabernaemontani, assembly GCA_037127355.1. Taxonomy (NCBI): domain Eukaryota; kingdom Viridiplantae; phylum Streptophyta; class Magnoliopsida; order Poales; family Cyperaceae; genus Schoenoplectus; species Schoenoplectus tabernaemontani. The sequence continues at coordinate 12,162,327 of CM073743.1, forward strand.
CTACATTTTTTATTATAATACTGTGATCTTGGATTTCGTGTTATCTATAATCTTATATTGCTTATCACCGGAAAGAGGTGCCTTCTCTCTTCTCCTATTGAGGTATCTGCTCATTTTTGGTTCTTGTGAATTTGATCTGGCAATAGTCGGCGTGAGAAAAAAAAAATCTGTGCTTATACAGGCTGCCCTTCTCTCCCTGGAAAATTTGGCATATTAACTGTGATCCTTTTATATAGATGGATAAGAATTCTTATTTTATTCACTGTATAGATCCATTCCCAATTTGCGGCTCTGGCACCTGGGTTCAGTTTGTCTCTAGTGTTCAGTGGTAATTCTTCTCTTCAGTAGAATGTTGATGAATATCCCTTCAAGATCCCTCAGGAAAATTTTCTTATGAATAGTTAACTAAACTTATCTCGATTACTTTGGCTGCATGTAATTGATTTAACATCAGAAACTTAGATTTACAGTATTCCGTTTTTTTTTCTTGCAAATTTTTATATTAATAATTTCACCGGCATGCAGCTTTTGAAAACTATGCTATTAGCTTTTGCTTGCAACTTTTAGTTTGCCTTACAATCATGCAGAAAATTGAATGATATGATTTCTTTTCTGTTTTCGTCTCATAGACAATAAACTGGATTGTTTAAGTAGAGTTTGTTTTTCTTGATTTAGACAGCTGCATCTTTTCTGGCATCCTCCCAAATGCCCCATTTGCACTCTTTGGGTTAGATACCCTACCTTCAACCTTAGTAATTGGTTACTGCCTAAAGCCGATTGGTGAATACCAAGAGACTGTTGGGACATGCCGCCTTTTCTCTAAATTCAAATCCAACACTTCTAGCAAACTTTCAAAGCAAGTAAATCCATTGGGCAGCCTGTGAAAAATTACCAAATTCAGGGTTTTGACTGCGGATCAAATCAGAACTGAGCTTAATGGCAATTAATAACTTCTTCCTGGGCAGGGAAGAGGTTGTATGGGGGCAGGTTATTTCTTGTTTCTTGGGGACATATATGAAATTTTCATACTTTGAGAGGCATGTTAGAAGAACTCTTCGAAGTTTTTATTAGAATTTTTTTTAATTTTATGGTTGCATGGACATATCGTTCAATAATATTTTGTGATTTTTTTTAAATTTTTTCAACATTATTCCAGTTCCATTTTGGCCGAATGACATCTCTGTACTTATTCCTGCTCAATTAGCAATGCATTAATATGTTCTTTCTTTTTCTAAAATTTCTCAAAATATCATCTTTAGGATTGCTCGAAATCCCTTCCTTTTTTAGTTGCATGCATCTCAAAAATTTTTGAAGTTCATTACTGCTTTGATATTTGTAATATGTGAAACTTCTATGTACAACTGATAGGTTCCTGTTTCTGCCAGTACTGATGCAAACAGGATAAGTACTGTAAATCCTAATTGAATTGATTGCACCTGATCTTCTTGTTGTTAAACTTTTTTCCTAGGTAGAAGTTTTCACCAAGCCAGTCCTTGCATCCCCTGCTTATAAAATGGTGACCATCTGGTGGCCTGTAGTTGGAGCTGCTGTACCAGCAATACTTGCTGGCCAAGCAATTCTTGGAAAGATAAGGGGAGATGAAGAAAACCGCTTGAAAGCTGCAAGAGGCCGTGAAAAGAACTCTGATGAGGTTTTCGTCTGTGAGCGGGTCTGCACATCCAAGCGAATGCTCAAAAAGGTTGGGGCCTTCTCCAAGGACCCAATACCTGATACCTGTGTGACTGTCTGTGGTGTGTCTGAGCTGGATGCATGTGCTGATGCATGTGCACAAACAGTGTGTGTTAATCAGTACCAGGTACCAAACTGGAACGATACTTGTTTGAAACGCTGCCAGAGCGAGTGCCTAAAACTCTCTTCTTCTTCGAATTATTAGGGTTTCTGGAAGTTGTTTTTCATTTAATTTTTGTGAAGTACTCAAATTTCAAAGGGACTCTCTTTTAATGAACATTGGAAAGATACTGGATTTTGCTTATATTGCACTATGGCTATGAACAAATGTCAGCTTTAACTAAGGGTTAGGGTTCTAGTGGGAGTCTATTTCATAGTTCATGGTATGTTTTTTTAATCAGAGATGTAATACAAGTTTTTGCTGCCTATCAATGCTGTTCTCAGATTTCTACATCTCATAACACTTCCCCTCAAATAAGTGTTTAAATATTGGTTGATAGGTTCTCGTGTCTTATTGGCCTGAATGTTCAGGAAGCTACATGCAGGTTTCCAACGACCATACAGCAGCAAAAGAAATAAACCATATACTTTTTTGTATGATGTGTAAAGGCAACAAAATAATCTGATTTTTTTTATTATTATAAGAATGATGTTTACCAAATTCAGTTGCAATATATATCTTGTTGAGATGCATTCATCAGGGGAGCATTTTCATCCAAGTTTTAAAGCAACATTGATCTGAGAGATTGTAATCGCTCCTATGGAAGTGATGGCAGCAGAGTATCGTACTCGAAGGTACAATCTCTAGGAATAATGTTGAATTTCAAGGCTTCAGTACCAGGTGGTGGTACTAAGTTTGAGTGCCCTCCCTCCAGGATAGAAAAGGGTAGATTCTGCTAGGAACAGTGGAGGATGACTAACTGACTTTACGCAAACTAGAATGGAGTGAACTGTTGAGGCAGGGTTAAATCTGCTGTATCAATGAACCTTTCTGGTGACATGGTTTTATGTGCTTATAGGATATGCATGGAAGGCCACACACTGAGGCTATGAACACGTTATCCTGGACCTGGAGGTATGCAGAGCAGTCGCGCAGGTTGATGATGCATATATCCAGTTGTTTATTTATTTTGGAGCAATTGCAAGGCTGATGAAGGTAAAGACCGACCACAACATATGTGGCGAGCCAGCGCCTCAACAATCGGAATACACTGTTGTTGGAGTTTCAGGGTAGGGCTGGGAAAAAAAATTCATGGCTGGTAGCTATTGATTCATTCGGGATTGATTCGCATTATTGACTCGCGCGTTAATGGATCAAGCCGTTAATGAGCTGAGTTTGAGCATAAGTTGGTTCGACTCGTTTAGCGCGTTAAATTATTAATATTTAATATTTATATTTTTTTTATTATGAATTTATAGTATAGTAAATAGTTTATAGTATGATATGTACTTAAATTATTATATCAAATTGTATAAAATATTTTGTCATTAATTATTTTAATATATTTTTTATACATTTAAATATAAAAATATTATTAACTATTAAATTAGTCTTAACGAGCCTTAATGAGCCAACTCGGTTAGCTCGTTAACTTAACGAGTCGATCTCAAACTAAAGCTTTTGGCTCAGAAGTAATTAGCGAGCCGGTTCGGCTCGACTCGGCTCATTTACAACCCCATTTCCAAGATTTGATTTAGAAATTTTCGGAGGAATTTTATTATAATGAAATAATGAGTTTTTTTAAGAAGGGATTCGGTGCCACTAATTTTAGTGACATCTGATGTCATTAATTTATTTTATAATTTAATACTTAAAATTTGAACCTGAATCATTAATTTTGTTCATTTTTATGATAAATATATGTTCATAAAATTTAATAATTTTTACAAATCATTTCATATTAGATTAAATAATAATAAAATAACTATGATTGATTTATTTTCAGGTGTTCATTTTATTATCCACAACTCAGGAAATTTCACATAATTTCACGTAACAGTGTTTTTAAATGTAAAGCTAGGCCTAGGTGTTGTCGTTAATCTCGGGTAATGCGCTGCCCGCTTTAACTAGGAAACGTGATCATTTGGTGAGGTCACTGAGGTACGTATGATAGATCTACTAATCTTAGAAATAAAGGAGACGATTCTGCGCTAATTTCCTGGAGGTTTTAATTTCCGGATTTCTTGTGGCAAAATGCTTTATAAGTGTTGCGAGTTGTGTGCGTTTGTGACATGCGTGGACTGTAATTCTATAAAAGCTGCGAGTTCATTCGTAAATGTGTGACAGGAGTTATTATTTCTCAAGTATACTATTTGGATTTTGGAGTAACAAATAGTCAAATTAAGAATAAAACTAATAACCTGTTTTGGATTTTTTAAAGTGACTTTTTATATGCAAAAAATGATTATTTTATTTTTTTAGCTTCATCTAATAAATGCTTATGAAACTAAAAAATAATAAATTTTGATATCTCATAAATTTTGGATATAAAAAATTTACTGGAGGGGCTCTCTGTTATGGAACACCCTATTTTTACTCGTCAAAATAATATCATACGTGGAAAATTTTGCTCTCTCAGTCTATGCCCCATGCATAACTTCTGTTAACAGGATGTTTGTATTTTTGGGAGCTGATATATTCAAATTGCTTAGCGCGCCCTTTTATGATCTGCTGTATTATTTTTTACGTTCCTGATATGACTAAACTTAACTTGCATTATAGAAAAACAATGTAAATATATGAATGATCTATAATTCATAAATATTAGTCTTAAAAAATAAAAATAAAACAAGCTAAATAATAAAATCAGTCAACTTGCATTACAGAAAGATGTTTAAACTTTTTTTTTACTGATCTATCATCTATGGTATCTTTTAAATGCATATCTTCTCATTTTTCAAAATAAATAAAATTAAAAATAGTGCAACAGATGACAAGTGATATGAAGTTTTTGTTATTTAAATTTAAATAGATGGTAGAATTGCTTTATCGATTTGTCAGCAGTGTTTCAGGTATACAAAATTTAAGAAATAAATAAATGCCATTGTACAACTTGATTTCAATAATGAAACCAATAAAGTCAATAAACTGTATTATAAAGTATTCAGCATGAAAAAAAAAAGTGATTGAAATAACAATAAAAATGATGGAAGAACAAGAATGAAAAGAGAGCATGAAAGAGATAATAGAGTAAATGAAATGCTAGAGAGAAAGAAATGAGAGAATTATGAAGCTTTTAATGTGAATAATCATAAATAATAAAATATTTAACATAATAATAAATTGCTTAGCATGAATAATAAATCATTTAACATGAATGATGTATCATTTAAAGCTTTTAATGCGAGAAATGAAAAGTAATTTACAAAAAAAGAAGGAGATAATTAATTAGAAAAAGGAAGAGGAGCGAGAATGAAAGAGAGTAAAAGAAATGAGAGATGAGAGGAGATTAGTACTAGAGAGGGGACAAAAGGAGGAAAGGGGATGTGGAAATTGGGAAAGAGGAGAGAGTACAAAATATTGAAAAAAAAAGAGAGAAAGGATCAAGAAGCAGATTTGAAGTATTGAAATATTTTTTCTATATTTTTTTAATTAGAATTAGATAAGGACGTAAGGCTATGATAATTTACAAAGTACAAAAAGATCTGTACTTAGTAATCTTCTGTATTGAGATCTTATTAGACATTAAAATTTACTATTACTTGAGTTTTCTTTTGTTTTTTACATTTTTGAAAGATAGTGCTAAAATTATATTAAAATAATATTATCTAAAACACAAATAGTGTCATTATTCAACACTCAAAAATGACGAGAAAACACTAACAGTAACAAATTTTGATTTTTCATAAGATTTTAATAAGTATATTGTGTTGAATGATTTAAACATACCATTTAGACTTTGATTTTTTATATTTAGTTTTGAAGTACTTATCAATTATATTTTGCAAAGCACAATAACTTCACTTTCAGATATTTATACTATTATAATAAATGTTTGTATTATTATATTTTGACTCATACTATGATTAAAAATGGTGTGAATATAAACTTATGGAGGTCTTTCATGAATTTAACTAAAAAAATATTAAATTATTTTTAAATTTTAATTTATATAGTTTAATAAAATTTTCATATCAAAATCTTACAGGATATAAAAAAATATTTTTTTGATATTTCTTAGTATTTATTTTAATTTTTAAAAAATATTAATATTTATATATAAAAAAAGCCATGTTTAAATATTAAAAAAAATACTTAGCAGGATAAAAAAATAGAAAGTTTATGTATCTCATAAAATTATGATATAGTAGATTTATTTAGCAATATAAATTAAAATTTAGAGACGATTTGCTATATTTTTGAGTAAAACTCACGAAAAGATTTCATGGGCTTAAGGTCACGAAAAATCTCTGTAAATTTAAACTCACACTATATTTACTCACTATGAAAATTTTGCTCTTATACTATTGGTATTTTGTAAACTTGTGTAATTCCAATTTTAACAAATACGTGCTTCAGTTTTTTTTTGTCTTTTTTTCTTTTTATTAAATCATATGTGCTGTCTTTGAGTCTTTTTCATTCTAATAAAATTCTGAAATTTTCATCCGATGTAATTTCAGTACGAATATAAGTATGCGTTTATTTTTTATTTAGCTACAATCTGGAGGTATTGGAAGTGGAAATCCATTGCAACAGAGGGCAAGCAATCTCATGTTCTTTCTTTTGCTGCGCTCAAAGTGCTTCTAGGCTGGCTAGAGACGAATTTAAAATGCCCAAATTGAAGAAATTAAGGGCAAAAATATAAAAAAATGGAATAATTTTAGAATATTTTCCAATAAAAAAAATAGATAATTGTTAAAAGCATTATGAGACTCAACAAAAATAAAATGTAATACGAAAGGAATCAAAGAAAATGAAAATTACAGTCAGTTGATCTACTAGTTTCACTAAATGGGATGTAAGAACTCGATCATATTATTTTAAAAAAATAACGGAACTTGGTTATTTCGTGTGATTGAAATTGCTATAACATACAACATATAAAAGTAAAGTAATTGGCATTAAGCAATGTGTAAGTTCTCTAATCTATATCTATATTATTATATAAATCATCTAAGAATTGGAGGGTCCATTTTTTGTCATGGTATTTTTTTATTATACCCATTTTATCCCTTAATTAGACGGATAATATTTATCTTTGGTTGATCGAACGTATGTGATCGCCTCCATTGATCCTCTCTTTCTCTCCATTTCTTTCCCATATATACTATTATTTCTATAATATTTTTTTTTATTTAGTAATTTTGTGCATATTTGGTAAGAAATTAATGGTGATAATATATGTTAGAATAATTTACTTTTTTTACCATAAAAATCATGAATCATTAACTCATATTGTGCAAAAATCTCATCCAAGATTAAATATAATCTTTATTATAGTTTTTCTCTATAATTTGGTGAATTTATAATATAATATTAGATAAATATAATTTTTTTGATCTTATAATATTTTAATGTTTAAATAAAAGAGTCTGCTGTAACACGCGGGTTTATAACTAGTATAATTTAAAACATGTACATTCATGTAGAAGTTCAATTTGAATGGTAGAACCTTCTTAAATAGAGGAAATAAATAAATAAATTATTGTTTGTATGTTTCATTGGCTAATTTTGGTGTACATTCTAATACTATAATAGATTCATTTGATATTTTCGTTCACAATGAAAAAAAATGAAATATAGTAATTTTTTATATTAACTCTTGTTTATCCATAGAGAATGCGCATCAAATACGAGTCAAATGAAATTCTATTGATAATCTATTGTAGGATCATCAGAACTTCTCCATTTAAAACTAAAATTGTTCCCATAAAAAGTTTAGACGATTATGAAATCATTCTGTATTTGACATGCAACTATTTTGAGAAATAGATGACACATCTACAACTTTTAAAATTTTAAGATATCACTCGGACGCACATAAATTGTCGAAAGATAATCGAGACTTATCATTTTCATCCTCTGAAGTACATCCTTTTAAGATTCTGTTTTAAATTAAATGGAGCTCATGTTAAATTATGTGATTGAAAAAAATGCCTCATTGACGATAAGCAGATAAAGTTTAAAGCCATTTTCTTAAATTTAGTTAATTCTGAAAAATACAATGAGCAAAAATTGTAGGGTAAAACCTAAGTGCTCGCTGACCTGGCAGCACACTCAATAACACATGTTAGATACACAACTATACGCCACATAATAAAGATGCATCTTTCTAAAAGCATGCTCAATTCCCCATTGAGGCCATTGACTGTGTGAAAGGGTAAGTGGCGAAGCGGTCCCAACACGCCAGCGATCGACACCTAGCCGTGCTGGGTCCTTCTTTATCAATGGACAACAATGTGCAGCTCCAAATGAAGCGGGTCAATTCGATAACGGGAAATCCGAAATCACAATTTCACAATTCGAACCTTGCGTAACTGCGTTGGGTGGTGACCTGCTCCTTTCGATATCGGGTTTATGACCCATTTTACTCATGAACACAAAGATGAACGAGACAAAAGAACCAGAATGATGCTGATAAGCTCATAAAAAAAGAGCAATATGAATAGAAAACTGAAAAGACAACAAAATAAAGCAACGCAAAAACCGAAAAGGGTTTCAAGCTTAGATCCGCTACCGCCTTTGGCTGTTGCCTCTTCACCGGCAGTCCCAGTCCACATCTCAGCACGAAATTTCGAGAGAAAAATCAAACATATGGCATTTGTTTTGCTTCTCTCTCGACAGCCTGTTGGTTTTCCTTTGTCAAGCCCTGTGTCAAGGAGGAGAAATTTGTCGAGCTTCTCTTACCGTGCTAACATTCGTGCTTTCTCTGCTTCTCCAGCTGAGGCGAGAGTTCTTGTCACCAGAGAGAGAGGGAAGAACGTGAAGCTCATTAATGCCCTGGTACCTAAATCATTTCTATTTATGCTTGGTTGATAGAATTCTCATCCGAGTTCTCTAAATTTGTCTTATTTGAAATACAACGGGTAGTGATTTGTGAAGATAAAATAAAATGTCATGGATTATCTGTAGGGGATTCAATTTGTTCATGAGATAGATGAACCTTTTTTGTTTGTCAACGCTTAAATTATGTTACTAATTGGAAGGAGAAATAAGGATAGAGAGAGAAAGAGTAATTTCATTATTGAATCTCTACTCCTTAATGGCCTCTCAGGCATGGGCAGAACCAGAAATTTTTTGTAATGGGGGTCCAATACCATACTAAATCTTGATAGCAGTATAATGATAAAAATAATACTAATAATAAATTTGCAATTATGGAGTTCACACCGGAACAATTCTTACCAGGGGTGGAGCTACATGGTGGGTAGGTGTTGGGTGGGGGGTTGGGGGGTTCAGTTGACCCTCCTAGCCAGAATTTCTTTTAAAATACCCTGTAATTATATATATTCATAAAAAATAGAAAATATTCTTATTTTGAAGATTTTTTTTAATCTTTGACCCCCTAAAAAAAATAAAATTTTTGCCCAATCCCCCTCCCCGCCCGCCAAAATCTGGCTACACCCCAGGTTCTTATATATTTAAGGGAATTAAAACTATTTATTTTCTTCAGAAAATACTCATGGAACATAAAAATTTACCACATAAGTGGGTGGAATTGTGAAAAAAATGGGGGACACTGAATTCCCATATGGGAATTTTAAAACCTATGGTCTCAAGACAAAATTTGTGTCTACATAAATGATTCTCTTCTCTACCTTTTTCTCTGGTCTTTTCTCTGAGTTCTCCAACCAACTTACTAAACTATTTGGGATCAGCTTGGTGCATTTTTTTAAATGTGAAAGCATGCAATCTTATTGTATTTCTATTAATGAGCAGGTAATATTGATATGTGTTTATTTGACTGTACAGGCAAAGTTTGATATTAGTTGCTTGGAGTTTCCTCTGATAAAGCATGTTCAAGGACCAGATGCTGAAAGGCTTTCTCATGTCTTGTGTAGTATGTTTTAACCACGGCATCTCTATTTTTCATTTTTATTTCACTTTGTCATATGCGGCTTTTCTAAATTATAGTAGATTAGTCTCAGTCGCTTAACTTGTAATTGGCTTTTTGTTACCAGATGATACCTTTGACTGGATTATTATAACCTCACCAGAGGCTGGCTCAGTGTTCCTCGAGGCATGGAAGTAAGGGTAAAATTATTATTTTTGTGTTAATGAACTTTTTTATTCTTTTATCTGCTAATGATGGGATCTCATGACTCATCATAGAAGAGAAAGGGTATGGATAGTCTTGGGGTTTTATCTGTAATTGTATCAATTACTTTAAATCAGAGTTGCAGGAAATCCGAGAGTGCAAATTGGAGTGGTTGGGCAAGGCACTGCCAGCACATTTCTCGAAGCATCCAAGTTACCTGATCAGCCTCTTCAGATTGCATTTTCTCCTTCTAAAGGTATTTAATTCTGTGTGGAAAATACAAAATTTTACACCGTTTTCACTTAAAATTGAGGGTGATGGATTTGTTTTACTCTTTCTACCATTTCTCTTCAGCGACGGGAAAATTTTTGGCACAAGAGCTTCCAAGACTGGGTCAAAGCAGCTGTAGGGTTTTGTATCCTGCTTCAGTAAAAGCGAGCCATGAAATTGGTATACATATGCTTTTTGTTTCCTTCTGTACACTTTACATATTCTGCTTCTAGAGATGTGGACTTTCTTCTATTGTTCAAAAAGGTTTGTTGGCTTTTATTTGCTAGGAAATGGTACATAAGCTATTGAGAATTGATGGATAGTTCTCTCTGTTTAATTGGTGATAAAATATTTCATAAATTGACTGCTACATCATCAATGCCTGATGATAATCCAAACATTTGTTAAAGTTCTGGGACGAGCTATATCAATGCTAAGACCTTTTACACAACCTGAATTGTTTTTTTTGTGTAATATTAGACTTGTAACCATGAACTTCCCCCATTGGATTGCAGAGGAAGGCTTGTCAGACAGAGGATTTGATGTTTTGAGGCTCAATACATATAACACTGTAAATTCTTTGGCACCTTATTGCATTTGTTGAAACCATCCAGTGCTCGTTAAAATCTTGTATAAGAAAAGAATTTGTTAAAAATATACGACTTTCTGAAGGTACCGGTTGAAGAGGTAGACCCACAGGAATTAAAGCTTGCTCTTTCAGTCCCTGTTGTTGCTGTTGCTTCTCCTTCTGCTTTGCGGTACTTAGTATTTCTTCTGTATCTCTTGCTAATTGTTGAATTTACTCATGGACTAATGTAATAATGCATTTTCTAAAACAGTCCTTGGGTTAATTTGGTATCAAATTACAAGTGGAACAACTCTGTGGCATGCATTGGCGAAACAACTGCTGCAGTGGCTAAAAGATTAGGCCTCGCAAATATTTTTTATCCTAAAAATCCTGGAATCGAAGGGTAACAGTTTCTTTTTTGTTTGAACAATTGCATATAAAGTTTCAGATTAATTGATCTCACTGTTTATGTTTTTCTTTTGCTAAAATCTGCAGGTGGGTAGAGAGCATACTTGAAGCTCTCAATTCGAGTAACCAATACCAAGAGGTGGTTTTAAAACCCCCTTGCCCTGACAAGAAAATAAAGAGACGCCTACCTTTTGAGAATTTCGATAGCTATTGAAATTAATTGATTGGGATTTCTCATTTTCAGGCTAAAGCTAGTTCATGAGGATGGTATGTGCCGAGTTATTTTGAAGTAGTAATTTTCAATTGTTTTCATCTGTTATATTTGTCTGTATTAGAGTATGCAAACTGTACATACTTTCAGTGATTAGTGCAGCTAAGTGATTTTGAAGTGGCAACTTTCAAATTGTTTTTGTTTGATATTTTTGTCTGCATTCAGAATGTAAATTGTAAATATATAACTGCATTCTTATATAGGGAAGTTCTCTTTTTTCCTTTTGTTACATGTGCACTGAATTCTATATGAATTAGTGGGTTGAAGTACAAGCCATGGAATGGTTTATGTTGTGACTGTTGTCGTACTCACTACCAAAAATCCAAAAATAGCCCACTGGACCGTCTAGGAAGTAGGCTTGTGCATCTAAAAATTTTAGGGTTAATTTCTAGTGAGCCCATTAAATTTTTTTAAATTGTTAATATTCTCATTCAAATATTATAATAGTTTATATCTCCATTCAAACTTCATTTATTTTTTTATATCCCTTTTATGTATATAACTTATTTTAAACTTATTATAATACTAAATTGACTATTGTATCATTTTAAAAATGAATATGTCCATCTTATTTTATTAACACAAAAAAATAAAGACCGACTCTTCTTCTCGGCTTCTCTTGGGCTCTTCTGTATATATTCGTACAACACATTTTTTCTTTTGCTTGTCTTGCCGTTAGTTCCTCTTATTTGTATCAATTAAGTGTTTGAAAAAAATAGTAAATTTCTTATATTTATTTGTTCAAAGAAGTCGTTGACTTTCGTTATTGAAAAATAAACTATGTTGTGCTATTTTTTATAAGTAATTTTAATTATCTGATAAATTCTGCTAATGACTATATTTTGTACCTAGTTTTTTTATATTGAATGCAAACTCTTTCTTTTTATTTCACTGCTATTGAGAAAATAAAGAGTCATATACATATTTCTCAAAGAGTATAATAGTCAATTTAAATGTTATAATATGTGAAATAATAAGTCATATGCATAAAAGGGGATATAAAAAAATAAATCAAATTTAAATGGGGATATAAGTTATTATAGTGTTTAGATGAAGATATTGACAATTATGGTCTGTTGATTAATATTAATTCAGTTTGGAGGGATCTACTTAAGTTTTGTTTATTTTGAGTTAACTGACGATTTCACTTAAATAGGTGTATCAAAGCTTCTACGAGTTATTATGCAATTATTGCTGGAGCATTTTTAAATTATGGAATTCATAATTCACAATGATGTCCATTAACAATCGTCCCACGTTCTTTGTTTTCGATAGCCTAACTGAATCACGAACTGAATTAATTCCAACTCAAATTTATTTCATTTAACTATTAAGTCAAATTATTTCGAACAAAATTAGTTCAAATCTAAACCGATTCCAAATTGAACCCAATCCGAATTCTTTTATGCAGCCTTAATTCTATCCCGGAAACAGCACGTATACATGAACCTTTATAAGCTCCACTACAAAAGGAGACTCATCTGCAATATAAAATAATAAAATCTGTTTCGTTGTACGCACTTGGTAGCATAATTGCCAAATATTTTCTTTTCAAAATTCCTAGAAAAGCGCTTTCTTTAAAAATTTACAGTTTTAAACTTTCCCAAAAGAAAAGATAACAAAATCAAAATGAGAAAAAGAGCAACAAAAGAAAAATAAAATGGAACATTTTAAATTCTATTTGGGGCGGCGTGCGTGGCACGTGACGGGCAGTCATGTAATTTAAAGAGTCGTCAGATCAGACAGACGGAAATTGTGAATTCCAATTCGCTTGGCTCCTACACACTGAATTTTAAAAAAAAATCTTATAAAACTAAACCAAATTGAATGAAAAATAAGACGGACGCCTTAAGATGATAGTGTCTTCGAAAAACACATATATCACACTTGAATGGAGTCTGAAATAAGACTGAGACACTCTTAAGTAAGAGTCTCGAAAGATTTTGAGGCCTCCCTCAAAAGGAAAATCTCGTAATAATAAGGACTCCTTTTTAGGAGAGTCCTTAACGCTTAAGGACTCCTCATTCACTACGTCAGAAAATCTCTTTTGCAGCGCACCATTTACATCGGTTTTCAGTTAAAAACCGTTGTAAATTAATTTTTATTTTAGAAAAGTTCTTTTCTCACGGGATCCAAACCTTTCCCCCTTTCCCACAGCTCCATTAATGTGGAAAACCTAGTCACTGCATCTCCTCGCCTCGTCTCGCCCCACCCCGCCTCGCCTCGCTCCGCCTCGCGCCGTCGCCTCGCCCCCGCCTCGCCTCGCCTCGCCCCGCCCCGCCTCGCCTCCCCCGCCTCGCGCGCGCTCGCGCGCGTCGCGCCGCGCCGCCTCGCGCCGCGCCTCGCCCTTCCTCGCGCGGGTCGCCTCGCCCGCCTCGCGCGTCGCCTCGCCCCGCCTCGCGCGTCGCCTCGCCCCCCTCGCCTTGCCTCGCCCGCCTCGCGTTCGCGCGCTCGCCCCAGCCTCGCGCGCTCGTCGCCTCGCCCCGCCTCGCGCGTCGCCTCGCCTCGCCGTGCCTCGCCCGCGCCGCCTGCTTAGTGCCTCGCCCCCGCCCACGCCGCTTGCGCGTCGCGCCGCCTCGCCTCGCCTCGCCGCGCCTTTTGCCCGCCTCGCCTTGTTTTGACATTTTTTTTATCAAGTTTTAATATTTTGTAAATATATGTTATATTTTATTGTATTATGTATGTATGTTAGATAAATTAGTTAATTAGATGTAGTTAATTAGTAATTAAATGTAGTTATTATTGTTTTTGTGAAAATGCATGTGATGAAAATATTATATATGGCTAGCATATATGGGCTAGTCATAGAAATAAAAAAAAAATTTAAAAAAATAGTTTTACAACGATTTTTACGAAGAAACCGCTGCAAACGAATTTTAAAAAAAAAATTACAGCGGTTTTTATGAAAAAACCGCTGTAAAAGGTGATGTTTACAGCGGTTTTTAGTTAAAAACCGCTGTAAATGGTATTTTGCACGGCGGTTGTTATATAAGAACCGCTGTAAACAATTTGCGCGGTTTTCAACAAAACCCTTGTTAAACTTTGCAGCGCTCCCAATAACAGCGGTTGTACAACTGCTGCTAACTGGGGGAAATAACCGCTGTAAAAGCTTATTTGTGGTGTAGTGATTAGATCTGACAAAATATCAATTCCTTGAACTTTTCAGTGATTTGATATATATATTTTTTTCTATCATTGTTGAAACCCTCATTTTCTTCTTCTCACCTCTCTTTACCAACACACATTATCTGCACGAGGGCTATAACTCAAATTTCATTCCGATAATATAGTTCTTAAATAGATAATTAATAATATAAAAAATTTAAATATATATTCACTTAAGTCTCAATACTTAATATTTTTGTCTTAGTACACTAACAACGATGAAGGCTCTAGAGTCTTAATACCGCATATGTATATCTTATAAAATGAACAAATAAAGTCTTTATACCTAGGGTCGGATAGTAAGATATCTGATTTTAACCACGACCCAATCCGAAAAATAATAAAAATTATCTTATCTGTACAAGTAACCAAAGATATCTATATTCGTATCTGAAAAGCTGTAACGGATAAGAATACAATCCGGCTATTACATATATGTATTCGTCCATTTAACTATTATCTATCAATATCCGACATTATCTAAAAATATCCGATCCAATATTTTCTGGTTCTATCCAAATATATATCTAAAAAAATTCCATTATATATATATATATATATTGCATACACTAGAAATGTAACTAATTTTATATATGATTTTTACTAATGTATCATATTTTCTTTTTGTTCATTGATACATTTATACTACTAATATAATAATAATTAGTATTTAACTTCTATAATTAATATTTAATTTTTATAGTTAATAATACTATCAAATAATATTGTTTAAGATCTTATTGATGTGGGGCAATTTGAAATACTAATTTAAACTTAAGAGTTATAAATTAAATTTGATTGCTGAGAAAGGACATCTAATAATGTGTCTGCCACATAAAGGAGTCTGATGGTTTATAAAGGGACAATGATTACAAATATAACTCTCTGGTGCAAATTTTTTGATACACGCAAAATATTTATATATGAAGACTTTTGATGTTATGTATTAGGACATATAATATTAGGTACTACGACTTGTAAATGTAAAAATAAAAATTTATTTAGTAGATATAAAAACTTGAAGTAACTCATATGAAGTTTAAATTAATTAGATGAATTGTTCGATACATAATGAATTCTGTGATGCGTAATTTTTATGTTTCCATTATATTTTTAACATTATCTCTGGATGTCCATTTATTATTTATGATATTGATAGTGAGATTTATAATTTGTGAGATTATTGTTTGATGGTGAGATTTATAATTTATTCTATTGAGACTTATAATTTATAGTATTGAGAGTTGTTTGTTATACTTTTAAGATTTATTTATTATATTTTTGCAAGTCTCGCTAATTTGGGGTATTATAATATGTTGTATCGAGTCTACTAATATGAGGTATTGAAACTTAAAATTTTTGGTATTGAGATTTATAATTTGTGATGAAATATGTAAGAATTGTTTGTGATATTGAGGCTTCAAACTTATTATTTGTGAGATTGATAGTGAGATCTATAATTTATGATATTGATAGTTTGGTAATAAGATTTGTAATTTGTGGTAATGAAACTTTGTATATCATATTTTCATACAATATAGTTTAGGTATATAAACTCATATTCTGATGGTCACTCAAATATAAATTTCAAATTCAAAAGTATGATTTATAATATCAGATATTAAGATGTCATTTTTTACACATTAAGAGTTGGGACATTCTGTTTTAGGACATTAAGATATAGATATATAGACTTACTCATATCTTGATGGTCGTTCAAATATAAATTTTAAATTTAAAAATATGATTTATAATTTTAGATATTAAGATGCCATTTTTTTTCTTAAAACTTAAAATATTTAATTTTATGATATTGAGATTTAGGTTTAGAGACTTGTTCATATTCTGATGGCCAGTTACAAATATATATTTCTAGTTCAAAATGATTTGTGATATTAGATATTAAGACGTCATATTTCTCGTGTTAGGACTTGAGATATTAAAATTTAAGATATTGATGTTTATGTATAAATAATTGTCCATATTCTGATTGTCGTTCAAATATAAATTTCAAGTTAAAAATATTACTTACTATATTAATTATTAAGACTTTATTTCTTCAGTGTTAAACTTATTATCTCTAATTTTAAGACTTTAATGATCACTCGCAAGGTGATCATTAGTTGACGTTCGGGAATGTGAACAATATAGACAATATTTTTTCAGTTGGGGTACAAATCGGTATACAGATTTGAGGTACAATTAGCCAGTCTCAAATAAAATATAACAAGTTAATTTATTCTAGAATATTCAAAATTTGGGTGGAGAACAAATATAGTAGATTATCTTAAACTCTGCATCTGTTTCAAATCTGGACATTATTTGTGCAAATCAACGAATTCCAATTCTACTTGGGGATATGAACAAACCGATACACTGTCTTTAAAAATCTTGTAAAGTAAACAATCAAAGAAACTAGTTAACAAGTTGCAAGAAAATTTTCAAAATGAATATGTAATTCTTCTTCTATTGCTACATATTCTTCCATAAAAACATGAAAAGTACTTTGACCGACATTGGCCACCATATATATTTCTCTAATATTTACATAAGAATTAGCTAATGCGACTAACACTAAATAAATCATTAGGCGCTTTTGTAAGAACCGTCCTATCCTAGAATAAATTACAAGCAAAATATTTTCAACTCTTCTCGACGCATGGCGAGATTAAATCACTCTGATCCCAGTTACGCCCCAACCTACACAAATATATATATAAAAAAATGAATTCCAAGGCGCCGACGATAGAGTTCTCATATTGGATAAATATAATTTGTGGAGGTATACACAATTCAATTGGTCTGAACGTTTTTTTATAAGTAAAAAAGGTACAATATGAGCTAATTTTGTATTTATTTAAGCCCTCATAAATTAGTTTTATTATTATAAATTTGACGAAATGAGATTTTAGAAAATAGAATGAACTCGCTGAAATGAGAGAGCCATCACAAAAGGGTAAGAACTCTATAAATTCAGGGAGCCTGATCTAAGTCAGATTAATTCACGGAATCTAGCAGCAAATAGGGACTCCAAAAATGAGAGAGTTCAAGTCGAGTGTTGAGGACTTCCTCAAAACGGAGTCCTTAAATTTGCAAGTATTTTTGGTGATGTCC
The DNA here is from genome assembly GCA_037127355.1 of Schoenoplectus tabernaemontani. NCBI lineage: Eukaryota > Viridiplantae > Streptophyta > Magnoliopsida > Poales > Cyperaceae > Schoenoplectus > Schoenoplectus tabernaemontani. The sequence continues at coordinate 12,180,010 of CM073743.1, forward strand.
TCTAAGGACTTTTATATTTGAGAGGGTCCTGATATATACAAATTAAAAACCCTCAACCATGTCCACTTCCATTGAAATCTCATTCTTTCGAACGCATTATGCTGAAATCCTTTCTTCTTGTTGCCAAAAGACTCAATATCATAATAATATAGGACTCAATAGAATCTTCGATACAAGGCTCAATATTATCCTCATTTGTCCGGTGATCTGATGACCTATCGAAACCATGGTTATCATCTGATGACTCCTCATCTCTAGCAAATCTCCTCTCCAACATAGATATCTTCATCAACATCTGTTTATAACCCTATATGTGGGTTCTGAGGACCCAGAGGATTAGGATCCCTTGAAGGGCTAGAAACTCTTGATGGAGGACTAGTAGGAACCCTCAGAGGGTTAGGAGTTCATGTAGTCCGATCATACGCCAATTTATCCATGTCAGTGTTCGCTGAAAAATCACGCGTCATTCAAATAAAATGAGGTCCAAATGCCCTTATATGACATCGAGTCTAAATATTCAATGAATATTACTCCTCAATTTATCCCAAAAATATGTAGATTTCTCTCTCACATTAGCAAATAAAGTAGATTATACGATTGAACAAGTGATCTGAGCAATTGAATACTCTGTACCCATTGGACCTTAATGGATTTCACATCCCACATCTGACTTGTGATCTGGTGCCCCATCTGAACAATACTCATCATCTAACGACCTCTCATATCTAGCCTCAGTCTCTTCTCCGACATAAGTATCTTCATCAACATCTATGGATAACCATATTTGTGGGCTCTAAGGACCAAGAGGATTACCCAGAGGGCTAGAACTCTTGAAGGAGGATATGGCACCCTCAGATGGTTAGAAGCCTGTGCTATCCTTGGTGATCGAGAACTTCTAGGCATGCTGTTGGGATTGTAGCATTGAGTCAACTCGATGTGTTTGAGCAGAATGTACAACCATATCAAACTCCAGTTTATTGTGTTAATGTTTGCAAGAAAATCATTTCCCATCCAATAAAATGAGGTCCAAGTTATCCTATATTACATCGAGCCTAAATATTCAATGAATATTACTCCTCAATTTATCCCAAAGATATGTAGATTTCTCTTCTCATATTAGAAAATAAAATAGATCATGTGGTGTAAAAAACGATGAGGAGCAATTGAATACTTTGTATCCATTGGACCTTAATGGATTTCACCTTCCAGATATCCTCACCAAGCAATATAGAAGTTTTAAGAATAATTTTAAATAATTAAATGATTGTATGCTATAAATGAAATTACTAAACTAATTTGAGAATAAATTATACCTTTTGTGACTAAGAGAGCGGACTTATGTTAGAAAATATGGATAATGTATTTTGAGAAAAATCATGTGAGTACGTGGATGTTGGTGGCGTGCCCTGGCGATGAGTCTTCTTTAGTGGAAGTGAGCATGATACAGGGTTTTAATTTTGTAGATCTAAAGAGTCCTTGAGGACACCACGGAAAGAAGAAAGGTGTGATTGTCTAAAGAAGGTGTTTGTTGCTAAAGCGCACACTTCTGTTGAAATCGTTCCTTTTTCTGAAGGCATTATGCTGAAATCCATTCTTCTCATCGGCACAAGACTTGATATCATAAATAATATGAGACGTAACAGTATCTTCGATACAAGACTCAGAACTGTCCTCATCTAACCTGTGATATGGTGCCACATCAAATCTTGCTCATCATCTGATGATCCCTCATTTCTAGCATCAGTCTCCTCTCCAACATAGATCTTCATCAACATCTATGGTAACCCTATATGTGGACTCTGCGGATTTGGAGGATTAGGATATCTCGGAGGCTAGAAAATCTTGAAGGACGACTAGGAACTCTAGGATTGTTAGCAGTTCATGCAATCCTTGATGACCGAGAACCTTTTCTCGGTGTGTTTTGGGATTGTCGCATTGAGTCAACTCGATGTGTTTGGGCTCAGTGTAGAACTATATGATACGCCAGTTTATTCATTCAGTGTTTTATCAAATATCATCTATCTAGATAAAATGAGCTCCAAGTGCCCTTATATTACATCGAACCCAAGTACTCAAAGAATATTGCTCCATAATTTATCCCAAAAATATATAGATTTCTCTTCTTACATAAGCAAATAAAGTAGATTTTGTGACCAAAAAAGTGAACTGAGGAGCAGTTGAATATTATATACCCATTGACCTTAATGAATTTCACCTCCACATCCTCACCAACCAACCTAGACATACTTTTTAGAATAATTTAAAATAACTAAATAACTGTGTGTTATAGTCGAAAGAACTAATTAGCAAACAAACTAATTTAAAAAATAAATCTATCTATAAATAAAAATATTAAACTATTTGAGAACATAAATCATACCTTATCTAATTAATAGAAGAGGCAATTGTTAGAAAACGCAGATAATGTGTTTTGAGGAAAATCTGGTGAGTATGTGGATTTAGGTGGTGGGCAATGGCGATGCGGATTTCAAAGGCAATGAGAAGGAGAGTTTTAGCAAAATGCTTGTTTTTAGCGGAAATGAGTGTGGTAGAGGTTTTAATTTTGTAGATCTGAGAGCTTTCTTAAAAGGAAAAGTCCTTGAAGACGCCACCAAAAAACGTCCTTGCAAATTTAAGGACTCCCTTTTGAGGAATTCCTCAACTCTCGCTATGTACTCTCTCATTTTACGAAGGCCTTATTTGCAGCTAGACTCCTTGAATCAATGGGTCCCTGGCTTAGATCGAACTCCCTCAATATAGGGAGTCCATTCTATTTTTCGAAATTCCACTTTCTAAGTCTTAAAATAATAAAATAAATTTATCATGGGTTAAATAAAAAAGTTCTACAATATGAGAAAAAAATATTATAAATACCTCAGAGTAACAAAATCATTAATGCCCTCTCTCGGATTAACAGCTGTGACAAGAACTAAATCAGGCGAGATTCTTTGTTCATCAATCTCCTTCTATACTTGTACCTGCACATGGATTTGTCAAACTGTCACTAGAGGAGGATTATTGATAGAAAAAATAGGGTATATACGTTGCAATAAGAGCAAATAAAATGACATACCTCTTGACCTGGCAGATCTTTTTCTTTCATGAAGTCGATCTGCTTGATGACAACAATGAAAAAATGAAACCAATTAAATTAAATTAATGAAAAAACACAAGGTATGCATACTTGTGGCAGCAATAGTTGTAATGAACTGTGGATGTTTGTGTAGAAAAATATTGTTGGCACTACCAAAGTTCATACTGTAGTTAGGATTTAAAAAAAAATGAAGTTTCCCCTAATTCTAACAAAAATTAATAGACTCATAACAAGTTTAGCAATCTTATTTTTATATAATTAAGTGATAGGAAGTCAGGTTAACAACTATCAAGTGTATTCAAAAGAGTGAAGCTCACTGTTTGTCAAGGCTCTGTTGTCGTTTCTTCATAATGCTCCCTCTAAAACAAAGTTAATAGCGAAAATTACAATTAAATTTTGAATAAAGTTGAGAAATATTTTGAACTAGGTGGAGTTGCTTAAAAAAATACCTGTTTTGATCTTATAATATTTAAACTATTTTGCAACTTTTCTTCTAAGAGCTTAAGCTCTTCCATTGATAAACCTCCAAGCTCGTTACCCTTCATTTGGCTAAAAAGTTACTCATGTAAGTTGTCAGTTTTTTTTTTTAAAAAACAAAATCATTTTATTACCACATACACATGATATATGACAAGAAAAATAATAGATACCTAACAATCAGTTGTTCTTCAGCAAGATTTTTCCTTAATAGCTCATGTTCCTGTTCAACCTACAAAATAAGAAGACATCAACAATAATAGTTCTGAACCTCCACCAGTATGATTTTTCAATGAGGTTTTTTGTATTTTCCTAAACAATATTAGCACATCTAACCCTTTTTTCATGTTAAACACACGTAGAACTTGACATGCTAAATATTAATATTTTTAAACTTGCAAACTTTTCATTACATTCCTTCTAAAAATTAAGAAGAAAGAAGAACACATTATAATAAATTTTATAAAATCATTAATTCAGTTATTGTGCCAATCAAAGTTATATACAACATCTGAGGTGCATCTCAAATCCAATATATGCAAAGTTAAATTCAAAAAATAATGTGCTCTTACATCTAAATCAAGAGGTGTGTTTTGCTGAGCTTGAGTTGGCTCCGGGTGAGTTTTCCACTTTTCAATAATCTCATCAACACTTCATGAAAAATAATATGCATGATTCAATTAGATTTGAATAAACTTTTATTTAAAAAATAACAATTTTTAAGTAAATAATTTGTTAAAAGTAATACGGATGTTAATGCATTTTATCTGATAGGACTCAATTACATTGGGTCTAATTTTGACCCAGACTCAGTTTGGAGTTAGTCTTAGATATCTAGCCAATACAACAAATACAAGAGACTAACCGCTCTGTCAGACTTCTGTCTCGACATGTCGATCTCTGATTTCAAAAGAGACTTATAAGTAGAGGCTCTAGTTCTTTTGAGAAGGGATTCACAACTTAGTCATCACACATTCACACTAGACAAGATACTAATTAGCCTTCGGTATAACATATACTGAAGATAGCTATCATCATCAAAATTAAGTTCATAAATAGATAAACGTTCAATATAATAAAACCGATTGAGCCAATATAGCATGTTAGGCATGTCGTTTAAGCTTACAGAGGTCCAAAATTATATATGCATAAATTGAGTATTTGTATGAAACATAAAACCTGCATATACATGTGTACCAAAATCAGAACCGATTTGGTGATCCAAAAGGATCAAAACTCTATAATCTAACCTGATCTGGATAATTTTTTTTCATTATTTTGTGCTGTTTATTATGATTTTTGTATTTTTCAAATAAATTTAATAAAGAAGATAATTATTTTATAATAATAATAATAATATGAAAATTAATATTGACATCAATTATTTCAGATGAAAAAATAGATTTCCTATCATAATTCTCACGATATAAGAAAATTCATGTGCATTCCCGTAACTACTCCCGTGGGTATGGATCCCCGTAAATCGATTTGTGGTTTCTCATAGCCATTAAATCTCATCACGAAAAATCCCATGATAATCAAACAAAGCAAAATCAACATAACATTACGAAATACCAGTAATCACGTCGTACCAGCAGTGAACAACTCTAGCTCAACAGTAAACCGTTGAACATCAGAAATGGTATATACGAGGGAAAAATTAAGAAGAACCTGGGATCTGCGAAATGGGTGAGTTTGTTAGCCTCTGAGACCATGATAACCCCTACCTGAGCATCACACAGTATCGCGAGTTCCTTCGCCTTCTTGAATAGCCCTTTGCGCCGCATGGAGAAAGCAACATGCATCGACGCACGATTCTCGATCTTCTTGAGCTGGATCTTCTCTCTTGGCATGGTGAATACAAGGGCTCAGAAGCAAAGCAAGCTTGAAATGAGATTTGGTGATTCTCTTGGCGGGTTTTGCCGAGAGAAGAGAGAAAGAGGATGACTGGATGAAACATCGAAATTAAACTTCTTAACTAATATATTGTCCGGTGTGTTGCAACGGCACATTACATAAATTAGATAAATTATTTTCATATACTTTCCATAAGAAAATAAAATTAATTAGAGTAATTATCTAGCAAATATTATAATAAATTGGTTACAAATCCGATTACAAAGGCAAAAACATAATAGATGCTTTCCAGACAGAAACAGTAATACATCAGCGTATAAAATGATGGGCATGAAGAGTTTCCAAAATAACTAAATAAAAGAAAGACCAAAAATTGACTATGCAAATTTGCTGACCCTGCATAAACCTGAAATAACGTCCTCTTTAACTTTTGGCAGTTGTACCAGAAAAAAACATACAAAAACTTCATCTTGTTCTTAATTCGGTGTTAACTTGCTCGTGTCCACAATTATGCATGTGCCTGAACGCCATCGGTGTGAGTTCTTGTCTACCTTATAAATTTTAAACTTTTCTACTTGCATATTTCAAGGTAACTCGTAAATAATAAGCGTAGCAACCAGGCATCCGAGAGACCAGCTCTTAATTTGAAATTGTAAGTTAAGAGATAAACCTTGTCTAGCTTCTCAAAGGACTCAGCTTTGTGTGGGACCCACCCTGACAGCCTCGCCAGCAACATCTGTCAACCAACGAGCATCGGATAGGCGCGTAATAACAAACTTGGCACGTTACCAGAGCATTCTGATCCTTAGCTTGATGTGCGACGACATGTTTGACTCCGCCATTGACGAAATAAATCAACGGTTTAGATTTCTCTCTCTCCTCTCGATACTAAATTTGATTCTCTCAAATTCTCTCCCTTTCTTTGGACTGGAATTTGGAAGGTGATCAGAGAGAAAGAATGAGGGAAGACTGGAGCAGCGATCTAAATAGGGGCTGGAACGACGAATGGGCGAGAGAGATGAAGTTTTAGGTTTTTGAGAGACGAACGGAGAAAAAATGCATCTCGAAGAAGAATATAGAGATAGATAGAGATTGAGCAGCCGCGCGAAACAATAGTCATATCCGTGTGTAACGATCGCCGGAGAAAAGATATAAGAGCTTCAACACATTCGGCTACAGATGAGTACCACAAATTGAAAAACAGATCAATCCTATGGCTGATATTAATTCTGAAAATCTAAAATTAAATCTTGATCATTGTAGAATCAGAACACTTAAATGTTTTAAAACACTTAAATGCTTAATAAAGAATAGATAAGAGATTATAACATTATGTAAATATAAGACTAGTTTTTTATATCTAGTCTTCAATTGTGAGTTGTGGCTGCACAGCATATTTAAAGAAAGAACTTTAGACAATTTAAACTTAGCACTTCATGGAAGCACCATATATCTGTCAAAAAAAATCAAAATCATTAATAACTTTTGAAAAATTCAAATACAAATGTAAAAAATAAAAGATATACTTTGGAATTATTTTGTATATATTTTAGTTATATTTTTGTATATGAAAATTCATAGGTTTGCAGTTATTAATATTCTACAAAAATTCAACGGAGCACATTTTTTGTATTTATATAACTCAAATTTTATTCAAAACACCAAAACATATATGTCAAATTATTTAATTGCAATTTATAGCGGGCTAATACTACATGTTTATAAAGAAGATAAAAAACAACAGTAGGTTGTGAGGGAACAATTCTTAAGACATAAAGGGGTCAAGTTTCAAAATTTTTAAACATGTTAAATCATCAATTTTCTTCACCATTGATTTTGTTTAAATCTTTTTATTTTTCTGAATCCAAGGATTTATATAAAATAGTTTATCTCTTTTCATTTAAAATAATGTGTGTAATGTATTTAAGATGAAACTAAACTCTTAAAATGATCTAATTTTTATATGATAATTTATAGATTATTATGTATTTAATTATATTATTTATTATTATTATTTAGTATTTAAAAATATTATGTCTAAATTTTCTTTAATATAAAATTTATTAAATATATTTAGAATTTTATATTATTAATTATTTATTTACGAAATTCGAATTACAACTCTAGTAAATAATAATAATACAATAGTTTATGATAAAATTAGAACCATGGAGAAACTATGTCCAAAAGAAAATTAATATGATGTTATTCTCTTCTTCTTTAAGATAGAGGAAGTAAATTAAACAGAAGAGAGAGAGGTAAGTATAGATTAAGTTGGACATTTTGACAGTACTTCATAAAATTGCCCTCTACAGCCACAGGCCCACAAGTCCCACCAAAGCGATTTAAATACAACCGAGTCTGGTTGATGTAAACCGTCCGATCCGATGGATGCATTCTCAGATCTTTATCGTTCGAAATGAATCGGTCGGTGCGGGTCGTCCGGATCCACCAACAAGTTCAACCCTGGCAAACCCAAAGTACAAACTCTGCGCTCAAGTCTAGTCTGCATTTCGTGTCCCGCCTCAATCTCGCCTCCACTTGTTCGACAAGCCTCGTCAAAACCCCTCTTCTCCAAATCGGGTCACGGGGGGTAACCCTAGCCTCGCGATGAGCCGGCGATCGGATCCGGGTTTCTGGACCTCGTGCCCCGCATGCTGCCACGTACACCAGTACGGTCGCGAGTTCCTCAATCTCAAGCTCCGGTGCCCCAATTGTCGCCGCCCGTTCGTTGCCGTCGAACTGCCTTCCCCTCCTCCGGTCGTCCCTGGCACCGATATGTACTACTGTACATGGGGTTTCTTCCCCTTGGGTTTCCCTCAGGGGCAGGGCTCCACTCCCCCTGCCAACTGGTCCCCACTCACGCCCTGCAACAACAACCCCTCCAGTGCCAAACCCCAACCGGCCAATCCGGCTCCTCAGAGAACTACTTCTAGGAAGAAGGTCCTGGTGTCGAAGCGAGTTGTCAGCAATGGTGGGGCGCTGGGAGCAGAAGATGAAGAGGTTTTTAGGGGAATTGATATGAATGAGGCGGTTAGAGTTTCTGATCTGATGGGAGATGATACTGGAGGAGGTAATCACAGTGATGCTATTGGGTTCAATATAGATGTGGATGTGGATGCAGCTGCTGAGGATGTCTTTGGTATTTGGTAAATTGCCGTGGCTTGCTTCTAACATGGTTTTATTGGTGTAGATTAGAGGAAGAATTAGGGTTGGTTGGTTCCATTTTGTGAGAGGGTTTGTTGTTTTTGAAGAGGTGGGATTTCTGATCCTCGTGACTAGTGTTTGTCAATGTACATCTGGAATTAGTGTGGTATCCCTTTTAGTTTCTTGTCTACCTGATGTGATTTTAAGTCACCCTTATCTCATTGTTTAGTATTTATGATCTGCATGGCGTCTTTTGGCTTTGCAGTTACATTGAATCAGTGATGGTCTTGCTTCTCCACTTTGCAGTATTGTTTTCCAGTGTTGTTTGATCAATATGGATGGGTTTATTTTAATTTCTCGGAACATATGAGAATTTCTAATGCATAAGATGTAAGATTGAATCAACGTAAGTTGCAATGCCCGCATATGTTGGCAAAAAGACCAAATAGCCCAGCAATTGAAATCAAGTGACAATCAGCCTCAGCTGAAAATCTCAGTAGTTTACTGAGCATTGGTGGAACCACCATGGAGCAAAAATCTCAGAAACACTAATTCATCCATGATGGAGCCGACACAACTAGTAGTATTTTCTATCCCAGAACCAAAACCAAGCTAGCCTATTTCAAAAACTGTGTAACATGATACATATGGTTCAAGAAAATTGAATACATTGAAACTTATTTGTTAAGGAGGAACTAGCAAAGGGCAAAAGAAAAAAAGGAGAACTTTAACAGGGTTCTTCACTTGAAAAACAGAAAAGCAAACCTACAGACATGGAATGAGAAAGCAAAGCTACATTGCAATTTTGACAACTAATTACAGTCGTAAGAGAAATTGATCAGTTCTTTTTGTTTTATATACTTTACATCATCGTCTTTCATTGGAGGAGACAACCCTATGGACAGCACAGGACTGAACATGCTCTCCAGTTCTAATGGAAGTGCAACTTTGGAGCTCAGAGTTTGGATAACATAAATTAGAGTTTTTAATAATAGTTTTATGGGACAATTAGTGTTGCTGACATGCGAACGAAATTAGTTTCAAACCTATTTCAGATCTAATGATTGTCTCTAGCTTTCCGTTCCACGAAGCAGGACAATAATCGAAACAAACAGTAATACAAGAAAGATAACTTTGAGTAATGCTTCCCAAAATTTACTTGGAATTTGGTCATGGTGATGTAGGTAAGGATTCCAAACTATTAGTTAGAAAAAAAAATCTAATTTGTGGTAGATTTTTTTTCTTTTTAATGTAGAACAAAAGAATATCCCCTGGTAGATAATTTCAAATTTTCTAGCATGTGGTGTCCCCACCGGTGAATAAAATCCATACTACTATAAAGAAAGAAAAACCCTGTTTTCCAAGCAGATTCGTAATCATGTAATTCTTGTTTCCACCAGTTAACATTTTTTCCCTAAAAACCCAACGGATTTGTCAAAGTACAATATCAGTACTCAGCCTTATCACTAGATTTCCTTTTAAACCCCTAGAGTGAAGCAGAGCCCAAATGTACCTACCTTTGCCTCATTATTAGGCCCGTTTGCGAAAGGTTTCTGGGCTGAATCTTCAGAATTTTGTGGGCCTTTACGTAAAGAGAAAACATCGAGTTTTAATGGGAACATTTGATCGAAAACGGGCCCCGATGTAAAAAAAAAACATTTCGGTCACTGCAGCAGTCCACTGTCCACCTAAATTTACCCCTTTTATAACGGGATTTGTGAAGTCTCCATAGTCTTCTGCGAGTTCCGATCCTCCCCTCCCCGGTCTCTCTTCTCCCGTCTCTCTCTTTTCGCGTTTGCACACTGTTTCAGATCTGACAAGGTAACTTATTTTCTCTGGCATGCATTTTTTTATTTCTCTGTGCTGATTTCGCTTTAGCTGAAAACTACTGTCCTAATGATGGTAGTTTTGAATTGGCACAGGTCATCGAGTGAAATTAGCGTGAGTTTAGCGCCTAGATCAGTGTTATTCCTTAAATCAGAGAATATTCATTATTTTTTGGATAGGAGAGGTTGAAGATCGGGGTCTGGATGGAGAATTGGAAAAATAAGACAATGGAGAGAATTAGATGGAGAAAAAGAACTCAGTTTTCCTTTATAGTGAGGCTATAGTGCTTAGCTAAGCACAAAGTCTTTCATGTTCATGTCAGTATCTCAAATTTAAAAGTCTTCCGGCCGATCCAAACCGTTGAACATGATTTTCATATTAAAATATTTTTGGAGATCAAATTATATATTTTTTTTGATTTTTTTTCTATTTTTTAGATGGGTGAGAAATCACTAGTATTGAATGGTGCATAAATCGTTTGATCAATAAACTTCGTATCTATCTAAAAATAACAAAAAATTAAAAAAAAATAAATTTGATCTCTAAAGATATTTCAATATGAAAATCATGTTCAATAGTTTGGATTGGCCGTTTGGACTTTCAAATTTGAGATACGGACGCGAAACACGGAAGATTTTGTGCTTTAAAACCACCATAGTCCCTCTCTCTCTATATATATATTATTCATACATATCTGTATTCTATTGAACAACGCCCTAAACCACCATCCAGGGACCTTTTTATAAGCCATTGGAATATTTGATAGTATTTTGCATTTTTGCTCATTACTACAAGCTGCTGCTATTAACTGTAAATCCGAATGTTAAAATGGTCAAAGCAGTAATTAATTTTCACGTTTCATTTATTTTACTGTCAAATTTCCAGTTTGCTGAGAAATCAGTGTTCCTTGTATTCATGTACTCATACTTGCACTCTTCATTCAGTATTAACTGTTTTGAATTCTGGTCGTGATAAATAAAGGATTCCTAATTCTGCATTTTGATAGAATCATAGGCACCAATATGACAAAATAGGAAATATCTTTGTTTATTTTGGTTTCTTATATCTATATTTTGTAATGTTCTTTTGCATCAATGAACATCCCGAGTCGCAGGGGTTGTTGGATGGGAGAATATTGGTTGCTTATGTTTTAGTCCATTAGTGCAGAATCTTTTGGATCATCCCAGTCAGTTCTTTGCCATCTATTTCAAATCCAATCATCCAGATCAGTTATTGCCAAACAGAGACCAAACCTCAAGTTTTAGTTATCAAAAGTGATCTGAACTGTACCAATCTGAAATAGACATTTAGATCTGCCTGGGATGATCTACTTAATAATATTTTACAGTTGGTGAAGCACTTGTATTGTATGGTAAATTCCATCTCTAGTTAGGTTATGGCTTTTTTATTCAATAATATTTTACAGTTGGGAAACACTTGTATTGTATGGTGTAGGATTTGACTTATCAAGAATTATCAATCTCTTTCTTATCAAGAACTATCAATCTTTTTCTTAGCAAGAACTATCAATCTCTTTGGGTTTATTTCTCTCGCTTAAGATATGGCTAATGTGCTTCTAGAACTTGGAATTTTGCTATTAGGAATAAGTGTGGGATGAGTTCTCACTTCAATGAGTGAGAATAAGTAAATTGGGAGTGAGCTAGCAACTCTTTTAAATATACCTTCTTAAACTGATCAAGAATCAATTTTTGGCTTGAGCCGTTGTGACAGTTTAGAATTAGTCATTGAATACTTAGTCTTTAATCTTACAATCTTGAATTTCTGAACCGTTATTCATGAACTGTTGTAACATTTTCCAAGTTGTTGCAATGCCTCTTCAGCCATTACATAATATCACGCTCTGAAATTTTATAAATAAAGTGAATTTCTTAATTTTGGCTAAGCATCATGAGCCGTTGTAATAGCTTCTAAGCTATTATATAATGGAATATATTGTTTTTCTGATTTTCTTACAGTTTAAGCTTAATTTATATTAACCAATTTAATCAAATTTGTGTCTAACTAAATATAAGTCTAATGAAGTCTTTATTTAGCCTCTTGCATCTAATTTTTAGACTTGGTTTCTTGTGCATTCATTTATTTTACATTTAAGTCCTTACACAATGCTCAAATAAGATAAATTGTAAAATTCAATTGTTGTTTTACAAATCAACAAATCAAAGAAATTGTATAGTACAATATATACTAAATTCGATCTCAAGTTAGATTATGGCTTTCTTACTTAAAACTCAAATATTTGTTTTTGGTTCTATTTTCTTTCTTGTTCTATTAAGTTTAATCATCAGTGTTTCCAATTTCAGATGTTTGACGATCAGGATTTGGGGTTCTTTGCAAATTTCCTCGGCATCTTTATATTTGTCTTGGTCATTGCTTATCATTACGTGATGGCTGATCCAAAATACGAGGGAAATTAACACTCTTTTCTTTTATTTTAAAGCAATGTAGCATTAAGAATTTTTCTGTTATCACTGGCACATAGGATGGACCTTTAAATGTGTAATCAATTTTTGGGTAGCTGTGTTGAGTTGGCTTTGTTGGTGTAGTTTGATAATATTGAGAACTGGATATGTTTTACTCGTAAAGCAACTATTATGGATTTGGTTGAATGTTTTGTTACTTTCATTTCTTCTCAAATATGTGATATGACCTGGTTGTTTGGACCGTGAAATACTTTTGCTTCTGAGCTAGATAACGAAGGTGACATGAACTGGACCATAACTGTTTGTTAATATATTTCATCAAACGAAACCTTGGACGTATCCAGAACTTGGGCAGGAATAATTTCCAGTTTATTCATAATTCCCTGTCCAAAATACATTGCCCAATTATGTTTATATTATTATTATTTAATTCTGTTTGAATAAAAAAGAAACTTATGAGCAAAATAACACGGATTTGTGGAGGGAGACACAAAAGTCCAGTGTAGTAGAGACCACAGATAGAAACGGAGAGAGCAACAAAATGTCTCATCGGAAGAATGAAGGAAAGACCAGTGTTTACTGTTTAGTGGCTTTTAAAAAAGTGATTATGTACATATATCATTGTTGGTAGTTATTGATATCAAGTTTATATTTTATTATTTAATTAAAAAAGTTGTATAATTTAAGTTAAAAAGTTATTATTCATAATGTTGGTTCTAATGCAAATTATTTTATATTGTACTTTATTATTCAACATAAATGAGTTATTATTTAGATTGGTGACACTTAAGTTGAATAATAAAAATATTATTAAATATAAGTCGTAATAAAATTGTTATTATTAATTCATTTAATTTGAAGTAATAGAAGTTGATATCTATGATGATATCTTCCAACATTTTCCTCAAAAGAAATAAGAAAAAGAATGACCTACTCAAGCGGCCAATTTGCGACGTCAAAGTTTGGTTTCAGTTAGTGTGTATTTTTACATCTACATTATCTTTTAACACTGGTATTTCTGTTTTATCAGGTGATTAGGTTCTTTTTTCAATTTTATAAAAAAATGTTGGAATGTCTTTAAAAAAATATGAATATATGGTCCAACTTTCCACAAAACTCCAACAGCATGTTAAAACACTGTAACAGTTTTATATTTAACCTGAACCATTCAATTACAAAATAGACGATTTACTTTTTGTTGTTCTCTCTTATATGAATTACAATAAACTGGAGAAGTGATCGAAAGTGAACCGCCTGTTTTGTTGTACAAACAGTATTAATGTATCATATTATATGGACAGATTTATAACAGATGTTTTTGTTGTCAAGTGATTTTCTAGATATCCGCACAGGACAAAAGTATCCATTTGGCATATACACAGTATTGAATATTAATCAAGTAAAGAAACCAATATAAAACCCTTTTTTACTGGGTTTATACCAGAGGAACATAAAAAAAATGGATCTAGACGAAATGCTGACTGTATAGTCAGTCATAGAGCTGGTTGTAAAAGAACAAGAACCATCCATAATAGCTTATCTTGATAAATTCTATCTGGCAAAGCCCGTGACTAATATATCATTGCACATCTACTTTACTTATATTCCATATTTACAAGTTTTTGGAAGTTGTTCTTTAGAGTCATTGTAATTATTCGAACAAAAATAAGAGAATTCTATATTCATACTAGTTATCAATTCATGAGAATCACAAGCGACATACTGCTGTAACAAAAATGGATCTATGTGTACTGTTGGGTGCTATGAAACCTGTATGCTCGCATTTTTGTTTTTTTTTAATAAAAAGATGAAGATGGATGCCTTCAAATTTCATGAATATGTAAGATTTACATTAATCATGAGATTATGATTGTTGTATTACAGACTGATTAAAATAAACAAAACACAGAAGTAAAAAATAACTCTATTCCACTTTGCCTATTTACCTATTTATGCTTCTATACCAGTCATTTATTTTCATAAATATCTCTCTTGCTATTATTATTTGGTCTTATTATTATCCCTAAATATTCTTGTATATATTGTCTCTAAATAACAAAGGAAGTTGTGTTCTCAATTCTCCTCTATTTCATGCATATTCTATTATCCAAGATGAGCTTTTGGTTCCCTTCTGTCTATGCAATATTATGTGCATTATTCTACCTTACTACGTCATGTATGTAACTTCTCAGTTCCTTAACAAATTGACAGGTTGCCAATTTCTTCTTCCTTGAAACACATTAGACAGACATTCACTGGTTGCCAATTTCTCCTTTCTTAAGTTATTCGTGGTTAGCATTGCTTTTCTAAGCCTCAGCCAAATGAAGAACAATATTTTCGGCGGAGCTTTGATTTTCCATATAGAGTGCAGTGATGAAAATATATACGGTGTTTCAAGAAGAAATTTGTATCGTGATTCTACCATAAAGTCATCATTTACCCTGACCTATATTTTTGTAGTAATCGGTTAACTTTTAATTGTGATTTATTTGTTTATTTTGTGTATTTCCTTCATTTTCTTATAGAAGATCGATTCATATGCTTCACGGTGATAAACCTGACATTAAGGAAATTGAAGAGAAGAGGCAAAAAAAAGTAGCAACTAAAGGATTTCAGACTGATTATGCAAATGTGATTTTTATTCGGGGTAAATGTGTAATGAAACTAGAATTGTAAATGAGCTGAGTCAAACTAAGAGGTTAAATTTGAGATTGACTAATTAACTTAACGAGACAAAAATATTAGCTTCTCATTGACTCATTAGATTAACGAATGAGCCAAGCTAATTTATTAACAGCTCGTTTAATAATTAATAATATTTTATATAAATATTTTATATCAAAATTAAAAATTATAAAGAATTAACAATAACAAACTTTTATATATAATTCATTGAATAATTTCATATATATTAAATTATAACTTATTTAATATATAACTTATATAATATGCTAAAAATTCACATATACATAGTAATATATATATATATATATATATAAAAAAATAATATAAATAATAAATATTAATAGTTTAGCGAGTCTAAAAAACTTATCAAATTTAGTGAACTGAGACATATCTAACTCAAACCCGCTCATCTCATTAAGAGCGAATCAAAATTTCACGAGATGTGAGTTTTTCTCATATCCCAAAATGAAACGCTGCAAACAATCATTATTGATTGCTAATAGGGATGAAGCTATGGACTAAAGTGACATTTCCCGGGGGAAAAAGCAACACGGCCGTGAGTCCCAGTTTTCTGTTCGTAGTTGAATTACTTTTTTGCCAACTCTTGAAAATAGTAAGAATCAATATCTATATTTATATAAAAAAGCAGCTGGATATGTCCATTTTTTATTTTTTTCAAATTCTTTTAATACTGAAAATATCCTTAATCGGTTGGCTGTAATTAATAACAATCTTTCCTAAACGTATTTGGTAACGAAAGATCATATGACAGTTAATATTTTCTACATTTATTTTGGCTCTTACACATAATAGCAACAATTAGTTTTGTATCTCGCATTTTTCAAATAAAAAATATCCGGGCATAATTTATGGCTTTCTAATGTTTACAATTAGTTGTCCATTCATATGATTGTATACTTTCTATAATTTATGTTTGATTTTTTCATTTATATCCTCCTATGGGTTCATTTGGCAAATCAATGAATAGTTTTGGAAGACTGATAACTTTGAAAAACGGATAGAATAGTGTCATTTTGGAAGAGTGGTAGAAGAGTGGTATTCTTGACTATTAGGAGAGCGAAAATATTATTTGCTAGTTGTTAATCAAAATAGTTAAAATATGGATAATTATGATACTAACAATGATGATGATGATAATAATAATAATATTAATATAATAATAATAAAATAATAACCATAATAATCATAATAATTATAATCATGATCATGATAATAATAATAAATAATAATATAATCATAATTATAATATAATAATATAATAATAAAAATTATAATCATAATCATAATCACAATAATATAATCATAATCATAATCATATATAATTATGATACAATAATAGTAAATAATAATAATCATAGTCGTATTCATAATAATAATATAATCATGATCATAATCATAATCATAATATAATAATATAATACACCATAATAAATAATAATCACTATTTTACAATAGCTAAATCGGTATACAACTTATAACTTAGTATACCGAATTAGCACTATTATGCATTCTTCTAATTAGTCTAAAATTCATTTGACAAATTAATTCATCAGAATAGCAATGTTATTTCTATTTTTTGTTATTTCATGAAGTACTAAACGGACCTAAAAATAAGGAATACATATATTCTTATTTGCGGTAATTAAAAATTTATCATTTTAAGTAAACAAATGTATACTACTCATGCAATCAGACTCTATATAAACTTCTTTTTAACAAGATGATATTTCAATGTTTAATAAAAAACAAATTGATATTTCAAATGATTTGCTTCTTGTTCCCAAAGTGCAAGGTAATATTGAAATAGATGGATGTGGGCATGGTTGGCATCGGCATGATAGTTGATGGAAAACCACACAAGTACACAACAAGTCATACCTTAAAATGCAAAAAAGCTGGTTTTATTTTATTTAAGAAGATTTTTTTCTTTCCAATTTCTGTTTCATCTTTATTCAATTTCTCATATATATTTTTCAATTAAAATATGGAAATGCATATTTCGATATTATCAGTGTTTTGCTTTCCATTCCATTGTGTTACCAACTCATCTACACTATCATATAAATCAACTAAGGACTAGAAACGTCCATTTTTTTTTATCATGGTATTCAAACATTCATAATACCCATTTTATCCTTCATACAACAGTTGAGATTCAATTTGATTAACTTCGACGACAGATATCGTTTCAGTTTTTTAATTTCCTCTCTATTCAGAAACAATATTTTTTGGAAAGATAAAAAATTAATTAAAAATTTGATGTCAATCAAACCGAAACAATATGATATTATATATTTCCTGATAATTGACAGAAATTTTCTAATCATCTTAGTTTTTATAGTAATTATGTTTCTAAATTGACTGCTCTTATTAGATGATCACTACCAGAAAAAAAAGAATTAAAACCGATTTTATAAACAATTTAGCACCGGTTTTAAAAGTAAGCGGTACTAAATATTTATAACCGGTGTTAAAATAAAATATTTAAAACCGGTTTTATAAAACCGATGCTATTTTAGTCTCAACAATTAAAATCGATTATTCAATAACCGGTTCTATTTTAGTTCAATTAAAACCGGTTATCTATAACCGGTTCTAATCTATTTTACAATTAAAACCGGTTATAACTATAACCGGTTCTAATCAAATAAAATACTTAGAACCGGTTTCTTTAAATAACCGGCTCTAAATATATTATTTTTTAATAAATTTTCTTTTTTCTGTGACTGGTCCATATACCAGCCATATATATAAACAAACACATATAAAAATATAACACAAATAAACTGATATAACTCACTAAATAACTGATCAATATCACAAACAAATATATAAGTAACTAAACATTATAAATAATAGAAAAAAAACATAAAACAAATTATCAAATATTAGATGCAATATAATTTACAACCATCTCCTTAATTTCTTCGATATCTTCCAGTGAATAAGATTGAGGAGCTGGTTTGATAGCCTATTAAAAAATTAAAATTTCATTAGTTTGATTAAGCAAACAAATATGTAAAAGAATTAAAGATTAATATGAAGTTTATTTTTTATACCGTGGTAAATTTTTGTTGCTAGAATATGTAGTTATTATATTATGCATCGATTTCATAACATAATAACCGCATTCTTTACCGCTTGACTGGTTTGGACTCTAAAATGTTGCAAGAAAAAAATGAAATAATAGCGTAAGGCCTTATATAACAATCATTTAAAGTTTAGAATTACACACCTGAAAAAATCAAATCATTTAAAGTTTGGAATTACACACCTGAATCGTTTTCCAAGTGAACTTGAGTTTTTTTTCTTGAGCGAATTGTTTTTCAATCCAATAATAGCGTAAGGCCCTTATATAACAATGATATGAGTTATCAATTATAGTACATACTAAATTGTCGAAGATAATAGAAAAAACTTACGTAATTAATACTGGTTGGATAATATATGTTTCATCTTTACGATTCAATGAGTCAACGACGTAAACAACAGAGGGTTTGAGCCGCACAATCAAAAGAATCCAATGTCCCCTACAATTTATACATATTAATATGGAGATTAAGCAATTAAGCAATAGATAAATAAGCAAATGAATTAAGTTTTGAAGTTCTAACTTTTCAATGTACGGAAGAAACATGTAGGAGTTTGGATTCTCGCATTTAACAAAGTATTGCCCCAAATAATTGACTGTGCGCTCGATATCACTTTGAATTTGTGTTTCCGTGCAAAAATATGGATCGATAAATTTACAATTGTCAATTAAGAAACTCTTGCACGTATCGTGGGAAACCCTACAATATATACAATAATTAGTCTTAAAATAATTATTAAAATGCTAAAAGAAATATTATGATTCTATTCTTACATGTAGAAAATTTGTAGAATCGAGACATTGAGCCATTCATCCTTAAAAAGCTCGATGATATCCGTCACGTATACATAAGCATCACCATCGTAGAAGAATAGCTCCGAGAATGCGATAGGAAAATAAGTCGTACTGACGGACTGCATCATGATCACCTTATATAGAAATAATGAACGTCTAGAAAGACGTTGTAAGGTGTCATCATCAAGAAGCGGCTCTCTACGAGATTTTAAAATTGAGTCTGACTCGAATGTTTTTTTCTTGTTGGACATAGATTTTTTTTGATGTATTATCCTACATTTAAACATATTAGTGAACAAATAATTTATGAATTTTAAAATTATAGAGATAAATAAAAAATACCTCACAAAGCTCGATAAGGTGTATAGGCCATTTGATAAAGAATCCAACAAGCTCACCGAGCCACTCCGGTCCATTTGGCGGCGGAAATGGAACACAAATGTGGTGAAATTCATCTATAACCTCATCGGGAGTAACACAGACCTCATCGAGTAAGACTGGAGAGCCGTGCATATACTCGGCGAGTCCAGTCGGAATAATCCTCCCGATTGCCGCCTCATATCGTTTATCATCTATCTCAACAAGGATATTGCAGGGTGTAGATTCCTAAAATAAAAAATAATTAATTGTTAAGTATATGAATTATACTTCAGTAATCATTCAAAACTTAGATTAATTGAGAATAAATATATAAATAAATTGACCTTGATAGTCCGAAGCGGATGTATGGTATTGGAGCTACCTTAAGTCGGGAGGATAACTTCATCCATGGAAGGTGGCATGGAAGGTGGTATGTATACCGAATCAGCCGATATTTGTCTCAACATTCTCTGAAATAAATCATTAAATTGCGTTGTCATCTCCGCCCTTTGTTGTCCCAGTTGAACTCAGCTTTGCTGATGCATTCAGCGTGAGAAGTTTTCCCTTTCGACCCCTTCCCGTACACAGTTTTTACACCGGCACCACCAAATCCTCTCAATCTCCCCGGATGCTCAGCCGTCCCAATGGAACTGGTCAAGACGTCATTATAGCGGTCCGGCTGAAATGATCCTTCTTGAATTATCGATTCCTATCATTATAACGTATATAGCATTTCATTCAAGTATTTCAATCGATATGCTATCTAACATTTCATAACAAGTAACATGTACATATTTTGAATGATTTTTTAAACATACTGCTCGTTGAAGTACTTCTTTAGTTAAATCAAATAGAACCGGTTATTATAAAACCGATTTTAATAAAAAAACTTGTAACCGGTTGTTATACAAAACCGGTTCTAATAATTTTAATAAAATTTATAAATATGCCACTCTCACATTTTAACACCTGTTTTTTAAAAAACCGGTTCTAAATAGGCGGTTCTAAATTAATTTTTTCTGGTAGTGGATCTTCTATAGTAATTATTTCCTTTTAATTATTTCTTTTTTATTTTATCTTTTATAGAAGTTCTATCTGATGGTATATCTCACAATTTCAGATTTAAAAGCACCTGCAAATATTAAAAATGAAAATTACAATCATGTTACGTATTTTTGACGGAAAGAATAGTTTGCTCATTGATAAGTATTTTTTATTAATGATACGACGTACATCATTTGTATAACTGAAAAGATGATAAAAAATGCATGATAAATTGACTATCATAGTTGTGTAAAGATAGATGAGAGAATAAAAAATAAATTCTAATCTTTTTTTCTTAGAAATATTAATCATGTCTTCCATCAAGAAATTTTAGAAGATAGAGGCGAGCAATTTTTTTCTTTTTCTAATATAAATGTATTCAGTTGTCAAAATAATCTATTATTTTTTTTATGTATCTAAATAAAAATATCCGCTGCAATGTGCAGGTATGAAGCTAGTATTTATTAATTCATTTATATTTCGTTCGTATTGAAAAAAACCTTTTTATTTTTATTATTTTTGTATGTGACATCAAGTTTACATCAAGTTCTAAGCCGTTCTCCTTTGATCCGAAACAATATCAATTTTTAATTGTTATAATTCATAACATTCAATCATTATATTATTTTCACAAATGTGTTTAAAAGCAAATTAAAATTGATATAAGAAAATATCCTTAATCGGTTGAGTGTAATTAATTTCATCTGATATATAGCGTCTAGGGTATTCAATCTTTCCTAAATGTACTTGGTAATCAAATATCATAAGACAATTAATATTTGCTGCATTTCTTTTGGCTCTTACACATAATAACAACAATTGGTTTTGTATCTCACATTTTGAAATAAGAAAAATCCGGGGCATAATTTATGGTTTTCCAAAGTTTACAATTAATTATCAATTTATATGATTCTGCACATAATTTATGTTTGATTTTTCCATTTATACCCTCCATTTCAATTCTTTGATATGAAATTGAGCATTCATGCGGGTTTATTAAAATAAAGTTGCCCGTAGGAATTCCACAAAATAGCTTGTGTTAAGCCAAAAACACTGCCAAATATATATATGAATTTGGCAAGAAAGTAAAGCTGTAATGTCCAAGTTTCCCTTCCCTTACGCCACTCTGAGCAAGCTAGTCAGGTGGCTATTCCAAATTCGTTAATTAGTAGGAGGATGAAAAAGAAGGGAGATTTAATGAGAAATGCCTCACTCAAACCAATATGAAGAAGAAATTTGGCAAGCTATAGGTGGAACGGAAGGGAAATCCTGGTTGGTGGAAATGTACTTCATATACCAAGCAAAAGGGAATCTAGTGAAACAAACAAATAGGTGAGAAAATGAACACGCACCTACCCACCCGGCCACCCCGGGCTTAGTCCAATTAGGGCAATATGTTAGCCAAAGCAATTCAATTAATACTAGAGCTTGAAATTAGCATGTTCCAATATGTAACAGTGTAAGCAATAACACATCCAGCCAGGAACGAGAACGAATGTTCTTTTTCTGGGACTGACTCTCGGATGCTTAAACTAACTTTTAAGCACAGAGTTTGACTAATAGCAATCCGAATTGAAATAGGGAATACATCTACTTGTGGTAATTCAAATTTATCACTTTAAGTTAACGAATGAATACTACTCATCCAGTCACACTTTATTTAATCCTTTTTTTTTAACAAATTGATGTTTCAATGTTTACTAAAAAATAAAATAAAATACTCACAAAATATAATTTGATTAGAAATGGATGGCATGGATACCCATTGTATATTTTGTAATACTGTAGAAACTGTACATCATTTATTCATTCATTGTTCAATTACAACATGCTTATGGTCACGGTTAGTCAGTTATAATAATTTTCACTTTTCATGTATCAACGTAGAAGATTTATGACACATTAATGCTTATATATCTTTTAAAGATAGTAATATATGTGACTTGCTTAGAGGTGCAGTTTTATGAGTAATATGAAAAGAAATAAATATATTAACATTTCAAGGAGACAACTGTAAAAGTATAAGATTATTGAGGGTACTATTATTATCTTAATCAAATACTGGAGTTAAATTAAAAGATACAGTTGCATTAATAACCTTCATCTAATTATATCCCCTGATGTTAATTCTTTATCTATGCATATTTTAGAGAAAAATTAAGAATAGAACAACCAAAGGTGGAAACCGATGACTTGTCTGGGGAAGGAACTGATCAATTAGCAATTGAACACAATGAGTAGTTTCAAAAGTTGTAGTAGTTCAGTATTATAAACATTCATTAAGTAGTAGTTGTTGGTTGGTAACTTTTGGTATTGATATTTTTTTTTTTTTATTTTGCAGTTGGAATAGACCAATTTGTGACAAGAAGATTATGCAAATTGGGTTTGAAGAGAAGGACTTTTA
Organism: Schoenoplectus tabernaemontani; assembly: GCA_037127355.1. Taxonomy (NCBI): domain Eukaryota; kingdom Viridiplantae; phylum Streptophyta; class Magnoliopsida; order Poales; family Cyperaceae; genus Schoenoplectus; species Schoenoplectus tabernaemontani. The sequence goes on from CM073743.1 coordinate 12,203,253, forward strand.
AGATTTAAACTTTTGTTTGATGTAATTTTGAGAAAACTGTTGAAGTCTGTCTAGTAATATTGTTGTTTAGCTGTGATGGTTTTGGTTGTGAATGTTATGGATTTGGCTGTTATGAAAAAAATATTTCAACAATATCTTTTTAGTTTCTGTAGTAAATCCTTACGGTACTGGGTGTGGTACCAAGATTTTTTGTTTCTAAAAGAAACATATGGTAAACGCCACTATTTAAAAAATGTTTACTAAAAAAATAAATTGATATTTCAATGATTTGATTTGTGTTCCCAAAGTGTAAGGTAACATTGAAATAGGTGGTTGTGGGCATGGTTGGCACGCCATGGCAGATGATGGAAAACCTTAAAGTACACAAATGACAAATTACATCACATTTAGTACGCAACCAAAATATAATGAATATTTTTAGTTTAATTTGAGAAAAAGTATGAATATTATCGATTAGCATTGTTAGTGCATTTTCATTATTTTTATAATAGAAAGTATTTTTTTTCAAGGATGAATTGCCAGTACACCTATCCAAACTTTCAAAATAACTTATATTTCCCATCAAACATCAAAAAAGCTATTTTCCCATTGAAACTCAATCTTTTATCTTTAATCCCCCTTCCTCATTTAACTATTACAAAACCAGCAATAAAAATTAAATTGACCAATATACCCTTCTTCTGTACTAGAAAAATTCCTTCATTTCTTGCATTTAGACCAGATCAAATATAGACAATCCAACAAACGAAAAACGAAAAAAAAATAGGATAATAGATTATTTTGAGAACAGAAAATTTAAATGTCCAAGTTGATTTTTTTTAGGGAAAAAATCTGGTTCTTTTGAAAACCGAGTTTTTTTAGCTTTGAGTTGAAAAATAGGTGATAGTTTGAAATATATCAGTATCAGTATCTTTTGACGTAAAAGGGCATTTTTGGTTATTAGGGAAAAATATCAATATTTATGCAAAGCAAGGACAAATATACTAAGACATAGTAATTTAAATGCTATACTGATCAAATTTCAGGTTAATTATCTGATTTATCTTTTTTAATGCATTAGTTTGAAAATTAGCTGATGTGGCCTAAATAGGGACTAACTTGGAACCTTGTTGCGCATTATGTAAATCATAAAACGTTGTGTAGTTTACTACTAATTACAATAGTGACCAAAATAGCAAGAACCAAGCACAATGGATACATGATTATTTTTTAAAGTTCATTTAAGCCTATTAGATCGTGAAAATTTTGATACTCAATTGCTTGATATAATATCAGTTTATCTTGATAAAAAAATAATGGGAAAATTAATTTTATGTCACTCTAAAATTTCAAATTTAGTAAAATTCATCTCAAAACTTCAACTCCCTCCCTCCAATGCCACTCCAAAATACATTTATTTTGTTATTTATCACTAATATTTAATTTTTATACATTTCTAATTAAAAAATAAAATTTAACTGAATTTAAAATATATATTTCTATAATTTCTAAAATACCTCTCTCTCTTCTCTCATCTCCAACGCCTCTTCCTTCCCATTCCCCTCTCCTTTCTAAGTTCGTCATGGACGAAATAGATCAAGATCGACGCTTTGAGGGATTATCTTGGTGCTGGTGCTGGTGCCGGTGCCATGTCAATTCGGTCATTGAAAACTGTCAAATGATTATAAAGAGAGAAAAAGAAAGAGTTTACTAAGATTCCAAATCACTCTATTTTCTTCAAGCTATCTCTCTTAAATAATAATGTCGTTTGTGAAGTACTAAATAACCTCTCTTTTTCCTGTTTCGGGGAATTTTGTAAGGGGCGCTTCAATGAATTTTCTGATTGTTTTTTTATTAGATTGAGAAGCGATGTCTGATCTTACAAAGAATTACAACAAAAAATGTATTAGTTGTGAATCAACTTGGTTAGAGGAAATTAAGAATTATTACATAATTATACGTTTTAGGTGGAAAATTAATAGACTTGATTAAAACTAAGTACCTGAAAAAAATGGTGAAATATACAGATCTGATCAATTCATTGCATAAGAATTCTGAAAATCTGACAAGCAGTTAACCTATAGGCAATTCTTATGTATTATAGTACTCAGGCGTACTAAAAATTGGAGAACATCAGAAACCAAAACCAAAGTATTATACTGTTATAAGATTTGACCCGGGTTATAAGTATTATACTGGTATATATAAATAAGCATGACACTGATTTCATTAGCTAGGCAAACTTGTCCCGGGTTATCACAAATAATGCCGCCCCGTTTTATTTTCAACTTGAACTTCATTGTGCTTCAACGAAGCCTAAATCGATCCAGTTTTCCTCAATTTTAACCATTTTATTTTTATGTCACCCCTTCAATTTTAAGCCAGAGCAACTATAAGAGAAAAGGTAAAAGAAGTTTCTAATTTCAATTGTATTTTCTCTCTTTACAATCAATCTTTACAGAGGAGTACAAGTGTATTTATAGAGATAAATATTAAGTATTAGTAGCAAATAACTAAATAAATATATTTAGAGTGGCATGAAAAGGAGTTTTTGAAATGATATTTTACTAAATTTAAAATTTTGAGGTAGTTCCCCAAAGATAATACATTATACCTGAGCTCTTCACTAGATGTATTTGGTAGAGAACATTAAAAAGTATGATGCACATAATTTTACACGTTTGTACAAGTAAAGATCTTACATCCCTCTTAATTATTTTGTTGTCAAACGGGGCATAAAATTTAGGTGATGAAGCGCTGTTGCCAATCAACTATAATCAACGAGAACGAAGTGCCTAAGTTAAATGGATCTGTTCATTAAAAGAAAGGGCAAAAGGGTATTTTAACCACTAAATGAAATAGATTGATTATATAATTTTTTTTTTTTTTAGATTTAACGAATATAGAGGAAATAAGAAAGTATTTTAGTTTAAATGGGAAATTAGATATTTTTGTGTTTTGATGGAGAAATAGACAATTTAGAATGTTTCAATGGGAATATCAACCATTCTCCTTTTTTCAACTAACAAATGCTTTACACTACGATTGGTTTATTTTCATTAAACGTTTATATGTCTTAGTAATTATTACTGTTATGACTAATATATATTTGCAAAAGAATTGTTTCGAATGTTAATAATAATAATAATAATAATAATAATAATAATAATAATAATAATAATAATAATAATAATAATAATAATAATAATAATAACAACAACAACAACAACAAACAAACAATGCTCGTTTCAACGACATATTAGAGACGCCCTATATACCGTCTGAAGATATGCTAGTTGCAACGGCACAAACTAAAATATTTTGGACGAACCCTTTTCCACCACAAAAAAAAAAAAATTAAAACAGCGGCTCAACTCCGCTTCTACCAATTTAAATTTGGAGGCTGATAATTGTTCCCATATATTTGTCCCCAAAAATTATCCCCAAAGGTTGACTATAACTACTTGAGTCAAATATATAATGTTATTTATATCAATAGAGTTTTGTTATTTACAATTAAATAAATAATCATTTAGATCTGTCATAGAATGTTCTAACATCATGTCTATTTACAGCATAGATTTCAATTATTTATATTTAGAGGTTGGTAATTATCCTTAAGCATTTGTTCCCCAAATTAGATCTTCTAGCAAAAGTTTTTTTACTTAATTCAGTTCTTACTCTGAAACTCTACAAGTTATTTATAGTGATCATAAGAATTATTTATAAATTATTTATAATTTATATTATTTATTATTTCAGAAGCTATTTATATTTATATACATTCTTATTTATATTTATTACATTTATTATTGATAGTTGGTATAATAATATTATTTATCAATTATTCATATCAAAAAGATATATTGTTCATACAAAACAGAGTAGTTAGTAACTCGGTATTAATACATATCTTTATAAAGCTATTTATAGTTATTAGTCATATTATTTATATAACTTATTACTACAATGGCTATGCTTATTTACATAAAATGTGTCAACTTCTATTATGATGCTCAAATAATATTTGAGATCTCTGGATTATTTCCAACGTCAACTAGAAGAATTATTTAGTATAATCAATTCGACTATTTATATCATTATAAATAATAAAAAAGATAGATGCATCCAAAACTTGTGTGTTTGGGTATTATCATAATCTCAGTCATTTGACTGTGGTTTTAATTTTAAGATAAAAAGAAAAAAAGAAAATTGTATGAAAACCAGTAGTGTTAATTTATTAGACAAAAGTTATGAAGTTAAAAAATATTGAAATAAGTATAAGAAATGATTATGTACCATGGTTTCTGCATAAACAATTATGCACTAAATTCAAACTCATTTTTTTCTAACGACGGAAAAGAGGCATAGTACTCTTTGTATAATATCAAGGATACAAAAAAAAAGATTAAAGAAAAACATCACAAAAGGTTTTCACCCAAGAAAACAAATAAAAAAATCATGAAAAGAAAAGAAATTGCAAGGCCAATAATGGTTAGAAAAAATCACAAATGACAATTAAAGACAAATGAACATAAAGTTTCAAGAAAAAAAAGAAATAGATTAGTAATTATTTTGACACACATTTCTTCGCACAAAAATAACAAATATTATGAGGTAAAAATACAGGGCAATCATAAATTGTAAATCCTAGACAATGAATTTACATTCAAATAGATCATTACGAGTGAGATTATGAGAACACCTTCCAAAATAAAACAACACACCAATAAAGATGGGATCGTAAGAACTACGTGCAAAGCAATAATTAATGGATAAAGAAAAAAAATAGAACCATGTAGAAAAAGAGAGAGTGCGGTGCAGAGACGTTAAAAAGTTTGAAATGATTAGACGTATAAAAGATTTAAATTAAAGAGTAAAGATGAGGCAATTGGTTGATTAGGAGGTGCATTTTCAATATTTTGCCCAAAAAAGAAAAGAATTAATAAAGAGTTTAGTTATAAAAATAAAAAAGTTATCGGGGATAAAAGATGGGGATGATGAGTTGGGACAATAATATTATCCCTTTAAATTTTCCGTCCAATTTCAACTTCTCTCCGTCAGATCTCAACCAACCCACTTCAATGCCCGATTTGTTGTTTTTGTTATAGTTCTTTTTTGCTTCCATATCTCGATCTCCTTCCATAAACAACCGAGCAATTAGGGCGGCATATGTAAAATTTAGGCAAAAAGATTTTCGTATCTCTCATCGATCTCCTCTCGGCTCCAAAATACACGGGATCTCTATATTCATTTTTTCCCCCTTTTCCTGCACAACTGCACAAGGGTCCCACCGTCCCGGGCTGAATGAAAATTTTAAATGGTAGATTTGGAACCTTGTTTATTCATGGTTTTAGTACACCCCTTTACAATTTTTTTTTATAATCTGTATATAGAGTCTAGTCGATTCCGCTCCCTAATATTACAATTATGTATCTATGGATTAATTAATTTATATTGTACTGACATTAATTGATAGTTAACTAAATTGATTCATACACTTCTTGAATAATAAGTTTTGATGCAACTATTATCCAAAATAAATTGCCAATAACTTATCAGTGTTGAAGAATTTCTGTTGTTTCCCAGGCTCCAGCTCCACCATGGAAAATCAATATTAACTGAAAAAAATTAAAATGTTTAAATATATATAAATATATATACTGTAAAATAAATTTAATGTATAATTGTTTTTTTAGTTTGTATAATAGATAGTTATTTAAATTTAAAGATATGCATAAAACATAAATATATATAATAATGACAAGAATAATATAAGTAGTAATACTGTATGAAATACAAAATAAGGCAGAAAGACTGATTTCATTTAAAATAAATAAATTGCACGTGAATTATATCAAACACACAACTTTTTAATATAGAGAAATTTGAAAATATTTAAGTCATCCAACTAAATATAAATTAGGAGAAATGACCAAATCCAATAAATAATATATATATTATAAGTGAAGATGTGGTATGTTTTTGAAAAAAAAAATCTTAATTTTTTATATATTTTAAATTTTTTGATATCTTAATCTTAATGCTAATAGATCTTTAGCTTCCTCATTTTCTTCAATATTCTACTTTTCATATCTCATGAATAATATATATATATATAGAGAGAGAGAGAGAGAGAGATGGCTTATGGTGCTTTGCAAAGTAAAAAAATATTTTTGTTTTGACATGAGATTTTATATATTGACTGCTCAAACACTAAATTTATCAAAGGGAAGAATCTTTGACAATGGATTATTTTGAAAATTTTGACAATAACACTCTAAATAAATTAAAAATATATCTTAAAAATAGAAAAAAAATATAGACATATTCTTCAACTTGTAAATCGATAATGTTTTAAATTTTATACAATTTAGTTATTATTTAATAGTTCATCAATGAGCATTAAATTATAACTATTATAAATTGTATAAAATTTTAATAGTATTTGATGGACCATCAAACTATAACTACTACATGAAATCTAAAACACTATATGTAAGATGAAGAATATATGTATAGAAAAATAATGTATACATATATTCTTCATCTTACATATAGTGTTTTAGATTTTATGTAGTAGTTATTATTTTAGAAAAATAATGTATACATATATATTATTCATCTTACATATTTTATTTAATTTTATATAAAGTGTCATTGTTAAGATTGTCAAAATAATCCATTATGAAGAAATCCCTCCCATTAACAAATAATTCATATTATCTAAGTAAGGTGGATTATATATTCTCTTTTATTACAGAAAATCAAATTAAAATGTATTCATCTCTAGCAGTGTAACTGGAACATAATATGTTGAAAATAATAATTCTAACATTATATACTAATTATAAAATATCATAACACGAGACTGATGGTCATTATCTGTAAACTAATAAATTAAACCTAAATACACACAATAGAAAACAATAAGCGTACAACCTATCGTATAGTAAGAAGGTGTCAAAGCCATAAGGACAATTTTAAAATTTCTTTTTAAATATCCTTTTTTTTTTTTGTTTTATTCGTTATGAATTCAAGGGAAAAGAAAATCGAAGAATGTAATATGTTACCAATTTTGACAAATTCTTTAAATTAGACTATAAAGTTGGGATTTGATTTAAACTAAACAAATTTTAAAATAAAGAGCGAATTGGACATAATAAAACTACCGTGTAGCAACATCATTTTCTCTTTTGACTATGAATTATATATGGGTCCCATGAAGACATAACTTGGAGTTATAACTCAATACAATATTTCACATAGCTCCATTTATAATAACTTTATGATATGTAAGACTTTTTTTCAACACGCAGTAAGATCCGATGCTTTTCTAAGATTATCTATGAAAATAAATTGACTTCACTGATAATTTAAATCATCTCGTCTGTTATGTTAATAAAACATTTTAAGTTGTAAATTGCATACATAATGGAAATCGCCTTGTGAAAATTGAAAGAGTAGAAATTTTTATTTATAGGTAAAAAAAGTACAAAATAAAATTCTTTACAAAACTAAAAGGAAGATATAAAGGAGTATCATAAATATTAAATGCGAGATTATTATTTACCAATTGTGACCTGTATCAAATGATTAAATTGGACATAATCTATTCCCCAAATCTCTCACCCCCTCACTCTCCCTCACGCTGTTATTTCCCCGTCCTAAAACCCACATCTTGCCACAAATCGAAAAAGAGCTATAGTCATGTTTTCGACAGAGGGAAGTGACTGGTGTAGTTAGGTGTGAATGATATCATTTTACTTATTTATTTAATTTTTATGTATTTGATAAGATGGATATGAATAAAAAAAATCGTTAACTTATTTAATATGGATAAAAGTAATAATTTTATTACGTTAAATAAATGGATAAGGATATAGATAAAGATTATTTCGTGCCCGTTTGTCCTATGAAGTAAATTAATAAGAAAATAACTTATATTATTTTCCATATAATTATCTCATATAATATTTTTTTTTATTTTGGTAAATAAAATAAAAAAATAGGGAATTGGTAAAAATACCCCGAAGTTGTGCGCTAATGACTAGTAGTTTCAAACTCGGTCCGGACCATTAGCGCACAACTTTGGGGTATTCTTATCAATTCTCTATTTTTTATTTTATTTACCAATATAAAAAAATATGTATGTTAGTTGTTCTGATTTCTATGAGTAATTACTATGAATTATAATTATTATCTTTTTCATGTTTAACCATCTTATAAATTATAATGTATGAATAATATTTAGTAGAGTACTACTTAAAATAATTGAATGAGACAATATTAGATTTTATTTTAGACAAGATGTTATTTTTTAATATATTTTATTTTCTACTTAAAAAGTTTGACAAAAGATACTTATTTTTTTAAATTATTTATTTTAAAATGACTCAAGTTAGAATTGATTGTATAGTTATATTTTTATTTCATACTAGTAAATAGAGATGTATTTGTATGAACGGAATGAGTTCATATATTTTTTTTATAAATGATAATAAACTAAGTAATACATTAGTATTATTCATTAGCATTCATTATCATTTCGTTAACCATTAATTTTAACGGGTAAGGATAGAATATGGGTAAGAATAGGGTATGGATAAGAGTAATTTAAAATAGATATAATAAAAAAAATATATATTTTCATTCGACCCGCACCGTACCCATTGACACCCCTGGGTGTAGTCAATCGAAGAGGAACGTTTCATGCCAAAAAGAGTGGTTTCGCACTGAAATGATATATTTTGATGACAGGAAGTTCGTTGACTGTAACCATTTTCTTTATGAATAATTTTATTTTCATCGGGCATTATTTTCGTAGTCTTTTTTGCAGATTGTTTAAGAATCATCTTTACTTATATAGTTGGTTCAGAAAAACATGAAATTTGTCAACAATAGGTGTGCAATAGTCCCAGAGATATTATGGCGTTCATTTTTAATTAATTTTTAAATTTGTCACAGTATTGATAACTTATTTTTCTTCTTTTTGATTATTTTTTTACAGAGGAAATTGAATGGAAGTATCATGCAACAATAATTCCCCACATATTGTTATACCCGAGATCCAAGGCTAGGCATGATTTTCTTCTTTTAATCGTGTTTTATTATTTTTCTCTATTTTTTTAGTGAAAAGAAAATAGAAATTATATATGTAACCATATGAATACATTTTGATATATACTTATAATTTTTGTGATGAACCCGTTGTTGCAGTTTATGGTGCTAGAAAACAAAGCTGTGCATAATGATTGATGAAATCGCAAGAAGTAAATATGAATGAAGTTTCTGCTATCTGACAAATGAAATAGTTTCTTCTCATATGATTTTAGTTTATTATATTAATTGATGCACTTGATGTAAATCTTTTTGTTTAAAATAAATGACAATCACATCCGATATTGTTCCAGTTCTTTATTTTAATTGAAGAATTATTTTGTTTCTTTTTATAATTTTGTGGTTTGAAAAATATTGATTAAAATTTTGGGCATAATTTTCAAAATGATATGTTGTATTGTAACAATAAATTAATAAACATATGACATAATTGAATTACCATTTCAATATGTCATAATTAGGTCAAAACATAGTACATGTAGGGACGTTTCACTCCTAAAAACATTTAGTAGGACGGTGAAATCGTCTTTATAATTTTTTTTTTAGTTTACTCTATTGTCTCTAAGAAAATACAAATATGGACGGTTCATCTATCTCTACAATATTTTACTAGAGTCAAGTTAGTTCGTCCTAACAATGACATACTTAGGGACGATGAAGCCGTTCTAAAGACAAATTCATAAGGACGGTTGACTCCGTCTCAACAATAAAAAACTAGATACGGTTATTCTTCTGTCTTTATAAATATTTGAAATGAAAATTCTTACAATGAATATATTACCATCTCTACAGTTTACTTTGGACGGACTTAACCCCCTTACATATTAAAATAGCCGTCCTTAGAAGCATAATCTGTAGTAGTAATAATAATAATAATATGAGTGTTATTAATTCAGGAGCTAAACGGAAACCATGATAGCGGGGATTGTTTCGTCTTACATGTTGTTATTCTTTACATACCACATACAACGAAGAGATCCGACAGCATCATTACCAAAAATCCGGAGGAAAGAAATAAATGGCGGTCAAGGGCGGGTCTACTAGTCTAGACTCTAGAGCATGGAACAAGGCACATTTATTTGTGTATATAAATGATAACATAGTTTTAACTTTACCATTTCTTAAGCATGAATTCAATGAGATGAAAATTAAGAGAACCATTCTTTAATTACAGTGACAAAGACAATGCTTTCATGTAGAAAGTCGCGGATTGAAAATCTGAATGAGAATTATAAATAAATAATTAAAAGTTGAATTCCTTAGATTTTTCATCTTTATTAATCCATTGTCAAGTGATCCTCATCCTATACTAAATATTTGAGAATTCAAACATTTTTTATATAATTAAATTTTAGTTTGTAATGGGGTCAGTTGTCTGCGACTGGTTATCCAATATATATCTTCATTTTCTTAGCACAATAAAATTCACATGGCAAGTATAACTCATAAGCGAATATACAGAGTGATAAATTTTTATAGGAAAAGAAGAGAGAATTCCAAGAATCGAGTGGAAAAGAACAAAGGGTTCATTTGGCAAATCAAGGAATAGCTTTGGAAGAGTGGTAATTTTGAAAGAGTCATAGAATAGTGTATTTTTGAAAGAGTGGTAGAAGAATAGTATTTTTTACTATTCGGAAGAGCGAAAATATCATTTGATAGTTGTTAATCTGAATAGTTAAAATATAAATAATTATGATCTTAACAATGATGATGATGATATAATAATAATAATAATAATAATAATAATAATAATTTAGTAATAATAATAATAGTAATAATAATGATAATATAATAATAACAATAAAATAATGATCATAATCCATAATCATAATCATAAAAAATAATAATATTCATAGTTGTAATCATAATAATATAATAGAAATATAAACATAATCATAATATAATGATAATATAATAATAAATTATAATTATAGTCATAATAATAATAATAAATAATCATAATTCTAATAATATAATCATAATATAATTATACAATACAACATAAACAAATAATAATAAAATAATGATCATAATCATGATAATAATAATCATAGTCATAATTATAATAATATAATAATATAATAAGACAAATTATAATCATAATATAATAATAATAATAAATAATTATAATCATAATAATATAATTATAAAATAATTATAATCATAATAATAATAATAATAATAATATAATAATAATAATAATAATAATCATAGTCATAATCATAATAATATAATCATATTTATAATCATAATATAATAAATATAATACTAAAATCATAATTATTATAAGATAATAATTATATAATAATATAATCATATTTATAATCGTAATATAATAAATATAATACTAAAATCATAATTATTATAATATAATAATAATAATGATAAATAATAATAAAATTAATCATATAATAATAATAATACTAACATTGATGTTAATATAATAATAAAAAAATAATCATCATAATATTAATATAATAATAATATAATAATAAATCATAATCTTAATTATAAACATAATATAATAATATAATACAACATAATCAAATAATAATCACTATTCCGACGAGAGCTAATCCAAAGATATACCACTTATAACTTGGTATATCGATTAACACTCTTCCGCATTTTTCTACTTAATCTAAAATTCATTTGGCAAATTAATTCGTCGAAATAGCTATTCTATTCCTACATTTTGCTATTCCACCAAGTGCCAAACAAACCCTAAAGGGTGTGTTTGGATGACGAAAGGATTAGTGTAAGAATAGCATTGTTTGTATTAGTAATTAAGAATAAGTGTGAGGTTAGTGATATCTCGAGAAATGTGAGAAGAGTACTAATTTTTACTATTTCGGATTAGTAAAATATTGTTTGGATAGAAATTTGAGAACAGTGGAGAGAATAGTTAAAATAATTAATTATTTTTTAGTATTTTATTTTAATAATAATATTTCTTTAATACTATTCCATTCTAATATAAAAGAAAAAAATATTCTTTTATTATTTTCACTACCCTCATAGACACTAATCCGCTAATCCAACATTTTATATGGATTAGCGAATTAGTACTGTTCCGCTGCTAATCTCGATTTCAATTTTATATTTAAATAATTATTAACCCAAAAACAATACTATTATTTTCAAAATAATATTATTCTACATCATCCAAACACATAAAAAAAAAACAGAAATAGATGGAGATGGAAGGATATATAGTATGGAGTCATGGACGCGACATATGATGTGATAGATGGGGTCCGACTTTTTTATAGTGGCATAAATAGACATTTAAATACTATAAAATATGTGAATTCAGATGCGGCTGCACGTGCACTCTCACATTCCTCCTATTCTATCATCACCTTGCCAGAATCTACGCTCATTTCTAAATTCCAATCTCATTCTTGTACTTATTTCTAATACATAAAATAAAAAAAGAATTAATTTTTTTAACTTTTTAAATATATTACATCATCATTTTTTCAAAATTAATTTTATTTAAATTTTTTCATTTTCTTGAATCTAGAGTTCATATAAAAATTTCTCTCTTCTTATTTTAAATAATATATATAATATACTTAAGGTAAAACTTTAACTCTTAAAATGATTCAACTTTTTATATAATCATTTATAGATTATTATGTATTTAATATATTATTTATTATAATAATAATAATAATTATTATTATTATTATTACTATTACTTAGCATTTAAAAATATTGTGTCTAAATTTTTTTAATGTGAAAATTTATTAAATATATTTATAATTTTATATTATTAATTATTTATTTGAGCATTATATTATCGGACAAAGTCCGAGTTACAACCCTAATAATTTTTAATTTATGTTATATGTACATGTCTATTTGATGGGACGTCGGATCGGGTAGTAAATTTAACCAAACATGATTTCATCTTAAGATTCGGAGTTTAAAAATTTTCACTAAACTTTGTCCAAAAATTGTTAAATTTTTTCTGTTTTGTATTTTAGAACAATAAAAAAATAAGATCTTTGCAACTACGTACAAGAAAAAGTTATGATAAGTTGATCATCCAGAATCGTTGGATTTGATTCAGATGCTAAATTTTAACTGTTAATTTTGATTTAAAGGAATGAGCCATTTTCTTTTCAACACATGAGGCGTAGAGATGTACCTTATTATTCACATTTTTCTTAATTACAAGTTAAAATTTCACCGTAGTCCATTAATTATTTTTTTTTCTGAAGCAAGCAGATAAATACCTACATAAGGAATTTTAATATCAAAATAATTATTTTGGGATCTTGAATATCAGGTGAGACAGGTCGGTAAAGTTGAACAGCGAATTGAATTGGCATTATTTGTCTAATGGTCTCTCTCTAAATAATTAATATCACAAGCTGATCACGACATCTTCAGACAGAAACAATACTTTGAATAATTGAATTAATCAGCACATTTAGATTTGGCCTCACTTGGACCAACAAAAACAACATTGTTTAACATGATATATATATACATCAGAGACGGAACTGGGAAATGGAAAAATAGAAGCCGGAAGATGATCGATGGGCTCATCAAAAGATTGAGAGGTGGAGTACGGAAAATCTTATATTTTGTTAATAAAATTATTCACTAGCTATTTAATTTAACTATTTTTTTTAAGAAATTGGAGGGACCAGAGTCCCTGTTGATCCACCTCTCCCTCCGCCCCAGATATATTATGTAATATGTTGATGCTTATGTGCACATGTTTGTCTTAGAGAGCTTATCAGCTCTTCTTGTGTCCTAAGTCCTCAAAAAGGAAAAAAAAAAAGCTACTTCAACTAAGTATTCAGTCTTTTTTATCCATTAATTTATAGTTATATTAAATTCTTAGAATGTGGAAAATGCCTTATGTTTTCTAATAAATATGTATATGTCACTCTTAATTTGTAAGAATGTTTCTCACCGATGATAAGAACTCTGGTCATTTTAGCACTGCTGAACTACTGGGACAATGTTAAAAGGAGTGTGTGCATGTTGGTAAATACTAAAAATACAGAGTAGATGAAGAAAAATCATTGCCTGTATCTATAGAAACACGTAATAAATTGAGCAGCTACTGATCGTATGTAATGGAACATCAAAATGGCATTGTATTTATTCATTACATATGGAAAGAATCCCTTGACAATGGGCGGGTAGCCTTTATATAGATTTTCCGTGCGAAAATCTCCGTAGGGAAATGTGTACTGTTCATTTTAATTTGGTCGGTTGTGAGAAATATAAACACGAATTTTGATACACGAAACTATTTATTATTGTTAAATCAAAACCGTTGATGGATGATCGAATGGTTCATAGAAAAAGAACCGCACAACTCAGCAGAGAGAGTTCTTTAGAGGATATTGAATAATCTAGATATGACAAATATTCTAAAAATAAATAAAACTTATAATATGTTTTTCTACTTATAGATTGGTGGTGATTAAAATTTAATGCAATTTCATTATTATTTGTTAGTCCATCAAAGATCATCAAAAATATTATGTACTTTACAATATTTTTAAATTAACAGTCTTTAATAAACTATCAAAAGATAATAAAATTATATAAAATTTGAATCGCTATCCATCTATAAATAGAAGAATATATCTATTATTTTTTTTATTTTTAAGATTTTTTTTCTTTATTTAAAAATTTATTATTAAAATTATTAAGATAACCGTTGGCAAAAAATATATTTATTACTTTTTATTTTTAATTTTTTTTTCGTATTTATTTAAAAATTTATTGTTAAAATTGTCAGGATAAGCGTTGGCAAGTGATCCGTTCCCATACATTAATTACATAACTTTTTCCCTTGCACAGTTGACTCCAACTGACCCAGTAATTGATGGGATTGATTTGAGTGCTCATTTACTCTTTATCTTACCAATTTTACTCAGCTGCTCTTTAATGTAAAACAAGCATGCATTACAATTGTTACTTAACTAATCCGGCTTAAATAAATGGTCTCAGTTATGTGATACGAAATTTGAACTCTTAATTACCCAACAGCACCCTTGATTAAGGGAGGAAAATTGACATAGTGAATGGAAATTGTAAAAAGCAAATCTTAGCACCACAACACTGGGGGTTGTAATATTTTATTTATTAGAAAAGGATTGACACAAGAACACAATCGCAATATCATAAATTCATAATTAACTCCACTTGAGCTAAACCCATATATACACCATCCATCCATCCATTATATTCTCGCCACAACCCCACTAACCCCCCCCCCCCCACACACACACACACAAAAAAAAAATGGCCTCCGCTCTCTCCCTCCTCCTCCTCCTCTTCCTCCTCTCCTCCACCTCAACATTTGCCACTGACCTCCCGATTCAACATGTAAACCGCCACCTCCCTTCTTCCCCTCTCGACTCCGCTCTCTTCCTCGCTCGCTCCGACTCATCCCGCCTCGCGCTTCTCCTCTCCCAGAAAACCGCTCCTTACCACAATGTCCCTCTCGGCTCTGGCCAGCAAATGCTCAATACCCCCTCATATGTTGTCCGTGCCTCTCTCGGTTCTCCTGCCCAACCTCTTCTCCTCTCTCTCGACACCAATTCTGATGCTGCCTGGGTTCCATGCAGCCCATGCAATAACTGCCCTTCTTCAACCCTTTTCCTCCCTTCCAACTCGACTTCCTATTCCTCCCTCCAGTGTACCTCCTCATGGTGTCCTATGTTTACTGACACGCCATGTTCTGATCCAGACATGGCCACATCAACTCCTTGTTCATACACGCAATCAATTGGCGATTCAAGCTTCACTGCTACTCTTGCTAAAGAAACCCTGCATCTAGGAAAGGATGCTGTTCCAAATTACGCCTTTGGTTGTGTGAACTCATTCACTGGTAGCACTGCCAACGTACCTAAACAAGGCCTTTTAGGCCTCGGCCGTGGGCCCATGTCATTACTCTCCCAAACTGGAAACTTGTACAGTGGGGTTTTTTCATACTGTCTGCCTAGCTACAAATCTTACTATTTCTCAGGCACTCTTCGGCTTGGACCTGTCGGTCAACCCAAGACCATCCGCTACACACCATTGCTCAAAAACCCACACCGACCTTCACTATACTACGTTAACATGACCGGCATTAGTGTGGGCAAGGTTAATGTAAAGGTTCCACTAAATTCATTCAATTTTGACACTTTGATTGGACAGGGAACTGTGGTCGATTCTGGTACAGTTATAACTCGGTTTATCGCACCAGTTTATGATGCATTGCGTGATGAGTTCAGGCGCCAGGTTAATGCTCCAAATGGGTACTCGTCACTCGGTGCATTCGACACTTGTTTCAGTACGAATGATGTGACCAAAGTACCAAGCATCACTCTGCACATGGATGCTCTGGATCTGACCTTGCCAATGGAGAATGCACTGATACACAGCAGTGCTACACCGCTTGCATGCTTGGCGATGGCTGAGGCGCCAGCAAATGTCAATCAGGTCGTCAATGTGATTGCAAGTTTGCAACAACAGAACATGAGGGTGGTGATTGACGTGGCAAAATCTCGCGTGGGATTCGCACGCGAATTATGTAACTAAAAGGGTAATTTTTGTGTTTAACATTTGGGATTTCGTAGGGATTAAAAGATAATTAAGGGAATAAGTGCTGTAGTGTTATTGTTGTCTGGGTACTTTATTTGTAGACGGGTTATGAACGCATGTGTCAAATGTAAGTTATTCTATTGTGTAAGATTTAATTTGCTTTATTTTGATAATGTGATGTTGTGATATATACTGCAATATGCTTAAAACAGAAAATTATCGTGTTTATTTTCCCAATCTGTTTGTGTTTTAAATTTGCAGTACTGTACCAACCACAATTGCCAACTTAAAGATGCTATTTTTTGAAATAAGGACTTTATTAATTTAAGGATTTAAGTTTCCTAGGGCGTTTTTTTAAACGACGTCCTCGGTATTATTGTGTGCTAGATCTATCATTTTTATACATATTATCTGTACACGAAGAATGGTAATGTGATAATGAGAAGGACATTCATTAGTCAAGGACAATCTTAATAGGACTAGATGTTGGGGCAGCGGAATAAGACTCGGATTTTTATATAAAAGGATGGATGAGAATTCATTGAACAATGTATTAATTTGACAATGACTATCATGAAAGTTATTTTTTAATTTCTAGACTCAACTTTTCAAATGGGAATTATATTGTACAGATATCTTGATAAAAAAATGATATCAACTATTTTTTAATATTTTAGATTTAATAATCCTTGATGAAATATCATATGACGCTTAAATTTTACAATATTTGATTCACAATTAATCAAGATTGTTAAATTAATCATTGTTATTAAATTTCCACCCTAAAAAGAGTATTTATTAAGAGTGATTAAGACATTTTAGTGGTGCATGGAAAAGGCACGGGTCAAGCAAATCCAACTGTACATCATGCATCGAAAGAAACAACGAAACTTTGGCTAGTAACTAAACCACATGAAAGAACACACGTGACAAACCGAACGAGCTCATTTCATAATTCAACAAATCAAGGGGAGTCTGGAGGAGGGCTTTTTCACGATTTTTACCCAGCCAATCAGATCATTACACCATATAATGTACGTACTTTCAAGTGTCAATTCTTCCCAATCAAATGAATTACTGATCAAGGAGAGAGATTTAAATCATGAATTATACGTCCTGTGCCACTTTTTACAGTGTTATTCGGTTTGACCTCTTTACATAGTGAAGTATATTCAAATTCTGAAAGAGATGTATGAAATATAATATATATCGAAATTATTGAAAGCTTTATTTAAAAAAAAAATCCTGTGCCACTTTCTCAAATACAGAAGAAGAGATGTAAATAAATGATAGTCAGATTTATCCAATACCATGAACAATTGGACGATTTTTTCCAATGTATTGTACTAATTGGACAGATTTGGCCGCTTCTTCCTCATGACCAGATTTGTCTAGTTCTAAATGAATAATGGCTAAAAACCAACACATACTTTTAAAGTTTCATGCCATACCTTCCAAATACAAATAGTATTTCATGCTATTTGTATCCTTCCAAATATAATTGCAAAGGACAATAGGCAAGGAGGGAAAGAAAACAGAACATGCATGCATGACTGCTATTGGTTTGTTTCGAGAAGTTAATTCTCAATTCTTCACTGTTGTTATCTTAACTCACAAGAATCAAGAATCAAGTGCGCTTTATAATTAATTTCCGAAACAATGTAATAAAAGGAATGAACCGGAATCCATTAACAAAATTTCTGTGGTATCTCCTTTAGCCAAATCTTTTTAGGTTGGTCGAATTTCTCATATTGTTAATCCAATTTAATATAGTCGGATTGCATTAATTTAATTTATAACGGACTAATTAACAATAAAAATGGTTCGTTTTAGATTTTAGTTTATGTGGTCGGGTTTTACAGATTCCATTTTAAGAAACTTATTATATAAAATACAAATAAATTTGTCATGATAAAAAAATGCATAAAAACAAACAAAATTTACTCACTAAAAATAAAAATAAAAATAAAAATAAAAAATGTTTCAATTAAAACTTAATAAAATATTATTTTTTATAATGCTATTGTTATTAGAGTTGGAGAAAAATAAATTATTTAAAAGAATATAATATAAAACAGTAGGTCAGATTTTACTTAATATTTTTCATAAAATTAATAACCAAATTATTGTTTGGTTGCTTAAAATTTAATCTTTACCCAACTCATTAAATAAGAAATTTGTATTTGTATTTTTTTTTTTTTTTGGAATCCGATTGACGCTGCTGATCGATCAGGTGGGGTCAAATGAATTGAATTTAAGCCCCTAAATAAAATCTCTCCATTAAGTTCGAAAATTCTCTCTTGACAATGGGCTTTGCCCACATCTACGCTAACACTGTATTTCCCTCTAGACCTAACTTCAATATTTTTTTTTCCCTCACTTACACGACCTAACTTCAATTTTCTTGATATTAGTTTCAATTTTGGTTCATTGATGAACTTCTTTAGATAATTTCTAAATATTTTGCATATAATCTTAATTAAGGAGGAAAAACAAAACTGCTGTTACTTGTGAGATTATCAAATGAATTAGATTATTTGACCGAGACTGCAACAGACCAGGTTCGCAACTTGTATGTTCTAAACTACAGTGACTACCAAGGCCATGTCCGAACTGTATCCAGGATTCTGTAAATTAGTGTAGACCGAGCTATTATATTTTTCTTCTTCTTCTTGAATGAACAACTGAATTGATAGTTATGACACTAGCAGAGAAAACGGTGACTCTTCCTAAGATTAACGAACTAAGAAGGCACAACAACAAACAAGATAAAAAAAAATCCCAAGTTTTACTTCAAATGTAATTGACCAAAATAAAATACTGGTTTGTCAACTCATTGTATGATTTATTATGAAGCAGTGAACCGCAGACCAACATCATATTCAAAATGGTAACAAAAACATCAGATACATTGTTTCATTGCATCAAGCTAAGCCGAAACATCTTGTACAGTTTGATAGAATCACTCGCATACTCCCTGAAACTAGACCAAGACTTCACTTACAGTTTGAAATACTGTAGATATCTTTTTAAATCAGTTCATTCAAGTGTAACCTAGAATAATTTTAATGCAGCTAATACTTCCCCAAGAAGCACTTTCTGAACGTTCAATTAAAATTAGCTGGATCATATTATTTTTGGACAGGATAGCACAGTAGATCGTCAAAACCGCCACTCTTGATTCAAACAACAGTGAAATTAAATTAGGCACAAATGGGAATGAGAGATAACAACGAAGCCTTTACTCCCAAATAAATTGAAATGAAACCCAATCCAAAATCATAGAGATCAGTTACAAACCGGAATGAGAGATCTGAAATTCAAAACTCCATAACAAATTTACAAGTTCTGAGCTCCGAAAGATCAATTTCCCTTTGTACTGTTCTTGATCCACTCAAGGTACTTGGTGTTACCACCTGTAATCGGCAATGCTATCACCTCGGGAACACTGCACATATTATAAGTATTCCACAAAAGCCATGAGGAAAATAACAGGAACATCACGTTGCTAAAAATAATTAATTTGGTTCCAATGGCTTAATAGTTAATGGTACTCTATTATGGTTTAGATTCAAGCTTCACATCCATAGGTAAATTTCCATTGCCAGATTGATCATGATGAAATTGAAATATTCATTTCCATCTTAAAGTCAAGTCCCCAAAAATGGCGTGCAATCACATCTATATTATTACCTAAAATGCCAAACTTTCTAAACATTTCAGGGACAAATTGATCTCCAGAAAGTTTCCTTGAAGAATCCCCCCATCGTAGACCAAATATTCAATTTAAGTATTCAATGTGTTAGATGGTAATTGATCAAGAAATACTAAGAGTCTAGGACATACTCATATTCATGGTTGGCTTTGACATGATCAGTAAGAGCAGGTAGAAGTGATTCCCTTGTTTTTATAATAAGCAACTCCTCAGAGTCTGTTTGCACCTGGTGGCCCACAAAACAACATCAGGATTAAAGGAGTTAGATTTACAAAACAACAGAAAAGGAAGATGCAACTTAAAAAAAAAATAAATAAGAGGAGGGTTGAGAACTCAAGATGTGAAGTCTACCTTTCCTTCCCACCAATAAACTGACTCAATGCCTGAAACAAAGAATAGAGTAAAACACCGTTAATGTACTCTCAGGCTCTCAGCTAAATACAAAATGACAGTTCTTACATTTTGAAGAAAAAAAGGTTGATATTTTGTGTTCTTTACCTTGCACTATGTTCACACAGGCTGCAAGTTTCTCCTTGACAATGCTCTCAGAAAGTTTCTTGCCTGTTAAACAATCAAATAAAAATATTAATTTTATCAGAATAAAATAAACGACATCTACTCAATTCAATTAAGCTAGAGGTACCAGATCGATCAGTAATGGGATATACACATTATCTATTTTTGAAATAATTAAAAATAACTAAAAAGAAAGTTAAAGACCAACCTGCCTCTCTGTTAGGAACGGTAACATAGACAACAATAGAAGGAACCGTGGTGGAAGAAGTATCCATTCCAGTCGAGTGAAGAGCTCTGGATGATGATTGGTTAGAAAATCTTGAACTGTGCAATTAATAAAATGGGTAAATAAATAGACAGACAAAAACAAAGGAGTAATAAATTACGATCCAAAACCATAAATGATGAGTAGATCCGTCCGAAATTGTCGACTGAATCAAACAAGAGGTAGTAAATTACTAATAGTTTCATATACAAAAAAACATCAGACGAAGAATTCTATTAAGCTAAAACCAAATCGTTTTCAACTTAGGAAAAAAACCACCGAATACCCGGCGAAAAATAGGCGAGAATGAGACTGAGCGCACCCCGTCCTGAAGGCAATGGCAGAGAGAGCACCGATGCTGAGCACGCACAGAGCCCGGACAAATGGAGATCGGCGGTGCAGTAGTGCGACTGGAGAGGAAGTAGAAGCTTCGCGAGACCCAGCGGAGGAGGAGACGGAAAGGGGTTTAAATGGACTCGGAATTCGCATCTTTCCACTTTCCTATTTTCTTTTTTAGTTCTTTTGATCTCGTCGTGTTCTTTTCTGTCTTGAATCTGATTCTAGTTTTCATTGAGGGATTGGAACGTTATTTTCCTGGTGGCCCGAACCTCAAGAGATAAAAGGAATAATATATCCCAAGATTATCACTTGAAAATGGATTTTGACAATTTTAACAACGAAATCTGAAATAAATATCAAAAAAATTAAAAATATTTTTTTATAAATATGTGCCTTTAGTTATATTAACAGAGTACTCGCACAACGCGGTATTTTTTTTATTATTATATCCATTTTATTTGATTTTAAACTTAAAAATATAATGTCATAAAATCTTTGATAATTATTAAAATTGATGGATAAGTTGAATACTTGAATATAATAATTGTAAAGTATTGATTAATTGATGACACGCTTTTTTTCATTGATCATAATTTTTTATGCTTGAAAAACTTGTATTTTTTTTGTCTGACCCATTAGTTATACTACATAAAATATTCTATAAATGTAGTTAATCTTTTTTTTTCGTGTTACAATTACGTCCCTTGACATTTCAATTAGCAACAATTAAACTTCATTAATTTAGTTATTCATCATTATAGAAAGATATAGCATATATACATGACATTATAAAAAAATCTCGAAAAAGGTAGTCAACAAATCGGCAAATCCCGGAAAAGATAATATTAAGAGAACACATCAACGGGACTTAATGAAAAAAATTTAGAATACCTAACAAATGGACAATTAATTATCAAATCTTGAAAGGAGAGATAAATGGTGTTAATTTTCTTAACTCATAATGGGAGATGCAAAATTAAAATGCTCTTATTAGGGAAAATGAGTGAATCATTTCAGCATATATTATCGTCATTAGTTTCTTATCAAATATGTACAAAATTGCTAATTATAGCGCATAACTTAAACCTTAAATCATTCTTTTTATATCATAACATAAACATAATGATATTGATTCTAATTCGTAAATAATGTGTATAAATAATAAAAAATATAAATAGACTATATTATGAAAATAAATATTGTAATTTAAAAACAATAAAGTAGTTCAAATCTATAGAACAATGAGTCCAAAGAAAGAGTAGCTTGCCTAATCTCGTTCAGGGAGAAGGCACAGTCACACAACAACCACGCCTCGATGGTTGAAGGCGCTGGAGAGGGGCATGGCTATGACGACAGAGACAAAAGCGTAGGCTGGAGGTGGAGGAGACAAAGAGAGAAGCAGCGGGGAGAAATTAATGTTTTATTAGAGTGATGTAGAGAACTTCACTATTTTTTCGTTGGGAAAAAAATTAAGAGGAGGACGACTTACTGGATGCGATGATCTCCTTCTGATCAAGCAAAATTAATATAGATTATCCGATTAAGGGTATTTTGGTCCATTAAAAGTTTGAATAAAATGAAAAAAAGAATGGACCCATCCAATTTCATTTAGAAATATTATATATTTATCCATCTAGAATTATTATGCTTTGATTTCATCATACTTGCAGTTTTGAATTATAATCAATCAACCTGAAATTTCATACAAGCAAAAGAGGAAATAATTGCTGAGTTATAATGAAACAGCTAATAAGAATTTAAATGATATAATTTTAATTAATTATAATGAATATATATAATCAAGAGTTATATCTCAATTTTTTCATAATCTAATTGAGCATCTACCTCACCTCAAATGAATCACATTATTTATCCGGCATGAAATATGAGATGCGACAAAAAAGAAAAGTAGGAGAAACAGTAGACAATAATATATTCTGAAATTTAATAAATAATATATGCATAAAAGAGTTCTAAATCTATCATTTTTATTCAAGTAAAAATGGTGGGTCACTATGTAATTTTTGAGCTTCCACTTCAAGTTCAATATAGAATGATAAGGGATGTATTAGAAATGCCCTCAACTTAGCAGAAATGTTTGTGATGCAGTAGAACCTACAAGTTGCAAATATAAATAATATAGTTGTCCAAATTAAAAATAAATGTTCTTGCAAAGATTATATAACCGTATCTTAGCTACTAACAATTTGTGTACCTTACAAGAAAAAAAACACCGACAAGTTTTGCATGTAAAGCAATAAAGCACCATAAACCATTAATTTTATCTAGTTATGCAAGTGTAAATGGAGCTCACCTTCGGTAATTGGTAATTGTGCTTCAATTGGCAAAATTTACCAATAAAGATAGATGTCCTTTCTTCTTTTTATAAAGCTATCTTGCAAGAATTGCTGATATTAATGATACTTTTATGTTATTATATACCTTATGAATACACATCCTTGTTAATACTCAAAATAATTATTAATATTGTTGAACTAAATTATGGTGACAATAAGCAATACCTTGAAGAGCATATAAAAGAAGCACGTCTTTGGATTTGCATAATTCTCTCAACATTCTTTAAAACGATTATATGTAAAATGGGAGAGAGCATAAGTTTTCATGTTAAGAGTGTCAAACTTACAAGATTAATTATACTTTCTCCCATGTTTCATAACAAAATAAGGGTAATCTAATTATTTTTCTGTAAATCAAGGATGAAAGATATGAATACTGATATTTTGGATCTAAACTGGAGACATCAATTGTTCTTAGGAGAATCTTCATCACTACAACTCACCTCTTCATGAGCATGATTTAGAGGTATTTATTGCCATTATCATGTTTCTCTTCAAATTCTTGATCAAATGTTCTCTCTTTTTGTTCAACTCTCATACAAACACTGATCCCTTTGACTGATATAGACTTTTTCTCTTTCAGAACGGACCTTTGATACAATAAATCAACTTCTTTAAGAAATGTCTTATCATTAAAAATTAATTCTCCTTGTGTGCTATATGATAATCTCCCCACATCTATCATGCACCCGATCATTTTATCCCTTTCTAATTGCATCCCAAGTACACTTCTCGTCTAGTTGGTGTTAGTTTGTAATAATCTTGAAGTCAATAATACGATAAATTGGTTATATAAAGCTTTGTTCATGAATTGGATATTTAAACGATATTTTGTTTCCTTGAGTATTATTGAATTTATGAATCATTCCGAGTTCATGACTGGAATTGTGAAACTTCATAATATAGAATATACTCTTAAAAGTCACTAACCAAGGTAATTAGCAGGAACACTAATTAACCGTTATCGGAGTTAGTATGTGGATTAAATGATGGTCAAATTTTACGGACCATAGACAAAGAGTTGTCATTTTAATCACATAGATAGATGTTCTAGGAACATCGTATTTGATAGACCAAATGAAACATTAAATGGAATTGTGTTCGTGTCATTAATGTTTTCGTTCAAGGTACTAAATTCTAAAGTATGAGGTATTCATCTTTCCTACATAAGATATGTATGTGTGTGATTTCTATCAAACGTTATCCGTAAAAGGTGGCTATAAAGGTAGCTTTTCGGTATACATAACTTATGCGGAGGAAGAGATGGTTTGCCAAAAGTACTATTGTCCCTCGTATTTCTATACGAGTTATAGCATCATTGGGCCTTGATAGAGTAAGATTATCTCGCTAGCGAGATAATTACAAGAGTAATTATATTTGATAATTTACTCAGGGATCAAGAAAAGATTAAGTTTGCAAGGATGACACATACCTACCTTGAAACTGATCCGATAATGCTATGAGACAAAAGAATTAAACACAAGTAAATAGTTTACTTGGATCATGATATTGTACAAGACATCATCATCTCTGTAATTGGATGGTCATAGTGCATTCTCGCGTATGCCTCCTATGATTATAGAAGTTAAAACGGTTTTAACTCTATTTACCAACATAACACGGATCCTGTCGGGTCACACCGTATAGGAGTTAATCGGAGAATCTTATTGATTAATTACGAATTGTTTATAATTAATAATAAGATGGTTATAATTAATTATATATGATATAATTATATTTGTCATAGAGATGACAAGAAGCAAAATCGATTGAATTTATAACGTGTTGACACGTCATATAAATTCGCCAAAACAACAACCGAGAAAAATATAATTGTAGATGACAATTATATATATTTGATTTGGATTTTAAATGTTAATTATGGATTTGAATTATGGGCCAAAGCCCATTTATAATTAAAGTCTTAATTAATAATTAAAAGCCCAAAATCAGAAAAGCCCAAAATTGAAAAAGCCCAAAAAGGCCCATGAAAAGCCCATGACGACCTCCAAGGGTATTTTGGTAATTTGTCCAAAAGCCCAAGGGTATTTCGGTAATTTGGCCAAAAAGCCCAATGGCGTTTTGGTAAATTGGATGAACTTTAAGGGTATTTTGGTCTTTTCACTTTGAAACCTCCCTACTATTCACGAGGGCATTTTGGTAATTTATCAATTCCACTTTTTCTATAAATAGAGGGTAGGGTGAGAGAAAAAGTTCCACCAAATCGCTCTACTTTCTCTCTCCCGTATACTATTGTTTCGTAATTCACGGGATCGGTGAATAGTGTTTTTACGAAAGTTGCGGTATTTCGCACATTTGTGAAACAAATTACTACGAGTCGTGAATAGTACTATTTCGTCTTTTCTCGGGTGAATAGTGTTTTTGCGAAAACCGCGGTTTACGATATTTCGCAAAAGAAATAAGCGCTCTCTGGTTAGTCCTGGTGGATAACCTACAGAGGCATCAGACGTTTGGTGCTCCGAAACAAGCCGATTTTCATTCCAATTAAAATTTGGAAGCGAGGTATAACATCTTATATTAATCTATTTAATTGTTAAGTAGATTAATATTTTAGAAATCAATCATGGAGTAGATCAATAAAGGTTTAAAGAGGTGTGTATCTCTCGGTAATCATCCGACACATCACTTTAACCCTAGGCTTAAGTTAGAAGTAAAATAATATTTTACCGTCTTTTGTAAAGGATTAAATGTCTGTAACTCTCGGTTATTATCCGACATACTTTAATCCCTAACTTAAGTAGAAGTAAAATTTTTGTTCTACGGTCTTTCCGAAGCTTGAGCATTAATGGGATTTGGGCATTCCGAATCCCTACAGTGGTATCAGAGCAAAGGCTCTCCCGCTGATTGATTTTCTAAAAGGTTATATCTTATGCAAATAAGATGTATATACCCCGTATCGGTTTAATTCTTAGATTTGCAGCTTAAAGTCCAAACCAAATAAAATTAGATTTTCTTGGTTCTATCATGTCGACTAAGAAAGTTAAATTAGATTTAAGCTTTCTTTATGCTTTCTTTATGCTTTCTTTACGCTTTCTTTTCGAAAACTTTCGATTGTGTTAAAGTATATCTAAGAATGTGATGAAGCAATAAAGTACCTGAGTAAGAGCTGTTGATCTCCACACATAAAAGATAAGGTGATGTCAAAGAAAGATGGGAAGTGGATACCTTCGGTATTCTTTCTGACAAGCCCTTTTACGTGTCCTGATAACTGGCCCAAAAGGAACTTTGTCACGTTACCAAATTACTTTTGCGCTTTCGAAGCATGGCAAATGTAACTCTTTTGCTTTTTCGGAAATATTTGGTTATGAAAAGTATATCTAAGAATGTGATGAAGCAATAAAGTACCTGAGTAAGAGCTGTTGATCTCCACACATAAAAGATAAGGTGATGTCAAAGAAAGATGGGAAGTGGATACCTTCGGTATTCTTTCTGACAAGCCCTTTTACGTGTCCTGATAACTGGCCCAAAAGGAACTTTGTCACGTTACCAAATTACTTTTGCGCTTTCGAAGCATGACAAATGTAACTCTTTTGCTTTTTCGAAAACCTTGGTTATGAAAAGTATATCTATGAATGTGATGAAGCAATAAAGTACCTGAGTAAGAGCTGTTGATCTCCACACATAAAAGATAAGGTGATGTCAAAGAAAGATGGGAAGTGGATACCTTCGGTATTCTTTCTGACAAGCCCTTTTACGTGTCCTGATAATCGGCCCAAAAGGAACTTTGTCACGTTACCAAATTACTTTTGCGCTTTCGAAGCATGACAAATGTAACTCTTTTGCTTTTTCGAAAACCTTGGTTATGAAAAGTATATCTATGAATGTGATGAAGCAATAAAGTACCTGAGTAAGAGCTGTTGATCTCCACACCTGAAAGAGATGGTTGTCAGGGAAGATTGAATTTAAAGTGGTCCTCGTGACCCCAATCTTTCCTCGGGAGCCCTTTACGTGTCCTGATAACTGGCCCAAAAGGAACTTTGTCACGTTATCAAATTGCTTTCTCGTACCAAAAAGAATTAACTGTTTTGAAACCATATAAAATGTTTATATGCTTTTTACGGTATAAGTAAAGAAGAAAGATATAGTTGCAAAATAAAGAATTGAGAACTGATAGAAATATACGTGACTGATTCATGTATAAATATATACAAAATGTTTGTATGAACTGGTAAATTAGATTTACTGCTTTGATTTGAAATGTATCTTATCATAAACGCAAAGCTACTCCTATTGGATAGATAGTAGCTATATACGTGACTGATTCATGTATAAATATATACAAAATGTTTGTATGAGCAGGTAAATTAGATTTACTGCTTTGATATGAAATGTATCTTATCATAGATGCAAAGCTACTTCTATTGGATAGATAGTAGTTATATACGTGACTGATTCATGTATATATACAAAATGTTTGTATGAGCTGGTAAATTGGATTTACCGCTTTGATAATAAATGAGTAAATTAGATTTATCATTTTAAGGAACCGTGAAAGAATGTTATGTCAAAGAAAGACTGGAAAAGGAACTTTCAATGGTCTTTCTGGCAGACGTCTTTTCACGTGTTCATAAGTCTGTTTAAAGTCGCTTAATAAACTGACTAATTATAAATGTGTAAATTAGATTTATCATTTTTAAGAAACCGTGAAGGAAGGTTGTGTCAAAGAAAGACTGGAAAGGAACTTTCAAAGGGTCTTTCTCGGCGACATCTTTTACGTGTTCGTAAGTCCGTTTAAAGTCGCTTAACAAACCGATCGCTTACGATGTTAAACCCGAAAAATTAAGTAATATGTCCTACCTACTCGTCCTCGCATATCATTGTTCATTGGCGTACGTGACCTACTCGCAGGCGTCACCTTTTACCTTTGGTTTTCGAGGGTTATGTCCGATATAACGAACCAAATAGAGTGAGGTTACTTACCAATGATTTCCAAAACAGTTTTGGGCTTGGGGCAAAGTTTCGTTAAAACACATGATGTTTAGCGAAACCAAGAATCACATAGAGATGTGATTAGCAAAGAGTTGCTTACCTAAGATAATTAATAAATGAGTTATTCAACGATAACTTGATTATCAATGAAAATAGGGATCTTGGTCCTAACTACAAACGGGAATAGAACAAATTTGTAGTGGGAGTTTTATTTGGAATAAAACATTACATGAATAAAGCTAAAAATCTTTACATTTTACGTTGTAGCACATGGCTAAAGAAACTCTTACTAATACGTTTCGTGCGCTCACAATCATACTAAGACATGAGAAACTCGAGTACGTCCTTAAACACACTAATCCTCGCACACTGCACTAACATGCAAGGGCTCGCACAAAGAAAATGAAGTCACCATGTACAACAAGCACAAAGAAGATGAGCTCGATGTACAAAGTTTCTTGGTCAAGAAATTTAAGGTGACTAAATCTCCGCTCGAGTCATAAGATGACCGAGGCGCCTCTCTTGACACTCACATGCTCCGTATGACGAGCGATGTTGAGCATTGGAGAAGCTTAACAAATCCGTTGAGCAAAGAGTTTGTTACGATGTTATCCCGAACTCTCTCCCTCCTAGCTATTCTAATTTCATCAGTGAATTATTATATGCTTGGGAATGGACAAGAGCTTGCAGAGCTCCAAGGATGTTGAGGATCACCGATGGGAGATGAAGAAGAGTTCTTCTATCCTCGTGATCCAAGAAGGTACGGGAAGATTAAAAAGATGAAACGCAAAATGACTCCTAAAGTGGCACCTAAGTACAAGGATAAAGGGAAGATGGTTCCTAATCGAACACTCCCAAAGCAAAAGTCTCTTCTACCTCTCGATCGCTTTTACTATCAAAGTAAAGGTCATTGGAAGAGGAATTGCCCTAAGTATCTCTGGAGATGTAAGGATGGGAAAGGTTCCCAAGACTTCAACTTAAGATATTTTTATTGTTGAAGTTAACGTTGTTACCTCTATTCATGATTGAGTATTGATATCTTGGATCATGTGCTCATATTTATTTAAATATGTAGGCACTAAAGAATAGGAGAAAACTACGCAACAAGGAAATACAACTCCGAGTTAGAAACGAGCACAAGTTGCAAATGTAACGATCGGAAGTATAGAGTTGTATTTGTCTCATGGGTTTATAATGGAACTTGAAAATGTATATTTTGTTCCAAGTATTTTCGAAACATCATTTCAATCTCATGTTTAGAAATGAATGGTTTCTCTTTTGTTATAAAGGACAATGGTTGTTCTATATACAAAGATGAGTTATATTATGAATATTCTTTTATGATGAATGATCTTTATATACTGGAAATAGACAAACCTATATTTAACATCAATAAACGGCTCAAAATATCTTATGAAAGTATGACTTTCATATGGCATTATCGCCTTGGTCATATAAACGAGAAACACATCAAAAGTTACATGAAGTTGGACTTCTTGGTAATTTTAATATTGTGAATCTTGTTTACGTGAAAAATGACCAAATTGCCTTTCTCCAAGAAGGGCGAAAGGACAAGTGACTTATTAGCCCTTATACACACGGATGTATGCGACCAATGAGTACTTGTACAAGAAACGGTGATCGCTACTTTATCACATTTATTGATGATTACAAGAGATATGATTATGTCTACTTGATGAGACATAAGTCCTAATCTTTTGAAAAGTTCAAGGAATTCAAGACTAAAGTAGAAAATCAATCGAATAAAAGTATTAAGACCTTACTACGGGCCGACCGTAGAGGCGAATACTTAAGTTATGAGTTTATAATGTACTTAAAATAATGTGGGATAGTCTCACAACTCACACCTCCGGAACGCCACAATGGAATGGTGTTTACGAGAGGAGGAATCGAACTCGTTAGACATGGTTCGTTCCATGATGAGTAATACCACACTCCCAAAATATTTTAGGGGCACGCACTAGAAACTGCTACACTAATAATAAATAGGGTTTCATCCAAGTCGGTAGAAAAGACTCCATATGAGTTATGGTTTGGTAAGGTACCAAATATGTCTTATCTTAAAATTTGGGGTTGCAGGTATTTGTCAAACGTTCGACTTCGACAAACTTGGACCCAAAGTCGACAAATGCTTTTTCGTAGGGTATCCTAAGGAAACGAAAGGATATTACTTCTATTATCGATCGAGAACAAGATAATTGTTGCTCGTCATGGTATATTTTTGGAGAAAGAGTTTCTCGCAAAAGGAAGTAGTGGGAGTAATGTAGTACTTGAAGAAATTCAAGATACATCACACAATACAATATCCGATACGATCGATAAACCCACCACTTGATTCTTCGGCTAATGAGCATTTGGAAGAACCAAATCTACAAATAGTTGTGGAAGAAGTTCTAGTCTCGAGCTCATCTACTTCAACGCAAGTTGAAATAGAACTAAATCCGCATACTGATGTGGATGAAGTTCGACGACACCGAAGAATAAGTGCTACGAAGGACACATAGATGCCCGTGCACCCGAAAGGTACATGGGACTGCATGAAAGTCTCGGTATTTGATGTCAAGATCCTCCGACCTATGCGGAAGCAAAGGATGACCCGACTCGATAAATGGCCGGAGGCCATGAGATCCGAAATACACCATGTATGACAACAAGGTTTGGAACCCGGTTGCACCACTTGTTGGGGTAAAACCCATAGCTAACAAGTGGGTTTTTTAAAAGAAAAACAGGCATGGATGATAATATAATCATTTTACATAAAGTACGGCTAGTAGCGAAAGGTTTCAAGCAAATTCTCGACGTAGATTATGATGAAACTTTTTCGTCCGTAGCTATGTTTAAGTCAATTCGGATGTTCCTAGCAATTATCGTATTTCATGATTATGAAATATGGCGTATGGATGTCAAAACCGCCTTCCTAAATGGAAATTTGGAAGAGGACGTGTATATGATACACCATAAGTTTTGAGGATCCAAAGAATGCTTTGGGAAGTTATGCAAGCTTCTCGGATCCATTATGGATCAAGCAAGCATCACGAGTTGGAATCTTTGATTTGACGAAGAAGTCAAACAGTTTGACTTCGTCGATGCGAAGAAGAACATTGTGTATACAGGAAAACTAGTGGGAGTGTCATCGCTATTTTAATCCTCTATGTGGACGATATACTCTTAATGGGAAATAATATTCCCTATTGAATCACCAAATCTTCATTAAAGAAAGTGTTCTCAATGAAAGATTTGGGCGAGACTCGTCTATATACTAGGCATAAAGATCTATAGAGATAGATCTAAGAGACTTATTGATTAAGTCAAAGTACATACATTGATAAAGTCTTTGAATCGGTTCAAGACGTTGTAATTCTAAGAAAAGATTTCGCTAATGAATCATGGTGCATGACTTAGCAAGACTCGGTGTCCTTTGACAATCGATGAGCAAAGCATAATGAGTAGAGTACCATATGCTTCGCTATTGGCTCTATCATGTACGCCATGTTGTGCACTCACTCGCCCCGATGTCTCGTACGCTTGGAGCGTGACGAGTAGATATCGTGCTAATCCAGCTAGAGCACTCGGAATGCCGCAAAGAATATCCTTAAGTACTTAAGAAGAACTAATGATATGTTTCTCATCTACGGTGTTGACTCGAGCTCGTGGTAAGTGGTTACACAAACGTTATCACCTCATATGAAAAATCATAAATAGAGGCGACGTAAAGATTTGTAAAATTGACACAAATGGCAACACAAAATGATCCACTTACAAAACCTCTACCTCAAGCCAAGCACGAGTTGACACATCTTCTATGGGTTTGAGACACATAGAAGATTGGGCCGTGATATTATCTTTTAAATCGAGAGATTTATAGATTTGTATAAGGCATGACTCAATATGATTGACTCCAAGCTTAAGTGGGAGATTGTTAGTTTGTAATAATCTTGAAGTCAATAATACGATAAATTGTTATATAAAGCTTTGTTCATGAATTGGATATTTAAACGATATTTTGTTTCCTTGAGTATTATTGAATTTATGAATCATTCCAGTTCATGACTCGGAATTGTGAAACTTCATAATATAGAATATACTCTTAAAAGTCACTAACCAAGGTAATTAGCAGAACACTAATTAACCGTTATCGTGTTAGTATGTGGATTAAATGATGGTCAAATTTTACGACCATAGACAAAGAGTTGTCATTTTAATCACATAGATAGATGTTCTAGGAACATCGTATTTGATAGACCCCTAATGAAACATTAAATGGAATTGTGTTCGTGTCATTAATGTTTTCGTTCAAGACTAAATTCTAAAGTATGAGGTATTCATCTTTCCTACATAAGATATGTATGTGTGTGATTTCTACCAAACGTTATCCGTAAAGGTGGCTATAAAGGTAGCTCTTCTGTATACATAACTTATGCGAGGAAGAGATGGTTTGCCAAAAGTACTATTGTCCCTCGTATTTCTATACGAGTTATAGCATCATTTGGGCCCTTGATAGAGTAAGATTATCTCATAGCAAAGATAATTACAAGAGTAATTATATTTGATAATTTACTCAGGATCAAGAAAAGATTAAGTTTGCAAGGATGACACATACCTACCTTGAAACTGATCTCGATAATGCTATGAGACAAAAGAATTAAACACAAGTAAATAGTTTACTTGATCATGATATTGTACAAGACATCATCATCTGTGTAATTGGATGGTCATAGTGCATTCTCGCCGATGCCTCCTATGATTATAGAAGTTAAAACGGTTTTAACTCTATTTACCAACATAACACGATCCTGTCGTCACACCGTATAGAGTTAATCGGAGAATCTTATTGATTAATTATGAATTGTTTATAATTAATAATAAGATGGTTATAATTAATTATATATGATATAATTATATTTGTCATAGAGATGACAAGAAGCAAAAATCGATTGAATTTATAACATGTTGACACGTCGTATAAATTCGCTAAACAACAACTGAGAAAAATATAATTGTAGATGACAATTATATATATTTGATTTGGATTTTAAATGTTAATTATGGATTTGAATTATGGGCCAAAGCCCATTTATAATTAAAGTCTTAATTAATAATTAAAAGCCCAAAATCAGAAAAGCCCAAAATTGAAAAAGCCCAAAAGGCCCATGAAAAGCCCATGACGACCTCCAAGGGTATTTTGGTAATTTGTCCAAAAGCCCAAGGGTATTTCGGTAATTTGGCCAAAAAACCCAATGGCGTTTTGGTAAATTGGATGAACTTTAAGGGTATTTTGGTCTTTTCACTTTGAAACCTCCCTACTATTCACGAGGGCATTTTGGTAATTTATCAATTCCACTTTTTCTATAAATAGAGGGGTAGGGTGAGAGAAAAAGTTCCACCAAATCGCTTCTACTTTCTCTCCCTAGGTATACGGTTGTTTCGAATTCACGGGATCGGTGAATAGTGTTTTTACGAAAGTTGCGGTATTTCGCACATTTGTGAAACAGAATTACTGTGAGTCGTGAATAGTACTATTTTGTCTTTTTCTCGGGTGAATAGTGTTTTTGCGAAAAACCGCGGTTTACGATATTTACGGCAAAAGAAATAAGCCGCTCTCTCGGTTAGTCCCGGGGATAACCTACGAGGCATCGACGTTTGGTGCTCCGAGACAAGCCGATTTTCATTCCAATTAAAATTTGGAAGCGAGGTATAACATCTTATATTAATCTATTTAATTGTTAAGTAGATTAATATTTTAGAAATCAATCATGGAGTAGATCAATAAAGGTTTAAAGAGGTGTGTATCTCTCGGTAATCATCCGACACATCACTTTAACCCTAGGCTTAAGTTAGAAGTAAAATAATATTTTACCGTCTTTTGTAAAGGATTAAATGTCTGTAACTCTCGGTATTATCCGACATACTTTAATCCCTAACTTAAGTAGAAGTAAAATTTTTGTTCTACGGTCTTTCCGCAGCTTGAGCATTAATGGGATTTGGGCATTCCGAATCCCTACAGTTGGATCATACTGAAACCCTCCATTTTTTTTTGTCTAAACCACTCTACAAACTGTAACAACTGTTTGTAGAAATGCCTCATTAAGCTCTTCATCAAAAATAAAACTTTGAGACCAAATTCACTCTATGTGCTTTAGAGGAGTTGATTGGAAGTTTTCATTTTGCTCCTTTAATTTTTGAGTTATGTTCTTGATGTTAGAAAGTAAAAATCAGTTTAGCAAATGATTTGACCCATTTCAATTGCTGAAATTTATAAAAACACCACAAAAAATAGTGAAAAAGGGGTTAAAAATTTAAAGGACTTTTGGAGGTAGTTAGAAACACAAGACAAACAAAAAAAATAATGAAATGCATAAACTTGTAAGGAGAGATTTTGAACCTTTGGAATTGCTCGCAAATGAGGTAGAACATTCCGTCAATGTCTCGATCTTTCTAATGAAGCCAAAGAGTAGCTTGCCTAATCTCATTCAGGGAGAAGGCACAGTCACACAACAACCACGCCTCGATGGCTGTAGGCGATGGAGAGGGGGTGCGACAATGATGACAGAGACAAAAGTGTAGGCTGGAGGTGGATGAGACAGAGAGAAGCAGCGGGGAGAAATTAAGGTTTTATTAGAGTGATGTAGAGAACTTCACTATTTTTTCGTTTGGAAAGAAATTGAGAGGAGGATGACTTACTGGACACGATGATCTCCTTCTGATCAAGCAAAATTAATATAGATTGTCCGATTAACAGTATTTTGGTCCATTAAAAGTTTGAAGGAAATGAAAAAAATGGACCCATTCAATTCTTAGCTGCTTTATATAATAGTACAGATATTGATAGTATTTTAAATTTTATGTAAGTTCATTATCATTTGATAGTCCATTAAAGATTGTTAAATTATACCCTTTATGAATTATATAAAATTTTGATAGTTTTTGATGAACTATCAAACAATAATAAAATAATATAAAATTTAAAACACTATGAATATATATATATATATATAGAGAGAGAGAGAGAGAGAAAGCATGTATCAACTTGATGCTATGGGTCAGTTCTTCGTTCTCAAAGTCTAAATGGTTGATCAAAATCACTCAAAATATTTTTCGTACGAATATCTAGTTTGGAATCAAGTTTTATATTGTTTAGAAGTTTTTTACTATTTTTTTAGATAGCTAAAAAATCACTCATTTTGAATGGCTCATAAAAATTAAATCAAGTGATTTTTTAACTATCTAAAAAAATAGTAAAAAAATTTAAAAAAATATAAAATTTGGTCTATAACTAGATATTCATATGAAAAATATTTTGAGTGGTTTAGATGGACCATTTAGACTTTGAGAAAGAAGAATTAATTCATAGCACATAGTCAATTCGTGCTATGTATAACACCATAGCTCCAACTCTCTCTCTCTCTCTCTCTCTCTCTCTCTCTCTCTCTATATATATATATATATATAGTGGATATACCGTGAGGTTAACCTCACGGAGGCCTTCCATAAACTTAACTCAAAAAGCATATCAAATCATCTCCAAATTTTAATTTATCATTCTCATTAAATTCTTTATATTAAAATCTTATGAGATGCAAAAATTTAGAGTGTTTTGAGTTTTTTAAGTCATAGTTTTTAATTTTTAAAAATTAGCTCTAAAAAAATAATAATATATTCAATACTTGAACATCATTTTAAAAAATTAAAAATGGTGACTTAAAATCTCAAAACACTCTAAATTTTTGTATCCCATAATATTTTAATATAAAGAATTTAATGAGAATGATAAATTAAAATTTGGAGATGATTTGATATGTTTTTTGAGTTAAGCTCACAGAAGGCCTCCGTGAGCTTAAACTCACGGTATCTTTACTCTATACATATATATATATATATAATTTTTCTCTATTTTTTATTTTTTATATTTATTTCAGAGTCTGTAGTCAAAATTATCAAAATAATCCATTATCAAGCGATCCTCACCCATAATTCAAATTCTTTTAAGAGGAATGATCACTTGACAATGGCTATCTAGACAATTTGGACAATGGACCTTCAAATAAATACAAAAGAAACTAAAATAGAAAAAATTATATATATACTTATAAATTAGTGGTGATTTAATTTTATTATCATTTAATAGCTCATCAAAGACGTTAAATTAGAATTGTTATAAATTGCATCAAATTTCGATGGTCTTTGATGGACTATCAAACGACAATGAATTTAGAATTATGCTATGATACTACGCATAGCACAGATGGTTTGTGAGCTATGAGTTGTTTTTATTTTTGAAGTTCAAATGGTCAATACATCACTCAAAATGATTTTCGTATAAAAATCTAGTTACAGTCCAATGTTATAAATTTCAGAATTTTTTACATAGTTAGAATTCACTCCTTTTGAATGTCTCTCAATAATTAAATAAAGTGAATTTTTAATCATGTAAAAGAAAAAGTAAAAAATCCTATAAAATATTAAATCTAGTCTTCAACTAGACTTTCATATGAAAATCATATTGAGTGGCCGGATCAACCATTTAAACTTTAAAATTGAAAAAATGATATGTTGTGTATATCAAATAAATTAAATATCAACTATTATTAAGTTTTATTTTTAAACAAAATTAAAATTGTGCATTGTATAATCTTACTCAGAAAAAAAATATTATATTTTGTGCATTGTATTTCATTGATAATGAATTAATTTTATTTAGAAATTTAAGAGCATTTATAATTATAAATTATATATGAGTAATATATATATATATATATATATATATATATATCATTCATTTAGTTTTAAGAGTTAATTAATTTATTTATTTGACTAAATATTAAAAATTAATTGAAGTATTTCAGCCGAACTATATATACCTGAATAATGAATTTGTTATTACTAAGACTAGCTATATACCCGCGCGTTACAGCAAACTCTTTTATTTAAATATTAAAATATTATAAGATAAAAAATTCAAATTTATCTAATATTAAATTATAAATTTACCAAATTATAGATAAAACCTATAATAAATACTATATTTAATCTTGGATGATATTTTTGCATAATGATTCATGATTTTTTTTGGCAAGAAAAGTAAATTATTCTAACATATATTATCACCATTAATTTCTTATCAAATATGCACAAGGTTTCTAAATAAAAAAAACAATATTATGGAAATAATAGTATATATGGGAAAGAAATGGAGAGAAAGAGGGGATCAATGAACGCGATCCACATACGTTCGATCAACCAAAAATAAATATTTTTCGTCTAATTGAGGGATAAAATAGGTATAATAAAAAAAATACTATGACAAAAAATGGACCCTTCAATTCTTAGATACTTTATATAATAGTATAGATATAGATTATAAATGAAAAGGTATTAATGTAAAATAAAAAAAATATTTACATATTTTCACATGGATGATTGGAAAATTCTATGGTAAGGACATCCTTACCATATTTACAAGCTTACATAATAGGGTTATCGAATAAGAAACTGTCATTTAATTGTATTTGCTTACGCAATAATTATCATTAATTCCTTTCTTTTGCTTGATGAGATGTAAGTAGAATGAATATTTTGAGTGCTTAGAGTACTCGTAGGACTTAGCACACTGTAAAACTTTCTTTTATTAATACAATTTAGCAACCTATGCTTCTCCTAAAAAAAAATTGTCGTTAATTCATTGGTGAAAGCTCATCTTTTTTGCTAATTTTATTTATTCATTAATTATGCACATGTATAAATAAAAATGAAAATATCATTGATGGGAGAATCTTCACGAAATTTAACACATAAGTTCCATATATATCTTAAGTTATTATATGTTTCTAATATTTTCTTATTTTTCAATGGAAAGCGAGTAGATATATAATATATTTCAAATTAAGCATGTTTAAAATATATTTTACGCATCAGTTTTCTTCTTCGTTTTGTACTATATTACCCATTAAATTGTTTGAGTTATTTTCATCATTCTGTTCAAAGTTGCTGCAAAATTGATGTAATTTATATAGCATCGAACTCAAGCTTGGAACCAAATAAACTTTCATGCAATTAAAAAAATATCTTATCATCCACTAAACTTGTGTCCGTTAAAATTGAATTCATATCATGAAATTCGTTAAAAAAAAACCGTAGCTTTCAAAAATTAGATATTGTCATATCAATCAAATCCAATATTCCGTTTATATAATGGTGCAGCCAATGATAAAATAAAAGGAAAAATGATGAGCTGTCACTAAAGAATTAACAATAATTATTGTATAAGCAAATATAATTAAATGATAGTTTTTTTACTGGATGCACCGTATCATGTAATCATGTAGACATGATAAAAATATCTCTACCATATATTTTTCCTGGATGATTTAATTATAAAATTCTTTAAGGCGATATAAATGGCCATTGATATTTCTTAATCAACGACGGAAGATACGAAATTGATTGTGTTTACATTTTTTTTTACCAAATATCGCTAGCCTGATAAAAAAATTTCGTACTAAATCTTTAAAGGCGATATAAATGATCAGAGATAGAAACATCGGCAAAATATTACGGTTATTTCGTGTGTCATATTGTGTAACAATCGCGAGAAGAAAGAAATGAGGGCTTCAACATACGATGAGTGCCACAAATTGAAAAGAGAGAAGAGATTTATTGTTTATTTCTTTCTTTCTTTCTTTCTTCTTTGTTGAGTTGTCGTCAATACACATCTAAAAAGGATGAACAGAGAAATAAAAAGGGGATTAAAATAAAGTGAAAAAAAGGATTAAGTTTTTTTTCTTCCTTCCTCGCTCAATCATCAAGCTTATGAAGCTTTATGCCAAATCAAATGAAAATCAAGAGTGGTATTAAATAAGAGAGACTTTCCGTGATGAGATTTAGACTAACAACATCAGACTGCCCGTAAATTTCAATTTGATCACCATAAAAACTAAAATTGAAATCCATAAAAAGTGATTTTCACAATTTGCAAAAAAAAAAAAAAAAAAAAAACTCCATAATGAAACTGTTGTATATTGATGGTTTGATACAATGTATAGTTATGTGGTAGAAGCAATAATGCAAATTTGAGTCAAAGAATAGAAAAGACAAGGCTTAAACCTGTGGTCATGTTGGATAGTTCATGTACCAGTACCTCATTACACAGATCTTGATGCAGTTTTTTTTAAGAAAAAAACAACTAAACCTGAAAGGGACGGA
Organism: Schoenoplectus tabernaemontani; assembly: GCA_037127355.1. Lineage (NCBI taxonomy): Eukaryota > Viridiplantae > Streptophyta > Magnoliopsida > Poales > Cyperaceae > Schoenoplectus > Schoenoplectus tabernaemontani. Next base: position 12,243,280 of record CM073743.1, read on the forward strand.
ACAAAATTGCAGCAAATTATCCAAAAAATAATCTAAGCATCCGACGTAGTTTTGACATCAGTTGAGAATCTATAAATTCCAATTGCTCTTATATTTTATTAAAATTATCTCATATTCCCTCGGATAAGTAATTGATAACCCAACTCCATATGTTGGCTAGAAGAGGCTTATTTTCCCGAAATTCCAATTTCGTCCTTGTGTAGAAAAAGCACAATTGCTGATCAAAACTGAGCCTGTAACCGTAATTGATTGGTACAAGTCAGAGAAAGCTTCCTTCCCCAATTCATTTCTAGCCCAACTAAACATTACTAAGCACCACAGGTCCACAACTAAACAACACTAGCACCTAAAATTTGCTTGCATGCCAGAAAGTGGGTGTCTTTGAACTTTGATTAGTGGATTGTTCACCATTACTTGCTGTCTACAATTGAGCAACTAAACATTTGACCATAATATATCTTCAAACTTCAAAATAAAAGAAAGAGAGCATGAATTCAAATTGAAACTGGTACAGGACTCAGCATGCCAATACTTCGTGAGGTACTAATTGGTTTTTCTCTTTATTCTCTTTGTTTGAAATTGAAAAGTGTGAGAGATAAGTAACCGAGAGTACCTCAGATACAACAGAAAATTAAGAGAAAATGCAGAAGATAACAATTTTGAACTTGGAAGAAGATCTTGGCATTTTGAGGGGGGTCGAGAAGGCCGAAAGGAGAAAGGTAGGGCCGAAAATTTATCCGGGAAATAAGATGAATTTGCATCCCCCATAATAGTACCGTATGCTTAAATTGTTCATGTTATCCAACCTAAAAAACGTCATTATAACTGCTTTATTTGTGATTTAAATCCGATGACCGTTGTGAGTTCTCAATACATAAAGAGATTGAGCTTTCAAAATTTTCAAATATGTCATATCATCATTTTTGTCCACCATTAATTTTGTTCAAATCTTTTTATTTTCTTGAATCTAAAAGTTCATATAAAATAATTTCTCTCTCCTCATTGAAAATAATATATATAATATATCTAAGATGAAACTTAACTCTTACAATAATCCAACTTTTTTATATGATCATTTATAGATTATTATTATGTATTTATTTATATTATTTATTATTATAATTATAATTATTAATTATTTATTTGAGGACTATATTATCAAAGTGAAATCTGAGTTACAGTCCTATCAGATAATTACTATATACGTATAACACTACAAAGAAGCCGAATTCAAATAAGATGGATCATGGAGAAAAAAAAATGGGAAAATGACGAGGGAGGGATCATTTACTATTTGCAACTGAATCGTTGGAAAAAAAGTTTGATGAGCGGTTTGAACCCTCTTTTTTAATTCAGTAATACGTGAATAAAATGTTTTATTTACAAATTTTGAGAAAAAATATATTATATTAAATTTAAAATAATATTATATATTCTTCTATATTATTTTTAAATTTTTTAAATTTTAATATATATTTAATTTATATTATATGAAATAAATTATCGTTAAATCATATTTAAAATTTATGAATTTCGACCTCATCAAATATTTCTGGAATCGTTCATTTATTACTATTCTTTCTGATATAAATTACTACCGAAAAATGAAAACCCAGCTAGCAACTGCACTGAAACAAAACATATGCGTTCCTATGTGCTCTCCGGATTATCTGCGGCTCTTTCTTATACCAAAGTCATGGTAAAATGACAGATATAATATAATGAGAAGGGATCGGTTGACAATGATTATTTTGATAATCTGACAATGGTCTTCTAAATAAATACAAAAAAATTTAAAAATAAAAAAAGTTTGTAGATGTATTGTTCTACCGTTAGATTTATGGTCATTCAAATTTCATGTAATTTCATTATCATTTGATAGTACATCAAAAACCATCAAATTTTCATGTAATTTCTAACGGTTCTAATTTAATAGTCTTTGATGGACTATCAAACGATAATGAAATTGTATGAAATTTGAATGATCATCAATCTAAAAGTAGAAGAACACATCTATAATTTTTTTTAGATTTATTTAGAGGTCCATTATCAAGGTTGTCAAAATAACCCATTGTCAATAGATCCCCACTCTTACTTATATAATTAGTGGGGATCCATTGACAATGGGTTATTTTGACAAGCTTGACAATGAACCTCTAAATAAATATAAAATAAATCTTAAAAAAAATTTATAGATATGTTCTTCTATTTTTAGATTGGTGGTCATTTAAATTTCATACAATTTTATTATCGTTTGATAGTCCATCAAAGAACGTTAAATTGAAATCGTTGTAAATTACATAAAATATTGATGGTCTTTAATGAACTATCAAACGATAATGAAAATGTATAAAATTTAAATGACCATCAATTTAAATATAAAAGACACATTTATAATTTTTTTTATTTTTAAAATTTTATTTATATTTATTTGAAATTCATTGTCAAAATAACCCATTATCAACCGATACCTTTAACTAAAAGTCTTTGTTGCCTGTAGCATGAAGTACGAACCACCGCAGAGTGAAAAAAAAAACAGAATATCTCACAACAGAAAGGTCGAAGAATAAAAAACATCGTGTAAATTCAGAGAGGAGTTTCCTCCGCCGCTTCCACTACAGGCACGCTATTTTCTTACGGTTAGGGTTTATCGATTCAATGGCAGAGGAGGCTGCGATCGAGAACAACGGGGTATCCACCGAAGTTCAGTCGGAATCCACTGTGTTACTAGAAATGGAGGTCGAAAACGAGGTTTCGACGGAGAAAACCAATAGGGAGGAGGGAAAACCAGAGAAAGAGAACGGTGGAACAAAGAGGGAGCGTGAAGAGGAGAACGAAGAGGAAGATGATAATTTGAAGAAGTCAAAGATGGAGAAATCCGTCGAAGAAGAACGACTCGGTGCCATTGAGGTTTTTCTCTTTAACTATTGTACAATTTATACGATTCTGAGCCTTTTCTTTTCCCGCTTTCATGAAATTAGAAAGAAATATGGAATAGGATCCCTTGATATACGTACTTGACAATCACAACAACGATTTTTAGATAAGAAAAACTTCGAAACCAATAAAGTTTATAGCCTTATATGCATGTCGTCGGACATATGAATAACCACCCCTTTATGACGTATTTTTTGATAATTTAACCTGGGTTATAGAATTTGGACCATAATAAAGTTTTGACGGTATTTTATACACCAAATATCATAGTTTTGGACATGATTGATGTGTCTTCATAGAAGTTATGGTTTCAAAACTTAAATTTTGCTTATAACAATTTTCAAATTTCAAGTTGAATCATTCAATGGATCCTAAATCCTAATGCATGTTAACTTGTGGTAGTTTTTTTTTCAATTCTGAGGAAGATTTGCAGGTGTTGTTTGTTAAAATTCTTATTTTATTCTCTTTTATTTCATAAATTCATCTGTAGAAGGAGAAAAATGAAGAGGCACAAGGGGATGAAGGAGAAAAGGAAGCTGAAGAGGAAGAAGGAGAAGGGGAAGAAGAAGGTGAAAAGGAGATAAAGGAAGTAAAACTTGGGCCCAAGGTGTTTACTTCCTCCGAAAATATGTTCGATTACTTCTTCAAGCTCCTGCATAACTGGGGTCCCAACCTTGATATAAACCAGGTTATTTTTCTGTTCTTTATTGTTTGTAGTCTCTTAACTATTGTTTGAATATATGTACTGACCATGCAAATAAGATTTCTTTCTGTTTGTTTTAATGTAGTTAAGGTGTATTCTGGCCTGATTAGGTCCCATGTTTTATTTTTTTCATGATGAAATGAAGCGTTATATTCAGGACCAATTAATCAGGCAACTATGACAACTCCAAACTGGTATAAGAAAAAATTGAAAAAGCAAAGAGTAGATGTATCTTCTTTATGGTTTGGATGAGTTGTGTAAGAAATTCAATGTGATTGGAACATCAATTGGTCATTCATCAGGTAGTTTGAATAATTATCATTTTACTTTGGTTGGCACTTGATTAGGATCAAAGGGTTCTTAAATTGTACTGGACTGGATACATGATCTATCTATATCTATTCTATAAGAAGCTGATCTGTAATTTACCTTTTTAGGTTTGATAAATCAGTGGTGGTTATCACCAATTGTCAAATAAATATAGCTGTCAATGTACTTAAAAAGCACTGGCAGGAAACAAGAACTGGATTGGAATGGTTTATTCTTGATTGTTGCAAAGAGGATGTGCAGTTTTATTTTGGATGGGCTAGTTCACTGTTTTTCTGCCATTCCTTTAACCAGCTCAGTTGTGATTAGTATAATGTATCTCAATGATATTGATTATTCATCACCTTTTCAAACCATAGTAGTTTACTCATTTCATCACGAAGTATGAAAAAATGAAGAATATATGGTATTGATTGACTTCTTAACTTCTTTTTATTTTTATTTTATTTCCCAGTATGAGCATATGGTACTGATCGACTTGATAAAGAAGGGGCACAGTGAGCCAGAGAGGAAGATAGGGAAAGGAGTTGAAGCATTTGAAGTGCGGTTCCACCCAGTGTACAAGAGCAGATGTTTCTTTGTGCGCCGCATTGACGGCTCATCCGATGACTTTAGCTTCCGCAAGTGTGTGGATGCCATTATGCCCCTTCCTGATGATCTGAAGATCAAGCCTCATGGCAGCAGATTCAGGGGTGGAAGAGGAGGTGGTGGCAGAGGCGGGAGAGGTGGGAGGGGAGGTCGCAGGGGCCGAGGGCGCGGTAGAGGGTGAGCGACTTGTGTTGCTTTTAAATATGAGTTTATAGGGCTGCTAGTTGTATGTTTGTTTTGGTCAGAGAATTTTGCCGATGAGTTTATGCGGCTTGTTATTGAATTAACTAAATGTTATGATGATGTTTATTTTCCTCCACATTTTCGTGAAGTAATCTATTCTGCTTACGTCCTAAGACTAAACAAAATCTGCATGTTTGGGGGTATTCTGGGAGAGGATTTCTTTTTTTTTTTTTTTTTTTTTTTTTGGGGGGGGGGGGGGGGGGGGGGGGGGTTGGTTTGGGGGCGGAAAGAGGAATTCAGCATTGTTAAAACTGCATTGATTGATTCTATGCAGGTAATGAAAAGGAATAATGTAAACATTTGGTGTTTATTTCATCAAGGATAATGTTTAGAGAAGAAAATAGGTCTGTTTTCTGTAAATGACGAGAACCAAAAGAAATTCTAGATTGCTAGGACACAGTTGGCAAAAAAAACGAGCGTACAGAGCAAATGTTAAACAGGGTGTCGATATCTCTGATTTAATTTACTCAAATAACAAAATTGAGATGATTTTTTTTAGTCGTTCTGTCATGGATCAAAACTTTTTTTTAATGAAAATTTTGTCGGAAGTAGTTTCATCGGTTGATTCTCTTGTAAATCACGTTGGGAGTATTTCATTGTTAATCGTGACTATTCAATCGTTAAAAATGAAGGGCTCTTATTTCATCGGATTCATTGCAGAATTCACCTTTTTTTTATCTACATAAGAAAATATATCGGTTTCACAATGCACACTTATGTATTAAGTTCATTCACAATATTAAAAGGATAATTACCGTTTACATACTGCGTAGTTTTATTGGTTCTACGACATTTTAATCAACATACTAATTCATCGTGTCAGATAATCCACTTCCACTTACTAGCAGTTCTCTTGTTTGTGTTTGGGTATATCCATTCCTTTCCCTTTGTTTGTGCACACATCTAGTATGTTGTCTGTGCACACATCTAGTACGTTGTTGTATTCTCCGCCTCATATATGTTCGTCCTTTTGCAGTTGGATTGGTACAAGTTACAAAATTTCAAGTTTATTCGATTTTACTGTTCTGGGTTATACCATTCTGTCTATAAACGTAGCATGGGGACTTAGATTGACCACAGGTGCTGGTATGATTTGGTCAAATTACTAACCAATTAAAAGTCTGAAATCTTGTGAAGCACGCTGAATCGCTGATGTGATCCACATGCACTGCAACCACGATAGCAAGTAACAAACGGTTTTTGGAGTATGAATGATTTGAAGTTAATAATCAAGTCGAGGTTTTGGCCTTACTAAGCGCCTAAGCAAGAGACTTTGGCGTAGGGGATAAAAATTGATTTTTTTAGAGGGGTCAAAATTTAAATAACTTTTTATATATAAATATATATCTTTTATTTCTGAATATATATATATATACATATATATATATATATATATATATATATATATATATATATATTAATAAAAATATAAAAAAAATACCATGCGTCAACTGACCCTACCACCATGTAAATCGACTCCAAATCTGTTGTTATTTTTGGAGAAAAATAGAGTCCCGTTATCAATTCCAAAAAAATAAAAAAACCTAAAAAATAGAAAAAAAAATAGAAATATATTATTTTACTTATAGATTGATAGCCCGTCAAATTTCATATAATTTTATTAACATTTGATAGTTCATCAGAGACTGTTAATTTGGAACCGTTATAAATATTAATGAAAAACTGTTAAATTTGATTATCTTTGATGGACTATCAAACGTTAATGAAATTATATGAAATTTGACAGGCTATTAATCTATAAGTAAAATATCATATCTATAAACTTTTTTCTATTTTTACGAATTTTTTCTATTTTTTTAAATTAATAATGAGAACCTATTATTCTCCAAAAATAACAGCAAATTTGGAGCCATATAAATCCAGCCCTGACGAGAAATACACATACCGGCTCTACACACACGACCGAGCGATTAATTAACAGGGAGGAGTCACATCATAAGTTTATAAAATATTTGTTTTTTTAATTATAAAAACTGTAAAAAAATAATTTATGTTTAGAATATAACATTATAGACATAATATATATGATATAAATATCTATATAAAAATAATTTTTGTTTAAAATATAACATTATAGACATAATATATATGATATAAATATCTATGTATAAAAATAGAGAAGGGATCCCTTGACAATGGGTTATCTTAACAATCTTGACAATGGATCTCATAAATATGAAAAAAATCTTATAGATATGTTCTTCAACTTATAGATTGATCATGTTTAAAACTTCATGCAATTTTATTATTGTATGCTAGTCCATCAAAAACCATCATAATATTATGCACTTTGCAATGATTTCAATTTAACGGTCTTTGATAGATTATCAAACGATAATTAAATTATATGAAATTTGAATTATCATCAATCTATAAGTAGAAGAACATATCTATTAGGTTTTTCTATTTTTAATTTTTTTCATATTTATTTAAAAATTCATTGTCAAGATTATCGAGATAAACATTGTCAAGTGATCCCTTCCCATAAAAATAAATACATCTTTAATGTACACTCAATTTTTGAGGTATTGTTTTTAAAAAATATATATCATTTAATTTTTTTTTTTAATTTTCAACGGTATAATTCTAATGAGTTTATGATGATTGATGAATGATTAATTAAATTTTAGAGTTACTATCGTACTTACCCTTCAACTCTTCTTCTATTTCATATTTACTCATCAACTCTTTAATATATCATATTTATCTATCCACTCTTTAGATCTTTTATATTTATCTACATATTCTTTAATATACCTAAATCCTTAAACACTTTAAATTATTTCATATTTATCCATAAACTCTCACATATATCATTACAATATTTTTATATATAGCCAATATTATTTATGATAGCTTATGCATCTTTAATTTTTTGCATTTATTTATAAAAATAAATTTATTTAATTCGATTTAGATATATATTATTTAATTATTTTCTTGATCTAATATGATATGACATGTTCGGTCTGGTTTCAGGTTAGGTCGTGAAAATTTAAATAATATCTATCAAATCAGATTTAAATAAATTTAATTTTCTGAACAAATATAGAAAGATTTAAAGAGTTAAATAGCATATAAGATATTCTAAATAATTATTCATGGGTACATATAAAAATATTTTAATGATGGATAAATGTATAAGTTTAATGAACTCATAAATATGAAAGAATTTAAAGTGTTTAAAGATATATTAGATATATTAAAGAGTATATGAATAAGTATGAAAGGATCTAAAGAGTTGATGAGTAAATATGAAATAGAAAAAGAGTTGAAGGGTAAATATGATATTAACCCTAAATTTTAAATTGACTTAAATTTTTTATACATGCTCATAGGAGCACATGTACATTGTCGATTTAATTTATATGATATTTCTCATAGATATATATTTCAAAAATCGCATTAGCATAAATTTGGATGTACATTAGGAACACCCTAAGAATTATTATATCTAGAACTTGTTTTACAGACTTAAAAATTTAATTAATAGGTAGGGATGACTTCACAATTATTTATTATAATATTTTTTTGACAATTATAAAGAAAACTAAATTTAAAGTATAACATTATGCATGGTTTAAGGGCATGATTTATATAGTGCAAACTTATATAAATTTATTTTGTACTTTTATATCTTATTTGATTGATCTAATAATAATATATAAAACAAAATAAATTATTAATAGGTGATCTTTTCCTTTAACCAAATCTTATTTTGTCAGAGACGTGAAGAGGAATAAAAACTTGACACCTCTCGCCATTCCAATTTCCAAGTTCTGACCTATACTTCCATTTCATCCAATACTCTATTAATTTGATCGATATATATCATATATGCTAATTTATTTAATTATGCGGTTATGTCCATGCGTTGAGAACCACTAGATGAAAAAGTAAATTCATGTTTAATTATATTTGGCATTCCAAACTCCAAGGTAATGGCTCAACTAGGTCCAATTGCTCTCTACCTCTCCATAATTTATGCATGAGATTATGGCATGCTTGCCCTCCATTTTAAAAGAACCCTCGTGTGAGATTTTAGTGAAAGGAGTACGTGCATGCATCTTCTTTTCTTCTCTCTCCACTAATTTTCTATCTTTTTTTCTTGTGAGTAGTGACTGGCTTCTTTCGTTTTAAGCCAGTGCAAATGTTGTTTTGTAGAGAGTGCGTTATGAGACCTCTATAGCGCTTGTTTGTTTGTAGTGACGCTAAGTTAATGGCGGGCCCTTCATGTCTAACCATAATTAATGCTAAAAATTTTTTGATTACTGATTAGGCAATATATGATTTTCAATTGTTTTAGTCCTACTTCCACAATAATTTGTTACAGAATTTAATATTGTCAGTTTGGAACATATCATGCAAATCAAGACGTTTAATTTATTTACTTCTAGTTAAAATTCGTAGGAGCAAAATATACCAATCTGTGGGAGCAAAATGTACCAATCCGTGGGATAAAATTTTTATATTTTGGTTTTTAGATTGTCGGACAGAGATGAACGAACGGTCAGATTGAAAAATATACCAATCCGTGGGAGCAAAATGCTGAAATTCTATTGGTTGATGCAATTATGTCAAAGAATTTTTTTAGATCCAATTCTAAAAGTTTCAGAGCTGATTTTTTGCTTTAAAGTTTTTTAATAAAAATTAAATATTTAGAACCGTATAAATTAAAAACCGCCTCTAACTCATTATTTGGAATCGGTTTTTAGTAAACCTAGCTTTAATTAAGTTTTATGAATTAGAATCAGTTATAATATAAACTGACTCTATTAATTATTTTAATCAATTTTTATTAAAATGAGCCGGTTTTAGAATATTAAAACCGGCTCAAATTCATAAAATTGAATTAGAACCGGTTTTCATTAAAAACCGACTCTAATTCATAAAATTGAATTAGAGCCGGTTTTTTTAAAAATCAGTTCTAATTCAATTTGATGAATTTTATAAAAATCAGTTCTAATTCAATTTGATGAATTTTAGCTGGTTTTTAATAAAAACTGGTTTTAATTAATATATAAATTAGCAATCAATTTTAATTAATATGAATTATAAACCGCTTAATTAAAATGATTTAGAATTAGTAAAAATCAGCTCTAAAGTATTTTATATTCGGTTATTAAAATATTTCTATCTGATTTTGTGCTATGGATAGAGTCGGTTTTATAAAAATCGGAGCTAAAATAATTTGGTTAGAGTCAGTTTTACAAAAATCGGTGCTAAAATAATTTGGTTAGATTCATTTTTTTTTAAAACCGTTGCTAAAATAGTTTGGTTAGAGCCGATTTATAAAAATCCAATACTAAAAATAGAGCTTCAAAATCAGTTATTATGAAAACTGACTCTAACTCTCATCTATCAGCGATATTATTACCCTTAGGACCTGTTATTTTATAAAACCGGCTCTAAAATATTTCACTTAAATTACCGCACCGCCGTTTAACTCTTTTAGAATCGATTTTTTATTTCACCGATGCTAAATAGATGGTTCTAAAGATCTTTTTTCTCGTAGTGAAACGTCTACGAGTTATCTTATATTTATGTATAAAATTGGGGACAAAGTTTTCAAATACTTCAGTGATACTTTGAATTTTTTTTTTCAAATTGTTTTTTTTTTCTTTCTAGAAAACTTTCAGACTAAGTGCGTGTGCGTGAGAAACGTAAATTCGGAGGTTGTTTAATTTGCATATGCAGAATTTCTAGGAGATGCACATTTAAATGTTTAAGAAAAGTACTACACTATTACGAATAACGGTTTGCTCATTCAAGCATCATCCTAGTAACAAGAGCATAGAAATAATTTCTTACAAGAAATCTAATTGACAAGAGCTAGTTAAAGCTTAATTAAAATTAAAAACAGTACAATGATTTGTCCAAAATATGCACACATATGCATTGGATCAAATTAAAGGGGGAAAAGTGTACTTCACTAGCCATATCCTTGCAATGATTAAAGAATGCTTGATAGTCACATGATTTAGTAATAAAAGAGCTATTAGCCCAACGAAAAAAATCCCTCCCCCCTCCTTCAAATTAGGTTAAAGGTTAAAAATGTTTAAAGGATTAGGATTAATGCTAACAAAAGGGTAGACCCAGAGAGGCCCCTTACTAATAACCCCTTCCTCTTTTACTTTTGTCCCCTCCACTCTATACAATTAGACAATGAAAAGCTAATGAGAGTACTTATTGAGATCCTGAGCAGTGCCTATGTGCCCCTCACAATGTGATAATTTGTATTGTTAACTATTCATTGATGTATCAATAAAGCATGAACATTTCTTTCATTGATTTTCCTTTTCTTTTTATGAAGAAAATCCAATTTTATTATGACAAATTGTCAACAATTATATTTAATCGACACATTGCAATCAGACAATGAAAATCTAATTAATAAGAATACTTATTGAGATCCTGAGCAGTGCCCCTCACAATGTGATAATTTGTATTGTTAACTATTCATTGAGATATCAATAAAGCATGAACATTTCTTTCGTTGATTTTCCTTTTTCTTTTTTTTTTTATGAAAAATCCAATTTTATTATGACAATTTGTCAACAACTATATTTAATCGACACATTGCAAGCAACATTTTTACGCTAATAATTTAATAACCATTCAAGTTTATTATTACTGACAAAAGGAACAAATTTTAAGTAAATCAGAGTTTATTCTTTTAAACCTTGTTTGTCCACTATATATGTGGATGATCAGTGGAATGATTATAAGAGTGTAATATTATCTGATAAGGCGTTATGAATTTGAAATACATATATAAATTTTGAGGAATAAAGATAGTATAAATTTTCGTTACACTTGAAAAAAAAAACATTTAGTTAAGTCTGTACATCCACTAATCAGTTTGATTAAAACAAAATGTTATTATATAAATTGTTACACATCAAGGGGGCACAGAAGATTGGTATACCTCATGGATAAGAGAGATTAATTAATTGGAAGAGATCTCCTTCGGGAAGTTTTCAAATTGAACTGCTTGTGTTTTGAAAAAAATGTATTTTACCCCTTCAATGATCAACTACGTGCATGTGTAATTATGTAGCGTGTTTTAAACATGAACGGAGTATTAATTCATTTCAAACAAGCACCTCGATAATTATTGCAGTAGATACATATAAAAGTTTGTGTGAGATATCTGCAAATTAATTCAGTATCTCAGATCCAACTTGACAACTTGTATTTGTACAAAACTAAACAAATTGGAAACGACAAAAAATTCTATCGATGGGACATTTAATGCTTAAAATAGACTCTAAAATGGAACATATATATTCAATACCAAACAGTAAAACAACGAGATACAGAGAAAAAAGAACCCTAGATATGATGCAAACAGGCACACCAAACAGTACTTTTTGCAACTTGAGATTTGAGAGGATAATAAAGGGTGACTTATAAGCGTAACTAAATGATGGGGCCATTTTGTAAGAAAAGCATATGACTTGTTTTACAACGGAGAGGAACGGTATGGGTCCCACATTCGGTACATTTCCACCCACCGACAGTACTGATTTGTTTAGTAATAATTCGTTCTTGGCTTTGCTTAATAGAACAAGATACTGAGACAGGTCCCTGCATCATGGTTTTTCAACTTTCCATCGACTAAAATGCTATCTGATCCACGAACAGCAACTCAGAGAACAGTAACATGAAGTGATATTTGGACTTATATACATAGATGACAGTGAATCATTTAATTTTTATCATGTCATTGACACAGATTTTCAACGAACGTTTTGGCGTGAGGTATGTGGATTCATAACAATGGATCCACTTGTGCTGTTACTTCTTTTCGGTGCATTCAATTCTTACAGATTTTAGCGTTGATAGGTTTACACCTATTGATTTGTTAAAAAAATTCTTTTTTAGTTTTATTTTAAGAGAATCGCTGGTAGTTGTTACGATTTGGATCTGGAATTCAGCCACAAATATTTCTAGAGTTGCGTACCTTATAAATGTGTTCCAAATATTAGATTGTCATTATTATACTGTTACTATATTAGAAAATTTAAGAACTATAATTATTAGTATTTTGAACTTGGTTTGGTACACAACTAATACATAATTTATACCTGATAGAAATTTCGTTAGAACTCATACCTCACGATTAATATTCCATAAATTAAGAGTTCACACTCCTAAAATACTTATACATGATATTTAATCATTTATTAATTTATAATATTATATTTAAACAACTTAAAATCCTATTATGAACAAGTGAAGGTTGTAATTGGACAAGTCATGAATTGGTATTATTTGGTTCTATGTTTTTTTTTCTTTTAAAAAAGAATGAGATTGGCGTGGAGGCAATCTTGTTTTAAAAATAGAAAATAAATGCAATCTTTTTTTGAAAATAAAAAATAAAAAATATTCCGCATATTCTAACATAATATTGCTAAATTTTATATGAAATAGAATAAAAATGGTGTTTTTACTCGTACCAAGTATTTTTCTTTTTTTTTTAACCAAAATGACGTGATACTGTGGTGGAAAAAGAATTTAGCCCGAGTTTTTTTAGGCCACCCCTTACCTGAGAAAAATTTAGATCATTCTATATTGTGAGAAAAATAACACAATCATACTAAGTGATATAATTTTTTTTTCTATTTTTAAAAAAAGATTGTCGTGGAGGGAAGAAACATGTCACGACTCTGTTGATAAACAAGCATAAGCGAGACGGAGCATCGGAAAAAAAAAATTAAACTACTAGATTATAAATAACTTTGTATTAGCTTAATTGAAAGTAAATTATCTAAATACGTTTTTATGTAATTTGTTGAAATCGGCACCACCTAAGTGGAGTAACTAAGAAAATAAAATATATTCTTAGAATGGAGATATTTTCTATAAAGCGTTTCACTAGATTATACATTAACAAATTGCTTTAGAAATATATCACAAAATATATAACCACTAATCAAGAAATCTAGCAACATTTCATGCTTTAAGAATGATTTTCCAAAATATAAAATTTGTTATTCAGACATAATTCAAGTATAATTTGAAAATAATTCGTTATTCCATAAAGCAAAAAATTAATATATAGAGGTTGAATTTTTGTTCATCATTTTAAAAATTCAAATTAAATACTTATAAATTCTAAACGCTCCAATTTTGTATCCTACAAAATTTTAATATGAAGAATTTAATGAGAAAGATAAATTTAAATTTCGGACATGTCACAATAAAAATTGAACCACGTGCAATTTCAGACGGAAATACAAATTCATATATTTATATGAAATAAATATATGCAAATTTATATGAATTATGATGCTTTGCAAAGCATTATAATCCATTACTCTCTATATATAATCTTTAATACTTCTACTAAATAATTAAAAATCTTAAATCTTGCAATTAATATGAAATAAATATAATGTTTCATCGAGTTCATTACTTAAAATTGATTTACAAATGTGCCAAGTAATACATTTAATAAAGTGCTACATTTGGAAACATTCCATGTTAATGGGGTAGCAGGTAACACCTAACAAGAACTCAAGAAGTCCTGATTCCTTGACTCGCATCACTGTTTGGTTGTTTTGTATCTGCCACACAGAAACTCAGTCGTGGTGGAGATAGACAAGATCACAAGAGCACGAGTTGGGAACCGGATTCCCCATTATAATGTCCCTCAAAGGCTCAAAGCCATATTGGTGCATCCATTCACATTTCACAATTTTCTGTAGGATCCAGAAATAATGTGTTTTTTTTTTCCCTTTACTTGTCGATTTATTTCATCTCTGATCACTGACACTCTTTCGGAAATAATTGGGATTCGGTAGAAACATGTATAAGATGTAAGTTAGTAATATTCTTTCGGAGCTTTGATTTTAAGATATACAAGAAAAAAACGAAAGCCATGTTTTTAATGCGATATTTTATTTTTAAAAAAGTAAAAAAAAATTGTTTTTTTGAGCGATTTTATTTTATATGAAGAGATCCAAGTTTTTCTCGTCGGATCCATTGAAAAAAAAACAAACGATCTGAAAATAATTTTCAGTGCTTTCATTTCTATATTCTGCTGTCCCCGTTGCCATTTTATTCCGACAGTGAAGGACACGGATTATTTTTCTCATGTCCATTCTTTGGGGCCTTCAATTATTTTACATTTTATTATGTTAAAATAGTTTAACTGGGCTTTAGTTAAATTTTAAAATTATTTTATGATTTAAATTAGTGTAATTAGATTTTAAAATATTTCAAGCAATAACTCCAGCCAAATTATTGTACGCTATTTTGTCATTTTTCATTATTGTTTTACTTAATTTTAAACCATAATTGAAATCTAATTAAAGCTAATTTTTAACATAATTAAAACATAAATACACTAATTTAAGCCATAAAATAATTTAGAATATAACTAATTAAAATTATTTTAAATAATAAAATGTAAATTAATTGAAGGGACCCGAAGGACCAAATATCATGGACCCGAGAAAATAATCGGGTCCTTAAGATTAAAAATGGTAACAGGGGGCAGCAAAATATAGAAATGAAGGGACAGAGTTTTTCTCAGGTCCTCTGATTTCTCCAATGGACCCGAGGAAAAAACTTTAGTCTTTCTACTTCATATAAAAAACATTCAAACTTGAATATGCGAAAAAAAATATTTTTATAATTTTAAAAAGATTACTTTTCATAAGTTGTGAATATCCAACGGGATAAGGCTGCAGAATTTATTTAAAATTTCGAAAATTATCTGGATATACCAATATGAAATGGTGTATTCTGTGTCAGGATTATAATATTATTGATACCATCTTCAAATTATTTTTAAGAAAATGCTGATAAAATTTATTAATCAAACATGGAACATTCTTATTTTGATGTCATTTCTTATTAAGACATTAAAGTTTGAATTGACTCTGTTCAAGGCCCTCAGTAGTTAGTACAATTTAGCACTTCAAATAAAATTTTCAAAGTGTGTTCCTACATTAAATTTCTTGTGGCAGATAATTTAGGAGAATTTCTGATTTATAGGAAAAAAGTTAATTTCTGATTTTCTTTTCTTTTAGCAACAAAAAAAAAAGCAAATCAATAGAAGAATAGTGATTTTTTTATTGTATTTTAGCAAAAAAGAAAAGAAAAGAAAAGAAAATTCATATGTGCCAGCTATTTCAAAAAAAAAAAAGAATCCTAAATTCACAAAGTTAGTGGAGGCTAAATTATATTTGAGAAATTACAACATTATAAAGAACCAGAGACAGAGAACATGCTCTGAAATCAGTCTTAAATTAGAAACCAAGGCCATTGAATAGTCCGTACTCTTTGATCAATGGGCATTGATTCTACAAAATAATCAAAAAATAGTTTTTTATTAATATATTTATTTTTCAAAATAATTTTAAAATAATTTAATCCGTTTTGAAATTTCAGTTTCGCGCTATTACATATTTGACATCGCCCTTGAATACAGTGTAGGTCTATAGGACCATACTTTGAAGAGAAAATATTTGTTTTAAGTCACAACAGTGTTAAGATTATAGTCACTTATTGTATATAACTTTTGTTATATAATTCTGCCTATTTTACTTGGTGAATTTGAGTTTCCAAACGCAACTTGTTTTTTTAGTGAATTATCGGAGGTTTTTTTATTGAAAGATGAGAGTCAAGCTCTCAAATTTTATAATTGTCCATAATGACCCTCCATCTGAGTTTCAAATCCTTATTGGAGGTTTTTTTTATGGGATTGAATTAGGGCGGTAAGAAAAGTTCATAATTTGTTCGATATTCAATTCGATTTTAGTTCGAGTTTGGTTCATTCGATTAGACTTTTTTGTTGGTTTAATTCGAGTTCGGTTCGATAATTTTTTTAATTAACTAGTTCGATTTCGATTCGTAATAGTTCGATATGTAGTTATTTGTATATATTTTTAACTATTTAGTCAATAATATATGCAATAACATAATTATTTTATTATAAAATTATTAAAAAATATTAAATTATTATTAAATTAATAAATATTAGTAATTTTTTTTAAATTTTAATATAAAATTAATAAAATATTAATTATTTTAGCTCTATTTTTTTATAATAATATAAAAATTAGAATAATTGAGTTATTTTAGAGTTCGATTTCAGTTCTAGTTTAATTTAGTTCGAAAATTTAGTTCGAAATAGTTTTAAATCAAACTCAAACGCCGATGAATTCGATCGAATTTGATCGAATTCAATTCATTTGCAGTCCTAGATCGAATAGAACAGAAGAGTGTTAATTAGAACATCACTGGACCGTCTGATCCGAGCTCCGATCTCTATCCTACGTAGTACTTGCACAGGTTTTTGTTATTTTTGATGGTCTTTTGGTAAAAACGAACCAAAAGAGACCAAAAGAAAAAAGTCAAAACAAAGCAGACAAAAGTCTCTCACTCTCTCTCAGTAATTTCGGACAAATTCCCAGGGGCACTTTTGTCATCGAAGCAAATAAAACCTCTCACCCCACCATCCTGCTTCTTCCTCCCGTGAACTCCTTTATCGAGAGAGAGAGAGAGAGAACTGAAAAAGCAAGAAAGCTCTGTTCGATTCTTTTCATTTCCTAATTTTATTTCTACGTTGTTTCTACTTTTTGAGCTTCATTTTTGAGATCGTCCATTCGATCGCGTGAGTTTTTTTACTTTTACCTCCTCGGGTTTAACATTTCTGATCAAATCTCAATTCTTTTAAGTTGTAACACAAAGTCTCTTTCATTCATTCAGGTAGATTGCGGTGGGAATTGAAGAGCTTTCTTGATAAAGACTTGTTGAACTATGCGGTGGTTTTATCTTTCAGTTGATATCCTGCGCAAAGGGATTTCCTTGAATTTGTATTGTAGAGTTATCCTGTAACTTTACGTCCTCTCTCCTTATTTCTGTCTGCTTTCTCTATCTCTATTTCTTCCGGTTACAATCAATTCGAATTCACAGCGTTCTCCCCTTCTATTGGTATTTGTCCATTTTGGTTTCCTTCTTTTCTCTTGTCTAATCTCTCCTAATCCATTTCCATTTCACAATTCCCTAATTCCCCTTCACAACTTGCTACTTAATCACAAAATTTGCACAACTGTCCTTGTTTATTTGTTCTAGAATTGTTTGGTACGGTCTTGGCGAGGGGGTATTAGAAAAGGGGAGAAAGAGAGTAGGAATGGTGTGGCAAGCAGCGGCTAAAACGAGGTTTCGAGAATTAAAACACGAGACTGGAGTTTACGGTGCTGTCACCATAATTGTCAGGACCATTGCTTGCTTTCAACCCCTTCAGGATTGCCAGGTAACTTCTCATTAACCTAAAGCATTGAACAAAGAAATTATGTTTGGATTTTATATTGTTTACTTTACAAACAATGTGATACAATAATATAATTAATAGATTATCTGCCATAACATCCATGGTACGATATGGTACCTGTTTGTACTGAACAGTCCAGGTGTCCGCTGGCAATTTGTTTCAAGAATAATTTACCATTCGTCTTTCTTTGGATATTTGAATGCATATCATATTTTGTATGTTGATATGTTGTCAATAACTGAAACATACTGCTGTCACTAAATTGTCAACATAATCCTTCTTCTTTCCCTTAATCATCCATCTATATCAATGGAAATAATATTTATTTTCCTTTAAATTTTATTTTACAGGCTGAATACTTCCGGCATCTCCTCAAGCCCGTGACGTAGATCATTTTCCCCCTGTTAAGCTCTCAACTATATTTCATATCTTCTTGCTACAAGCAAATTCATCTACTGACGTTGTCTCTTATTACTTTCCCAATTTCCATATTTGCAGGTTGCTTCCTTGGCTGTTCTTGAGTATCTCAATTTCCAGAGAAATTTTTATGGAGAGGAATTTTGTTCCCGGTTACAATGCACCTAGTTTGCAATGGGAATACACAAGTAACTTCACTCCGCCTCTTATTCCACAGAATGGTGCTCCTCTGCTATTGCCAACTTACGGCGATCAATTCGGGTACACCGCTGGTACCATAAATGGATCCATCCCTTATGCAGGGGTTCAACCCTTAGAACTGTACTCTAGTGCGCAATGCTACAATTTGCCTCCCAGTTCCTTGTATAATCTACCAACAGCTGTTAACTATCCCACCCACATAGTGAACATGGATCCAATATGGGAGCTACCAGTCAGTAACCAAACCAATGCATACGGCATGGTTGATGGTGCTGAAAGTGAGATGCATGAAGATAGTGAGGAGATTGATGCGCTTCTCTATTCAGATTCTGATGATTATTATATGATAGAAGAGGAACCCAACATCAGACAGTCTCCAGTGATATTCGTAACTGGAGAAGAGGTAGCAAGCACGACCACACATGCCAAGAAGCGGCGGCTTGGCATTGATCTTGATGCATCCCTTATTGATACTGCCACCTCAGCTAAATGTTGTGATCACAACAGCAGTATTAACCATTTGGATTGTAGCGATGCAGAGTCGAGCTGTGTTGGGGGAGGTGAAGGACGAAAAACAATGGAAGGCGAAGGAGAAGAGAGAGAAAATGAAGAGAGCAGCGAGAAATCAGATTGCATAGACATGAACTTAAAGAGGAAGAAAATTCAAGAGACTGTGTGTTTGTTAAGGCGCATTATACCTGGAGGGAAGGGAAAAGATGCAGCCACCATCTTAGATGAGGCGATTAGTTATCTGAAATCTCTGAAACTGAAAGCTAAGGTACTGGGAAATTTCTAGGTTATACAAGGACTACATTGCAAAAATGATTTCAAAAAGCTAAGATGGTTTCTTATATGCTAAGTACTTGGTAAGATTTCTTTGGGATTGTAATGATGGTTTAATTAAAATGTGGTTTAACTATATGCTAATTAAAAGTTGTTAAGGTATGTGGTTGTTTACTTTTGCGTTGATTTACTCATTTACCTATGCTTTCAAAGAAGAAAGATAAAGGA
Source organism: Schoenoplectus tabernaemontani (assembly GCA_037127355.1). NCBI lineage: Eukaryota > Viridiplantae > Streptophyta > Magnoliopsida > Poales > Cyperaceae > Schoenoplectus > Schoenoplectus tabernaemontani. The sequence continues at coordinate 12,263,016 of CM073743.1, forward strand.
AATGGTAAAATAGAATAGGTGGGTGTCTTGGAGATATTAAGTGTGGGTCTTGACCTTCTTTTTGACGCAGTGTGCATGATATAAAGAGGGGGTATTAATTGTAGTAAGCTACTAAACTTTAGTAGGAGGCTATTCATCCCCTTTCATGATTTGGTTTTCAGCAAGTTGTGAGAGGTTCCTGCGCCTCTCATTGTCCATGCACTGGGTGTGCAGATGTTATACATCATACATGATACATATATCCTTATGTTCTTTATCCATGCTTGAAAATCATGGACATGCTACTTGTATTAAATCGCATTGTTATTGATTTAATGTATCATATCATATGTATATGGATGCACGAATACCTGTGTTATTATAGGTGCCAATGATGTTGTACTGTTGCACTGGTGCTGCTTCTTTTCTGCTGTTACACCTGTTAGCCTGTTACTAACTATAACCATTAACCGCCCATCACATTATTATTATTTATTTTGATTATGTATTTTTTTATTTGAAGATATATTGACGATAAAGCTTAGATATGTTGTGTATTAAATTGGACACAATTTGAAAATTGTATGTTCATTTATTATCTCGAATTTTAAGGATTCAAAATATCAAAATGATCAAATAATTTTCAAATTTTACAAAATTTGATATTGTATACGGCAATTTATCCAAATATTCTCCTGTCTTAAAAGAGTTCCTTTCTTTCTTTCTTTTTTTTGGGTGGGGTCCAAACTAGAGAGAGTAGTGGGAGGTACTGTGCAATGTTTCTTCTTTTAAAGCTGCTACAAGCTGGTGGTGGCATTGTGTAGTTGCTTCTTTTTCTGAGTACATTTATTATGGTGATATTATCACCACGACACCACGTTACTTTGAGCTTCATATTCTCGCTTTCTGCTGTGCTCTACGTTTGTATGCAATGCAATAACAGCCACCTACTTTCTTCATCTCCTTTTAAATGACAGACCTCTCTCCTTTCCTCAAAAAAAAAAAAGGACCTCTCTCTTTCTCTGGGAATATTCAGATCTTTCAAAGTTCATTTACAGCTTACATATATGCAGTACGTTATGCATCAGTAAAAATTTAAATTTCACTCCTCTTTTCCTTTTTTCTTGGGAAGTGATTCAGAAACCAACAATTTTGGTTATTTGAGTGCGTTGTCATCTGAATTCATAACTACTGAACTTGCATTGGTCCCTGTTAAAGAAATATTTTGTGTTTGATTTTCCCACTTTTGTAATTCGTATCCTTGTGCAAAATGACTTGTCATGTGGTACAAGTTTTCAGGCCCAAGTCATGTCATCATGTGTTACGAGTTTTCAGGATCAAGTGGAAATACCAGGTTAATGATAAACGTGTCAGGTGTACATGCACGTATAAATACGTGATATGTTCATATCTGAACGTGTCTGCACGTAACGTATTTACGTATCACGTGTGTCGTGTTGTTAGACGTACGTGATCAGCATATAATAATTTTCACACGTCTAAACACGCACGTCTAACTAGGGGTGTGCAAACGGTCGGTTTGGTTCAAATCGAAATAATTATATGCATTCAAATTTTTTTTCGGTTTATCAAATTATGAACCGAACCAAACTTCTAAAAAATCAACCGAATAAACCAAATTTTTTTTCGATTTATTCGGTCAAAATAAAATTATATTATTTAAAGAGGAATCAAAATATCAAAATTTATTAAAATTGATAGAAAAACAAATAGTTTAAAAGATAAAAGAAATAAATAAATAAAACTTATATAAAATAAATATATTCGGATTATTTTTGATATAATTTTTATTTATATTAAGTAAAATAAAATTATTTGATAAATTTTGGACTATTCGGTTTATTTAGTTTATCCGATTTAGAAATATCAAAACCAAACCAAAGAACAAAAACCGAATTAGCTAAAATTTTCAACCGAAGTGAAAATTTTAAACCGAAAAACCGAACCAAATAGTCCAAAATTTAACGGTTCAGTTCAAAATAATTAAATCGATCCATTTGCACACCCCTACGTCTAACACGTATAGCACGTATAAAATATTTCAGCATATCAAACTTTTAAAATGCTTATGTGCTTAAAAAAATGACTTGATACTAAAGTTAGAGATCATGACCACTTTAACCTATATGAATATGACATGTCAATTTTAATTTTTATGATCAAGACTACTTTAATTTTTCTTATATATTTTCTTCAATTTTGTTTAAAATTTGTACATGTTACAAGTGTTGATATGTGTTAAACACATATAAACATGAACACGTTTAATACAGCGTGCTAGACGTGTCACGTGTCCTAGATGCGTGTATTTGGATTTTTAATTTTTTGACATGTTAAAATATGCACGTCCAAATACGTAAACATGTATTGACACGATATACATGTTTATCAATACCTAAGTAGAACCGTAGATGGGCATTAAATTTCTACCAATGCATGAATTGAACCAATTTATTATTATTTAACAAATATTTGTTATAAACTCACTATCTCAACTAATAAGTACTTTTTATATTGTGCATCTTACATATTTCAAAATATCTAAGTTTGAAGTAAATATTTATTGAATAATTATTGGTCCAGCTCATATATTAGTAGAAATTTATCATTCACATGTGGATAGCAAATTTGGTTCCCTTCCCTTGCTGAACTGAATTTATTTCTTTTTTCTTTTTCTTTTTTTGCCTTCGGTCCTTTCATTATTATTTTTTTTTGTGCGCGCTTGGATTGGTTCTTTTCCATAAAAATAATTCAGATGCTGACCCTGAAGCTTTTCGAAATAATTATTCCGTTCATAAAGTATTAATTTTTCTAAATTCTAGAAGACATACAACATAATATCCACATTCATATTTGATGCCCACGGAGACTTACAAAATTTGTTATCAAAATTTCAAAAAAGTTTCAGTTAGTCGTTTCCTTCAGTTTGACTAGTTGGTGCGATACCTTTAATTGGTCTCTCTTGTCACTTTAGCTTGCCACGCAGTAATAATAGAAGTTTTTTTTTACTTAATTTTGTTTGGTGTGCTTATTTAATTTCGTTTGGCCGCTTCATAAAATGAAATTAAAATACAGTAACTTATAGAATCTTTTTTATTTTAGTTCTCCACTCTGTGATAACTGGGATCTCTTTAATAGTTCATTTTTGACAGTTCAATGATAATTGGGGTCACTTTAACTAAACTTCTTTTTAGTGAACACTCTTTAACTAAACTTTTTCTTTGTTTCTTTATTTATTGGTGATAGACTGATAGTGGATATATAGCTCGTCATCGACCGAACCGAATCTAACATATCATCCAGCTTTGGCATTAATCACCTCTTCCTGGTACTGTTTTTCGCCTTAAACAAGTTTGTGTTTCTCCCTCTCTATTTATCTTTTATTATAATATTCTCTTTGAAGCTTCATATTAAGTTCTTCGACTAATGCAATGATAAAAAATTAAAGGTGCAATTGAAACCCCACAATTTCTATTCCGTTTGGGATCAGCTTAATATTGATCTGGTACATAGCCTTTTACTCATTTCCAACACCTCAGCTGAAAATAATGGCATATCAAACTTCTTTTATAGTTAAGATTTGATTTGATCTCTTTCACCAAGTTCCACACATTGTATACCCTTTTCTAATATTTTAATGTGTGATGTCTTTCAACGGGTCAATTCAAATGTTGGATAAACACTTAAACAGAGCCTGATTTAATATATAATTAATCCCTCATGGTGGTATGTTTTTCATAATGTCGACATAACTTGTAACTTGCATCCAAAGTGCTTTTTGGTGGGACAAAAGATAATTAATTGTGAGATGTGAAACCTTTAAATATTGTGCCTACCGAAATCTACATCATGCAGATGCACAATTTTCATGAGATCAATGCATCTACATTAGAAATAGGCATACATATTCTGCATATATCATGTTATATATATACGTACGTAAAAGTTCACTGAATATCCTGTACGTATAGATCAAATGTTGTGATTCAACACCCTCCTTTTATGACAATCGGAACGAAATTAAAATTTCATAATTTTTTAAATGTGCATAATTGAAGTAATCATATTACTGAATTAGAAATCGAAAAAAATAAAAACATTATGAAATTTATATGTAAATGATTACTAATTATTGATGTGATCATAAGTAATCTGGACGGAAATGGTCAAATATTTGTTGTTATAAGATTCTGTTAATCCTCCATACTAATCACTTTAATCATGTTTTCTAGAAACTCTGTTTCAGCTTATATTGTTTAGACGCCGTCTATGTCGATCTCGATCGGTTTTGGTCGAGACTACTTCAAAAAAGGTCCGTGAATGGAAGTGTTCTAGCATCCTTGAAGCATAACACCATCAATCGTTTCTTCTTGGGTTGAATCTCTATAGAAAAATAACAAAGCAAAATAATATAGAATGAGCAAATTAAGCTAACCATCTATGATAATTAATAAGATGCGCGTGCTACGTGGAATTTTAGCTGGGTCGCGCTCACTGCTTGACTGCTTGTATAGGATAATATATACTATATACTAAATACTAAAGTACTAATACACATTGCATGTAATTAATACAACAACCATAGCTGCCCCGTGACGTCTCAACTTCAAATAAAACTAATACACACTAATCAATCACTAAGTAGCTTGCACAATGCGTTGATTATTTTATTAGACTTTTCTGTATTAGTCAATGCACCAACTTCAATTTAAATTCAATGTTTCTCTACGGCAGTTTGAGTAAAATGTGCTAGTTGCTATGCATCCTTGCCAGTACAAAGTACAAACTATGGTTCCCATAACCATAACCATAACCATAACCATAAGCTTAAAATTTATTTTAAATTTCTATTTCGGTTTATAAGGCCGTCATCAAACTAAATTCAAGAGGGAAGATAAATATTTTTATTAGGCCTACTCTTAGTTAATATTGGGCTTCAGAAATCTGGCCCCCATTTGTGATATGAGCTTTTATTCTTCGCTATGTAATCTCGTCTCCTTCAACTTTTTGATGTTCAGATTAACGGAGACAACGGCATTAAATTACAAATAAAATAACAAACAAAATGATCTTCAACGGTTCAGATTAATGCAAGTTTAGACGTTTTATTAACAACAATATACATGTGAGATTGAGGCTTATCAATATGCTAAAGTAGCTTATGATGAAAAAAATAAAGTGAATTATAAATATCTTTTGTTCATTAATTGAAAGAGTGCTTGATTATTTATTTTTTGAGAAAAAGATAAAATCAAGTCCTTAAATTTTATTATAATAATAAATCACTGAATTAGTGATTAAAGTACAAAAAGTAATTAAAAACCAAAGTATACTAAAAAAACAGTAAAGAGAAAGAAGAGAAAACAGAGTCCACATTCAAGATATATATAAAAGCGAGGGAGGTTATGGTGCTTATCGAAGTACAAAATCTTTCGTACTTTACATTCGCATTTTGAATTTTAAAATCCAAATGATTGATCCAAATGATTAAATATGATCTTCATATAAAAATATCTTTGAAGATAAAATTTTATATTTTTCAAATTTTTATTATTTTTTATATAGATGAAAAATTACTTATATTGGATTGTGCAAAAATAGTTAGATAAATAAACTTTGTACCCATCTAAAAAATAAAAAAAAATAAAAAATATATAAAACTTGATCTCTAAAGATATTTTAAGATGAAGATCATGTTTAATGATTTGGATCAGTTGTTTGAACTTTCAAATTTGAGATTTGAACACAAAGCATGAGAGGTTTTTAGGATTGTCAATGACACATTTTTGATCATTTATATGATTCATATCATATCCGATAAGATAGTACAAGTAAGATTTTATATTCATTAAGTTATCGGATATGAATATGGGTAAGAAAAAAATTTCATTAACCTATTGGATAATAGTACATATAAGTGCTATTCATCACCCATTATCTATTCCATTGCTAATTATATTATAATCTATTTCATTAGTAATTATATTATAATCTTTTTTTTACTAACTATATTATAATTTTTCATTTTAAAAGCCGTTTGGTCTATTTAATTTGAACTCAATCTGATTTTAGACTTGCCCCCAACCAGACCCTGTACCGCGCTAGCCCTCTCGACCTCCCGCAAATTAGGCCTTCTCAACCAGACTTGCCCCCGGCCCGCACATCCCGTGTGACACATCCATCAAGGACGCCATGATAGCACCTACTATCTCAATAACACTCACTACATACTCAATTATGGATAGTTGGAAACATATCCCTACGATACTTCTAAAGTTTTAACTATGACAACAATGGTAATTATTTTTGTATGTGTCTATGATGAGTTGATCATACTCAAATAATACACCATTTGAGTCTAAATCGGACTGTGCAAATCTCATCCAATGGTCGAAAATGTATGATAATAATGATAATGTTAAATATATGACAGCGAAACAAACTCCAGTTTATATATACGGCGTATACATAAACCATTTTTTCACTAGTTATATTGGATCGGATCGGATCTGACATCCTCATCCATAATTCATCAAATAGTCAAAATAAAATACCTAGATTCATTTATATATATTTTTTAATATTATTCCTAGTTCATCAAATAATCAACTTTTTAGTGAAATATGTCACAGTAGAGATAATTTTCTTAAATTAGAACTGAAAATTATATATTTTCAATCTTCTAAAATTTTACTGAAAAAAGGCAACCCATCGAGCCTAAGTTAAAAGAAGTCGGTGATGAGATGTGACCACTATGGACTGAATTAGTTTAGAGTTGGGATCCATTGACAATGAGTTATTTTGATAACCTTGACAATGGACTTCTAAATAAATAAAAAAAAAATCTTAAAAATGGATTTTTTTTTATAGATGTGTTCTTATACCTTTAGATTGATGGTCTTTCGAATTTCATGCAATTTCATTACCGTTTGATAGTCCATCAAAGACCGTTAATTTGAACCGTTGTAAATTAATTAAAAATTTGATGGTCTTTGATGGACTATTAAACGATAATTAAATTGCATGAAATTTGAATGACCATCAATCTAAAAGTAGAAGAACACATCTATAAACTTTTTTTCCATTTTTAAGATTTTTTATATTTATTTAAAAATTCATTGTTAAGGTTGTCAAAATAACTCATTGTCAACCGATACCTTCTCATTAGTTTAACTGAGCTCAATGCATACTTAAAATTAAATTCGATATATTTTAAGGGTGGGAATCTCCGACAACTGATAATTTTAACAATTAATTTTATATAAATTCATAAAATAAATATTCAAAAAATATAAACATATTAATGGATTTTAATTGTGTTTCATATTTTATGTAATTTAAATGACATTTAGGAAAAATCATTAAAATTATCATGTAATTTTGATGATATTTGATGAAATATTAAATAACATTTAAATTATATAAAATTTGAAACGCAATCAATTTATATTTGAATATATTTATATTTTTTAATTTTTAAAATTTTCTATAAATTTATGTGAAGTTGATCGTAAAAATTATTGAAAATAAATAATTGTCAAAGATATGCCAACCGTATTTTGGTTGATCGTAAAAATTATTAAAAATAAATAATTGTGCCAATTTTAAACCTGCACCCATGAAGTGGGTCCGAATAGAGCGCAAGTGCCAAACTCAGCTCAAGCCGCTCCTTTCTCGCTTAACCCAAAATTGCTTTCCTTGACCCAGCCGAAACAAAGCTGAAAGAGAAAGCGCGAGAGAGAGAGAATCCCACACAAGAAAAGTTCGCATCTCTACCTCCTTTCAACATCTCTCTCTCTCTCTCTCTCTCTCTCTCTCTCTCTCTCTGGTTTCTGAGCGCATGTTCAAGCCAGGACGAGGTGGAGGTGGGAGGCGGCCGGGGATGACGGCGCCGCCGCCTCGCCCCGGAGGTTCATTGGGGCGTGCGCCGACCTCTTCTGCATCCCGCGGGCGGGGCCGTGGTGGTCCCTCCGCGTCTGCGAGTGCGCCGCCTGCTCGAGAGGAGACATTCAGCCTTGAGTCGGGGGGTTCGCCTGATTTCGCCTCGATTATAAGGTTAACTCCTGATTTAGTAGATGAGATCAGACGGTGCGAGGCACAAGGCGGCACCGCGAAAATTAAGTTTGGGTCGAATTCGCTGAACTCGTCTGAGAATGTGAGTTCGATCAGTAATATATATTTATTTTTTACTTTTTCTGTTGAAGAAGTACCGTGGGTTCCCGTAAGGGCCGTAACAGTAGCTGGTAGTCTGTGGATGCGCTAATGGTAGGTGCGGTTGAAGCGGGCAGAAGCAAAAGTGTATGCTCAAGCCGATTGGGCTAGCACGAAGATATGTTTCCCGTGGAGGTGAAGCTAATGGAACAAGAAAATAGGATTGTGTTTTAAGCACCAAATGCTAATTTCTCTTCGTCGTGATTTTGGAATATTCCTAGAGATGAAAGTTGAGCTACGTAAAGGCATAGCAAAAAGAAGCATTATTAAATAATCGTATACCTTTTGTTGTGTATAGAGCTAGATTAAAACCAATTCTGTTATGGAGGAGAATAAGAAAGAGAATTGAAGAGAAATGTGTTTTGCTCTTTTTACATGATTTTAAGCTAAAAGAAAGTTTGGATGCTCATATCGGACAAATCATTTAAAGTGTTTTAAGAAATTGGTATTGACAACTGTAATTGTATTTCATTGTACTTATTTGAGTACAAAGAGATACTTATATATAGGCATCTATCATATGATCTGCTCTAGCTACAATGAGTAACGACAAAAATCTGTTATACACAGCTGAATCTGTCATTCTGTTACAAAGACTTGTATTTTATATGTTCTACAATCATGAATATCACAGCTGCTTTTGAACTTAAAAGTATTCTATTTTATTCATATCCTTGTATCATCAACCAGTTTACTGCTTTCTCATTTGTTTCCAGTATTATATAAGATTATGCAAATCCCTAATTCATTTAATTATCTGCTTTTGGATTTGTCAGGTGATTGAAGTTGGTTTGAAGGAATACAATTTCACGTGGTCTGATGAGCTTGGTGTGTGTGACATTTATGAGGTCTGCCGAAATGGCGAGGATGGCAAGGGTCTCCTGATTGAACGGGGTTCTGCTCTTCGAAAAATGAATGTTCAACGAATTCTTGATGAGTCAGCTAAAAACCAAGTTAAGATGCGCTCCGTCCAGGCTGAGCTCCAATCAAAGTCCCGCAAGTACAGATTTTTCTTATTCCAAATTCAACATTTTATCCCACATGACCATCAATGGTGCTGCTATGCACTTTTATTAACACAAGCTGAGCAAACAATTGAATTTTGATCAATGTGTTTGTATTGGTCCATGCTAGTTTGGTTTGTATGTTATTTGTCAGTGCAATATGCTTAGTCAAATTTTGATCAGTATGTTTGTGCCAGGTAAATAATAGTTTGATCTATATTGTGTGCGAGATACTCTATTACTCTATTAATACATTCTGTATGTTATTTGTCAGTGCAACATTTAGTCAAATTTTGATCAGTTTGTTTGTGCCAGGTACATAATAGTTTGAACTATATTTTTATCGTAGGTGCAAAGGTGCAAGATACTCTATTAGTCTATTAATACATTCTAATATATTGTTACAGATCAATTATTCTGGACCCTGGAAATCCATCTGTACAGAAGCAGGCCAAGTCAATGGCTGCTGCAGGTGTTGAGGGTTAGTATCTGCTTTTAATAATTTACATGCAATTTATCATTTTTTAATAGCATGGCACTTAGAAACATTATTAAATATATAATTAATTTTCTCAGGAAGCATGCGAAGGTGGGGTCAAAAGGATAAGTTGTTCAAGAAATCAAACCAAGGTCAGCTAATTGTTTGACAGCATTTTTAAATTCTTGCCAGTTGCCACTATAATGTTGTTCTGCACCATCTACTGATTTCATTAACAGAATATGTAGATACTTGACATTCTGTAACCATATATAGTTTCTGTCAAGGGTCGAGCCTCAGATGACTATACTCTTACCAAACCTAGAAAGAGTACAGCTATACATATGCCGGTTACCAATGGGCTTGTACATCATGTTGTGGTGTAAATCTTTGTAATTAATGGTAAACCTTGACTTTAGCTGTAATACTTGAAATACTCATATAACAAAAATAAAAGAATATTGTAAATTCTTTCATCTTTTATTTATTTACATTTTTCCAGTGCCAATAGCTGCTCCACCTAAGACAATTACAAAGGTTGTCCCACCTTCAAGCGGACTTTCCAAAAATGCTCCGTCTGTTTCTTCCGGCCCATCTCCACCTCAGCATTCTTTCAGGGGGTCGAGCGTGGATTTGGCTGTCGAGAAGATTAAAGAAGATATTATGCCTCAAAATTTGCATAGAGATGGAAGTAAAAGAATTGAGAAGGCAACACCAGTTAGGTCAGGCAACGGCTCCAAGGCCCGTAACTTAAGTGAGAATTCAACAGATTTGCGGGACCTTTTGATCAATATACTCTCTGAAAGCCCCAAGGGAATGAATTTAAAGGTGTTCTTTTATTTATTATGTGCTTTGACCTAGCATTGTGTGAACCTTTTGTTTTGTCCGCTTAGTGATTGAGATCCTTTATCGGATTAGTTTTGGCATTTTTTTTGTTTTATCAGGACTGTATTAATACAATGGTTATCAGCCTCAAAGCACAACGAAACAGGATATAAACTATGTCAGTTAAGCCCTGCTTTGCCCTGAAATGATCAATGAAAAAGATCTGTGGAATGTGATGCATCCTTTTGCTATTTCTTTGTCAAGCTCCTGTTTTTTTTTTTTTTTTTTTTACTTCTCCCATAACTTGATTGTGTCTTCCATCAAACCTGTTTCTAGGCCTTGGAAAAAGCTGTAGGCAACTCATTTTCAGATTCTGCAAAGAAGATCGAGACCATTGTGAAAACTGTAAGTAATACGGAATACACTTATTTCAATAGGGCCATAGGAGTTCATTTATGACAATCAATGGAATACCAACATAGCATCCTGTTTTTACTAGATTGCAACTTATCAAGCTCCGGGGAGGTATATTCTGAAGCCTGGATTTGCACCTGAGAGTTCTAAGTGGCATGCGTCAGATCGAAGGTTCTAACATATATTCTCTTTCCCTCTTCTAATAATAAATTGTCTGTAGCCATAGACATATAATGGCTTTTTTGTTAATGCATGCTCAATGTTCCATTTGCCCCTATTAAATGTCGTGCTTTGGTTTCTCTAGTATTTAATATGCCAATTGAGTTAAGTTTCAGCAATGTAATATCTGCTGATTATAGTTAATATAAGTCAAGTTTTCATAGTTTCATCTGATCCTTGTATTATGTCATGCGTGCATTGTAACATCACTAACACCAGCTCTGCTATGACCAACTAATCAGTTATTCAGCTTGAATTAAATAAGATAAAGGGAAAATTCAATTTTTAGTTCTCAACTTTCTCAAAAGAATCAAGTTAGACCTTGAACTTCAACTTGTACATTTTTTTTATTCTTAAAGTTTCAAAACCAAATTAGTAGGACTAAGTTGGTCTATGCTAACTTTTTGTTGACATAGATGGTTCTATTTACCATGTGGATTTTAATGTGCCACTTGAATTTGAATCAAGTTTTGAAGAAAAAAAAAAGGTTGAATCAGAGTACTTTATTAAACCCTTTTCTGAGAAAGGCTTTACATTGGGTTTTCTGAAAATTTTACTGTTGCCCAATGGGAGGCTAAAGGTCCATGTGTCAAATAAAGTAATCCATGTCAGAAGGAAACTGTGTTGGAACAACTAACCTAGTCCCTTTGGAAATTAACGGTCCTAACTTGGTTCTTTTCAAACATTCGGGGACAAATTCCACAAAAAACTAAAAGTTTCAGGATTCAACTAGGGGATACTTTTAGAAAGTTTTGAGGACTAAAACCTGACATTTTCCTAAGATAATTTATAGTCGGCATTTTTTTCCTAAATGGCCTCCATCTTGGTATGTATTTTCAGCTCACCAGATAACACACCTGAATTCCACGACGAGATAGAGGAAGCATTACGTGATGAGGAGAATAATACATTGAACAAAGACAACAAGATGCAGAATGTAGCTCCTACATCAGCTTTTGGTAATATTGAAGAAGAGCCTATGGATACTGAGAGGATTGATATAGAGGGGGGGTCACCTCCTATGTATAATCTTAATATCGATATTGATATTAATAACAACGGGAGCGAAGGGAAGGCTTCTAGTTCAAGTGATAGCAGTGACAGTGACAGTGATAGTGACAGCAGTGATAACAGTGGGAGTGATAGAAGCACTCACAGTGCTGCTGGTATAAATTTATTCTCATCTGAAAATTTTGACACCCCTTATCTACTGATATTAGGCAGCATGGTATACTATTTTGATTGCAAAGGGAAACTCGTAGTCGTAGAAACTGAAATAAATATCTTATGTGAAGTTTAAGCTTTTAAGAAAACACTTAATAGCACTTAATGGCGGTGATGCTAGTAACGGGTTTAATTGGGTTAATTGCTTTTTGAGCGCCCTGTAATATCAAGATGTTTTAGAGGATTTGCTAGGAAGTCCAAGAATTGTTTAAACAGTTTAATGGCAAGTTTAATCGCATCTCCTAAAAGCTTGGTACAATTCAAAATTGTCCCGTGCCTTTAGAATCTGGTAGATACCAGCTGCTCATCAGCTTCATTGCTGTGCTGGTACTCCTTATGATGCCCTAACATGTTAACTTATACAGTATTATGTAGTATTGCAAACGTTGTTTGTATTTCACATTGCACATCAATTTTAATGGCTTTGGCTGATGCAAATTCCACATCACTCTTTGTTATTGTAACTTTGTTCATTTGGCATATCATTTGCTCATTATTTCCGGAATGTGCTTTGGTATGAGTTGCGGCTTATTAACCGATGTTTTGCTCACTTAGTACTGTGCCTATCATCTATCCTTGTGCCTATTTTAATTGCAGGTAGTGGAAGCCAAACCAGCAGTCAGAGCGATACCTCATCCAGTAGTGATGATGATGTGGAGGTCAACATCACAAGTGATGATGAGAAGGAGATGCACCCTGCAAATAGAATTATTGGGGCGGACTTGAACCTGTCCCCTTTTTCAGAACAGGCACATGGCCAGAATGGCTTTACCAGGGAAGATCCTGGTGTGGTAAACATTACTTCATCACCGCTCATCAACCTGAACGATGAAATGCATGTCACTCCAGTTACTGCAAGTGGAGCTGGCATTGATCATATGGCATCAGAGGAGGAGAATTTAGAGCAGCTTTTTGGGGGACTTGATGGTAAAGTTGACAGACCAGTAATAAAAAATGATTTGACAGAGAAAAAGTTGAGTTTGAGTGAAAGAAGAGCAGGTTCTAGCCTAAACGCAAAGCAAAGTTCAAACTTGAAAAGACCCTCCACTGACAGATTACCAGATGCTAAGAGATCCAAAACTGGCCCTATCTTGAACTTTCCTGTTGAGGTGATTCCACTGGGAGAAAATAAAGGCAGTTTATTCCCTGAGAGCTCGGCAAATCTACGCCCTGATAAAAGTGCAGACTGGGACATTAATATCAATTTAGACTCTGGTTATGTTTCAACTTCAAAGGAGCAAAATGGTGCCAAGAACACAGCACGAAGGCCTGGAAATAATCGATCTATATCGATTGAACGGCTATCTGATGAGAAATCAGTACAAAAGCGCTCACGGGACTGGACAAACAGTGATGCAAATGATAGCGTCCCACTGGCCAAGAGACCTAGGGAGAACAACAGAGTTCCTCAGAGAACTGTTACAAATGACCAGAAGTCACCAGCAGGTATGAAAAAGGTTCTTCAAAGGGAGATGTCAGAGCTTGAATTGGGTGAGTTTCGTGAACCCAATACACCTGAAGATGAATTGAGGAGGTTATTTGGGAGTAGCAGTTCTTCTAAACATGAAGATGATGATGAAGATGAGGATATTAATATTGAGAATAAAAGTAATAATAATGCTAATAATTGTGTTAGCAGCAACAAAATGGCTGCCTATGATAACTCAAATATGAGAAGTAGAAATGCCCCAAGTGCCTCCCCGAATTTAGCCATGCAACCTCAACAAAGAGCTGCTATCTATAGCTGCAACAACAATTATCAAGAGGCTATTTCTGAAATAGATAGAGATAAGAGTACCAGGGCCCACAAGTCGGACGAAGAAGACGGAAGCCATAATAAAAGCAGAAGTGGCCGAGCCCGCAGCTCAAAGAATGCTGTTGTGCACCAGGCCAGATCACCAGCTCCCCAGCTTGAGAGAAATAACAAGCAAGATGGTAACAACAATGGGGTGGGTGCTGTGAAGAAGCCAAACAAATTTCATGTAAATGGAGAGCTGAGCAGGAACAAGGGGCCAACAAGCTGTGATGATTCGCTTTATTTGAAGTACAACAAGGACCAGCCAGACCTGAAGGGGCCAATTCACGACATTTCTCAGTAAGCACTCTTTCGTGGTTTTTATGAATATCTTATTGCTTGTACTTAAAATTCTGTGGGCATCTGTCTTATCATTGGAGTTGTTATCCAGGTGTCATGCCATGACAAATGCATTAAAAAAATGTTCTGGTGCTGGTATCAGATAACAATATTACGGTTGGGAAAACACTTCTATTGGTTTGGCAACCAGAACTTATACAGGGTGGTTAGATTTTTAGTATCACTTAGAAAAAAATTTCACTCTGTTATTGATATGTAGGTTCGAAGAGTATATCAAAGAATTTCAAGAGAAGTATCCCATTTACCTCTCCTTGAACAAGCAATTTGAGGAATACAGGTATTGCTAGAATAGATGGCGTTGAACTAATTTTTGATGTGATATATATGCCTCAGCTGTTTTTTGAGTATTTGTTTGCCAATTTGTCAGACATTAACCTCTCTGTTCAGAAAAAGAAAAGTAAAAAATATGTAACAGAACTTTCAGTTTTAAGATGCATGGTGTCATTGTATGTCTTGTTTGTGGTATCACATTATGCAGAGAAAGGTACACCAAGATGGGAAAGGAGATGGAGGCAGCCAAGGGAAATAATAGGGTGCAGCATGCATCTATTATGGAAAAAATGAGAGAAATGTTCCGACAGGACAAAGATGTATATGCTCTACTATTTTAAGAGCTAAAATTTTCTTTTATATTTGTTCCTATGGAAAACTTACTTTTCAAATTCATTGACCTAAACCCGCAGTCCCTCTGAAAAAAAGTAAAAAGAAAAGCAACAGGAAGTATCAGAACATACAAAATATTAAACAATTTAAATGTAATGTGAGCTTTGAAAATGCTTGGTATTAGATGAGGTTGTTCAGACCTTTTCCTGTAGTATGTTTATTTCTGTCCAAAACTTGGTTTTAATATATTTTCTCACACATTCTTATTCTTATTTCTCAATCAATAGATTTAATCCATTCATTATTTTCATCTGATATTCTAACATTCGATTGCAGAGGCACTGCCTTTTAAAGAAGATATTTCTGATTCTTCATGAAGAATTGGTGGTAAGAATCTCAAGAGATTCATGTTTAGTCTCATAGCACCTTTGTTTTCTGTCCTAATATGGTTTGCATCTGTGTTGCAGACAATTAAAGAGAAGCTCAATGACTTCTATGAAGAATATAATCAGAATATTGATTGATGATAGAGTGAGATATGGTCAGATGGACACAAGGTTGCTTCCTTGTGCCCATGTTTAGGTATCAGAGTTGTTGCTGAGATTTGTTCATAATTGTAGAGAGATGGTGAGGAAGCAGTTTTGTAGATAGATTGTTATCCTTTTCCTGCAGTAGGAACTAGTCTGGCTTATATTTTAATTGTAAAGCTTGCTGCGATTGTAATTAGTAGAGAAAGCAAAGCATGTATCCTGGGGGAAGCTCTCTTTGTTCTTTCTTGTGTTCTTGCTTTTCCATTCTTGTCTGATAGATGGGTACAAAAAGATGGTATTGTTCCTCTCTGCATTATTTTTGTAGATAATCTGGCAGTTAACAGCATGTCAGCGCCGTCGTCTGGGATTTGTCTAAATTAAATCATTGAATGGGGATCCAATAAGAAAAATTAGTAAGAGCTTAAGCTCTAAGTTTGGTAAGCTTTGAATAAAAAATATATTTCAATATTTGTAAATTTCGTCATATATTTGCTCTAAATTCTTTATATCAAACAATAACTAAAGAATTCTAAAAATGAAAAAAAAATCCTATCTCAATAATATTTTGATATAAAGAATTTATTGAGCAATGTAAATTGAAATTTGTAAATGAAGTTATTTTTAGTCAAGCTTGAACTTTGTGAGCTGAAGGCTTGAAGGTCATATTAACTTTGCTTTTATAAATTTATATGATTATACAAATTACGGTAGCTATTGTATCACCATGCTCGTTTAAATTTGTATGATTAAATAAATATATGGTAGCAATACATAAAGAGTTAATTTTCTAAAATTTTTAAGCATGTTACATCATCGTTGCTATTTATTATTGATTTTTTTAAAAAAATTTCATCTTTTTAAATCTAAGGATTCATATAAAATAATTTTTTCCCTTCATTTAAAATAATATGTGTAATATACTTAAGGTGAAACTTAACTCTTAAAAAAAACTAATTTTTTTATATGATCATTTATAGATTATTATGTGTTTATTTATATTATTTATAATTATAATTATTATTACTTAGCATTTAAAAATATTGTGTTCAAATCTTCTTTAATGTGAAATCTTATTGAATATATTTAAATTTTTTATATTATTAGTTATTTATTTGAGGACTATATTGTCGGGGCGAAACTCGAGTTACAACTCTAATTACAATAATCAGCAAAATGCTAGCAATATATTGCTAAATATCTATACTATTATATAAAGCATCTAAGAATTGGAGGGTCTATTTTTTGTCATGGTATTTTTTATTATACCCATTTTATCTCTCAATTAGACGGATAATATTTATTTTTGATTGATCGAACGTTTGTGATCGCATCCATTGATCTCCTCTTTCTCTCCATTTCTTTCCCATATATACTATTATTTCCATAATAATATTTTTTTATTTAACAACCTTGTGTATATTTGGTAAGAAATTAATGGTTATAATATATGTTAGAATAATTTATTTATTTATTCCATAAAAATCATGAATCATTAACTCATATTATACAAAAATCTCATCCAAGATTAAATATAGTCTTTATTATAAGTTTTCTCTATAATTTGGTGAATTTATAATTTAATATTAGATAAATGTGATTTTTTTATCTTATAATATTTTAATGTTTAAATAAAAGAGTCTGTTGCAACGCGCAAGTATATAGCTAGTTAAGAACAAAAGAACAAATATTAATTAGGTAGTTATTCTTAACAAGCAGCAATATATTAACTAACATTTAATTAGTAAGAACAATTACTTACATACTTGCATTTGTAAAACCTCGACATGTCATTGTAATATGTTATTACTTAATAAATATGTAGCTAATAAATAGTCAATGTAAAACTCGGAGATACCTAAAAACAAATATAAATATTAGACTAGTCTGTACTATTAATAGGGGTGTAAATTATTGATTCAACCCGACGGGTTAACCCGATCCGATCTGAATCCGATATGATCCGAAAATAAATATGTCGGATGTGGGTTTAATATTTTTATTCCGAATCGGATCGGGTCGGTTTCAAGTCAACCCGACTCGACTCGATTAATTATATTTTTTAAAGTAATTTTATGATAGTACTAATTAATGCTTAAATATATACTAATTAAGATTAATTAATATTTAATTGCTAAAATTATAAAAATAATTAATAAATAATTAATAATTTTACACAGGTTGGGTCGAATATAGGTTAAAAATTTTTGACCCAAATTTAAACGGGATCGTGTCAAGAAAAATAATAAAATAATATGACTCAACTTGACCCGACCCATTGATAAGAGTGTATGTATTGAATTCTTTTAGTTATGGTCAGCCCCTTTTTCAACTTTTTTTTTTAAATTAATAATGAGGATTGAATATCTATATCGATGAACGATTTAGATTTTGACCAAAGTCATTTTTCCTCTTCATTTTATTTAATTTTTTTACCATGCACTAATATAATATCTAAAAAGAGAAGTTTACATCAAATACATCAAATATATTATTAATTTATATTATCAAAAAAAATTTACATTGAACAAACTTACTCACAAAAGGAATATTATTGTATTTTGTCAATCATTTTTATTAGATAATAAATTGATCTTATTTAAAAATTTATGAGCTTTGTAATTGATGCATCAGTTATATCTAAGTAAAATATATTATTTATTCATAAAAAAATAATATTAAAAAAATAATATATCATTTATTTTTTAAAATTAAGAGGCATCACGAGCTGATTTTTTTAGTAAAAAAATGTATGATGAAATGTACACATTGGATCAGTGTTAATTATCATCAGACGGTTATCAATAACCGATACGGACACCTCCAGTACGAGTAAGCACTAAGAAATAAGAACTAGAGTCCATTTGGCACAAATGAACTAGTAAAAATTGGAAATAATATTGTTATTCCGATAAATAAATTTATCAAATACATTTTAGATTAAAAAAAGAGTGGAAGAGCGCTAAACTGATATTTCAAGTTATAAATGGAATACATATTTAGTTATTGTAGAATAACAATTATTATTTGATTATGTTGTATTATGATTATTATATTATTATATCATAATTATATTATCATCATTGTTATTATTATATTATTATTTTTATTATATTATCACCATTATTATTATTATATTATCAATACTTATTATTTTGAGTGGGGATCCATTAACAATGAGTTATTTGATAACCTTGACAATTGAATTCTAAATAAATACAAAAAATCTTAAAAATGAAAAAAATTATAAATATGTTCTTCTTCATTTAGATTGATGGTCATTCAAATTTCATACAATTTCATTATCATTTGATAGTCCATCAAAAACCGTTAAATTGAAACCGTTGCAAATTGCATGAAAATTTGATGGCCTTTGAAGAACTATCAAACGATAATGAAATTACATGAAATTTGAATGACCATCAATATAAAGGTAGAAGAACACATCTATAAATATTTTTCTATTTTTAAGATTTATTTTATATTTATTTAGAGGTCTATTGTCAAAATAAATCATTGTCAACCGATCTCTTCTCTATTATTATATATTATAATTAATATTTTATATTATTATTATTATCATCATTATCATCATTAATATTTTTATTATTCTGATCAAATAAAATTTTTACTATTTCAAAATTATCATTTTTGTCTCATTTTTTTTCTCAAATTAACTTTCTAAAATTCCTTAACTAGAGTTTCAACCCTGTGCTTTGCGGCGGATTTGTACGCGCACAGGACCTGATGTCTATTTATTTGATGCTAGTCTCTTGATGACACATTGATGGTAGGAAGGTGGCCAATCAAATGAATGCTGAGTATAAATATTTAGTGATGTGGAACTTCAGTGAGTTATAAGGCTGATAATTCTAAGAATCTGTATGAACAAAATCATAATCCAACCGCAACTCGTCCGCAACTGGCATGAAGGTGTCATACTCACTACCATCGTACTCAGTAAAGATACCAACTTATATCCAAAATCATAAGATTTTGTGTCAAAAAGAAATAACTCATTACTTGTATTTCAATTTTTTTCAAGTTCCTCTGAATATCCTTTATAAATATTTTTTCTTCTCTACTGGTTGCCACACCCACTTAAGTAGGTCTCTTGCATGCAATCTCAGCCAGCTTGGTTACGGGGCTAGAATAATATCAAATATTTAGTTGTTCGTGTATAATGAGTGCCACATGTGATGAATTTCAATTTAACTAATTAGAGAAGTAAACAACTAACAATAAAAAAAATTTCCCCTCCGTGAGTTTAGCTGCCTCATCTGCAGCCATAATCTCTACGGATGCAGTGCCCACTTGCTTCTTGAGATATACAACCATCAGCTTCTCTAGGTCCCCCCTTGTACTCTACCACATTAGCACCTTGATTTTGTATTATTTTCCGTGTAGGGAACCTTGAGTCCCTGACACATCATATTTGCTTGTGAGAATAGATGCAACCTTCTCATAGGAATTTAGATCCGCTGCTACGTGGCACCATATAGCGCAGCACGTGGTTCGTTTGATTATTTCGAGATTCGTGCTAACTAGAATCTCAAAGTACTAACTCGAATCTCGAAGTGATCGAACATACCACATGCTGCGCTACACGGTGCCGCGCAGCAGCGGATCCACTTCCCTTCTCATAGGGTATGTTTGGCACTCAATGGAATAGCAAAAAATTAGAATAAAATTGCTTTTTTTGATAAATTAATTTGCCAAACGAATTTTAGACTAAGTAGAAGAGTGTGAAAGAGTGCTAATCCGATATATCAAGTTATAGGTGGTATACCGGATTAGCTCTTGTCAGAATAGCGATTACTGTTTGATTATGTTGTATTATATTATTATATTATGATTATGATTATGGTTATGATTTATTTGTATTATTATATTATATTATATTATGATTTATTATTATATTAATATTATTAATATTATTTTTTTATCATCACGTTAGTATTATAATATTATTTATTATTATTATATTATAATAATATAATTTTAGTATTATATTATTATATTATGAATATAAAATGATTAATTTATTATTATAATATTATAATTTCGATTATTATATTATTATATATTATGATATTATTATAATTATGATTATTTAATTATTATATTACTATTATTATTATATTATTATTTATTATTATTACATTATTATTATATTATAATTATGATTATTTATTACTATATTATTATATTTTGATTATGATTATATTATGATTATATTATTATATTATTATTATAGTGATGATTATATTATTATTATATTATAATGATTATAATTATTATTATTATTCTTATTATATTATTTTAATTATGACTAATATTATGATTATGATTTAATTATATTATATTATGATTATATTATTAAAATTAAAATTATTTATTATTATTAATTTTTTTATAAAATCATATTTTTTATTATATTATTATATTATGATTATATTTTTATTTTTATTATATTATTATGGTTACAACTATGATTATTTTATTATTATTATTATTATTATTATTATTATTATTATTATTATTATACTATTATTTTTATTATCATTATTAGTATCATAATTATTCATATTTTAATTATTCGATTAACAACGGTCAAATGATAATTTTGCTCTTCCAAATAGTCAAGAATACCACTCCTCCAAAAAAATATTATTCTATCACTCTTCCAAAATTATCACTACTCTAAAGCTATTCTTTGATTTTTGTTGTAATATTTTAGATCAATCTATTGACTGTTGTGTTTTATTTTTAATATAACACACAAACGTAAAAAAAATTACCTGGACCCAAGTTTCAAACTCGGGTCCGTGTTTTTTTTCTTTTCTATGTAAAAAAAAAGAAAAATTCGGACCCGAGTTTCAAACTCGGGTCTGGCTAATTATGCAAAAGTGAGGAGAGAGATGACCAGTTTGCTATATTTATTTATTTTATTTACTAAAATAAAAAAAATTTGCCCAATCTCAGTCATGGGATCTAATTTAATTAAGAGTTCTAAAATAATTTAGGTAGCTAACTTACATATATATTAAACACTTTAATATACGAAACGTAATTTATAAAAGAGAGGGGATCCGTTGACAATGGGTTATTTTGATAACCTTAACGATGGACATCTAAATAAATACAAAAAAATCTTAAAAATAGAAAAAAATTATAAATGTGTTCTTCTATCTATGGATTGATGGTCATTTAAATTTCATGTAATTTCATTATCGTTTGATGGTCTATCAAAGACCGTTAAATCAGAACCGTTGCAAATTATATGAAAATTTGATGGTCTTTAATGGACTATCAAACGATAATAAAATTGCATAAAATTAGAATGACCATCAATCCATAGATAAAAAAACACATCTATATACTTTTTTTTATTTTTAAGATTTTTTATATTTATTTAAAAATTCATTGTCAAAAATTGTCAAAATAGCCCATTGTCAACCGATCCCTTCACTTTATAAAATATGAATTTTTCATCTGATGCATGGATCCTGAAGAATATGAAATCAGAATTGACTGATTCATGAGAGGTCAACCTAGGCGCTAAGTGATCTGAATACCTGATATGTACCAACACCAACACCGGTCGGTACATAGAGCGGATGCGAAAATAGAATCTCTTCAAGTCCAGTGTTCAAGCTAATTTGGAGTATTTTGGTAGTGGCTAAATAATGAATCAAAATTCTGTGTACGAGAGAAATCCAGGGAGATACAAATACACCATGAGAAAGAGAGAGAAGCGTCAGAAGTTCCTGCACAGGCGTTGGCTAATAGAATTTCTCATGATGTTATTAGACTGCAGTGAAATGTACTGTTAGTTCAGGACGTCAAATTGAAGTTTGCAATTGTAGAGGATATACTGCCACTCAAATAAGGTGTATCTGGCTCGTAATTCAGTATAATTCTTGTTGTATTAGTTAATTAGGTGCTGTAATGGAGGTTGGTTGTGTATGTAGGTGCTGTCGAGGCAGTAGCGGAGCTTGACCTCCATATTTTGAATTTTAAGGGGGTCAACCATTATAATTATTGGTATTAATACAATTTTTAACCATAAAAGAAATGATTTTATATAAATTTTTGGATTACAAGGGAGGGTCATAGCCCATTTTCTTTCTACAAAGCTCCGCCACTGTGTCGAGATAGTAAGGTACTGCATTTCAGTTATCTAATACTGTATGTACTTGATTTTTACTTAGTTTTTTTTGGAAACTTGACAGTGGTTAATTGTCAAGTACTATACTTGATTCTTACTCAATGGGATGATAGTGCATGCAATTGGCAGTAAACTAAGGGTTTTTTTTTCTGAGAAGTGAGAATTCAAAGGTTGTTGCTACTTGCTATTTTTTATATAAGTAAAGCGTCTTAGTTGCATGTAAGGTGCTCGAGGAATATTCACCAGAAACCCTGTTATAAAAATATAAACACAGGATTTAATAGTCTTGGTATTCCCAAAATAACAGCTAACAGAGGAATCCATTATGGGAGGAGCGCATTATGCTTTAGCTTGTGGTTGTAATGATAACGAAGACTCAATTAATCTCAAAGGATTTGTGTGGGATAATTTTTTAGTTGGTTGTCGGCAACGATACATGATGACGTGGACCAGCTCTTTTGTCTTTTGCGGCATTCATTCTGTGGTCAAAGATATCCTATTATGGTGGGGCGAGTTACTGACAAGTAAATATATATCTTCTACTTATTCTCCGTATATATAAGGGCAGGGATCACTTAATAATGGGTCAAAATAACTCATTGTCAAACGATCTCATCCTGTATATAAACCTACACATAAACCTACATATAAACCTACAAATATTATGACATGCGATTTCAGTTGTTTGATATGAATTATTATGGAACTGGACTGCAGCCCCCTGTCGCAGAACTAATAGAAGTGGAATCAGAATCCGCAGTAGAAGAAGGTACAGCTATTACAGACTCGGTTTTGAAAGAAGCAGCTATTTTCGGAATAACCGCAGTAAGGATACTTGCCTCGGGGTATGGGCGGAGACCGGATTTTGATAAGAGATAATTATTGGATTATAATAGTTTATTGAATAATAAATAAAAAATTAATAATTTAATATATATTATTATCTAATAAAAAAATATCAAAATAATATTATTTTACATATTAAAAATAACAACAAAATAAAACTCAAAGTAATAAATAATCAAGTTGATGATGAAAGTTTTCCACTAGGAACTTTATATTTCAAAATCTTTGCATAATTATTTCATTATGTATGATATTAAATATTTTTTCTCAATCAAAATAATCAAACAATTTAAGGGAAATTTTTTTTAGGGGGTATAAATTACCAAAAATATTATCTAAAACACTATTTTTCAAAATTCAGATAGACCCTCAAGGGGATCCTTCTAAATCCATCCCTGCTAGGGGAGGTTTCAAATTATCTTAAAATATATCTATTTCATAGTACGGAGTTGAAAAATACTGAGGATATTTTGTTAATGCGACATACGTACCAATTAAATCACAAAGGTTTCGTTTAACAAATCAAGGAATAATTTTGGAAGACTGGTAATTTTGGAAGAGTGATAGAATAATATCTTTTTGAAAGAGTGGTATTTTTTACTATTCGGAAGAGTGAAAATATTATTTAATAGTTGTTAATCAGAATAGTTAAAATATGAATAATTATTATACTAACAATGATGATGATAATAAAAATAATAGTACAATAATAATAGTAGTAGTAATAATAATAAAATTATAATCATAATAAATAATAATATTCATAGTTATAATCATAAAAATATAATAAAAATACAAACATAATCATAATAGAGTAATATAATAATAAATAATAATAATTTTAATAATATAATCATAATATAATAATATAATAATAATAATTATAATCATAATCATAATAATATAATCATAATCATAATATAATAATAATTATAAAATTATAATCATAATAATAATATAATAATAATAAATAATCATAATCATAATAATATAATAATAAAATTGTCATATTTATATTCATAATATAATAATATAATATTAAAATCATATTTATTATAATATAATAATAATAAATAATAACAAAATAAATAATATTATAATACTAACAAAGTGATGATAATGTATAATGATAATGTATAATAATAATAATCGTTATGATAACATAATATAATAATATAATAATACTAATAGTGATGATAATATAATAATAATAATTATAATCATAATTTTGTAATGTAATAATAATAATAATAAATAATAATAAATTATAATCATAATATAATATAATAATATAATAATATAATAATAATAAATTATAATATAATAATAATAATAAATCATTATCATAATCTTAATATAATAATATAATACAATATAATCAAACAATAATCGCTATTCCAACGAGAGCTAATCCAGTATACCACATGTAAGTTGGTATACAGGATTAGCACTATTTCACACTCTTCTACTTAGTCAAAAATTCATTTGGCAAATTAATTCGTCAGAATAGTAATTCTATTCTTACTTTTTACTATTTCATGCATTGTCAAATAAACCCAAAGTATTGATGTTGAACGCATATCTTTCATACCTTTTTTATATATTGTAAGAAGGAAAACATAGAAAGAGTAAATGAAAATTATAATCGTCCGTACTTAACACCTGGGATCAACTGGTTACTCGTGTATGTTCATCAACTGGAATATATATACTGCCTAATATTTTTCTGTTAATTATACTATACAGGGGGGTATTTTTTCGGTCCCGACCACCTCACATGCATATATTGTGTTAGTGGTGATCAGTTAGTACGTACGAAAATAGTAATAATTACTAAACAGTCCGTACAAATAAATTTAATATGCG
The DNA here is from genome assembly GCA_037127355.1 of Schoenoplectus tabernaemontani. NCBI lineage: Eukaryota > Viridiplantae > Streptophyta > Magnoliopsida > Poales > Cyperaceae > Schoenoplectus > Schoenoplectus tabernaemontani. The sequence continues at coordinate 12,288,559 of CM073743.1, forward strand.
AGAATATGGATCATTAGAGAGATACTTTGTGGGAAGAAAATTTCAGCTAGCGACCATGTTCTAACGAACCTATTAGAAATAAAAATTTTCAGGCTTTTAGTCCTAGAGCATCTTTCTAAAAATAAAAGTAATCAACTAGGTTTTAATAAGTTGGTAACGTAATTTAATTAATAATAGATCTGCACTATACATATTTCAACCACCACTAATAGTGCTCTTTGCGTGCGTCATAAAATGAAAAAAACATTTAAAAAGAAAGAAAAAGGCGAAATTATTTCTGCGTGGTGTGAGGATTCCTGGCCAATAAAAAAAAGATTTTTTTATATTGTCAACTGAATTAAAAGTTTCTACGGTTACAAAATCGTGACGTTGAGAATTATGCTCGAAAATTTATATAAACAAATAAACATATTTTCAATCCATAGAAAAATTAGCCAACAAATAACATATTTTTCTAAAGTCAAATTATTTTTGAAATGACTGAGCCAATGGCCAATGCTTTCTTGGGCAAAAAGGTTGTTGATTGGTTGTCAACACATGCCTTGTCAATACAAAACTTCCTTCGAGTTTTAAAATTTCTATGTAGGGAAAGCTTCAGCATTTCCAATGTCGAACTTTCTAGACTTACCTATGGAAGTGCTTGGGGCAAATTTAATTACGCTGCTGACCGACATCTTATATTCCTTTTGGCATTATTATAACAACTAATTAAGACTTGATAAGTTAGGAACGTGTCTTTAAATTCCATTAAAGATGGTCGATGATATTCAATAAGGGTCCGTTCGGCAAATCAAAGAATAGTTTTGGAAGAGTGGTAATTTTGGAAGAGTGATAAAATAATATTTTTTTGGAAGAGTGGTAGAAGAGAGATATTCTTGACTATTCGGAAGAGTGAAAATATCGTTTGGCAGTTGTTACTCAGAATAGTTAAAATATGAATAATTATGATACTAATAATGATGATGATAATAATAATAATAGTAAAATAATAATCATAATAGTAAGATAATAATAATAAAGTAATAAAAAATAATCATAATAAATAATAATATTATAATAGTAATATAATAAAAATATAAACATAATAATAATATAGTAATATAATAATAAAAAATTATAATTACAATCATAATTATAATAATATAATAATAATAATAAGTAATCATAATTTTAATAATATAATCATAATATAATAATTATAATCATAATCATGATAATAATAATTATAGTCATAATCATAATAATATAACCATAATCATAATCATAATAATATTATAATTATAATAATATAATAATAAATTAATCATAAATATAATCAACATATAATAATATAATACAACATAATAAAATAATAATAATGTAATAAAAAATAATCATAAAAAATAATAATATTATAATAGCAATATAATAAAAATATAAACATACTCATAATATAGTAATATAATAATAAAAAATTATAATTACAATCATAATTATAATAATAAGTAATCATAATTTTAATAATATAATCATAATATAATAATCATAATCATAATCATGATAATAATAATAATTATAGTCATAATCATAATAATATAACCACAATCATAATCATAATAATATAATAATAAAAATATAATCATAATCATAAAAATAATTATAAATAATTATAATTATAATAATATAATAATAAATTAATCATCATTATAATCAACATATAATAATATAATGCAACATAATAAAATAATAATAAGTAATAATAATCATAATCATAATCATCATAATATAATAATATAATAATAAATAATCTTGATCATAATAATATAATAATAAAATAATTATATTTATAGTCATAATATAATAATATAATATTAAAATTATATTTATAATAATAATAAATAATATAATAATACTAATGGTAACGATAATATAATAACAATAATGATAATAATAATTTAATAATAATAATATGATAATAATAATCATAATATTAATATAATAATAAATTATAATCATAAATATAATATAATAATATAATAATATGAAATCTTAATCATAATCATAATATAATAATATAATATAATATAATCAAATAATAATCGCTATTCCGACGAGAGCTAATCCGGTATTCCATCTATAAGTTGGTATACCGAATTAGCACTATTCCACACTCTTCTACTTAGTCTAAAATTCGTTTGGCAAATTAATTCATCGGAATAGCTATTCTATTCCAACTTTTTGCTATTCTATTGAGTGCCAAACACTCCCACAAAGAATAGTGTAAAAATATAAGAGCTGTGAATATAAATGAGGATAGTGAAAAAGAAGTGATTTTTAGATTAGCGTGAGAATAGTAAAAAGATGATGTAGAAATGTTATTTGGATTGTATTTTTAAATTAGTAATGAAGAGTTGAAAAAAATAACAATTATTTCATTTCCTCTATGAAATAACAAAATTACAGTTATTTATACCATCGCTATTTTTATTTAAAAAATAATTATTATTCTATTATTTCCGAGCCATCCAAATAGACCTTTAAAAAATTGAGAAATTAGTATCATACCACCTCAAAATTTTAAAATTAGTAAAATATCATCTCAAAATTTTAACTCCCTCTAATATCATTTCAAAGTCAACTTATTTAGTTATTTGTCATAAATATACAATTGTTATAGTATTTTAATTAAAAAATAGATGTATATTATATATTTTTTTGTATTTGTCATAAATATACAATTGTTAGTTATTTGCCATATCCCTTCTAAGATTCAGATCTCTTTCGTTCTCCTCCCATAGCCCTTCTTTTTTTCTCCTGGCCAATTGTTCATCTCGCAACCAAATGAGATGAGACTGGCACTACTGGGACCCGATATCTCAACTGATGTGAGGGACTGTTCATGGGCGCTTATCTCTCTCTCAACTCAATCCTCGATCTGTGTTTATTCACAACAGAAAATCTGAAATCGTATTAAGTTGACCAACCATGGATAACCAATGTCATGATGTTATAATAAGCATTAATGATTGAAGAAATGCACAATTGAAGGGCAACTCTAAAATCATATTACGTTGACCAGCTATGGATATAACTTACTACAATAATATATATTGTATGTACTGGTTGTAGTTTTTTTATTTCGATCACTAGGTGCTCGCTCGGTTCTTTTAGAACACAACACTTGAATAACATGATATTAGAACAAGTGAATTTCAATGATCTCTATTTCTCTATTGAACTTTAACCGGAATTACAAACGCACACAATTATTTTCTCTTTCTTGCTTGTCTTGCATTCTCATAGCATACTACCCCTATTTATACTAATCGGTGCCACTGCATCTCACACAAATCTAACACAAAATGCTAAACATTATTTAACATATTACATACCTTATCAGTTTAGGCATAATATCTCAACAATTTTTTCTTTCAATTTCATGCCTTACCACTTTAGACATACAATATTACACTTTCCTCTCTCTCTGCTCTCTTTCCAGATTTTATTGATATCTTACAAATTTTATTGTTTCTTTCTAAATCTCGAGGTTTGGAGATTATCATTTACAACATCATCATTTAATCTCAAGTCTCGAGTATTCATCATCCCGAGGTTCCATCTGCAATTCTCGAAAAGAGGCCTTAGAAGTGCTTTTATGAAGATATCCGCTACTTGATCATTACTCGGCCTGCAAGGATAAATATCCCACCACCAGAATCAACACACGCAAACATCCTACCCCAACTCAACAAAATCAAACACAAAAAAAAACTTACAAGCAAGCACTAACAAAAAGTGCAAACATGGAGGGACATAACTGTTAGTTATAATAATTTAGAAGTCAATAATATGATAAATTTATATAAAACTTTGTTTATGAATTAGATATTTAAATTATATTTTATTTTCTTGAGTATTATTGAATTTATGAATTATTTTGAGTTCATGACTGTAATTGTGAAACTTCATAATATAGATATACTTTTAAAAATCACTAACTGAGGTAATTAGTAGGAACACTAATTAACCGCTATTAATTTAGTATGTGGATTAAATAAATGTCAAGTTTTACAGATCATAGATAAAAAGTTATCATTTTAATCACATAGATAGATATTTTAGGAATATCGTATTTGACAAACCCCGAATGAAATATTAAATGAAATTGTGTTCGTATCATTAATGTTTTCATTTAGTGTTAACTTCTAAAGTATGAGGTATTCATCATTCCTACATAAGATATGTATATGTGTGGTTTCTATCAAATATTGTCCATAAAAGATAGCTATAAAGATCACTCTTCTGCATACATAATTTATGCGGAGGAAGAAATTATTTGCCAAAAAAATACTATTATCTTTCATATCTCTATACGAGTTATAGTATCACTAGGCCCTTGATAGAGTAAAATTATCTGCTAACGGTATAATTATAAAAGTAATTATATTTAATAATTTGCTCAGTATCAAGAAAAAAATAAGTTTACAAGGATGACACACACATACATTGAAACTGATCATATAGTTATGAGACGAAAGAATTAACATAAGTAAATAGTTTACTGGATCATAATATTATATAGTACAGCATCATCTGTATAATTAGATGGTTATAGTATATTCTGTCAGATGTCTCCTATGATTATAGAAGTTAAAATAATTTTAGCTCTATTTACCAACATAACACAGATCCTATGGGGTCACACCATATAAGAGTTAATTGGAGAATCTTATTGATTAATTATAAATAATCTATAATTAATCTTAAGATGATTATAATTAATTATATATGATATAATTAAATTATATTTGTCATAGAGATGACAAGAAATAAAAATCAGATTAAATTTATAACATGTTTGACACGTCATATGAATTTACCGAAACAACAATCGATATATATATATATATATATATATATATATATATATATATATATTTTTGGCTTGGATTTTAAATGTTAATTATGTATTTGAATTTTGGGTTGAAAGTCCATTAATAATTAAAACCTTAATTAATAATTAAAATCCTAAAATCAAAAAGGCTCAAAAAAGCCCAAAATAGCCCAATGGTAAACTTATAAATTTGACCAACTTTATATTCTTTCCAACCAAGTAATGGTATTTTTATAATTTGGTCAAATTTTAATGGCATTTTGATAAATTGGATGAACTTTAATGGTATTTTGATAATTTTGCAAACTTTTTGAAAAGTTATAAATAGAAGGGTGAGATGAAAGAGAAACTAACTAATTCAGTTCGTATCATATCACGATTGATCGATTTGAGTTTCTATTTTTTTATCTTTCTCGGTTTGTAGTTGTTTCAGAATTCACAGGATCGATGAATAGTGTTTTTGCGAAAATCATGATATTTTTGCACCTTTGTGAAATAGAATAACTGTAAATCATGAATAGTACTATTTCATCTTTTTCTTGGTGAATAGTGTTTTGTGAGAAACCGAGATTTATGGTATTTATGGCAAAAAAAATTAAATCGCTCTCTAATTAGTCCTGGTGGATAACCTACAAAGGTATCACACGTGTGATACTCCGAGGCAAGCCGATTTGCATTCCAATTGAAATTTAAAAATGAGGTATAAAATTTTATATTAATCTATTTCATTATTAAGTAGATTAAAATTTTAGAAATCAATAATGTAGTAGATCTATAAAGGATTGAAGAGGTATGTATCTCTCGGTAATTCATCTGACATACCGTTTTAACTCTTCCCTTAAGTTAGAAGTAAAATAATATTTTACGGTTTTTTATAAAGAATTAAAATATATATAACTCTCGATAATTCATCTGACATACTTTAATTCCTAAGTTAAGGAAAAGTAATTTTTTTGTTTTACAGTCTTTCCGCAGTTTAAGTATTAACGGTATTTGGTTGGACCAAAACCCAACAATAACAATGTAAGGCCGACAATGAGGGAGGCATACTTTTCACCTAGGCACTTGCACCACATTGCCAACAGCTCAATAAGACAATATTCATCTACATGATAACTGGAGACCCCACAGATGAAGTGCAATTGGCAATACCAAGAGTAGTTCAGTAAGAGTGTGGATAGGACACCACTACCAGGAACCACATCAAAACATACTCAGCAAGGGCATCATCGTTTCTGGTTATCATGCCATACACTAACGTGAGATATGAGCTGGTGGCCAATAACCCTTATGAGATACTAGAACTGGAGGTAGAATTTGGGGTCATTGTATGGTCATCAGACTGGGACATGATATTTGAAAGGCCCGCACATGAAGTATCGCTCACAATCATAGAACTTTCATTGTAAGCTTGGAACAGGGATGACATCAGAAAGCTACTCACTGATTATGGTTCATTGGTGCACTTTGAACCTTTCAGGGAGGAGGCGGGACATTTTGAGGATACCATACTCAAAATAGTTGGTAGGAATCCTATGGATATACCTAGACAACTCAAGTATAGGGAAGACAACTTAATAAACTTGGTCAATGTCACGCTGCACAACTTCTGCCGGCTGCAACCAGGGCCTTTCTCACCAGACTTCGATTCAGACAATTGCTAACCAGATTACGTGCAGGATGAGCCCATGATGGGCCTTCGGGTTACACCACCACCTTCACCGCAACGATCTCTTATCAACCCACCGGTCATCGGGCATGGCCTAGTCCAATAAGGCCGAGGAGGCGCATCGGAGGAAAATAGCTTAGATGAAAGTCACAAATAAAGTGGGTTCTAAAGAAGATACAACCAATGTGTGCAGCCACACCAAATGCACAGACAGAAACACATAGATGCAAGGACCATAGAAGATCCTATCACCAACTCGACAAAATAATTAGTTCTAACACCAAGATAGCCAAAAATCTCTACCGTCAGGAATTTTCAAATATCTCATCTCAAGAACATAATATAGGCTTCCAAGTGATGGTAACTTCAAGTCAACCAAGCACATCTCTCATTTTCATATTAAAACCCTAATGACTACACATCTTGTCCTAATCAATGAAGCCATCCAAGCTACTACTACGTATGTATGAGCTGCCTCAGGGGATATTGCATGGGCATAGGGCTGAATTACAAAATGGGCCAATCATGGACTGAGAAATTATGGAAGAGCAAATCCCCATACAGACCACACAACCAACAAGCCCACTAACAGATGGGCCACCAACACAAATGGAGCTTGAACTGAGAAAGAGCACAAAGCTCATGCTCAAGTAATCAGGCCCGTACCAATCACCTTAAGACAAAGTATGTCAGGTGTGTTACCCATCAGAGTTTGTTTCAAACTTAGCGGTAAAAGTCGCTAAAACCAAGCATACCAAGCTACAAGTAAAAGAGAGAACCACACTTGTGAATGAAGTACATGCAATCAAAATCTTAGCTGCCACATATCTCCAATACAATAAAGAAATTGAGGAAAAAATTAATAAGGCATTTAATCAAAATAGAGAAAAAGGCGATGGTGTCGGAGAACCCACCAAAATAACAAGGAGAATGAAGCCAAGCAACACAAAAAAGTGAAAAAAATAGTTATCAACCATGAGCACCTAAGGGAGCTGGCCATATGAAGATGGTCACCCATTGAAAAGTACTAGAGGTTCTTTAGCCTCCAATGAAGAAAGCACCACTTTATATTATGTGTTTTATTTTTCTTTTTTTCTTTTTTCTTCATCATTTTGGTCTTATCAGAGTCTAGAACTTTTGGAGTCTCACTGTGAAAGGAGTGACACATTTATTAGTTCAAAAAAAGAGAACAAGAAGAAGCGAAAAATGATAATGTGTAATCAATAAATTATATTATGAACGCAATTTATTCTTTATGATTGCAAATGGGAGAGACACATTTACCTATGAATAAGATGAGAAAACTGAATTTTCTCACTTGAAATGTCAGAGGACTAAATGAAAGAAACAAGAGAACAATTGTCAGAAAGTACATTCATCAACATAAACCACACATCATCATCATGCAAGAAACCAAGATACAACATATTAGCGTTGCCTTCATAAGAGAGGTGGCAGGCACAACATATGATCAAGCACTATATATCCCGCTCAGGGTGCAACAAGAGGACTTCTGATGATATGGAGGACATAAGATTTTATAAAACTGACACAACAAGAGGGGACATACACAATCTCAGTAGACCTTGCCTGCAATATGGATGACATTATCATCAAGCTCACAGGAGTCTATGGACTGACAATACAAACAAGCAAACATATATTCTACCAAGAGCTCAGACAAGCTCAGCATCTGCAGCCAATACCTTGGATGATAGTCGGGGACTTTAATGTTACACTACACCAAACTGACAGATCCAATCAGCAGCACAACACACATGATATGATACAATTTAAGAATGTGATAGACTCATTGGAGCTCATGGATCTCCAACTACAAGGCATGGACTATACATGGAGCAATGAACAGGAGACACCTTCTTTTGTAAGACTTGACAAATTTCTAATTTCCACAAAATGGCCTAGCACTTACCCAAACATCATGCAAAAAACACTTGCAAATGTATCATAAGACTATTACCCCTATAATGTGCACATCTAAAATAACATTCTCTTGTCCAAATTCATTCATAATTAAAAAATATTTGCTACAACTCACAGATTTCAAGCAAAAGGTCAATGAAATCTGACAATAAATATCTACAACACAAAATCCACAAAAGTTACACTCTAAATTACTGAGATTGAGAAAAGAAATTATTATTTGAAAAAAGCAAAAAACAAACATGCATGGAGAATAAATGTAAAATTACTTGAAATGTTTGCACTAGTTATACCAGCAAATAAAATTTAGAAGCCTCGAAAATATTGAAAGGTGCTTGAGTCCCATACTCAAAATCAGGTTTCAAGACCTATCAAGCCAGTAAGATTAGAAATGGAGGCAAATGACAAAGATCAATTGGCTTGCACAAAGAAATAAAAACACTATTTTTTTCTATCAGGTGGCCCCTCACACTAAAATAGAAAGAACTATATAGATGTTATTACAGACTAAGGAAAACCACATTATGAGCACAATAAAAAACCACAAGTCATACACAGACATTTCTGTCAGTTTATAGGAACACAACATCAATAAAGGGTCAATTTTGATCTGACATCACTCTTCACACCTCAACCTCATCTCATGCAGCAAATTTAAGGGCCATTTAAACAACATGAACTAACATAGATATTGGATGAATGGCCAAAAAAATAAGGCGCTGGGTCCAGATGGATACACAGGTGTATTCCTCTCAGAATTCAGAGACACCCTCATCCCAGATATAATGACAACATTCAATCATGTCATCACAACACTGGGACAGACACTACATCCGCTCAATGACTCATACATAATCCTCATACTAGAAAAAAATACACCCACTCAGGTCAAAGACTATAGACCGATCAGCTTGCTCAATTAAATAAAAAATGCTTTTCCAAATTACTGACCAACCGAATGCAAATAAATCATCAGGTAAAAGACAACATCACATGAAAATGGTATAAACAAGGTCAATTCTCAGTCAAAATTTACTATCGGGCCATCAAAGAAAAAACCTACAGATAAGAAATTCATTAAGGGTACTATGGAGACTATAACTACCAACACAAATCATCATATTCGCATGGCTATTGCTACAAAATAAAATATTTATCATAGATGACCTAGTAAAGAGGGGATGGATAATGTCAAACATATGTTATTTATGCAGAAATGAATAAGAAACGACGCATCATCAAAATTACGCATTCACACAGACAATCAGAGATATGGTTGTTGTAGAATTTTTGGCACTCATCAAGATACCACCAACAATCACTCAAGGCAGATATGAAGAGGTTATCACACAACAACAAGATAAAAACTACAAAAGGTTACATATCACATTATGATTTCATTTGTGGAAAGAATGTTGCAATAAGATATTATGCGAGGTCCAAACCACATAAGAACAGATAAGTGCGGAAATTAAACTTCGGTACACACAATGATTCCCTACATGAATAGATGGATCACAACATAACCGATCACATATAGATTATTATTTTAGTACTGAGCTGTAATTAAAATAACCAATTTTTATTTTTTTCTCTTTTTGTTTTTATTTTACCAAACAACACATCTGGTGTTCATAATAAATAGATATTTGAGAGCTTGACTCTCATCTTTTAATAAAAAAAAATATTTCAGGTGCCATGCGATAAAGAAGGAAAGAAAGAAGTAAAGGGAAGGGATTTTGATGTTTGAGGGTATTTTGGTCTCATTTTAAAATTATTTATTTTATAAAACGAATTAAAGATTTATACTTTCTTTTATTATTATTATTACCCTTCAATGATGGGAGACATTATCACTTTCTTTTATTATTATTATTTTTTTTATCTTTTTGGAACTTTTCCTAAGTTCATCCGCTATTACTCCACTGAAAACAAAACGATATAGTTTACTTATTCAAATGAATCTATTATTCCAATATAAATAGTTGGATTAGAATAATAAATTAATTTTTTTAAAAGAAGAATGATTATTAGAGTATACCACAGTTGCATATATATAATTAAGAGTATGCCAAATCTGCATATAGTATTAAATATAAATATTTTTTGTTCTCTAATTAATAAAATTTTCTAAAATCTAAATTACTGTCCGTCCATTTTGATTCAAGTTAAAAATAATAATAATATGAATAAAAAAGTGTTCACCGACAATTAGACCCATCAGAAATCTTATATTTTTATAATTATATACATACATGCAAAGTTAGACTATTGTGAAAACGTTTGCATTTTGAGTCCAAATGCATACGGCTTAAATTTTATTGTAACACGTCTGAAATTCAAAATTATCATTTTCATTAAATTCTTCATATCAAAATATTGGAGGATACAAAATTTTTGGGTATTTCGAGTTTTCTAAGTATTTATTTTGGATTTTTGAAAATCAGCAATAACAATTTAATATTTTATTATTATTTTAGTACTGATTTTCAAAAATCCAAAATAAATACTTAGAAAACTCAAAATACTTCAAATTTTTGTATCCCTCAATATTTTGATATGAAAAATTTAATAAAAAAGTTAATTTTAAATTTCAAATGTATTACAATAAAATTTAAACCGTATACACTTAAACTCGAAATATAAATGTTTTCACAATAATCTAACTCAACTCAGTACAGTCGTGAGTAAATTTTGCTCGCATCAGACACTTTTTTTCTTTTTCTTTTTCTTTTTCTTTTTGAGACGGACACTCTCTCATATATTGTTATGTTGGTTATCAAAATACCACACATTTGCACGTCTGAAAGCACCATAAAAGAGTATTAAATTACGAAAGTGCCACTGGTGCAGAGTTAAATAGGAGCCATCTACCTCCTCGTACCACAGACGCTCAGACCGTGTCCGCTGTGGCCGACACCCCCACGACCTTTTAATTATTCGCTCCTTTCAAAACTCACCTCTACTTTTCTAAGTTTTACAACTCCACCACTAAGCTAAAAAAACCCTTCAATGATGGATAACCCACACCTTCATTTCCGACTAATTCCCTTTCTCTCTCCCCTCCCCTCTCCAATATCTCTCCTCCTTTCGCTCTCTCAAAATCAAGAAAACAACGAGGGAGGGATTAAGACGTTTAGATTTTAGTCTATCTCTTCCTTCTCTCTAACTCTATCTCTCTCTCCTCTTCCCTCTTTCTGTCTCTGAAGTCTGATCAATCGATGAAATGGGTAGTAAAGGCGCTGCAGTACAACTGGTGGTGTGTTGCATGTGCGGCGATGAGGGGTTGCAAGAGGAGTTATTCCGGTGCAAGGCTTGCTTATTCCGGTCACAGCACACGTAAGTTCTTTCTATCCTCATTCTATTCTTTTGGTAGATTACTTTCCTCTGGTAAGAAACTCTTATATAAATACCTTCTCTCTCTCTCTCTCTCTCTCTCTATCTATCTCTTCTTTCTGCTCTCATTTCCCTACTGTTGGCAATGATTATTGAACTTGTTCTTGAGAATTGCATGTGGGGTTTTGTTTCTGGATAAATGGAGTTAATTCTTATTCAAAAACTTCTCTCATTCTGCGATAAATTAATACAGAGGATTCTTACCGTATGCATATATACCTGGTGATGGTAAGTTCTTTCTCCTTGGATGATTCGGTTATTCCTCTGATAATTTGTACTATCCTCAATTTCACCTCCGATCCAGAATTCATTTTATACATCTGATCCTAGGCTTCACTTTCAGATCCAGATTTCTTGTCAATCTCTATATTATTATTCTTCTTCTTTAGGTTTGTGAATCTGAGACTGGGTATACATCTCAAGGTTTGTGTATCCCAGATCCAAGACTAGATTAATTGCACCTTTTTTCTTGCCTCCATTTCCAGGAACTAGCTATTCCATTAAACAAACTGCCAAGTCAGGATATTGATAAGGTACAACCAAGTCAAAGGAATGTACGTAGCAGCGCCCGCATTTTATATAAAATTCTGCGAAGAAGAAAAGCGAAATGGTTGTATTATTTCGTTACCCCTTCTTCAACCACCAAATGAATTAAACTACAATATATTAAGCTAACTATAGGTTATCATTGGAGCCAACTCAGTACTGATGTATCATCTATCATCTATAGTAAATTATCTGATCATTTTATGTAACTTGTAATTACTAGCAATTAAAGCCAGAGTCAAATATTTGTACAACATTGTACAATTATATCAAGTGGGATCCCATCAATCCTCCTCCCACCTTTCAAAGGGTTCCATGCATGCTATAACTAGCACTTTACCAATATTCACATCTTTATCTCAAAATACCAATATTCACATCTCCTTTTTTATCATTCCAGTGTTACTATAGTTTTCTGAGGTTACATTCCTCAAGTAATATGTTTTTTTCTGGTAGAAAACACCAGTAACAGAACTGATAAAAGTTCCATATTGTTTTTTAACGCCAACTCCTGAAGGACATCAGTTTTTTATTTAATTTTGTATCAAAAGACAAATCCCATCTCTCTATACACTTCAAATTAAGGGATTACCCCAATAAAAGATAATCTTCATATATACTCCCGTAAGCCTTATAATTACTTGACTTGATCCAAAATTTAGCAGGAAACTTGATTTATTAATTTCTAGTGGCTACTTAGGTGCGACGATCTTTAGTATAGGAACCTGGATATACTACTAGCTAGAACTTCCATATAGATGTTTTAGAAGAATTTTTCTCCTATGTTGTGTAATATCTAAAAATGTATGCTTTCTACAAAATATCTACAGAATGTACCTAGAGAGATGGATAAAATATCTAGGACTAAGAATAAAAAAAGATCTATATTTAGAAATGCAAGTCAATTTATGGATCTTCAACTTGGGCATTAATTGTAAGTAGAAGTTATGATTAATCTCAAAAATACTTCAATATGTGGTATATTACTTTATTCTCACAAAACCTTCATTTTTGGGTTCATTTCCTTTTGCCTAGCAAACAAAATTTCAAATTTGGAATAAATGTTGTGTTACCTTATATTGAATTATTGACGCTTGAATTAATATTAATATATATGGGATTGAGTTAAAACTAGGAGATATCACGTATGCATTTTGTAAAGAAAGAAAAGTTAAAAAAGTTAGGGGTCATTTTCTAACCCCTATATGAAAATCATTTTATTTCCTAAACATTCATTTTACATCTTTTGTCATTTTCTAACATACATTTGTAACGCCACTGATAGAGAAAATTAGTTTGGATTAGCGGTCTTCCTTGCTATGACTTAATGTTCTTTTTACTTTACAAGTATATATCAATATTTCTTTTTCAAAAAAAAGTATATATCAATATTTAAACTAAATGTGAAAGAGCTAGACAAATTGAACTTAATTACATGGCACCTCAAGTCTTAACCCCTATAGGCATTTACTATGTCTACTTGTTATACGAATTTGCACAAACATCTCCTTAAGACCTTAACAGTGGCAGTTACTCTTTCTATAATCTACATGTGATATAAAATATAAATAGCCATACAAGCATTCCCCATATATATAGGTACACTGACTGCTTTCCTTAATCTAAATTTACCAATGAAACCAGATATTGTAGCGATCTATATCTGAAAACTGAGTCATACCGTGCATGTAATTGGTGCTTAAGAGAGGACAGATCGAAACCCTTAGATAAAGAGGAGACAACTAAAGACCATGTCAACATACAATCTTCTTCGAGTAATCTATCTAATGGTGTCATGAATGGAGGAACTGGAGTAAAGTTCCACCAAAGGACATTCTCATCGCATTTGAACAACCCAATTAAGAAGCAAAGATTGTTGAATCGATCGGTCTCCGACATGACAGATAGAATTAGAAGGGAGGAGGTTTCTCCGAGTTCTCTCAGCAAAGGAAAACAACAATTTAGAGGAAAAGTTAGACGGTACAAGCTCTTGGAAGAGGTATCTAGTTAAGTGTGTGTGTTTGTATGGATGTGTGTATGTAAGTTCAATTTATAATTAGCAACAGAGTTATCATGTTTGGAGAGATCAACCTTTATTTTATTTTATTTTCCTTTTTTCTCTTGGTGTGTGGTGTTAAACTTAGGATGTAACGTTGGATAAACTATAAAAATGCTGAGCGCACGACTTGTCTAGTTGTCTACAGATTTTATGTGCATGTTATGTTATTGTTATGTATATATATATATATAGAGAGAGTGGAGATATCGTGAGCTTAAGTTTACGGAGGTCTTCCGTGAGCTTAACTCAAAAAACATATCAAATCATTTCGAAATTTTAATTTATCATTCTTAATAAATTCTTTATATGAAAATCTCATGGGATGCAAAAATTTGAAGCGTTTTGAGCTTTTTAAGTTGTGGTTTTTAATTTTTGAAAATCAGCTTTAAAAATAATAATAATATATTCAATACTTGAACATCATTTTAAAAAATTAAAAACGATGACTTAAAAAGCTCAAAACACTCTAAATTTTTACATCCCACAAGATTTTTATATAAAGAATTTAATGAGAATGATAAATTAAAATTTCGAGATGATTTAATATGTTTTTTGAGTTAAGCTCACGGAAGGCCTCCATGAGTTTAAGCTCACGGTATCTCCACTCATATATATATATATATATATATATATATATATGAGTGGAGATAGCGTGAGCTTAAGCTCACGGAGGCTTCCGTGAGCTTAACTCAAAAAACATATTAAATGATCTTAAAATTTTAATTTATCATTCTCATAAATTCTTTATATAAAATATAAAAATTTGGATTTTGATTTTTATAATTTTTGAAAATCATAAAAATAATAATAATATATTCAATACTTGAACATCATTTTCAAAAATTAAAAACGGCGACTTAAAAAACTCAAAACGCTCCAAATTTTTGCATCCCAATTTAATATGTTTTTTTGAGTTAAAACTGAAAGTTCTCCTCCGCGAGCTTAGCCTGTATATTCAAAGCCATTCCCATTCGTACTGTTGCTTTAATGAGACGTGCATGTATATGTCATGCACCGTCGGAGGAGTTATACTGTAATAGTCTCCATTAATTAATTCCGATTATGTTAATTTCTAATTAATGTGCAGAATTAATGCAGTATTTTTACATATATTTTAGTGCTGATATATAATGGACTTTGGTGCAGACTAATTACAAAATGTTTTTAATTTCATGACGAATTATATACATATCACGACAATTAACATATAAAATCATTGGTGTAAAGATGGGCATACACACGTCGTTGACAGGTTAGCAAAACAAAATTTTCACAGTACTTTTAACTGTGACATTATCTTGGACACTAGTGTTGGATGCCGACTCGGTAGACACACGTGCTACTTACAAGGGAAGCAACATGTACAAGTTGATGTAAACGTAGATCTAGAAAGCATCAAACATAGTACTAAGACATTTTTTGGTAATAGAAGTAAAATTAAAAGTTAAAAATGAAGTAAACATTAAATCATTTTCAAACAATGATATTTGGTAGTAATCAAATAATTAATGGATGAAGTAGTTTAAAAAAAATGTACGTTAAAAGAAAAAAAATTATAGATAAACTTTAAAACATCTCCATAACATTGCTCTACTTTAAATCACTTTCTTTTGGTGTATTAAAGTGTGTTAAATTACTTTCTTTACTACGTGTCAAACGGAGGGAGAAGTTGTAACGCAAAAAGTTTCCAATGTCCATGACTCTGTCTATATGCTGCATTTTGGGTAAAATATTATATACATGCATGGAGGGAGAAGTAGTAACACAAAGATCAGTTTCTGATATCCATGACTCTATGTTTAAATGTTGCAATTTGGGTAAGATATTATATAA
Organism: Schoenoplectus tabernaemontani; assembly: GCA_037127355.1. Taxonomy (NCBI): domain Eukaryota; kingdom Viridiplantae; phylum Streptophyta; class Magnoliopsida; order Poales; family Cyperaceae; genus Schoenoplectus; species Schoenoplectus tabernaemontani. The sequence continues at coordinate 12,304,879 of CM073743.1, forward strand.
ATAACTGTGCATTTACAACTACTACTAGGTCATGTGAGCCAAAATACATACCATTTTCATTTTATATAGCCATAAATATATAGAGTTATATTTTTTGATAATTTAAAAAATAAAAATCACTTACAGAACAAAATCTCAGGGAAAGCATTTACTTCTCATCTCAATTTAATTAATAGGACAAAATAGCTATTTGTTCTTATATGGAGCTATCAACGTTAAGGACGAGCACTTTTTATCCATAGTAAAAAAAAATAAAAGCAAAAAATAAAAAATAATAATTCAATTTTAAAAGTTATAAATTTATAATATATATTTCAACTTCGTGTTTAGATAGGACAAAAAAAAATAGAAAATTCAAGGCTCGTAACTAGTCGAAATGTTATATATATAATTTTTCTCTTTTGAGAAGTAAATGTTACAAGTTGTTGTTAAAGTAGTATAGATTTTGATCCTCTTTTCGAAGTTGCAGAACCAGTACATTTATATCCCCTATCGATTTGCTATGCTAAATTCCTATACAATGTTTGACTTCGTGTATATATAGTATAATTAAAATAATTTTATATGGGATCCGCAGAAGTGTTTCTAACTTGATTTACAAACATATGCATGTTTCTTGATTTCATGTAATATAATTTCTAACTTAAATTAGAGATGTGTTCTTTTTATGGGATCCACATCCACACCAAGCATGTCTCCTTGACCCTTTGACATATGTATATATAATATAAAATGTTAACAGGAAACTGTGAAACGGATAATGAATCCAAGGAACAACGAGGCCCACACAACACATGCACATGCCTGGAAAAATAGAGGTTTGGGCCCGCAAACACATATCCGTGCAAACTGTATTTTGGGCCCAGTGCTTTTGGTTGGTGCGCCCTCGAACGTTTCTAGGTGATAGATGCACTGTTTCCTTTGAAGAGGAAGGGGATGATTAATGCTGATTTCACCATCATTGTTACTTATTATCTACATGTTGTAGGCAATGTACATTCTCTGCCACACTTCAATTCTGTGCAATAGAATTACTGTACCTGAGTCATTTAATTTCACCTAATCACTTTTTTTCGGCTTTTGAAACTCTGCACACCAATCAATCATTCATTCATATCATCATGAAAAGATCAGGAAGCAGTGCAAGTTGATAATTGGAATTCTCCCCTCTGCATATTTCTAAGAGTAGCTGTGCTATACCTCCAAAGTTACCGGGATCACGCTAGTAGTGAAGGTATAATTATATTAAAAATATATTTTTTTCTTTGTATACATATGGAATAATAATTTGAGAATTTAGGGAGTGTTTGGCACTCAATGGAATAGCAAAAAATTAGAATATAATAGCTATTTCGATGAATTAATTTGCCAAATAAATTTTAGACTAAATAGAAGAGTGCGGAATAGTGCTAATCCGGTATACCAACTTATAGGTGGAATATTAGATTAGCTCTCGTCGGAATAGCGATTATTGTTTGATTATATTATATTATATTATTATATTATGATTATGATTAAGATTTAGTATTATTATATTATATTTATGATTATAATTTATTATTATATTAATATTATGATTATTATTTATTATTATTATTATCATTTTATTATTATTATTATTAAATTATTATTATCATTATTGTTATTATATTATCATTACCATTAGTATTATTATATTATTTATTATTATTATAAATATAATTTTAATATTATATTATTATATTATGAGTATAAATATAATTATTTTATTATTATATTATTATGATCAAGATTATTTATTATTATTATTATATTATTATATTATAATGATTATGATTATGATTATTATTACTTATTATTATTTTATTATGTTGTATTATATTATTATATGTTGATTATAGTGATGATTAATTTATTATTATATTATTATAATTATAATTATTTATAATTATTTTTATGATTATGATTATATTTTTATTATTATATTATTATGATTATGATTATGGTTATATTATTATGATTATGACTATAATTATTATTATCATGATTATGATTATGATTATTATATTATGATTATATTATTAAAATTCTGATTACTTATTATTATTATATTATTATAATTATGATTGTAATTATAATTTTTTATTATTATATTACTATATTATGATTATGTTTATATTTTTATTATATTACTATTATAATATTATTATTTATTATGATAATTTTTATTACTTTATTATTATTTTATTATGTTGTATTATATTATTATATATTGATTATAGTTATGATTAATTTATTATTATATTATTGTAATTATAATTATTTATAATTATTTTTATGATTATGATTATATTTTTATTATTATATTATTATGATTATGGTTATATTATTATGATTATGACTATAATTATTATTATCATGATTATGATTATTATTATTATATTATGATTATATTATTAAAATTATGATTACTTATTATTATTATATTATTATAATTATGATTGTAATTATATTTTTTTATTATTATATTACTATATTATGATTATGTTTATATTTTTATTATATTACTATTATAATATTATTATTTATTATGATTATTTTTTATTACTTTATTATTATTTTATTATGTTGTATTATATTATTATATGTTGATTATATTTATGATTAATTTATTATTATATTATTATAATTATTTATAATTATTTTTATGATTATGATTATATTTTTATTATTATATTATTATGATTATGATTATGGTTATATTATTATGATTATGACTATAATTATTATTATCATGATTATGATTATGATTATTATATTATGATTATATTATTAAAATTATGATTACTTATTATTATTATATTATTATAATTATGATTGTAATTATAATTTTTTATTATTTTATTACTATATTATGATTGTGTTTATATTTTTATTATATTACTATTATAATATTATTATTTATTATGATTATTTTTTATTACTTTATTATTATTATTATTATTATTATTATTATTATTATTATCTTTCTATTATGATTATTATTTTACTATTATTATTATTATCATCATCATTATTAGTATCATAATTATTCATATTTTAACTATTCTGAGTAACAACTGCCAAACGATATTTTCGCTCTTCCGAATAGTCAAGAATATCACTCTTCTACCACTCTTCTAAAAAAATATTATTCTATCATTCTTTTAAAATTACCACTCTTTCAAAGTTATTCTTTGATTTGCCAAACGGACCCTTAGCATATTAATTTCAATCAAATAAAGTACAGTGATGACTTATCCCAGGTGAAGAGGTTAACATCACTATTTAAATTTAAAACATTTTTTGGATAACATATATTGTTGTTTTCTTATTTTCAAAAAATTCCTAAGAGCATCTCTAATACAGCAACCGGTTCTAATTTTTTTATTACTGTCATATCATATTTAATTAGAGAAATTTCTAATTAAAATTAACACTCTCTAATGTAGAAACCATCTCTAGATTTTATTTATGCCAAGTCATTTAGTGAAAATAAAAAAAATAGATTTAGCAAAAATGATCTCCAGTGCTAAATTAAATGAGTTGCTAAGCTGATATGGCAATTAGAAATAAGTTGCTAAATTAGAAATTATATTTAAAGTTTCTAAATTAGAAATTATCTCTCCAATGCTAAAATTAAAAATAAACAATGACACATAGAAATAGAAACTTAATAGAAACTTCCATTAGATATGCTCTAATAAATAGTTTAATTGACTCAATTAATACCATTATCTCCTCTTTTTCTTTCTCTTCCTCTCTCCTCCTCCTCTCAATGTTCCCCAGTAACTGATATCACAATAAAGAAATCCATGGACGCGATTAATTAGCGTTGAAAATTAATAAATGGTATTTTGATTTAATGATAAAGATAACATGTTTCACATGTATGGTAACATTTTTGAAATTTAAAAAGTGAGATTTATAGATATTTAAACCTGGACAACTTAAAAAAATAGCGTTCAAAACTCAAAATCAATAAAATTGTGTAATAGGCTGCATAAAAAGCTCTCGTGGTTCGGTTTGGGATCGGTTCGGATTCGAGTTAATCTGTCTCGGTAGTTAAATGGGTTGAGTTTGAGTTATGGTTGGTTTGGCTCGTGTACAATAATTTATATCTTTTTTTTTCATTGAACCATAATCCGATAACCCCTCTCTTAGGCTCTCTCACTATCTCAGCGGCTTAGCGATGCCTCTTATTCATTCGTATCTTGGCTCGTATATCTATCTCGATAGTTTTTTATTTGTCCAATCATTCAAATTAGTGTAGCAAAAATGTCATTGAAAATATAGTTTATTGATATATTAATTTTGTACTAACTCTTGTACCACCTTTGTAGTTTATAGATATATCAAACCTTAATATCAAACTGAGTTAAAACTCAAAACACATATATTGGCTCTGGCTAAGGATGGCAAAAAGCCCATCGGCCCGTAGGCCTGCACATACCTGCCTGGCCCAAGCCTTTACCTGATTGAACCGATACAAGAATAAAGCCGGGTAAGGTCAGGCCAAAAAACGGGCCAGGTCAGGCAAAGGATTTTGATTTAAGCTTGTAGGTAACCTGGAACATTAGATATAACTAAGATTAATCTGATCCGTTGATAGATAGGGTAAACTTAGACCCCAAACCCTATCTCTTGCGTTCTCACTTCTCTCACTCAAACTCAGCGGCGCCTCTCTCTAACTCTCGCGATCTCTCCTCTCATCCTCTGGCGATTTGCAATCTCTCATCTGGCGATCTGCGATCTCTCTGACTCTCTCGCGATCTCTCCTCTCTCTAAGGCGATTGCTCTCACTCCATCAGTGCAGGCAGTTGGTACACGCATACGGCAGTCGGCACACTCCACTGCTCCATCGAGGCGCGCAGCTCCATCTCCCTCTGGTACTAGTACACTCCATCGAGGCTTGCACACTCTGGTACTGACACACTCCACTGCTCGCACACGGCAGTCAGACTCCATCTCCCTCAGGTACTAATTCCTGGTATGAATTTTCTATACTTGACCCTTCTCAACATAATACTGTCACTGAATTTTTTATTTCCCAGTAAATGATAAAGGCCGAACAGGGTTTATTTTGTCCAATTATGATATTTATCTTTAATGTGTGATGTTGATTTGTCAAACTATAAATAAATAATTATGATGAAAGAAAAAAATAAAAGAAATCTGCAAGCAAAAAGCACAAAAACAGTTGTAAATGGACCAACCAATGACGTGCGTCGTTATATGACCAAGGAATTTTCATTAATTGGACATTGATTCATCCCAGTAATCAACTGATTTAAATTGGTTTCAGTACTGCTATTGTTACATTTTTAATTTTCCCAAATTAGGCCATTTATTCATTCAAAAAACCAGCTAAAAAAATATTCATATTTTTATATGAAGGTATTACATACTTCTTAAAAATATCGAATCGTAATTTACTTGGAGAAAAAATATTTCTCAAACAAAAACTATAATTTATCTCCCAAAAATATTTTCAATGGCAAATTAATCCTTCAGCTTAATGGCATGGATTGGAGAAAAGTTAGAATGTTAAATAATAAATAAAATATTACATGGATCACTTCTTCTAACATATCAAATTTTTCTTCTTTTTTCAGATAAAATGGCAACTTCACAGGAAGTTATTAATCAAGTATCAACCGAGCAAAACCCTACAACAGAACCTAGAAATATAAACTCGTTAATCAAGAGGGCACAACACCGACATCTATAGAGGGCTCTTCTGCAACACCGATAACAGTTTCTGGGACAACATCGATAACAGTTTATGGGACAACACCGACATCAGTTTCTGGTGCAACACCAGCATCAACTTCTGGTGCAGCAACAACATCGACATCAAGTTTAGGCGGCGCCCAAGCACCTAGTCAACCTGAAGAAGTAGATACCTCAAAACTGAAATATGATGTTTGGGCGCACATGACGAAGAAGTTGATTGATGGAAAATTCAAAGCAGTGTGCAAGTATTGTGGTACTAAACTTACAACAGACTCCAATAGTGGTACACGACACATCAAAACTCATATAGAGTCCTGTCTTAGAAAAAAATAGCAAGCATTTCCTAAAACTTTTCAAAAAATGTTAGCAAATAAAAAGTCAGAGGGAAAAACTACCATAGAAATTTTACTTATAATATGTTGGAAACAACACTTATATATAAGGATGTTTTCTATCATTTGAAATTACGTGATGCACAATACAAAATCGTGCCTTCTGAGGAAGATTGGGAGAACGCCAAAATTATAAGTGAAAAACTAAAATTTTTTTACACTATAACAGAATTATTTTATGGTACAAAATACACAACAGTCAACCATTATTTCAAAAATATTTGTGAAATCAAGTTGACTTTAACAAATTGGTTGACCAATTCTAACCCAACCATTGCGAGTATGGCATCAAGAATGTTAGAAAAATATAAAAAATATTGAAATAAGATACATCATGTAATGGTATTGCCACACTTTTGGATCCTAGGTTTAAGATGGAACTCTTATTTTATTATTATGAGAAATTTTACGGTGATAATAGAGATAGTGAAGTTGAAAAAGTTATAGCTTTATGTCATCAATTATTTCAAGAGTATCAAAGAAGAGTTTCAAAACACCAAGTTGAGGAACCAATCGAAGGGGAAGGTACATGTAATGAGGATACGCCGAATGATTTTGAACAATTTACTCAAAGAAGAAAAAAAGGAGAATTTATATAACTATGGAGTTAGATCATTACTTGCAAGAAGAATTGGTTCCAAAGGGTCAAAATTTTAATGTACTAACTTGGTGGATGTCAAATGGACCCAAATTTCTGACTTTACGAAAAATTGCTCGTGACATATATGCAATATTGGTTTCTACCGTTACCTCCAAATCGGCTTTTAATATGGGAGGGCGAATAATAAGTCCACAAAGAAATAGACTTCATCCTCAACTTGTTGAAGCTCTAGCATGCACATAAAATTGGTTAAAGGCTGAATTTGAAGGTAGATTATCTATCATTTTGTATTATGTTAATTAAATATGAATATATTTTTGTTTAACTTCTACTTGTCTTTTTTTTTTCAGATTTGGGAGAGAAAAATTCATTCAAAACATTTACCGATGATGTAGATGAAGAAGGAGATCTAAGTGAATACTCGGTGATCACTAATGAGGTAAACTTTCTTATTTTTCTGTTATTGAGTAGCTGAAAATACCTTACCACATGTAAATGTTTCATGTGAATGCTGTAAAAATGCTGTAAATGTTGTAAAAATGTTGTAAAGATATTATAAATGCCATAAAAATGTAAATGCTATAAGTATCTTGCCACATGGTTTTTCTTTCATGTAAATGATGTAAATACTTTGATTTTGCTTTTAAAGTGCATCCTGACACTTGATTGTGCTTTTAAAGTGCAACATTGACAAACAATTTTATTTTTGTGTGTGTGTAGGATAATGCAAGAGAAACAATGGCTGAATAGTGATTGATGTAAAGGTTAGCGATGATGAAATTATGTTCTTGTAGTATCTCTGGATTGTGCTTGTGCTTGATTAAAATTTATCTGTTTAATTTGAACTATTTTTATTTGTGTTAAATTCTGTTGGATTTGCAATTGTTGTATTTGTAGTATTTATTTTGTGTTGGATTTGGAACTGTTGTATTTCTGTTTAATCTGGACTATTTTTTGATTAAATTATATTTTATTTGTAGTATTTATTTTGTGTTGAATTTGGAACTGTTGTCTTCACTTTGTTGTAGTATCTTAGTTGATGGAACCTGAAAATTTTGAAATTATATGTATATTGTTGTCTGGTTGTTCCAAAATGATATTTATAATGTGTGCTGAATGGGGTGGGTATGGGCGGGCAAGGTAGGCCCACGGGTACAGGAATGACGGGCATGGGCGGGCAGGGTAGGCCCACGGGTACGGGCAGGGCAGGCATGCACAGTCTAGGATGAAATGCCCACGGGTGGATCAGATATAGAATTTTAGGCCCATTATATTAGGCCAGACAGGATAGGCCTAAAATTTTAACAGGCAGGTCAGGCGTGGGATTGTCAGAATACCTACGGATAAGGCTCATTGCCATCCCTAGCTCTGGCTGCTCGTCAACTAATTTGAAATATGACGTGCTGAGTTTGAGTTAGATCTTTTAGCTTGTAGCATTTATGAGATCAACTCAGTTCGATTCATTTTTTTTTGCTCTAAACTTAAATTAAGCTCAACTCGCTCGAACTCGATTTATCTCAAACCCTAATATGGAAGGATAATCCCAATATAAGTGCAACTGCAACTACAGAATATGAAGATGCGATGCTTGGAAAGGTTACTGCAAAGTGGCTCGTCGCAAGATGGTCGCCCACTTATGCCAGTTTGGAAAGCCCAACATCGATGAAATGGACCAATATCTTTTAATCAAGCCCAATTAGAAACGACGCCATCAGGGCTTCAGGCCCATAACTATAGCACCGATAATAAAAAACAAAATATCACCAATCAGAAATTAAGAAATATGCTGGCAGTGAGGTCTAGAGCTCGTACCATGCTCTCCTCAAGCCGCTTCCTTTCTGGACTCTTCTTCTCTGCTTCCTCTTCCTCTCTCTCTCAGACCAACTCTTCTCATCACCAATCCCTACTCTCCTCCTCCTCCTCCTCCTCCTCCTCCTCCAGTCCCTCTCTCTCCTCTCCTCTCCAGTTTCGCCTCACCTGTCCTTGCCGAACACCTTCTGTTTCCCTTCCCCTTTTCTATCCAGCCGTAGAGGCTTCTCTTCGTCACCAATGGATGCTTTGGGGGACGAAATTCAGGTGTCGTATATCGGCCAACAGGCTGCGAAGGAAATTGATGAAATTCTCATGGGCCCACTTGGGCTTCAGCGTCGATCAATTGATGGTTGGTTTCTCCTTTGTTTTCTTCTTATTTTCGTACTTGATTCTCTAGTAGCATATATAAAAGTTACGAGGCTATTGTAAATCATTCAAATCGGCATTGTTTTTACTATTTTCCAGTTGAGTGTATCCAATTTCTCTGAGTTCGTCTCAAATACTTTTGGCATTTTATTACAGGAACTCGCAGGATTGAGTGTAGCTGCTGCTATAGTTGAGGTAAATTATCTTGCTTTTTTTTTGTTCTTACTTATATGTCCTTGTAATGGCAGGTACTGATTCTCTGGCTTAGAGAATGATAATTTTGGGCAATTCTAATATTTACCCTTTTACTGCAAGATAATTTGAAGCGATATTATCATCAAAAGAAAGAAATTTTATTCTCCTCATTTTATACTATTTTTTTTGGCAGGTTTATAAACCAAGTGAAAACAGGAAGGTGCTGGTGATATGCGGCCCAGGAAATAATGGTGGCGATGGTCTTGTGGCGGCTCGTCACCTATACCATTTTGGTTATAAGCCCATAATCTGTTACCCAAAGCGTAATTCAAGTCTCTTGTTTAATGGCCTTGTTACCCAGGTACAGAAAAAAGATCATGTCACTTCCTTTTGATTTCTTCTTATAAATATTGGTTTTAATACAAATGTACCCTTGTGTAGCTGGAATCGCTTGAAATTACTTTCTTAGGTGTCGAAGAGCTGCCTCCATTACTATCAGATGAATATGATCTTGTCATTGATGCCATGTTTGGTTTCTCATTTCATGGTATGCTAAATGTTTGCATTTTGCAAATAATAAGAAATTGAGCTATCTTTTTGTGTACATTTTTTTACGTGTCACCTGATTTTTTGTAGGAACGCCAAGAGAACCATTTGCAAATCTAATCAGGGCTGTCAGTGCATTATCTCATGCCAATATTGAACACAAGAAGCAAACAAAGGTCATATCTGTAGATATTCCCTCAGGATGGGATGTCGAACTAGGTGATGCAACTCAGGAAGGTAGTATTGTAAGCAAAGGAATCAGGCCTCACATGCTGGTTAGTTTCTAAAGCCAGTAATACCTGTCCTGGCCTTTATCAGAATTGTCATTTCAGAGGTCTGAATTAGCTGTAGTATTTTTAAAACCTTGATTGTTGACATGTTTAGGTATCATTAACTGCCCCGAAACTTTGTGCCAAGAAATTCACAGGACCTCACCATTTTCTTGGGGGTAGATTTGTCCCACCGGCCATAGTGAAACAATTCAATCTCAAGCTCCCACCATATCCTGGTAGCTCAATGTGTGTTCGAATTGGGAAACCACCTTCAGTTGATATATCAGCTTTAAGGGAGAACTATGTGTCACCTGAATTAGTAGAAAGTAAAGTGTCTGCAGACCCTTTTGATCAGGTATTGTATCTAATATTATTTTTAGTCTTAGTGGCTCTCTTGAGAATTCAAATTTTGGAATATCAAAATTTTCATCTTCACAGTATTTTAAGATATTTAGCAAATAAAAAATAAAAAATCCATATTAAAATTGTGATGTTCACAAAGGAGGTGAAATATATAGAAAAAACACAAAATAATTTTAAGATTATCCGGTAATATACCTAATTACCCCCTCCCCCTTCCAAAAAAATAATAATAATTATAAAAATGGTATTTGAAGTGTGAATTGCAAAGGACTTTCTTTATACATAAGAGTTTAGGCATAGTATATCAGAAAGTTGCCATATGGATGAGATAGGTAACCAGAAAAAAAGATATACTTGGAATGATTAGGGGAGGATGCAGGAATGGTCAGGGGAGGTCAACTGACTCCCCCTGGATTTTCAAAAGTAGTGCTTTTAGGTTAATGTTTTGTTAATTTGACCCTCTCTTGATTTAATTTTTGATCCCCTTGAATTTTCTGGTTCTTTTGATTGAGAAAAAAAAATAATATTGTGGATAATGAATTAATTATGCAAATGTTCCAAAAATTTAAGTTCCGTAGAGGAAAGTTTTTGTAATTGACATGATTATATATTATTTTGAGTTTTATTTTTAATAGATAAAAAGATATTATTTTGATAATTTTTTATTAGGTAAGAATATATGTTGAATTATTATTTTTTATTTAGTACCCGATTAGTTAATGAATTTAAATCCAATAAGTTATTACAATCCGATAATTGACCCCCTTGATCAAAATCCTACATCCGCCTATGGGAATAACCATGCTGTGAGAAAAGGTTGTTGGATCAAGATTACATATTTTGTTTAGATCAATGCATTAATAATAGAAATGCTTCATCTATGGATCATGTTGAGTTTAGATTTCAATTAAATGACTGAAATTTCATTTTGTAATTTTTTTTTGTAGTTTAAAATATGGTTTGATGAAGCACTTTGTGCTGGTTTGCGGGAGCCAAATGCCATGGCTCTATCAACTGCAGGGAAAGATGTGAAACCGTATGTATAATGATGAAAACCATCTATTTCTAATTAATAGAAATTTAATTAATTGTCAACTTCATAGCCGTATGTATAATGATGAAAACCGTATGTATAATTGTCAACTGCTGGAAGAAAAAGGTAAAATAAGAAGTTAAAGAAAATGCTATTAGTTTTTATAGGGTGCATGTCCTACTCTTCCCTTTCAACGCTTATTAACCTTCATTCTTTTACTTGTCTTTTGCAGTTCATCAAGGATAGTGTTGTTAAAAGGATTTGATAAACAGGGATTTGTATGGTCTGTGACACATATTTATTAAACTTCTTTTTTAGTTATAGTATAGTTTGAACTTCTTTAAAATTTGGCCCTGTTTGGTGACTATAGGTATACAAACTACAGTAGCAGAAAGGCTCGTGAGTTGTCAGAGAATCCATATGCATCCCTTCTTTTCCACTGGAATGAGCTTAACCGTGAGGTGATTGATTCCTGCTGACATTAAACTTTTTGAAGTTAAGAAAATGGCATATACAAAGAAAATGTTCTTTTTGATATTTCAAAATCATTCATTTATGGACTCCCGTAGTGGCGAACATAAATATAAATATCAGATGCTTTTATTTTGAAAAATAATTGTTCTTAACATCAAACAGTGTATTTCAGACTTAACAAATGGTTCTTGATTTAGTTTTGCTATTGATATTTCGATCTTAATCATCATTCTTTTATGTTTATATTTATTTGTCCAGGTAAGAATTGAGGGGATAGTAACTAAGGTATCTGAGGAAGAATCTGAAAATTATTTTCATAGCCGCCCAAGAGGGAGCCAACTTGGTGCTATAGTGAGCAAGCAGGTCATTTCATTTCGAATACTTTTTTAGTCCAGGCATGGTACATTGATAGAAAAAAGAAGTGATTTTTTTGTTAAAATAATATTCTATTACTGCAGAGTACAGTATTACCAGATAGGAGTGTGATATATGATGCCTACAAGGAATTGGAGCAGAGATACTGTGATGGGTATTTACCTTTTTTTTTTTAAGCACTCTACTCTCTTATCCAAGCGCCCCTACACACATTTGTATTAACTGTATATGACTGAAACAGAAAAGAGATCCCTAAACCAGAGTATTGGGGAGGCTACAGATTGACACCAACATTGTTTGAATTCTGGCAAGGTCAGCCATCTCGGATGCATGATCGGTATGCTTTCTTCACGTGCAAAACTATTAATATGCTCCTTTTACATTATTAAATTTATTTTTAGAATACTGTATTTTGTTGTTTGGCAGCTTGCAATACACACTGAAGGAGGTTGAAGGAAAGCCAGTGTGGCAGATAGAAAGGTTGTCCCCATAGATTCTTCTTTTCCTCCCTGTTGATATCTGTCAATAATAATAAAGCAGGGCAAGTTCCCTTTTTCAAACAATTTTGTACAATGCTTAAATTGTGAACGTATTTTTGCTTGTATTTGATAGAGATGAAACTGTGATTATGTCCCATGTTTGAGCAAAAGGAAAGAAATATGGACGGTTCTGCACTTTTGTAGTTCATCAAACCTAGGTCGTTTGTTTCATATAACCGATACATTCTACTCTTTTTTATGGTCGAGTAGTATTCAGTTCTTTGTGATTTTTTCATACACCAACATTTCCCATATTGTATCCAAGTATCAATAACCTAGTAACAATTTATTGCATTCTGTTTGACATGTTTGTGTAATTAAAAGCAAAGTTCCTTTATGTGACAATTTGGTAACTATTAACATCCTATTCTTTTTCTTAAGACAATAAAATAACAATTGTCCTGTTACACCTAAGTGGCTTGATTCGAGTAATTAAACATGTAGTTGTCGCCAGAAAGAAGCTTTGTTCTGTCTAATCACACGTGGCCATTGGCCAAGTGGCTGGCCAACCACTGTAATCTATCATTTATCTAACACCAAACACCAGTGAGACAGAGAGAGAGAGAGAGAGAGAGAGTGAGACTAAAGTTTACCAAACATTAAAGAAGAAAAGAAAACAGAAGTGAGACTAAATTAAAAGTTCTGCACAAACAAATCAGAAGAAAAAAAAGAAATGAGAATAATTAGACTGAAGTTAACACATTGGTTGCCAAAATCAATTAAATAACAAAAACCATTTTTTGCTATTATTAGTCTTGGCTTGCACGTGCCGGTCTGGTTCAAACACTGATCATCGCCAATCGAAATATCATAATCAATTAATTTAAACATAACTCGGAATATACTTAGCAGCATATTTTTCTTCATTTTATTAATTGAACTGGTGTTATTTTTCATTGCAACTGTAACAAACAAAATAAAGTAACGATGGACCACAACCTGGTGCTCAACAGACTTGAATCCAATGCTTTATTAGCATTAATACTTAAAAAAGTAGTAATTTATTGCACCGTGTCATGTTGCAATTGTCCGGAAAATTTATGACTCAAATTTGGCTGGTCCATCATCCATCTCATCAGGAATAGGTAAAGACCCCATAATTATAAAGGCTTTTAAAAAGATATTAGTATCGCTTTGAATCTAACAGTAAACAGTCTACCTGAACCAAATCTATATACTTTTTTTTTTCATTTTTTTTTCTTTCAAGAGAAAAAAAAAAGAACTCCTCAACCTAGTAAATTTACATACAGATAACGCTAACTTAGTCAAACAAAAAAATAACTAATTTAAAATTCTTCATTTACAGTTTTCTTGATAACCTAATCTTTTATGAAAGAAGAAGGTTCTACTACCCTCACTTCTCAATTAGTAAGGTCCAATATTTATGGTACGTTTTGTCATGCGCTTCTGATCATCATTATCCTTGCGTAGTTAGGTTTTTGCAGAGACACGGACCAACAGTTGCCAGTTGCAACTTGAAAATTTTGGCAGGTGTGAGTGGTAATAGTAAATTTCATTAAAAATAAGGGAAAAGAAAAGAGCAGTGTAAAAATAATCAAGGATAAATATTAGAATCCCCGTGCTCTTGTCCCCAAATAAAATCCCCAGCGATAACTTTCCATTTGTAGCGTCGTTTACTTTTCGTTTATTTCCATTTTCGACTGAGAGTTGTCTTTTAATTTCAAATTAAATTATTTTGAAATGAAGATGTCCCTTCCCTTCTTTACCGTCTCTACAATCCACAAGACTTCATTCTCTTTTTCTCTTTCACATGGATCATGAGTTATTTCTATTATACTTCTAATTCAACCTTTCAATCATTTTTTTAAATACGATTCATTTCTTCTCTTTCCAATCAAACTCGATTTGACCAATAAAGCAGGCATCAACGGGCAACCATCGACGATCTCGACTTCATATTGTTTAATTGTTTGTCATCATTCATTAATTGCGAGTTAATGGATTGACAAGAAAAAGGAGAAGGGATGATGCACCAATTCATTTTATATAACATTTGATTAATTGCATTGTGCTTCAATATTTTCTTTCATTTTATTTGCGTCAATTGTAGGTTTGTTGACTTGTTTTTTTTCCTATTTTGTTATTTCCATCAGTATAATCTTTTTTTGTCATTCGACAACATTAATTGAATTTTAATATGCCATAATATTAATTATATATAGCATCAACATTCTATCTAAATAGTTCTCTTACAAAACATACCTAAATAAAAAATATTAATAATATATTTAACTAGTCTAAATAGCATACTTATCTACTATAAATAGCTTCATACAAAATGAATTGTAAATGTTTTATTTTCCTCTCTAGCTATGAATAACTATTAAAATTAATATAAATTAGACGGATAACAACTATAAATAGATTTAGTAAAATTCAATTAATTTAGTTGTGAATAACTAACCCATCTACTGTAAATAGAAAAAGATATTGATATAAATAACTGGCAAAATCATATATTAAATTGAACACTGGATTGAATGTGAAACTTATGGCTAGAATATTTGAGTGACTGTGTATAGTCAACCTTGCGGATAATTTCTTTGAGATTATCGGTAACTATAAATGGGTTAAGAGATTTTTATAATAACTTATTTAGTTAGTATAATTAAGACTACGAACAAATATAAATAGTTCTAATTATGTTTTAGTCTTCATTTATATATGTTGTTGCAACAGAAGTAAATAACTTGTGCTATTAATGTAAATAGACTCCTGAACTTGTATGTATAGGTTAAAATCTTATAGTACATTGTTAGAATCATTTTTGTAGCTCTTATTAATAACTAGTTAGATTAGTATAAATAATTTATTCGTCCACTTTAAATATTTTAAAATCAAAATGCTTCATCTTCTAAGCATGAGGTTGCATTTGTAGTTAATTAATTTAATATAAATAGTTAAACGATAAATATAAATAGCTCAAATCACATGAGCTCCATGTATAACTAGTTCGGACTAGGTTGTGTTTTAATGCTTGAGGGCCATGTCGCCTCGAAGAGATTAGATATATTGGTGTTTTTTTAGTTTGGGTGCTAGTCAAAGTTTGGAGATATTTCATAATTAATCTCATGCAAATGTCCTATCTACAAATTGTCATAATGATAAATAATTAGATGTCTGCTTCAGTATAACTAGTTTGGTAACAGAGTGCACAATGTGTCTGGAGTTAAAAAAAAAAAGATAATTACTGTTAAGTCATCAATAGTTATCATAATGTATTTCAATGATTGGGCCAACATATATATAAATAGCTTTTATTACAGTGCCAATTGATGACATATATGAATAATTATTTTGTTCGGTGCAAACCACTAGCTGTTTTCATATAAATAGTTCGGTTAATATATTTTATTTGCGCTAAACCAATCGCTGCATTACACAGAAAAAGTCGTTAATCAAAGCACTGAATAAAGACGGTCAAACCATGAGGATTTTACGCGGGGATAAAATACTGGGGACTGTTATCAACCTCCAATAATCAAGTATCTAAAAAGATCGGCTATCCGATGTTTGCTCCGATAAGAATTCTTAGAGGGGGCGGAACCGACCCCATTTAAGAAATTCATTCGACTCGTCTCAATTTAAATTCGATATGACTTTTTAGGAAAGTCAAGTTGATAGATCTTATTCAAATTTGTTCTGATCCGAAATTAAATGATCTACAATCTAATTAAAATCAATCAAAGTTCTAAAAAAATTCAAAATATAAATCGACATGATCCGACCCACCCTTGATCTAACCCAATCCAAGTCAATTTTTTTTCAAAGATCAAACTGAACTAATTCGATCTGACCCACCCAAATCCAAACATGACCCGACCCGCCCGATTATTGCCACTAATTCTTTTTCTCTCTAATATAAATTATGTTTAATAAGTTTCATGATGAAGTTTCTAAAATTCATCATAAGCAAAATAGTGTACTTGAAATAGAACTTCCAAGTCGACATGTTTCTCTTTTAGAAAAGATACTGTTTTCAGTCCAATATAAAAAGTAATGCTTTTGATCATTCAGAAATTTCGTCTAGTAAGAATTAATCCTTTTTTTGTTTGAAAAGGATAAATCACTCATATTTCTTGAATTAATTAATCCTTTTTAAAATAGTGATTTATATACATTTTCTTAAAGAGAAAACGTTAATCCGATACTAGAAGAAATTTGGATAAAATATTTTGGACAATAGTTAGCATATAGAAGTGGGGTGACTTTCATGTCAGGGGAAAATTGAAATTAAACATCGAAAGAGAAAATAACTAATTTTTTTGCAAAGTTAGGAACACCGCTTTCTCGGAAAAGCAGCCATCCCAGAAAATACATCAAATAATTTTCTTGTTTGGGTAAAATAAGTTTCTAATTTTTTGGTAAGAAAAGAAGTAGCATCTAAATCAACAACGGTTGTTCTTGTTCCTCAGTTCCAAACGGACCCTAAAAACTAATACGCAGAATTTAGATGCTACTTTTTTTTTACCTAAACAATTATTAATACATAAAAAGAGTTAAACTTTCAAGTTTTTTAAGTATATCATATTTTTCCATCATTGATTTTATTTAATTTTTTTCATCTTCTTAAATCCAAGAATTCATATAAAATAGTTTCTCTCTCCTTATTTAAAATAATGTGTGTAATATATTTAAGGTGAAACTTAACTCTTAAATGATCCAACTTTTTATATGATAATTTATAAATTATTATGTGTTTAATTATATTATTTATTATTATAATAATTATTATTATAATTATCATTATTACTTAGTATTTAAAAATATTATGTTCAAATTTTCTTCAATGTGAAATTTTATTAAATATATTTCAAATTTTATATTATTAATTATTTACTTGAGAACTATATTATCACTTTTTCATCATTAATTTTATTTCAATTTTTTCATATTTTTGAATCTAAGAATTCATATAAAATAATTTCTCTCATCATTTAAAATAATGTATGTAATATACTTAGGGCCCGTTCGACGTCCTGGGAAAAAATTGAGTCTGACTAAATATTTTATTTCCGTATAAATAGTAAAAATCAGTTCAAATACTATACCAATGTTCATTCCCACCTTGTGGCCGAATAGGCCCTTAAGGTGAAATTGAACTCTTAAAATGATCCAACTTTTTATATGATCATTTTTAGATTATTATGTGTTTAATTATATTATTTATTATTATAATAATTATTATAATTATTATTACTTAGCATTTAAAAATATTATATTTAAATTTTTTTGTCAAATTTTATTAAAAATATTTAAAATTTTATATTATTAATTATTTATTTGATGATTATATTGTCGGGACGAAATTAGAGTTACAACTCTAGTATGAAATAATGAGAGATCTGAACTGTTAATATTTTGGTATGCCTTCTCGATAGATATATTTTTCCTATAAAATTTTATAATCCGATGTGTTCGCTTAATACAATATCGGGTGACAAAAAAATGTTCTAGATCTAATATATATAGATCTCTCCATCAGTTGAATTTATGCGCTCTTAAGCTTGTGTAAAATCTATCCAAAAAATATGAAATAACTTTAACGCGTTGTTTGTGAAGAATTGATGGTTTGTAATTTTGTATCCTGCATTCCTGCTATATCCTTAGTCAGTCCTAAGTTTTAAAATATTGATGTGCAAAAGATTTTCTAAAAAATTATTGCATGTCACTAAAGCTTCTACACAGTTCCCTCCTGCTAAAAAATATTGATCTATCTATTCTATGAGAGTCTAAAAGTTTTTTTGGACAGTAATTAAAGTGCTTCATTGCACTAAAAACAGTAAAAAGTACAATTTTGGTTGGGGAGAGAATGCAGAGAGATGCTTACCCGCTTCCAAACAAAGACCTTAGCAGGCATTCAATGCATTTTTTTTTGTGTTTTTTTTTGGAGGCCCCCTCTCATATCCCTTATGTGTAGAGATGGTAGAATCTGATCCGACTCGAGAAATTCGAGAAATTCGGCGATTTGAATTCGATCGATTCGATTTAAAAAAAATTTTTCAAACTAATTTGACTCATCCGAACTCAATCTGACATGATCTGAGATCAAATAACCTTCAATCCAATTAAAATCTATCAAAAATCTAAAAAAATACAATATATAAATTGACCCAACCCGATCCGATCCGATTTCTTTTAAAAATCAAACTGATCCGACCCGCCTGACCCGACCCACGTGATTGCTACCTTATGTGTTGGTGAGGGAATGATTGGGTCTTGCATGTGGGCCCCGCTATAGAAAATTCGGGAGACCACGTAGATGTTTGCATAGGTGCTCAGTGGTTGGAGGAGAAACTGAAATTAAATTTGCTTCTTAGCAAATGATATGGGTCAGCACTCACCAGTAGGATAGTTCATAATGGCTCAGTTCGATTGGTTCTTTAAAAAATTTAATTTTATTTGATCCTTTTTAATGATACGGATCAGATTCAATCTTTAAAAAATAGACTCTTCTAATCTGACTCTTATCAAATCCTGCCTTTTCCGATCTTATTCCGTCTTTTTCAAGTCTTTTCTTTAATATTTTATATTATATATTAATTACACTTAAAAACTCTAAAAAAGTAGAAAAAATAAAATAAAATGTTAAAACTGAAAAATATAATTTAATATTATTTTACAAATACAACTTAACATTAAAAATATATAATCAACAAATATATATATAGAGAGACTATTGTGAAAACATTTATATTTCAGTCGATATACAAATACATCAAAAAATATATTTTAACATCTAAAAATTTAATTTATGGTTTTCATTAAATTTTTATATGAAAACCTTGTGGTATATAAAAACTTGGAGTGTTTTGAGTTTTTAAATCATTCTTTTGAATTTTGAAAAAAATAACGAAAACATTAAATATTTATTATTATTTCTAAAGTTGTTTTTTTCAAAAATTCAAAAGAGTGGCTTAAAAATTCAAAACACTCCAAATTTTTGTATCCCATAAGGTATTTATATGATAAATTTAATGAAAATTATAAATTAAAATTTTTGAGAATTTAAAATATATTTTTTGACGTGTTTGTATATCGGTTGAAATACAAAAGTTTTCACAAAGTTTTCAGAATACTAATTTTTATCGTGTTTGGAGTTAGTTTCAATTTATGCTTAAAATTTTATAAAATCTTAAGTATTTTTGACATACAAATTTATGATTATTTTTAATCATTTTTTTTTTAGGGTTATCTTTTAAAAATCATTAAGTATTAATTTCAAACACGATAAAAATTAATATTCTATAAGATTATGATATAAAGATTTTATTGAACTATTTAAATTAACATTTCAAGCATGAAAAATTAAAATTTGAACTGGTAACGTTTCGGTCAAAGTGCTACTGGAAGTACAATAGACAAACTATATATATATTAAGTCATTATCTGTGAACTCTTATCCGTCCTTTACACGGCCCTTAAAGCCCGAAAGACTTGGTAAGAGTCGGATTTTTAAAGAACCGGACTTACCTCTTAAAATCAAGTCCTTTAAATCCGGCTCTCTAAAAGTCCTTATCAAATTTGGTCCTTACCCAATCATCTCTTAGACCTAATCCTTGAGAAGCTTAGTCCGCCCCTTAAGGACAAAGCCTACTCACCATTCACCACTCAGCAGCATGAAAGTCAAGGATAAAAATTAGGTAGCATATTAAGAAATTAATGACGGTTCTAAGCGAATTAACCTAGGAGGGCAACATGTAAATATTTTGCTTATGCTTTGTCAGGATTTTCATTGGCCAGTCTAGATTTACGCATGAGGAAAAAAAAATGAGATAAATGTGTGTGTATAATGTGTATCACTCACTCCAGTTTGATGCATTAAAATATTTTAAATCACTTAAAATATTCAAGGTCAATATCCAGTTTACTTTAAATTATTTACCTTTTTACTATATAAATCGTCACGTTCTTGCAATTTTGTTCATTATCATAAAAGCAATGTAAATGCAATTATAATTCAAGTACTCCTTTTGAGCTACGTTGACAAGGGACAATTAATAAATGCACAAGCACATCAAAAGTGGACATCAGCGCATACATTTTTTTGTTTTTGTACTTTTGTATAAGCGACGTATAGCACAAAATCAAATTCGCTTTCAACAAACATGCTTGTCTACATACACCCAACCAATTTTATTATTATTAAACTGCAAAAAACAACTACTATTTAATAGTTTTATCCCATGTGTAATTTAACTTCATAGTGTCGACAGTGGGTGCTGACCGCAATCGGTCGACACCATGGGCTTGTTTGTAGGAAATTGAAACTA
This sequence comes from Schoenoplectus tabernaemontani, assembly GCA_037127355.1. Taxonomy (NCBI): domain Eukaryota; kingdom Viridiplantae; phylum Streptophyta; class Magnoliopsida; order Poales; family Cyperaceae; genus Schoenoplectus; species Schoenoplectus tabernaemontani. The sequence continues at coordinate 12,325,895 of CM073743.1, forward strand.
TTTTCTCTTTTTTATTTAAAAAATATAGTTTAAAAATGACTTGGTAAATTTATGGGGGTGGGTTTCTTTACCACTACAACGATTGATAATTTGCAATTAAACTGGTATAATATTTTCTTTACCATAAATTGATAATCTATATAATATTATAAAAATCTATAACGGTCTAAATTTAAGTGAGCTTTAATGATCTATCAAAATAATATTTTAAATTGTATGAAATTAAAAAAAACACTCCATATATAAGTTTATAAATTATTTCTATTTTTAAAATTCATTATTCGAACAGATTCAATCTTCATAATTGTCAAAAATACCACCCGATTTATACAATTATAAAAAGATAGAAATAGAAAATAAAAGAGAAATGCACCAACTTTTTCAACTTCTATCCTTAGAAAATTTTTAACTTTTTATTTTCAGTGGTGATACGTCATGTCTTAGAAGGGTATGTCGTGTCAAAATAAAATGAATGATGTGTAAGTGTATGTAGAAAGGACACAAGAGATACTATGACCTATAAACTCTTATACGTGTGTAAAAACTGGACCCCTCTCATGTCCTAGACGAGACTTTATATAGAGGAAGAAGAGCGTGGGTATTATAGTCGGTTCTTATACGATATTAATGGATACTACTAAAAGTAACATCTTCATGTAATGGTAAGTTGGTGAACTTATTTTATTTAATTGTATTATTTTAGGTCGTGACCAGTGGTAACCGCTATTTATAGTTCTGGACGGTTATCGAGGTTTTGACCAATTATAGTCGTTATTCATAGTAGTTGGCGGTTATAAGGGCAATTATACTCAAAGAAAGAGTAGCATGATGATCTCGAGCTCATGGTTATTTATCTCGAGATAAATCATCGGAATAACCTCGAGGCCAAGAAAGTCTAACTCGAGGTATACTTATCGAGATACACAATGAGTGATACTTCGCTTACGGCTAAGTGTTCGGATTGGTGATACTTGAGGTCTTCGGAAATATGGCCTTATCATTAGCCCCGAAGTCGGAATGTGTTAGTAATGACACTTTCGATTAATATTATAATAAGTATAACTACTAGTAATAACATAAACCTATCATTTGCCCCCAAAGTACGCGAGAAGCATCAATATGTATGTTTGTCGAACTTAAAAGAAAGTCAAAATATACTTAGTTATTATGTATCGAGTACATTCGAGATGTCAAAATTACGGATAATAGCTTTGGTCATAAGAATGTAATTTTATTTATTATCTCGATAGGGTATATAAATACATATGCATATATATGTAGAAAATTTTTATAAGTACATATGTAATACACACAGTCTTCTTTATTTTATTTTATTTTATTATTATTTTTTTAACATGTCGAAACAAAACAGGTGATACATGTTAATTATTACTTCGCGTAAATCTTTTTGGGTATGCGCGCGAATAAGGGATAATAAATACAAAATATTTGGCATTAAATGTATGTTAGCTGAATGTCAAGGCACCAGAAAAGAGGCGACGGTTCGTCTAGTGAATTTTTGAAAAATCAGAGTCAGGGTGTCGACATGTGTAAAGCAGTCTGACACTGCCCAGAACTGCGCGACCTTCCGCCTTCGAAATGCAAAGTAGACAAAAAAATTTATGACTATTTACTGAACTAACGTGGATCGAATGTTCTTATGCAATGTGTCCAAAAAATAGAATATTTTAAGATTATGATTTTTCACAACAAATCTTCTTCCTTTAAATGTCGATCTGAGTGAGGCCGAAGAAATATTCCTTCGCAACATTTCCTTCAAACTCTCAAACCTTCTTCACTCTTTCAAACCGAGAGTTCTTCTTCTCTAGTCGTAGCAGTAAAGGTCGTAGGAGGCAGGAGTTCATCAACCTTTCCACGCTTACCATCATTTAAACAAGTATTTTTATTTCGTCTCTTTTTTTCTTTTACAATTAGGTTATCTGTTTTTCTTCTTCTCCAATGTCTGTTTTTCTTTCCTTGAATTCTTAATCTCATCTGTGTTGCATGACTTGTCTTGCATTTATCTTATATTTATATTTTGTTTTCTTTGTTTAAATAACTATGATTAATCGATGAACTGGATGTATCACAAAAGTTGATAGAATAGTAGTTTGTATCTATTTCAGGAAAAACAGAGTTATACTAATAAAAACACTGATAGCACCTTCGGTATTGTTAGAGCTAATTAGAAAAATGATGCATACTGGTATTTAGGTTACCATGAATTCTTCGTAGGACCTCGTACTGTTAGTAGTAAATACCAAAAAGATGAAGTCGATAGTAGTAGGAACTGATATAGAATACTAATTTGAGTACCCTTTAAGTTCGTAAAAGATATGTTGAGACTGGCTTAGTTGTACAATGGATGTTTGAAAAATATCTCGAGATTGTGAGTTAATTCGAATCACTTTATTTATAATGAATTTCGAGACTATGAGTTAATTAGAGTCACTTTATTGATCAAGAAAATACTTCGACATGAAATGATCCCGAAGATAAAAAAAAGGACAAGTAATACCTTATAAGCTGGGACCTCGACCTCCCAAGCCACCAGCATGAGATCAAGATAGGCACGAGGAGACAGGCCCTTGGTTGGCCAAATTTGAGAACCAAAAGAAAGGAAACTCTGAAATATTAAACCAGGGTCAAAACCTCGGAAAGACGTAAACACCGACAAAGACTTTCCTTATGTTTCCCAAATTATCCAAAAACCCAACCTATGCAACAATCTATTTTGGGTAGAAACCATTTTAGACCAACTACTTCGCAACCCGAGGGATGGACACAGACTAGTAGCCATCTCTTCGTTAGAAAATGATAGGACACATGACATAACAAAGGGATGTGTTTATATTGGAAAATGCTCAAATGTGGGTTTAGGTTACCCCTTACCAAATTCGAAAAAAATACTATTTTGAAGTTGGGATATTACACCTTCTCAACTTACGGGGGTGGCGTGGTGTACTATCGTCGGCTTTAAAAAACTTATATGACAAGTTATCGGAGCCTCTGGGGGTAGGACACCGACATTAGATGTGTTCAATCACTTTTTCACCTTAGTAGCCAATAATAACTATTATATTATTAGAAAAAGGCCATGTGGGATAGAGATGTTCGACTCTAAGAACACTAATATCCAACAAATTATCTCTAAAAACTCGGGATGGGTCTATATTCCCGATACGAAGTCTCATAAATATTTGAAAATTTTACGTTCCAATTAGAGGCCAGTTCGAGGTAACTCAAACCTATGCTGACCTTTGTTGAAGAGCAGGTTGACTACGAGATAATAACGATTCTTTTCACATTATAGAAGGTTTAGTTGTGGAAAATTAGTTTGTTCGTCATTAGAGTTATAAGATATTTGTACTAATTGAATTCTCTTTCTTATGCAGGAGCTAAAGTCATAAAGTGGGGTTTTGATGGGAAAAGTATAGATGGGTACATCGTCTACCCCAAAGAGAGCACTCCTGAAATCTCCTCCCCCAAAAGAGAAGAAGAGAAGGTCCAACGGTCCGGAGCCTATCTCAAAAAAACTCAAGGTAGGCTCACCTACAAACACCTCGCTCCCGAAAGAGGATGTCCAAGACTCCACGAACAATTGGGCTAGCCTCTGCCCCTATCTCCTACTCTCCACCTGCTGCCGGAGACAAAGGGAAGAAAATCATCTCCGAAATAATTCTAATGGAGGAAACTCCTGAAAAGGCGGTGCAAGACAAAGAGAAAAGCATCGCCAAGGTAACTAATCAGGAAGGGAAGGGGAAAGAAAAGAGGACAGTGTTCCAGACCTAGTCCTCCTTAAAATGCCCATCGTCGAAGGAAGTACATTGAACTACCCCAAAATAAGTCTCGAGTGTCCCTCCTATCACTATCGGTTCTCCCCCCCCCCCCCCCCATGAGCGGTTTCGAAAAGCTCAAAGGGCAACGTGTCAGAATTTGCTGGATGGAAGGCCTTCCACAAAAGGTCCCGGACAGTTACAGGATGTTCTTATCGAGGAGGTTGACCATGCTAAAAGCAAAGCAAAAGCCGACCAAACTCGGCCATTACGCACACAAAGTATTGAGGGCCAACGAGCTACCATACATGATCGCACTGTGTAAGAACTCCCTCTCGTATCTGACCTCGTGATTGGGAACCTATTTGAGACTGCAACATTTCTAGGCCATCTTCGAGATGAGGCTGCAGTTCAAGAAAATAGGCTCACTTTTCCTTCAGTGGAGGCAGAAGAACACTCTCGGGTTATACATCAAGCCACTTACTACTGTGGTTGGGCCGCCAACTTTCAATATGAGATGAAAGGTATGCGGTGAGAATATGAGCTGGTAGTGGTGGAGCTTGAGCGAGTGAAGAATGAAAAGAAGAAATTACTTGAAGATATGGAAGCGCTTCAAGGAGCCTCTGAAGGAGCCCATGAGGAAGCCGAGATGGCCTAGATGGAGGCTTACATGGCCAAAGGGGATGTCGAGAAGGCAAAGGCGGATCTCGAGGAGCCCGAGGAGGCCAATGGGAGGGAGAGGGGGCGCAGAGGAAGATGGCAGCAGCTAAGGCTCAACTGGCTGCTGCCATATAATAATTTGAGTTAGCAAATGCTTTATCAGGGGATCTAATAGCACAAAATGCCCGACTCGAAGAGTCTCTGTCGACCCGATCCTTTAAGTTTCTGGGTAGTATTGTCTTTAAATACACAACCCAAGTCGCCGTGTGGGGACTCGATGAAATACCCACTGTATGACGTGTTGAGTGAGCTTGAGAAGTCTTACTCGTTCACTCCCGAGCAACTCGGGTATGCTCCCGTGGATGTCAAACTCCAAGAGCCTCGAAGCCTATCCAACAATCGATGGCTCGAGGACACAGATGAACTAGTCGATGCCGAGGGCAAGCACATTGATAGAAACTCCAAACTGTTGAGTGTAGTGTCCTTCGGGTTGGTACATGTCAACCAACCTGAAATCGACGAGGAGCTATGGCACTTGTGTATTTATATAATTTATCTCACGCCTATGTCTAAGTATTATCATTAATCTTGTTTTGTTTATTTTCCTAATTGAACAGGTACTGGCCAGGGAGAGCTTGAAGTTGGTGAGAGTGCGAGTCAACCTAGAGGCATGAACCCAAAAAATAAGGATCATTAATCTCATTTTTTTAATAGAAGATACTAGTTTGTCTTAGCCCTTCGGAATGTGAAGGTATCAAAATATATTCATAAGATATTTATATGAAATTATTAAATTTATCATCTGTGCATGGTGGATAATATTCTTTTCATGTATTTTATATTTCGTTCTTGGAGCTTAGCTATGTATGCAATTTTAGTAATATCAAAGTCTAAAATGCAACCTCAAGGTCTTAGCATACATAGAACTTTAAGATGTGCAAAAACTCAGATGTGCAAAGACATCTGGTCAATCGTATAAACGAACGTAATATAGAATCAAAAATGTGTGAAGTCATCGTGCCAAATTAGCGTGAAACATAGTCGAAGGCGTGCGAGGCCATCTCGTAATATATGTAATTGAATATGAATAAGGTTATCTTACAACATGTATAAAATGAATCGTAAAATGTGCAAAGTTAGCCGACAATGTGTATAAAGAGGATATGTAGGCAGATAAGTACGAAGTAAGTTTTTGCGAGATGTTTAATTTATAGAAGACACTCGATATAGTATTCTTGCCTTAATATGATTAACGCCACTCCGTGCATACAACATACGTATCGGAACTCAAATAAAAATGAAGTAGTTATGGTAGGCACGACTACATGTGTTGTCGAGTCAATGGCGTTTGTATCTGGGAAGAGACGCCTTGCTACAGGGTTATGGGTAGAGGGAGGTCCTCCACTACTGGCATAATCTTCATAGTGAACAGACACATGATCTTCACTAGATTTGTTGGTCATCGTTGCTCCCAGAATCAAGAATAATTCACAAAATTGTCTTCGTATCTTGTTTGCATGTTAGCCCCACGGTGGATGATATGTCATGTCTTAGGAGGCTGGAGTGTGTCAAAGTAAACTGAATGATATGTAAGTGTGTGTAGAGGGGGCACAAGAACTACTCTGACCTATAAACTCTTGTGTGTGTGTAAAAACTAGATCTCCCCTCCTTTTCTAGGCAAGGCCTTATATAAGGGGAAGAAGAGCGTGGGTATTATGGTCGGTTCTCACATGATATTAATGGATACTACTAAAAATAGTATCTTCATGTAAAGACAAGTCGATGAACTTGTCTTATTTAGTTGTATTATTTTAGACCGTAACCAATGGTAACCGCTATTCATAGTAGTGGGCGATTATCGGGGTTATGACCAATTATAGCCGTTATTCATATTAGTTGACAGTTCTAAGGGAAATTATACTCAGAGAAAGAGTAGCGGGAGGATCTCGAGCTCGTGGTTATTTTTCTCGAGATGAATCGTCGGAATAATCCCGAGCCCAAGAAAGTCTAACTTGAGGTATACTTACCGAGATACATAATAAGTGATAGTGCGCTTAGAGCTAAGTATTCGAATTGATAATACTTAATCCTTCAGAAATACGGCCCTATCAAATGGTGTTGAAACTATCTCCAGGACTTGTGATCGTTCAAAATCCCCTACCAGTGACTAACATGGTTTTCACGTGTCACTATTTACTTCTATACACAAATTCAAATTTCATGTGAAAGATTTTTCTTAGTCAATTTGCAAATTCTCTCTCTTCCTCTGTTATACCTGCAGATCGATATAGAATTTTACATTTTAACAGTATCTCGGGACCAAATATTTTTAGTATATAATATATTTGCTATTACACTTTTTATTTTGATTTTAATTTTTATTTAACTTTTATAAAAATATGATTTTGTAAATAATTATAATTACTGAAATAGTTTCAATTCAATAATATTTTGAAATTTTCAATTTCAATTTTTAATTATGTAGTTTATTAATTTTAAATTGAAATTGAAATTTTCAAAATATTATTGAAGTAAAAAATGATTTAGTAAATATAATTATTTACATAACTATATATTTTTATAAACATAAAACCTAGGTCTTTTCAATTCAAGGTGGTGACTCTGTCGTCGTTGTCACAACGAATGCCGCTCCATTGGCAAAAAGGAGAGCTTTCATTCCAAGAAGATATCCACCTTTTGTTCTATTCTTGGATCGAAACATTCGTCATAACGCTCCGCGCCTCGTGTTTTTTCAATGCTACCATTTTCTGGAAAGTAGCCAGCCATTGGTTTATTCAGAATTGTGGAGCATAACGCTTTTCCTTTCACTCTAGCATTCCCAGAAAATCAAAATAAAAATTATAATAGCAAACATATTATGTAATAAAAATACTTAATCATGTGTCTATATTTGTTTAGAGAGTTGAGGATTATTTTTTTCAAATTAAAAATTCACAAAGCATAAATGTTTGAAATACTATTCTATAAATGCACAGGGGTAAATTAGGCATTTTTATCTCATAAATGGAATTTTAAGTAGTAAATTTACTGCTGTGAGGATGTTTGTCACAAATTGAGTAGTTTAGAGGCTATTTATTCAAATTAAAAGTTTGGGAGCTAACTTGTTAAAATCTGATAGTTCGGAGTATTGGGCTCTGTTCCCTTTAAAAATATATAGATTCTAATTTAAAAAAATATTATATTTAAGACTGCGTGAAAGTGGTGCGTAAAATTTAGTATGCAAAAATAATTTCTATAGCAACTTTACGGTCTACATGGTGGAAGAGAATTGAGATTTTAATTCTAAACCCAGTTAGGAGAATGCTGCAATATGCGACACTGTTCACAGAAAAAGAAAAGTATGAAATATGATTTGACATTATATTCATTTAGCAACAGGAAAGTAAACCTTGTTCATTCAAAGTAGTGTATTAAAGTCGAGGCGGTTCAATTCAGTTCAAATTTGGACGGTCCAACGGATTAGGACGGGATAGGTTATGACGGGTTAGATGGGCTGGGTAAAGACGGGTTGGTTTTCGAAAGGATTGGTCGGACGGATCGATGGGGCGGATCAAGTTATTTGAGGGCCAAGTTGGGTTTAGTAAAAAAACAAGCATTTTTGTCTAATTTTGTAAAAGTTTAAAATAACTGAAATAATTTCAAATGAATTCCAAAAAACGTCAAAAAATTCAAAAAATCGAAAAAAATATTCAAATAATGCAAAATATTTAACCATTAAAAATTTAACAATTTTAAATTTTTTTTTTACTTACCAAGTCATCAAGAAAGGATTTAGTATATATATTGTTGAAAAGAAAGAATTTAGTGGAATTACTAAGCAGAATATATATTTTTTTCATCATACAATGAATAGTTTGAAGACCATACAGGTGATTATGATTCCCAATATGTTTTTTGGCAGCTACATTTATAACATTTAAAGAGTAAAAACTTAACTTGTGTAGCATATGCGAAGGAGATGAAGGCAGTTCCCCAAACATTTAGCATATGCACACCTGGCAGTTGCTTTGCCAAAATTGACGCCACATTTTTTGAATTTCCCCGGATTTTCATGGGTTGGACTTGGCATGGATTTTAACGGGTTTTGGATACGGATTAGACGGGTTTGAGGGGTGGGTCGGGGCGGACCGGAGTGGGTTTTCAATGGGCCGATTTAGGTCGGATTATTTTGAAAAATCACAGCTGAAATTCTTAGTTGGCCCATGAATTGGCTCTTCTCTCGGGTTTGTTGGATTTTGACCTCAGATCAAGACAAATCGGATCGGGGTCCCAAATTTGACGGACAAATTTTAACCAATCGGGTTTGTTTAAGTACTAATTCGAAGGATGGAATTGAGATTGGAGTTTTAAACTCCGGGTGTTGTGCGAATAGAAATGCACTATAAGGTCGTGTTCGGTTCCTTCTCGTGACATGGGTAAATCCACTATTCGCGTGGGAAAAAAACAAATTCAGTGTGAGCGAATTTATTTTTTCCCACGTGAACAGTGGATTTACCCACGTCATGGGGAGAAACTGAATAGGGCTTAAATGCTTTTAAATAGGTGTAAGAAATGTCGAGTGATTTAAAATTGAGGGATTAACTGATAATGGTTTATGGATATGTATTTATTGTTATAAATGGGCTATGATAGCTCGTTGTCATAGAATTTCGATGGCCTATTTTAACTTCAATGGCTCAGATTTTAGCTAATAGAGGTGCCTTTTTTTATTTGTTTTTCAATTCCACCACCCATAGAGACTATAATAGCTTGCTGTTATTGTCAAATATGACAGCGGATATGGATTCAATGGTTTATTTCAACGATGAATTTTAAATAAATTGCAAAAAAAACTTTAAAATAGAAAAACTTGTATATATATTTTTAACTTAATTATAGAGTGATGGTGTTTCAAATATAATGGAATTTAAATGTTGCTTCACAATCAATTAAAAAATAATTAAAACTTTACATAATTAACATTATTTTGTACTTAATCATTTTTATAAATCACGAACAATAGTTAAATTGCATACAATTTTAAATTCTTAATACATAAAGATTGTTGAACTTTCAAATTTTTTAAGCATGCCACATTATCATTTTTCTTCACCATTGATTTTGTTTAAATATTTTCATCTTCTTGACATCCAAGAGTTCATATAAAATAGTTTATCTCTCCTCATTTAAAATAATATGTATAGTATGATTAAGGTAAACTTAACTCTTAAATTAATTTATTTTTTTATATGATCATTTATATTTCATTATGTGTTTAATTATATTATCTATCATTATAATTATCATTATTACTTAGTATTTAAAAATATTATTTTTTAAAATTTTTTAATATAAAATTTTATTAAATATATTTAAAAATATATATATTATTAGTTATTTATTTGATGACTATATTGAGGCGAACCCAAGTTACAGCACTAGTACAAGTAATTTAGGGGAGGGATCTCCTTACAAAAGATAATTTTGACAATCTTTACGATGAATTCTTCAATAAATATGAAAATAATTTTAAAAATAGAAAACAAAATTATAAATATATTTTTTTAAAAAAAGAAAAGGCATCAAATTTGATGTCGACTTCTATTTCTTCACAAAAGCAAACAGTCATTACAAAAAAATGATTTACAAGTAATAAACCATAGCAAACAAGAGCACAAGTCAATAGCTTGAGCAAAACACAACAAAATCGAAAAGAATCACAAGACCTCTACTAAAACTAGTTACAAAGTAATATCTGCCACAGCCATTACTCGATTTATTCCTCATCCTCTTCTGAGTGGATGAGTTGTGCACCACCTGATGGGGAGCTCACCCGAGATTGAGATGGAGCAAAAATTATTTAGTATAATATATAGATATATATTAACTAAACAATTTCTTTTTATTTGAATTTTATAAAATGAAATTTGAGATATTTTGTAGGATCCTTTGAAGACTTAAGATTTGATCAAAATGGATGCTAGCGGCTACTAGAATCCTTGGAAGATAATCTCAAAATGTAAGGTTTGGATTTATAAACCTTAGTTTCTCACCGTTATAACGGTTCATCTCATCACTTAAAAAATTCTCTAAAATGAAAAAACTTCACAATTTTATAAGAGTATCGTTCAGCAATAGCTGGAGAATCATTGAACGTCTCGAGCTCTTACAATGACTCACTAAGCCTTCATAACGGTTCTGTAAAAAAAAAAAACCTTGTCAAAACTTAAGAGTTCACAACCTTATAAAATCGTTAAGATGATATAACAAGGCCTTATAATGCATGACTAAGGCATTGTAACGGCATATCCTTACTTCACTTGGTGAATAATTAAAATCTGATAAGGATATTCTTAGCGATTAATAATTAAAATCTTTATTAATTCGTTATAACAGTATAGGAGCTGTTATACCATTTCACTGGATGTAAAACTATCAGCCTTCTTGAAGGTTCTCTATATAAAGGGATTATTTCAAACATTTCATCCGAACCTAAACATTTTAATTTTTAGTAATCTTTCAGCAATCCCAAAGAGCAATTAAGAGCACATATTTCTTCTTGTAAGAAACACAATTAGAAACTCAATGTTCATTAATCCAAGCCATATCTAGAGTTGAATCTCTACTGTACTTTTTGAGTTAGTTTGTGTTCATTCTCTAAAGCATTTGTTCTCTTCTTGCTTTGAGCTTCTTGCTCTTTTTTTCCGAGTCTTGAGTGTTCTTTTGTTGCTACTCTTTTGACTTGTGTCTCCTCTTTGATTTATAATTATAAAGGAATCAAGTTCATACATTCTTTGTAATAAATCTATTGGTAATATATCAGCACTTCATTTAGGAGTGAGTCCCGAAGATGTAGGTCATAGTACCAAACTCCGTTAAAAAAAATTATTTTATTTTTAGTACTTCTCTTAGTATTCTTTGTGAAATTTATCATTTTATTGATATTGTTAGATTCTCTTAGTTAAAAGATTTATTGGTTTGTGTTAATTATTTAGTTGGTCAAGTTAAATTTATTTTTTATCTGCAAGATCGTTTTTGATGACTTGATTCTCACATTCTTTACTTGTGTTGTGGTTTTCATTATTTTATAGTATTTTTATTTATTTATTTGGTTCTTTAGCTAGTTTTTATCATCACCAAACCAGTTTACCTACTTGTATTAATCATATCTTGGTATCTCGGTTAACTACCACCTTATAATATCTTTTTACAATAATATATTTTTTTTTTATAGATTATAGATTGATAGTGTTTTAATTTTTTTTTATAATTTCATATCAAATTATAATAAAATAAAATAAAATTTAAAGTGATATCACATTATAAGGAAAATAAAATATCTATAAAAAATATTTTTAAGATTTATTTTAATTTATTTAAAAATTCATTATTAAGATTGTCAAAAAAATCATTGTCAAGGGATACCCATTAATTTATAATTCGATAATATATCTATAAATATTTTTTCTGATTTTACAATTTTCTATGATTTTTTAATGCATTTTAAAATTCCATTGTTGAAATAATCTTTGTCAAGTGATCCTCCATCGTAAAATTTTCTCTCTTTGTATGTAAATTTCACTACAGAAATTATAACACGATATCGGCTATGATTCCGTGCAGATAATTCAAAATCTAAAACATTTTATCTTTATTATATTCTCTTGTCTTTCTTTATTTCTTATGTAATCTTCGGACGTTAATCATTTTTATATTTTCTATTTATACTACTCAGATATCCAATTTTTATTTTTTTATTTTAGTATTTTCGTAACAATTTTCTCCTTTTGTACAAAATTATAAGAAAATTTCAAATATTCCCCGATATTCTTTTTTTGGAAAAAAAAAATACTGCCATGACCCCCTTAATTTTAAATACTAACAGATTCGTATCAAAATGATCACAAAACAATTGATATTGTATTGTTGATCCTAATTTGTAAAGTTTCCGCCTTACTCCTATTAATATCTAATTGATAATTTGAATTCCTTAGCTATGATACTCAAAGTTTTGACCTCCATCTTTCTTTTAAAGGAAAATCCGGTACTTGGTATTGCTACTACCAAGTACCCAGAGGGCAGAGGATGAGAGGCAGGGGAGATAGCATGCAAAAATGGGTCTGACTCTCTAGATGTTGTAAATATAGTAATCGTCCGAATTTTAAGTCGTTAGATTTTTTTTTTAGAAAAAAATAGAATTTTATTCTATTTTTTTTAATTATTCATAAAGGATCTCATATTTGAATTTCGAACCTGTCTATATGAAATGTGAATTTGGTCCGAAAATAGAATAGTCACAACGAACATATTTTTATTTTACGGGATGGACATCTTGAATATTTATTTTATATATACAGCAGGCTATGTGAATTCTGCAAAAAAAAGTTTGCATACTGGTTTGATCTGATGTGTTTGTCTTTGTACCATCCGTCGTATATGACTCGGAATATGATCTCACGAGCAACTTTATTAAAAGCGAACTTCTTTTGGTGATATTCCATGCAAAGAAACATATAGCAAGATTTGATTAGAGGGACCTCAATTTGACACCATCTTGGGGTCGCCATATATTAATATACCCCTTTAACAATGTTGCAAAAGCAACAAAATTTTGGTAGGTCCCTCTGCGATTCTCTTGATACAGTTCCGATAGGTTTCTCTCAGAAATATTTTTTTGTCTATCCTCGTACTTCATACTTATCACAAGTATACCTCTCTTTTGATATTTTAAGCAAATTTGACCCTCTTTATTAAACGCATGCGGTCCGAAATATTTTTTTTCTAATTTTTTTATTTCTAAACAAACAAAGAAAGTATATATAGGGAGATCTTACGGTGCTTCGCAAAGTAAAGAGAATTTTGTTTCGGTCTAAAAAAATCTCATAAGATCAAAGTTCAAATTGTCAATCTAATTCATCCAACATAAACTACATAATCAAATTTTTTGGAATATCAAATTTGATTACATTTGAAACTTTCTAACTATTTTTTTCATATTTTAAAAAAATGGTCCAAAAATAATAAAAAAATAATGATAGATGCACCTAAAAAATTTATCATATTTCAAAAATCGAAAAAAAAAATAGTCACAAAGCTTCAAAAATAGTAAAATTTGTATTCAATAGTTTTCAATATCTAGATTATTGTTGACTAATTAGATTGATATTTCGAGTTCTCCGTATATGAGATTTGAAACTAAAATAAAATGCATTTTTACTTCACGGATCACCGTAAGGTCTACCTATATATGTGAGCACCATCATTTTGTGAATGCATGTATTCATAGATGAGTGCGGGCACATAAAATTTTTAAATATTTTTATATATTTGAACGCAGATGTTTACGAATAACTTATGAACGCATGCGTTTAGAAAATAGGGATAGTTTTGTTAAAAAAAATTAAAACAAATATATTATTATTAAAATAAAATAAAAAATAGAAATAGATAAAAAAATAATTCTTTCTCTCACTTGTAAGTTGTAATGATCTTGTACAATGTCGAACTTCGGCACGGATTCACTTGAGAGCATAATCTTATTATATTCAGTATTTTTATATATTATGACAAAAAATGCCATATGTTTTTTTTTTAAATTCATTCACATATTTTGATACTCCTATGATTGTGCGTTATTTTTTGGCATGTGGATTAATTAATTGATCCCATATTATCTCATTGTTTTCTACTTGACTATATATGTGCGTGTTTTCAATCAACTCATGGCTGAATATTTTTTTATTTCACAACTGTAAAATATTAGACATCTTAAAAAAAGTTACATTAATGTCCTAATGTTAATATATCATGTGATACGCTTGCGGATTAAAACTGCCGTTTGGACATAAACAAACAATTAAAATTATGTCCGGTGTGTATATTACTTTATATGCTACTAGCACAACTCCCATAAAAATATTAAATGAACTTTTAAACCTCTTAAGAAACGTTTTCTGGCCCTAATTAAAGATCTTTTTTTTCTAATGTAATAAGTAAGATGTTACGAAATGATTTTTTTCCCGACAAACCTGATAGAGCGGTAAAATAAGTATGGCCTGACTTTGCCACTTTGAACTGGAATTTAAATTTCTACTATATATTGAAGGATAGAATTTTGAAATTACACTTGAAATGTTTATGGTACGGATTAAAAAATGTCGGGTACATCTCTCTATCCTATCCTGGAGTTCCATTTTTATTTTGACGAAGGATCTCTTGATAATGGATTATCTAGACAATCTTAAAAATAAATCTTCAAATAAATATGAAAAAAAATCTTAAAAATAAAAAAATCTTGTAGATATGGTCTTGTACTTATAGATTGATAGTGATTTAAATTTTATATAATTTCATTATTATTTACTAGTCCATCAAAAAAAATTAAAATTGTATGCACTTTGCAACTATTCTAATTTAACGGTCTTTGATGGACTACCAAAACGATAATGAAATTTGAAGCACCGTCAATCTATAAGTAGAAGAATCTATTTATAATTTTTTTTCTATTTTTAAGATTTTTTGTATTTATTTAAAGATCTATTGTCAAAATTATCAAGATAACAATTGTCAATTGATCCTCCCCTTTTAATTTTTCCAACTAAAAAAAATACATGTATCGAATCTTTTTATTCCGTATTTCTTAAGTTCAAACTTCAAAATATGTTATTGAAATATTGTTCTTATTTATTGAAAGTTTTCAGTTCTATGAAAATATATATTTATTTGAGCAAGGCTAGTATGAGCTTAAGCTCACCAAACTCTTTGTTCAATAAATTATTTATATCAAAATCTCATAGGATAATAATTTTTAGAATTTTTTAAGTATATATTTCAGAATTTAAAAATGACTAAAATAATAATAAATAATCAATGATTATATATGAAAATAGGTCATTTTAAAAAGTTTCAAATAAATATTTAAATTTTTAAAAATGAAAAAAAAATCCTAAGAGATTTTGATATAAAGAATTTTTAAATAATATAATCAAATTTTGAAATATCAAAATATATTTTTTAGTCAAGCTAATCGACGAGCTTGTTGCATGAGCTACTTAACTTTAACTCATACAAGCTTTGGTCTATTTATTTTGTTACACATATACATAAGATCCCCGAGGGATAATTAAATGACAGCAACCGGTTGCTTCTCGGTTCCTTCTTTCCAACATTGAAGGTCAACCTCTCCGAAAAACAAACAAACAAAGGCACTATTCGGATGTCAATCATTTATCACTGTTTATATGGGAAAAAATTCACTATCCATAATTTTTTTCCCCACATAAATAGTGACGAATAGGTGACATTCAATATGGCCGAAACGTGTCTTCCCCCACATAAATGAATCACATATGTATTTTATATATCAAAATGAGATGCCCATATTGTACACTTTTGTCCTGTCAAAGAACAATTCAATGATTTCAGTGAGATTGTAATTCAATAATTATTAGGGGTAGGACCCCCAAAACTGGTGGAGTTACGGAGACTTTAGTTCAAGAATCAAATCCAAACATATATAATATATCAATAGCCTTTGTGGCCATAATTGTTGTACAGTTAGGTCAGGTCTCATTCAAGTTCGTACAGTCAAAGGATATAATCATGGCTGGCTAGCTTTATATTGGAGTGAATATCCTTTATATTATATTTGTTATATTATTGTAGGCGGTTCAGTGGTTAGCGAAATGGTTTTGGACCGTCGGATTTGTAGTTCGGTCAGGAGTCAGGACGGACATAACAATATCTATTTAGATTCACAGAATACTATACAGAGAATGTTTATTCATATTATTACATCCGACGTGGTAAAATTCAAATTGTCATTTACCTACTTATCTTTCGGATTTATTGTGTAATTGAGCAGAATATATCCAAGAATAAAGTATAATTACGTAATTTACGCAGATTAGATCGACTTCACCTTTTCCTGCACTGGCCAAGACAAGTCTCTGTTCCAAATATCCAAAAGAAAAAGATAATCAATTCACAAATAAAGTTGTGGTTGCGAATTATTTAACTTTGCAGGGTCAATGCTGTCAATACTGTTCTTTTCTCCAGTAAAAAAAAAAACATTAATAAGTCACAAGATGCTAAAAAGTGTCTTTTATAGTGAAAGGTGCCTCTTATTCTACCATGACGCACACAATAACAAAAAAATAACACTAAATGTATTTATTATCCTTTTATTTTAGAAAAGTTTTTGTTATCATGTAGATTCACTTTGTTAATAATTGCCTAATGGACTACCTGATCAGTTGACAAGTACCTCTTAATAAAAATTTACACAAGAGATACCTAAACATTATCCCCATATATATTTTGATCAACAATTTTTGCTTGTCAATTTCCATCCGACATCTTTAATACTTTTGATTATGTGCCCCGCATATAGCTATTATTATATTTGAAATGACAAGAATATTTGTTTTTTTGTCTTTGAAAATATTGATGATCTGTTTGATATTTACTTATAGAGAATTAATTAAACAAGAAAGAGATTCATTTTTAGTTCATTAGTCGTTTCCTTGTATATGGTAAAGGGTTGTATATCTCAAATGTCAATTATACTTTTGTAAGAAGTATTCAAAATATATTTCGGAATTAAATTAGCTTATATTTAAAGAAGTACGTACAAAGGTGAGGATTGGCTTTCGTAAGAAACATCATAAAAATTCTAAACCTTTATTTTATTCAAAAAAACGCTCCGTTATGGAGTTAAACAGATTTTAATAACCAGGATTATAAATTTGCAGTCCGATTTTGATTAATAATTTGTGTATAATGATACCCGTTGGAGTGAGGTTATGATGCTTCGTGAAACACAAAATCTCTTATTTTTGCGTATGTGTCTTAAATTGAAAAATCCAAACGAACGATCAAAACCGTTGAACATGATCTTCATATTGAAATATTTTTAAAGATCAAATCTTATATATTTTTAAATTATTTTAATATTTTTTATGGGTACAAATTTTGTTGATGTAATAATTTCTGCACCACTTTTCACCTATCTAAAAAAAGTAAAAAATAAAAAAAATTATAAATTTGATCCCCAAAGATATTTCAATATGAAGATTGTGTTTAACGGTTTGAATCGACCGTTTAGACTTTAAAATTTGGGATACGAACGTAAAAGCATAAGAAATTTTATGGTTCATGAAACACCATAGCCTCACTCTACTCGGTGTACCTTCTTTCGCCTGTATGAATTGTGAGGGCTGAATAATACTTTTTTATACTTGGGAAACATTTTTTTGCTTATTTAAACTGCCCATTATGGATTTAGGAAATAGGAATATAAGTCTTTAGCCTGAATTTGGTACTAATGAAATATTTATTGTACTGTTTTCTTCCCTCATCTGTGGTTATTTTATTATATTTCTTCGAGAATATTAGATAGAAGATTGTTTGACGAAATAAAACAAAATTAAGCAGTAGGGGACTGAACAATGAAAGACCCGTGGGCGTGTGAAGTATGAAAAGCAAAGGCAAAATCAGGCAATCATTCACAAAGCAGAAGCAATCATCTCACACTCCAAACAAACAAAGAGGGAGAGGAAAGCAACAGCAGCTGTATTCCATATACAAATTTGTGACGAACCAACCAGTGACTACTAACACAGATAATGAAAGAAGATTGACACATTTTGGATATTTTCCTCTTTTCCAATGGAATGGTCCAAGACAAGAGATTGAGAATTCTGTATATCTCTTTGATGCTATTTGTTGATGTTAACCTTTTTTGGTATATTGTGTTGACCGTCCCCACGCGCTCCTATATAATCAATATCTTTCTTTTTATAGTTTTATTATCCAATATTCAAAATTTACCATGACCCCCAAAAAAATAACAACGTACATTAAGTGTATATGTTTATCACTGAATATAAATAGGTTTGATGATATATTACCTAAATAGACCTTAATTACTTCGTAGACCTATATTTGTTTACCATTACCTTAATTACTTCGTAGACGTTAATAATAATAATAATAATAATAGTTTGAACTTTGTTCAATTATCTAAAAGACACCATTCAGATTTTTAGCATAATTTATGAATCCGTGCATTTAAGTAAAAAAAAAAACATTGTGCTCTCTCACAGGCAGGTTCAAATTTTTTTGACGACCGATATGTATCTGTTTTGTTAATTAATCGCGAATGTGGGTGAGAAAATAATAGCATGCTAAAATGAATTTACCATTTTTCTTTTTGACCCTTCATTTGGCAGATCCATTCGCCATAGAACTCTATATAAAGAATAAGAAATTTACAGACTTGAAAGTAATCGCATTAGGAGGAGAAAAAATAAACAAATTACTGAAATAATAGTACTACCATTATTTATAAGCCTTAATAATCGAAGCAATTAATAATCAACACATCGTCAAAGTTAATTTGAGGCATTTTGAAAAGGTATTTTAGGTGATTGGACTCCGTATCAGACTGACAAAATTGTTCCTTCCAGGCTTCCAGCCATTATGAACAAATAGCTCCAAATATAACAAAACAAACTCCACCAAGTGAGGAAAAGTGTTTAGTTATAAAACTATTAAATCCCCCGCTATAAGCTTAAAGCTGTTCAACCGATTGCTGTTGAAAATCCAACCATGATTTTTTTTTGAGTAAAATGGAAGGTTGAACTCTGATTTTTTAAATAATAACAAAAGTAAATTTTCAAGTCACAAATCTAATAGTTCAAGTTGATTTTTTTTAGGAAACTGAAAAGGCCTCTCGTTTTATTTCTATCCCGGTCCTACTGGTTTGTTTCGTTTAATTCTCTCATTTTATTTTCGTCTCGGTTCTAACACAGCACACGCCCCAAGGTAGTGTATTAAAATCGGGAGGGGTCGGGTCGGGTCGGGACGGATATAGTGGGTTGGTAGTTTTGGCGGGACGGGTCAATGAGTTTATACGGGACGGGTTTATTTTGGGGGGTTTGGCCGCGACCTGTTCTAGACTCGTCGGGTCGGCGGGTCGGGACGGTCGGGACCAAGGGTGGGGTAGGGCGGGTCGAGTCGGGAACGGGACGGGTCGGCGGGTCAAATTAGTTTTCTAAAATTCTGAAAATTTTAAAAATCATTATAACGGTTCATTAAATCGTTGCAACGGTTCAATAAATCGTTGCAACGATTTATAAAACGTTATAATGATTTATAAAACGTTATAATAATTTATGAAACACTATAACGTTTCAGCAAACCGTTATAACGATTTTCAAACCGTTATAATGGTTCATACACTGATGACTCAAAATAAATTGAAATAAATTTTAAATGAAATAATTTAAGTAAAAAATTAAATGAAATCTTAAAGAATTGGAATAAAATGATAGAATTTTAAAAAAAGTGAGAATTTTTTTAAATATTATAAAAATTAAAATTAAAGTTACTCTCCTATTTTATTCCGGGTTTGGGACCGGCTATGTAATACATAGACGGAGTTCTAAGTTTTTTTTTAGTTAGTAAATTTTATTATTGAAAAAAATCAAATAAGGATTGTAAATGCTAGAAAAATAATAAAAATGAGAAAAAAAATAAAGAATATAAGTGTTTAAAAATACTGTCTAAAAATTCGAGTTCATATATCATAGATCATTTTCTGGCATGCCATCTGAGTCTGCATCCGCTTCTATCATAAATTCACCGGATGATTGTTCTACTGGTGCATGTTGATTACGTTGTTCTGCATCAAACCAATCTTTTAAGCATACGAGTCATTCAAATGTCTTTGCACTCAATCTGCTGCGTTTATCTATTAGTATAATGTTTGCTGAACTAAAATAAGATTCTGAAGGGACGGTTGGCACGGGCACGACAAATATATCACGTGCCATCATGGCGAGAGTTGGATATGCAGTTTCATTCCTCTTCCAATAACCGAGAATATCAATACCGTCGGGTTCCATACTTCATAAATAATAGCTAACTAATTCATTTATATTTGTTTGTATTTTTGAGTCGTCATCTTTCTCCAAGTCTCTCAATAATGCAAACCGACTATTGCTCCTAACATATTTCAAGAAATTAAAAATATTAATCTCATAATATAAAGAGTTCGAATATTATAAATATGTTAGATTTTAGTACCTAATATTACGAGGATTTGAAAAAGATGATTGATTCGTTTGGTTTGCATGAAGTTGAGTGTTGTATAGGTTGAACATTTCTTCCAATGCGAATGTCACACGTTATTTCTCCCCGATATGTGGTAAATATAGATTTTTCTTATACCGTTCAAGCAATCTTATAGTATACTTCTTCTAGAATAAAGGATAGAGACAATTGGCAATAATTTAAATGAGAGGAATTTCGTCCCAATATTTTATGAATTTCTCTCTCATGGCTTCTATAATCAGTGACATAGCGAGTCATTGTGCACATCCTCCGCGATTCGACGAAGATCTATATTCTCAAAATCATGGTACACCTTGAAAAAATAAAATAAAATAGTAATGGAATAATTTAAAATTTATAATGAAAAAAATACAAGATGAAAAAAATAAACCTTAGATATCAAATAGATAAGTTGAAGCAATTGATGCGTGGATGGTATGTACGAGCATGATAGTTGGACGGTTGCATTTAGAGGTGGCAATCGGGCGGGTCGGGTCGGGTTCGGATTCGGGTTGGACGGGTCAAGTCAGTTTGACTTTCTAGAAGAAATTGGGTTGGACCGGCTCGGGTCAGGGTCGAGTCGAACCGAATCAGGTCGGGTCAATTTATATGTTGTGTTTTTTCAGATCGATGATAGATTTCGATTGGATTAAAGGCCATTTGATCTCGGGTCGGGTCGGGTCGAGTTCGGGTCGGGTCGAGTTCGGGTCGGGTCGAGTTCGGGTCGGGTCGAGTCAGTTTGAATTTCTTAAAAAATAGATCGGGTCGGGTTCGGGTCGGGTTCGGGTCCCAAGCGGGTTTCTCGCCACCTCTAGTTGCGTTGAAGAAAACTTCTAAAAATATGTGAAGTTGTTCGAGTTGGTCTCATTCTTCCATGGAGCATAATAATGGTAATCACTCGAGTGAGTTATGTAGGATCTCACTTATAGCATGTTTGTATGGAAGGACACGGTGTAGCATTCTATATGTCGAATTCTAACGTGTATCTATGTCTCATGGTACTCTTAACTTGCTCAAATTTAATCGTCCACCATAAAAATCTTATTTTCTTATATTATTAGAATAAATTTGATGAAGACCATCTTTAAATTTATAAATTAAATTATTGACGGGAGTTATTTTTAAACCCGCCTTAACAGTTATACTAA
This sequence comes from Schoenoplectus tabernaemontani, assembly GCA_037127355.1. Lineage (NCBI taxonomy): Eukaryota > Viridiplantae > Streptophyta > Magnoliopsida > Poales > Cyperaceae > Schoenoplectus > Schoenoplectus tabernaemontani. The sequence continues at coordinate 12,347,595 of CM073743.1, forward strand.
AAATATGACATACATATTTTTGATGAAACATTCTACATTCATAATTGGGTTTAGTGCACGTGTAAACTAGATTTAATATTATTGCTTATATTATGAAAAGAAATTAAAAATATTTTGTTCTCTAAATCTCTTTTTAAATTATACTCATGCAATACATTTATAATGGATTGATAAATAATTTATGCGGTGTGCGGATAATTCATGGTTCGAAAACTTAAATACTTTTTTTTTTGTAAAATCTAATCATGATCAATATAATGGGCGGTAACACAACTATAACTAAGACCATGTTTATAGGTGGTCCATATATCAGATGTAATTGATATTTTATATGTTGTAACTGTAAATATGGCCAATAATTCACTTTTTCGCTCAACATATTATTTTTTTAACTCAGATATCATTTTTTTATAATGAAACTTTTTGTATAATGGTTGATCACAACCTCTAATTATCAATCGGACAAAATCGGTACAATATGTCATACTTATTGGTTGTTCTTTTTTCGCTATGTATCGACCAAACTCATTTAACATTCTTTTCTCGTCATATTTGACAAGAGTTCTAATACCGTTCGAGTTCAAATAATTTTATACCATACGAGTATCGGGTCTTTCTTAGGATCCTTCATTTTTCACTATGTGTTTATCAGCATATTTTTTAAATTGACTTAAACCATTTTTTATTACATAATTGTACAAATTTTACAATTACTTACCTTACATCGTGCATTGATTAGAAGACCGTCGAGACGTAAAGTTTGTTCGTAATAGCGCCACCAAGGTGCATCATAAGTTGGGGGAGCTATCTTCCTTCTCTTCTCAGCTCCTGATTCGATCGAGGATTCCGGGATGCTTGAGTCGGGTGTTGGTGTGGAACATCCCGCACTCGTTGTATATAAGTTGGAAGTCCACCACTAGTTTTTGTATCGGTATTATATTGGGAACTTAGCAGATATTGATTAGAACTTGACGGATATTGAGAACTTGAAGGAAATGAGGTCAAACTTTGTCCAGCACTAAAAAAAGTGATTTAAAGGTTTTAATTAAGATCAATATGCGGTTGTGATGGATAATATTATTGTGATGGAATTTGTTGATGATAAAGATGCGGAGGGTTAGGATTTTGTTGATAGTATGAGTTCGGAGGGTTAGAACGTGGCATATCTTCACAAAAAATTTTAAAGCTTAATCGATGTGTCCATTTCTTCGGCATGAGAGGGATTAGGAGATTCAATTTGATATTGCTAAAAAATATTAAAAAATATATAATTAATGTTATAAATATAAAAAAAATTAATTTTTATAAATTAGAAATATAAATAATTATAAAAAATATAGAATCTAATAAAAACTAATTAAAACAAATAAATGGCAAAAAAAGAATGTAAATATATATTTAAAAAACTAATTACCAAAAAATATAAACTAATTATAAAATATAATATATACTAATAACTAATTTTTTTTTATCGGAATCGAAAGATTGTCGAAAACCCGAAACTTTAAAATGAATTAATGACAAATAATATAATCAATGCTAAATTGACAATAATAACTAAATAACACTAATATAAATATTTTTGATTTTTTTTTTTGGATAATGTAACAAAATTACTATAATAATATAATTAGAGAATTGCTAATATCTAATGATTAACGAATTAACGAGGGAGAGTTTGGTTTGGAGAATTAAGAAGAGAGATAGAGTGAAGTTGTTTGTGTGAGGATATGAGATGAAATAGGGTGGTATTTATAAGAAAAAAAATTGAATTATTTTTTTTATTATTTTTTTCGATTTTTTTATTTTTTTTTTGAATTTTTTTGAATTTTTGCGGGTTTGGGACCGGTCGGACGGGTTTCCCGGGTCGGGTCGGGCACGGATTAGGACAGGTTGGACGGGTCGGGTCGGGTCGGGAATTGTCTAAAACGGATCGGATCTAGCACAAATTTTTTCAAATTTTTTTGCCCGCCCCGTATTAGACCCGTCGATTCTAACGGGTCACGGGTCTGACGAATTTGAGCACAAGTCGGATCGGGACGGATTGCAGAGACGGATTGCACGGGTCGGATTTTTCTCGGACGGGTTTTTTTAACACACTACCCCAGGCCAGCAAAATCTTTTATTTCTTTTTTCCTTCGCATCTTAGCATCTCATTTCTCCCAAATCGGTTTGACCGAGACAAAAACAAATCGGTAGAACCGAGATAAAAAAAATAAAACGAGAGAATTATTAGTTTCATAAAAAATAATTTTAACTATTAAACTTGTGACTTGAGAATTTAGTTTTCTCATTATTAAAGAAATCAGTCTAAACTATCCATCTTTCTAAATATCCATTGCTGATCACTAAAATGTTCATTAAAGACTTTATATGAGTTTTGAACCTGCGACTACAACACAGAGAGCATGAAATCCAACCATGTTTGAGTAAATTACAAAATTAATTGAAAGAGAGATCAAAGATAGCTAGAGACTAGAGTAGACAAGCGTATTTACATTAAAGGTATGGGGTCAATTGACCCCATTAATTTTAAAGAAGACCTTACTAAATCATTAAATTGTTATATACTTGGATGAAAAATATTAGAATTACATAAACGTTGACCCCCATAATTTTAAAATAAAATTTCTATTGTTGCCCTTCATTTAATTTGTAAAGAGTATATATAAGATAATTATGATTTTATGTACAATTTAGTATTCATATGTCATATCACTTTTTATAATTCTCATGTTAAATAGAACTTTCAATTATATCATTTTTTTTTTTCAAATTTTAGTCTCCTCTTTTTTTTCAAGCTCCTTTTTTAATTTTTTATTTTCCTCGAACGTCACATTCCTTAAAGTATTTGTATATCACTTTATTATACTTTTATCCTTTACATCACTTTATCATTTATAAAATCGAATATTTTCTCTTAAACTAATTTATCAACAATATTTGGTGGATGAGTACAACTGATAAATTTGGATCGATATATATACGATAACTGATAAATAATAATAATAATATAATTACTATTATTACAATGACACAATTATTAATACCAAAAAATATAAATTGATTATTATAATCACGGTGGCTGGTGTTAATATTATTATTTTATTATCATAATTATTATACCATTATTTAATATTATTATATTAAAAAATATTATAATAAAAAAAATTGACCCCATTGTCAAAAATCCTGCAAGAGTAGAAGATAGCAGAATTATGTTAAATATTTTACTGAACAGTCAGACTTTTTGAGACCAAAACGTAATAACAAATATATCGTGGATTAAACTGTTCCCCATATCCAAAAGGCAAAACAGATTCGAAAACATTTCAAACTTCCAAGAAAAATAAATGCTTTGAATACAATGCATAATTAACAAAAGATTTGAATTTATTTGTGTGCCCAAGTTTAAGAGAGGACAAAATTTGAGCTCCGCAACTAGGCAACAAACAAAAAAATGTAGAAATATTTCATGAAAAAAAATACTACAAAAGGCCCTCTACTCTAGAAACAAAACCACAACAAGAGGAAAAAACGAAAATCTAAAGCAAAACAACAATCTTTCCCATCCCCACTCTCTGTGTCTATATGAATTAACCCTCCTAATAGAGCATCTAAATTAATAACCCACCAAAATCCAACAAAACAATTACATGAGCTCACTAATAGGTTGATGCCAAAAAATGACCCGGCCAAATTAATTTATATATATAACACCCCTACAATATCTTGACAAATTGTGGTACATCTTCTCTCGGCCCGGCAAGAGATCGATACATGTACAACTTATCAACTGGTTCATCATCTTCCAATCCCGGACTCCCAGCAAAGGGTTCTCCAATCACTTCGACAACCATATGTGGCAAACTCATTGCCACTACCCGACAGCCCCTCACAGTAAGCTGACATGAAGAGAGCCAGACAAACCTCATGTTATAGAAGTGGTCAATACCTGATAAAAGACCAACATCACCAAAAGGGCTATCCCTAATCTCCAATTTCTGCAAATTGCTACATCCCTCAAGAACATACTTCAAGCCCAAATCAGAGTCACCAGCAAATGCAACTGAGAGTGTACGGAGAGTTTTCCCGTACTTACCAAAAAGCCTAAATGCCTGATCTGTTAAGAGACCAGAAATCGCAAGGCGATGCAGCTTCCTGCAATTCATGACAATGGCGCCGAAACCCTCATCCATGGAGCCACCAGTGGAGTGGTCAGGCGTGTGGCGACCCATAATACAAAGACGAAAAACTGCCAAATCTGGACAATTGACTGACATTGCAATTACTGCAGCATTGGTCATTCGCTGACAAAAGTAAAGGATTGACCGGAGCTTGCGGCATCCCTCGGATATATATATCAGCCCCAAGTCCGATACGGATCCCTCAGATTCCTCTGATGGGTCTAGCGGAAAGACCCTTAATTCACGAAGGTCTTTGCATGTGGCAGCTACAGCTTTCAAACCCTCATCTCCAATCGAGTCAAGGGCCTAAAAAATGGCAAAGGAAAATCCATATCAAAATGACAACTACTGTAAGCACACTAGTTGAAAGGGTTTATTGTATTTCAAAAAGACTACTCAACCATACTGAAAGCCTCTGAACCAAATCAACCTCATATTTGTTAACTCATATTAAAACTATTGCCTGAAGGACAAACTTGACCTCAGTCTGTGCAGCAATTGTTAATGCTTGTTAAAAAACATGAATGTAATAAATTATGCAGCTGCATTTACTCTTATAACTGGCTAGTAAGGTAGTACCGTTGTGTGTTGAACTGTGAGTTTTTTTTAATTGTGAACCATTTTTTATCATAAATTAAAATTAAGCAAATATCAAGGTACTTTGCAACCTTTGATTCTTTATTTAGAAGGACAATAAAACTACATTACAGATTTTATTTTCTAAAAAAAATTGAAATTTCTACAAAATCAAATCAGAACATGAATTTACCCAAAAGATCTGCAGATTATGACAATGGCGAATTAAAGGCTCCAGCTGCTCAGCAGAAATATCAGCATAGCTCAAGTTGAGCGAAATAAGCTGCCCGTGAACAGGGTAAATTGCAGGTAACAACTCTGGTTTCAAGTCCCTAAGCCCAGAAAGACAAATTAGTTCCTTCAAAGACCCAAAAGCTTCCTCCACTTCCTTGACCTCAAGCTCTTCATCCTCATTTACAGAGCAGAACACTCCTGTACCCAGATGGGTTAGCTGTGGGGCCCGCAATAGGAGACGGCATAGCTGACCAATTGAAATGTGGGGGTTAACTCTGAGCCGGCGCAGGTTAGGTGACCTGGCAATCAGAGATTCAAGGGAGCAGAGGTTGACCGGATTAGGCACGCATTCGAAGGAGAGAGATTCAAGGCAATTGTGGTTCTTGGAAAATTTTGAGATCCAGTCGCTGTCATCAGCATCGTCTTCTATTTCACAGTCTATGAGGTCCAGCACGCGTAATAACCTAACAAGGGAAAACAGTTTCATTTATATATTGAGAGGATAAAATACGAAACCTATATAAACTGATTATTCTTAGCTTTGTAGAGTGCTTTTTTTATAAAAAAAAAAACGAGGTTGAGTGATGATCAGGTTTCTCATCTTTCTTTTATTTTGAATATTAGCCGATCCTTCTAATATAAATCAATGGATTTTCCAGAACTAAAAACAGAATTTTATGTTTGCACTTGTTGCTTTATTCAGGTTTGGATGGACGTGATGAATCCAATTACGATGACATATATGAACAAAACACTTTAAGGGAAATTTTCCGTGTTGGTCCAATCCAATTCTATCTCAAAATGACAATTTTTTTGTTACTTGTATTTGTGGTACAGTTCTAAGAAAAGAAAACAGTAAAAAAGGTCAACAAAAGATTCGAAAACCAAGTACAAGATAACGAATGTACAACCCATGTAGTTCATTCAAAATGTACAATATTAAATATTCAATCACCATAATCAATGATATTTTTTTCGCGTTTACCAAACTTCCCAACGTACCTCCACATGAAGAATATGTGGATTACTATTCTTGATCGCAAGAAAATAAAATAAAAATTAAAAAATATTTAGTTCCTGGGATGTTAGGTTCCACAAAACAGAGCATCTAACGGAGAAGCCAAATAAGTATCAATAGAAAAATAAAATCCAGAGAGTATCAGAAAGAGAAATGAAATAATGTACTTGCAATTCTCCACCAAGGCAGCAAGCCCATGCGTGCCAAAACCCTCACAACAAATCAATGTCAGGTCGCTGAAGTTCGGCAAACCCCGCCCGATAATCTCAAGATCCGAATTTGAAACCGTAATCCGCTTCAGCACCAGCTTCTTAACCGACCCAGCGCAGAGACCAGACGCAAGTGCCTTAGCCCAAGCAGTAAACCCAGCCCCCCAACCCGGTGGCACCAATCCGAAATCTGCGAACCGGGGCCGGCCCTTCAGAGAAAGAGAGTGGATGCAAGGGAAGCGGGTCACGGCGCGTGTCGGGTGGACCGAATAGAGGTTCCCTACTGATAAGTGTTGTCGGGTCAGGGATTCGGTACGGTGCCACCACCGGCACACAAGAGAGCATGCGTTGCGGTCGCGTGGCGAGGTGATGAACTGGAGAACTGACTCGAGGACGTTTTCGAGCACTTGATCGGAGAAGGGGGGAGCCGAAGCGGCGGAGTTAGTGGCCAGGCGGCGAGTTTTGTCGGAGTCGTCTTCTTCTTCCTCTGACATGGCTACTGTTCGGAGGTGAAATTGCTCTTTTTTCTCTGGTTTTCGCTCCTTCAATGCTTCTCTTTTCTATTTAGGCTCTGATGCTTTGGTGTATTTATCTCTGAAAGGTGCTCGTACAGAGATGTGTACAGATAATGGTGTTGAAATGAAAGATGAGATCTAGAGAGATGTTTGGTGCCTTGGTGGTTCGGCTCGTCTCATCGAAATTGGAGGGATAAAAAGTTTGGTTCGACATGGTATACAAACGCAAATTGAACCGAAGGTATAATCTAAGCATTTGTTCGTTGATTATTTTATACCTTATAAAATAAATTAAAAAGTACATTACAAATTTCTATAACCACTTGATAAAAAATAAGATTCATGTGTAAATCATAATATGAACTAAAGAAAACACATTATTTTGTCAATTTAAAGTTGAAAATTCTTTTTATAATGGATGATCTTACTGTCATCACTTTTGTGTGCTACAAGATGTCATGACTTATTTTTTAATTTATATTTTAAATTATATAAAAGTTTAATTTTAGATTGTTGACATTGTTATTTTTTATGGTAGATACATGCTCATAAAATCTCACAACTTTTGGAAATTATTTTATACTAAATAAAATGAATCAATCTAGTTTATTATCATTTGATCTAATATAAAATGACATTAAAAAATTATGAAAATTTACGAATCTACATCTATTATAAAATGAACAGGAGCAACGTTTAGATCTGAAATTTGAGTTTAATTTTTTTAATATAAGTTAAAAAGTAAGTTGGTAGTATTTTGTAGCACAAAAAAGCGTTGACACTAGAACCATCCTCTTTTAAAATATTGTTCTTTTATTCATGGTTGACTAGTTGGCTGAAAATAATTATGAAAATAATTGACCTCAAATTAATTTACTAACACAATTTTTATAACTATTGCACAATGGTCGTCTCAGACACTGATTTTTCCGTATTTTTAATCTCACATTCAATTTACCAATTTTCTATTAATCTATTTTGCTTATCCTAACATTTTTTTGACTTGTTTGAATTTGTCCATTCATTTGTATTGCGATCTTGATCTCACGAATCTACAAAAATCTTCACAACAAGCAAATTACAAAATTCAAACTGTATGGTTTTACAAATTATAAAATAAGGAATTAATTAAAACAACCATAGAGATGTTATAGTAAAGAAACAAAATACATCAAATAAGGAAGAAATCAGCCACACAAAAAGTCACATCAGCAAAGCAACAAAATATCTTTAAAAGAGAAAAAAACACTTTTAATAATCGTGCAAAATTATAGGAAAAACGGAAAAAATAATTATCTGATAGGATGGTACTGTAGAAATGTAGATTAGAGTACCGAAAATGTTTATTCAAAATTGTAAGACCTCATTACAACTTAGTTTTTTTTAGTTTGGCTATGGTGATACGCGTAGTACGGATGATTCGTGTTCTACGGACCGTTTCTCCGTCTTCAAAATTCAAATAGTTGATCCGACCGGTCAAAATATTTTTCATATGAAAATCTAGTTGGTATCAAATTTTATATTTTTTAAATTTTTTACTATTTTTTAAGATAGTTAGAAAATCATTGGATTTAATTATTATGAGCCATTCAAAATGTGTTATTTTCTAGATAATTTAAAAAATAGTAACAAAGTTAAAATATATATATAAAATTTGATCTCCAACTAGATTTTCATATGAAAAATATTTTGACCGATCGGATCGATAATTTAAACTTTAAAGATGAAAAAATAATTATAACACACAGACCGCGTATAGCCAAACTCTTTTTTTTTTAACTTTAGAACTCCATATTTTAAACATTGTTTATGGAGAGTCCATTTTTACTTGTTCAGCAGTAAATTGCTTTGATTGTTATATTGGTCGCTGTTGTCCAAAGGTAAGTGGACCATATTAAACCATGTTCTTCTACAAATTCTCCTGAAGGGATGGAAAGTTGTCCCTTCTGTTTGTTTGTTCTCTTGCGAGTAAGAAATATATTTTAAAGGTTAGACTGCCACGAAGAAAGACTGCACACCACTGTCAGTGGCTCAGTGCACCATATTAATTTAAGCACTGCATTGGGATTCTACGCACTTTCGGGTTCATATCACAAGCTCCGACGTTGCATTTGCATCATTGCATGTTCTCCTTAAAAAAAATTAATACTGAAAGTGTTGTTTCTCAGAGGAGGAAAAATGCTAAATGTAGTTTTCATTCAAGTAATAGAGCTAGAATAATTATATATAATTTTTTTTATCAAAGATTATTTATTGTGTTTTTATAAGTATTTCGGTCGAAAATTTGTATTCAAATTTAAATTTTGATTTAAATAATTTAATATATCTTGTGGAATATTAAAATTTATCATTTTTGAAAATATTTTATTACGCTTAATATTGTTTTAGAAAATAACCCTCTTTCACATATAAATTTTTGAAAATGACCCTTTCAAATATCATTAAGTATAGTAAAATAATTTTGTACATAACAAAATTAATATTTTACGAATTTATGATATAAAAATTTATTGAAATTTGAATAATTTTTATAATTAATTTTATATAAATTGAGTGTGTAAAAAATAAAAAAAATTATAAACGTTTTTTAAATTATGAATTAATTATTTTTTAATTTTATACAATCTAGATGTTGTTTGATATTTATCAAAATCCATTAGATATAAACAATCAAAATTGTTACATAATTTTGGCGATCTTTGATGAAATATCAAATGATTTTTAAATTACATGAAATTTGAAAGATAATCGATTTATAAGATTAAGATAATGTTTATTTTATTTTAAATATATTTTATGAATTTATATAAATTTAGTTGTCAAAATTGTAAAAATAAATTATTGTCAAAGATCTCTACCCAACAATTATTTTGGACCATTTGTATAAAATAAAAGAAATTGTACAATGTGCGCGCCACTTTGACTACATTAGTTAATTAATATGCAGTTACATTTAGTAAATTTATCTGGGCGCAGAATTTTTATACAAAATGTTTGTAAATTTTTGAATTGTCACTTTTTTGGACCGTTTGTATAAAATAAATCAAATTGTACAATATACGCAGAGGTAAAAACTTATAATATATCACCTGTATTAATTTGAAGCATTATGATTGAAGTACTAACTATGATTGATTTTCAAGCATTATACTCTTGTGAGCTACAATAAATTTCAGAATATTAAAATATATTTGTGTAATGAATTCCGCGTATAGTGCGATGTTAGTTTTCTATAATGTTTTATAAAAACAACGTCAAAGAGTCGGTCGACCAATTAAATACACGAACAAATCATCAAATGTTTGAGTGCATTTTGCGAACAATAATTATATATTAATTTCATAGGAACCCTTTAGTTCGATGGATTATGCGTGGCAGTTTGCCACGTCATACAGTTGTATATAAAGTCGATTTCGATGATATTAGACTACATATATAGAAGCAAAGCTCTATTTGGTTCTTATAATTGGCATTAGTATTTTTGTTAGAAAATTCATTGAAATTTTCAATGATATTGAGATTAGGCCCTGAACACCATCAAATGATGGAGCCTTAGAAACATATGAATAACAACGTTCGTGTTCTCTGGGAACGTTTTATAATGGACGCGTCCCAGACTCCCAGTGCTTTTTTTAGGCAGCTGGCGTCATACATATATATTTTTTTAAATGTTCAGTGTAAATTTATTACTAAAAATTTCTTCAGATTTATTAAAATAATTCGGACATATTTGAGAACTCGGATGCTCAAACTCTCTAGCATTCTAGCATGGCGCATACTTGAATTGATTGCTTCATTGTTTTTACTAAATGAAAAAAATAAATAGCATATTTTGGGTTGATTCTTTTATTTTTTACAATGTATAGCTAGATCCGAAGAAAATTTTTGGGTCTAGTATCTTGTCTATAAAAAAAATCTGTTATTGCTTGGTAGCGCGTCAGTAATTTTTGCGAGATAAATAAACGAGACATTTTCCAAAGTAGCAAAATTTATATCCTATCACACGTTGGGAATTGCTTGCCAATCGAATCGCCGAGGTAGGTTACATGCATGTGAGTCATTTGACACCCTTTTCATTGTTTAATCAATTAAATGTGAATCTTTTGCGGTTTAAGGTCATGTTCGACATTTTTACTGTTGTCGTGGGAAATTGAAAATTCAGTTCAATTGAATTTTTTTTCCCACACAAAGAGTGATTTATAGTGCAAAACCTCTATCCATCTCATCACGTGGGTGCTAAGCGAACATGCCCTAAATATGTCACGTTATTGAAGTATTTCTTTTATTAATTTGCAACAATTGAATTGATGGATAACAAATTAGCTACGTAATATTGGGATCCGCTGCCAAAAAAACTATGGTAAATCAGTTGCTATCAATGATGGAGTTTCATGTTAAGGAATTGGGGCATGACCCTCTCTCTTCTGAATTTTTATTTTCACTCAATTACTTCCGCGATAAGTATTTTTTATCGACCCCTCTTCATTTTGTCCGAAGATCCGCCACTGGTTGCTATAGTTTTGAATGACCAGTATTTTTTTTTGAGAGGGGTGCTATTTTATGGGGTTCGTTCATCATGAGACCGACAAATTATGATACTTTACTATCATAAAAAAAGTATGGCAGCGGTAGTGTTTTAAAGAGGGATCGATTTGGGATGGTTCGGTTTAAATCTGAACTGTGCAACGGATTAGGACGGGTTAGATGAAGTCGGGTTAGTTTTGAATGGGTATGATGGTGATCCGTTCTAGGACTATGGGTCTGACGAGTCCATGGAGTGGATCCGATTAATAGGGGTTGAGTCGGTGGGCAAAAAACTGGCGGGTTTTAACATAGTCTTTTTTTTATTATTACTTTTTAAACTTTTTCTAATTTTTATATCTGTTTTGCTTATTTTTTTTTTAATTTGCTCAGATTTTTTTGAATTTAATTAGGTTTGGCTCGGTTTTACCTTGGGTTTCGCCGGATTTTATCTCATGTTGGCCGGATTTTTCTCCAGGTTAGTTTTGTTAGACGGGTTGGGAGTCAGGTTGGAACGGATATTCAATGGGCTGGATTTACCTCGAATTTTTTTTTTTGAAAAAATATGATCACAATTCGTGTTTGGCCCATGAGTTAGCCCGTCCCTGAATTTATCAAATTTATACGTCAGGTCAGATCATGGTCCCAAATTTGACAATCAGATTTTATCCGTCGAGTTTTTTTAAAACACTAAACAGCGGATCGGAATACATAATATTGTATCAAATGCCTTCCGTAACTACCCAACTTATACGTAACTTGTCTCTCTAAGATAACGGACTTTGTTAACATAGATCTTGTGAGTTGTGATGATCTTATCCCTTGTTGAAGAGTAGTATCGGTAAGACCGTAAGAAAAGGTTTACTATAATTTTTTCCAACATTATTTTCAACCTCGGTAAGGTGTTTTTTTTCTTCTCATTCTCTCTATTACTTTTCTCCTAATATCTCACTTTTGGTATATCGGAATTTTCTGCCGCCCCTGCACTGTTCTCTTTTGTGTGGCGGATTATTTATTCATTTTTTTCTGAATACTGATCGTGCTTGTGGTAGAGTACCGAAGTTAACGAAACCTGAAGAACTTTTTATTTCTAGAGTGGATTTTCATATATGAGGTCACTTGATAACTTTTTATTTTGACAATATTAATGATTTTTAAAAATAAATCTGAAGTCCGATATTTTCAAAGCAATTTTACAGACATGATTCATATTATTAACAACTCAAGTGTGAAATGCTATGAGAATTTGATATATGCATGTTTCATTCCATGTCAATAATTTAGAATTAATATTTCTTTTTGCATCATCATGAATGAGGGATCATATTGGAGTATCAATGGCTAATGAGAAAAATGAAATGACGAATGGAAAAATCTAAATAACTTGAAAAGAGGGTTTCAATGTCATAAAATTTTGATATCACAAAATACCACAAACTATATTTTAAATATATAATTCAAAATTTTGAATTAAAACCATTAATCTTGTTGATTATCGTGGTTGACGTATGCATGTAAAATTTTATGATTTTTAAACTTCACTTTGTAGTATATCAGGTGGACACCAAATGAATGAATCCAATTAACTATGATTGATTAATTTTAATTAGGGAAAATAGAGTGATCTGAGTAGATAGTGCTAAAATCATATTAGTGTCTATTTCTTATTAGGCGGATATGAATACAGCTATGGATACTAAATATATGTAAAAAGTCAAAATAATATGAACTTTAAATGGATATTTAATGTACAGATTTTCAGTGACGGACAAGAAATAAAAACTAATATATATTACTAATGTATATAAATGTATATATATATATAGAGAGAGAGAGAGAGAGAGGGAGAGAATTAGGCTATGGTGCTTGCAAAGCATAAGAGCTTGTGTGCTTTGCGCTCTATTATTAATTTTAAGTCATAAATGATCGATTCAAACCACTCAATATAATCTCCATATCAAAATCTATTAATAAACCAAATTTTATATTTTTTGGAATTTATTTGCTATTTTTTTGGATAAAGGGAAAAACGTCATTTTTGGATGAACCAGAATTCTCAGATAATATATATATAGTCCGACTATGGTGCTTTGCAAAGCACGGAGGCGTTGTGTGTTTTATCTATTTTATCTGAGAATTCTGGTTCATCCAAAAATGACGGTTTTTCCCCTATCCAAAAAAATAACAAATGAATTCCAAAAAATATAAAATTTAGTTTACTAATAGATTTTGATATGGAGATTAGATTGAGTGGTTTGGATCGATTGTTTCTGACATAAAATTAATAATAGAGCGCAAAGCACCATAGCCTAATTATATATATATATATATATATATGATATTCATAATAACTATAAAATAGAACTTTTGAAAACTTATACTAATAAATAAAATACTTATAAATATCCTTATATTTCAGATATAGATAATTTGATTTTTTGAATTATTTTATAGTTCAAAAAATAATTTAAATTTGTATCCATATTATTTTGATGAATACAAATATGGATAACTAATATACGAATATAAATAGCATATTTGTGGATATGGAGCCGAATGCAACGAATAATATATGCTCCGTTTTCACCTCTAAGTTTAATACTTTCATGACCACTTGATTTAGTATAAAGTGAAGTAAAAAAATCATAAAATTTTAGATACATACATCAAATATGAAAATCAATAAGATTAACATTTTGCTTCAAAATTAAGGTAAAAATTTAAATTATAAATTAAAAAGTTAGTTCGTGTTATATTTGGACGTAAAATCTTATGGACTGAGATGTATGAAGGTCGAGTGAAGTAGAATATTGACTGGAGATATATAATTCAAAACTAGTTAAATTGATTTGTGTCCAAAAAAATAATACTTTAAAAAAATCAAGTTTTAATTTAGTTTACTAAGTTCGTAAAGATAATATTTTTTCGTGTAGCAAATCATGGTTCAAAATCTGAACGCAGTTTTTTTTTATGAACGTTGTGCAACCTGACCGTATCTATCTCAAAAGAAAAAAGAAAAGTTTACTGACCGAGTAATATCTTTTGTATGACGGTTAGAAAATTGGACACACTACTTCATGATTGCCTGTGGATATATACGAGTTCAGGATATTTGTCTTTATTTCAAAGTAGAAAAAAGTGACAGTGACAGTCAAAAGATTTTTTTTTTAATTCAGTGAAAAGAGGTTAATTAGGATATCGGCGACTTCACTTTGTGGAATTAGATGCAAATTTTCAATTTTGATAACGTCATTTATTCTATAAATTGAGTTTATGAGTAAATTTTCTACATAACAAGAAATTAGAGAAAAATAGAAAAAAATATAAAGTAGCTAATAATTTAGATACAATACCAACTCAGAAAAAACAATAGCAAATACCGTACAAATAAGATGTGAGTTTATTATAGAAAAATTAAAAGGAAAATGTACTTATATCCTAACTTCGTTTATGAAGATATTTTTATTTGAAACCTGATAATTGAACCTCAAGTTCAGTAATCCGTCAAATACTTCAATTCAAATACGTTGACCACGTGCTGAAATAACTCTTAAAAACGTTTCACGTTCTGGAACATCCTGATCGCCCTAAATTGCGATGTCTTTATACCTAATAAATTTACTCTTAATACTTAATATTATATACCTTAATAATTATTAATATAAGTATTTTTTTTTCTTTCATATCTGTCTTTATTTGCCTTAATACTCATATACTTTATACCTGATTGTGAGCAAAAAAAATATTTTTTTGAAAGGGAGACGTGATGTGATGACTTGGCGAACCAGATAGCATCGGCTATGAACTCTTTATAACTAAGAACTATACTATCAACATGTTTTAATACTTATTAATTAATTAAGTCTAACTGAAAAAGTTATTGACCACATCGATCACGTTCCTGAATATCAACTGATAATGGTCATATGGACAATCATCGAAGTCTTTGAATCGGATGTCTTAAGTCTTAACACTGGACAACCAAAATCTTTAAATCGAATGTCCTTATTCTTAAAATCTAATATTACAAGTTATATTTTGAACTTAAAATTTATATTTCGACGGTCATCATAATATAAGCAAATATATATACCTAAACTATAATGTCTTATAATTCATCTAACTAGTTGGAGCTTCATTCAATTTCTCATTCTCTAATAAACAAAGAAAATTAATTTATCACTAGTCATATTAATAGAACTTGATCTTTTAAGTATTAATAGTCACCACCTCAAGTCTTTATATTCATCCATGCAAGTCTCAATATGTAACATAATATACTATATTGATTCTGAACAAACATCTTAAAAATATATTTTCTAAGTCTTTATATCCATCTAAGTAATTCTCAATATGCAACATAATTCTGAATAAAATATCTTAATATATCAATCATCCGAATAAATATTAATGAATCACATAACAATCATTGAAAATAAAAAATAAAAAAATTATAACTTTCGATAAACTTTAAACTCACTATAACTAATAGTCATACTCCTAATAATTGTTAAAATATATTTTAATATCTATTAAATTAAGTTTTTTTTTTGTTTATATATCTATTTTTATTTGTTTATATTCTTATCTAAAATCACCACTTATAAATCTGTCCTTCGGTCTAATTTTTATGTGAGAAAGTGAGCTAGTTTGAAGTTTTTATTTTTACAGTTTGAACTCTTAGTATTTGTAGTTTGAAGTGTTAATATTTGTTTTTTTAAAGTTATTGTACTTACGGTCTGAAGTTTGTATACTAATTATGATTTTTTTAATAAACTAAAAAACTAATACTAAGAAATAAATTCTTAATAAACATTACCTAAAATAATACTTTTACGTAATTTACATTTGATATAAAATCTTATAAATAAAATCCTAAAATCTAGCATTAGAATTCTTAAGATCATTTATCTGATGTCTTAATATATATTAATAAAAATCTTATTTTTAACTTTGAATAATATATAATTCAAAAATATTTATCAAACACTCCTAGAGCCAAATCTTTATACCTAATTGTTCTCATCTTAAAACTTAGTAATTAAATTCTTAATACTGATTAATAAGTCAAATTTAACTTTAATGAATTTAAAATTTCAAAATTTTTTCTGAATATAGATATTCTTATTATTTTATCTAATGTCTTACAATTGATAAATTTATATTTAATATTTTTTAATATCTTAAAACCTGATAATTTATATTTCTAATAAAAATAATCTCAATAAATAATAAAAATTATCTTTATATCTTATATCATTAAGTCATAATATTGTCTACAATATATAATATGTATGTAACACAAAATAAAAAATTTAGAATAATTATAAAAAAAATAGGTTTAATATTTAATAAAAATAAGTTTTAATATCTACCATAACACATCTTAATGTCTCATCCAAAATATAATTTATAGTTTAGTCTTAATTTTTACTATTATAAATAAATCTAAATATATATTTTATACATGTTTCAATATGTATTGTACATTTACTGACTAAAATTTATATTAATATATCATTTAAAATATAATTTATAGTTTAGTCTAAATTTTCATTAGTACAAATAATATAGTCTTTGTTAGTTTTGTGTTGAAGTTCCTTCAATCTCAATTCTTAATATTATGATCAAGTCTTTATGGTTTGTATAATAATACTTTATATCTAGTACAATTAAGTCTTTATATCTATTATACTAAATCTGACGCATATATATTTAGTGTAATAAAATATTTTTTTGTATTCTCTCATATATCTCAACCAATTCATTCGAATGAATACTCAAATTTTATCTTTTTACTCCAAAAAATTGATCTAGTTTCACTTCTTAATTAACCGAGTTTTAAAATATGAGTTTCAACACATTCTCACAATGAAGTGAAATGATGATTCAAACACTTAGAATATTAGAGAACTTGCTTAAATCTTCACATATCATCTTCTTGGCTTAGAGAAAATATTTAATCAATCGATTGATGTTCACCCGCACTAAATTGCTCCAACCGAATTTCTAATCGAGATATTTTCTCTCTTGATTTCTTTCAAATCATTGATCCATTTAATGTGTAATTTAGCTCATTATGTTCTCCTCGTCGCTAGCTTTCCAACGATATATAACATGAAGGATAACTCTCAAAGATGAGGGAGATACCATTGGAGTTTTGGTTAAAACGGGTCAAATACGTTACCCGCGCGAGATACTTTCTCCATTTATTATTTTTTTTAAATTATTGATCCATTTAATGTGCAATTTATCTCATTGTGTTCTCCTCGTTGCTAGCTTTCGAACAATATATAGCATGAATGATAACTCTCAAAGATGAGGGAGATACCATTGAAGTTTTGGTTCAAACGGGTTAAGTATTGTGACACGCGTTTTTTCATTTTTCTTTCAAATCTAAATTGAATAACAGTTAGAAAATTATTAAATTAGTTAAGATAATTGAGGTATAAAATAAAATATAGAAGTTAGAGTATAAAAAACTTTTCTCTTTTTATTTCATGGATCCTGCTCCCTGATCAGGAATTAAGAGCCATTGACACACCGTACCAGCGGTTCAGCAACAGTTAAGAGGCGAGATGAAGAGGTTTTTTTCTCAGATAATATAAATAGAAATACAAATCAACAAAACTAACAACAAAAAATGCCACATCGGCGCATTAATAAGCCTTCACGTGGAATATTTAAATTAATGTGCTGCTCAGTACTTGGTAATTAAATTTGCTTCTGAACCAATTAAGCAAGACTACATCCTTGTACTTTCTCTGGATAGAATTCTAGGATAGTTCTTAAATTCACTTCTTTCAGTTCAAATTCCCCGTTAATAAAAGTAGTACGTTTTTCTTCTTCCTGAAAAAAAAAACATAAATAAAATGCAACCTACATTTGCCATTCGGGAGATCCTGTGCAAATTTCCAAGCAATTTTGATCCTCGTAACCCTTTTTTTTTTTGGGAAGGATCCTTGACAATGTGTTATTTTGACAATGTTAATAATGAATTTTCAAATAAATATGAAAAAAATTAAAAATAAAAAAATTATAGATATATTCTTCTATTTATGGATTGATGGTAATTCAAATTTCATGTAATTTCATTATTATTTGCTAGTTCATTAAAAACTATCAAAATATTATGCATTTTACAATGATTTTAATTTAATGATTTTTGATGGACTGTCAAGCGATAATGAAATTAAATTAAATTTGAATCACCATTAAATTATAAATAGAAGAACATATCTATGAAAAAAATTAATTTAAAAAAGAAATCATTGTTTATCAAAATTATCAAAATTTTTTTTATCAAAATAAGTGTCTTTTACTTGGTACGTTTATTTTTTATAAATGGAAGTATAATTTTACAGATATATATTTTTGAAATATTTCTAAGGTAGATCATTTTTATAATTTCTTGATGAACTATTTTAAAAAAATCAGGGGTTAATGAGTTCCCCTGTCCAAACGTGGCTCCGCCACTTAATTAAGCATTTGAAAGAAAAAATAATATAGAAAATAATACATTGCATAAATGTTTCTTATTTTGTCAACAAATATCAGAAATTACAAAAGTGAATAATATTTCATGCTTGAAATTTGTATTGGTATCGTGGATTAGCATAGGAAATTCAATATAAACCCGGGTTAAATAAATTAATTGCAGAACAACTCCAAGAAAAAAAAATCCGGCGTTTCAGATTTGCTATTATTTGCCAATATACTTCCATCCCCCCAACAAGACCATAAATAGTTTTGTTGCATCCTCACGATTTTTTTTTTTTCAAATCGAGATGGTTGGTCCAGGAATAAAGAATTAATAAACCTGTTAATATTACGCGTTGGCACAAAAAAAGTCTTGTGCGCGTGAAAACCGGCGGGCACGAGCGCACATTGCACGTGTGAAGTGGGGTTGAAAGAACAGACCACCGCAATTCTTGGCAGCAAGAACGATTTCTGACAAACGAAATTAATTGGAATGATATAAATATTCCTTTTTCTTGATTTGTGAAATTAACACTACAAGGGAAACTTTGGAATTAATTGGAGTTGATGGGGACGAGGAGATGTTGTTTTTAGATTTCTGCATGGTTTTTAATTAGGTCGTTATTATTATCATGCATGAAATTACAAACATTACAGCGGGGCAACAGCTTGATCTAAATAAACTATGATGCTTTTCACGGCTACCAATTTTGTATCCGGTTTTTTTAATTAGCTCCAGAAAATAAAAGGCATGATATTTCTTTCGTCTTTCCTTTTTTTTAAAAAAAATCCATTAACAAATTTATTACTCAAAATTGAAACACGAGAGAGAATAATACTATTTTTTAACATCAAAGAGTGGCAGATCAAGGTAGGTCGAGGGTAGGGATCAATGGTTTGATTAACACGGAGGGACAATTAATTTCATTCAAAAGAGGTGATTACATCCATAAAATAAGTCATCTACTGAAATAGTGTAAATGATTTTGTCTCTAATACATATAAAGAGACAAATTTTGAAGAAACCCACAATTCTTTTTCAAGCAACAAAACGTGATGAATGCTATAGTGTTTGATTTTTACTAGATCACATGAGTTGTTAAGCACGTATAAGACTTCAAATTTTGAATTTATTAAAATTGAAGCAAAACTCTTCTTTTTGAGTTTTTATATAAAAGAGCTACAAAAAGATGGATGAAAAAAATATTTATTATAAAAGAGCGACAAAAATATGAATGAAAAATCAAACAAAACTATCAAATCTAAAAATCATCGGTAAAAAAAAATATGTTGTGGAAAAGACAAACTAATTATCTTTCTTTATCGGAGATTTCTTGTGAAGAGACGGCAAGAGTTTTCGCTGAGCAGGATTTTAGAATGATATTAATTGACACCTCAAGATCTAACTAAAGATCTATAGTTCAAGCATCATGTTTAATTGTTTGGCGATCTAAAAAGGTCTATAGTTCAGAATGTAATAATGTATCCCGGGCATCATGTCGCAAATCGCGATAGGATAAGACATAATTTCTATTCCTGCGTAGTAAAATGTATATTTTAATCTTTCGTATATTATTTTAATTTTCTACAAAATATTATAGTGATAAAATCTTACTTTTGAATTTGAACGGCCAAGTCGATACGGCGCACATGTGGATTTTAGTTTTCAAGTATGTCACGTCATTGATTTTCTCTTCTCATTTAAAATACTATGTAAAATATAAACTTAACTCTTAAAATGATTCATTTTTATATAATCATTTACAAACTATTATATATTTAATTATATTATTTATTATAATAATAATTATTATTATAATTATCATTATTATTTAGTATTTAAAAATATTGTGTTTAAATTTTCTTTAACATAAAATTTAATTAAATATTTTTTATATTATTAATTATTTATTTGAGAACTACATTATCGGGACGAAATCCGAATTACAACTTTGATTTACTTAAATGTCATTAAATCATCTTCAATGCTGACGATGCTCTAATAATATAAAATTTAAAAGTGAAATCATTAGATTTGATTTATGGGTACACTCATTTTTTACTTGATGTCAGTTTTTAGTCACTAAATTTCTATTTGTCAATTTTTAATCACTGAAATCTTTGTTCATTTTCCTTCTCCTCCTTCAATATCTTCATTTCTTTTGTCCCAATCCTGACCCCAAAAATTATCTTCACTTCTTTTGTCCCAATCCCTACCAAAAAAAATAAAACAAAAAGAATTCCAACTAGTAATTGCCAAGTCGTTGCTAATAGCCTCTACTTCGCCCTCTGCCTTTGTTCCTTCACACCCTGACCTCCGCCATTCCTTCCACCTCCGCCATTTGTATGGTAAAAAAGAAATTTTTTTTTGACCCGAATATTCCACCTCGATCGTTTCCACGTAGCCACGTACATGGGCTATCTCTCAGCACTTTCCTGAGTGGAAACATGATGGGAAGATTGGCATACTCAGTTTCGTTCAACGGGGGTTGTGCAAGGAGACAGAGACATAGACACAAAATTTACCTCATACAAGCAGAAGGGTTTGTTTCTTTGTTGCTTGGGGTTTGGTTTGAAAGGATTCGTCAGGAGTATCGCCAAACCACAATTGCCTCTAAATGCAGAGAGAAAAGGAGAAAAAAGATAAGGACAAAAGAACAGTGGAGGAATTGAAAGAGAGAGTGAATAGAATTTAAGTTTGAGGAAGAAATAACGGAATACTAGAATTCGACAGAATTTGTAACGGGGGGATCAATTTTTTAAACAAACTATCAAATTTTCTAGTTCAAAATGAATAAATCAAAATTGTGTGATTAAAAATGAACATCAAGCAAAACTCAGTGATGAACCACATATCTTGTACAATACTATTGAGTCTTGTCTCTCTACGGAATGATGCATATTCAAATTTTAAAATATATAAAAAAGTAATATACACTGAGATTATTGAGAACCTTAATTTAAAAAAAAAAAGTAAAATTCAGTGAGCAATAGAAATTTTTACTCTTTAATTTAAATTATATATTTTTCATCCTATATATAAAAAGATATTTATTCACTTTTATTTTATATAAAACCAATAAATTAAAAATCAACATCAATGAATTATTAATATTAGTGCATTTTTAAAAAAAAATAATTTTTCATAAAATAATAACTAAATGTCATAATTTTTATGTATACATAAAAAAGTGATGTAAATCAAATTTAGTAGTTCTATTTTGATATTTTAATTTTATATTTTGAGTTATTAAAAATTTAAAAAGTGAAAGATAACGAAGAAGTGATACAGAAAATTGAGGCAAAAAAAAAAAAAAAAAAAATCAGTTTTGATAATTTCAAAAGTAAGGATCCCTTATCACCCAAATACTTATTAGTTTTTAACCACCGGAAAGATACACATCCATACAAGTTTTCATTGGATAGCAGAACATACTTTCTGAATTATTTGTATTGTGGTGGTAGTTATTGCGAATGCCAAAAAGGAAGAAGCATTAAATTTGAGCAAAATGCTTGCATGTCGGTAATTGTTTGAGCAAATTTCCTGCATGTCGATAATTGTTCATGTCCTACGGCCCTAGCACCAAAATGCTCATTTCACACTTGTTTCCTTTGTCTCTCGCAATATTCATTGAATAAAAGCATGGCCCACGTCCCACGGACCACGAGCCACGGCGCAAAAATGGAACTCATCTCTCTCTCTCCAGTGTCTGGTGGGAGCGTGACACATGCACAAATGACAGCAGTCTGAGTTAGCGACACGTAATTAGGATTGAACATTTGAGCGATTGAAAGCGAATCGAAATGGCCTTTGATTAGATTGCTTCCGATTTCTCCGCTCACACGCCAACGCACCAGGCTTCCAGCCACCAACCTAATCCAAAATTCAAACCTGGGTTTGGTCAAACCAACACGTGGCTTGGCCTGAACTGTACTCAGACTCAGAGGTCGGAAATCAAGAACTGCGGTTTTATTTGTTATTATTGCCTTCTTTATCAGTAAACTACTTTTTGACCGTTGAGGGTTAGTATCATTGAACTTCATAAGTCTTCAAAAACTTGCTTTGTAGAATTTTATTTAGACAAAAAAAATTGTTATCTTCTGCTCTAAAATCCTCCCTGCGGTCTCTCCCGCTCACTTTTTCCGTGTACCAATCTCGCTCTTTCTTTTCTTTGCCCATTTTTTCGGGAAGGGATTCCTTGACGATGGGTTACAATTTTACTAATAAATTTTTAAATAAAATAAAAAATTTAAAAATAGAAAAAAATTATAAATATATTATTCTAGTTATATATTATTGATGATTAAAATTTTATATAATTTCCTTATCGTTTACTAGTTCAACAAAAATCATCAAAATTTTATGCACTTTACAACTATTTTAATTTAACTAGGGTGTCAATGAGTCGGGTCGGGTCATATCACATTATTTTATTATTTTTTTATCTGACTCGATTAAATTTAGATAAAAAAATATTGACTCATTCCCGACCGGACGGGTCACGGGTCGACCCGACACGTGTAAAATAAATAAATAAATAAATAATTATTTTTATATAATTTTAAGTAATAAAAATTAATTAATTTATAATTAGTCTTAATTAGTACCTAATTAGTGTATAATTAGTATATATGTAATCTATAATTAGTACTAAATCACACATTTACTTGAAAAAACATAATTAATCGGGTCGGGTCGGGTTTACTCGAACCCGACCCGATCAGATTCGGGTCAAAAAAATTAAACTCATACCCGACCCATTTATATTCGGGTCATGTCGGATTGGATCAATAATTGATACCCCTAAATTTAACAGTATTTGATAGTCTATCAAATAATATTAAAATTGCATAAAATATAAATCATCATCAATCTATAATTAGAATAATATATATAATTTTTTTCTAATTTATTTAGAGATCCATTCTCAAGATTGTCAAGATAGTCAATGGGTTATTTTGACAACCTTGACAATGATCCTCTAAATAAATATAAAAAAAATCTTAAAAATGAAAAAAAAGTTTGTAGATGTGTTCATCTACTTTTAGATTAATGGTCATTCAAATTTTATGCAATTTCATTATCGTTTGATAGTCCATCAAAGGCCAACAAATTTTCATATAATTTGCAACGATTCCAATTCAACGGTCTTTGATGGACTATCAAACGATAATGAAATTATATGAAATTTAAATGACTATCAATCTAAAAGTAGAAGAACACATCTATATATGTATATTTTTATTTTTTTATATTTATTTAGAGGTCCATTGTCAAGATTATCAAAATAACTCATTTTCAATGGATCCCCACTCTTTTAATGTTTTTTTTCCATTTTTTTATTATTTGCTTATGTTCTCTCTTCTATCAGTTGTACTTGCTCAACTCTCTCATTCTTTCATTTTTTTTCATTGTTCAATTTATTTGTGTGTGCATATTATTCCATTTGCTTATGATAATTATTATAATTTATTGATTATTACTATTATTATTTAGCTATGATAACTATGTCAAAATTTTCTTTCTCAAATTTCTTTTGCAATTTTCGTTCTCTGCTCTCATTTTTCTTCTCCCTGAACTTGTACATTTTCTCCTCTTTCTTCTTTCTCCATTGTTCATCTTTTTATGTGCATCTCATTTGCTTATAATAACTATTATAACTCATCAAAGATTATTATTAATATTATTAATACATATTACAATTACTACTCAATTGATTTTTGAAAATTTTATTATTTGCTCTTGCACTATCTTTCCTGCGCTTGTACTTTCTGCCATCTCTTTTTCTCTCTTCTCTTTTCTTTCTCTATTGCTCAATTTGTGTGTTTATTTTCTCATTCCCTCATGATAACTACTAAAACTTGTTAATGATTACTATTCATATTTGTTGAATAACTACTATTATTTTATTGAAGATCTATATATTGATTTTTTTCTCAAAATTGTCATTCTCTTTCTCGTAATTTATCTCCTCTCTCCTTCTCTGCACATTGTAATTATGTGTAGGTAATTATGTTATTTTTCATATGATTCAGATGTTAGTCGATCGTATTGCAAATTTTTGATTTCATGTTATTAGTTATAACGTGTTATTTAATTATTTTGCAGAATAATATTGATAATTGAATTGAAATATGATTATAAGTATTCATATTTGTGGACAAATATTAATATTTGTGAAAATATATTTATTTATATTTTCAAATGTTGATAGTTAGAAAGATAATATCAAGATATTAGTGTTAATACTTTGATTTGAAAGTGTTAATAGTAAGAGTATCTTTTAGTGTTGATGTTGTGATTTCAGAGCATAAATATTCGAGAGCAGTACTGTTAATAGTCGTAAGTGATCAATATCAAATATTTTCTGGTTCATTAATACTAACTATTAAAACTGACAATTTGAAGTTTCAACTTCAAAATTGTTTAGGGCATTGATTCATCAATACGTGGCTATTTTTCCAAATCAGTTTTTAATGTCTTCTTGTTGGAGTTTTATTATTTGATATAGTAATTATTATTACGTGTTGTGTTAGGTATTTACAGTTGTTCAGAAAAGTCAAAAATTTTATGTGGAGTTCAAATAAATGATGTGATAATCAGTTAAAGCGATCTTTGACCCTGTGGGATGAGGGGGAGACTTGACCAATATGTCTTTTTTTTCTCGAGGTAGATGTGTGAATATCTTCTTCAACAACTATTAACACCGTCGACGGTAACTATTATTACAAGTGATGCAATGTATTCGCACTGGATCGAAATGTCAAAATTTTTTGTATAAATTTCATGTAAATAGTGTGATGGTTAAAATAGTTTTTGACTTTTGGGGACTCAGCGGGATTTAGCCTGGGGACAATTATATAATCCCTCTTATTTAATGTTTTGAAATTAAAAGTTTAAATTGAATGTGAATGGTTGATCATTCATTTTTACAACATATTTCAAATATCATCATTTTTATAACATTTTAAATTTTTATTTAGATTTGATCAAGTGGATGAAAATCAGACTATATGCAATTAATAATGAAATAATTTAAAACATTCATTTCTTTTGCGTCAGCATGGGTCATTGCAAAACTAAGAATAATTTACGTGGATATACTTCTTATCAAATGAAAAGATCTTCTACTGTTCATCATTTGAATTTCTTTGTGAAATACATAAAAATGATGGGATTGTGACATTCATGACGCCAAAACTTAATTATTTAATCACTTTTATTTGGTACTTCCATTAGTCATTTTTCATAAGGACCAAATAAGAAGACGGAAGTCTAATCGATTTTTGTCTAAGGCAGATTTTGTTACGGATTAAGATAATTTTAGACCATTCAATTTGGAGTATCAAATGATTAAAATATTTTTTTGATATGATTTAAAATAGAGGTCAATGGTGTAAACGTTATTATCGTTGATTAATAAATTAATGATACTGCTCTTAATTCATAACAGAATGTACCTTATGATTGGTGCTCATCAGTTAATTTCTTTTTGACAATTTTTCTAAAAGCAATTAGTTTTTTTAGGCCCAATGTACGGACGCAAGTGTAGGCTCCTGTAATATGTATTCCAAAAAAAATAGCAGGCTGTATTCTTTGCGCAAGGCGAATTTCTTCTTTAACAATTCAGTAGGCTTTATCAGACCTAAAGTTGAATAAAAAGAGGCCCATTATATGGGCTTATTCTTTTAGGCCTACCTGGACCGGACAGCTTTATAGTGCCGTTTCCTCGAGGGGAGGGGATCATTTCAAAATAGCTACTTTAAAAATTTGATCAATATTATAAATAATGGAAGAGGTTTAATAGATGAATGGGGTAATATTCAGTAATTAATCATTATGGGAGTGTTTGGCACTCAATGGAATAGTAAAAAATTGGAATAGAATAGCTATTTCGATGAATTAATTTGCCAAATGAATTTTATACTAAATAGAATAGTGCGAAATAGTACTAATCCGGTATACCAACTTATAGATGGAATAACGGATTAGCTCTCGTCGGAATAGCGATTATTGTTTGATTATATTATATTATATTATTATATTAATATTATGATTATTATTATTTATTATTATTATCATTATATTATTATTATTAAATTATTATTATCATTATTATTATCATTATTATTATTATATTATCGTTACCTAGTATTATTATATTATAGTTACCATTAGTATTATTATATTATTTATTATTATTACAAATATAATTTTAATATTATATTATTATATTATTAATATATATATAATTATTTTATTATTATATTATTATGATCAAGATTATTTATTATTATATTATGATGATTATGATTATGATTATTATTACTTATTATTATTTTATTATGTTAAATTATATTATTATATGTTGATTATAGTGATGATTAATTTATTATTACATTATCATAATTATAATTATTTTTATGATTATGATTATGATTATATTTTTATTATATATTATTATGATTATGATTATGGTTATATTATTATGATTATGACTATAATTATTATTATCATGATTATGATTTTATTATTAAAATTAAGATTACTTATTATTATTATATTATTATAATTATGATTGTAATTATAATTTATTATTATTATATTACTATATTATGATTATATTTATATTTTTATTATATTACTATTATAATATTATTATTTGTTATGATTATTTTTTATTACTTTATTATTATTATCTTACTATTATGATTATTATTTTACTATTATTATTATTATCATCATCATTATTCATCATTATTAATATCATAATTATTCATATTTTAACTATTCTAAATAATAACTGTCAAACGATATTTTCACTCTTCCAAATAATTAAAAATATCACTCTTTCTAAAATTATCGTTCTTCCAAAACTATTCCTCAAACGTAAAAACGCGCTTCTCCCGCGTAAATGAAGTAACGATTTGTCGGAAACATTTTTATATTAGATTAGATATGTGCAGCGACTGTCTCACCTTCTGGTCTACTACTTTGTACGACGGTTGCCACGCCAGATACTGATACTTGGCATTAAAGCATCAGAAGCGCACCTCTGCTCTACCACACCTGAAAGAAAAAAGAAGAAAACAAAAAAGTGAACTGTCACACGATTCACACCGGATCGACCAGGGTTTCCAGTCATGGATCCGACCGCAGATCAAGCACAAAAGACGAAATCAGACGGCGCCGAGCGATCGCCGGAGTACGCTCCTTACCCTTCTCTGTCTACCGATGACGTGGCGCCTCCTCCTCCTCCTTACTCTCCCGCGACGGCTGCCGGAGCAGTTGGCGCCACCACCATGCCCGCTGGGACGAACCCTTATATCACTCCAGCTCCCGCCCCCAAGAGTACGCTCACAGATCACTTCCCCTTTCTTAATGGAACTTGGTATCCTCTTGTATCAAGCCTTTAGTGCAAACTAAGCTAATAGTGTTAATCAATCCTAAATAGTACTTGACCAATTATATTGAAATAACAAGATTAAAGATCTATTTTGCATGCTTTCTTGCACAGGAATATATCCTTGAATAATTTTGATTTAATTGTTCAGATGCAGTGGACACCGTGCGGGATGTGCTCGGTAAATTTGGAAAGAAGGTGGGTGAAGCTGCAAAGAAAACTGAGGATTTAGCTGGGAACATGTGGCAGCACTGTAAGCCTGATTTTATTCTTAAGTTATTCGTGCCTTCAAGAATTATGAATAATAATATAAAAGACAGCTGGAAAATGAATTTCCTGATTTTAATCTGTTGTGTAAGGAGATTCAAAAGCATGACTAGTTTGTCACCATGATACCAAAATTAATTGTAGGGGAAGGTGTTCTAAACTGTTCAGAAAGTTTTATCATAAAGAACAAAATAGATTAGTTATGGAAGTTTAGATGACGTAAATTGGCTGCACGTATGAAAGTTTAGATGCGACGGAAAAGGAAAATTGGTTGCACACTTTCTGGATTCTTGTTTTGATAACTTATGTAACAGTCAAAACAAAAACATTGAGTACTGCCACACAGTATAATCCTTTTGTATATGATTGTACCTACTGGTCCTGATTATGCTTTATACTATTTGACTTTGCTTTGATTCTGGTATTATGTTAATGGATAGCGGTCTATAGAAATAAGGTATTTTGTTTAGTTTTTTAAAAATGTGTCATATACATGGTGCATTACTACTTTTCTCTTAAAAACAGTGAAGACAGGACCCAGCATCGGTGATGCAGCCATGGGTAGAATTGCACACACAACAAAAGTAATAGCTGAGGGTGGTTATGACAAAATCTTTCAACAAACTTTTGACACACCTCCAGAGGAAAAGCTCAAGAAGGCTTTTGCATGTTACCTCTCAACCTCTGCAGGGCCTGTGATGGGGGTACTTTATATCTCAAATGCAAAGCTTGCTTTCAGCAGTGACAGCCCTCTCTCATATAAAGTCGGGGATAAGACTGAATGGAGCTACTACAAGGTAGGAAGTTTTTGTAGTATAGTGCTGTGTCGTACATATTTGTTATTGGTTTCATTAAGCAATTATACAAGAAAGAGTGAAAAAGGCCAAAAAAAGCAAAGAGAAAATTTTGAGAATACACCGAATTTCATTACTTCCAAACTTCTGAACTATTGAAGAAAGAGAAAGAATGTCTCTATTGTTACTTATATTAGAAGAAAGGTAACCGTAAAGTATCAGAACCAGCGCCCACTTATTTCACTCACAGCTACCAAACTGGATTCACATATGTACCAACAGCATGATCCATTGACAAATAATGTGTCAATTTCTTTATTTGTTTTTTTAGAGAACTCGTTGCTCCTTTCTACTTTTAACAACATGAAATTGTCAAAATGATTCTTCTCCTTTGTCTGCAAATTCTGTCCCATATACCGTTATATATGTACAATATAATGCCTGTTAATATTCCTCATTGACTTAGCTGAGTCTATGCACCTATTGATGCTGCAAAGGGCATGCAGTGGGGTCAGCGTACACATCACCCACATTTTCAAACATTTGTTCATCCAACAATCCTGGAGTGTTTATAACTATTTGCAAAACTCATTAACAGGTTGTGGTTCCACTGAGCCAGCTGAGGTCAGTGAACCCATCAGCTAGCCAGGCCAATCCATCAGAAAAGTACATTCAAGTGGTCTCTGTTGACAACCATGAGTTCTGGTTCATGGGTTTCGTGATCTACGATTCGGCTGTCAAAAACCTCCAGGAAGCTGTCAGTGGGGCTTCAACTGTGCATGTATAATGAAAATGAATAGTGCTGTCCTTCGTCATTATATTGTTGATATATGAATGTTGCCCTGTGTGGTTTATGTGCAGTATTTTCGAGAGCAAACCAAGCACTGTGCAGTCAAAAGCGTAGTTTGTATATGTTCTTTTGCCATTTTCTGTTGAATTATGTTATATGAATATGAAAAATTACGATTTACTTGTAGTACGAGTTCATCATGCATTTTTCAGACAAATTGTCATTAAGATTTCAGTTGTCATATTCTTCTGATATTTATGTATACTTCATTACTGAATTAGTGTATTGTTTCGTTACTATGTACTTAGAACCTTTTATTATTTATTAGATGAGGGGCAACCTAATATAAATTTTGAATTTTTTGAAGCTCGGTAGTAGTGTTGTTGTTAAAAATTGTACCAAAACGTTTCCAATACCAATTAAATTCCTTTTTTTATTAATAATATCTGTTTGTATTTCTTAATTTAATTGTATATTGCAAGTGGGACATAATATTAAAAAAACAAATGATAAACAATCTCACAGAATTATCAATATTTCCGTACAACTTTTCCATTTTTTCTTTTCTTCGGTAGAGGCCTACTGGTACAAGTTATGCTTCCATGCTTTCTCGTCGTCAGTGAGGCTTTTGAAGAACCGAATTGACTGGTACGGCTGTCAGGAGAACATTTCTTCTTCAAATTTGGTTCGGAACATGGTTTAAATTGTTGGGTTTGCAACAAAATTTGAGGTGTTGAGTTTTTAAGTTATTCTTTTTAATTTTTAAAAATCAATTTTAAAAATAATAATAAAATATTTAATGTTTTTATATTATTTTTAAAAATTAAAAAGAGCGACGTAGAAAACTCGAAACACCTCAAATTTTTGAATCCCATAAGATTTTAATATGAAAAATTTAATAAGAGTGATAAATCAAAGTTTAAAAATCATTTAATATATATTTTTTGAGTTAGAATTATGTAAAATCTTTGTATTTCTAGGAGCACGCTAGTCTTACTCATCATAATTGATCAATAGGAGTTCCTTTAAGATATTTACAGTTACACATGAATGCATGAATTATTATACATAAAAAAACTTGACTGGTTGACTTCCAAATTGCCAATGCTACAAATGACACAGTACGCTATTTCAGACTTCTCCGTTCGAGCTTTTTTATTTTTCTTCGATTTTGCGCATTGTTTTTTGTTTTTTCTATGATTTTGCACACTTATTAAAGCACAGAATTCCGACAGATTTTTTTAGTAAATAAAAAATAGCAAAATAGCCAAAATCCCCACCACTTTTGCGGTACCAGCTTGGCCCGAGTTTTGAACTCGGGTCCGAGGCCTTGGATCGAGTTCAAAATTCGGGTCCGGACGAGTTTTTTTTTTTTTTTTTTTGTATGTTTAGTTATTATTTTTAATAGATTTTAATAGTTTATTTAGTTTGTTTATTATGTTTAAATATTTATTTGTTAATTTAACTCAGTTTTTAATATAACAACGATTTTTAATTAATAACCGTCATTAAAGATAATTTTAATTTAAAAAAATAGTTATAACGTTCTTTATGAAGTCAGATTGATATATGGAGTCAACAATCAATAGAGATAAATTAATTAGATAAGAACATATATTATTGTATATTATTCACTCATTCAATAACTAATATAAAATATATAATTATGCATCCAATAATAAAAAATATTTATTCAATAATACGTATATACATCACGCTCATTTAATAATATAAAAAAATATACAATTTCTATGAAAAAGTCTAAATAAAGAAATGAAACAAGAGAATTTTAAATTTCAAATGCGTTTTTCAACTTGAAGACGAGGTTTTTTGACCCTGAAAATGACGGTAATGGCAACAACTATTATCCATGTAGATCTCGTCGTAAGTTTTCTGTGGCTGCATAGCACGTCTTAATCGGAGTTTTCTATCAAAAATTATGACCGTTTGAAGTTGAGATGGTTGAATTTCAGTTTTTATTTATTCTCCCTCACTTCTTTCTTTCTTATTTCTCTGTCTCTCTCTCACCTCTCTTATTATATATGAATATATGGAAAGGGTTGATAATCCATGATATTTTAGTTTTTAAATTTTATTTTTTAGATCGTTGGGTGTTAATATTTTTGGATCGTTGGTTTGGGTGTTAATATTTTTAAAAATATATTTTTAATTATTATAACATTATGTCTTTTATTGTTAATTCGCATAATAAAATGATTAAATAAATATTTAAAAATAAACTAAACTAAACTAAAAATAAATATTTTAAACAAAATAAATAAACTAATAAAATTTATTAAAAAATAAATTCTTAATGACTTTAATTATATAATTACATGTAACAAGATAATTAAATAAATATACTAAAATAAACTAAATTAAAAAAATAAAAAATAAATAAACTATTAAAACCTATTAAAATAAATATTAAAATATAATAAACAAACTAAATAAACTATTAAAATATATTAAAAATAATAACTAAACAAACAGAAAAAAAAAACCCTCAAACTTGGCCGGACTGAGTTTTAAACTCGGTCCAAAGCTTTGGATCCAAGTTCAAAACTCGGACCTGATACCGCAAAAGTGGCCGGGATTTTAACTATTTTGCTATATATATATATATATATATTTTTTTTTTGGCTATTCTGTTAGTCCGATTTACTTTGTCCTCGTTAATGAGGGATGGAGATGTCTGTAGAAGATCCTTTATGTCACTGAATCTGTAACAACTATGTTGAAGTCTTAATTTAATTAGTTTCAAACTTAGTCCACGAAATATCATAAAGTCGAGGAAATAAATTCTAGGATCTGACTGTTTTTCTGACCTTTCTTTCACTTTCTTCCAGTCTCGTCTCTTTACCCCTCTCTATAATCTGCAGTCCGTGCTCTAGTTTCTCCATCGACGGAGCCTCCGACGATTTGGAAAAAAATCGGATTCGCCATAAAAGTTTGTATTTTATACTGGAATTTCTGACACCTGTTTTGACCATATCTTCTGTCTACCTCTTTCCGTGCGCCACTCCTCCCCCTCGTCATCTTCATCCTTGGACTTATCAGATCACATTAATAAGAGGCGAAAACTGGAGATCCCGTTTTGTCTCTACCCTCTTCTCCCTCACGCGTTCTGTATGGTGTCTATAGAATAGTTTTGACGTTGGATATCCTAAGAGAGGAAGAAATGTCTAGAGCTATTCATGCGACTAGAATTGGGGAGGAGGCGCAGCTGAGGGTCCTTGTGTCTGGAAAGGAGTTGGATTATGACAAGGTTGTTGGGTATGATGCACTACCTGTCGATCGATTCGTGGATATTTGAAAGATTCGTATGGTCACAAGCTTCGTGAACTGGTATTAATTATTTTGTTGTTCTCTAAAGGAGCCAAAAAAAGGATTAGCTGAATTCTATGGTTTTATGGTGTTTTATGCATGGTAATTAAAAGCCTTCTCAAATTTATGTATGTTTTAGTGATGAAATTCGTAGACATTTCATGCTGAAAAAAATTCTCGTTTGTAATGAGCACGGGGATAGTTTTACTGAGCCTATTGGAACTTACCTCTATGGTGAATTTCATAAATTAGTTTTATGAATTTGACTAATTAACCTGAGTCAGATAAATCATCTTCAATTTTAATTTGTCTTTTCTAAGAAGAGAATTATAACAAATAGCATATAATAATTAAATCAAATTAGAAGAGGAGGAATAATAAATCTGTGGTTAAATAAATGGTTAAAGAAAAAGTAAATTAATTTGGGTAAGATATCTAGTCAAAATCAACATATTGCTATCTCGTTAGGGAAATTAATACTTTCAGATAATTTTTTTCTTATATTATCAATATCAGGTAGAAAAAAATTATGGGTGTTCAGCTGAGTATGAGAAGGAATATGACACAGGAAAGCTAAATGAGCTAGGAATACTCCTGACAAGCCTCCATCCTGAATCCCTGATGATGCTATTGTGGTTGCAAGTTCTTTTTCTCACATGCTCAACCTCGCCAACTTGGCTAAAGAGGTTGAGATTGCATACTGCAGGTAAACATTTCTATTCAAGGTTATATCCTGAAATATTCTGCGCTGCAGTACAAATGTACAATCCCATGTTTGCATATACGTGCAATGAAATTATGGGATAGTGTACTTCCGAATTATTCTATATGGCAAGTACCCTATATCTTTTTGTAGACAGATATTAATTATTAGTATTAATCCAAGAAACAAAATTTAAATATTTCTAATGTGTTATAGACTTCATGTATCGTTAAAAATTTTAGCGTTGCTTTTTCTTGTTTAAAGAAAATATGTACATGCATATGACATAAATTTGTACCTCTTCGAATGATGGTTAATTCTAAATTTGAGAAATTTGTGGTGAACTATATGATATTGGACTCTTTTGACCTGCAACATAACTAGCAACCTTTTTCAGCAGAGAAAAATGAATTTATTGCTGCAGTACATCAAAATGTGTGAGGACTCCATGCAAAATCATACAAGCCTTCAAAATCTCTATTCTATCAATATTGTTATGTTTCATTTTTCTGCTAAACTATATGCAAGCAGTAATTTTTCTTCTTTAGCTATTTCATTTTGACACTTATGTAGAAGAACCATTGCTTGATATTCTTGGCCATTATTATCAGCATCTTCTGAAAAATATAAATTTTAAGCGTGTGTGAATTTTAAGAAAAACTGCTATTTTAATATAATGCCAGGGGGAACAAGCTGATAAAGAGGGGTGATTTTTGTGACGAGGTGTCAGAAACAACTGAGCCTGACATTGAAGAAGTCCTTAAAAGGCTTCTGCTCAAGGTAGGGAAGTCAAAGAAGGAGGTCTTTGAAGCATTGAAGAATTAGACTGTTGACCTTGTTTCACAGTCACCACGCTCAGTCTATTTGTTGATCCGTTCGACAGAAGCATGACAGGTAAACCAGAAGCATGATTCTTCTTGTTTGCTTGGACTTACATTTGTGTTACTGTTTATCACTATGTCTTGGCTGTGGTGAGAAATTTTTGCTGTGTTTGGGGAGTAGCTAGCTGGTTATGGTCAGGGGTTTCAAGTTTTTGTTTCTGTTCTGTTGGTATTTTCTAATCCTCAAGATTGGTGATTGGAAAAGATCACTACTCAAGACTATTCATTTCATGCAACTTTAGTTCTGAATTTGTTGCATTAAGACATATATATTTCGGCTATTGTCTGCAATCAATCCTCAGGATATGGACTTGCTTAAGATAATTTTATGCAAAAGACATTACTGATGATGATAAACAGAAGCTTGATGAAACTCTTCAGAGAGAGGTGAGTAGAGAATTTTTTTCTCTTCATTTATGCTCCTTGAATCTTTCACGTGTATTCGACTCATTAGTCATTAGAGTTCCTTGTCAGCATATCAGGATTTTCGCCATTTAGTGTGGAAATAGCATTAAAATTGGTCTAAATGTTTTTGAGTATTAAATTAAGATTTATATAAAAAGTTTATGGGTAAATGATAACGTAAGACTTTCAACACTAAGGTTATTGGTGCACAATATAAACAGCTTCTTGCTTCCACATAAAAGTGAAAATGATAATCTTGGATCACCACTCTCTATGTGAGTTTCAAAAACTACAGCTCAGTTAAACTTTTTGATCTCTGATGATTTTTGAGCATTGACAGCTAATTTGAAATATCAGCTCAAATCAGTATTATGCGTCTAAATGGAACTTACATAGTGACCTTTCTAAGTGGCCGGACATAGAAAAAAATATTAGAAAATATTACCAAGGTAAATAATAAATTCGCCTCAAAGTTGACATTATTAATGAATAAACACGAAATATACTAAATGTTTTCGTCCAACTTGCAGATCAACTCATCACGAAACAGAGATTACACAAAAGCATCTACTACATCATAATATTACACGTTCTATTTACTCTAAACCTTCATGGCTGCATATAAATAAGAAAGTGAATAACTTACGTTCTAATTATATTTTACTTGTAAACCACATTTACCGTTATATGCTATACTTGTACAACACTGTAAGCTAATTAAATATGTATTTTCAATCACTCACTGCAAACTAATTAAATACATAGTCATAAGTACTTACTGAATCTCCTTGATGATTATGTTCTTATTAAAACCAACTTCCTATAACAAAATATCAAACAACATATATACAATATAAATATTAAAGACTTTAAACATAAACAATCTAACCTAATTCTTTTATTCAGATGTGATATCAAGGTAGGTGCCAACTGACCTCCGGATATCCTTTTGATTCATTGAAAAATAAAAATTATCTTTTCTAGTGTGGTGAAAAGTAAAGTTTCTTTGACCTAGACATTCTCCTTTCTTGACTTCAACATATCCTATCGATCATTTCTGATTCTTAAAAAAATAAAGAGAACAAGGATAAATGCCCAGATGAACCAAACAAAACTGTATAAATGTCAAATGTCAGCCAACTACTTTTCACAACACATACAAATAATGACATATAAACAGCTCTTATACTTGATCATCTAAGCTAATCTCTTAAATAAATAGCCGGCTAGAAAATTCTAAACTTAACAATATATAACAAAATATTAATATAACAACCATTTTAAATAAAATGCCGTTGAAGCAGTGCAAAGGCGTCGCCTCTAGTTTATCCTATTTTCGTGCTTGCATGGCGGACAAGAAGTACTTTACTTCAGAAAAGACCCTTCTCAAGGATTGGTCAATAATAAAAATAAAAGCGTAATACGTTGGATCTGTAGAAAGAATGAAAATGGTCGTGTGGCTGCTTCACTTGAAAGGTATAAAAGCAGAAAGAACTTGGGTTACTCTTTAAGTAGAGTTTGATGTAGGGATGTTGCCTAGTGGGGGAGGGTATCTATTAATTTACGGGAGAATTTATCTTTTCCTCCATGAATTTTCTATTATAAAGAAGTCGCGACTTTTATTTATACTAAGTTCATTATTGAACTTTTCTAAAATATATTAAGATGATCCTTAAACTTTTATAAAAAATATTTGGTCTTTAAACTTTAAATTAGAAATAAATATTCAAAATTCAGACATAAAAACTAATGAGAAAATTAGTTTGATGTTATCTCAAAATTTCAAAATTAACAAAATATCACTCTAAAGTTTCAATTCCCTTTATCGCCACTCTAAAACAAATTTAATTAGTTTTTTACTCCTTATATTGTATAAATCTTCGATAAATATTGTAAAATACAATAATTTTGAGATGAGACTCAAATACATCAATATCCCTTCCCTTCTTGTCCCTTTACTCCTCTTTTTCTTTCTTCATCACATCACGCCTGAAAATATAAATCCATCATTATCTCCGAAATCCTCTCCTCAGACTATCAAGATTGATTCTAAGTTCTCTCTACAAGAAATGAAAGAAGAAAGAAACTCTCTTATATTTCAGAATAATTATCTATAGCATATTGATCAGTATGGATGAGGAGGGGAAGAAATGGGCAAAGAAGGTGCCCTTATCATAGACGCCACCCTGAAAATTAAGAAAATACTAGACCCAACAAATTTTGAAGAAACTGAAGATTAATACCAGAAGAAATTGAAGATTAATACCAGCTGAAAAAGAAGAGAATAAGGATGTTGAAGAGGAAGTGTCGAAAGATGAGGCAGCGATCGAAGTAGACTTTCATCTTTTTTAAGATGTTCTTGATTTGTGCTTTAATTATGTGTTGTTTTTCGTGCTCCCTTTTGTTGCAATGGAACTAGATTTTAAAATTGACGTGTAGCTTAATTTAAGAGTTTTTGTTTGGTTGATTGATGTTTACCCGTATGAAATTATACTCCAGTTTGCTCTTTAATTTGTGATTATTTATTAGTATACTCAGCATGACAGTAACTATCCTCCTAAAAATTATTAGAGCGGGAGGAAGTGCTTGGTCTTGAACATGAGTTCATCTCCTTTACTCTCCAAATTGGAGATTATTTTGAGTTTGATTTATGGTAGATCGGTGAAATCTTCTTGTCGTAGTTTATAAAAGTGAGCAAGTAGGATATCAAATTTTCCTCTTTTACCTCTTTTGAAGCACATATAAAATGCTAAAACACCAACGGTGACCAAATTTATTCATTTGATGCACAAATATGTAACTTCATTACTTCAAATTGATATTTCGTGCTCCAATGAAGCAACCTGGGGATCTCAATGAAACACACAAACAAAGAGGTGCGATTGTCCTATACACATTGGAGGAGGAGGAGGAGGTTGCTCCCCTAAGTTTCGACTTTCGAGCAATTTACATCTCTGAGAGATGAGGGTTGATAGATCAAAGAGATAGTAGGAATCTATAATTACATTTGAGATTGAATGAGGCTGCATGAGAAGATAAAATGAAGGGTATATTGAAGAATATAAAAATATATCTTAAAAAATAGGGAAAATTGGTTATATACCCTCAAAACATTGTAATTTGGATATTTCCCCATCAAAACTTCAAATTTGATTATTTACCCATCAAAAATTCAAATAATTGGTTATATCCCCATAAAACTTGATTTCTAAATAATCATACTATAAATTTTCAGAAAAAAATATAAGGCCAAAGTACTCTTCTCTCTCGTCTCATCTTCTCCAGTAAACTTTCAACCTTAATTTTTCTTTCTCCAAATCCTTACGAATCCTTCTTCATTCAAGATTATTTCCATCAAGTATGTTCATCTCGCTCTTTTTTACATCTCTTCCTCCTTCACACTCATTTTCTTCTCCATTTGAATCATCATGAAATTAAATAATGTCGGGTTCAATGAAAACTATCTGTGAGTTTTTTCCTCCTACATTCTCAGTAATCAATAAACACATTGCAATATACTCACACAAATCATTTTATAATTGAGTAGTTTTCAAAAAGGTTGGTGATAAGTTTGATTCATTATAATTTTATTGAGCCCAATAATATTTAATCAGATAACATAGTTTTTCTTTTGTTCTGCTGCTACTGGTATGAGAATCAAGAGGGAAAATGGACATACCAGTTAAGCAATATTGTGATTATATATAGTTTTTTGTTGGCCTTTTGATATGTGGTCTATATATAGTACCAGGATATGATAATTGCTCATGAAAGTTATCTAGGTTAGCCTCCAATGTGAAAATGACTTGATTATTTTGACACAAGAGGAGAGAGGAATTTGGCAAAGGATATTTTGTCTTTTTAGAATTTTATTCTTAAACTATTTAGTAAAATAAATTTCGGGATATAAATAATTATCTCAAGTTGTGATGGGGAAATATCTATATTTGAAGTTTTGATGGGGAAATATTTAAATTACAAAACAAACCCATTTTCCCTAAAAATATAATACATTTCAGTTTTTATATTAAAAATGTATAATATTTGTATAGATGTGGCAATTAACTAAATAAATAGACTTTATAGTGGCGTTAAACAAAAGAAAAACTTTAAGATGATATTTTATTAATTTTTAAGTAGCATGAGATTAGGTTTCCCAAAACTAATTTAGTCCATAAATTTTAAAAACAAAACTAAATTGGTTTGTAAACTAGCCAAACCTGTTTTAGGCTCGACCTTATCCACACGATTAACCCATATATTATTGGTGAAAAATCAGATGAGATACGAATTTAAAACTTCTTTTATGTATGGAAGTTCAAGAACGAATTTAGTTTTTTTGAAAGAAGTTCACGAACAAATTAATTTTCATTTCAAAAATTCAAGCATTTCTTTGATATAATTTGAAGATTCAGGATTAATTATTTTTAAAAAATATTTAAGGACTAATAACTAATTCTGTATTTTTTAAAAGTTTAAGGATCAACCACAACAAGAAAATGCAACACTTGCATGGGTACAAAAAACATCAACAGTATCAGAATACCGATG
Source organism: Schoenoplectus tabernaemontani (assembly GCA_037127355.1). Taxonomy (NCBI): domain Eukaryota; kingdom Viridiplantae; phylum Streptophyta; class Magnoliopsida; order Poales; family Cyperaceae; genus Schoenoplectus; species Schoenoplectus tabernaemontani. Next base: position 12,387,456 of record CM073743.1, read on the forward strand.
CAATACACATCATTGCATGGGTAGCCCATGCAGATGAGTCTGATGCAATTCAGCTCGACGCAATTATGAAATCACTGCATGGGGCCGATGCAATTTGTGTTCTGCATCGGTGCGCAAAGCAAACAGCATGGACTAGATTTTAGACGGCCCATGCAAATTAAAAATAAATAGTTTTCTTATATTACATGTGGCAACTGTTGATTGGAACTTGTCTTATGACTTGTGAAATTTTAATTGGATTATTGATAAATTTTATTTTGCTTAGAAAATTTTACAGTGAAGCCCCTAATTTTATTTTAATTAGATTTAAAACTTTACAAATGAGCCAACTAAAAAATTTAGATTACAACCCCTAAAAAATTATTTATATTCAGATTACTTCATTCTGCATTCATATTAATTAATAAAATTTTACATTACTCACTACTCATTAGAAAAATTAACACAAAAGTTCAAATAAAACACGTCATTAACAAAGAAAATATACTGATATTATAACTATTCAAAAATAACATTAGAACTATCATAATTTTGTCATGCCAACTATTAGACCAATTGTCTTACATGGCCTAACATTACAACCACATTCACCATGTCATAACTCATATTAAAATCTACACAAAATTCATAAACTATCATAGTACCAAAACATCCATATCACATTTTCCTAATAACCTAATACTTTAGAAATCAATCAAAATCCTAAATTAACTCAAAAATTGTCATACTGACTTGACCCTCTTTAATCTTCTAATTACTCATTAGATAACGCATTGATTTGACCCTCTTGTGGATATGCCGCTGAAGAGCCCTACATAAAAATTAAAAAAATTATTACAAACAAATATAAAATGGCTTTGAACACAATCTCAGCCTCTGATTTTGGGCTTTCTGTACCTATTCTAAATTCCTTCTTAATCCATTATTGTTTCACTCTTTCAATAATGGAGATCAGATTAATAATTAAACTAAAAGAAATAAAATGATTTGTACAAAGTTGATCCAGTATGTAACTGGTAGCTTCAGTATTCTTCCTTCTAAAAGAGAGAGGAAAGAAAAAACAATATCAGTTTCAACTGTAACAAGAAAAACACTATTATATCAACTTGATAAGTATTCATTTTTGCCTATTACTTGAGATTATAAAGAGATCCTCAACAAACAGACATTATGTATCACCAAATGGAAAGTACTAGAGTTATAATTCTACATTTGCAATATTTAAAGGACATCCATGAGATTAGATTGAAGTTCACCCTATCATATGCTAGAGGAAAAATGATAAAATTAAACTTCCAATTCAGCTCTGTAAATGAGCATTGACTCCTAGTGTGATGGTGTTTAAAGAAGAATGAGACTGAGCTATAAATTAAGAAATAAATAATAGAAATACAAAGGACAATAATGGTAAAAGCCTATTATTTCTAAACAAAAGATAAAACAAAAGAAATTATATAATACTAATCTCCTATTGCTTTCTTAGTTAGAAGCATAACCATCGGGAACTTGAGATCCTTCAACCACTTGCACACTTCTTTCTTCTGTTCACGACTCAAAGTGATGCGAACTCTTGGCCTCCCACCCTCATCAAGATTGCAGAGTTGAGCTTCATCTAGGTGAGCTTTATCGTTATATTTTGTCTTCTCTGATATATCCATGATAATGTAAAATAAATTTTCAAAGTTGTTCTTTTCCGTATGCATAGCATCAAGATTGTGTCTCAACATATTGCTTGACCAATATGGTAAATCCCAAAAGATACTTTTTTTTTGCCAATGGTGGGTTTCTCCATACCCAGGGATCTGGTCGAGAGGAAAGTTTTTGCCAAGTTTAACTGGTGGAAGCTGATCTATAATAGCACGTATCTCATCTCCTGATAAGTAAGGTGGAGGCGGATCAAGCTCCTGCCTATTTTTTATGAACTTATCATTTTGAAACCGGAATGGATGATCAAAGGGCAAAAACATCCTATGACAATCAAACCAACATGCCTTCTTACCATTCTCTAAACGGAAAGCTTTAGAAAAACCCATACAATGAGGGCATGCCAACCTGCCATGTGTACCCCATCCCGAAAGCATCTCATATGCTGGAAAGTCATTCACTGTCCACATAAGTGCAACCTTCATGACGAAGTTTTGTTTCATGAAACAATCAAACGTCTCAATTCCCTTAGACCACAACTCATTTAATTCATCCACCAAAGGCTGCAAGAAAATGTCTATATCTCGTCCAGGACTTTTCGGTCCTGGTATAACAAGAGCCAAAAATATATATTCCTCTCTCATCACAAGGCCCGGTGGTAAATTATAAGGAAAACAAATACTCGGCCAACATGTATAAGGAGGGGCATTAAAGCTATAAGGTGTAAATCCATCGCTTGACAATCCAAGTCGCACATTTCTCATCTCGAAGGCAAATTCGTGGTTTTTCTCATCAAAGTGCTTCCATGCTAAACCATCTGCATTGGATGCACCATAAGATTAGGATTTTCTCGAATTCCTTCTTTGTGCCATCTCATATGCTCAGCACTATCGGCAACCATATATAACCTTTGGAGTCTAGGAGTAATAGGAAGATAACGAAGTACCTTTCGTGCAACTGGTTTGCTATTTTTATTTACTGGATTCTTATAACGAGATTCTTTGCAAATATCACATTTATCTTTCAAAAGATCTTCACCTTTATAATACAAAGATACAATTATTAGACACGCGTCAATCTTTTTATACTCCATACCAAGTCCCCGAACTAATTTCTTAGCATGGTAAAAATCTTGGGGCAATTTCTCACCCATAGGGAGCATACTCTTCATAATCGACATCATCCGATTAAAATTATCTTCACTCATTTGAAAATCGACTTCAAATTTAAACATCAAAGACAAATGATAACACCGTATGCTTTTCACATTTTACCTTCGTTTCTCCATTGATGTCAATTTCCCACAAAGGTGCATCTACGCTTTCGAACATATCATAGAATGTTTTAGCTTTTACATTTGATGGTTCTTCATGACTAGATCTATCCCAATTAAAATCGGGATCAACAACATCCATAATCATTGACTCCATCCTATTCCCGCAATATCTTCTTCGAGCAATGATGGTGGGCATCTATTCTCGGATAAATAAGATTCCCCATGCTTATGCCATCTTTGATACATGGGACGAAACCCTTTCCATAATAAATGTTGACTAACTTCATCTCGTTCTAGAAACTTTCGGTTGTCACATAAAGCACATGGGCACCGAATGCACTTCTTACCATTTCGCTGACATACCACCCTTAAGTTTCCAAAAGCATACTCAAGAAACTCTTCTACTCCATTCATAAATATAGGGTTTATGGTTTTATCATCCAAGATCCTCTCATACATCCAGTCACGATTCTCCATTTTTGTTCTGCCCTAAATTTTGAACAAATAATTAAAAAAGTTATCAAATTAAAAAATTATAACTATGCAATTTATATCTTAACTAGACAACATTATCTACTCAAAATTTTGAATCGTAGAATTTTTTGGTACAAAACATTTCTATAAAATTCTTGAAGCTACAATATGTTGTGATTCTCCCAACCAATTATAAATATAATAACAAACTATTACAGTTAGAAATAATTAGCTAAGAATAAGAATAGAGTTAGAGTTAGAATTACAATTAGAATGGAATGGCTCGCTGCAAATAACAATGTAATTACAGCTTATAAGTTTGAATCAGAAGATAAAATACTATCTAACGATTCTGATTTTATAATTCTAATTTAAACTTGAACTTTTGTCGATTGTAGTAAAAAATATTGAAAAGAATCTACAGATCTATAAATACTTAATTACCTTTGTCGATTGCACGAAGTTCCGGAGAGAGTGTGAGGTATTAGTGACGGACACAATGGAGAGTGAAGATAAGTCGATTATTTAGCGACGTAAGGGAAAATTATCGTGTTCGGAGCTAGGAGGAATGAGTATCGCGCGGCAAAGATTATACAGGGGATAGATCTCGCTTAGAACGGAGAAGAAGATTATCGATTATTAGAAAAGAAAAATAGAATTGCATCGGTAAAATAGGCCCAACCGCATGGGTAAATAGATACTTGTGTGGGTATTATCTCGTATGGGCCGAAAAAATTTAGCCCTTGTTGTATGGTTTGCGCACCCATGCAGATCATATTTTATGCATCGACTATTCATAGGGATGCAATTATACTGAAATTACACATGCAATTGTTACATTTTCTTGTAGTGAACCTGATACAAATAAAGTTCTTAACAGCCCATTTGTTTTTAAAAAAATCAAGAACAAAAGGTGAATTCTCGCAGAACAAAAATATTCCCAATTAAATTAACTTGCATACAAAAAAATGTTTTTGATTTGAATAAAAGATATTTCCAACACAAGGACCATCTTTAATTGGTTATCAATTTTCAATAGACGATTTACAGTCAAATAGTTCCTTTTTATCTGTAGTCCTGTTAGGCTATGACTTTGCTTCCAAGAATTATACATTTTGATCGGATCCAAGTAACAATTCAGATACGGAGAGAGAGATCTGAATTGAAACATAGCAGTTTACTCCGTTTACGACTTTGAATGGGTTAGATGATCCGGATTATAATTTCAAAGTTTAGATTACTAATAAAGCATTTAAAATGAAATATTCATTAATTTTAATTCTGCATTTTTTTTATCATCAGTGTGGCAAATATTATAATTAAACTAGGTGTTTTTGGACAACACTTTTGTGAATGGGGGTATATTGATAATAGAAAACTTGACAATTTTTACAATGATTTTTCAAATAAGTTAAAAAAATAAAAATAGAAAACATAATTATAAACATAGTTTTTGTACTTATAGATGATCATTCTCAAATATTTGATATTCCATGAAAGAGCATTAAATACATGAAAATTTGTAGTCGTTCCAATTAACGGTTTTTAATGGAATAAATTATGTACATATGAAGTGAAATTGTAAATTATGAATAAATCAACGGAATGAAATTATTATTTTTTAAATATTGCAAATTAGCTACATAATTAATTGATAATTCAGCGGAAGCCTTTTCGTTTGTCTAAAATTCTTTTTAATAGCTCATGAGTCATGATCGAATTAGGCTCAATCAATTCAATTTTCAGATCCTTTAACACTAATCGAACGGATCAAACCTTTTAAAAGGACACATTGGATGTGGCTAGGAGTGTCAATGAGTCGGGTTGGGATCGGGGTCGGGGTCGGGATCGGGTCGTGGTCGGGATTGGATCGGGTCAGGTTCGGGTCGGATCATATTATTTTATTATTTTTTGTCCCAATCTAATTATATTCCGGTCAAAAAATCTTGACCCATATCCGACCTAGTTGGGTTACAGGTCAATCCAACCCGATCCGTGTAAAATAATTAAATATTTTTATATTATTTTAAATAAATAAATATTTATTAATTTATAATTAATCTTAATTAGTATATTTAATTTATATTTAAGATTTAATTAGTACTAAATCACAAAATTACTTCAAAAAACACAATTAATCAGCTCAGGTTGATCCGAACCCGACACGGCCTGATTCAAATAAAAAAATTAAATTCATATCCAATTCATTTATTTTCAAATTATGACGAATCAGATCGGATTTGGATTGAATCAATAATTTACCCCTCTAAATGTTGCCATGTGGGTAGGAATGTAGGATTAAGCAGAAATCCGGTTAAACCCGCGTAATTCGCAAAACTTGCCTTTTCCAGAGTTGGATTTATGCACCCGGGACACGTGTATAAACCAATCAGGATTCAGTGGCTAACCCATGAGGCCATAACATAAGCAACTGATGGTCCGGTCTAATGCTATTTAACACGTGAACCGAAGCCGACAAGATCTGTTTTCGCTGGAGAGTGATTTCCCTTGAAGTTGAAGTTGAAGTTGCCACGAAATCGGAGTTCCCCCCCAATTCTCTCTCTCTGAGGTATTCTCCCATGGCGAATCGGCCCTATGATTCTGGTCTCCGATCCAGGTAGATCTGCCTCGACTGACCCAATTCGTTGCTTAATTTCGGAGTTTATTTATTTATATATATATGGTCTAATTTCTCCAAAATTTCTCGATCGGATTACAGGGAGGCGCTCATGTCCAGATCGTCGGCGAGTTCCGATGAAGTCCAGGTGCAAATCGATCCTATGCATGCTGATCTAGATGACCAGATTTATGGCCTCAGAGGCCAGCTCCGCAAACTGAAAGGCGTGAGTTTCGCTTTCTCTCCTCTTTCTTTGTTCTTATCAGATCTTGATGAACCTAAAAGTTAGATTGGTGTAGATATATTTTACTTTGGAATTTAGCTTAGGTTTATAGACGATTAATGCTTCAGTATTTTGGATCAGTATAGTAAAGATAGTTTATTTAATTTTAGTCCAGTTTATAGTCATTTAGCTTATGTGCATGTTTCATTAGTCCACAGTTGGGTGTGGACTTCCTTTTGAAATTTGAAACTAAAATCAAATAGGGCTTTCATAAACCCTGACATATATTACTTTTCATATGTTTCTCTCGGTATTTGAACCTACGCCACTCTGTAGAGAGGCGAGACCTATTACCATCTGTACTAGGTCTGCGGTTCGGGTGTGGACTTTCTAACTGAGCATTCTTTGCTGGCATATAAATTTAATTTGCACAAAGTTAGCCATATAAAATAAAACTTCTCTTATTCTTAGCAGCTTTTTTTCATCTTCAAATCTGCTAAGGTTGTTGTTTCAATTGCAGGTAGCTCTTGAGATTGAATCTGAAGCCAAGTATCAAAATGATTTCATATCTCAGTTGGTTAGTTTCCAGCACTTTTTTGATGTTTTTATGATTGGGAGGTATCGGAGAAAGTAATTAGGTCAAAGCAATATGTCTGTTTCCTAGTTAAATATATATCAGAATCTAATGAATTAAGTAAGGTATGAAATGTCGATATGGTAAATGTCTCAGATACCAATAATATCTGATGTTCAGATTTCAGAGGCAGATGCGGAATATGATTACAAGAATATCTGTTTCCTTGCCCCGAGAACTTTGGGAAAGAATGTTGGTGAATTATAGCCAGTTTGATGTGATTTGGACTGATCCTTGTATTAGGGCCAGACAATTCATTGCTGCTAAGGCATTTATGTGATCTGTATTGTCTATTTCTATAATATTCAGAACAGTTAAACACTTTGATTGTGCAAACATATTGTGCGGTTAAGATTTTTGTATCCCTTGCATCCAAGATTGTGGTGAATCATCCAGTTTGTACAAGTATCCTTTTAATTGTAGTCTGCAATCCATTTAGCTTTGTTTTTCACACCCTACTTAGGTGGTGCTTTCTTTAACAAATAAAAAAGGTTTCTGGTGAACTATGGATAACAATATGTCTATGCTGTAGCATCAATCAATCATCGATCAGAATATTTTCACAAAAAATGTTAATATTTGAAGTGTACTTGTGATGCTTACTTTCCTTTTTTGTCATCAACTTGTGTAGCAATCAACACTGGCAAAAGCACAAGCTGGGGTGAAGAATAATATGAGAAGAATGAACAAAAAGATGATACAAAATGGCTCAAACCACTTAGTTCATGTGGTGCTCTTTGCGCTATTTTGTTTTTTTGTTGTTTACCTTATTTCCAAGTTCTCTAAGAAATGAAAGATTGTTGAAATTGTAGAAAGGAAAGGGAATGAACGTGTACTTCTGTGACAGAGTTGTCTGTTTTTTCCTTGAATAGAAAATTTGTACATATAATTTTCTCATCAGTTAGATGTTCTGCTTATGGTCCCATAAGTTGTCCTCTTCTTTTATTATACATTTTTCTTATTGCAAATATTCTGCAGCTGACAATAGATAAAAAAGCTAGAATTGGTGTATTTTGCACCACTGCCTTTTCTGGCATGAATAATAGTTTTATCAGTAAGCTTCTTCATGCTCATCTGGTTTTTCTTTGTTGTTTTGTGGCAGACTTGATTTCAATTTACAGCTATTCTGAATACTCGTCGCTGCTATCGCAATCTTGTTGCAACCATATGTTTGGTTAATGGTATTTCAAAATTTATCCACAGAATGAAAGGAAAAAGGATATAAAAATTGATAACTTTTACACTGTTCAATGGCGTGGATTGTTGTGATGTACAGAATTGTGCCGACTATTGCTAATGAACTAATATAGCCTTGCTTGAAATAAACTATATATGACCTTATATCCTTACATTGTTTCTAAGCAACAGCAACTAACTCTTGTTGAACAGTTTTTTTAGCCTCGTCACTCTGTTTCTTCTCGCCATACATATATGATACAAAACCCCAAAGCGACAACAAAAGCGAAACACCCTTGATTCCGCTGAATTTCTCTCGTAGGAAAACGACCGATAGTATTTCGAGAAGGGGCAACTGAAACGCAACCATCATAGCAACAAACAGGGAAGAGGCGCCGGATATGAGGCCGACAAGACCTATGTTCACAAGCTGCCAGAACACTGCATCCCAGATTAGAACCATGTAGTATTTCATCTTCCCTAGGCCAAACTCCCTTGCCTCTCTCGGTATTACCTGCCACATGAAAAAGTACATATCCAAACATTCTTAAGCGTTAACTGTTAAAAAATGGGAATTGTAGGTGGATTCAGTCGTTTTTTCAACTATAGTAAGTTATTGAATTATCCATAGGCAAAGTTGGTTGATAATAATGCATTGTTTTTATTTTAGACTCGCGAATGTAGGATTTTGATCAGGGAGTAATTATTAGATTGTAATAATTTATTGGGTTCAAATTCACTAACTAATCGGATACTAAATAAAAAATAATAATTTAATATATATTTTTATCTAATAAAAAATTTATTAAAATAATAATATTTTATATATTAAACATAACAACAAAATAAATCTCAAAGTAATAGATAATTAAGTTGATGAAAAAAAATTATCTACGAAATTTTATATTTAATATCTTTACATAATTATTTTATTATGCACGATATTAAATATTTTTTTCTCAATAAAATTAATCAGATAATTTAAAGAGATAAAAAAAATTTCAGAGAAGATAAATTACTGAAAATATTATCAAAAAATACTGTTTTTCAAAATCTAAAAAAACAGCTGGCCCGCGCATACTGCATCCGCCCTGATTTTAGACCAAGCCAAAACCATCTGATATTGGTACGTATCACTATACCAGCAAGATTTTAGTAGTAGGGGAAGCGCATGTGGATCAACATGAGCCATGTCTCATGAGTCGACACGTCTCAAGGAAGAAGAGAACTGATTGGTGGTCAAAGTTGGATGCTCTATAAATTCATGAAGGTTAACAAATCGCCTTTCAAGACCCAGTCAGCAGTTCCACTTCTTTTGAGGCGGGGCCCTATACAATTGCTTTCTTGCAAATTGGACAGGTAATTAAATGGATATTTGTTTATAGTCGACCATTACGAAATTTTTTTCTCATAGATGTGACACGCCATTGCCTATTATGATATTTCTTCGGATAAATGCGACATTTATGGTGTACTGGTCATAATGACAAGCAGTATACTGTATGGTCGTTGTTCTTGCATTAACACGCGAAGCTTGTTTTCTAGTGAGAAAAAAGATTCCGTGCAATGTTAACGTTCCTTGATCATTCGATTAAAAGGAATATTCACATGCTTTGACGGTATGAGCCTATGATGCATATGCATTACGCAAGAGAGAGTAACAGAGGGTTAAAATGTTTCTGAAGATCTTATCTACATTAGAAAATTAATATGGTCGTCTTCATGACTGAAAATAGAACAAAATTGGAGTAAATTAAATCAAATTAAAGATATGAGGACAATAAAAAATTAAAATCGTTGTACCATATATAATTATTAATTAAAAATTACACATGGTACTTTTTTGTTGAAAATAGTTTCCTCTCTTTTACTTGATTTTCACGGTGTTTGTTTATTTGGGGATGGTTTGTGTAGAAACTAGAAAAGTCTATATATACCAATAAGGTACATCTCACATGTACAAATTTAATTTTCATTGATAGAAAAAGATAAATAACTGAGTGTGGTATTTTGATTCATTGCTATCGAACGTGACAGATGCACAAAAGCTAATATTAATGATTGATACAGACCTAGACTTGAAAATTGAAATCACTACCAGCTCTGACAATTCCACAAATTAATCCTCTACATAATGTCCTTTGACAAGTGCATCATTTGTATACGGAGTCCAATAGTTATCTTATGACGCAGCAAAGATTTTTTTGTGATCTGCATATATACTTGATTTAAAAGGAGCGGGTTTTGTAGTGCTTTAATATATATAGCAACCTTAATGTGTGATAGTGTTTGGTGATTAAAATAGGGTGTAATTTGGTATAAATTTTTTAAACGGGAGTGAAGTAAGATGAAGTGGACTAAATGGTCAAAATACTTCACCAATATTACTTCACCTTAATAGATTAAGTAAAATTATTTTATTTTACTAAGACTAAAATACTCTCATGATGTGACAAATTTGGTGGTGAGTAGTAGTAGTACCATTTGAATCGATGCACTCAATTCGTTTTTGCTTTGATGTTCAATGATCATCATGCCTTCATTCAGCAAATGAGAGCTCAATTAAGCTCATTGATCTCCGTAATGAATCTTATAACTTGTCATGTTCCAGTGCGACTACAAGAAAGAAAAGGAAAAAAACTGACATAATATTAGAAATCATATGACCGCACCTGAAAATCTTTGTTGATGGCCATGCCGACAAGGCAAAACACTGTACCAGCAATGCCCATGACAAGTTGCATCTCCATCGCTGCTGCATAAGTCTGGACCACCTTTCCCCTCTTCATGGCAAGCTCCATCATTGCAAAAATCAGCCCAGCAAGTGCCGCTGCGGCCACTGCCATGGCAAATCCAAGGATATACTTCCCTTTTGACTCTCCCTCTGGCCGGTCAGAGCCTGCTCCCATGCTCAGCACAACGGGGCCCAGTGTCAGCAGCACAACAGCATTAAATGAGTACGGTGTGAACCGCTGATGAACAAGCAGAAATGCAAAAACTGCGGTAAAGGCAAGCTGAGAGGAGATGAGGAGGGATGAGGTGGAGAGAGGGAGGTAGGCTGAGGCAAGTGCGTAGAGGTAGCAGTCAAGTGCGAAGAGGACACCGAGGAAGGCGAACACCAGATAGAGACAGAGTGATAAGTGCAGTTTTTTTGAGGAGAACGATAGAGGAAGGAGGAGGAGAGGCCAGGCGGCAATTTGGAGGAGAGAGGAGAGCCAGAGACGACTGCCTCCATGCGTGAAGTAGACACGAAGGAGGAGGTTACCGCCGCTGCCGATCATGAGGAAGAGAGCATGGACGAGAGTGAAGAGATTTAGCGAGGTCTTGAAACGCGGTGCTTCCTGCGTGGTGGCCATGAGGGGGTTGTGAAAATTAAGATCAGAGGAATGGGATTTGGCAAATACACACGAACCTTTGGACACATATACGCTGTACCAAATATCAGCCCAACAACAAGTCAAGAACTCAGTCCAAAATTTGTTCCTACATAATTGCTGATACAGTGATAGCTGAAGTAACGTGGATCGATTAGTACGCGCTCGCAGCGTCCTACTGTGCAAAAGTAACGAAGTTCTATCCGCGATTGCGGTCTTCGCCCCACGATCGGAAAAATATATGGTGCGGCCCGTATTTGTCCCTCTACTTTCCCTACTTTTCTTGAGAAATAAAGGTCCCTAAACGCCACATACATATGAAGCCGTTCATCAGTGTAGCAAGAGAAATAGGGGACTGTGTTAGCCCTCTGTCATGAAAAAAATGCGAAGTACATGAAATTAAACTTGAATTATGAATTTAGTACAAATGATAATAAATTTTGTTTCTCTACGGAATGAAGTGGGTATAAATTTCGAAAGATAATATATATAAAAATAATATATGTCGGAATTTAAGAGAATTTTAGTTTTTAAAAAAATAAAAAATAATAAAAATAAAAAACATGAAACTTAACTGAATTTTCATCCTCTGATGCGTTTTACTGCGATGCATGTTAGAGGAGTGCTCGAATCAATGGATGAAAAAAAATCAGACCTCAACATGGCTGCAGGGTGTCAGTAGATCTACGCTCAAGTAGACTGGATGTCTTTTTTTTTTAAAAAAAAAAATGAAATATTCTAGCATGGACATTCTTGGACATATATAATGCTCCATGTTCTGCCCGGCCCGTCCGGCCGGGGACAATTGATGACATGATATACAGAAAATGTGAATATATGAGTAAAATTTTGCATAATAATTATATAGTGTGATGAAAAAATATGTTAATGATAAAATTTCAAAAGTCACATACCACATATATGTAGTCATATATCAAAATTTTGTATGGGTAAAGAGTGGATAAGTCATCAATAAAATAAAAATAATCATAATTAATAATATATTAATATTTATTTATCAGTTGCATAGATTTTTTAAATACAAATATTAATTAACTAATAAGTAGAAATAATATATATATGTTATCAATTACATAATTATATCATTAGTCAATAATAATCAATAATTTAATGAAGTAGTGTGTCAACAATAATTAATTAATTTTCAAATTATTGTCATCAATAACTCAAATAAAAAACTAAATCAATTTGTGTAATACAATAAAGAATTATTAATTTAAACTAATAAAAAGTAATATTAAACATAGTTAAAAGTAATAATAAAATTCCAGCGATTGAGTACTTAATAAATGTAAAAGTGACAGATCATTGCAAGAAATATATATTAATATACAATACAAATTTAAGTTTTATTCTACTGATAATATTTCTATCTCAAAATTAATAAAAATATGAACAATAACGAATTAAAATAATTTTTACTACAATGACCAAACTTGATGTCTAACTCATCAATGGACTCACGTAAAACTTAGTGGATATTATATTTATTTCTTTTAGCATTTATGTCTCGTAATAAGTTTTTGTAAAATTGTGACTTATTTTAACCATTGTTTTAAAATGCGGCCGCATGGCCGTATATGCGGTCCACTTATACTTATACGGTGTGATGCCGCATGCATAAGAGTATACATCCATATATTCAACAATACACATTAATTTTTAAAATATTTATCGTATTAAGCCTATAAAATTAATTATATTATATTTTTATGCAAAATATTTAAAATTATATTAATATCTTATTATATTTTCTTATTTTAAATTAAAATTCTTTAGAAATAAATGATCGATTCAAATATTGTAAATTTTTTTTTTTAGAATATATATCCACATATGCACCCGTATGTCGCATATACGCTATGTAGTGGTCAACCGCATGCATATTGAAATTAATATTTTAAAACCTTATTTTAACGTTTCATTGAAAAAATGACGTACCTTTATCACATGATATGTCGTGCCGTCATCAACATGACAATAAAAAGTGATAATTAAAGAAAAGAAACATCGTCACCGCTGTTTAGATCAGTTGATAGTGGCATTCCCTCTCTTGGGAGAGGGCAGGGGGGTCGCCCTGTACCTGAGGGTATGGGATGAGATTGTGTTGTGTGTGTGTGGTGTGCCTACGGGTTTTGTTCAAAAAAAAAAAAAACGATTCTGTTTACACACATTGTATCATACAGTATATCAATACGTTACATGACGTAATACAAATGTATATAACATGTCACGCGCTGTCGCGTTATGGATTCTAAACATTTTCAAATTGTATATTTTGAATGATGAAGAAAATTTATAAATAATTAGAAGGAATTTTTTTGCTATACGAAATCATTTGATTTTAAAAATAAAGATGATGTATTGGATTAATATATCTTCAAAGTATGAGATTTTTTATTTATTTAATAATGAATAATACAGAATAAATATTCACGAAGATACAATTAATTGATATATCTTTTAAAGAGTAGTGTATTATATTTTTGAATTTGTATATCTTTTACCAATCATTTTTTTAAAAATTAACTCTCACTTATCTCCTAAAATAATATTTCATTACTTTCTTAAAATCTGATTATAAAATACATATGTTGAAAATATTTATACCCAAAATAATCATACAATAAGAATTTTTAGAACAACTAAAATTTTATTGATATTATTGTCTTAATTAGCGAACTTATTTGAGAGGGATATTTTTGAAAATAAATATATATCAGACAAAAAATAATGAATACATCAATTCCTTACGCGCATTATAATATAATATAGATTTAGATTAGTTGTTATGTAGAAGCTGATTTAATTATATAATTAAAAAATCCATTTTAGAAGTATAGAAACATATGTTTAGCACAAAAAATGTTGGAAATTAATTAAAATAAAGGAGATTATATATGATAAATTAATATTAATCTCTAATTGGTATGTGTACATGAAATATTTAATTATAAATTTATTAATAAATGGAAGAATAACGTTTAGAAATAACATGTGAATGATAATGCTTAATATATTGAACTGAAAATGCGCGCTATCGCCCTACGCTTGCCAGTTGCCAGGCTTCCTGTTGTATGCAATTTTGGAAATACTATGACCATATTTGTAATATTTGTAGGTGTAAACGAGCCGAGCTAATTGGGTCAACCTCATATTCAGGTTTATTGAGTTAACGAGTTGAGCCAAGTTGGTTCGTTAATTGTTTCCGAGGCAAAAAAATTATCTTAAAATTGACTCATTAAATTAACGAGTTAACCTTACTAACTCGTTAAAATTTACTTAATAGTTAATAATATTTTTTAATATTTTATGTCAAAATTTATATAATAATTAATAAATGACTAATAATAATATATTTCATACAAATTTGATATAACAATTTAAGTACATTTCATACTATAAACTATTTGCTATACTAAAAATTCATAATAAAAATAATATAAATGATAAATATTAATAGTTTACCAACTAGTCAAAAATCAAATTCGACAAATTAACTTAACGAGTTTAACGAGTAGCTCGTTAATGGCTCCGTCTACTGATGAACGAGCCAATAATGAGTCACACTACCACAAAAAAATGTTTTAGAACCGGTTATAACCTTTAGAACCGGTTATTTGAAATAACCGGTTCTAAACTATTGTACATGCCCCAGAAGAAATAATTTGAGTTCGCCAATTTCTCTCAAATATCTCCACTACACTGCCTGGATAATACATTATTATCTTGAAAACTTTGTTTCTTAATATTTACTAAAAAATAGTTTTTTTTTCTTATTATTCTCTAGTTCTAATTTCTTTAAATTTTGATTAAATATTTTAATTTTATCATTAACTAATAAAGTATATTTCATTAACAAAATAATTATATATAATTTACATATTAAAGAAAATCTGACAAATTTTCTATCTTTACAATTTCTAAAGAAAAAATAAAAAAACTAAACTAAAAACTTCAAACAAACATCAAATCCATTTTTGAGCTTCAAGACGAGCTTCAAATTTGTCTTTCTCTTTCCCTTTCTTTTTTCTTTCTTCAAGACGACCTTTGCTCTTTCTCTTTCTCTGTCTCTCAATATCTCTTTTATATATGAAATAAGAGGATGAAGAGTGATAATCTGTGGGATATAGATTTTTGATTTTTGGTTTTTAGATCGTCGGATAAGCATGAACCAACGATTAGATTGAAAAATATAGCAATCCGTGGGAGCAAAAAACTGAAATTCTATTGGTTGATGCAAAGAATTTCTTTAGAGCCGGTTTTTATTAAAAAACGGTTCTAATTCATAAAATTAAATTAGAACCGATTTTTATAAAAAACGGTTCTAATTCATAAAATTGAATTAGAACCGGTTTTTATAAAAAGCGGTTCTAATTCAATTTTATGAATTAGAACCGGTTTTATAGTGCAATAATCTTTTTCGAATGTGCGCGCAAAGACCTCGATGCTTTTTGATAGGGCCCCGGGAAGGTAGGTCTCTAGGTCAGATAGGTAACATGCATACTGAGCTTATATTATCATAAAGAGTTACATCAACGTTTTCTTTTCATTCGGATATTATCCTCCTTTACACGACATGGCATTGGGAAGAGTTCTTCTAAAACAAAAAATTTAGAACCGATTTTGTTAAAACCGGTTTTAATTAAATCAAATAGAATCGGTTATTATAAAACCGGTTTTAATAAAAAAACTTATAACCGGTTGTTATACAAAACCGGTTCTAATAATTTTAATAAAATTTACAAATATGCCACTATCACCTTTTAACACCTGTTTTTAAAAAAACCAGTACTAAATAGGCGGTTCTAAATCAATTTTTTCTGGTAGTGTCATGAGCGAGTGACGAAATTTTTTACCGGCCCTACGTATTTGTTCTCATCGGTCACAGCTTTGAGAAGGATAATAAGACCGCCTTTCTTTCTCAAGCGTGTATATTATTATATAGAATTTGGAGATGATTATCTAGTGGAATATACTTAGGGTCCGTTTGGCAAATTAAGGAATAGGTTTGGAAGAGTGATAAAATAGTATTCTTTTTGCAAGAGTGGTATTCTTGACTATTCGGAAGAGTGAAAATATTGTTTGGCAGTTGTTACTCAGAATAGTTAAAATATGAATAATTATGATACTAATAATGATGATGATAATAATAATAATAGTAAAATAATAATCATAATAGTAAGATAATAATAATAATAAAGTAATAAAAATAATCATAATAAATAATAATATTATAATAGTAATATAATAAAAATATAAACATAATCATAATATAGTAATATAATAATAAAAAATATAATTATAATTATAATAATATAATAATAATAATAAGTAATCATAATTTTAATAATATAATCGTAATATAATAATCATAATCATAATCATGATAATAATAATTATAGTCATAATCATAATAATATAACAATAATCATAATGATAATAATATAATAATAAAAATATAATCATAATCATAAAAATAATTATAAATAATTATAATTATAATAATATAATAATAAATTAATCATAACTATAATCAACATATAATAATATAATACAATATAATAAAGTAATAAAAAATAATCATAATAAATAATAATATTATAATAGTAATATAATAAAAATATAAACATAATCATAATATAGTAATATAATAATAAAAAATTATAATTACAATCATAATCATAATAATATAATAATAATAAGTAATTATAATTTTAATAATATAATCATAATATAATAATCATAATCATAATCATGATAATAATAATTATAGTCATAATCATAATAATATAACCATAATCATAATCATAATAATATAATAATAAAAATATAATCATAATCATAAAAATAATTATAAATAATTATAATTATAATAATATAATAAAAAATTAATCATCACTATAATCAACATATAATAATATAATACAACATAATAAAATAATAATAAGTAATAATAATCATAATCATATTCATCATAATATAATAATATAATAATAAATAATCTTGATCATAATAATATAATAATAAAATAATTATATTTCTATTCATAATATAATAATATAATATTAAAAATATATTTATAATAATACTAATGGTAACGATAATATAATAATAATAATGATAATAATAATTTAATAATAATAATATAATGATAATAATAATAATAATAAATAATAATCATAATCATAATATAATAATAAATTATAATCATAAATATAATATAATAATATAATAATACTAAATCTTAATCATAATCATAATATAATAATATAATATAATATAATCAAACAATAATCGCTATTCGACGAGAGCTAATCCGGTATTCCACCTATAAGTTGGTATACCGGATTAGCACTATTCCGCACTCTTCTACTTAATCTAAAATTCGTTTGGCAAATTAATTCGTCGGAATAGCTATTCTATTCCAACTTTTTGTTATTCCATTGAGTGCCAAACACTCCCATGAATATTTTAAAAGAATTATCAGATAGAGAGAGAGAAAGAAAGTCATATCTGTCCTTGATCAGCATAGTGTGGTTACATAGGCTGATAGTAGTTAATATTAACATAAATGCACCAGCACTGCTGCTATAGGCCAACCTTTCAAGCCTTCAGCAATTACGCATATATTGAATAATTAGAATATAATTGCAGACATAAATTATTGTAACCTGTCCGTTTTCCTCATTAATTTCAACATTCATTGTATTTTAGTGGTCTCCGCGCGTTTCTATTTTTATATGTATTATTTCATGCAATTTGATTATAGAAAATCAATTTTAATCTTGAGTCATAAATAATTATATCTAACAAGTATTTATAAAGAGGCATATGTTAAATATTTGTAAAAGACATCTTAAAAACATAGATTTGGAATGTTAAATAATCCATCTTTAAAAAAACATTACACAGTACTTTATTTGTCTAGATATAAAGTGAGTCAAATCTTTCAACTTCGAACATTCAAAAGGAAATTCTCCACCATCTTACGACTTGCGACATTTCGTATAGAAAAATTGTCTTTGCCATCAATAATAATAGAAGGTATTCTTGTATTCTCCTTAGTGATCAAATTATATATATATATATATATATATATATATATATATATATATATATTTAAAAAAATTTACTATTTATTTAAAGGGATAGAATATGATTGATATTAAACGGTCTAAAAGATATTAGATCAATAAATTTTACAGCCCTCCGAAAATATAGTACAAAATATCTAAAAAATATATAATTTGATAACTAAGGAGGTTTCAATATAGAGATCATATTTATTGGTTTGGATTTTTTTTTTGAATTTTAAAAAGGAGATATAGGCGTGAAGTACATGGTGTATTGTCCTTTATAAAGTAAATTAGATGAGCAGCACACACACGTATATATAGTTTATTTATTGTGCTTTTATAAACACTTCGACTAAAACTTTTCGGTCCAAATTATAAAAGTTTGGTGTCCAAAATATTGTTCTAGATAGCTTAAAAAAATCTTTGTATCAAAAACTTGTAGCATACCAATTTTTACCAATTTTAGAATTTTATTAGTATTTTTAAAGATTTTTGAAAGATTATTTATTTTTACATAGTATTTTCTACTATTTTCTAGTAATAAAATAATTAAAAAAAATACTAAAAATAGTAATAAAATTCTAAAAATTGGAATATTACAAGTTTTTATACAAATATTTATTGAAATATCTAGATCAGTATTTCGAACATTAAATTTTTAAATTTGGACTATAAACATTTCACCGTGGCTCATCCTATATATAGAGAGAGAAGAAGAAAAAGACGAAGAAGAAGAAGAAAGAAAGAAAGTAAAGATAGCATGAACTTAAGTTCATAAAGATTTTTTATAAATTTAACTCAAAAAATATATCAAACATTCTTTAAATTTTAATTTACGTAGTTCAACAATTTTTTCTAAACTTCTAATATATATTTTAGATTTTTTAAAATAGCTCTAAATATTAATAAAATAATCATCATTTATATATGAAAGTAGGCACCTTTAATTTTCAAAACAAATATTTATTTCTTTAGAATTGTTTTTATTAATTCATTATTAAAATATTTTATCTCTAAAGTATGCTTATGTTATAATTAAAAAAATATATAATCACAGATTCGAAATTCAAATGTAATTTTTTGTGAATAATTAAAAAATGAGTAAATTACACTCTTATTTTTATTTTTAAAAATAAATAGAATATATCATGCGGTGTTTGTGATACCAGTAGTAATTCGAATAAAATGCAGGGAATCGAGCCCGGTATCCTCCAGATGTGACCAACTCCAGTATACATCTAGACACTTCAATTCTCAGTTACATCATCTGTCTAGTGAAATAATGGCAAACAATATGGGTCGATTCGGATAAGGATCAGATATTTTTCAAATCGTGTCGGATCTGATCGAATTAGATCAATTTAAAAAATAATAAAATAATATGATCTGATATGTTGACATTCCTGTCTCATCTCTTGTTCTATTGCATTTGTTTGACTTTGTTTAGAATTTTTTTCATGAAATCTGAAATTTTGTTTTAATTATATTGTAATTTCCTATTTTTAATTAAAATTTAATTTTACATGTACATGTAAGATGAGAAATATACTTTAGCAGATAATAAAGTGCATATTAGTTTTAAGACTTTCGGCTGATTCAAGTGGGCTAGACTGGTTAATTGAGGCTTTCAAGATCACTATCAATGATAAAATTGATGATAGATTTTTTAATTGATTGAGCCCAGTGGAGGAACCTACTTTTTTATCTACTTTTGGGCTGATGGCAACAACATTTTCTTCAAGCTCACAAATACTATCTACCACACAAAATAGGAAAAAAAATGAATGCTTCATTTCCAAGTGGAGGAAAATAAAATGTTAAACCTTGATCCGAGAATACTATGTTGTTTAGGAAAACTAACTTCTAAAAAAAAAATATCATGTAATCAACTTTTTTCAAAAACAATATAGTTGTTGAAAGTGAATAGTTTATTTTTCAAATCACAATTCCCATTTTCCACTTCCGCTTCTCTCCTCGTGTTCCAATTTTTTTTGGTTTGAAATATTTTTCTTTGCCATCTACCAATTTGCACATCGTAGCCTTCAATATATATTTTTTTTTAATTTAGGCTCATTTGTATTTTGAGGCTAAGTTCACTCTCAGTGTTTGCTGAAGTTGAACTCATAATGTTAACGATAGCGATGGTATCACTGACCATCCGTACTAAATGTCATATTGAGTGTTCAATATTCTTAATTAAATCTTCCTTAAATAACTTCTCTTTGATCTTTAAACACCAATGATGAAAATCAGGGGTGACTGGTGAGGGGAATACACCTGAGATCGATCTAGATCTATTTTAATTTTGAAGGTAATCATCCTATCTGCCATCGTATAGGTATTGAATTTAAGGTCTAACTGATAGGTGCATGTATATTAGTATAGAAATAATAAACGAACCTCCATGATGCTCACAATTTGAAAAAAGAGGCCTCTTCAATTTGAAAATTCTTCAAATATTATCAGCACAGTCAGGATGTCCTTAAAGTATTTTTTTTATGGTATTTCTTTTTATTTTAATATATATAAGGTGAAAATATACTCTATTAAAAAAATACAAATAACATAAAATATATTATAATTAACAATAACACAGAAAAGTTATAATTAAGAAATGAATATTTAATACGATATCATATTATATGTAAAATGATATTGTTGTTATAGTTATATAAAAAAAATAGTTTAACGAAAAATATCATGAGCGTAGGTTCTGATTTTTGTGAAGATATTGTATATAAATTTGTATTTAAAACTTATTTATCCGATTGTTTAAAATCCAATTCATATTATTGAACAATTTAAATTTGCACTCTATCATCAACATTGAGATGCGAGAGTATTCACCTTCTGAAAGATCACCGGGATTGATCTAATCTTGCGATATGAATTCATGCTTCCAATCCGCTATTAAAAGATTCTTCATTTATGGATGAAATATGTGCAAATAACACGATAACAGGCTAACTGCTAACAGAAACAGTGGTGGGGCCCGGACTCTGACAGTTGCCGCATGTAATCCAATAAAAGGACTCTGGCGAGGGAACCACCGCTTTTAAGGAAAGAACAAATGAAAGAGCGAGCCCATCAAAAGAAAATGATTTGGAATTGGACAAAAGGAGGTTCAGATCGCAAGGTTCGTGTCATTTGTCTGTAGCGGAAGTATAGTTTTTGCAACACTAACTACATTATCGTGGGACCCACCTGCCATGCTCAGGAGATCTGGGCTCTGGAGTTCATTCTGTGGATTTCTCGGTTTTCATTTTTCTTTCAATTTTTTTATTTTACACTTGATAGAAATCTGTCCGGACCGCACGACATGATAAAATCTGATTTAATAAAATCATTCGATCCTTTCAAGAGAAAATTAATTAAATATCACTTTAAAATTAAAAAATTAAAAAATATCACTGTAAATTTTAAAATTAATTTAATATCACTATAATCTCAAATAATTTTTTTATCATTATAATTATATAAAAAATAATTTTAATATTAAAAACATCATAATATACTTAATATCTAAAACACCTTCCCTCCCCTCTCAATTCCCCAAGCTCCTCATCTCTTTTCTCCACTGCACCATCCGCCACCTCGTCTTTTTTATTGGGCGCGGAGTTCGAATCAGAGTATCTTTTTTTTTTCTCCATTCCGACGTTAAAGACGGGTAAGACAGCTGAGAATGAGACCAATTTGTTAATTCAAATGGAATAAAATATAAGTGATAAAGCTTCACATCTTGGTACACAATAATGGGAAACTAATACAAGTTAAAAAGCTCAGTGAAATCAGAACTGGACACGCAATCCTATTTATTCCCCAAAAAAAGATAAATTCATGAACGTTAAGTTCTTTGACCGAGTAGTTGAAATGTCACGCTTATGCATTGATAGGAACACCACCTACTTATTTAAAAAGTTTGTGGCAACTGGAACAAAAAAAAAAGTTCAAGATTCGGCAATGATGTAACAGTATATGTAATCTTTTTAGCACCACTCATGAGTTTGTCAGATGATGTACAATATTGGTGTGTGATTTGCTTGATCTTCCATACCAGTTTTTGTTAGTACAAGTTTCAAGTTTGAAGGTATTTTATCAATTTGTGCATCTTTACAAGATGTGAAGCTTTATCACTTACATTTTATTACATTTAAATTAACAAATTGGTTTTACTGTCACCCGTCTCACCTGTCTTTCACATCAGAATGGAGAAAAAAAAATACTCTGATTTTCAACCCGATAAGAAAGAGGAGGTGGAGGATGGTGCCGTGGAGCAAAGAGATGAATTTGGGCCCATCATCTCAGTCTAGTTATAGCCGTCTCGCACCTTGACACCGGTAGAAGTCGCAAACCCTAAGCTTAATAAGGCCGGGCCCAGGGCAAACATTTATTTGAAGTGGATTTGGGGGAATTGAGAGGGAAGGATGTGAGGGTTTTTTTAGATATTAAGTATATTATATATTTTGATATTAAAATTTTATTTTTATATAATTATAATGGTAATTAGTTTACTTGAGTTTATAATGACAATAAATTGGAGTGATATTTTTTTTTAATTTTTCAAATTTTGAATGACATTTAACTAATTTTTTTTTTTGATGGGATAACAACCATCCCAAATTTTACATTAAAAAGAAGATGATTTACAAAAAAAAAGTAAAAAAAGAAAGAAAAATGAGAATTGACAATTGCTTTATTGCTTTGGAAGCATTTCAAAAGAAACAAAAACAAAAATAAAATAAAATAAAAATAGAAGAAAAGAAGAAAATGGATCTGTCATTGAGGTGAGGTGGTGGTGCGTCTGTGACGAGGTGAGGCGCTATACAGAGGTGTCGGTGAGGCGTCGGTCGAGGTCGTCATGGTGAGGTGATGTGCTGTATAGAGGTGGCGGTGAGGCGTCGGTTGAGGTCGTCGAGGTGAGGTGCTGTACAGAGGCGGGAGTGAGGCGTTGGTCGAGGTTGTCAAGGTGGGGCGCTGCACAGAGGCAGCGGTGAGGCGACGATGAGGTCATCGAGATTGCTTGTAGAAGAGAGGATGAGAGATAAAGGAAGAGAGGAGAGAGGGAGGAGAAGAGGGGGGAGGGGAAGCGACGTCGCCGGCCTCCCCGCCTAGAGTTAGGGTTTTAGAGGAGTTTTTTTTCGTCTGTCTCTCGCGCTACGACCTCTCAGAGGCACTTTGCACATACTAACGCGCTCTCCATGTTTGCAGGTTACTTCATTAACTAATTTTCCCTTCAAACTAATACAATAAAATTAAATCTGATCTGATTTGATTCAAAATTAAATGAGATATAATCCAATTAAAATTAATTTAGAATATAAAAAATAATATATAAGATCATGATTTGTCCTCAACCGAATAGATTTCTTTTAAAAAATCAAAATAACCATCTCCGACCCGTTCAATTTTCATCTCTACAAACATTGTATGCATGATTGTGAATACTAAAGTGCGGGTGTAACTAAAATTTCAAAAAATTATAGGATACGGCTATACATTATTAAATATTATATATATTTTATAAATATGATAATATTTTATACTTTTTATGTGGTATCTTTTGTTCGCGATAAAGAAAAATACAATATTAAATTTGTGGTTATTCATATAATGAGTAAGATAGCATGAGGATAAACTCACAAAAAAATATATCAAATTATTTTTAAATTTTAATTTATTATCCTCATTAAAAATTTTATATAAAAATATTATGAAATAAAAATTTAGACTGTTTCAAGTTTTCTAAATTATTATTTTTAATTTTTAAAAAAATTAGCTCTAAACAAATTATAATATATTTAAGTAGATCATTAAAAATGTATCTAGACAAAATTCGGCACACATTGGTGTCGCACCCAGTGCTTAATTCAGCTGAGTATATGAAACCTCGAGTGATATAGCACATAATTGACGGGCTAATATTAAAAATAAGAAAAATCTATATATCTTAAGCTATTTTCTGTATTCAGTTCACGATCTTTTAAAAATAATTGGTGAAAAATTTAAAGTATATGCTGTGGTTGTAAATGCAGTTATGTCTTTATATTTGAAAGTATAAGCAACATACTCTGTATTATTTTGTTCAGAAGATGAAATGAGTTGCATAAAAGATGCATAATGAAAATAAACAAAGTCATAAGCATTAACGAGCTTGGTTTCATACTTTTTGGAATAGTCGATCGTTGAGATTATAAAAATATCGCCAAAAAAATGTTAGAGAAGAAATAATTAAGGGACAAATTTAGAAATGAACTTTTAAGGGTCGAAAGATATTCTTTTAAACAAATGAAGATAACTAAATAAAAATATATGATTAAATATTTAATCAATCAAAATACATTGCAGATATGTTGAAACCTAATTTTTTATTTTTCAGTTCAATAATTCAAAATATTGTGCTATGTAATTTTTTTTTAACATAGCCCGTAGGCAACCCATCCCATCCCCCAAGACGCTGAAATGTCTATACCATCTGCGCTAGACATCATAGCTATGTTACCCGGGTACTTCATATACCCACCGAACAAGTACGGGTGCGTATCGGGTGCACGGTATGCGTTGGGTACGGTGCGGGTACGTGCGGGTGCGCCACGTGGTATTGAATTATTTTAATCGGTTTGACCGGCCGATACGGTCTCCGGTACGGCTGGGTACGCTTGGGTACGGCTGGGTGCGGGATCCGGTACGGTTGGGTGCGGTTCGGGTACGACTGGATATGGTCAAACTCAAAAAATTCAAAAAATCAAGTGCATGAGTGAGATTTGAACCCAAAAAATAAGCTACACTCGTTAGTGCATTAGACCGCTACACAATCTCTTCACTTGTGTTAGTAGTGATTGATATATATATATTATACTTATCTATTTTTTTATTTTTTATGTATTATATATTTATTTTTATTTAAAAAAATATTATATATATTACCGTATCCGTATCCTAAAATATTTAAAATTAACGTACCGCCGTACCCGTACCGTACCCGATACGATACTCGCACCCGCACTCGTGCAACACAGCATCATAGTAATAAGATTCGCGAATTATTCGTTTTTCATCTATAGTCGGATGTTTTATGAATAATTCATTATTCACGAATTATTCAGCAAAAAAAACACATTATATATTATTTTAAATTTTATATATAATTTTATAGTTTTTAATATATTTTTAATATTTTATTATTATAATATATATTTTATTTATATTATATAAAATAAAATATTTCAAATTATATCCATATTATATCCAACTTTAAATTTTTGACCTCACTGTATATTTCCGGATCATAAATTTATTACTATAGTAGACATTCTATTTAATGAAAAACTTTGCTAGGCATCCAGCGGAGACTTATTCGATGTAATTAATGCACTTTAAATGATAGTAGCTTTAAATGTTTTGAAAAATTATTACGATCAGTACACAAAGATATGATATCTATTTTGTATTCATTTGTTTGGCAATATTTGGAAGATTCTGTAACTCCCTCGTACTTAATTACGTGACAAAGATGTTTACTGAAACCCCCACGTGTGACGTGTGCCATTACATCATTGGAGAGGGATCAGTCACTGATCATCAGTGTAACTTGACATTTTTTTTACCATAAATTTTAAACAAAACTCGAAAACTATTTTTTACAATAATAAGTTGCTATAGACATATCATTGAACCTATAGATTAGTTATGTTTTAAAATTTATTTCCATTTTTACATTTTATATTCATTAAGGTTTTATAATTATAATCATCGTAAATAGTACAAAAATTGAATGATTTTTGGTGTATCAAGCAACATTTAAATCATATAAAATTTAAAATATTATCAATTTATAAAGTTAGTAACATATCTGTAATTTTTTATTATTATATATTTTTCCAATTTATTGAACATCTTATTATTAAGAAAGTCAATGACGGTCATTTTAGTATTAAAACCAAATTATTGTTGTTATTATTATTACTGTTACTATCATCATCATCAACATCTTATTATTAAGAAAGTCAATGACGGTCATTTTAGTATTAAAACCAAATTATTGTTATTATTATTATTACTGTTACTATCATCATCATCAATATTATTATTATGTGTGCGGTTGCTCTTCCGTTGCTGTCTCATTGAGAGCTATTATTAATGGAAGGACCCAAGGTATGCATGACAAGTGGCACAATGATTCAGACATAAAGTCACATGGACCCGGATCCACTGTCGCGTCTCGCGCGGCACCGTGCAGCGCAGCACGTGGTCCGTTCGATTACTTCGAGATTCGAGTTAGTATTTTAAAATTCGAATTAGCACGAATCTCAAAATGATCGAACATACCACGTCTTTGCGCTACATCTGCGCATGCTGAAGCAGATCTGGTTCCAAAGTCACATGTGATGTAGGATAGATGCTGTCCAGTCGAGGTGGGTCGGTGGCTTTTGACGATTAAAATCTACTTAGTGTATTAAAATCGGGACGGGTTATGGCGGGTCGGCGGGTTTTGACGGGACGGGTCAACGAGTTTACACGGGACGGGTTAGGACGGGTCGATTTTGGGGGGTTTGGCCGTGACCCGTCCTAGACCTATCGGGTCGGGTCCAAGGGTGGGGCGGGTCGGGTCGGGAATGGGACGGGTCGGCGGATCAAATTTATTTTCAAAAATTCTGAAAAGTTCAAAAATCGTTATAACGGTTCAGTAAATCATTGCAACGATTTATGAAATGTTATAACGATTTATGAAATGTTATAATGATTTATGAAACGTTATAACGTTTCAGCTCAATTGATCCAACAGTTGTTATTCTTTCTAAATCGTTATAACGATTCCCAAACCGTTATAACAGTTCAGGCACTGATATGACTCAAAATAAATTGAAATAAAATTTTAAATGAAATAATTTAAGTAAATAAATAAATAAAATCTTAATGAATTGGAATAATGGATTGATAAATAATTTGTGCGGTGTGTGGATAATTCATGGTTCGAAAACTTAATACTTTTTTTTGTAAAATCCAATCATGATCAATATAATGGGCGGTAACACAACTATAACTAAGACCATATTTACCGGCAATCCATATATCAGATGTAATTGATATTTTATATGTTGCAACTGTAAATATGACCAATAATTCACTTTTTCGTTCAATATATTATTTTTTTAACTTAGATACCATTTTGTTATGATGGAACCTTTTGTATAATGGTTGACCACAACCTCTAATTACCAATCGGGCAAAATCGGTACAATATGCCATACTTATTGGTTGTTCTTTTTTCGCTAAGTATCGAGCAAACTCATTTAACATTCTTTTCTCGTCATATTTGACAAGAGTTCTAGTACCGTCCGAGTTCAAACAATTTTGTACCATACAGGTATCGGGTATTTCTTGGGGTTCTTCATTTTTTGCTATGTATTTATCGGCGTGTTTTTAAATTGACTTAAACCATTTTTTATTACATAATTGTACAAAGTTTTATAATTACTTACCTTACATCGTGCATTGATTAGAACACCGTCGGGACCTAAAGTTTGTTCGTAATAGCGCCACCAAGGTGCATCATAAGTTGGGGGAGCTCTCTTTCTTCTCTTCTCAGCTCCGATTCGATCGGGGATTCCGAGACGCTTGTGTCGGGTGTTGGTGTGGAACATCCGCACTCGTTGGATGTAACGGTGGAAGTCCACCACTAGTTGTTGTATCGGTATTATATTGGGAACTTAACGTATATTGATTAGAACTTGACAGATATTGAGAACTTGACGGAAATGAGGTCGAACCTTGTCCGGCACTAAAGGAAGTGATTTGCAGGTTGTAATTAGGATCAACATGCGTTTGTGATGGATAATATTGTTGTGATGAAATTTATTGATAATAAGGATACAGAGGGTTAAGATTTTGTTGATAGTATGAGTTCAGAAGGTTAGAACATGACATATCTTCACCAAAAATTTAAACATTCAATCGATGTTACATTTCTTCGGCATGAGAGGGATTGGAAGATGTCATTTGATATTGCTAAAAAACATTAAAAAAATATAATGAATGTTATAAATATAAAAAATAATTAATTATTATAAATTAAAAATATAACTAATTACAAAAAATATAGAATCTAATAAAAACTAATTAAAAGAAACGAATGGCAAAAAAAGAATGTAAATATATATTTAAAAAACTAATTACCAAAAATATAAACTAATTATAAAATATAATATATACTAATAACTAACTTTTTTTTGGTCGAAATCGAAAGCCTGAAACTTTAAAATGAATTAACGACAAATAATATAACGAATGCTAAATTGACAATAATAACTAAATAAAACTAATATAACTATTTTTGATCTTTTTTGGATAATGTAACAAAATTACTATAATAATATAATTAGAGAATTGCTAATATCTAATAATTAACGAATTAACGAGGGAGAGTTTGGTTTGGAGAATTAAGAAGAGAGATAGAGTGAAATTGTTTGTGTGAGGATATGAGATGAAATGGGGTGGTATTTATAATAAAAAAATTGAATTATTTTTTTTTTGATTTTTTTGATTTTTTTTTGAATTTTTTTGAATTTTTTTGAATTTCTGCGGGTTTGGGACAGGTCGGACGGGTAAAGTGGGTCTAGTCGGACGGGTTTGATTTCTGGGTTTCTCGGATAGGGTCGGGCACGGGTTAGGGTAGGTTGGACGGGTCTAAAATGGGTCGGGTATAGCACGAGTTTTTTTTTCAAATTTTTTTGTCCGCGCCTGTGCTAGACCCGCCGGTTCTAACGGGTCACGGATCTGACGGGTTTGAGCACGGGTCGGGTCGGGTCTAACCCGAACGGGTTTTTTTTAAAACACTACATCTACTGACATAGTTTATTATGATATTTTGTTGTTATCATGTCTGTGGTAAATGAGACCCACAAAAATACTTCAAAAATTACCTACAAGCTAAATCATCACCGTTCAAAACTATATTGGGCCGTCATAATTCTATGATAATTAGGGGTGGATGTAAAATTTTGATCAGGTAGAGTAATTATCAGATTGTAATAGTTTATTAGATTTAAACTTATTAACTAATCGAATACTAAATAAAAATTAATAATTTAATATATATTCTTATCTAATAAAAAAATATTAAAATAATAATATTTTATATATTAAAAATAACAACAAAATAAACCTCAAAGTAATAGATAATTAAGTTGATGAAGAAAATTTTCGTCTACATAACTTTATATTTTGATATCTTTGCATAATTATTTATTATGCACGATGTTAAATATTTTTTTCTCAATAAAAATAATCGGATAATTCAGAGAAGACAAAAAAATTTTCCACAAAGAGACAAATTATCAAAAATATTATTAAAAAAACTATTTTTCAAAATGAAAAAGAGCAGTTGCCTCTGGACTAGTGATTTGTCGGCGGGTATCATGCGCGATACGGCGCGGCGTATACGCGGGCGGGCGGGTACACCCGCGGTGTGCGGCGGTAGGTCGGGCACGGGTAGACGGTTTTTTTTTTTCAAAACCGTACCCTATCCGTCTCATACCTGTGCCCGTCGCGGGTACCACGGATATGGGTATGGGGGTACTTGGGCACACGGGTCGGTGGGTCAAACATTATAATGGTTCAGTAAATCGTTGCAACAGTTCAATAAATCGTTGCAATGATTTACTGAACTGTTATAACGATTCAACAAACCGTTATAACGATTCAGAAACCGTTATAACGGTTCAGAAACCGTTACACAAGCGGGTTTTTTTAACACACTAGGCACGGGTAGACGGGTACGCGAGTACGGACGGCGAGCGCGGGTACACAGACGCGGGTACGCGGGCGGCGGATAAATGGATACGAGTACAACGGGTTTTGAATCCGTACGCCTATACCCATTTACTCGCCTATACCCGAGTATAGATACGGATTGTACCCGACGATTTTTAACAAACCACTACTCTGGACCCTCCTGAATCCGCCCTGACGACAGTAAAACGCCATAAACTAATTATGACACAGATACGGATCCACTCAAGTCAAGGATAAAGCAAACGAGGTTGGAGAATTCGGCTTGCCCGTTTGCTTCTGTACTCAGCGACGAAATGCAGCGATCGTCAGTGCATATGCCACATGCAACATGACAAATTGACAAAACATCCCAGTACACATGACTAGTTCATTTTGGAATCTAGAATCTTCTCCATTTTAATAGAATGGAGATATTATTTTTCCTATCCAACATCCAAATATCCGATGCCTTACCATATCCATTTTATATAAAATGGTCATATTAAAGGAATATTAGTTCCCATATTTTTTCAAAGTAATAGTCACCGGGATTTGTTGCAAGGGGAAATGACCACAAATCGGTATAAAATCTCTTTATTTTTATCATTTTCTTCATCTACTTTACAAACGTGTGGATCTTACTATTCTAGATCGAATCTTTTCATATTGATCACTGTTATGACGATTTAATAAATATAAAATAATTCATGTTAAAATTCATGTCGGAGCAGGTGTTTTTTCGGCCTCAAATTTCAACAACTCTCAAATATCCATGTTCATTTTTAGATTAATTATTACGGTATAAAATTTTATTTATAAAAAAAACTAAGTCTTTCCACGCAAGAAGGAAAAAGACAATTATATTAATTTGACCGAATGCATCTGAAGACCTTTGTATTCTTGTGTCGAGGAAAAAAAAAAAAAAAAAGATGACTTTTGCTGAAAGAATATATAACAAAGTTAAATTTTAATACAAACTTGATAAATGTTAATAATAAATAGGCGCCCCCTAAAATTCAACAACTGAGAAAACTATTAATCAAAGTAAGAAAACAAAATTTCATATATGTTCTTCGTAGCTATTTGGTGCGACTTGAGAATAGTATAATTAAAGATATTTTGCCCATAAGATTAATTTGGTAATTTTGAAAAAAAAATTAAAGATGACAGCTGATTAATTTTCAAATTGGTCCAAAATCTAAAATTGTTTTTGTACTTCTAATTTATTTTTGTATTTCAGTAATTATTTGTTTGATTGTTCCAATTATCAAAATAAAAGTGTCTGTTATCAATGTTTTTTCTAGAAGAGGACAAGCCTTAAGAAACAAAATGGACACACTAACATTTTTTTTTGTTTTTTTTGTTTTTGAAAGCTAAAATTGAAACTCTAACAAACGGTACATACTTCAATCAGTGTAAAACAATTTGAAACGAAAAAGAAGGCGAAAGATAGGCTGCTAGCTAGGCGACAAAGTTCGATTCCGGCCGCTACACCTACATATTTGGCTCAGATTTGCCCACATGTATGATGTATTTTGTCAATTATTTTTCTCATATTTAATTGTTGGCATTTATTTATTCATGGGGTCGTTGTGCTATTTATGTTTCTCTCTCTCTAAATAATTAATAATGATAATAATAATATGAGTAAATTATTCTATTTTGTATTTGTACTAATTTTATTCCGTAAATATATTTTTGATATTGAATTTTTTTGTTACTATTTTTAATCGTTAGACGAGTGAAAGCGAGTTAAGAAAAATTTGGCGATCCCTCGTTTCGAAGGAGGTCGTCAAAAAATAAGTAATATGTCACAGCATTGTTTATATTTATTTAGAACAAACAATTGAAGAACTAAGTTATATGCAAGAAGGATGCATGTCACTCGACCCTTGGATGATGATGATGTCCATCACTCCCTGCACATTTTTACCCTTATAATAAATAAATAACCAAATGAATGAATGATTGTATCAACCTATAACCTTTATTTGTTTAGTTATTAGACTATACACTGAATTAACTGATAAATCTATAAATTTCGTTATAATTATATTATTCGTGAAATAGGTTATACAATTTGAGAAGATTTGATGTTGAACTAGTCAACCATCATCTTATGTAAGCACTTGCTATTTCACTCAAGAAATGGTTGTCAGAAAAACACGCAACTTGCTATTTCACTCAATGGATTATTCATGGCTCATTCAGGATCGACTCAAATTTGACTCGCTTTTTAAACTTATTAAATTAATGAGCCAAACTTGAATTAAACCTACCTCAACTCACTAATCTCATTAGGCTCATTAAATTATTAATAATTATTATTTATATTATTCTATCAATGCTTTATATAAGTTATATATATATATATATAGAGTGATGCTATGGTGCTTTGCGAAATATAATTTTTTTTGTGCTTCGCGCCTGTATCTCGAATTTAAAAGTTTAAACGGCCGATCCAAACCGTTGAACATCATCTTCATATTAAAATATCCTTGGAGATCAAATTTTATATTTTTTTGAATTTTTTTGCTATTTTTTAGATGAGTACAAAATCGCTAGTTTTGGATGGTGCAGAAATCGTTAGATCAGCAAACTTTGTACCCATTTAAAAAATAGCAAAAAATTTTAAAAAAATATAAAATTTGATCTCCAAAGATATTTCAATATGAAGATGATGTTCAACAGTTTGGATCGGTCATTTGAACTTTGAAATTTGAGATACGAACGCAAAGCACAACAATTTCATATATATATATATAGTAAATCTAGCGTGCTCCTACGAGCACGGAGCCCCTCCGTGATCCTAACTCAAAAAATATATATAGTAAAACTAGCGTGCTCCTAAGAGCACGGAGCCCCTCCGTGATCCTAACTAAAAAATATATCAAATGATCACCAAATTTTGATTTATCAATCTCATTAAATTCTTCATATTAAAATCTTGTGGGGTACAAAAATTTGGGGTGTTTCGAGTTTTTTAAGTTGCTCTTTTTAATTTTTGAAAATGAACTCTAAAAAAATAATAAAATATTCAATATTTGTATATTATTTTTAAAAATTGAAATGAACTTAAAAAATTTGAAAAACTTCAAAATTTTATACCCATAAGATTTTAATATGAAGAATTTAATGAGAATGATAAATCAAAATTTAAAAATTATTTGATATATTTTTTTAGCTAGGATTACAAAGGGGCTCCGTTCTCTTAGAAGCACATTATATATATATATATATATATATATATATATATATAGTAAAGCTAGCGTGCTCCTAAGAACACGGAGCCCATCCATGATCCTAGATCAAAAAAATATATCAAATGATCTATAAATTTTGATTTGTCACTCTCATTAAATTCTTCATATTGAAATCTTGTAGGGTAAACAAATTTGAGGTGTTTCAAATTTTCTAAGTTGCTCTTTTTAATTTTTAAAAATCAACTCTAAAAATAATAATAAAATATTCAATGTTTGTACATTATTTTCAAAAATTAAAAAGAGCGACATAGAAAACTCAAAACACCCCAAATTTTTGTACCCCACAAGATTTCAATATGAAAAATTTAATGAGATTGATAAATCAAAATTTGAAGATCATTTGTTATATTTTTTGAGTTAGGATCACGGAGGGGCTCCGTGCTCGTAGGAGCACGCTAGATTTACTATATATATATATATATATATATATGAAATTGTTGTATGAAATATATATATATAATTTTGTTTCATTGATTATTATTAATTTTTTAAAGACTTTGGTGTAAAATATTTATATAAAATATTATTAATTATTAAATTAACTATTAACTAGTCAAATTGTCTCGTTCGTTAACTTAATGAGTCAATCTCAAGTTAATATTTTTGACTCATTAAGTTAATGAGTTGATCTCAAGTTTCATTCATAATCAAAATCAAAATGACGCTGCAAACCTTTTTTAATTGCTGAAAATATTCAGCCACAAATTGACACTTCGGAACTTCGTAGTGTAAAGATAGTAGCAAAAATTCCTTTATGTGCTATTTGACTTGGTTCATATGTAGACTTTGAATTCGGCACTCCCTCTTAGGATTAATCACTGGATTAGGATTTTAAGATACGTGCTAATTTTATTGATCTTGACTTAATTTTTCTATACTCTTTAAATCTTCCTCATTTTTTATTTTTTCTCTCTTCTCTTTTATTTTTCTTATTTCTCCCTCTACTCTTCTAACTATTTTTTATTTAGCTATCAAAATAATCACATCTAATTAACTATCATTATTTTATTAAAGTTCTATAATTAATTCTAAATTAAATCTTTATGTGTGTCTGATTGCTACACTAATTTCCCTCCTCTCCTTCTTCACTGATGCTGCCCCATAAAAAAGAAATGAAAATAACATATTCCCTCTTCTTCCACTCCGGATGATTTCCCCCATTTTCGGTTTCCTTCCCTAACAATCAAGAAATTCATATCACCTTCTGCGCTGCTGCGTTGCAGAAGATGTCACTTAGATTTGCATCAAGATTCGTGTATTTATAATCTAAAAAAATCTCTTTATTATCTAATGATGAATAGGTTGTGCAGCACTTTCCTGCGTGGCAAAGGACACTTATCCAATCAAGACACGAAAATAGAATTCATGCTCTCGTGCAATGCAAATTCACATATCATATATCATTGGAAAGATACTGAAGAGGAGAACACGTTAATGCAATCAATTTTCAATTAAATTCACTGTACATCACTCGCACCGAGGAGGAGCTCGGTTACAAGAGTGAATTGAATGATTTGGGTTGTAATAGAACAAATCAACGGTTCAGAGAGTGCCATGTGGATCCCATGAAACCAGATGAAACCTCAGACCAACTTCCAAAGACTTCCCACCTTGTGCCTCACCAAGTGGCAGTTGCAATGATGAGGCAATTTTGCTTCAGTTTGTATGGGCATCGAAAGCATGAAATGACAATACACACATACTCTAAAAGTATTTTCGAATATGGCATTAACCGTGCTTCAGTTTGTACTGAGCATGTCTCAATATCTGATGTGTATCAGGTAAAGGTACCACATTTCAGATGGTATATCCAAGTAACATGGATGTGCATTAACCGTGCAAGATGTTGAAGTTCTTATAGAAATTATTCACCAATCAACTATATTCAAAAGATCTTACAACTGATAAAATCTACTGCTAGTCTAGCATATATTCAGAAGGCCAAAAGAAGAACACAAAAAATAAACCTTTCCAACATTCAATACAGTAGTAGTGGCCACAGCCCACAAGCTGCGGCACGAATGTTAGTAGATGGTAATGCCTCAAAACATATACCGCATTTTAGCTGCCACCAGAAAGATATTGAATTTAAACAAACCAAGAGTCTGAGTAACATCGTCGCTTCAACATACAACCAATTGAATAAAGATTAATTGAATTGGTGCCGAGGAACGCAAACGGTACTAATGCTGCCAGCAATACACTGTGACTTAGTCGAAAGTAAGACTACCATAGAGTTTATCTCACTCCGACGATGTTTAGGGTGTCGTCAGGTCAGCGCTCGGTGAAGGAAGGTGTCGGATCCGTTAACCCGTCCCTTTGAGAAATTCGACTCCAAAGCGGAAGAAACTGTTCGTGATTTAATTTAGAAAAAAGTTCATAAGACCACAGTGGGGCGTGGTGTGTTTTAATTGAAAATTAATTATGAAATTTTAATAAGATAATAATAGTTAAGTAGATGTAGTTAGTTTGATGAATAAAAATAAATAAATAGAAGAGTAGAGGGAGAAATAAAAAATAAAGAAATAGAGGAAGAAATAACATAATAAAAAATTAAATCTTATTTATTTAAATATTTTTTTTATAATATTTCTCTACTTTCGCGGAGACACCACTCTCCAGTGCGATATAGATCTGGTCTACACCGTATCACCTAATCTCCTTGTTTAAAGCTTCGTTTCCGTCTCCGCCGCTTCCATCTATTAAAGAAATTCACATCGTCTATGATATTTGACCGTAAAATATCTGCCCGCTCCGTAAATTAATCGTGAAGTGTCTGACCGTGGTCCAAATCGTATGACCGAAAAAAATTTAGGGTCCGTTTGGCAAATCAAGGAATAGCTTTGGAAGAGTGGTAATTTTGGAAGAGTGATAGAATAATATTTTTTTGGAAGAATGGTAGAAGAGTGGTATTCTTGACTATTCAGAAGAGTGAAAATATCGTTTGCGTTGTTACTCGTAATAGTTAAAATATGAATAATTATGATACTAATAATGATGATGATAATAATAATAATAAAATAATAACATAATAGTAAGATAATAATAATAATAAAATAATAAAATAATAATAATAATAATATTATTATTATAATAGTAATATAATAAAAATATAAACATAATCATAATATAGTAATATAATAATAAAAAAATATAATTACAATCATAATTATAATAATATAATAATAATAAGTAATCATAATTTTAATAATATAATCATAATATAATAATCATAATCATAATCATGATAATAATAATTATAGTCATAATCATAATAATATAACCATAATCATAATCATAATAATAAAAATATAATCATAAACATAAAAATAATTATAAAAATATAATAATAAATTAATCATAACTATAATCAACATATAATAATATAATACAACATAATAAAATAATAATAAAGTAATAAAAAATAATCATAATAAATAATAATATTATAATAGTAATATAATAAAAATATAAACATAATCATAATATAGTAATATAATAATAAAAAATTATATTTACAATCATAATTATAATAATATAATAATAAGTAATCATAATTTTAATAATATAATCATAATATAATAATCATAATCATAATCATGATAATAATAATTATAGTCATAATCATAATAATATAACCATAATCATAATCATAATAATATAATAATAAAAATATAATCATAAAAATAAAAATAATTAAAAATAATTATAATTATAATAATATAATAATAAATTAATCATCACTATAATCAACATATAATAATATAATACAACATAATAAAATAAGAATAAGTAATAATAATCATAATCATATTTATCATAATATAATAATAAATAATCTTGATCATAATAATATAATAATAATATAATTATATTTATATTCATAATATAATAATATAATATTAAAATTATATTTATAAATAATAATAAATTATATAATAATACTAATGGTAACGATAATATAATAACAATAATGATAATAATAATTTAATAATAGTAATATAATGATAATAATAATCATAATATTAATATAATAATAAATTATAATCATAAATATAATATAATTATATAATAATACTAAATCTTAATCATAATCATAATAATATAATATAATCAAACAATAATCGCTATTCCGACGAGAGCTAATCAATCCTATTCCACCTATAAGTTAGTATACCGGATTAACACTATTCTGCACTCTTCTACTTAGTCTAAAATTCGTTTGGCAAATTAATTCATCGAAATAACTATTCTATTCTAACTTTTTGCTATTCCATTGACAGCCAAACACTCAAGCAGCTACCTGTCTATAACGCACCACAGACGATCTGCACTCCTATTAAAAGTTGCACTCCTATTAAAAGGTTGGTCCACAGTTCCACACCAATCCAACTTTTTGCGCAAAATACCAACCAACTTATTCTTGATAACTCTGCCGCTCAATAATATATTCGCCAACTCTAGTACAATCTCTCCGTCTCATTTTTCACGATTCTTCTCCAGATATCAACAAGAGAAAGAAAGAACGAATAGATGGAAGAGGGAGATGACAGAATTGCGCTATTGAACCATCATATATCATCCAAAGAAGAAGAGGAAGAAAAGGGGTTATGGAGCAGAGTAAACGACGAATCGAAGAAGCTGTGGGTCATCGTGGGACCCGCCATTTTCACCCGCATAGTGACTTTCAGCATGAACATCATCACACAAGCTTTCGCTGGACATTTGGGAGATCTCGAGCTCGCTGCGTTTTCTATCGCGAATACAGTCGTGGTTGGGTTCAATTTCGGTCTACTGGTACGCTTACTTTAATCAACCAGCTTTACATACTTTTTTCATTCTTTGCATTTTTCATCAGAAATGTATTTTTTTATTCTCCCCTTTTGAGATAAATTTTATTCAAAATGGTTACATTCGTGAACGGTTCTCGGCTTCTCTCGAATGCCAGCATGGTTAGGTTAGCTCATGCGGATGTTTTATTTTCTGGCTTTTTATGATGCACCACAATTGGGGTATTCATAATGGTTTAAAATCAAGGTACTAAAAAACAAATAAATAGTTTCAAATATGAATACAGCTGTCAGTAAATGTAAAGGTGCCGTATTTCTTTTTGCTTCCAATGTTTCTTGGTTTAAAAAGGTAAAAACTAAATCAACAAATGAAAGGAGGTATGAGCTGGTATTATCAGTCATACATCTTGAAAATTCTTTCATAACTAAGATTTTTTCTTGCACTTTACATATTTAATTAAGTAGAAGTTCTATCGTGCAATCATTCTAATGTCAAATATAATTAACTGAAGTTTAGCAATATGAAATTGGTTGCTATTAGGAGCATTCCCACAAACTCTCACACACAGAATAAAAATTGGAAGAGAAGTTGGATTCGACCAAAATAACATTCTACTGGATGTTTGGTTAGATGTATCTCACACAATGGTACTGAGTTACTAAGCACTCGTTTGATTTTGGTATCAATTTTTTCCTTTGCTTCTTTTGTAATAATTTTAGCACCGAGATGTAAATTTGTAACAATTAACAGAGGTTAATGAATTAATTACCTCCTTTCAATTGAACTTCTTTTTAAAATTCACTACAAAAAATTCAACAAAAGGTTTTGCGGAAGGGAAGAGATCATTTGACAATGATTATTTTGATAACTTTGACAATAAATTTTTAAATAAATACGAAAAAATTTAAAAAAATAAAAAACCTTATAAATATGACCATTACAAATTACATAATATTTTGATGATCTTTGATGAATTATAAAAGATAATGAAATTACATAAAATTTAATTATTATCAATCTATAAATAGAAAATTATATTTTTTTAAAAAAATTTAATATTTTTTATATTTATTTAAATATTCATTATCAAAATTGTTAAGATAAACCATTGTGAAGGGATCCCTATCTTTGCTGAAAGGGGCACTTTTGTTGTATCAAAATTGTGATACAATGGTTGTATCCGCAAAGTTGTATCAAAATTGTACCAAATAAATTAAAAAACAATGTATCAAAATTGTTAAGATAAACCATTGTGAAGGGATCCCTATCTTTGCGGATACATTGTTTTTTAATTTATTTGGTTATCTAGCATCTGCAGTTCTGCACTCTGCATAAAGGTCTATGATAACTTGATAAGGTTCCAGATGGAATCTTTTCTTATCTACTGGTCCCGTAAGTAAAATAAACACTGTTTTTTTAAACATATGAACATGTAGTAAGTGAGTAATGGTTTGTAGGTAAGAAAAAGTTTGGGTATCCTCTAAGAAAATGAACTTAAGCAATACATGTTTCTTTTATTAATTGTATTTTTTTTAACTAAAAAAAAACTACCTTATAATTTACATGGATATAGATCAACTAGTTGATAGCTCTCTTATCTTTTGAAATAGGCGTGTTATTTATTGCTTATGGTGTTGGGATGCAAAAGAGTTAGCAACATTTTCCTTCTAAAAAAAGTTGCAGAGGAGAGAAGTTACAAACCG
Source organism: Schoenoplectus tabernaemontani (assembly GCA_037127355.1). Taxonomy (NCBI): domain Eukaryota; kingdom Viridiplantae; phylum Streptophyta; class Magnoliopsida; order Poales; family Cyperaceae; genus Schoenoplectus; species Schoenoplectus tabernaemontani. Next base: position 12,427,500 of record CM073743.1, read on the forward strand.
TGCACACTTTTTGTTAATGTTTGTTTTCCAGTCCTATCAGTCTAGCATATCATTCTACTTTATCATTAATTGTCTGAACAACTTCTACATCTTTTTTTTTTATAGTATTACTTCCTACATTTTTTTTTGTTGCAATTTCGTTAAATCATGTGGCTACTAAAGCATTTAACATTTGTTTTCTTGAGACTTATTGCGAGCTTTTCACCTGAAAAAAAACAACAAAAATTCACTGCCACAAAGAAAAGGACCAGGACCCCATCTTACACGGAGTTATAATTTATGAAATTGGCTGTTTTTTTTGGATAAAAGTGTAGTAGTCGATCAGTTTCATTGAAACTGAAAAGAAGTTTACAGAGTGGGTCTTGATGAAATATATCAAATAACTGATACACCACAAGATATATGTTCAAAATATCTATTCTAAAATGTGATCCGATCCAAAAAATTCATCCGACTTGTTTGAATCTAAACCGATCTGATATGATTTTTTCAGAAAGTCAAACTGATCCGATCCATACTTGAACAAACTGAAACTCGAGATGATCCGAGATCAGATAATTTAAAATCCGACCCAATCCGAACTCAAACGATCGGAAACCCGAATGACATGAGATCAGACAACCTTAAAGCTGACTCGATCCGAATCTGAACAACACAAAATCCGAAATGACCTGAGATCAAACGACTCTAAATCTGATCCGATCCGAAACCTGAGATGACCCAAAATTAGATAACTTGAAACCTGTCCCGACCTTACTTGTGTTGTATATATGTATCTAACTACTTTAAAATTATACCGTACACATATTAAACTTTTCTTTATAAATTCAACTTGTACTTACAGCCAGTTTATTCTGAGGGGGTTAAGTTAAGCACGTGTTTATAGGGGGATCGGGTTAAGCACGAGGTTCATAAATAACAATGGATTATCAGTTTATTTTGACATAAATTAACAAATAATTACTTATCAATATAGCACGTATAATTTGATAATTTTAATTAATAAATTACTTACATGCATATATATATATATATATATATATATATATATATATTCATAGTTTATACCAAAATAAAAGTTATATTTTGAATCAAAATAATAATGTCTACTAATCAAAATTTGTATGTCGTAAAATTACTATAAAAAAATTAATGTCTATTAATCAGAATTATCATAAGTAATATATTTTTAGTTTATTAATAAAATGAATGAAGTATGTCGAACTAAAAGTGATATGACTAGATTCAAATTAATTAATCATATCGTATTATTTGAAAAGTTAAATTGATCATAACATAATTGATAATCTAGACCTAAAATTGACTAAAATGAATTTCTATTTTTTTAATGTCTGACGACCTGAAATCCGATTCAACCCGAAATAAAACATCATAAAAAAACCCAATCCAGCTCGGCCCAATCCGAAACATTCCGAAATTCAAGACCACCCAATATCAGATGACCTAAATCTCGACCTGACTTGGACCCGAATGATCCTAAAACCAGAGATGATCCGAGCTACAAAGAATCCAAAATCTAACCCGACCCGAAATGTCCTGGAACCCAAAATCAAACCCGACTCGGATCTGATCGACTCAAACTCAATCCATGACCTGATAATTTTTTTATCAAACTTACCTGAACCTGACCCAACCGCATAATCACCACCTCTACAAACTGACTATGAAACTGACTGTTGTACTTCAAAAATATTTTGTGATATAGAGTTTCATATACTTTTCTGTGCTTCTTTATACAATAAGTCGTGGGACCTGAAAGAAGAGAAGAAATCAAGAATTAATAAATATACCAAAAGTCTAATTGTCTTATATGAAATTCAATGGAAAATCTTAGTACATACTATGATTGATGGCTACCGACTAAATTTTTTTTTACTGTCACACATCACAAGAAATTAAAAAGAGACTTGTGGAAATTTCAAATTTTTATTTGGACGCATGTTAGGTGCAGGCGTGCAGCCAGTTGTTTTGACTCTATAAAAAAAGTGTGTACAGGCGTGAAGTTGTTTTCTTTGTCAATCCTTATTAGGGAGAATTATTGCATCTCATCAAATTGTTAACGGCACTTATGCATCATGCTTATTAAAATATTGTTTTCAGTTGAATAAGAATAAGGATTCAATTTTAGACATTTAAACTGTAGCTGGAAAAAAAGAAGAGGAATAAAGATGAATGTATGGTACATATTATATTCTGATGACAATCTGATAGGATCATGAATTCATGACATAGTGCTTCAGGGTTGAGATTAATAAGTTACTGTTTTATTTTGTGATATATTACCCATATGCTTCCATGTATAAATCTATGGCTTGCTTTTAAGAGACTACATAAAAAATATCTCTTATTTCCTTCTTTAACTTCAACTGTGTCTGCCTATTATTGGAGATGCTAGATGTAATTGGATAATACAGCTAATATTACTATTCAAAACATATTTTAATATGTAATTGTTCCAACACTATTACTGTTGAGTATAAATAATATAATGGATATGATTTATTTGGAGGTAGAGAGAAAAAATATACTAATTAAATTCTTAATAATTCTTTTAATAATTTCTCTACTACATTATAATATATTATAACTCTTTATATAGAGCTAAAATGTCAAAAGAAACATTAAAATTCGAAATAAATGACAAATTAATAGAAAACTAAATAGTTCAGTTAAATCTGATATTTGTTCACTGTACTAAAATAGCAATAATTTCCTTTAGGAAATTTCAAATGACTTAAAACTTGGACCAATAAAAATTAGATTTAAAAACTTTAATTTCATAGTTCATTCACTTAAAACTAAATTCGGTTGGCCTTCAAAATTCACTTATTTATCAGGCTTAAAATCTGTTTAGTGCATAAAACACTAATTAAGTTTATATTTTCAACAATTACAGCTTGGTATGGCGAGTGCTCTTGAGACGCTATGTGGACAGGCATTTGGTGCAAAGAAGTATCACATGCTGGGAGTATATATGCAAAGGTCATGGATAGTGCTTTTTTTATGTGGGATTCTTCTTCTACCAATGTACATTTTCGCAACACCAATTCTTCGTTGGTTAGGGCAGCCAGAAGACCTGGCAGTCATGGCAGGGACGGTCTCTGTTTGGTTGATCCCCCTCCATTTCTCCTTTGCCTTTCTCTTCCCGCTCCAACGGTTCTTGCAATGCCAATTGAAAAACTTTGTTAACGCTGCTATATCGGGTGTCGCGCTCATTGTGCATCTATTTGTCAGCTGGCTTTTTGTGTCCAAGTTGCATTTTGGGTTGATTGGAACTGCTGTTACACTCAACTTCTCTTGGTGGGTGACCGGAATACTGATGTTCGGGTATGTTGCATGTGGTGGATGTCCACATACATGGAAAGGATTTTCTATGGAGGCATTTGTGGGTTTATGGGATTTCTTGAAACTATCAGCGGCATCAGGTGTTATGTTATGGTCAGTAAATAGTTGCATTTTTCATTTGCAATGACATTTTATTTGGGAATATCACCAGATTGTGTTTACATTCATAATTTCATATTTGATATTTGTTGCAAATTAAGTATGTGTCTTTGTTTTGAACTTTTCTTGGAACAGCTTGGAGAATTGGTATTATCGTGTGCTCGTACTATTGACAGGCAATTTGAAGGATGCCACCATAGCTGTTGATGCCCTCTCGATCTGGTATGTAACATAGATTTCTCAATTACCCTTTTAACTATTTTCTTATCATTTGATAGTTATCAACACTCATTAAACAAGTGAAAAAACAATGCTATGCATTTTTGAATATTTTTATTCTAATTGGTGGCATGCAGCATGAACATAAATGGATGGGAGATGATGATTCCATTGGCCTTTTTTGCTGGTACGGGGTAAGTCAAACAATCCCTTGGGACCCAAAATAACAATAAGAACTTCCTTTTATACTTTTCTGTAGTAGTAGTAGAACAACTTCCACTACAAAGATTAAAAGGAACAAAATGGTAATCAATTAATTCTACACAACTCTGTTTTGTCCGTCTCTCAACATTTGTATGTTTCTAGCTACTAGTATCCAAAATTGGGAAGAGATAATTAAAGTTCACTAGGACCACTTTTTATTCAATTATTTCCACAAGATTGACTTGGAAGAAGAAAATCCAAGAACAAGGTGGCAGCCTAGCATGGTCAGAGATGGCGGCTCACAAAGCTATAATCAGCTTCTTGGCTCCTTTTGGAGTATTAATAGTAAAGAAAATTAGTTGAAAGTCATATACCACTTTAGAGTTTAGAGTTGTTTGTGCACCTGATTCCAAAAGGTCTGGAGATGAGACCATACCCAGGATTAACGTGTAAAGGAACAAACAAAACCATTCAAATCCGAGAAGTTGACTCAAATAAAATTCAATTATTTCAAGCTTGTGGCATGAAGTTGAATCTGACAATCCAGATGCTCGAGCTCAAGGGCAGATGTATGTGGTTCCACGGGGTGGGTAGTTGTCCTTCTGAATTTTGAAAAATAATATCTTTTTAATAATATTTTCGGTAATTTATTTCCCCTAGAATTTTTTTTGCTTCTCTGAATTGTCTGATTATTTTTATTGAGAAAAAATATTTAATATCATATATAATAAAATAATTATGCAAATATATCAAAATATAAAATTTCGTAGACGAAAACGTTCTTAATCAACTTGATTATCTATTACTTTGAGCTTTATTTTGTTATTATTTTATAAATATAAAATATTATTATTTTCATAATTTTTTTATTAATTAAGAATATATATTTAATTATTATTATTTTTATTTAATATCCGATTAGTTAATGAGTTTGAACCCGATAAGCTATTATAATCCGATAATTCTCCCCCTCCCCCAAACCAAAATCGTGCATCCGCCCTGCTCGAGCTAAAACATAAGAAGTAATTGAAAGATAATTATCTTTGTTTATGAGTTGTATTTGAAGACAGGTTAGCAAGTTTTCTGCTAATAATGCTGTTTTTTTTTCTTTTTTTTTTTTCATCTTTGAAGAGTGAGGGTGGCGAATGAGCTTGGAGCTGGAAATGGAAAGGGCGCTAAATTTGCAACAATAGTGTCAGTTGTGACCTCTCTTATTATCGGTCTATTCTTTTGGGCTCTAGTTATGGGCCTCCATGACAAGATTGCCCTTATCTTCACCACTAGCAAGGTTGTTCTAGATGCCGTTGATAGGCTAGCCATTTTGTTGGCTTTCACCATCCTTCTAAACAGCATACAGCCAATTCTATCTGGTTAGTTTTTCTTTTTATATACTATGTAATCAAATATGATAGGAAAAAATGGAGAGAATTTATATATATTTAGCTTTTTGTTTAAGAAATATATACATCTCTTAGGATGATTAAACTGTCATTCCTTCTAGATTTCTTCTTGTAATACGTTTCTGATATTATGTAGGAGTTGCTGTTGGCTCTGGATGGCAATCAACTGTGGCCTATGTAAACATAGGTTCATATTACTTCATTGGGGTACCTATTGGAGTTGTTATGGGATGGATCTTCAATTTGGGTGTTTTGGTAATTGTCTTTCGATGTATCTTTCTCATTTTTATTTTATAAATAAAGTAGACCCTAATTTTAACTAGTTACTAATTTTAAATAAATAATAGGGGATTTGGGCTGGAATGATTGGAGGAACTGCAATTCAGACTCTAATACTTGCTATTCTAACCGTGAGATGTGACTGGGACAAAGAGGTTCCTTTTTAACTTATCACCCTTCATTTCCTATAATTTATGCACTCTTATGCAGATCATTACTAATTATAATCTTAAATGTTGTAGGCGATGATTGCAAGTGCACGTATAAACAAATGGGCTGGTCCTAAGGATGAAAAATCTCGAGTTTCTAATGTAGAAGAGGTGGCTTGAGGGGATTAATGAAGCAAGTAATGATTCTGGCTTTTCACCTACTAAGTTTGTAACGAACAGGGGGAGAGGGTGCTGTGCTCATTCAAGCAAGTAGTACTCTTAAGAGAGAGAGAGAGAGAGAGAGAGAGAGATGGGTGGGGGTTCTCTTTCAAAAAGAAACTAGTATATCATTCTATATTTTTCAAAACATGCAGTTTTAATTAGTATATCCTTCTCTATATTTTTCAAATGGCAGTCTTAAATGCATAAATTGTTAGAAACTTAGAATCTGGGTTGAAGCGGGAAGGATTATGCCCCGGGTATTGTTAATTACATCAGCATCTGTTTTTCGGCCTTCCTTTTTCTTTTTGGAAGTAGGTGAATTCACGATAAATTTTGATAAAATTAAAATTTAACTCCATTGTATGTGCAAGTTACTAATTGTAAGTGCAGCTGTCAGATATCTGCTAAGTGCCAGTATTCTTTTTTATGATTATGATTATATTTTTATTATTATATTATTATGATTATGATTATGGTTATATTATTATGATTATGACTATAATTATTATTATCATGATTATGATTATGATTATTATATTATTAAAATTATGATTATTTATTATTATTATATTATTATAATTATGATTATAATTATAATTTTTTATTATTATTATTATATTACTATATTATGATTATGTTTATATTTTTATTATATTACTATTATAATATTATTATTTATTATGATTATTTTTATTACTTTATTATTATTTTATTATGTTGTATTATATTATTATATGTTGATTATAATTATGATTAATTTATTATTATATTATTATAATTATAATTATTTATAATTATTTTTATGATTATGATTATATTTTTATTATTATATTATTATGATTATGATTATGGTTATATAATTATGATTTTAATCATAATTTTTTATTATTATATTATTATATTATGATAATATTTATATTTTCACTCTTCCAAAATTAACACTTTCCAAAATTATTCGGATTTAAATTGAAAAATGTCTCCAAGGCACTTACTAAGGCCCAAGAAATGAACACCTGCATGCCCTTTTTTTAGTTTTCTTTATCTAAGATTTTCGGCAAACACAGGAAATCCTGGTCTAAAAGAAAAGAGAAAAGAAAGAATTTAATATAAGAACTTTTTCTGATCTGAAGATGCATCATTGGACGGGTATTTTATATCTGACCTCGTTAATCTAAAATTTCTGCCACTACACCCCTTGTTTATTAAAAGGAAAAATTAAAGTGGAGTATATATTAAATTACTTTAATGTATTGGTTTTTGATGATAGTTAGTAAATAGATGAGGTATCGAAAATAAAAAAATTGTAAAAAAATAGAAAATATGATGATTTCATTTTTATTCCATCTTCATAAATGTTTTAATTTGTTTCGTCTTAGATTATTTTCGTCTAGTGTATCAATGCGCTTTAAAACACTTAAATCACCGCTACTACACTTGTCAAACGGAGTCGATTTTTTAATTTGATACTGATAGTGTCTACTTTCTTATCTGCCAAGTGTCATGTGTGTTATTCCCAGTTTTTCAGATGCAGAGTTGATGTATTTGTAGTTAGGTGAAAGGGGTAGGCTAGATAAGTTGGGTAATGTGTGAAGGTTAGCATCAGGTCATCACTTGTAGAAAACACTTCATCTTGAGTTTTGATTATACTCACATTATTGTTTTTAGAAGCTTTATTTCTGGAACAAACACAGCGAACCTCCACGAGCAAAATGATCCAAGATACTATATTAGTGATCGGACTTGTCATCGTAATTTAATTTAAGAAAATACACCCACGTAACCAGGCCCATAGGGCATAGGCTTTGGGTTGAAGAAAAGCGTAGATCATTTCATCAATTTGTTTGATTTGTTCAGCAATTATAGATAACTAGTACGAAACCCATTCGTTATGCAGACACTTTTAATTTTAAAATTACTTGCATCCAGCATCAATTGTATTATACATAAATTATATATTTTACTTAAATATAATTTATGTCTAAATCAAATTATAAAGACTCATAAAATTTTGAAATAAAATCAATTAATTTTTAATAAAAATGATGTACAATATATAATATATATTTTTTCTAAGTACATTTGTACTACGCGTAGTTTCCTTTTTTTATCATAAAACATAATAAATAGTTGATACTTAATTTATTTGATTTATAATGATTTTTTAGACGTCCTATTTATAGTAAAAAAATAACAAGCGTAATGGAATGAAAAATGAATTTTACTGAAATATATATCATTATTTTTATAAATCAATTAATCACGATCGTAAATTAAAGTATAAGTATTTCAATCATTTTACATTATCTGATAATATTAATGAATACCTCCAATACATATGTTTTTATAATATAGTATAGATTAATCTCGTTTTTCTGCTTCAAACCCCTCCAGTTACATGAGGCGTTTCCCTACATATTTACATTGGCTGTAAAATTTGCAACGTTCAACTAAAAAAAAAACTGACCAGGAAAAAGAATGACAAATTTAAATTTAACATTCATTAAAATGAAATGAAATGGATTGACTGATTGGTGATCAATAGTTAATTTATGATCAATTGTTATTTAAAAAAGAAAAAATATGAGCCCTATAAAGGCACATTAGTCTTTGCAGAAAATGTTAGAGACATAGTTAGATACTCTAATGTAACTTGTTTTTTCTGTACTGGTAACAACTGATGCTTTTAATATCTTGACTACATAATAGACAGAGAAAAAAAATATCTTGGCAATAATGACATTGAATTTGTAATTTCTGTGAGAATAACCTAACAACATCATTTTGTCAGTGCTCATGAGTTACTGGTAGGGATTGAGACAGGAGTTTTATATTAACATCGTTTTTGTCAGTGCTCATGGATTGCTGGTAGAGATATATTTAATTTGCATCTTCTAACTAAACTTTTACAATTCATATGCTGACATTCTGGCGTGCTGATGCAACACACACACGCAAGCACACACATGAGTACTAGAAAACTAGACAAAATTAAAATGTTTCTGAAATGATTATACATCAAACTCGTTCCACAACAGGTAAATTATCTAGCTCTATCTGATTCCAGGAGGAATTAATTTCAAGCATTTCCTTTTCACCTGTGGCTGAGAATGCAAGTAATTGCCTGCTTGATATATTCGCTGAGTCTGAAGTGTCAGACATGTCAGGCACTGCTGTGACTTTGGTTTCCATCTTTTGCTGTCGATTCCAAGAGAGAGTATTCATAAAAGACTGAATCCTCCAGTCCCTTCTACCAGCACTCCCTTTTTTAGTGTAATCTTGCAAACTCACTGCCTTTCGATATTTGTAAGATGTTTTGATATCTTTCATCACATCCTCAGGCAGTATCAATGTAAACCTTTCCCATGCAGTCATGGATTGCACATGTCTTGGTTCTTTTAATTTCTGGATATCGGCCTGTTCTGACATGTGGGAGCAGCCAGCAACATCCTTGGATTCTATGTTTAGAGAAAGAAGACGTTTACCTGCAATAACTTTCGGGTCTGAGAGATTGGATCGACAGACAGGACAGGTTTTGTGCTCAATTAGCCAGGCACTGATGCAATCCACATGGAAAACATGTCGACAACCTGGGAGAAGTCGAAGGGTATCATCGTCCAAAAATTCAGACAGGCAAATAGCGCACTCAAGTGGGCTCTTTGAAGCTCTCATATGTTTAACAGCGGCATAGTTTATGAGCGGGAACATCTCGATGACATTTTGATCAACTCCATGAACTTTTGGTCCAGCTTCACCATCATTGATGGTAGTTGCGCTACCAAATGCAGTGGTTGTTGTTGTAGTAGAATGGGTACTTCCTAAACCATTATGGATTATACATAGTGGAATGACACAAGCAAAAAGTAAGAATGCCACAACACCGAGCACAATGAACCCGATAAAAGCTATCGGTGTATCATTGTTAGAGTTTATGTCGGTGGCAGGATGTTGTGCTAGTGCATATTGTGAGAAACTAGAAAGGGTCAGGAGAAAGATCAATAGTTGTGATCCATGCCCGGATGCTGGATGTAACTCCATTTTCATTTCTTCTCTTTGAATTTGAGTAATTGAAAGGTCTTGTTGATTTTTCTGGCAAGTTATATATATAAAACAGGGTTTAGGTAAAGGATTATATATGCAGCTCCACGAAGTATATTTTTATATTTACACATTGTAATCCAGTGCAGCATCTAGAATTCTTCTTCTGTTTTCTTTTTGTGCTTTAAATTGGTCAATGATTATTTTTTTTAATATTGTAGAAGGAATGTAAATTTTTTAATAATTAGAAAAGCTAAATGATTACATGTTGGTAATTTTTTAAACAAAACTGTATGCTTATAGGAGAATATTTCTAAATGGGACATTGCCAACAGACAGTTTTGGCACAATCTTTCTTGCAACTCTACTTAGTATTCTCCAAACATCCAAACATAAGGAAAGGTTTTTGAGACTAATCTATGTATATCTCTTATCATTTTTGAAACATGACCATACAGCTATCATTTCAGAATCCCAACAAATAAAAAAAAAAAAACAAAAAATGATTTTGCCTTGGACACGGTATGCGTTTCTGATAATGTCAAACACAAACTCAAGTCCTTCGCCTGCCACTTAAAAAAAAAAGATAATGTGAAACACAAGGATAGAATATAAAATTGATGGAGTTTACGTCATTTGATGGATAGAAACCATTTCAGAGTAATCCAGCGTTACTTTTTCATGACATATATTCAAATTCCATTTTCTTAAAATATAATTTCGCAAGTGAGGCCTTGACCCTTGGCATATGGTACCAACATTTTTTTCTTTTTTTAATTTCTTCTTCCTGACATTTGACTGTCAGTTTTATACAACCTTTCCTCTTTCTTTTTCTTATTTGCTTTCGATCTCCTTATCCACTCTTAGAAACAAAAAAAAATTGATCAATTAAGATGTGTTGCTCATAGTTTACAATACATGAGTATGACAACTAGATTTTAATTAAGTAATCAGTACGTTCGCGTCATTTTCTGATTTGGCATTTTTGTTTTCATTTTCTCTCTTTAATTCATGCGATTAACGTTGGCTCTAGGGTCGGACAAAAAATCAAAAGAGGTTCGACGAAAATCTCAATTGAAAAACTTGCTTGGGGCCCATCAATGAACCCTTCAGCACAGTGTTATGTGAATTAACAAATTCTTTTTTCATAATGGAAGATAACAGTTTTCAACAAATAAATATTTCTTTCTGGGACAATTTGGATGATTAATTTTACATTGATTAAGTATTTACAATTTACCGGTTCTCATATAGACAAAAGACACTTGAAAAAAGGAATTATAATAAATTATAGAAAAATATAGTAGTAGTATTCTGGATCCAGAAAAATAGACTGTTAGAAATATTGGGCTGAGTTGTTGATTTCAGTTAGTGCAGTGTTAAAGGCCCGTTATCTGGGCAGAGGAGACAACGGGCAATTTGGAGGTATGGTTTGTGCTATGCTGGGCTGTGTTGACTGGTTTTACACACCTCTGCATTTATGGATTTGGGAAGGGATACTTTGACAATGATTTATCTTTGACAATTTTGACAAAAAATCTTAAAAATAGAAAAATATTATTGATGTATTTTTTTATTTAAAAATTGATGGTGATTAAAATTTCATTATTGTTTGCTAGTACATCAAAGAGCATCAAAATGTTATGTACTTTATAATGATTTCAACTTAACAGTCTTTGATTGACTATCAAATGATAATAAAATTATATGAAATTATATAAAATTTGAATCACCATCAATCTATAAGTAGATGAAAATATCTATAAGATTTTTTTTATTTTTAAGATTTTTTCGTATTTATTTGAAGATCCATTGTCAAGATTTGTCAAGATAACCATTGTCAATTGATCCCTTCCCTATGGATTTATAGCATGTAATTTCTGATGGATAGTGCATAGGGGTGAAAATGGAGCGGATATGGCGATCTACCCATATTGCTACTGCATTTATCTTTATTTTTACTTAGTTACCGTGTTATGTTTAGACTAGTATAAATAGGCAGATGGCCTGCTATTGTAGTATGATGAATCATTGAACTGTTATTTTTCGTTTTCTTCTTAATTTTTTCCATCTTTACCCTTATCAGTAAAACTCAGCATATCTTGCTAATTCAGATTCTCAATTTATACTTTGTTATCCAAATCTGCATTCTCGCTTGTTACGATCCAATTAAGGTCATAACAATTGGTATCAAAGCTATAGATCTCATCTGGGGTATCAATTTTGTGTTGCTCGCTGGTACCGGTGCAGTCGTCGGTACGCACTCGAGCTACAATGGTGACTAAAGAAGACTTTGAGCATTCGTTGGCTGAGTTACGTGCGGAGATACGTTCGGAGATAGGGGAACTAAAGGTGCAAACAGATCTTAAGTTCCAACAAGAGGCGGAACACGCGGAACACCGTTTTGCAGCAGCGGAGGAGCAATCGCGTGTCTTGGTTCAAGCAGTGATCCAGACTATCCGTCAGGAGATACAGATGCTAGAATCCAAGATCGACAAGCATAATACTCCCCAATCCTCCCAGGGAGGTACCGATCCCACCCCCCAGCTGGTTTCAACTTACCGTCCCAATCCGCTTCAGGATAAAGGTAAAGGTAATTCTGGGGATGTTGACCTTATCAAAAGAGATACCAAGTTTCACTTTCCCAGAGCTGATTGCCCGAGCTTCAATGGGGCAAATCCAACTGAGTGGGTGAGAAAATGTAAGTCCTTTTTCGATCTCCATCAAATTCCGGACCAGTACCGAACACAATTGGCTACTATACAATTTTTTGAGGATGCAAGTGCATGGTATGATGGTTTATTTGATTGACCACGAACCTCCTAATTGGGATGAGTTGGTTAAACTTGTCAATTTCAGATTTAGGCGTGTCCTTACAAATAACACCCTAGATGAATTGAAAAGCTTACAACAACAAGGGTCTCTAGAAGAGTATTGGCATCAATTTGAGAAGTGGAGATCCAGAATATTGGTAGAAGGGAGGAATTTCACTAAAAGAGATTTTATTGATAGCTTAATTAGTGAGTTAAAGGGTGAAATCAAACCATTTGTTATGACTTTTAAGCCAGATACTGTGGATGCTGCCTTGGAGTATGCCCTATATATGGAAAGTGCAACAGAAACTCAGCTTAAGAGGATGAAATCAACTGTTAGAAACTTTCCGGCTCCTCAAACAACACCTAGAGTTCCAGAAAAAAGGAAATTTCCAGGGATTCAAAAGGACACCTAATACTTCAAATCCGAGAAGGGCTTTGATGGATCAGAGGAGAGCTCTAGGGTTGTGTTTCAAGTGTGGAGACAAATACTACCCTGGCCATCAATGCAAAATTAAGTTACAAATGTTGTTGGGTGAACAGGAGGCGGTAGAGGAAGAAGAATACACTGAACTCATACAAGATGAACCTAACAGCCCACCCTTAGAAGAAGCTTTTGTTTCCATGCATGCTACACATCAGAATCAACAACCTAATACCATGAAGTTCAAAGGGCAATTGGGTGACACTCCTATCTATGCTTTAATTGACAGTGGAAGCACTCATAGCTTTATTAATCCAATTGTATTACAAGGGCAAAAGTGTCAAATACAGGAAACTAATCCTATGGTGGTGATGGTAGCCAATGGGGAAAAGATGGTAACTGACTCCAAATGTACTTCCTTGCAATTTTCTATTCAAGGGTATGAATTTAAGCATGAAATGAGGCTCCTTCCTGTGAGGGGATATGATTTGATTCTGGGATTGGATTGGTTATCCCAATTTGGACCTATGACTGTAGACTGGAAACATAAATGGGTAGAATTTCCAATTAACAATCAGACGGTCAGATTACAAGTTCAAGATGAAAAGGCTGTAATCCAAATGTGTGGGGGAGTGGAAATTGACAAAGAGGTCAAGAGTCAGAGTGAGATCATGGTAGCCCATATTTAGCTGTGTGAAGCTGATTCAAGGAAGGATATGGTATCGGTGGTAACAGAATGGCAAGAAATAATAAACCAATTCCCTGAAGTATTTGATAGCACCACCATAACTCCCCCCAGTAGGGATGTTGACCATAGAATTCCTTTACAAATCGGTTCTCACCCAGTTAATCTCAGACCTTATAGATATTCCCATTTTCAAAGGCTAGAATTAGACAAAATCATAGAAGAGTTGCTCCGAAATGGGGTCATTAGACCTTCAACTAGCCCATTTGCCTCTCCAGCCTTGTTGGTTAAAAAGAAGGATGGGTCATGGCGCCTATGTGTGGACTATAGAAAATTGAATGAAATGACCATTAAAAATAAATACCCAATTCCCATTATTGATGACCTACTGGATGAGTTACACGGGGCTGTTATCTTTTATAAAATTGATCTCAAAGCTGGATATCACCAAATAAGAATGCACAAAGAGGACATTGCCAAAACTGCATTCAGGACACATGAGGGACATTTTGAGTATTTAGTGATGCCATTTGGGTTAACTAATGCCCCAGCCACCTTCCAAGCCCTAATGAACCAAATTTTTAAGCCATACTTGAGAAAATTCGTGTTGGTCTTCTTTGATGATATTCTGATCTATAGTTCTGATATGAATTCTCACAAGCAGCATCTAATCTTAGTGTTACAAAGGCTGAAAGAGCATCAACTGTGTGCTAAACCCAGTAAATGCGAATTTGGTGCCAAGAAGATAGAGTACTTGGGGCATGTAATTTCTGTTCGCTTGGGAGCGGCAACCGATCCAGGGAAGGTGGAGGCCATGAAAGAGTGGCCAGTACTCAATAATGTCAGATCCTTGAGAGGATTCTTAGGTTTGGTTGGATACTATAGAAAATTTATTAGAAGGTATGGCCTAATTAGCAAGCCACTCACAGATTTGCTCAAAAAGAATGCCTTCCAATGGAATTCACAGGCTAGTGCAGCTTTTGACACACTAAAGCAAGCTCTGAGTACGGCCCCAGTCCTAGCTATGCCAGACTTCACTCAGTCATTCACTCTGGAGACTGATGCATCAGACAAAGGGCTAGGAGCAGTGCTCATGCAAGGTAGGAGACCTATTGCCTATTTGAGTAAAGCCCTGGGAGTCAAAAACCAAGGTCTGTCCACATATGAAAAGGAACTACTAGCTGTGTTAGCTGCTGTTCAGAAATGGAGACATTATTTGTATGGAAAACCTTTTATTATCAAAACTGATCATATCAGTTTAAAACACCTGCTAGAGCAAAGGTTAACCCACTCCTTACAACACAAAGGTCTTTGTAAACTCTTGGGCTTGGACTATGTGATACAGTATAAAAAAGGGATAGAAAATAAGGCTGCTGATGCATTATCTAGGAGATCCAGTGACAATAATGTAGAAGAACTCAATGCTGTCACAGAAGTATTACCTTTATGGTTACAGGAGCTCAAAGGTAGTTATGTGGGTGATGAGTGGGCAGCCCAAGTGTTGAAAGGTGTTGAGCTACTTGATTCTCAAAAGGAAAATGTTACTATGCATGAGGGGATCATAAGATATAAAGGGAGGATATATGTGGGAGTGGCCTCTGACTGGAGAAATAAGA
The DNA here is from genome assembly GCA_037127355.1 of Schoenoplectus tabernaemontani. Lineage (NCBI taxonomy): Eukaryota > Viridiplantae > Streptophyta > Magnoliopsida > Poales > Cyperaceae > Schoenoplectus > Schoenoplectus tabernaemontani. Next base: position 12,443,011 of record CM073743.1, read on the forward strand.
TTGTGCAGACATTGCATGACTCAAGTATTGGTGGACATTCAGGAGTCCTGGGAACCTATCAAAGAGTTAAACATTTGTTTTACTGGCCTCAATTAAAAGAGTACGTGTTAAAATATGTGCAAGGATGCCACACTTGTCAAATAAATAAAGGAGAGCATGTAGCCACTCCCGGCCTTCTTCAGCCAATTCCCATACCAACAGGTCCATGGTCTCTAATCTGTATGGATTTCATAAGTGGCCTTCCAAGAAGTGGGGGTAAGGATGTTCTAATGGTGGTCATTGATAAATTCACCAAATATTGTCATCTCCTCACTCTCTCTCACCCTTTTAATGGAACAGAAGTAGCACAACTTTTCCTTGATAATATTTATCGATTGCATGGGTTACCAACTCATATCATTACAGATAGGGACCCTCTTTTACCAGCAATTTCTGGCAGAAAATCATGAGATTGTTGGGAGTTAAACTCAATTTCAGCACGGCTTACCATCCTCAAACAGATGGTCAAACCGAGAGGCTCAACCAATGTATTGAAGGGTATTTGAGATGCATGGTTTTTCAAAGGCCTAAGGAATAGGCCAAATGGGTGCCCTTAGCAGAATGGTGGTATAACACCAACTTCTATACAACAACGAAAACCACACCATTCGAGGCCCTCTATGGCTATGCACCCCCTCATCTATCCTTGGGGACTGTTCCTTGAAGTGTCAACCAAGCTGCCCAGAACATCATCCAGGAGAGGCAAGCAGCTGTGAGGATACTAAGGGAGCAACTGATCCGAGCACAGAATAGAATGAAGAAACATGCTGATAGCAAAAGGAGTGAGAGGAAGTTTCATGTGGGCGATTGGGTGTATTTGAAGTTACAGCCATACCGGCAAATTTCGGTACATGGAAATACTGGTACACATAAGCTGAAGCAAAGGTATTATGGGCCATTTGAAATTCTGGAGAAGATCGGAGCAGTGGCATACAAACTCAACCTCCCAACAGGTTCTCTTATTCACCCTGTCTTCCATGTCTCTCAACTAAAGAAATGTAAGGGTAGTGTAGGAAATCCTGTGTTGAAGTTACCAGTCATAAGCCCTGGAGGAAGAGTAAGGGTGGAACCGCTGGCTATTTTGGACAGGAGAGTTGTAAAGAAAAAGAAGATGGCAAAGGAGGAAGTATTGGTCAAATGGTCCAATCTAGAGGATGAAGAAGCTACGTGGGAAGACTTGATAGTGTTACGAGAGCAATTTCCCATGCTTGAGCTTGAGGACAAGCTATTTGTGATGGGAGAGGCATTGTTAGGCAAGGAAATGGCGCAAGAAGGAATTAAAGGGTTGGGAGCCGTTACGGCATTTGAATTTGAATTACGCGGAGCGAGTGTGAAGAAGGAAATGGGCCAGGCGCGTGATGGGTCAACCGAGGGCCCAATTATAATAGAGATATCTGGACCGGTCGTGAATGCAGGTTGTGAATATTATATGATGAATCATCCGTTATTTTTCGTTTTCTTCTTAATTTTTTCCATCTTTACCCTTATCGGTAAAACTCCTTGCTAATTCGTATCTAAAAATTATACGTAAATATATTATTTCTATTCGAACATTAATTATCTATATTCGTATCTAATTCATATCCGTAAAAAATGATGCAAATAGGATACAAATTTAATTTTGGACTATATTATCCAGGAGCGGATCTATAGTGTACCGGAGGTGGGGGACAGCTGCCCCACATAATGACATCCTCTGAAGCGTCCACAAACACACCACTTCGAGACACTTTTCATATGAACTGTTTGATTAACTATTAATTGTCCTAATTCAACAGTAACAAACTCTCGTGCATCAAAATTCATGTTTGAACTTCTCTACAGCCGTCGAGATTAGCCTTTGTAATCTCTCCAAAGAAAAGTGCTCTAGAGAATATCCTTCCCTCTTGAATTAATCAGCCCTTTGAATCTTGAAATAAATTTTGCCCCCCCGAAATTACAATTTCCCCTCTAAATAAGCATCCAGCCCATTTAAATTTTAATTTCTGAATGGGCTCTCTCGTGTCTCTCACTGGGTTCTCTGCTATCACATCAGACTTTTCTCTCAAACTCTCACTATTTCACATAAGGGTGTCAATCATACCTTTTTACCAATTTATTTGATCCGTATCATATTCGATAAGATGAGTATGAATAAAGATTTTTTTTGTTAACATATTTAATATGGATAAGGGTAAGAATTTTTTTCGTTAAGTAAATGAGTAAGGGTATGAATAAAGATCATTTCATATTCATTTGCAATATAAAGTAAATTATTAAAAAAATAATTTTAATTATTCTAAATAATTATCTAGTATAATAATTTTTCTATGTTAGTTGCCCCTAGTTATGTGTCTTAATTATTATGTATAATTATTATCTTCTTCAAATTTAATCATCTTATAAATTATAATATTTGAATAATATTTAGTAGAGTACTTATTAAAATGATTGAATGAAATAATATAAAATTTTATTTTAGATAAGATATTATTTTTATTTTAATATATTTTATTTCTCATTAAAAAGTTTGACAATAAATATTTATATTTTATTTATTTATTTATTTTAAAATGACTCAAATTAGAATTGCTTTTATAGTTATATTTTTTTTTATACTAAGAAAATAAAAATATATTTGTCTGAAAGAAATGAGTTTGTATATTTTTTCTATATAAATGATGATAAATTAAATAATATATTAATATTATTTATTAGTATTCGTTATTATTTCATTAAACATTTATCTTAACGGATAAAATATGAGTAAATCTAATTTCAATAAGTAAAAATAAAAAATAAATAAAAATATTTTTATATGAATATAATAATAAAAATAATCTCAGACTCGTATATTCGCGTCCGTTGACAACTGACCTGACCTCTCTGGAAGTCTGGCAGACTGGCGTCGTGTCTGGCGAGATTTCTTTGAGTCTTGACTCACGATTAGCTAACTGTAGTGTAAAAACGGGGTGGGTCGGGTCGGCGGGTTTTGGCGGGACGGGTCAACGGGTTTTCACGGGATGGGTTAGGACGGGTCCATTTTGAGGGGTTTGGCCACGACTTGTCATAGACCCGTCGGTTCGGACGGGTCGTCGGGTCGGGCGGGTCAAGTCCAAGGGTGGGGTGGGTCGGGTCGGGAACGGGACGGATCGTCGGTTTTTTCTTCTTTTTTTTCCAAAATTCAAAAATAACCCAATAAAATTAAAATAAATTCTCAAAAAATCTGAAAAATTAAAAAATAATTATTAAGAATATTAAATATATATAACTATTTATATTTTTGAAAAAAAAATTTTCCGCATTTTTTTAAAAATTTTTGAAATTTTTTGAATTTCCTCGGTTTACTGGGTATTGGATCGGGTTTGCACAAGTTTCCCGGGTCGGATCCGGATGCGGGTTATTACGGGTTGGGTCTAGCATGAGTTTTTTTTTAAATTTTTTTGCTCGCGTCCGTGCTAGATCCGTCGGGTTGGATCACGGGTCGGAGCGGGGCGGGTCTGACCCGTCCGGGTTATTTTAACACACTAGCTGACTGGCGTCTGATTCACCCGCTCTCTGAAGACACTGACTCGTGAGTAGCAAAGTCCAAAGGGGGACTGGCAGGAGATTGGAGATTTGCAGTCTGGGCGAGCAGCACAAAAGGCACGCCATCCCCAATTGACTAATTACGTCCATTCTTCCTTATATTTTAAAGGTTTGTCTTCAATTTTAAGGATAAAATGAGATTCTGTGACACTCTGACTCTATTTGTATAACTTCCATTTCAGGGATTAGTGGAGAGTGAGGCTGAACTAGAGTATTCTCTTAGTCTCTTAGAGCTTTCTTGAATCTATTGCTAATTGTTAAACCTCTCCCATCAGGTAATAATATGTTGACTCAATTATCATTCGTTTCTGTTGATTTGATAAACCTTTTTGTTCCCTTTATCTTGGTGCAATGTTGTTGGATATCAGTAAGAAGTAAACATCAACATTGGAACCCAGACTTAATTTTGGGTTAGAATGTGATTAGGAATTTATGATACTAGCAAGGTGTATTTTGTGACAACAATAGATAATTAGGATACTAGCAAGGTGTATTTTGGATTAAAATGTTGATTAGGATGTTTTAGTAAATGAGCCATGGAAATCTTCTTTTTGAATTTTGACAAAGGTGTCGGTCATCAGTTTAGTGTTAATTTTTCTGTGATAAAAGAAGCCAGTTGGTTATTTTTCATCCTTCTTTATTTTTTTGTCTTTTCATTTGGACCCTAGTTAGTAGTTATTATTACAATACCAATAACAGATATATCAGGAAAGGGCTGATTAATAGATGAAATTCAAATTATAATTTCTCGGCTGGTTTAGAGGACAGCGTACCTAATTTTGGGAAGTTCTGTAACTGGTAAAAATAAGCTCTAGCTGGTACAGATCAGAATTTTAGCATTCCTATGTTTACATCTTCCAAGTGAGGGGTTGGGTCAAACTCATCAGTGTTTGATTTAGGCGCAGCAAGCAGAGTTAATCTCCCTCGGCTGATTAACTAACTGAACACTATAAGGTATCGTAATTCAATCATTGCTTTCTAATCAAAATCTTATATCCGCATGTGCTATTATCCACATCCGAAATAAAGCATATATTATAAAATTTTATTTATAAAATAGTATTAGTTGTCAAAATTTTTACTTGTATACAATATTGTTAGTATAAATATTAACAAATATATACATTACAAATACTTATTGTTAATTTAAGTACTTATTTTTATTATATATACATAGTTATTAATAATATATATTATCTTCTATTTTATATCCATCATAAAATTCGTGTCATTAAATATATGTTTCGCATCTATATTCATTTAAGGCGGATTGATTTTGAATTTTTGTTTAATATTCCGTAATCGTATCTGTCAAAAATAAAACGTATATAAATATATTTCACCACTATCTATTCCGTTTACAACCCGAATGGTGCGGGTGCGGTCTCTCTATCAGTTTATCTAATATAAATAATATAAAGAAGACCTGGAAAGCAGGGCTGGAGATTAATAAAATAACCCGGAATCATTATGTGCGAGTAGGGCTGTCAAACGGCCAAAACGGTGACGAAACAGTGCCGTTTCGTTAACCGTTTCGTTTAATAAACGAAACAGAAAACAGTTTCGTTAACCGTTTCGTTTAATAAACGAAACAGAAAATCGTTTCGTTAACCGTTTCGTTTATCATGAAACGCGGTCGAAACGGAATTTTACACTGAAATACTCTTAACGAAATGAAAAATACCGTTTCGTTAACCGTTTCGGCCGTTTCGCGAAATAAAAAACAGTTTCGTTAACCGTTTCGTTTAATAAAACGAAACAGAAATTCATTTCGTTAACCGTTTCGTTACCACGAAACGAAACGAAACGCGGTCGAAACGGAATTTATTGACAGCCCTATGTGCGAGGGTCATCAAGGCAAAATATTTTCCAAATACTTATTTTATGAAGGCGCATTAGCGGCGGTACTGCCGTACTGGCTACTGGTATATAGATAGTGCAATTATTATATTATGTTCAGCGCAGGACCAGAGGTGGCAGAATCCGACCCGATCCGACAAATCCGTCCGATCCGTTCGGATCGAACCCGACCGACCTGATTTTTAAGAAAGTCAAACGATCGACCCGATCCGAACCCGACGACCCGACCAGGACCCGAAATCAAATGGCCTTCAATCCAATCGAAATCTATCAACGATCGAAAAAACACAACATGTAAATTGACCCGACCCGCCCGACCACGACCCGAGGCCCGACCTAATTTCTTCCGAGAAGTCAAACTAACCCGACCCGACCCGCCCGATTGCCAACTCTAGGCGGGACCTATGGCTGCTTTTAAATATGGAAATTTAGAGTTTGTTTGACAAATTAAGGAATATTTTTGGAATAGTGGTAATTTTAGAAGAATGATGGAATAATGTCTTTTTGGAAGAGTGGTAGAAGAGTGATATTTTTGACTATTTGGAAGATTTAAAATATCGTTTGACAGTTGTTAATCAAAATAGTTAAAATATGAATAATTATGATACTAATAATGATGATGACAATAAAAATAATAGTAAAATAATAATCATAATAGTAATAATAATAATAAAATAATAAAATAATAATTATAATCACAATAATTAATAATAATCATAGTAATATAATAAAAATAAAAATATAATCATAATACAGTAATATAATAATAAAGATTATAATTATAATCATAATTATAATAATATAATAATAATAAATAATCGTAATAAATAATCATAATTTTAATAATATAATCATAACATAATAATAAAAATTATAAATAAAATCATAATCATAATAATATAATAATAATAAATAATCATAATAATATAATAATAATAAATAATCATAATTTTAATAATATAATCATAATATAATACAACATAATTAAATAATAATCATAATCATAATCATGAAAATAATAATTATAGTCATAATCGAATAGTATAATAATATAATCATAATCATAATCATAATAATATAATAATAAAAAATTATAATCATAATCATATTCATAATAATTATATTCATAATAATATAATAATAATATAATAATATAATAAAACATAAAATAATAATAATAAGTAATAATAATCATAGTCATAATTATCATAATATAATCATAATTAAAATATAATAATATAATAATCATAAATAATCATAATTATAATAATATAATCATAATCATAACATAATATAATATAATAATAATATAATAATAATAATAAAATAATCATATTTATCTTCATAATATAATACTAAATTTATATTTATTATAATATAATAATATAATAATACTAATAGTGATGATAATATAATAATAATCATTATAATTGTATATCACATAATAATCATTTACATAACATAATAACTAACTAACTTAATAATTTTGAAAACGTAAAAAAAAAAATTATCCGGACCCAAGTTTCAAACTCGGTGCAACTACTTTGAAACTCAGAGGAGAGATGTGTTTGCATATTTATTTATTTTATTTACTAAAATAAAAAAAAATCTGGAGGAAATCGGTTGTGCAACTACTGTTCAGCAATAAAAAAAAACAATATTATAACAATCTCCAATCAAACATTAAGATAATACCATTCTTATTCGGCATATTTCAAATGTTATAAAACAATATTATAACAATCTCCAATCAAACATTAAGATAATAAAACAATATATAACAATCTCCAATCAAACATTAAGATAATACCATTCGTATTCGGTATATTTCAAATGCAACGTATTACATTGCCACTATTAATTGTCGCAATTTATCATCTTCAAGTATATACAAAGAAAACTTCATGCACTAATTTTTCACCTTATTTTAGTGTTCTCGGTACTCTTCAGTCCTTACAATTCACAAGCACACCAAAACCATTCACATCAAAATGGTTGTTGACACTTAATTCACACCTTTAATCAAATTAAATTGATGCCCACCGCTCAAAATTGCTTAGATACAAACAACAATAGCAATGCCTTTAATAACTGCTTGAAAGTCCAGTGAAAATCCCAAAATTTCCATCCACTCGGTACAAATTCAAACTCACAAACTGCGTAAATTTGGCTAATAACACAGATTCATATTTATGTATGCTCAAACTCGTTCATGAACAGGCAAATCTGTAAGATCAACCTCGACCATCGTGAGCTCAGTTTCAGATATCTCATCATGTATTGATGGTTCATCTAATTGCCATATTGATGCTTCCACTGAAGCTGAAGCCTCAACTCCCTCAGCCACTGTCGACATATCCTCACATTCATGGTTTCGTCCATTACGGGAGAAAGATTTAAAAACTGTGTGCAATTTTCTGTCCCTCCAACTCTCTTTCCCTTGAAATGTATAATCCTGTACACTCGTTGACCGCCGGTGCTTCCCAGCTGCCTCAATTTCCTTCAACACTTTGCCCGGCAGTGTTAATGTAAACCTTTCCCAACCTTCCGTGATTGATTGTGCTCGTCTGATCTCCTTAACTCTTGGACCATTATCACTTTTCATCTCATGTTCTGACATTTGTGAACTGATATCAAACTCCTCAAGTTCGGAGTTCATTGAGAGAAGTCGTTTTCCAGCAAGAACTTCAGGATCAGAGAGGTTGGACCGACAAACTGGGCAAGTGACATGATTCTCTAACCAGGTGCTGATGCAGCCAGTATGAAAAACATGTCGGCACCCAGGTAGAAGCCGAAGAACGTCATCGTCTACAAACTCAGATAGGCAAATGGCACACTCAAGCGGGCTTTTAGAAGTCCTTACAATTTTAACTGCAGCATAGCTGATCATCGGAAATGCTTCTATAATTGACTGATCAACTCCATGACTCCTCGGTCTTGTAATATTCAAATCTGGGGTAATAGGGGCCATGACGGGCAGCATAATTTGCCATCTTGCATAGCGTGATGCCATATAAATTAGGAAAACTAATATTAGAAACAGCCCGACAAGAAGGATGATCTGCATTTCAACTGTGGATACTGCTTGCGAGTCTGTAGAATTGGTAGCAGATGTGATCGATGGTTGTGATCCATTCATGGCTGCAACATATGGATGGAATCATGGAATTTCATATTTGCTCTTGCAATTTGGGTATGGGGGCTTCTTGAGTTGGGAATTGTACATTGTTAAATTTCACCTAATCGCTGATGGAGATAGTTTCCTTTCAACTTTCTTTCAATTTTCAATTGGTAGTTTTTTATATTTAAAATCATATATCGTGACCCATTCTTTAATTGAGTGGTGCATCACTTCTATTATTTATAACATAAATATTCTTGTTTATTTGTATTTTATATAAAAGGATTATTCCAATGGCAGAATTTTTCCAAGATATATATATATGAAATATGAAGAATATGTCCAACCTCTCTCGCTCTTCAATCCTCATGGAATCGCAAATGTTTGCATATATATGTTTCAAACTATATATTCAATAAATGAAAGACTTGGTCACAAATTCAGAGTACTCAATGTGGATCAACTTGAATATCTATATATTATTTTTGAAAACTTTCAAATCTGACCCAGCATCCCTTAGTACGCCAGCAACAAAATCTAATATTCTGTCGTCTGGTACAGCTTCTGAACAAAATCTCTTGTCATGCCAAGTATCGTCCTTTGAATCATACAATTTTACTGGTCTTTACTGGTCTAAAAAATCAATGGTGCATCTCAGCGATACCCATTTCAGAATGATGAATGATGATTATCTTCTGGCTGTTACTGTTAGAGATGCTGATTCAGTTTTCACAGAGCTCTATGACAGCTTTAACTAGTTATTCATTTGGGATAAGATTTAAAACTAGAAAATATAAGCATGTCTGTCTTAGGAAAAAAATTGACAGAAATTAAAAGATAAACTCGCCATGGCGAGATTCGTTTTGGGAGAATAAGGCGCCAAAAACTTGAATATCATGCATCTTAGAAGTTGGTTTCTATCCGTTTTTATTCAAATTTATCTCTGCATTTAAAGCCCAAAAATACAAAGCTGAGAACCAGATATTAGGTTTTATTGAAGCCAATGGGAGCCCAGAAAATATTTTTGAAAGTGAAACAAGAGGAGAGGCCGGTTAAACAGAAACTAATAGGTGGGGATAGAAACAAGTTACAAATCATGCAACAAGTGGCCCATCAACTCATTTGACTTTGAGCCAGCAAAATGAAATTTTAGATCATTCGGCCTCGTGGGACAAACGCAAGAGAATAAAAGCGTCCATCACATTTTGAGCATGCGAGTAATTAATAGCGTCAACTGAAAATTATTGAACGCTCTCTATCTATAGCGTTCTCAGAACAGTTTTTTTTTTCGAGTATATGTACTGTGAGGTTGATCCCGGAAAATACAATTTAAAAAAATAATAATAATAATTAATTCCAATAACCTGAACTATAAACAATTATTCGTGAACCAAAAGAGAGAAAAAAATTGACACTTTTGGCTGATCCAAGTCGAGAATTTCTTTGTTTGTGACTTTTTTTTTTCTAAACAAGCATCTGGTAATTAATTTAACGCCAGGTCACTGTTGCTTTTGATGAAGAAAACAAAGTATATTCCTTAGTTTCTTCAACGAAAAAGACCATGAAATAACATGATGTAAATGTTAGGAAAAAGAAATGATATAAGCATTTTATTTATTTATTTCCCTATTATTTTCTGATTCGTGCATCTTGCTTCTAGCTAGACAACAATTTAAGTGCATGCACGATACTCACAGATTTTAGGTTTGCTACCCACGTTTTTGGATAAATATCTAATATATATAATAAGAGAACCGCAAAGCGCATCAAACAGCTGGCAGAATGATTAACATTTAACACTGATCAAAAGGAAGTGAAAAAAACATTGAGTTCATTTCAATGGAAATGACATGAAAAGAGATAATTTTGAATTGAAATTTCATGATCAAAACAAAATCTAATTTATCTAGAATAAAGAATAATTATAAAGTTCTATCCAATTATCAAATTATTATCATCTAGGGTTTACAGTGGAGAAGATAAACAATAAAGCAAAATAAAAATAATTATATGAAATTGTTTGTGATGAAAAGGAGAATTAATTTTTGTACTCATCAGAAGAATTTATCTAAGCAAAACTCACCAATTGAACAATCTCGTCTTCATAGAGGAGAAAAAATTATGAACGACTGAAATCATCCTCGTTGTCTTTTCCCCTTGCGATCATGAACGAGAAGGAAATTCCATTCTCATTTCGCGTTTTACCCTTCGCGAATTTGTTTTGATCAGAGGTTAATTAAAAGCAAATGAGCATCGACTGTATAAAATTTTGTTAAAGGTTACAAATTTATGTTTCCTTCTTAATAAAAAATAGCATTCTTTTTTTCTCGAATAGCACGAGAGTTATACAAAGACTAGCAAAAGCGATGCATAACTTTTGCAAATTTAAAATTCATTATATACATTTCAATCAACGATTTTCTTCCCTCTAAAAATAGGACTAAATTTATCATGCGTAAAAAGTTCTACAATGAAAAGAATTTATGCCACCATTATTGCCAAAAAAAATTGTATTCTTACTATCCTAATATGGTATTTAATTTATTCTGTAATACAGAACTCTGATAAATGATTGTCAGATCTGTGGCAAAAATATTTTCATTGCCTTGACCGTCAAATTTTCACACTATGCTCGGAATGTAATGTAAGTATGTAACAATATATCGAAGGAAATTGTTTCCATCGATATCTTTTTTTCTTTAATTTGAATCTTGATTGAAAAAAATTACAAACAAAATTGTAACCTAGACACGATTCAGTGTTGCTAAATCAGCCGCTTTGCTATCCTTCTCTCGGTTTCCACCTTGCAATGGTGAAGATGGAGCAGACCTCCCATTAGCAACGTTTCCCGGGCTTAATTTGATGGAAGCGTGTTCTGTGTTCTCAGCTTGCAATGATGATGATGGTGCCGATGGTGCCGATTTCCAACTGATGGTATTTTCTAGGCTTAATTTGATAAAATCAGATCTGATGTTTGACATTCGAGTGATAGTTACAGGAGATGTTCTTCCCGCCGAATGCCTGCCATTCTCACTGGGGCTTAATGCCAATATTTCCTCGGGCCAGGTACCCGAGGGGCGGTGACTGGAGATAGCGCATGCCTCCCCACCGATCCTGCACTTGCCTCAGCTGCTTCCTTACCTGGGCTTAATCTCAAAGAACTGGATCTGAGGCTTGATGACTGCACAAATGGGGCTACCCTTTGAACAGATCCTTCTCTTCTAATAGACCCATTCCTTCTAACTGATCCTTCTCTTATAACCGATCCCTCGCCAGCCTCACCTGGTGGCCGTCTCAATGAAAAGACACGAAGAAAAGACCACACCTTCCCACTCCTACTAGCCGGCAGTATCTCATATTGATGGCCAGCAATTCTTGCGGCCAATCGTTGCCCCCCCATTGATTCTTCGATATTCCTCTGCACATGCTCAGGCAGCCTCAAAGTGAACTTATCCACTGCTGCTATTGCCAAATGTTGTTCACCGTCTTCTGATGACAAGTTGTTCTCACTGGCAATGATTTCTGCATTGTGTGTAAGGTCGGACCGGCAAACGGGACATGTGACATGGTTCTTTAGCCATCCATCTATGCACTCTGGATGGAAAGCATGGCAGCACCCGGGCAAGAGCAGACGCATTTTGTCATCATCTTCAAATTCAGACAAACACACGGCACACTCGAGTGGCCCATTTCCTAACTTTATCCCTTTGATACCCATGTAATCGATAACTGGGAACATCTCGACCAGCGATTGATCAAGACCAACACTTGCCCTTGGTTCCCTAGGTGGTTGGACTGGTTGCTGATCCGTGCCATTAAACACATAATGGTTTATACAGACAGAGGCTAGGCTTATCACCACAAAGACCAGGATTATAAGAGCAAGCACCAAGGCCATTGTAAGAGAGAATGATGAGTTGGTGTACCCCGGGTAGCTAGGTGGCGGAGGCGATGGTTGTGCTTGTGCCGGCCTGGCCATGCATATGAAAAGAAAGTTTATTACATGTGTTGTAAATTTTGGTATTGTCATGGTTATGGTGATAGGAAGCAGTTCAGTTTTGAGAGATTTAAGTTGAGATGTGTTGAAAGAAAGCGTTGATGAGTTAAGATGGCTGGTTTTATACGGTTTGGAAGGAACCAGTATTAACCAAGAGGAACTCTGTATTTAGAGAGAATTTGTTTTACGTTTTGGATATAACACGCCAACACATTATTTTTTCAGTTTTTTTTCATATTGATTCAGTTTGTACTTTTTTTAATTGCTTTGATTTTGCAGGAAAATATGGACCCAATTCTTGGAGCATTGGCAGAAAGGAATTTTCTTGCCAGAGGGACATTTGTTGTTGTCATGACAGTCTTTTTTACCTCGATGGTAAATAGTAAACATAATAGAGACCATTATTTAAGAGGGATATTTTGAACATTATGACATAATGTGATAATATCAATGGATAAATCTAATCATACGCTTTGTTAAATGCGGCATTTATTATTTTTTTTCAAATGTTTTTTTAGGACTTGAATTTGATCTCTCCGTTTGGGCTTGATCTGGGTATTCTTTTCTACATTTTGTTTGACTATAGGAATAAATGAGCTTTAGTTAATGTGAAGCAAACGTAAATAAATAGTTGTCAATTGTCATGAACAGATCAAGAATTAGAACTCCAATGGCCCATATATAATTACTTGTCAAGGCACAAACAGCCATTACCTAATTAGAACATTCAGTCAAGTTTAAGCAGTTCACTTATCAATTTCAATCAACCTTCCTTCTGGTGGTGGTCGTGGGTGGGTCGGGGGGGGTGGAGGGGGTAATCACTTATCAATTTCAGTGGGGTCCTCCTGTCATTCGCTGGCAGTTGGTTGTGATTATGTGAAATCCACTTCTATTCTGGCTGGTCAGCATAACTTAACCAAACCTGCTTGGCTTTTCCTAATTAGACGGGATGTCACGCTAATACTATCAATTGTTTAAACTCCTAAAGAGATTCGAACACCCTACAACAGTATTGGGCAATCTGTTTGTTGCAATTTTCAGAATATAGATACAAGGAACGTCAATCTTCTGCCTTTGTTGAATTAAGGGTAAGGTTAATTACTGAAACATACATAAAATAACTAATACGAATTTCAATTAAGGTAGAAACAACAAAATTATGAACTATAGATATATCCAGAAAGAAAACGAAGCACAGCCAAAGAAAGCAACTTCCAAGATAACTTGTACAAATTTGAATTTATCTATTTATGCACAAATTGTTAAAGCCTTAAAGGGTCATCTGATCAGAGACCGAAAACCAAAGAATATCTGTAATCAACACTCAACAGCATCCAATGTGATAATTTGTACTCTAAATTTCACATTGATATATAAAACACTCAAGCCAAGAGATATCTCTTAACTCTCCTGCGAAATAGGCGCACCCATCTCTGAATCCTGAGAACTATTGGTCAAATCCACGAACAAAGGCACTACCCGTCTACTGTCGCCTTCCTTCTTCCACCTCCCAGACAGTGTCTTAATAAGTGCATCCCACCTCCTGCTCCTGCCTGTCAAACTCTCAGCCAAGCTTGACGCTCGCCTGAGCGACCTTCCATCTTCCAATTCCCTAATATCAATCATTGCCGGCTCCTTTTCTTCTCCAATTAGGCAATGATTATTCGTCAACACAGCTGGGTCGGACAGGTCGGACCGGCATATTGGACATGTGGTGTTAGAAGCAAGCCATTCACCGATGCAGTTGGGATGAAACACATGACAGCATCCCGGTAACATGCGTAGAATATCTCGGTTTTCAAACTCTGACAGGCATACAGCACAGCCATGCCTGCCCTTAACATTTTTCAGTCTGTTGATGGATGTGTATGGTATTATGGGGAAGGTTTCAATTACGGCAGGATGGAGGCCTTGTGCATCCTTTTCTCTCTCGGCAGATATCATGCTTCCGATGGTATTGGCACTCCTGGTGCTTCTAGCAGTTCCAGTTGGGGTAGTAGCGCCAACTCGAGCATCAATTCGACAGCAAATAAGGATGGCGATGATGAAAGTGAGTATGCACAGGACAACTAGTATGAAGAGGATGAGCATTGATTGGATTTCCATGCTGATATTTTGGGTGCTTAATTCATGTGAGGAGGAAGACGACCAATTGGGAGGTTAGGTCGGCTGCAATATTGAATGGACAAAGAAAGTCAAATACTTGGTCACAGTCATATGTGGATCACTTATACAAGCGTAGACGTAACAGTTTGTTATGAATTTAAAATGAAAAATTTGTTCATAACAGTGATCCCATGTCATCTAATCCGACTTTGAATAATGTTTTTGTTGAATTTAATAACAATTAAAAAATGATGAAGACTTGTTCTTTATTGCTGTATACTGATATTTTACAGATTGCAGTCCCTAGTTTATATACTTGACAAGCTGTACAAGTATTTAACGGTAACTCTTAAATTACCAACGGTAACTCCAGATGCTACAGTATGCTAAAATTAAGAAAGTAATTGAGTGACTTTATTTTGATGCTCTTATTTTCTAATAATGGATCAATGACGGAAATACTCTCACGAATCTGAGGTCCATAAAAGCACAAATTGCTCTATTTCTCAGCACTCCTCCTCAAATTGAGTTCGAATAAGTTTATTGAACCCTGTCAAGTATATTCCATTGGCTCAATTTATCAAGAGCCTTTGTAAAAATATCTACTAATTGTTCGTGACTTCTAACAAATTGTGTTTTTATTTCTCCCGATTGAACCTTCTCCCTCACAAAGTGACAATCCACTTTGATATGGTTCGTTCGCTCATGAAAGACTGAATTTGAAGCAATATGTCGCACAACTTGATTGTCACAACACACGACCATAGCTCCCTTGAAACTTCTATCTTCATGTCGCGAAGTAAGTGCTTGATCCAAATAAGTTCGCTTATCGTTGAGGCCATGGATCAATATTTAACTTCCGCACTTGACCTTGCCACCATGTTATGTTTTTTACTTTTCTAAGTAACAAGGTTGCCACCTACAAAAGTGCAAAAACTCATGGTTGATTTTCTATCACAGATTCCAACCCAATTAGCATCGAAAAACCAATCACATCATTAGTACAATTATTTTTCATCCAAATTCGTTGACCAGGTGTGCCCTTGAGATATCTAAGAATTCGATCAATGACATTCAAGTGACTGTTGCATGGAGCATGTATAAATTGACTTACCATACTAATCACAAATGTGATATCGGTCTAGTGACTGCGAGGTAAATTAGTTTTGCTACTAACCGTTGATATTATCTTATGTTGGATAGTGGTTCATCATTATTGGTTTCAAGTTTAACATTGATTTCTATTGGAGTACCGGTCGGGTTTCACTCCTAATTTACCCATTTTCTTTAACAAGTCAAGGATATATTTCTGTTGAGATAAAAATAAACCTTTGCTCGATGTGGCAATCTCTACTTCAAGCAAATATGAAAGTTGTCTTAAGTCTTTGATATCAAATTTCCTTTTTAGATATTTTTTAACCTTTTCAATTTCTTCATTATTGTTTCGGTTAAAATAACATCATCGACATAAATAAGAATAATAATGGTAAAATTTTGAGAGTGTTTAACAAATATATAGGAATCTGCACTATTTTTGGCAAAATCAATTTTCAAGAGTGAAAAAAATAATTTCACATACCAATCTCTCGATGATTGTTTTAAACTATAAATTGTCTTTTTTTTTTAATTTACAGACTATGGATGAGTTGGATAAATTTTATGACCGGATGGAAGAGTCATATAAACTTTTTCATCCAATGTACCTTGAAGAAATATGTTTTTCATATCTATTTGAAATAGGGTCCAACCTAGGTTGGTAGCCACCAAAAGTAAAATTCAAAATATATTTATTTTTTCTATGGTAGCAAAAGTTTCTTAATAATCAAGACCATAAGTTTGTATAAATTCTTTGGCTACCAATCTAGCCTTGTACCTCTCAATCGTTCCATCATAATTATATTATATTTTATATACTCATTTGCATCCCACAGGTTTTTTATTTTTTGATAATGAATTAACTTCTCGAGTATAATTTTTTTTCTAAGAATTGGAGCTCCTTCTCCATTGCCTTACACTAAACCGAGTTAGTTTTGGCTTCCTCAAATGTAGCCGATTCACTTTGATTAGCGAGTTAGCTTAAAAAGGCTTGATAATGATTTGATATTTTATCATAAGAGATAGAATTTAGAATAGGATACATAACCTAATGGGATACATAATCTCGTAACCTAATTGGAGGTTGAGTTTGTCAAATGGATCTCCTCAAATTAGCCTCTTAAGCCGCTTCCTCACTCGATTCGTTCTTAATTTCTCCTCCTAAAGACTTCTTCCCTAATTGCGCTCGTCTCATCAACATGCTCCTCCTCCATTTGTCCATCATGTACTTGAATTTTTTCTTGAGGAAAAATAAAGACATTTGGAAATAATAAACTATGTTCATTTTGAAGGACTTGTTGCTTAATCATCCAATTCATAATATGGTTGATGTTCAAAGAATGACACATCTCTTGAGAATTATAATTTTTTATTTTTCGGATCATAACACTTGTACTCTTTTCTCGGTAAATATCCTAAAAATATTATTTTAATTGAATTTTTATCAAATTTATTATTTCTTTTTACATGTACAAAGCTAATACACCCAAAAACCAGAATATGATCCAAGTCTATTTTTCCTTCCAATAAATATTTGGGACGTTATTTTGAAAAAGGATTGCTCTAGTAACTTCAAGGAGATACCTATTTTTTCATTCTGAAATTTTATTTTATTGAGGTGTATTAACACAGTTGTTTGTACAACTTTTTTTGTTTAAAGAATTCTAAAAAAAATATTGTTGTCAGATCTAAAGATCTTAATTTTAGCATTATATTGAGTTTCAACAAAATTATAAAATTCTTAAAAGTAAAAAGAAAACTTCATTCTTAGCTTTTAAAAGATAAACCCATGTAGTGCGGGAATAATAATCAATCAATATAATAAAATATTTAAAATGATTATTCGAGTCCATGGGTGCCGAACCCCAAACTTCAGAGTGAATTAAATCAAAATATTTTTCTGATACACTAGTAGATAATGAAAATGATAATATAGTCTGTTTTTAAAGGTTGTTTTAAAACTTCAGAGTTGAATTAAATCAAATATCACAAGCACTAGAATCTAAATTATAGCAAAAAAGTTTATTTAAAACTTGATCAGATGTGTGCCCAAATCTTTGATATAGCAACTTATCTCGTGATACCATACTTGATGAAACAAAATAATTATTTGAGTTACTATCAAGATAATATAATTCATTTTCTAAGTGTCTCTCACCAATCATCTTCCCTGATATTCGGTCATGAAACATGACTTTATTTGGTGAGAAAATTACATTATAATTTAAATCTTGGGTTAATTTACTAACAAATAATAAATTCGATTTAAATTCAGGTAAACACAAAATATTGTTCACATCTTTAGAAAATATTTATGTAGTGCCTAAGCCACAAATTTGAGTGCATATCCTCTGAAGTGGGCAGCCACTCTAGGGGAGAGAGTGGGCAGATATTACACGGATGAACAAAATAGGGGCAATTTTATTATTTGTGCATATTCATTTTATAAGAGTAATTTTATTGGGGGCAGATACTTCACAGTACAAAGTACTTCAGAGGACTTCAATTCTACAAATTTGAACTATATTTCCGTTAAAAATGTTTACATGTTGGGATTCTTTTGATTTTTGATAATTTTATAATATATTTTTATCCCATGTCATATGATCCGATGTACCAAAATCAATAACCCAATTATCTTTATTTTAACATAAATTAGCAATTTTCAGATTAAAAACTAAATCAACAGTTGAATTTTGTAAGAAATTTAAGGAATATGATTTATATAATACAAAATATGGATTTTGATTTTCCAATAGAAGCTGAGTTGGTAGGCGTGCTAGCTTCTATTGAGTTATTAGGCGTGCTAGCTGCATAGAGGATGCCTCAGCTGATATGATCGCTTTAGCGCTGGAATTAAAAGGTTTATTTTCTCCCTTCATATTTGATTCTTTCGAGTCAGAATTAATTTCCCCCAAATACGCTACCGTGCCTTTCTCCCCCTTTCGCGTATTGTTCTATTTGCTCCCTTTGTCATGATTTTCTCGATTCCGTCAGAGATGAGGGTGCAGGATCCAGCACCTGTCCCAGTTATGGCTTGCTCTATTCATTGATCGCACCGTTCAGAGTTTGGGCCGCCTCTCTGCCTGCCGAGACTCGGAAGGTAGGGTTCGCGAAACTAGGGTTTAATTGTGGGTTTGATTGTTGTCTTTGAAATGCCTTGTTCTCTGTTGGTTCTGGCGCTTGAGGGTTCATCAAAATGTGCTTGGTCTCTTCTTGATCGATGATTTCTATGACATCATCAAAACTTGGCATGTCTGTTGAGAGCAAAATTTGAGACCTAGCTATTGTTAGTTTGTAATAATCTTGAAGTCAATAATACGATAAATTTATTATATAAAAATTTGTTCATGAATTGAATATTTAAATGATATTTTATTTCCTTGAGTATTAATAAATTTATGAATCATTCCGAGTTCATGACTGGAATTGCGAAACTTCATAATATAGAATATACTCTTAAAAATTACTAACCGAGGTAATTAGCAAGAACACTAATTAACCGATATCATGTTAGTATATGTTTTAAATGATAGTCAAGTTTCATAGATCATAGAAAAAAATTTGTCATTTTAATCACTGTGCGACCCTTTTTCGCGCGCTCCGCACCGCCGCTGGGCGATGGGATGCGGAAGAAGGACACGGAGATCCCTCCCAAGTGTGCATCTGTTTAGTGCCGGCTGGTTCTGCCGTTTAGAACGATTTGGATGCACATTTAGGGGGTTTTAAGTGATTGTGAGTTCTTGTAGATTCCGGTGGGCGCAAGCCCCCACCGTTAATTACCCTGGGCTACTAACCTCGAGGCACCTCTGGATCTTTAAAAGGGAGAAGCAAATAGTATAGTTAAATGATGGTCAAGAGGTCGTCTGAATTCACAAAAAGGTCGATTCTGTGGAAGATGAACCTACTACAGATCGGTTCAGTCTTTACCGCCTCGAGAGATAACCTTACTACAGATCAGATTAATCTCTTCAAAGGGGTTCGAGGTGAGTCTACTACAGAACGACTCAGCCTCAATTCATCTAGAAAATGAACCTACTTCAGAACGGTTCACAGTTGATCCTATGGAAGACGAACCTACTACAGATCGGTTCAGTCTATACCGCCTCGAGAGATAACCTTACTACAGATCAGATTAATCTCTTCAGAGGGGTTCGAGGTGAGTCTACTACAGAACGACTCAACCTCAGTTGATCTAGAAGATAAACCTACTACAGAACGGTTCAATCTTAACTAATCAACAACCAATCACACAAAATACAACTCGAAGCACCGGCGGGATCTTGAGGTTGGTGAATCGGGAGAAGGGTGGATTTGGCCCACGTGTTTCTTCTCACCGATCTTCTAGATCATGAATTCGAAGCACTAAGCCGATTCATAAACCTAGGAACACAATTGCACACAAAGGTAAACCTGAAGCACTGGGCCAGCTTAACATTGAGGCATGTGTTAGTGAAAGAACCTACTACAGAACAGTTCACATTCACTGTTTTGTGAATGAATCTACTACAGAACGATTCAATCTCACAACCTCGGGAGATGAACCAGAAGACAAACTTATCGACGGATGAGTTCAGTCTTACTAGCTCACATGGTCATGAATTACTTGTTCATGACACCGAGTCATTAAGATGTCACTTCTCTCGGACATCGTAATGTTCTTATCTCTTGGGGTCGACATATCTCTTCATGTTGATGTCGCAGCCTTGATTATTCTTCAACGAGCGTCAAGATGTTCTTGTCTCGACTAATCGTTCTAAATGTTGCATTACTTGTGCAAAATCGCTGTGTTGCTCTACACCCCTTGTGTGAGCGTATTTAGTCATGAATTACTTGTTCATGGCACTGAGTCATTAAGATGTCACTTCTCTCGGACATCGTAATGTTCTACTTCCTCAAAGTCGACATATCTCTCCATGTTGATGTCGCAGCTTTGGTCATTTTTCAACAAGCGTCGAGATGTTCTTGTCTCGACATATCTCCTCATGTTGCTGTCAAAGCCTTAGTTATTCTTCGTCAAGATGTTCTTGTCCCGACTAATCGCTCTAAATGTTGCATTATGTGTGCAAAATTACTGTGTTGCTCTACACCCCTTGTGTGAGCGTATTCATTCACCACTAAAATGTAAAAAGGGATTATTACATTTTATTGATTTTTTTATTATTAAGATAATATCTTTCTTTATTATCTATATTACAAAGGTGATCATATATCTATTCTTATTTTTAAACTCCATTTATTTCTGTAGAAAATTATTTACAAAAATAATAGGGAATGGGTTAGCTATTAACTAGAATTTTATTTATATTTTTGGGATTTTATAATAGCTAAAATAATAGAATTTTATTCTTATTATTTCTAAACTCTATTTATTTTGTAGAAAATCACTTACAAAATAATAGAAAATGAATTGGCTATGATTTTTATTTGCATTTTTAAGATATTTATAATAGCCAAAGTAATAGGATTTTATTATTATATTTTTAAACTCTATTTATTTTTGTAGAAAATTACTTACAAAAATAAAAGAAATAAGTTGGCTATTATTTATGATTTTATTTGGATTTTTAGGATTTTTATAATAGCCAAAATAGCAAGTCAAAGCTTGGTCAAATAGGAAAAAGCAAACAATATCATTTTGCTTTTAAATTGTTTCAGTACTGTAAAATTCTTAAAATTGAAATGTTTTTATATAGAAAAATACTATGAAAAACAAAGAATTTTTAGAAACAAATTTGAGTCAATTTGGAGTTTGGGAACATTTCCAAATGATTTATTTACTCTTTATTTTTTTTTATTTTCTATTATTAGTTGGGTTTAGTTGAATTGGGCTAAGATATATATTTTTTTTACTTTTACTGACTGGGCCCATTTCATTTTTTTTCTTTCACTGTTGGGCTGAGTTCTTTATTCTACAATTTGGGCCCAAACTTATTTTTATTATTTATTTCGCTGTTGGGCCAGATATTTGGATTTATTTGATTCTAAGCAGACTTAGCCCATTTCATTGTTTTTTTTTTTTTTATCTCTGGGCTGACAACACAGCCTCTTTTCCCTTTTCTTACATCCATCGGATATTCTCAAGATTTGTGCTGAAATAGATGAATGCTTGTGATGTATTCTATTTGTTATCTAAGCTTTTCATCACTCTAACGTCGTTGAATTACTTCAGGATTGGTGCAAGCGCGCCAAGATTGGTGCTTTCATTTTAACAGTCGCGCCAGATGATCTCTTCGACTCTTTCCTTCATCGCGCTCTGAGATCTGCGCAAAAGAGTGTCGCCGGTGATCGGAGATGCCGATGGCAGATCAGACAATAGGGTCGGCATCGTCTTGGTGTTTCCAATCCCTTGATGATACTTGATTAAAGATCCATGCGGTGAGGACATGGCGTTGCCTGTACCGGTCTTCACCTCAGTACAATTTGGTACCAATCGCATCTCTGTCAAAGAATTAACGAATTGAAACTGCATTTGACACTATATTCTCAATTCGCAATACCAGTTCTACCAGGAAGCTTCACTAATGATCATTGTTCACCAGATTTTCAAAATTCTTGTTATAGCTTGCGATAACTCCCAGCATATACCAATGCGATATACTTCTTTTTTTTTTACTTAGTATCCTTCTCGGCCTAAAGGCTCACCAGGTTTCACCTGGGCCAGTGGCTCACGAGATGTGCCAAAACTTTACCAATTTAGTTCTCGAGCAGCACAATTCAAGAAGAGAAACAGTGAAATCAATAGCTTTTAGTAATACTGCCTAATCAATTTCATAACAGAAATCCAATTCAGTTGAATTTCACTGATGATATGATTGGTTCAGGCCTAAAGGCTCGCCAAACTTTCAGTTTGGGCCAGTGGCTCACTGAACAAGATTATCAAATATACAATTGACAAGAAAGAAAAAGGGAGGAAGAAGATTCAAGCTCAAGTAAAAAAAAAATAAAATCAATCTCCATTATTCTACCAATTCTTAGTGTATAGCCACAAACCTCTTCTTGAAACACAACAAACCTAGTCTCCCTTTTTCTGGCATATAACTGTGAACTGATCTAATTGGCGCTTCTTCGTTTCTTTCTCTCAAATTTGATCAATATCAGCCTATCCTCATCATGTTCTTCCCTCAGATCCTGGTGTAAGTCAATCAACTGAGTTCTCAGGTTTTGATACCGAGATCGATCAGTTTAGTGAGATGAAAGGTAGTGAATTCCAGAGGAGAAGGGGGCCCTTATCAACTGCTGCTCCCTGGTTTATATAGGATTCAATTACATCTCAATTGTGTTTCTTTATGCACCAATTGTGTTTTCTTGATCCCACAGATCGATGAGGTGGCATGATCACAGCTTTTGATCACTCAAATGGATGGTTGAGATCAACTTAATTTGTGTTTGTTGAAGGGGTTGTTTGAGGTTTGGATTGATGACATGGCATTACAATCGTTGCTCAATTTTCTCTGCTCCTTCTTAAAAACCGAATGAACTCTAACTCCTTTATACTGGCCATGGTTCTGTACACCAATTCCACTATGAAAATAATACAAAGGGGAATTAATTCACGCCGGTAACCGCTTCAACAGAATCGTGGGACCCACACAATGCTTTCCCAACCGCCAATTTGCTTCATTTCCATCTCAAACGGCCAATTCCATTTTCTGCTCGATTCCCTTCTTCTCCAATGCGAGTGGTACACAATACATCATTTTAAAAATCAATTGCTTCAATGGATTCTCCTCATCGAGAGCTTTCCAGCGGTATAAAGTTTATAAATTTTCATCGCCATTTGAATGTTTTTCCATTTTCAATTTGATTTTACTCAAAATCGGGTCAGAGGGGAACTCGCAGTAATAGAGAAGAAGGCCAGCGTCCTCTGTCTCTGTGGGGCCCCTTTGGCAGTGAAAGAAGTGAGAGAGGGAAGTGGCACACTCTGGATGGACTTGGTGCATGTGATCTGGCCCCACCTGTAATGATTAATGAGAAACAAACGCCATGGACCAAGTCTGTTCAATATTTTTCCTTTTTATAAAACACCTCTCCAGCGCCAATTTGGTGTTCTCGTGCTTTGTGTCCCCATCTTGCACCCAGTGAAGTGTTGTCCCCAAGTTGCACCCTTAAAAGCCTCTTGATTAAATATCAGCCTTTGGATTAATCTGATTTTCTTTCTCCAATTTATTTTGATAGCTCCCTTCATCCAAAAATCATGAAATTTTCATCAAAAATCCCTAAATTCATGATGATCACCTCTGTATTTTTTAATTCCATTTTTACCCCTGTTTTCTTGTGCTAAAAATTCCTTGATCAAGGAACCCTATTTTATTCTTATGAAATCCCTATTTATTAGTTATCAGTTGCAGCCCAGTGTCTCTGCCAAATAAATTCTCCTTGCAGAAACTCTACCCCAATTAACACCAATACTGATATTTATTAGGGTTTGATTTGATCAAATGCTGACTACTTATCAGCAATTAATACAAATCTAGACTTGATCAGATGGTTGCTCCCAGCTTTGGCACCTGATCAGTCTTGTGAAATTGACTTTCAATCCCTTAACATGAGGGTAATTTGGTCACAGAGCTGACTTCTTATCAGCAATTGACACAAATTAAAGCATGATTAGGTGGTTGCTCACAGCTTTGGCACCAGGTCAGCCTTGAAAGCAAAATCATATTGAAATTTCTCATGATTGGTTGTATCAAAATACTGGCTTGGCATTGACATCATTCCATATAGTATAGGGATTGTATTGGTTCAGTTCATAGGGTTTGATCTTGGCTTTTTCTCTTGTATTTCTTCCTTCGACCTTTCAGGGGTAAACAATCACATAGAGAGATGTTCAAGGAACATCATATTTGACAGATTCCGAATGAAACATTAAATAAAATTGTGTTGTGTCATTAATGCTTTCTTTCAGTGTTAACTTCTAAAGCATAAGGTATTCATCTTTCCTACATAAGATATGTATGTGTGTGATTTCTATCAAATGTTGTCCGTAAAATGTAGCTATAAAGATAGCTCTTCGGTATACATAACTTATGTAGAGGAAGAGATGATTTATCAAAAGTACTATTGTCCCTCGTATCTCTATACAAGTTATAGCATCACTGGGCCCCTTGATAGAGTAAGATTATCTACAAGCGGTATAATTATATGAGTAATTATATTTGATAATTTACTCAGGATCAAGCAATGATTAAGTTTGCAAGGATGACACACACCTACCTTGAAACTGATCTGATAGCTATGAAACAAAAGAATTAATACAAATAAATAGTTTATAGGATCATGATATTGTACAGTATAGCATCATCTGTGTAATTGGATGGGTGCATTCTGTTAGATGTCTCCTATGATTATAGAAGTTAAGACAATTTTAACTCTATTTACCAACATAACACGGATCCTGTCGAGTCACATCGCATAGGAGTTAATCGAAGAATCTTATTGCTTATTTATACATTATTTATAATTAATAATAAGATAGTTATAATTAATTATATTTATCATAGAGATGACAAGTAGCAAAAATCATATTGAATTTATAACGTGTTGGACACATCATATAAATTTACCGAAACAACAACCGAGAGAAATATAATTATACATGACAATTATATATATATATATATATATATATATATATATACTAGCTATATACCACGTTGCGTGTAAAATTTTTTATTTAAACATTAAAATATTATAAGATAAAAAATTCACATTTATCTAATATTAAATTATAAATTCACCAAATTATAGAAAAAATATATAATAAAGATAATATTTAATCTTGGATGAGATTTGTGCACAATATGAGTTAATGATTCAAGATTTTTATGGCAAGAAAAGTAAATTATTCTAACATATATTATCACCATTAATTTCTTACCAAATATGTACAAGGTTGCTAAATAAAAAAATAAAAATTATGGAAATAATAGTATATAAGGGAAAGAAATGGAGAGAAAGAGGGGATCAATGGACGCGGTCGCATACGTTCGATCAACCAACAATAAATATTATCCGTCTAATTGAGGAATAAAATGGGTATAATAAAAATTTACCATGACAAAAAATGGACCCTCCAATTCTTAGATGCTTTATATAATAGTATAGATATATATTTAATTTAGATTTAAGTATTAATTATGGATTTTAATTTTGGGTTGAAAGCCCATTAATAATTTAAAGTCCAAAATCAAAAAGCTCCAAAAGCCCAAAATCAAAAAAGGCCCAATGGCAAACTTGTAAATTTGGCCAACTTTATATTCTTGCCAACCAAGTAATGACATTTTGATAATTTGACCAAACTTTAATGACATTTTGGTAATTTTGGTAATTTTGGTAAACTTTTTGAAAGACTATAAATAGAGGGGTGGGATGAGAGAAAAATATACTAATTTCGAAATATCGTTTCTGATCAATTCAGTTCTATTTTATCTCTTTCTCGGTTTACGGTTATTTCAGAATTCTCGGGATTGGTGAATAGTATTTTTATAAAAGTTGTTGTATTTCTGTACCTTTGTGTGAAACAGAATAACTGTGAATCGTGAATAATACTATTTATTCTTTTTCTTGATGAATAGTGTTTTTGCGAGAAACTGCGGTTTATGGTATTTCTGGCAAAAGAAATAAGTCGCTCTCTGGTCACTCCAAGTGGATAATCTACAGAGGTATCACACGTGTGATATTTTGAGACAAGCCAATTTTCATTCCAATTAAAATTTGAAAACTAGGTATAAAATCTTATATTAATCTATATAAATTGTTAAGTAGATTAATGTTTTAGAAATCAATCATGGAGTAGATCTATAATGAATTAAAGAGGTATGTATCTCTCGGTAATCATCCGACATACCGCTTTAATCGTTCGCTTAAGTTAGAAGAAAATAATATTTTATGGTCTTTTGTAAAGGATTAAAATGTATGTATCTCTCGGTAATCATTCGACATACTTTAATCCCTAACATAAATAGAATTATTTTTTATTTTACGGTCTTTTCGCAGCTTAAGCCTTAACGGGATTTGATTGGACCAAAACCCAACAGCTGTCTCATAGCTTGAATCTAATGCTTCTAAGTAAGTAAAGATTAAATCTTGCTCGATTCTCTTTTGTGCTTCAATTGGGTTTGTTGTCGGTGGGAGGTAGATTTGAAGCTCTTCCTATTTCGATGACAACTCGGTTACAAGCTCCGAGTTGCTTTTGTTGTCTTGTGTTAATTTGTGTAATTTTTTGCTTGAGACTGAAAATATGTGCATAATTTTCTATTTGTCGTATCTCCTCTTTGCTGTATCCCACAGCTCTTTTGATGACTCATAGTACATGAGCATGCTATGAACTGGTGTATCTAGAGTATTTAGTAACAAAGTAAGAACAATATAATCTTCAACTTGCCAGTCTTTGATTTTTCTTGTGTTGGCACTTCTTGGTTTACTGGTATTGGTTCTCTCTTGGTTCCTGTCATAAAACCTAATCTCCCTCTACCTTTAAGGGCCACAAATACTGATCTTGACTATGGAGCATAGTTTTTATTACTTGTTAGTACTATTGAAGTGAGTCTGTCATTATTTTGAGATATTTTTGGTTTATTGTTATTTGTCGAAATGGAATTTGTGGTTTTTGGTACGACTCGGTGGTTTCTAATATTGTGTTAGTGGTTTCACTGATATCTGCCAGTTTGTTACTGGAATTGAGATATAACTAACAGTGATTTTATTCTTCTTGTCTTTGTGAGTTGCTAGGCCAGACTTGTGATGGTCTCCTTACTGTTGACAAGTAAGATCCAAAGCTTGGTTGGCTCTGAGACTCAACTGGCTCTGGTTTTTGCTATTGTGAATTTAATGAGACGGAATCTTAAGCATATTTTGATACCATGTTGAATTTAATAATAATTAAAAAATGATGAAGACTTGTTCTTTATTGTTGTATACTGATATTTTACAGATTGCACGGTCCCTAGTTTATATACTTGACAAGCTGTACAAGTATCTAACGATAACTCCAGTATGCTACAATATGCTAAAATTAAGAAAATAATTGAGTGATTTTATTTTACAATATTGATGCTCTTATTTTCTAACAATGGGTCAATGATGAAAATACCCTCACGGGTCCGAGACCCATAAAAACCTAAATTGCTCAATTTCTCAACAATTTTTCGTCAATTAAAATATACTTGCACATTTGATATTACAATAAATAATACAAGTATAACATATTTCCTCAGAAAAATAAATATTTAATGTTAAATTGAGTTTGTGCATTTTTTCTTTCAATTTTACAAGTAAAAGTTTTTATTACCACATGTATATCGAGCTTCATGTCTAACCGGTGATTTGATTAAATTAATTTAATGAAGATCTCATAAAAATAGGAGTGTGAAATTGAATGATTCTGTATTCTTGAAAAGATAGCAATTGATCCGCTCCGCTGGAGTAAACTATTCTTCTATAAAATGGTGGAAATTCTGCTATAATCAATAAATTGTTTCATTATCAAAAGACTCTTGCTACCAAGGAAAAATAAATTATGTTTAAAATTGCGGTCTCTTTTCCTGAAGGAATGGAAGACCTAAAATTACTTTCTGACATAAGCCCATCAAATATATTGATGAAAATTAAGCCTATCGAAGGAACTCGTAGCGTATCTTTTGTGATCCTTACTTTTGGGCATACCTTGAAAATTTGATAGGAAGGTTATTCATAACGGGTTCAAAAATATTTATTCTTTTGAGAAGGATAGTGTGAAGGTGATTCTAGTTTCTTTTAAGATAGAAAATATATCCAATCTAAAATCTAGAGATGATAATTTCTTTATCTTAAAATCAGAATTTAGTGAGGATTTGAAAGAATCAAAGATAACATATGCACTTGTGTTGAAAGAAGTAGAAGAGAAGAACCCAAAAATTCTAAAAAAAATCGGAACCATTGCTTGATCAGTTTAGGGAGATTATCCCAGATGAAATTCCAGTAGGGTTGCCTCCTATGAGGGATGTGCAACATTGCATTGATTTTGTGCCCAGTGCAGTATTGTCGAATAAAAAGTGGCATGCCGAATAAATCCAACAAAAAATATCAAACTTCAGCGATAAGTGGAAGAACTTTTTAGCATAGGTTTGGTGTGGGAGACCATGAGTCCTTGTGTTGTTCCAACCCTTTTTGTTCCAAAGAAAGATAGATATTTCTATATCTCTGTGGATAGTAGAGCAGTCAATAAAATCACTATCAAGTATCGATTTTTTATTCCATGACTTGATGACATGCTGGACCAACTTCATAGTTCTAGTGTGTTTTTAAAGATTGATCTTCGAAGTGAATACCATCAGATTTATATGAGACCCGGTGATGAGTGGAAAATCAAGTTTAAAACGCGTCATGGGATGTACGACTGGTTGGTAATGTCATTTGGACTCTCAAATGCTTCTAGTACTTTTATGAGACTAATGATTCTTATTTTCAAGACTTTTATTGGTAAGTTTGTGGTAATTTATTTTGATGATATTCTTGTGTATAGTCCGAGTCTATTAAAGAATTTGGGGCACCTCCAGAAAATTTTTGAAGTGTTGGCCGAGCAGAACCTTTACATAAATGCGAAGAAGTATGAATTCATGACCAAAAGTTTGGTGTTTCTAGCCTATGTCGTCTCGGCTAATGGCATTCATGTGGATCCCTTGAAAATTGATGCTATTCTTTTGAAATTTCAGCACTCATGTTTCACAAATTAGAGTGCTTGAAAGGTGGTGTACTTAAATGGATAGAAGAAGCACAAAAGAGCTTTGATCTTATCAAGGTTAAAATGACCAAGGCTCTTATCCTTATTTTGCCCAATTTTGAACAGATCTTTGAGCTAGAATGTGACGCTTCTGGTATGGGTATTGTTGCGGTACTCAACTAAGAAGGACGGCTTATCATTTTCTTTAGTGAGAAATTTTCTGATTCGTACAAAAAATATTCAGTCTATGACAAAGAGTTTTATGCAATAGTGGGAGCACTTGAGCATTGGAGACATTATCTCATTTCAAAGGAGTTTATTCTATATTCTGATTATGATATGCTGAAATTTATCAATGGGCAGCACAAGATCAAATCGAAACACGCACGCTGGGTTGAATTTTTATAAGGCTTTACTTTCCACATCAAGCACAAAAACGGGGCTTCCAATTAGGTGTCATATGCATTGAGTAAATGACATTCTTTGCTATCCATAATGCGAGCAAATGTCATTGATTTTGAAGAAGTTAAGACGTTATATAAAGAAGATAATTTTTTTAGCAAAGTGCTTGAAGAATGTGTGAATTGTCCTTACAAAGAGTTTATTTTGTATGACGATTTTCTCTTTAACAATAACCCTTTGTGCATTTCAGATTGTTACATGCATTGGAAAGTTATTGAAGAAGTGTATAATGGTGGGTTAAGTGATCATTTCGGACAAGATAAAATTATAGTATTAGTTAAAAATCAATTTTACTAGCCAAGATTGATAAAGGATGTGCATCATTACATTTTGAGGTGTCACATTTCTCATCTTGTAAATTCAAACTCATAAAATTCAGATCTTTATATCCCTCTTTCAGTCCCTACTATGCTTTGAAAAGAGTGAGTATGGACTTTATCGCGGGGTTACCCCGAACTCAACGCAATAAGGATTCTGTAATGGTAATGGTGGGTCGATTATCTAAAATGGCTTACTTTGTGTTATGTTTTAAGATCATGGATGCAACCAATGTGGTTGATTTTTTTTTAAGAAGATTGTGAAGCTACATGGTATTTCAAAAATCATAACATCTGATTGAGACCCAAAATTTGTTGGCCATGTTTAGTGCACTCTTTGGAGGAAGATGAAACTAAACTTCAATTTAGCTCTGCTGCTCATCCTCAAATCGATGGACAAACTGAAGTGGTTAATCGAAGTTTAGGTAATTTATTGAGGAGTTTAGTAGGAGATAATATTAAGCGATGAGATCTTATTCTTCCCTAAACTAAATTTGCTTACAATCGGTCTATGAGTCGAATTACCCGTAAGAGCCCTTTTGAAGTGGTGTATGATCGTAATCCCGCTAGCCCTATTGATCTTATGCATTTTCCTACAAATCAAAGTTATAGTGCAGATGTGAATCAACGAGCTAAGCCTATCAAAGAAATGCATGATCAAGTTAGAAAGCAAATAGAGAAATAAAATCAGAAGTATAAGAAACAAGCAAATAAGCATCGCAGGGTTGTGATTTTCAAGGAAGGTGATATTATTTGGGTGCATTTAAGCAAGGAACGCTTTCCACCTGATCGTCATGCTAAGATCAAACAGCATGGTGATGGTCCTTTCAGAATTGTTAAGTGTATGAGTGACAATGCTTACAAGGTTGGGCTGTCGGTAAATTATGGAGCATCAGCAACATTCAATGTGGAGGATCTTACTCCATATTTTGAAGATGATGTGCCGAACTTGTGCGTAAGTTCTTTTCAACCAAGGAAGAATGATGTAGCCAACATCCAGATGAACATGGACCTAAACTCGGGTCAAAACCGAGTTTAGTTTGTTGGACGGTTTTTTAGGCAGACTGACACATTTTTAGTATTTTGATCATAACTTTGATATTACAGATTCAATTGAAGTGATTCAAATTCTTGAAGAAAATTTAGAAGATGTTCTACAACTTTTATATTTTGAGACTTTACAAAAGCTGGCGGCAACATGATAAAAAAATACATGAAAAGTTGGCACAATCTGGCTGGAATCATTTATCTTAATTAATTAGGTGTGAGTTGTTTAGAATAGTAAAAAAAGTAAATTAATGTCTTTTGTTTTTTCATGTATCTTTTGTGTGTTTCTTGGATGTTAGTAAGTATTTTAGGGACTAGTGAAATTAGTTTTAATTAGTATTAATTTTTATGTGACTTTTACACAATTATAATAATATAAAAGAAGTTAAACTTATTTTTTAATGACAGTTGATAAATATTACGAATTTTATTTTTTAAATTGAGTTCATATTTTCTTTCTCACTGTTTTTAGTTAAGCTTGCTACTTCACAATTATATTTGTGTTGAACTGAATTATTTTTAAACGGGCTCTGCCCCCGAACAACATCAATCAATCTCAAATAACACCGAATGAAATTATTACAGCTGATTCGTTTCCAATTCCAAGCTAACATAATGACCGAAGCCATGCATACAGAATTAGTGTATCTATTAGCCTATATTATGGCACGGGTTGGAAATAGATCTAGCATTCTGTCGTTCTCTTGGAACTTGGAAGAAAATGTATGATTTTGCGTACGGAATAAATTGACCTAGAGTAACTATTTTTGTACTGATGTTTGGCCTTTGGACCCACGAATTTGTTATCGGTTCTATCACTATCACTTTCATTTCATGTCAGCAAAAATGTAGCATGTGATCTCGTACGTATTTTATCTGATCCCTGCGGACTGCGGAATCACGTTTCTTGAAAACTGTGTAACGGGAAAGATGTTTCAAAGAAGTGGACGGTATGGGATGGGTTGTGTTGTGTTGTGTGTAGTGATTTCAAAACTGTTTGGATAGGGTCGGTTCGGTTTAAATTCGGACAGTTCACAGTTCTGTACAGTCCATAGCCTTGTACGTTTCACGATCTATGGTCCCGCACGGTCTACACGGGTCGGTCCTAAGCAGTCTAAATTCAAAAAAATCGAATCCGTCTCACCGTTGGCCTCCGGGGCCGGACCCTCACGGGACGGGCATGGTTCGGTCGATTTTTTTTTTATGAATTGAGAAAAATAATAATTTATCATATTTTTTTAATAATAATTTTTAACTAATTCGAATTATTATTTTTAATTGTTTAAAAAATCTAATAGTACTAAAAAATTAAAAAATTTCTAAAAAAAATAAATTTTCAGAAAATTATAAAAAATAATAAAAGTTC
Source organism: Schoenoplectus tabernaemontani (assembly GCA_037127355.1). Lineage (NCBI taxonomy): Eukaryota > Viridiplantae > Streptophyta > Magnoliopsida > Poales > Cyperaceae > Schoenoplectus > Schoenoplectus tabernaemontani. The sequence goes on from CM073743.1 coordinate 12,475,690, forward strand.
AAAAATAAATTTATCAATTTATAAATAATAATTTTCATCGAATTAATTATATTTTTTAATAATTTAAAAATCAAATAATACTAAAAAATTATAAAAATACCAAAAATTAGAAAAAAGTTATAAAATAAAATTTGGATAATATTTTGAGTTACCCTCTCGATTAACCCGTGTTTGGGACCGACTATGTAAAAAGAACATAGACGAAGTATTTAAAAATAGATAAAAATAATGATATGATAAGAAATACAAACTCCTAGAAGTCGTTTGTGCATGTACCATAAGTCGTTGTCTTAAATGTCGTATGGGTCATCGGAATCATCTTCTAGAGAGATATCGGGGATATTGGTACTGCTTTCTTGAAGTTTCTATGGCGGATGTTGCTGTCTCAAATGTGTTGCATTCGACTTTCAGCATCAATCCAATATTTATTGCACACAAGTTGATCGAAAAGTTTTGAACTCAATTTGGTACGCTTATCTGTTAGAATCTTGTTTGCCGAACTAAAACATGATTCGGAAGGAACGGTTGACACAGACACTGCAAATACGTCATGCACCATCATCGCCAATATTGAATAGGTAGTTGCATTCCTCTTCCAGTACTCCAGGATATCAATTTGATCATCTTTCATGTTTCCCAAACAATAACTCAGTAATTCATTATTGTTTATTTGTTGATCTTCAAAATAATCATCATCTCGCAACTCATTTAGCAATCCAGATGAATTATTACTTCTATACGATTAAAAATGAACACAATATAAGTGAATAAATTATGTAATAGAAAGAATGATAATTAAAATTCATACCTAATGTTTGCGATCGGTAGTAGAAAGATTATTAGTATTCTGTCGGGAGTTATAAATTTTGAAAATCTCCTCCAATAAATTATTTATGTGGTTATATTCTTCATTAGTGCGTAGATGTAGATTTTGTTTGTACTTTTGAAGAAGTCTTATGGTGTATTTTTTCTTGAATGATGGATGAAGATAATTTGCAATAATTATCACGGCGGGTACTTCCTCCCAATATTTGAGAAATTTTTTCTTTCATTGCTTCTACGATTGGAGAAAGAGAGGAGTCGAGACTTTCTATATTTTACATCTCATAATAAATCTTTTGAGAAAAAATATAAGAAAAAGATGAGATAGAAAAAAGAATATAGAAAAAATGAGATAGAAAAAATAATATAGAAAAAGATGAGATAGAAAAAAGATAATATAGAAGAAGATGAGATAGAAAAAAATATGAAAAATTAAAAAAGATAAAGTTTAAAATGAATCAAATTAAAAAAAAAAGATAATTTACCTTGGATATGCGATAAAGATGATGAAGTAACTCATGTGTAGATGGTGTATGCGAGCACGATAGTTTGACAGTTGTCATGAAGAAGACACCGAGGAAGGATTTTAACATCTCAAGTTGGTCCCATTCTCCCTCGGAGATAAGCAAATGAATCCCCTCGGTTGAGTTATTCAAGATTTCGGTTATAACATGCTTGTAAGGAAAATAATGATGAAACATCATATAGGTCGAGTTCAACGGTATCTACATTCCATAATACTCTTAACTTGCTCAAACCCAACTGGGCACACAAGGCGTGAAATTCTTATTTTCTTATATTATTTGAAAAAATATGGTGAAGACTATTTTTAAATTTCACAATTAATGCATTAACACCTTGTGTTTTAATACCCGTGTCAAACCGTGAAATTTAATTAAGAAAAGAAATAATTAAGATAATAAATTAAAATGATTTATGTAAGCTAACATTTCCTTAAATAAATAAATAAGAGAATACACATAATTAATGAAATAAAAAGATAAATGAGATTAGATATTGAATAACAAAACCCAAGGATCAAATCAAAAAGTATAAAAATATAAATTCAGTAATATCACATTTAATAACTAACACAAAATATTTTGATCTAATTAAAATTAAAGGAATAATATTTATAGCGAAATCTAAAATATTTTGGTCAAACTCGTATCTTAAAATAGAATAAAATAATAATAATAACAATAATAATATTAATTAATTAAAGGAAGAATTATGGATTAATGAAATATAAATTAACGATTAAATTTAAAGAAAATAGATTGGTTAGTTTCGACAAGTTCTAGAAATCGAATCATCGGTAAAATAATAAATTGATAAATTAAATTAAGATTTATGACGGTTATGCAAACAACCGCACGAATTTGATCACAGAAAATCCGGGCCGACTTCAAAGTCAAAAATTGTATCTCACTTCCTTTCTTTTCTGTCAATTCTTTCTTTTCCTCCCTCTCTCTCTCTCTCTCTTCCTCTCTCTACCCGTGACCCTCTCCCATTTTCTTTTTCTTCCCCGGGCGACAGAACCCCCATCCCCTCTTTTCTTTTTCCCTGGCAACACACCCACAGAGATCCTCTCTGTTGTAAGCTAGAAAGCCCCCCCTCACCATCGTCTTTCCCTTTTTCCTCTTAGTGCGCTGATCTCCTTCACCACCGGCGCAGTGCCGGACTGAAGCGAGCGACTCTTGCACCACCGAGCACCAATCTCTATCCTCAGCAGCCCCGCTCGCCTCATCGAGTAGCTCGCCACTCACGGCGCTAGCCGAGACAGCCACACGAGCACAGCGGCGGCTGATCCTCCTCCCCTTGTGCGGCTAAACTGGGCCGAGCACTCCTTCTCACAAATTTCTCTCATTGCCTTGTGTTATTTCCGGTAATACCTCTCTTTATCTATGGCCGTGTGGGCCATGCCGGTGGCCGAGCCCCGTATCTTGTCTTGTTTGCTTTGTGTACTGGTTATTCTTTGGTGCTAAACTTATGTGGGTTTTACCCCTCTATCAATCGTTCTGACCCGGGTTGTGCATGTACGTGCTTTGATTTTTGCCTCTGTCTCTTTGTTGTGCTTCTATGTCTTGTCACTGTTGTGCGCTGGCTTGTTGATTTCTTGACCTCTGTACTGATTCGTACCAGTAGTCCTCTTGTGGCTTGTTGTTGAAGTTGGTGGCAACTTGACTCTTGGTACACTGGTACCTATTGGTACCAGTGAAGTGAGGGAGGTGGCTGCCGTGTAGTGTGATGTGCAGGCTGCCTTGTAAATTCTTGCTCCCTTGTCTGGCTTGTGTTATAATGCAGGGTTGTTTTAGTTTTGGGTGATCTGTTGCTTGCTATGATTGTTCTTGCCTTGTTAGTGTTGTGCTGTGGTACAATGGTACCAATTGGTACCATTGATGCATGGCCTGTGTCATTCGGCTGGTTGTGACTGTTGTTGCCTGGCCCTTGTGCCTTTGCTAGTGTAATGCCTCGTCTTGGCTGAATTACCCTTACTGTCCTTAATTTACACTTGTTGCTTGCGATGTATACTGTCCCTACTTTGTGTTGTTGCCTCTGTCAGCACATCTGACTTGTACTATATTATACATTGCCTCTTGCCCTATTTCAATCTCAGTTTTGACTGACTTAGAAGTTGCCGGTATGAATATAAGAGCTTAAAGGAAAGAAATATGGTAATAACTCTAATTATAGGGTTATATGCGCATAAATGGTTCGATGTATCTTATGACGGTTCAGTTTTGATAAGTACATTAAATGGGCTAAAGTGAATAACATGCAGGATGAAATTTTTATCGATTTTAGTTTTATGGGCCGAAAGGTATAAGCGGGCTAAAAGTGTAATTAATTAATTAGCGAGTGCCGTAAACTAAAACGTGCGCAACTAATAATTAATTAATACTTAAAGATGAATATGGGAGATGATTTCATGATCTGCCTCAATAATGAAATTCCGAACAGATACAGTGGTTTCGGAGGCAGCCTATGATCCCAAACACATTAAAACACCAACACGTTTAAATAAATAAAAATATTTAATTTAAATTTAAGATTAATTGAATTTAATTTTCTTCATTTAATTGTTATCTTATTTTTATTTTAATTCTAGTTTTATATAATATATTTTGTATTTTCTAATTAATGAAAATAATATTAAAATATGAAATGAGATATAATTAAAGAATATGATATAAATATTTAGGGGTTATAAAATAATAAATAAAGTATAATAATAATTTATAATATAAAATATATATTAATCAATTTCTCTATTTTAATAATGGAATAACATTAAATAATATATATAAATATCTATTAATCAATTTCTCTATTTAATAATATATAATAATATTAATAATTATACAAATATATAAATATATATATATTAATTAATTTCTCTATTTTTAATAAGAACAATATTAATTATAAAATATTATATATTAATCAATTTCTCTATTCCTAAATAATTAATTATCCTAATTATAAATTTAATTTAATTAAGTGATAATAATTAGTTAGCTTAATTAATCAAAATAAAATTTAAATCAATTATATTAAATCAAAATAAATATAATCTTAAAATACGAACTTAAATAATGATAACTTCCATTGAGGGTCCGGTATACCTTGACCAAACCAGACCCAATGTGAATAGGATAATCGCCAATTTAATCTATTTTGACTTCATAGGTTCCCGAATCTTATTTTGACGAGCCGACAAACGAATACACTCGAGATGAAATGACTCATCTAACAAGATCGTGATGCGCCACCTGAGACTTAGCAATTTGACGTTCTGACCTAACCAAATTATTCTCAGGTACGGTTTTCTGGGATTTGATTTTCTCTTTTCAGAATTAGGAACCCAAACCGAAAATAAATCAGTTTTCAAAATAAATCTGAATTGCGGTATTTTCTGACCAAAATTAATTAGAGACTAAATCTGATCTGTCATTTGCATCCGGTAAATTGACCAGCATATTCAAGACATACCCGCATTCGCATATCATGTCATGTCATATTGCACGTAGATAGGATAGGAGTAGGATTCGGGAAATAGTCCCGAGATAGGATCAGATAGAATTAAATAATTCAAGTTGTAGATTATATTTATTAGGAAAATATTATTACTATTACTAATTGTTAATTAAGTTAGGTAGTTAATCATGCATTAAATGCATGGGAGTGCTGAGAGACGGACGGGTAATTCCCATCGAGTTGCTTGCATAACTGCACATATCGGTTACGTACGGTGACCTATAGGCCGTGGGACCCACCGGCCTCAGTATATGTATAACGCATCTTTGCTGTCGGGTTATCCACCGATCCCGTCATTTGGCGGGTTCGGCTGTGTCAGAGTGTTTTCTTTTGATCAATATTATAATTATATTATTCTTGATATGATTACATTTTTAATCCAAATTTTAGCGATTTGGATACAATGTACTTCAGTGTTTAGTGTGGGCGGCCATATCCGAGTCTGGAATCTACTTCGTGATTCTATATTATATTATTTATCCTGTTTATTTAAGATCCTAATATTGTCCGAAGGGCTTTCTCCTTTGGCCCCTGGTTGGTACAGAGAAAGTCGGGATGCGGTCCGCTGACCTTAGTGGGTATAGTGTAGGCTCACATTTGTTTATATTTCGTTTTGGTATTTTTACGGGATGCGGTCCTCTGACCCTTGGTTGGTACAGTGTAGGCTCCCATTTGATTTCGATTTGTTAATTCACGGTAGTTATCTCCTTTTGGCGATATGGCAACCGAAGACATATTTATCCGTTTGTTTTTATTTTGTAAGGTGAATTATCGATTTAGTAGACTGAGTACGTGCTTATGCACGCTCACTCTCCTGTAGGCGTTATCGCCTCGGGAGCCCGAATTGCCGTTTATACGGCATTGGCGCCGCATAAACATAAAGTCCTAAGTTCGTAAGTTGGGTCGCTGGTGGCGCCCGCTTAGGCAAGGCCCAAGTTCATAAGTTGGGACGCTGGTGGCGCCCGCTTGGGATAGATCTGGTGATTTACAAATCGGGAGATTTATTTCGGGTGTTTGATTCTCGTACCTTATATTTTATATTATATTATTATTTCCACAGATTCTCTATTTTGAGTTCCTTGTCATTTCATGTCATAGCATTTAGGCAAGCTTTCTCAAAATGTGCATGAAAACATTATTATATTTACACCTCAATATTATATTGCATTTTAAACATCAGTATCGGTTTTTGGGTCCAGTCTAGGAAAGAAGATCAAATCTTAAGGTTGGATCTAAATCCGTACTGAGTAATTTTTAAATTACTCACGTTTCCACGGTGGTTGTGGGATCCAGGTATTTCAGGTTCGGGATTTTTTCTCGGAGCGAATGCTAGGGACAGTCCTGCGCGATGACAGAGATGCTTCGCTGCATGTGCACGTGAGCCGGGTAGTGGATTAGGATCTATCGGGTTTCGAGTTTTACTTCTTTCTTTTGGGTTTTTATTTGAGAGATTTGCTGCCCATTCCGATGGAGCTAGCCCCGCCTATGTAGGCGTTGTATACTCTTTGTTCATTCTGGACTGTATGGTCATGTATTTATATTTATTATTGTTTTGTTTATTGTGGGATTTACCTTATTTTATTCATTTAGCCTTTCGTACGCACGTCTCGTCGTGCGTACGTGGCGGGATTAAGCACCCCTAATTCGATTTAATATTTCTGGGGTGTGACATCCTTCGGTGGTATCAGAGCATAGATTTTATAATTCGATTTCATATAAATCATGCTAGGGTAACATCTATGAGAAATCCCGAGTTAGTGAATAAAATAAACAAAATGATAATATGTACTTGACATAGGTTGTGAAGGGTAGGTCAAGGAAAAAGGGGAGGCGTCGCACGACTATTATGATCGTGACTTCGCTGACCTTGCGGATCCCACCGCTCGAACATGATAAAATTTAATTTTTATAAATTAATTTACAAACAGTGTAACAAAGCAGAAATTAAAAACTTAAAATTGCATTTACTTTTCCTAGATTCTCATCTTTCTATCTTGACCCGATCTTCTGATAAGGATAGTAACCTTCAAAACCCTCACGCCAGAAAGCAATGACGTAGCATAATGTATATATATACGTATAATAATAACACAAATTAAATGTTTATACATAATAATATTTGTAAATTTGAAATGGTAATATAACTAATAAGAAATTAAAAATTTGAATCGAAGTATAATAATAATACTAAGATCATTTGCCTTTGATTATCTATAAAAAGCTTTGTAATTTTTTACCTTGTACTTTCTGCTGAGCATGACACCGCTCGCATCCTTTGTTTGTTCATAAAAACGCCACCAAAGTGCATCGTAGGAGGGGTGAGCTGTCTTCCTCTTCTTTTCTAATGGTCTCGCTTCCATTGGTGATGGGGGTACACTTGAGGTTGAAGTTTCTGCGACAGAGGAGGGTGCGGTCGGAACTTGTGATGGGGATTCTTCGATATTTCATGGGAACTTGAGGTGTGTTGAGGATGATGCGGTGTAGTAAATGTAGGGGTTTGTTGAGTTGATAGTTAAGATCTTGCGGTATATAATTTGATTGAGAGTGGAGTGGGAGGTTCGCATGTCGTGGATAATATGGAGCGTCAGCTTGTGGTTGTTTATAATATTATGAGGGGTTTGTATTATCAACTACATCTTCATAAAAAATATTCACACTCAACCGGTGCATAAAATCATCCACGGGATTAGAAGGATTTGTCATTTCTATAAAAATAAAGAATATAAGAAAAATCATCTACTTAAAAAATAAATTAACATTCTAAATAAATTTATAAAAAAAACAAATATCACATAATAAATAAATTTATAAAAAAAATTAACATTCTAATAAATCTCTACTTAAAAAATAAATTTAACATTCGAAAGAAAGTTCTAACATTAAAATAAATTTAACATAATAAATATATTTACGAAAGGAATCAACAATCTAAATAAATTTAACATTCTAAAATAAATTCTAACAAAAAATGAATTTAACATTAAATCTAATATTCTAAATCTATTAATCTAACAACATAAAACTAAAATATAATATTCTAAGAAAAAAATGAATTTCTATAAAAAAAAAAATACAAATAAAAAATTAGATTTTATAAATAACTAATTTCTACAAATTTCAAATAAAAAATTACGAATAAAATCTAACAACATAACTAATTTCTACAAATAAAAATTATAATTAATTAAAATTAAAAAGTAACCTTGAAGGGGAAATATTATCGCAACGATGGAATTGAGAAATGGCGAATACCGAATATTATCCTTCTAGTCTTCTACCTTCTTCGATTAGTTAATTTTTTCAACAACGGACTAATAATTCTACCTTCTTCGATTTGAGAATTTGACAATGTGATAGTTTGAGAAGAGAGGGAGAATGAGATTTTGATGTGTTTTGAGATTTAAATGAGGGTAGTATTTATAGATATTTTTGGGAGAAATTTTTTCAGATTTTTTTATTTTTTTGATTTTTTCTGCAAAGGTAAAAAAACGCTTTAAAATGCTTATTACATTTTTAATATACCAAATAAATGATATTTTGTTTGCGCTACATAATTATAAGCACTCCATTACCTTTCATGATAGTTTACTTTCCAGGCTCACATAACGTTAAGCTTCAAAGCTTTCCAGTTATGCTACATTATTAGTACTAGGGTTATAACTCGGGCTTCACCCAACAATATAATCCTCAAATAAATAATTAATAATATAAAATTTTAAATATATTTAATAAAATTTTCATTAAAGAGAAATAAACACAATATTTTTAAATGCTAAGTAATAATGATAATAATTATAACAATAAATTTTATAATAATAAATAATATAATTAGATATATAAGAATTTATAAATGATTATGTAAAAAAATTAGATCATTTTAAGAGTTAAGTTTCATCTTAAATATTATTTTAAATGAGAAGAGAGAATCTATTTTATACAAACCCTTGGATAGAAGAAGATGAAAATTTTTAAACAAAATGAATGGTAAAAAAAAGTGATGATGTGGAATGTTTGAAAAGCTTGAATTATAAATTTTTTACTGTTGGTTGTTCAAATCTTTTAATTTTCCTTCATCTAATGGCTAATGTATTGTTATTCTATTTCTTCATTTAAAAATAAATTAGTTGTGTACGTCTAAGGTACAATTAATGTTTAAAATGATCCAACTTTTTATATTATTATGTGTGTTATGTTATAGTCTTTCTTGAAGTACAATGACTAGTGTGATTTGGATTTAAATCTTTAATTTCAAACTAGATATTATCGATTCACACCGTTCAATCTAATATCATATGAAAATGTATTATGAAACAAAAATTTATATTTTTGAATTGGTTTGCTATTTGTTTGGATGGGGGAGAAAATTATTTTTGGACGAACAACAATTCTCATATCAAGTCATTTTCTCTCATCTGAAAAAATAGCATATTAATTCCAAAAAATATAGAATTTTGATTGCTAATACGTTTTATATAAAGATTAGATTGGAAGGTTCCGATCGATCATATTTAGTTCTAAATTAGAAACTTAAATCTAAAGTATACTAATCATTATGTTTCACGAAGCACCATAACATAACTTTTATTATATATAAATTATTATGTATCTAATATATTATTTATTATTATTATTACACAAATTTGGCACTTGTAAAATATTATGTTTAAATTTTTCTTAGTATATAATTTCTATTGAAAACATTTAAAAAAAATGTTTCTAATTATAATTTATTTAATATTTTTTCACGATGAAGCCCAAAGGACCTCCACACTATATATAAAATAGGCGCATATTTGTTTGTTTAATCATAGGCGCATATTTTAACAAAGGAAAGGCAACTAATTAACAGTCTTCGAATCAAGGACTATTATAACCGTCATTTTCATCAATATCTCGCTATTATTTTATCATATTATTCTAACTATTCGCTTATAGCAATATCATTGTTAAGTATAATAATTATTTGTTCGATCGCTCTCATAGGGACACCAAACAATTCATTCACGTGCATTTTTACATGTTTAAATTATAATTTACGTGTTATCGCTTCTTTATTCCTACATCAACAAAATACTTTTGCCTTAAAACTTTTGTTGGACATGTCATTATGTACTTGGAAATAATAATAATAATAGCACGCTATTTGCGTAATAGTGTTCTTACTCGTCTTTTTCATCGAAATCTTGCGACATACGGCACAAAACGTATAAGAAACCTCATTAGAAATTAATCAGTGATGATAACACATCTAGAACATGAAAGCAATAGAAGCACTAATGAAGACTGACCCAAAAATATTTATAAGTTTGATATCCGATTATCATTCTAAAATATTTTATCTTTGAAAAACTTAACTTTTTTTGTGTAGATAAATTTAAGCACGAGTTGAGGTCAGAAAATATCAAAAGAAAATATAATTGCAAAAAAAAATCAAGAGCATATTTCCAAGTATGCAAAACACGTTTACCATACAAAATATAATGACGCTATTAGTACGATACTAAATGATATAATTGTACCCATCAGTTGCTGACAGTGAGATTTTTTTTTTTTTGAGTTATGACAGTGAGATATTAAAACTATAATTCAGATTATGAGTCTTCCGACCATACTTTAATGTTCTACAAATAAGACAAAATAGTGAATACAGAAATCAATGAAATTATTTTTTCCTCTTTTCCTTTGCTCCTTTGTTAATACTTAAAAGTTAAAAGTTAAAAGTTAAAACCAGAGGCGCAAACGGTTTGGGTTTCGAGGATACTGGCTAGCGGCCAAACCCAATATGTCCGAGTTGTCAGAGATCGACAAGTGTGCGGCTGCGACAAGCCGACGTAGATATTGTATGCTGCCTTGAATCCAACGTTTGCCAATTCAGAATTCCAGAATCCAATTGGGAAGAGAGAGGAGAGGGGAGTGATTGGAGCGCATGAGTTGTCATTTTATTTTATTTTTAATATTGATTTTGATTTGATTGAAGCTATCGATTTTTTTTTTGTTTCTTATGACTGTTACGTATATAATTTTTATTAGGGAAATTGGTCTTTTCCACTATAAAGTTGTAAATTTAGGAATTTTTCACTCCAAAATTTCAATTTAGGAATTTGTCATTACAAATCTAATTTACCCTTAAATTTTCCACCATACATATTTAAGGAGAATTAAAAAATTATAAATTTTTTTAATACCAAAACTATTCCTTTACATCTGTTTTATCAGAACTGATCAATTTAGACTCAATCTCTACTTCTCTCCGCCAAACCCTCTTCTGAAACTCCCTGCCAAACCCTCTACTTTTAAAGTACACAATTAATTAAAGTACTAGCTAGATACAAATGTGAACCACAGTGACAACATGCACGCATTACACAAGTATAATAAATAAGCACACATATGTCACACAAAATACAAACTAAAACACGATATTGCTTGTCAGTACAAATTGCTTGCCAGTAACTAAATTGGTTATTAGTATAATTACTAAGCACACAAATGTCATGTAAAATACAAACTAAAACACAATATTACACATCTTGCTAAATTGCTTGTCAGTATAATAACATTTTCTTATCATTTTGCTTCTTTCAAAATCTTTCAATCTTCATTTCTATCTTAAAAACTATTTTCATGGCAATCCTATACAAAAAATACATAATTATACAAAAATGAAATCAGATTACTTGTTCAAATTAATAAAATGATGTTTAAAATTAAATATAATCAAAATAAAAATACTACCCACTAGAAATGGTCCACGACTTGTCCATATAAAGAAGGTTGGTCTTGTATCTATAATTCAAATTGAATGTATTCAGATTACTGTCACTATGGTGTAGATGGTGACAATAATTTCATGCAAAATTGGTAACCATCTAATCTAAGCCATTGCGAATTTGAATTTCGGACTAAGTTGATGAAACTTCAAGCTATATCACCAACAATATCAGCAACTTATGCAATGAGAGGCGTAGTTATATGTAAAATTATTATATATCAAAAAAATTCTATTCACCAACAGCAACAGGAAACAGACAAATCAATCATATTCATACCAAGTCGGCTTGAGTTTGTAAAAGTGCTTCAGAAGAGGGTTTGGCAGAGGGTTTTCAGTCGACGACGGAGAGACAATCGGTAGGGATTGGCGGAGGATTTTCTCTCGACATCTATTTGTTGAAGAGATTGAGTCTGAACCAGTAGAACAAAATGATCGATCGTATTCTGATAAAACAGATGTAAATGATAGTTTTGGTATTAAGAAAATTTATGATTTTTTAATTCTGCTTAAATATATAGAGTGGAAAATTTAAGAATAAATTAGATTTGTAATGACAAATTTCTTAATTAAAATTTGGGAGTGACAAATTTCTAAATTTATAATTTTATAGTGGCAAATAATCAATTTTCTCTTTTTATTATTACAAAAGTTGATAGCCATTAATTTAATATATTGTAATACATATGTATCGAAGATAATTACAAAACTATAAAATAAATAACTTCTTCTTATATCAAATTTCTCACATTTTGACGGGTATGGAGAGGCCACTAGTGCTGGTTGTTTTAAGTATGGAGAGTGAATAACTTACCTTCTGAAGCTGCTTTTTTCTTAATGCAACACGCATTACATCTAAGATATTAAAAAAAAATTCAGTTTTAAATGAAAGGATAATTTTGTCATTTTAGCAAAGTCAAAATTTTAGATTAAAAATATTAGGCCAATAAAAGTTGTGAATAAATATTTTAAAAAGACACTAATTGGATAAACATCTATTTCAGAACATGACAAAAAGATTTGAAAAGAATAAAATCGACGTGAATGTAGCTAATTTCGTCCTTTGTTTTGGCAACCTTTTCATGTGATCAAATGGTCCATATAGTAGCTTTTTCACTCCAAAAAAAAATATTTCAAGCAGGTGATTACAGGATAGAAAGTGGGCGAATTATTTATCGTGGATCGGAGCATGTACGGTAAAAATATTTATTTATTACTTTTTTTTGCATTAAATACGGATACAAATTAAGCACGGAGACAGATATACATATAGATTTTTTTGGGTTAATTTTGTGAATTTATTACTTTTTTTGCATTAAATACGGATACAAATTAAGCACGGAGACAGATATACATATAGATTTTTTTAATTTTGTGATATGTGATTCAACTTTGATACTTATTTATATTTAGTTATTGAACTTCTATTTATCCATTTTTAGTTACTGAATTTTGATATTTTTTCAAATTTTTATGTATTCCACGAGATTTTTCATATGAAGAATTTAATGAAAATCATAAATTAAAATTTTTGTGATTTTAAAATATATTTTTCGCTGCATTTCCATATCGGCTGAAATACAAACGTTTTCACAATAGTCTATATATATATAGAAAATTTAAAATACAACGCGTTAAAATAGAATCTATAAAATTTGAGATTCTATTTCACCGCATTAAAATAGAATCTATAAAATAGAATCTCAAATTTTAAGTAAAAAATAACTTATCCAAACCATTTAATTTATTTTCCATATAAAACTCTTGTAAAAAAAGATCAAAATTTATATTTTTGAAAATTTATTTGCTATTTTTTTTGACACAATGTAGCAGAGAATCTGAACTTATTAAGATACACCCAATCCTTTTCTTTTCTTTTAAAACGGCAGCCAGCACCATTGTCCTAGGGTCGAATGTGCGAACAAATTTGTTTCTGAGGACTTAGTAGTCAGGAGCCGATACACACTCATTCAGGGGTGTCAATTATTACCCGACCCGTCGGGTTAACCCGATTCGATCCGAACCCGATCCGATCCGATATGATCTGAACATAAATGGGTCGGGTATGGGTTTAATTTTTTTGATCCGAATTAGATCCGGTCGGGTCGGGTTCCCGAATTAGATCCGGTCGGGTTCGGATCAACCCGACCCGATTAATTATGATTTTTGAAGTAATTTTATGGTTTAATACTAATTAAAGCTTAAATCTACACTAATTATATACTAATTAAAATTAATTATAAATTAATCAATATTTAATTACTTAAAATTATATAAAAATAATTAATAATTAATTAATTATTTTATGCGGGTCGTTGGATTGACTGTGACCCGATCGGATCGGGTATAGGTTAAAAAAAAAACGAGTCGAGTCGAGTGGGCTTAACTCAAGCTCGACTCATGAAAATTCGAGTCGAGTCGAGCCGAGCTCGTGAAACGCTTCGAGCTGAAAAACCTAGCTCAAACTCGGCTCGTTACTATTCGAGCTAGCTCACGAGCTGGCTCACGAGCCAATGCATGTGCGTTGACTCAATTTGATATTTAGATTTAATACATCTACAAACTATAAAGTTGGTACATCTAGAAAATTGGTATGAGAATTGGTACAAATTGGTATATCAACAAACTATATTTTCAATGACATTTTTGCTGCATTAATTTGAATGGATGGACCAACAAAAAACTATCGAGTCAGATATAAGAATCTAATTACGAGCGAGTAAGAAACGTCTTTAAGCCGCTGACATGGTGAGATGGTGAGAGATGATGAGAGAGGAGTTATCGGATTAGAGTTCGGCAAAAAAAAATATATAAACTATTTTTTATTCGAGCTTAGTCGAGCCACGAGCCGAGCCGACCTCAACTCAAACTCGGCTCATTTAACTACCGAGCCAGATTAGCTCGAACCAAATTAACTCGAGTCATTTTAGCTCGAGCCAGATTAGCTCGAGCCCGAGCTGAGCCCGAGCCGAGCCACGAGCCTGAGCTTTTTTGTGCAGCCCTATCTGAAATAATACCAATAATAATACGAATCGACTCGGATGGAATCATTACGACAAGTCAAAAGGCTCAAAGATTTCTTGACTATTAGTAATTAGCTGGACAACAAATTTTACAAATTGCACATGTACCGAACTAATTCTGAGTAAGAAATATTGGCTATAAAGAGCACACCTTCCCTTAATTTGTCGTTTGTTCTAGCCAGGAATCCATATATTCAACCTATTAAATCATACAGACAGAATCATGAAATTTGATAGATTAAATATCTTTCAGTTCCAAACATTTCCTGTCCTGCCATCTTTACAAAAGGATATTCATTTTTATTTTCTAAGGAGTGATGATCAAATTATATGATTGATCATTATTTAATTTTTATAAAAATGATGAAATTATTGGGGATGTATCCGGTTCTTGTTGTTGTCTTCCAAAAATTTTCAAAAGTTTTTATACTATCCATAATTTTATATTTGCAGGAATGAAATGTTCACGATAAGTTTTTGTTGAATAAATAATTTTTAAGTCTTAAGCTGATATTATTTAAGCTTCTAAAAGTGTGAATCATTTCAAATACAGTCATTATAATTTTAGTTATATCCTATTTGTCCTTTCCTGTCACAAAAATGGAATTTGTTGTGGGATAATAAAAATTTGACCCCTTCAGAATATCCAACAAAAGAACAACAGTGCGCTCAATCAGTTGCACACACAGTCATTTTCTTGCTCGCCTGAATTCTTTATAATTTTGGTCCATCAATTGACTAAAAGTGTTGTAACGAATAAATTGAAATTAGAATATTAATTCATAAAAAATGATCGATAATCGAAACTTCAGATACAAAATAGGAAAAACAGTGTTTTAGATTTTTTTTTTCATGTAACAAATTCAAGAGTGAGATATATATGATGTCTTATTATTGGTGCGGGAGTTTGAATCCAATATCAGAAGGCTAAAAAATATATATACCTTAGACACTACGCCTCAAAATTTGAGAGCTAAAATAAAAAATTATCATAATTACATTATAAAATATCATAAGTCTTTGATAAATATATTAATTTTAAATACCATAAATCCGCTAAATAGATTCAAATACTGTGAGGTGCAAGGGCACAAAAGGATTTCAGAGTATTACATTAGGTACGAAACATTATGGTATAAAATTTAGTAGAATTTTTGTCATTTTTCAGTGCTGTATTTTACACATATATATAGAGAAAAAAAAATAAAGTTAGCGTACTCCTAACTCAAAAAATATATTAAATTATTTTTAAATTTTGATTTATCATGCTGATTAAATATTTCCTATGAAAATCTTATAGAATACAAAAAATTTGGGTGTTTAATGTTTTATAATTCATTGTTTTTAATATTTAAAAATACAAATATGAATATTTTGTTATTATTTTTAGAGTTGATTTTTCAAAAATTAAAAATAGTGACTTAGAAAACTCAAAACACTCAATTTTTGTATCCCATAAAATTTCCGTATGAAGAATTTAATGACTATGGTAAATCAAAATTTAAAACTAATTTGATGTACTTTTTGAGTTAGAAACACATAAAAATTTGCTATCTTTAGTCTCTCTATATATTAAAAGGGATTTAATTATAAAAATCAGTAACATAAAAAAATTAAAGGATAGTAAAATATTTTTAATTATTAACTATTGCATAACACTGGGAAAATAAAGAGCCCGAAGAAGTAGATTTAAATTTTAATGGTCCGTTCCCTGATCCTCAGTAGCTAAGCAGTTAAGCGCTCCTTTTGGACAAAAATTCCTTTCTGATTGCATATGTAGCTTCTGAGTTCCAAAATAATAAAAAATAACTTCCAATTAAAATATGCACCAAGATTCCACGCCGACTAAGGCAGGCAAGACAAAACTTTTGATGATTAATTATTGTAGTTTCATATAGACGAAATTATGAAAATATGTCCAAATACCAAAAATAATTTCAAATTTTTATCACACTGTGTAACCAGAATAAAGAACCAAACTAGCATTATAAAAATAGCATTTAAAATTCTTTTATGCTATTTTTTGTGTATAAATGGAAAATTTAATGAAATATATCTCTGTTGTATTTATTTTTGGGGTCATGCTAATAGTACCTGGAGTCAAATCCCCCACTTTTGTCCCCCTAACTAACTTTTTAAATAAGGAAAGCCAATTAGTCATCCACGAACGAAAAATGAAAATTTCAGGGAAGAACGTTCAAAATATTTAATTTGTCTCAGCCCACTAGCTACTTTCATTAGTTTCCTCAGCGTCATATACCTACGCTACCCTATGTACATACTTTTCATTAAAAATAATAACGCACTTTTATGTGGATAGTTGGATGTTTATACCGTGGTTATAAATTGCTTATTGGTGTTCATATTTTACAATCTAGTGTTTATATTTTATAAAAATGGAATGCATACCACGTACATTTTTCTGTCAACTAGATTTCAAGTGTTCGTATTTTACTTTTATGTGTTTATATTTTGTATTTAGATATTTATATTTTATTTTCAGATATTTATAACTTGATAGCAGATATTTATATCTTAATTTTAGGTGTTTATATTTTGATTTCATGTGTTATATTTTATTTTTAGGTATTTATATATTGATTTTAAGTGTTTATAATTTGATTTTATATTTTTATATTTTATTTCAGATATTTATATCTTGATTTTAGGTATTTATATATTGAATTTAGGTGTTTGTATCTTGATTTTATGTGTTTATATTTTTCTTTTAAGTATTTATATTTTAATTCCAGATATTTATATTTTGCTTTCAAGTCGAAACAAAGAGCTTTAGGGATGCTTCAGGCTTGCAAGGCCATTTATCGGCGGCATCCACCTCGTATAACTCTATCAAAGTACACAAATAAGGCATCAATTTAGGAATAAAAAATGGTGCTATAATACATAACAAAAAGAAAATTATTTGCTGATGACAACCAATGGTTTATTGTTTTTACAACACTAAATATGAATTGTTCAGTAAATCATTTTTATCATGCATGTAGGCGAGAAGACTTGATGCAATTGACATCTTTTGCTTTGAGTGACTTGTCATTTTGCATACGATACAAGAAACAATTTTCTCTAAAATAACCTGGTCCATCAGCCAACTTATGTGTACAGAGTTGATTATGTTGCACTTTCAATTAACTTTTTGAATTTACTTTTTAATTGTTTCATTGACTAAGCATGTATATATATGCGTACGTAAACTATTTGAAGTGTGTATTGAACAAGTAGAAAAATGGACGGCTCCATTAGGAAAAAATGGAGATCAACTCTCCAAGTAAATGCAGCAGGCAAATGGAAAGTCGAAAGTAATTCTTTTGATCACGGGGGAGTCGGGGTGGTGTGGAAACGCAGAGAAAATAGTGTGTGAAATTTCAGAGACGGAATCGAGGGATTAAAGATGGGGTACGAAAAAATTTCCTCAACTTATTTGTGATGCCGCCTATTATTTTTCGCCTTCCTTTGTCATTTTTTATACTTCGAATCCGCCGAGAATATTTTTTTGCATGCTATACTTTATACTGTTTTTGAAATTGTAAACTACGCAAAACTTACAGTCAAAGTTGAGATCCACAAAGTTAAAAGAAATGACATAATTTTGAAATGTCGAACAAAAAGGTCACTCAACAATCTCTAATTCGTTAAAAATGATACTTTTTAATTAGTAAAGATTACTTTTTTTTGCAGTTATAAAGATGTGCATACTACTTAAAATTCTAATGTAAATCTTTTAGATAATTCGTTGTAAGATTATTAAAGTAGCAAATATTTCATGTTATATTTTGTGAGGATAATGGTGAGGATCTCTTCACAACTATTCATTTTGACAACCTTGACAATTAACTTCAAATAAATTCAAAAAAAATAAATGAAAAAAACTTTTATAAAAATATTCTTAAACTTATAGATTCTGATTGCATGATAATTGTTGACAACCTATCAATACGAATTCATCGTAAGTAATTATTTTAAACTGATCCAAGTGCTTGATTTGATTTCACGCGATCTAAAAATATCATAGAAAATGAACCATGCTGATGATTATATAAGCATGATACTTCTTATTTTCTATTTTCTAGGAGGAATCGTCGAAAAACGCAATCAACTGACCTACCTAGCCTAGGGGCTGTGAAGAACGACTCTTAAATAGATCCACAAACGTCTTAATCTTATGACACTATCATGTTCCCTTTGTTTTAGGCTCTTGTTTCCATATTTCACGTATAGTGTCTGGTCACCACCATGAATTTTTTTATATATATACAAAAGGAAACTGTTAACTTTCATATTTATTTTTTAAAATATTTTGAATAGAATCTAAACATGTGTGCTGTGTTTATATATGTCCATTATCATTTACGGTACAATTACGGATCAAAATTATCTGTGAATTAACTTTATTAGTTTCAATTTTTCAACGGGGTGAGAATTGGAACAAAATAACTTAAAATAAAATGTTGAAATAAACGTTTTGGATTGGTTTTCACATCTTTTGAAAATTATATTATTTTATTTTTTTACTTTTATTTCGTAATTATGTCCGTTTTCTATTAGTTTGTAAAAATAAACTTTCAATGAAAAGATGAGGAAAAAAAAACCTTATTTTACAATTAAATTTTTTTTGTGGGAGGCAGAAAATTGTTAAATAAAGAAAATTTACACCAAAACTAAAATGTTTGTTGTCAGGCGCTTAGGCTAACAACACATTTTTTTTTTCAAATTTCAGCACAAAAAGAACAATATAAATATCAATGTTGTGAATTTATTTCGCGCGTAAAAATCACTCCAAACTCACGGCGAGAGATTCACAATTTTACATAATCGAAAAATTGATATATGCATTTTTTTTTGAAAAAAGACTTCCATTAATCTCAGCATATATTATTTTTATATGTCCTTTGTGGAACTTAAAACTAACTCTAAAGAGAGACAAGCTCACTACTATCACATATTTACCATCTATATTAAATATGTGATTACTGAAATATGCATTTTCAAATCTCTTTTATTATTATTCTCAGTTTTACTAATATTGTAAAGATAGTGTGGGTTTAAACTCAGAGAGACATTATGTGAATTTAACTCATAAAAATATATTAAATCATTTTTAAAATTTTGATTTATCATACTCATTAAAAAATTATATGAAAACCTTGTGAAATATGCAAATTTGGGATGTTTTCAAATTTTCTAAATAACTATTTTTAATTTTTAAAAAATCAGCTCTAAAAATAATAACAAAGTATTTGATGTTTTGTACATCATTTTTAAAAAATTAAAATAGATATTTACAAAACTCAAAATATCTCAAATTTTTGTATCCCACAAGGTTTTTATATGAATAATTTAATGAACATGTTAAATTAAAATTGGACGTGATTTAATATATTTTTTGAGTTAAGCTCATAGTTATGCACGTTATATTTACTCCAATTATAACATATAATAGTGCCCATGCTTTCAAAATTTTGGTGAAAGTGAAATTCTAATTTTAGGAATTAATTATGAACACTTTCCAATATTTTTCTCTCGAAACTCCGGATAAAATTTCTTTATGAACATTTAAAAAGTTAGATAACTTAAATTTTCATCTTTATTAAAATAAACACTCTCCTATGGTTTTGGACTTCTAAAGTTCTTCAACGATCCCCCATTTTGTTATGTGATGAGTATACATTGTAAAAGACCAAACTATTTGTACAAATAATTATTAGGAAATATTCCGAAGTTTATCATTTGAACAAAAACGGACGATACCCGAAACCCCAAAGATATTCACACAAGTATCAATACATCGAGGTGGTTTTAGCTTGGTCTAAAAAGGGGACGAAGGCGTATTTTTTAGTTAATCTAGGGTAATTAACTGAAAAGCCCCACAAAAGATACTATCCCGATTCTTTCCAATTTTCTCCCCCAATTGTATATTGTATATTTGTGAACAATGGATCTGTCGCGTGATCGAGATTTCACACGTTGATCAGCAATGCAAAATTCTTGGACAATTATAAAGATTGGGCTACTACTATTTTTGTTGTTTGGCTTTTCCAATAATTGACCATCATATGCCCATATTTCAAACCTTTTTGAACCGTGCCAATAATAGAACACAATAAAATCTTCATATGACCGCACTATCATTATTTTAGGGTATCAAAATTTGAACCACTTTCGACTAGATTGAAATGATTTAAGAATAAATGAGCTGATATGAATTAAATTTTTTTGACTCATCACATATTAGATACGAATTAATCTTATCCGATTCAATCCATTTAATTATATTTTTCAATTGATTTTATGATTTTAAGATTAATAAAAAAATTATATACACTAATTGAGATGAATTATATATTTATTAATAGTAAATTACTTAATATATATAAATAATTAATAAATTTTTAATTTGAGTCGGATCAGGTTAAAAAAATATTGATTCTATTTTGAACAAATCATACCAAATTAAAAAATATAATAAAATGATAATAACCCAAACCGAGTCTAACCCCACTCGACCTATTTATACCCCTACTTTTTTTTAACCTTATTCTAGATTGTTAGTGCATCTTGAATTTCCCTTCAAAATATAATTTAATTCATTTCGATCAGGACTGTCTATGGAACATGAAGTAATGATTCATGTAAATCTTGGGCAATGCACATAATTTCAATTCTTTTTGAAATATTTTTTTCTACGATACGCACATCTTTCAAAATTATAATTATTGCTCTCAAAATAATGTCACTTAGGTACTATTTTAATAGCAATAATTTAAATATTAAAAATAAAACTCTCAATATTATAATCATTGCTTTTAAAATAACACCACCTTTTTAAAATATTTTTTCTTCCGACCCCCACCCAAAAGGGGAATAAAAGGTAAGATATCTCATTGCGGACTCAGTGCAACATCAGTGAAATAAATTGTTTTTTCTTTGATCGACGTAAATGACATTTATTTACTTCTGTATATTGGTTTACATTTTTTTTCCTGTGGCATTACAAATGATGAAATAAATCATATCTCATCCGTACAAACAGCATTTTTTCGCGTTTAATTTTCATTTACATGGCATTCCACATTACTTCTGACACAAAAAATCTCAGCAGACAGTCCATCCCATTATTCCCATCAATGCTCGAAAAAATCACAAAAGATTCCAATTGATGAAAAAGAGAACATTATGTCATTATCGACGCACTGAAGTACCAAACAAATACAAATCAGAGGATGGACGGCATTGATGAACTTACCAGCACCGCAGAAGAAAGAGCAACCAATTTATGTATGGCGCCTCGCACGTGTGAACAGAAGAAACAACGTTATATGTTGTCTTTCAGATTTTGGGAGTCTCTGGCCATGTCGGCAATAGCGTGGATGATCATGACACGATATCATTCCATCAAAACCTACTGTATTTTAATCACTGTAGATATGCAGTCAATCACTATATCTCTACAGGGAAGGGGTGGTGCGGATTATATATCAGTAAAATAGATTAGGTTCTTGTCTTTGCTTTATTAATTAATTTGATATTCTATCTCAACAGCAGTCACACCAAATATTTCACTCTCCAAATCCCCCACCCACTTGCATTACCAGTAGTCCAAGCCAGTACCAGGTGCAGAGGTGCTGGACATTGGACTTGTTTGTAAATTTTCACTCTTCATTTTTTCCCTTTTACTTACACAACTTGTGTCACGCTCCTAATTATAATTAAGAGTCTGAAGGAATTTGATGAAAATGATTAGGGGGAAGATGAATCACAAATATTTGGAAGAATTTTGGGATAAAATTTGAGGATTTTTGGTATTTGTGGATAAGATGAGATAAGGGAAAGAAAGATAAAAGGAATTAATTCTCCACACAATTTAAGTCATTTATTTTTTTCATGATGATCACAATGGGAGGGGTGAATTTTATCCCATTTAACTTTCTAATTTTATTAATTGTCTCACTAATTATTTATTATAATATCTTCGAATACAAATATCTAGAATATGACAACTTTTTATCATTGCAACTAACATTCAATGCCTTCATTTAGGACTGTCAATGGTTAGGATAGAGTACGGATGGAGATATTTTCATATCTATATCCATTAAATTTTTTTTTTACCTATACCTTATCTCTACCTATTAAAATTTTCTTTACCCATATCCTACTCTTACCTATTAAAAATTTTGGGTAACGAACGGATAACGGTAGATAACAGGTAAATATAAAAATAATTCAATGAAAAAAAATATATGATTTAGACAAATAAATAGCATTAAATAAATATACTAATAAAGTGCAGTAATAATTAACATTAAAATTTTCTTTACCTATATCTTACATCTACCTATTAAAATTTTCTTTACCCATATCCTACCCTTACCCATTAAGAATTTTTGGTAACGAACGAATAACGGTAGATAACAGGTAAAAATAAAAATAATTCAATGAAAAAAATTATATGATTTAGACAAATAAATAGCATTAAATAAATATACTAATAAAGTGAAATAATAATTAACATTTTAGATATAACAAAAATCATATAATTTTTCATGTCAATTGCCATACAAAACATATACTAATTATTATATATATATATATATATATAATTTAACTATATATATTTATTAAAAATATAAAATAATTATACTTATATATATTTAACTATATATATATTTATATAATTTACCCAATGGATAACGGATAACGAAAACTCCTTACCCATATCCATATTAGATAAGTTAATGAAATTTTTTTCTTACCCATACCCGATAACTTAACGAAAATAAAACCTTACCCATACCCGTCTTATCGGGTACGATACAAATCAAGTAAACGACCAAAAGGGTGCCATTGATAGCCCTACCTTCATTCTTTTCTTTTTTTTCTTTTTATTTTTTATAAACTGTCTTGTGTATTTTATATTTTTTTTATATTAGTGCACTGTCTAGTTAGTTACAAGCAATGCTCATTTTTTTTAATTTAGAAGATGGAATTATTTTATTGTTGAAAATAAGTCCAAAAGTCATTGATTGGTCACTTGGTCATATATATATATATATATATATATATTGGAGATACCGTGAGCTTAAGCTCACGGAGGCCTTCCGTGAGTTTAACTCAAAAAACATATTAAATCATCTCAAAATTTTAATTTATCATTATCATTAAATTCTATATATGAAAATCTTGTGGGATG
The DNA here is from genome assembly GCA_037127355.1 of Schoenoplectus tabernaemontani. Taxonomy (NCBI): domain Eukaryota; kingdom Viridiplantae; phylum Streptophyta; class Magnoliopsida; order Poales; family Cyperaceae; genus Schoenoplectus; species Schoenoplectus tabernaemontani. Next base: position 12,499,553 of record CM073743.1, read on the forward strand.
CAAAAATTTAGAGTGTTTTGAGTTTTTTAAGTCACCGTTTTTAATTTTTTAAAATGATGTTCAAGTATTGAATATATTATTATTATTTTTAGAGCTGATTTTCAAAAATTAAAAACCACAACTTAAAAAGCTCAAAACGCTCCAAATTTTTGCATTCCATGAGATTTTTATATAAAGAATTTAATGAGAATGATAAATTAAAATTTCGAAATGATTTGATATGTTTTTTGAGTTAAGCTCACGGAAGGCCTCCGTGAGATTAACCTCACGGTATCTCCACTCTATATATATATATAACAATGCGAATATATATATTATGATTATGATAAATTATTCTTCATTTTTGACTTTGTACTATTATATATCGGTTAAAAATATATATATTATTCACTAAAACTTCAATTAAGTATATCTTTAATTTTTTATTTCATTATTTCACTAGAGATTAACTTAGAATCAGAAAATATTTCCAAATTTATAAAATTGAACGTTTGATTGGAGTTGCATACTATTGAACTAATGCTAAGAATCAAATGAAATTTATGTCAAATCCAAAAAAAAAAAACTGTGAAACCGAAACGTGTTCAGATCTACCAAAATGTTGGAATTTGTCTGAATGCATGCATGTGGGGTCGCAGGAAAACCTGTGTTCAGCCGCTGATTATTGTTAGGTGGTTTTTTTTGTTGTATTAGTGGTTGCTGTTTGTTAAATCCCTAGTTTTTGCTTCTATAACTTGAAACAATGTCTGGTTTTGTCATTGGGGGTTACAATATGAAGTTCAGTTCTGATTAGCTTTGTCACTTATTCAGGGCAGCCGCCTGATAATGGCAAATCTATCAACATTTGGACGGGGCGGAGCCAGAAAATTAATTTGGTGGCGCAAAATTTTAGGGTGGAGTGTAATTTTAAAAATATTTGGAACTTTGTTTGTAATTTTTTTTGGAAGAAATAAAGAAATGGAGATATATTTTTGAAAGTAATGTGTTCTGGCCGCGGTACTTACCATACATCCCTTCACTCTATGGAATTCGCGTCATACGCGTAGTTGGGTGCAGCGCACAATCGACACCGTTCAAATTTATATCAAAATCCACCGATCTCAAAGCATAGTGATAAGATTCGTGAATTATTCATCAATTTTAATATGCAGTGTATTTTTTGGGTAAAAATAATATTTTATTCGCTAATTATTCGGCAAAAAATATATTATATATTATTTTAAATAAAATTTTATATTATAAATATATTTTTAATATTTTATCATTATAATATATATTTTATTCATATTATATAAAACAAACTATTTTTGAATTATATCTGTATTATATCCGAACATCAAATTTTTGATCTCGCCGAACATTATCCGAATCATAAACTTATTATAATGTCTCAAAGCACATTCATAAATTGCATCCGCGCCGCACACAGACAAGCACACCACTCTATGTCACTATGTGGCTCCACAAATTTTGATGGAAACTTTGGGTTTGTTTGGCACATGATGGAATAGCAAAAACTTAGAATAAAATAGTTATTCCGATAAAATTAATTTGCCAAACAAATTTTAAACTAATTAGAAGATTGCGGAAGAGTGCTAATCTGGTATACCAAGTTATATGTGGTATACCGGATTAGCTCTCGTAGGAATAACGATTATTATATGATTATGTTGTATCATATTATTATATTATGATTATAATTATGATTTATTATTATATTATTATCGTGATTATGATTTATTATTATATTAATATTTTGATATTTATTTATTTATTATTATTATATTATATAATAATAATAATAATTATTATTATATTAACATCACCATTGTTAGGAGTAAAGATACCGTGAGCTTAAGCTCACGCTTAACTTAACAAAAAGTATATAAAATCATCTCGAAATTTAAATTTATCATGCTCATTAAATTCTTTATATGAAAATTTTGTGGGTGTAAAAATTTGGAGTGTTTTGAGATTTTTAAGTTAAGGTTTTTGATTTTTGAAAATGAGCTCTAATAATAATAATAATATATTCAATATTTCAAAATCATTTTTCAAAATTAAAAATTATGACTTAAAAAGCTCAAATCGTTCTAAATTTTTGCATCCCACAAGATTTTCATATAAAGAATTTAATGAGCGTAATAAATTAAAATTTAGAGATGATTTAATATATTTTTTGAGTTAAGCTCATAATATCTTTACTCTCACTGTTGAGTAAAGATACCGTGAGCTTAAGCTCACGGAGGCCTCCCGTGAGCTTAACTCAAAAAGTACATCAAATCATCTCTAAATTTAAATTTATCATGCTCATTAAATTCTTTATATGAAAATTTTGTGGGTGTAAAAATTTGGAGTGTTTTGAGATTTTTAAGTTAAGGTTTTTGATTTTTGAAAATGAGCTCTAATAATAATAATAATATATTCAATATTTCAACATCATTTTTAAAAATTAAAAACTATGACTTAAAAAGCTCAAAACGTTCTAAATTTTTGCATCCCACAAGATTTTCATATAAAGAATTTAATGAGCGTGATAAATTAAAATTTGGAAATGATTTAATATATACTTTTTGAGTTAAGCTCACGGAAGCCTCCTTGAGCTTAAGCTCACGGTATCTTTACTCTCATTGTTAGTATTATTAATATATGATTAATTTAATTATTATTTATTATTATTATTATTATATTATAATAATTATAAATTTAGTATTATATTATAAATATTATTATATTATTATTATATTATTATGATAATAATTATTTATTATTATATTATTATTATGATTATGATTATTTATTATTATTATATTATTATGAATATGATTATTTATTATTATTATTATTATTATATTATTATATTATGATTATGATTATATCATTATTATATTATTATGATTATGACTATAATTTTTATTACTTATTATTATTTTATTATTATTATTATATTATATTATGATTATAACTATTATTATATTATTATGATTACAATTATTTTTATTATTATTATATTATGATTATGATTATATTATTATGATTATAATTATTTATTATTATTATTATTACTATCATTATTATTTTTATCATCATCATCATTGTTAGTATCATAATTATTTATATTTTAACTATTCTTATTAACAACTGCCAAACGATATTTTCACTCTTCCGAATAGTCAAGAATATCACTCTTCTACCACTTTTTCAAAAATATATTATTCTATTATTCTTCTAAAATTACCACTCTTCCAAGACTATTCCTTGATTTGTCAAACGAACCCTTTATGTATACGGGAGCTGTTTTTGGGCTTTGCTCCGGAATAAAAATGTGCTTTGATGAAAATTTAATTTACAAATTCATACAATCAAAAATTCTAAATATCCCAATTTTTTTATTCCTGATATTTTTATATGAAGAACTTAATGAGAAATATAAATTTGAATTTCAGACTAAAATTTGTATCATATGTATTTTAGACCAAAAATAAATATTTTCATATTAATATTCATTTGAGTATTGATACATACATCGCGGTAGAATTCTAAATTGTTCAGTAAAAAATTCTAACCATATTGGAATTCGGACAGATGAATAGTACATTTCAACTCGATGTTAAACTAAACAGAATAGTACACAATGCTCTCGTAGTCTGGTCATATTTTTTTTTTTTTAAAGTTCTTTTACAGTTCTGATCAGTTGATTCCATTTCAACTCGATGAATAGTACACAATGCTCTCGTAGTAAGCTCAACGGAAACAAAATTACACTAAAAAGAAAACTTTTGCCCATATTTAAAAAAGGAATTGTAATTGACCAAACCTTTTATCTTCCTGCAAGTGCTAAAGTATTTTTTTAGAAGTTTAAAGGTAACGAAGAAACTATCTATATCTTATATTATGAGAAAATTTTCGAAACCTATACGTTTTACTTTTTGTCAAAGACTTTATTATTATTATTTTTTTGAAAACTGAATCTCATCTACGTACGAACTACCATTCCTTTGTAAGAATTAGAAGAAAATTACAAAGAAGCTATTTCTGTTAGTACTATAAAACACTACTATTTCAATCCCGTCTAAATAGCTAGCCTGCATCACAAAGGATCAAAAGCTAAAATAACAAGCTAGCTAGCATTCAAAATAACCAATTTAAAAACTTATCTGAATCATATGTAATAATGCACTGTGCATGGTGGGCAACGAAAAAGATCCGAACCGTTTAATATAAGTCACGAGGAGGCCTACAAGGGACAGTCGGACAGACAGCATGAAGACAGGATGGGAAGTTTCTAAAAACTAATACTGGGTTAAAAATAATAAAACATAAAGTATCCGAAAAAAAAAGCTAAATATTATAACAAGAGAAAAGGATTTATATATATCGCTTTTTTTTAACTCAGATAATATTCAAATGATTAACTACCACAACAGTTTAAATTTATTCTAATTCTGTACTCACAACAGTTTAAATTTATTCTAATTCTGTACTCAGATCTATATATACCCAACTAAAAATACGTTGAGTACATTTTGAATTATCTTCAGACCATACTACGGGCGGTTTTCGAAGTCGTAATGACTAATGTTAAAAATCTTAAAGACTCCTATATAATATCTTATAATTTAATGTTAATTTTTTTTTTAATCTTTAGAGGTATATACAAATTCTGAATATTTACTAAATACTGTTATCGACCAAATCGTAATATCTAATACAGAACAAGTCTTAAGAACTCTCTAATGATCACTACATGATAGATCGGGGTTTTAGTAACACTCAATTACTAATGGTTTATTAAGAAAACCGTTAGTAGAAAAGGTCGGTGGTATTTTGAAAATATTTATGAACTTTTTGGTAACGGTTCTTTAAAAAAAACCGTTATTAAAATGTGTGTCGGATATGTGTATTTTTCAGAAAAATATTTAGTAATGGTTATTAACTAATAACCGTTATCAAATGTTGTGAATCAGTAACGGTTTTTATATAAAAATCGTTATTTAACTATTTAGTAATGGTTTTTATATAAAAACCGTTACTACACATAAAAAGTTCAAATTTATTCCAGCCCATCCGATATGTTGCTCATGTCATCTTCTAGAGTTCTAGTTTCTTCTGAATTTTTTCTAACTCTCTGTGTGTCTCTCCCTCTGTTGTCGAACTTCACCTCTGTGCGCCGCACTCCCCCTCGATCGGATCGATCTTCTTGCTCGCTGCCCTCACCTCCTCCGCTACCCCCTCCATGAGCAACCGCATCACCTCCTTCGCTGCCCTGAGTCACCTCCTCTGACTCTCACATACACCTCTGACTTCGCTACCCTGCTTCTCTGATAAATTTAATTATTTTTCTTTTCTTTTCTTTAATTTTGCTGATTTTTTTTTATTTCTGAGTCACCTCCTCTTGTCTTGTTGTTTTGGCCTACCCATTTTTATTTCACATTTGAGTGTATTTATTTTTATGAAATTGAATGAGATAATCAAAATGAAGTTCTTTAATCTCAAGTTTAACTAAATTGAATAAAATAGATGATGATTTATGCTACTGACTTTACTTATTTCTTTCAATTTTAGGTATGCACTTCCTTCTTTTGAGCTCAACCCTCATTCGCAGGTACAAGCTTAAAATAGAAATTAATTTACACTTGTTGTATAAAAGATATGGTTATTACATCATGGTACTTTACTATTTACATCATTATAATATTCTTTATTTATCATATAGATTAAATCTATGCATTTAAATTTTCAGGCATCAATTTCTATTTTATTTCCTCAAGTTATGTATCATAGCCAATATGAACAGCCTTTTGAGATTTGATCGATAGTGACAATTATTTTGATTCAATGAACTAGCTAGACCGGCAGGGCTAGCAATAGTTTTATTTTTTTTAAATAAAGATTTAGTAACGGTTCTTCACTAAGAACCATTACTGAATCTTTGTCGTTGAGGGATTCAGTAACGGTTGTTTTAAATAACCGTTAGTAAATATATTTGTCGATGAGTGATTCAGTAACGGTTATTGAGTAAGAACAATTATTAATTGTCCAAATATTTCAGCCCTGTGACACATAATTTAATAACAGTTGTTATAAAGTTTTAGTAACTCTCCCATTCAATAACGGTTCATTAATCGTTATTAAATGGTAAAAGAAACCGTTATTAAAACTTTTTTTGCAGTAGTGGATGTCTAATACTATTTCCTAACCGAACTTTTTTTGATTTATTTTGATCCCTCTGTAATTAAAAAATAACTTAAAAAGACAACATAAAGGACCTTGAATCTAATGTCCAAGCATAAAGTAGAATATGATTCAAACAGTATTAGATTAATACAGACATAATATGCAATTTTCTCAGTCCTTATGAATCTGTCAAAAAAAAATTAGATAAAAATGAGAATCTAAGCTATCTAATTGTGCAACTTTTCATATTGAGAATATTGATTTTACCAGTAAATTAAAGATCGGTTCTTATGCGTCAAAATCCATAACTTCAACCTTTTTTATTACTAGGGAAAAATAAAAGATTTAAACACTTAGTATCTAAGTATAAACACTTCAAATTGAGATATAAATAACTTGTTTATTAAATCATTTTCAAAATGCAACATATGAGACGCAAGAATAAAGCTATTTAAGATTATAAAACTTTCTCTCATTGTGTCTAATAAAACTTTGCCCCTACCACCTCACACATTTTTCTCCCCATTGTGGCCCCATGCTGTTTCTCATTAAACTTATTTTTCCTGAAAATTTTATACCACGACATGCACCTTCTGGCACCAATCTCGCTTTCACGTGGCGAGTCGCTGTTGTTCGCATCCTCTGTCTTTATAAATCCGTTTCCACCCCAAAAGGTGAACGCATGTGTTTGCTTATCTTACGTTCCTATACTCACCATATAATATAACATCCTTAACATGGCATTGGAAGCTATAGTGTTCCCTCAAAACTTCTTTTCATACACCAACGATGATTCATCTATCTTTGGAAAAGGATCCTACGGTGATTTTAAGACTTCCATTTATGAGTTGGATTCAATTGCTGGTGAAAATCCTTGGGATCCTTTCTACTCACTGTTGCCAGATTTTGAGGATGCAAATTCTCTGTGTCCGCGAGTGGTGAAGAAAGAGAAGTCGACGGCACATGCAGCATTAGGTTGTAGGAAGCGCCGAAGAACGAAGAATGTGAAGAACAGAAAGGAGATCGAGAACCAAAGAATGACCCACATTGCAGTTGAACGCAACCGAAGAAGGCAAATGAATGAATACCTCGCTATTCTTCGGTCACTGATGCCTCAATCTTATGCACAAAGAGTATGATTGTATATTAACTTTTTCATAAATAATGAAAATATTCTATTCTAATGTAAAAACTAAATTGGGATTGAATGCCGTATCAGGGCGATCAAGCATCGATTGTAGGTGGAGCGATCAATTATGTCAAGGAGCTTGAGCAACAGCTTCAGTCTCTGGAGGTCCAGAAAAAGCTGAAGAACAAGAATTCTGACAATAATGAAACTGTTTCTCCATTCGCTGAATTTTTCACCTTTCCACAATACTCGAGTTCTGTGAATGGTACCAGCAGTACCTGCAGTGACAGTAATGGCAGTATTAACAGTTACAGTGGGGGGAGTTACAGTCCTAACTGCCACAATGCAGTGGTAGTCGACAGCCAGCAGGGCCATGCTGATGTTGAGGTGACGATGGTTGAGAGCCACGCAAACCTGAAGGTCGTGACGAGGAGACAGCCCAAGCAACTCGTCAAGATAGTAGCAGGTCTGCAAAAAATGCAGCTGATTCCTCAGCATCTCAATATGACGAGTGCCCAGGACAGAGTTATGTACTCCTTTAGTCTCAAGGTATTGAATCTATTGATGTGCATGATTTTCTACTTGCAACTATCCTATAACTCTTGTTGTATTCATTTTGTTAGAATACAAAATGAATAAGGACACTCGAATGTACACATACTCAAATGGCATTATATGTTATTTTAATTAATTCTGTATTTTTTTTTGCGTTTTGTCACCAAAATATTGTGTGTAGACTTCTCATATTATTACATAGCAGTACATTGTTTTGTTGTATTTTGCTAGAATATTTGATGTTTATTTCATTTTATTTTGAAACCCTCCGGTTGTGACCACATGCCCTTATTACCTATAATGCCAACATTTCACTTTATTACTTTACTTAGTAGCCAATTCATATTTAACCATTTTGGCACATTTGTCTAATTAATTGTTATATTCCTAGGGTCTGTTCGGAGTTCATCCACTTGCTAATGTGTGAATTGAAAAAAAAACAAATTGAGTGAAACTAAATTTGTTTTTTTCCCACTGCATAGTGACGATAGATAAACTCCAAACGGGCCTTTGAAATACTGAATATTGTTAGCCAATGCAGAGAATCCGTTCAAACTTGACATATTTTCTTGGTTTTTGTTTGTTAGGTAGAGGATGAATCCAAATTGGTTGCAGATGAGATTGCCACAGAGGTGTATCAAATGTTAGGCAGAATGCAGGAGGAGGCTACTTTCTAGTTGAACTCCATTATTTTTGGATCTAAAATCTTAATAAATGTAAATTTATCGTTTTTATGTTATGAAGTAAATTTTATTAATTGAAGGTGGTTTAGACCATATAACATCATTGGGGCCCTGTGTCGGAAGAATTTTGTTTTGAGAATGACAGAAGAACACCTGACCTTGTTAAAAACCATAATGAAAACCAAATTTTATTTACAAAATGTGGGCAAAGATAATTGTGCTGCAAAAATGAAAGTTACACTATCAGAAAAAAAAATTAAATCGGTTTTATAAACAATTTAGCACCGATTATAAATCGGTTTTAAAAGTAAGCGGTACTAAATGTTTATAACCGGTGTTAAAATAAAATATTTAGAACCGGTTTTATAAAACCTGTTATATTTTAGTTCAACAATTAAAATCGGTTATTCAATAACCGGTTCTAATCTATTTTACAATTAAAATTGGTTATTCAATAACCGGTTCTAATCTATTTTACAATTAAAACTTAGAACTAAAACCGGTTATAACTATAACCGGTTCTAATCAAATAAAATAGATTAGAACCAGTTTCTTTAAATAACCAGCTCTAAATATATTATTTTTTTTAATAATTTTTCTATTTTCTGTGACTGGTCCATATACCAGCCATAATATAAACAAACACATATAAAAATATAACATAAATAAACTGATATAACTCACTAAATAACTGATCAATATCACAAACAAATATATAAGTAACTAAACATTACAAATAACAGAAAGAAAAACATAAAATAAATTATCAAATATTAGATGCAATATAATTTACAACCATCTCCTTAATTTTTCGATATCTTCCAGTGAATAAGATTGAGGAGCTAGGTTGATAGCTTATTAAAAAAATTAAAATTTCATTAGTTTGATTAAGCAAACAAATATGTAAAAGAATTAAAGATTAATATGAAGTTTATTTTTTATACCTGTGGTAAATTTTTATTGCTAGAATATGTAGTTATTATATTATGCATTGATTTCATAACATAATAACCGCACTCTTTACTGCTTTGCTGGTTTGGACTCTAAAATATTGTAAGAAAAAAATCAAATAATAGCGTAAGGCCCTTATATAACAATCATTTAAAGTTTGAAATTACACATCTGAAAAAAATCAAATCATTTAAAGTTTAGAATTACAAACCTGAATCGTTTTCCAAGTGAACTTGAGTTTTTTTTCTTGAGCGAATTGTTTTTCAATCCAATAATAGCGTAAGGCCTTATATAATAATGATATGAGTTATCAATTACAGTACATACTAAATTATCAAAAATAATAAAACTTACGTATTTAATGCTGGTTGGATAATATATATTTCATCTATTTTTTCTCTCCTTCTATTTTTCTCGTGGTGTTATAACCGCTTAGAACCTAGTCTGTGAGGATGTAAATTCTTTTCAGCATTTATTTATGCTTGCGCACTTATCGCTTGTCAATATAAATTGAAAAATATCTTTACATTAGAAAGTTTTTTTAGTTAATACTAATCGCACTTATCGCATGTCAATACTAATCGCTTGTCAATACTAATAGACAAATATTACATTAGAAAGTTTTTTTGGTTACCTTAAACTCATCGCTGGCTTTTTGATTCACAAACTCTTCCCACTGCTCCAATGTGATATTGAAGTCATCCCATGGAGTCTTCAGTTTATTTGGATCTGCATTGGTGATGTAATCTCTCACCAATCTAGTTTTCCAAGATTTCCAACGCGCACCCATTAACACTAGGGTTTTTCTTTTATACGTATCATCCTTTATGTTCCACCATTCCTGAAATAAACAAATAAATTAGTGCATAAATATAGTATTAACTAGTGTATGATTTAGGAGTTAATAATTTTATATACCTTAATTTCATTTCAAAGCTCATTTTTAAGCTCTACATTGACATTCTTCCAACTTTGAATTGTGCATGGTACCCGATCTCTTACCAAGATAGCAAAATAATTCACAAATTTTGATGTGTTATCATCAATCGGTACGCCGTCACTTCTAAACTCAATATGTCTCTCATCAACTCTTTTACTCCCGCGAAAACCCGACAAAGATGTTCTTGATCTTTTTCCCGTTCCTTCTTCTATTATTGTCAAAGTACTATATAAAATTATAAAGAATTCAATTAGCATATTTATAATAAATTTTTAGATGTATTATGATATCCAATTAGGGTTTAGAAATTTTGAACTATGGTTGATAAGAGTAAACAAATAACAATTACAAATAAATTTATTTTATACTTTATTTACCGATAACAGTAATTTATTTTACACATAAATTTTATTTTATATTTTTATTCTACATAGAGATTAGAACCTAATTGTAAAATTTAAGATAAAAATATGAAGTTTTGACTATCCAAATGCCCTAATTAAACCTAACTGTCCATTAATTTACTGATTTTGCATTATAGGGGTGACACCACAAAAATTGTGAAATAAAAGAAAAATATTTGTTACCTTAGCACACAAGAGGCAACGAGAGAAGCACAAGGGGCAGCAGAGAAGCACAAGGGACAGCAGAGAAGCACAAGGGGTAGTGGAGAGCGAGGTAGCGACGGACGAGGTAGCGGAGGTGGGCAAGAGAGCTAGGAAAGAGAAAGGGAAAAATGGAAGAGAAGGTTTAGGGTTTAATGGAGGAGGCGGCTTTGGTATTGCTCTCGGGTTATCTAGGAAGAATGGGATGGGAAAATTGGGAAGAATTGTTGTCGGTGGTGTGTAAAATAATAATTAGAACCGGTTATTTACAAAATCGGCTCTAAAACAACAATTAGAACCGGTTTTTTTGCAAAACCGCATACAACTGCACCACACCGTACAATTAGAACCGGTTTTTCAAATAACCGGTTCTAATTATCAATTAGAGCCGGTTATTTGAAAAACCGATTCTAATTGAATTAGAGCCGGTTATTTGAAAAACCGGTTTAAATGGCAATTAGAGCCAGTTTTGCAAATAACCGGTTCTAATTGAATTCCAATTAAACCCCGGCTTTTTTTGGTTCATTTCAAAATCGGTTCTAAATATATAATATAATTATATATAAATTTTAAACACATATTATATTAAATAAATAGTTATATATATATATATTAAAATATAAATTATATAAAATAAATAGTTATATATAAATTCAATTTTAAAGTTCAATTTATATTAAAAAGTTAAATATCTTCAAAGTATCGATTATATTTTAACATTCATATATAATAAATAATACAATACAATTAATAAAAAAATACTAATAAAACTCTAAATAAGTTATACATAAACAACACAGTAAGATTCATCGCGCGTCATTTTCTCATTTATCATCTGCATTATTTAAAAAAATAATTTAGTAAAATATAATCATATAAAATAATAAATGATGAATATACAAGTGAAATATATTAACTCACATTAAAATTTCTTTTTTTTCGATTTTCCTTTGACCCACACACCTTCTTCATGATCTGAACGCAAATAATTTGTGTCATCATTATCAGTAACGGGTACGGATTTGAAACCTGTAGAAAATGGTGGTATTTCATCAAAATGATCATATTCATCTTCATCAACAACATCTCCAACACCTACAATACGTCTTTTGCCCTGAAGAACAACATGCCATTTTTTATTGGCTGGATCAGTGATATAAAACACTTGTTTTACTTCTCTATTTGCTAGTATAAAAGGATCATGCTGATAACCTAATCAGTTGAAATCAACAGAGATAAAACCTTCTTTATCTTTTTTTACACAACGTCGATTTTCAATTCATTTACACAAAAATAAAGGAATCCTAAATTTCATAAAATCTAACTCCCATATTTCCTTAATCCACCCGTAATATGACATTGACATATCTTCATCACCGGACATAGCAACTACTGTGACTCCACTATTTTGAACGGTACTTTTTCCATCTTGTTTCTTAGTATACAAGGTAAAACCATTCATGTCGTACCCTTGATAAGTATGCACCATCGCACCTGGCCCATATGCTAACCATTTAACTGTTTCACTATCGCCAAGCGTGACGAGATCAAACACTTTAGAGCAGATCGAGTTATAGAAAAAACACAATTTATTAATAGAATGTCTGATATTTTGGGGGAGAATTCTTCGGATTGCAACCTGAAGTAGATGTGTCAACAAAACGTGACAATCATGTGACTTCATACCAATCAACTTTAGATCATTCATCGAAACTTGTTTGGAGATATTCGAGGAATAACCGAATGGAACCTTAATCGACTTTAGACACTCCAACAAACTAATTTTCTCCTTCTTCGATAATGTATAACACGCTGGGGGTAAGTAATTTTCTTTTTCATGTTCTTGTGGTGCTAGATCTGACCGAATTCCCATAGCAACCATGTCTTTTCTTGCATTCACCCCGTCTTTTCATTTTTCCTTAAATATTCAATAGCGTCCCAACCAAACTTTCACAAATATTCTTAATAATGTGCATTTCATCCAAACAATGTCTAACATCCAAATACGGCCAATAAGGAAGCTCTCAAAATACAGATTTCTTTTTCCAAACACCGTTAGGGATATTCTTTTGAAACTTCTTACCTAATTGGACATTTATATCTTTCACAATAGAATATATTTATTTTTCGGATAATGATATTGGTGCTTTCTCCAGCTCAACCGTACCATCAAAAGCTTTCTTCTTCCGTCGGTAGGGGTGATTCGATTAAGAAATCTACGGTGTCCCAAATAAACATTTTTTCCACAGGTTTTTCAATCGTATCTTTTCTTCTATGACACGCTTTTGATAAGTTACCATAAGTTACCATAGGCGGAAAATCATTAATCGTGCAAAAAATAACAGCACGAAGGATGAAATATTCTTTTAAATAGGCATCAAATATTCTCACACTATCTTTCCATAATTTATTCAAATCCTCCAATAATGGAGCCAAGTAAACATCTATATCATTACTAGGTTGTTTTGGACCTGAAATCAACAACGATAACATTATATATTTTCTTTTCATGCATAACCAGGGGGGAGATTATAAATACACAATAAAACTTTTGCTGCTGGTCGTTTTCGAACTTCTATTTCATTATCTCTCGGTTTGTATCATGAAGCGTTATATTTCGGACACTTATCCAAATCATTATACTCATTTCGATATAATATGCAATCATTCGGACATGCATGAATTCTCTCCACTTTCATACTCAAGGGACATAATAATTTCTTCGCTCTATATGTGAAGTCCAGTATTGAATTATTTTCTGGAAGCATTTCTCCTAGAAGTTCTAATAAAGAGGTAAAACTTTTATCACTACATCCGGTTTTAGCTTTCAGGTTATACAATTTAAAAACTGTAGATATTTTCGTAAATTTTGTACAATCGGAAATAATGGCACATTGGAATCATTACCCAAATTTTTAAAAATTTCAAGAATATCGACAAAATCCGCTGCAATATCATTCATAATTTCATCCAATTGTTCACTTTCTACATTGTCTATATTTTCTGTATTTCCCACATTTTCATTCTCCAATACATCCCATTCATCATTGTCTAAATTTAAGTCATCACATTCAGATTCATCTCGTATAATATTTTCAATATTTCTACTATTTTCAGTATTATCAACAGTTTTAATATTTTCTCCATGCCGTACCCATCGGGTGTATCGATCCATAAACCCATGACGAATTAAATGATCTCTCACTTGTTTGATATTTCCAAATCTCCATAAATTTTGACAATATTCACAAGGACAAACAAGTGTCCGTGCACCCCTATTTCTCATATCTTCTCAGGCACATTCCAAAAATTCATCAATTCCCCTCAAATATTCAATTATATTCCTTTTAATTTTATACATCTAAGTATTGCGATCCATCTGTAAAAAAAATATCAATCTCACAATTAGGGTTTAGAATTTAGGGTTTCAGATTTAAGGTCTAATTCTAGGCCGGTCAACCATCTTAACTCACTTTTTAAATATTGTCTCATTAGTGAACATATACAAGCTAATTTGATGTTTTAAAAAAATTCGGCAGCATTTCCCCTATGCTCCCCGAGTACGTCAACGTAAATTTTCATATACGTACGTACACGTAGGAACATTAGGGAAAATACTAACTAATTTTTTTTCAAACACCAAATTATAGCTAGTATATGTTCAATATCATAAATGAGACAAAGTATTCAAAAAATAGTCCCAAATCGGGGACTATTTGGGATTAATCACGAACGAGTATGGACCTAAATTAATAAAATTTCCGGTAGTTTGGTCTTATATGACAATACTATCAATTGCACATATATAATTTTATTTATATATATGTAATCAATTTATGCAATAATTATGTAAATTAATGAGTGTTAAAATTAACAAGGATGTACTTAAATAAGAAAATAAGAAAATGTACTTAAATTTAAATTATGTACAGAAGAATTACCTTTAAGAGATCTAAAAATATTAATCAGTAAGTGAGTGTTGTTGCAGCTGATTAGAAGGAACAGATGGAACAGAGAGCTTGTAATGGTGAATAGTGAAAATGAAGATGAAAGAGCGGCGTTGTGAGAGGAAGTGTGATAAATAACTCTAAATTAGAGCCGGTTTTTAAATAACCTTAATTTAGAACCGTTTTTTTGAAACCGAAATAATTTATTTTTCAATTAAAACCGGTTTTGTTCAAAACCGGTTTTAAAATAAAAATTGTAGAACCGGTTTTAGAAAAATCGGTTCTAAAATTATTGTTTTAAAACCGGTTTTGCTAAAACCGGTTCTAAAACAAAAATTTAGAACCGGTTTTGTTACAACCGGTGTTAATTAAATCTAATAGAACCGGTTATTATAAAATCGGTTTTAATAAAAAAACTTATAACTGGTTGTTATACAAAATCGGTTCTAATAATTTTAATAAAATTTACAAATATGCCACTCTCACCTTTTAACACCCATTTTTTAAAAAACCGGTTCTAAATAGGCGGTTCTAAATCAATTTTTTCTGGTAGTGTTACTTTCCACATCTCATGTATATATAATATATCAATGCTGATATACATGGATTCAAATCTTATGTTATCCTCCTCGGGATAACAGGATTATGTTATTCTGAGCAGGATCATTGGATCAAAAACGGATGGATCAGATTGATTTACTTATGTCTTTCCTCTTTCACAGTTTTTCTCTTCCAGATTCATCGGGATCGTTCATTTGTTATCCAATGACCTCGCTCAGGATAATAGAATCCTGCTATCCCGAGAAGGATAACATGTAATTTGAATTCGGCTATACATAGACTTAAACACCACGACTTCTTTATGCACTGTACTGAACTAGCTTTTTTTGCCGCCAAAATTGAGGACTAAAAACAAATATCACGTGCACTGAATGACTTTCTAAAAAACAAAGAATAAATAAATTTGTTCTTAGAACTATAAGCGCTATAAATATTGGAATATTTTACAATTGAAAGGAACTAATTTGTTATCGAGATGAGAATTACAATTAAAAATTCATTCCTATTTTTTTTTTTAATTTAACATGCATTAAATTTGAATCAACTTGTAAGTCGCTTAATGACCTATCAGAATTTCAACTTTCAACTTGATTCGGTCAATAACTTTCCTGTCTGCCAAATTTATTTTTATAATATCATTAATGATAGATATGAAATTAGTATTGTAAACTAGGATATGTACACCAGAACTGTTTTCAAATTACAAGTCTACAAAACAAATTATGCTTTCAAAATACAAATATATATAATAAAATAAGGGAGACAACCGCTGGTCTAGTATAGATGGTAATAGATTTCACCTCTCTACGGAGTGACGCATATTTAAATTTCAATAGCGACATATAAAAAGTAATATATATCGAGTACATATCCTCTTAAATGGGCAGGGACTCCATTCCATAAAGTGGGCAAAATTTATATGTATTGTACTGTAGAGGTCAACTTGGAGATTTGTACTAAAAAGATTGTAAGCATAGATTTTTGAAGGGGAAGTACTCCATTCAGTGGAGTACTTCAGAGGAAGTGAAACCGTATATATCGAGATTTATTAGGAAAGGATGAAAGTTCAGTTGGCTAGTAAAAAGTACTAGGGTCGTTTTACTCAGATTGAGAATTCAATATCTGTCCACGACTTTGTAACATCTGCAAATATATATATATATATATATATATATATATATATATATATATATATATATATCGGAGTTTATGGGAGTACTATTTAATTTCAAAAATAATAATAAGCAAGAATAGAAATTCAATACCTGTACGGATTCCATTTGTCACCAAAGCCCAACAAGAAGATTACATTCACGTGTTGCAAAGAGGCCCAGAAAAGTTCTCTCGTCTAATGATTAAAGTGCATAGGCCTATGTACAAAAAGTAACCAAAAAGTATTACCATGCAATTTTTGCTTGTAGAACCGAGGAAGAACAAGATAAAAAAGCAGGAGAATATATTCATCAGACATCAACTTTTCTGAGATTTGCAAGGAGATTCTCATTATAATGCTACACACTCTGAGTCTCTGACCAGGTGGATGAAAACTGTTCCCACAGCTATCTGTTATTTCAGATTTCAGATCAACAGTACTTGATGAATCGTGAAGTTAAAAGCTCTTGAGAACCGTGAGCCCCTCGTGTACCATCATTTTGTAAGATTCTCCTTAGAAGCTGCTTGCGGCATTTTAATTCTTTGTTTGATGAATATAGTAAAAGTAAAAATAAAGCGAAGTAAACAATTAGAAAGACTGTGTTTGGTAATCAATCTTTCTTTCCGAAAGAGTAATATTTTCAAAAGTTCAAATATTATAAGTTCAGAAACTTAGCTCAAAATGATATTTGATGGGCTTTAAGCAAACCACATTTACTCGTAATATATCTCAGTAAGCATATCTCGAGTCAGATGTCTCTGATCTCGAGGTCACTTCGCTAACTCACCTTGTGATCATCCTGCTGCTCTTTTCTTGAATATGATTATTCTGATAACCGCTCACTACTATGAATAACGGTTATATATAACTGATCATAACCTCGATAACCGACCACTACTATAAATAGCAGTCATCATTGATCAAGATCTAAAATAATACAAGTACACCAACTTGTCACTACATGTAAGTGCTACTTTTAGCACTGTCCATTAATATCATATGAGAACCGATCATGATTCTCACGTAATCCTTCCTCTATATAAGGCCTCGCTAGGATAAAAGAGGGAATTCAGATTTTACACACACACAAGAGCTCATAGGTCAGAATAGTTTTTGTGCACCGTCAACACACTCGCACATTCAGTTTTTCCTTGACATAGTCTGTCCACCTAAGATAGGAAGTATCACTTTCGAAATTAAGCGGAAGATGACTCTTCTAGATGGAAGTTTCTACCAACTGATTTTCAAAATAGTATCTTGGTGTTTAGAAAAAAGAAAGAGATAAAATTAAAAACAAATGATGAATGAAAGTTAAGGGATCCGTATTCGCCTCCATAAAGAAAACACTTCCAATAATTTGTTACGTTGGATGAGATATGGATAGTCCGATTTAGATTCACTTGAATGGAGTGAATGTAGCTCATTTATCATAAATATAAAAAAACGCTGCCAAGACTGTCATAAAAAAGTATGGCAACGTATACATTTTCAGAAGATAAGAGACTGATTTTCTTCCGAAGGAGAGACAATTCACCAAATTGGTGGAAGATAATATTTCACTTTTTTATCCTCTTACACTTAATTTTAATAGTATTTGGTATATTTTTTCAAAAATCTTTTCCTTCCAATTAATTATAAAAGAAAAGATGGAAATCAAACATTCTCTAAATCACCTTAAAACAATAATATTTGCTACCAATGAAGTAAATACAAAAAGAAGTTTGAGTATAAACTATTAATAAATGGGCATTTTAGAGAATAATATCTAACAATAATCCTTTCTGTCTTAAAAAAAAGAGTCGTCTTTATACTAAGAAATCTCTCCTGCCATCTCTTCTTCTTTACTTCTATTTTACTGATGATCTTTTAGATTTTATCATTTTATTTGATTTTTCATTTGATCATCCACTTTTCTTTGCTCTCTTTTTTTTCTAAAAAGATTTTTTGTTCATTTAAGGTGTTATGATTTGTGATACTCAAGAAGAAGAGTTTTGATTTAACTTCAATAAATTTAAATATTAATTTAAGATTTAAAGTCTTACGGCATGCTCAACAACTATTATGATCCATAAAAGCCCAATACAATGGTTTTTATTACGGTCGGTTGCTTGAAAAAAATTGGGCTTCTTCAAGAATTTTCTCTCTACATATATTGGAAATAAAATTATTTAGATTATTTTAATAGTTAGCTTAATTTAGAATTAATTTGATATTTTGTGTTGTTTGATTTTGAATCAAAGATTTTTGTTCTTTATTTTTATGGATGTAATTAAATCTTTTGAATGAAATTAGTTGCATACAGGTCTTTGATTTAAGAAAAAAAAATATTAAAAATAAAAAAAAAATTAGCTTTCCAAGAATATTTACAGACAATTTAACTTTAAAGCACCTTTATAGATAGTACATTTTAACTTTAAAGCACCTTTATTTGATACAATGAAATGTCTTAAAACACAAATTATTTTTATTCGAAATTGTTTTTTGACAATTGGAGTTTCGGTCCTAAACGCGAATCATGATGAGATTAGTCGACTAATTTCATGGGTCCGAATATGCTATTATTATTGACAACAATAGGATCCTCTTATTCCCATCTCGACGGTGGAGTTTTAAAGTTCGAGATAATTTGAGATTCGAGTTATAAAAAATACATTGATAATCGAGCCGTAAAAAAATTGAAATCTTTGGATGAAAATAAGAGGGTTGTATTATTGAACAGAATAATAGCAGATTTGGTTCCTAATTCCACAGGGATCGGATCCTACACGTGAATCACGATGAGATTAGACACAGATAAGTTCATGCATGGCAAGGCTGGTTGTTCGCTGTATACCGGCCTAATATTAAGGGATATATATAATTTGATCTAACAAATACGAGTTTGTTTGTAATTTATTGTTGGGTAGTACATCAAGTAACATAAATGTTTGGTGTTGCCAAGGGGCCAAGGGCCGAGGAAGACTGTTAAATTTGTAATTTATTTGATCCACTTGTTTTAATAACTCCGATCCGAAGTCGCATCCAATCTTTTGGGCCTCGTTTTGTTCGTGGTTTCTTTATCTTTCAACCCATGATGAAAGACCAAGTCCAACTAATAATTCATAAAATACAAGCATGTGCTATCCGGTCGGTCCGACTAAAAACTTGAACAAACAAAATATAATATTCTGTTATAGATAAAAAAAAGTTACAATTATTTCATCTAGATAAATAACTATCGGTGATTATTGTCAAAAAAAAAAATTATCTATAATATAAATATGACTCATAGGATTTTTTTTTCAAACGAATCAAACTATGTGCTTAAGCCTAAAAGTCAAAAAACGAAAACAATTACTTCGAAATTTAATGGTTTGTTAAAAATTAAATAAACCGGACCTCCTCAATTACGATAAGGATAAACACGCAACAGTTGATGTTTCGGAGTTCGGACCACACAAGAAGAGCCATGCAATTGAAGACAAGATTTGTTGGTGGTAAAACTTCTAGGCTGGAAAAAAATATGGGCCTTTTGCACTAAAATCCGAGGGTTTGTTTGAATATTCCGAAATGAAATATGGCATGTCAAAAGGCGTGATATGCATGATATGGTTACAAACATGGATTCACATCTGCTGAGTGCTGATAATGACATAGTTGAGAACTTGTGATGACAGCATCTTTCCTTGTTTCCAATCTCATCCGTTGAATAAGCTGAACGTCTATGATTTTATCTGTATCTTTCCATCTAATTCGTCACCTACTCACCTGCACAGGCTGCACTGCCCGAGTAAACAGTACCCCGCACCACGTGCTGTCACGTGAAAAACAATTCAGGCTATTTAAGCAAACCATACCTGTTGTGATCTTAATTTGATCACAACAGGTTTTGCATAAGAGAATTACAGAATCGAATTAAAATGAGAAGAAATGAGAATAAAAACTGGAAATATACAGATTTTGAGCATAATGGGTAATATTGGAATAATAGTTTTGTTTGAGAATTCAGTTCATCGACAACATTATTAAGCAGGCACACATTGTCTATTTAAACTCCGAATTACATCAGTAATTAAGTAAAGCAGTAAATGATTAAGTAAAAGCATCTTCCAGAAGACTCTGGCTTCTAATGAACCTCCAACGGCTCCTCAGAGATTTTCCCTCCTTACAGAATAAATTATATAAATTTTTTATGTTTTTTTTTATGAAATATTAAATGATAACATAAATAAAAAAATATATCTATAATTTTTTATTTTTATATTTGTTTTAAAAATTCATTGTCAAAATTAATTGCAAAATAACTCATTATCATGGGATCCCCTCCTTATATGAAAGAACAAATGAACTTCTGAAAACACGATGGTCCTTTTGCAAAATATTTTATGGGATCCCTCCCCTTATCAAAGAACAAATGAATTTCTGAAAATACGATGGTCCTTTTGCAAAATATTTTCTATCCTACCGATCAGAGGCGGACCTATGTGGTTCCAGGGGAGGGGGGCAGCTGTCCCCCTGAATTTTAAAAAATAATGTTTTTTTAGTAATATTTTCGGTAATTTATCTCTCCTTGAAAATTTTTTGTGCCCCCCTGAATTATCTGATTATTTTTATTGAGAAAAAAATATTTAATATTGTGCATAATAAAATAATTATGCAAAGATATCAAAATATAAAGTTATGTAGATCAAGTTGATTATCTATTACTTTGAGATTTATTTTGTTGTTATTTTAATATTTTTTTATTAGATAAGCATATATATAAATTATTAATTTTTTATTTAGTATCCGATTAATTAATGGGTTTGAACCAGATAAGTTATTACAATCCGATAATTATCCTTCCCTGATCAAAATCCTGCATCTGCCCTATTAGCAATTATCCCACCAACTCACAAAATATGTGAGGTCCGCAAGGATATCCTCCTCCAGTCGAAGCGATGGTTTATTTCTTCCTTTAAATATCATTATTTTTATTTTTTTCATATGTTTCACAATGTGGAGACGAAAGTTATATCCCATGATTTTTTTATAGTCATTCAAAGTTTATCTTATGATAGTCCACTAAAACTGAGTGCCATATTTATTGTAGTCCTAATTGTATGCAATATAAGGTAAGCATATTTTTCATATTCTAATAGTGTATGAACATGAGACAAATAGATGGTTAGACGTCTCTAACTTACTTGCCCCACATAAGCAATATCCTGTATTATGAAGCCAACCTCTCTTCTGAAGGATTGTCCCATCAATAATATATCTTTTGATAATAATAAAAAGAATATTTTTGACTCTAAGAGGTGTCTTAGGTTTCCATAATTTTGCAACAATTTTGTTGCAAAGAGGTATCTCACTCGTGGTTCTTTAAGAAACTCATATGCTTATTTCGGTATGAAGTGTCCATTATGATGTCATCTTCAAAGTAATGTGTCATCTGTATATAAAGTTGTAGATGCAAAAAAATACTTTGTAATGAAAAGAGTGTCCACAGGAAGAATGAGTCAAACCGCTTCATAATGACTTGATTCTCCCCTATTTGCAATAAGAGTTAATTGACATGAATCAACTCTGATAGTAAGGATGTCCTCTCACTTTACATTCTCCAATTTTAATAGAAGGGCTTTATTTTGTGTCACCAAATCAATGATCTCGAGACCCTCATTTCTCTTTGGCAAGCACACTACTTGCCATGCCGTAAAACAATGGCCTCCCAAGCATTCCCCTGCTCTTTTTAGAAGAAATGCATTTTTGTCCTCTCAATATGTTTCAAAATTTATGCTGTTCTTATTATGCTGAAAGAACAAAAACTTGCATGTAGTGAAGTGTTAGAATATTAAGGACTGATTTAATTAGTATTAATCTTCCTGTTGGTGAGAGCGACTTGCTTTGTCATCCCGTCAACCTGTTAAATATCTTTTTTAATATTGACATAAAAAACTCTTTTTTGGGCTTTGTGATAGTCAAAGCAAATCGGTAATTCTTTTGTTTGGCAAACAAATATATTTTGGATGGTTTGATGCTAGTGTCTTGGATAAATTTTAAAATATTATCTCTAATTCTATATGAGTCCAACTATGGTGTTTTACAAACCACAGAGATGTTGTGTGTTTTGCACTTTATTTTTAATTAAGTCAGAAATAATTGATCCGAACCATTCAATCTAATCTTCATATCAAAATCTATTAGTACATCAAATTTTATATTTTTTTATATTTTTTTGCTATTTTTTCTGATTAAGAGAAAATGACTTGATCTGAAAATTCTGATTCATCCAAAAATGAGAGTTTTTTCCCTATCCAAAAAAATTGCAAATTAATTCCAAAAAATATAAAATTTGGTTTACTAATAGATTTTGATATGGAGATTAGATTGAGCGGTTTGGATCGATCATTTTTTACTTAAAATTAATAATAGAGTGCAAAGCACACAACGCTCTTGTACTTTGTAAAGCACCATAGCCTAATTATATATATATATATATATATATATATATAATTTTTTTATTTTTCAGATTTTTTTTCAAATTAATTATATGTAACCCCATCACTAGATGTGTGCAGATGAATCAGTTTAATTGATTTTGAATAGCACCATTAAAATTTGGACTATCAGTTTAATTGGTTCAAAAAGTTTGGTTCAGTTGAAATTTTAACTAGTTTGATTTTTCTTAAATGTTTTGATTTATGTTTTTCTGAATTAGATAAATCGAATAAACCTTAGAGTCCAAAATTTATCAAACAACATTTTACTTGGTCTAATAAGGATTATATCAAGGATAATCTAAAAATCTATTTTCTATAAAAAAATTAGTTATTTAATTTATTTTTTTAATTATTTATTTCTTCTATCAATTTTTCTATAACTAATAATATTTTTCATTCCTCTATAACTAATAAAATTTTAATTTAACCGAACAAACTGAATAAAAGTTTGATTTATTAAATTTTCTGTGTATTCGGTTAGTATTTTTATAAATTTGTTTCAATTCATTATTTGATAAATCAAATAAAATTTCAACTGCATATATTTATTTTAATTTAAACCGAAACTAACGATTGTACACGCTACCTGTTAGGCTG
Organism: Schoenoplectus tabernaemontani; assembly: GCA_037127355.1. Classification (NCBI taxonomy): domain Eukaryota; kingdom Viridiplantae; phylum Streptophyta; class Magnoliopsida; order Poales; family Cyperaceae; genus Schoenoplectus; species Schoenoplectus tabernaemontani. The sequence goes on from CM073743.1 coordinate 12,523,312, forward strand.
TTATCAAACAATTAAGGGATAAAAGAATTAAGTTTTCGCAGAAAGATATGCATCCGTTTAGTACTACTGCCGTTGACCTGACATCTATTTAAGACCCTTTAATCTTTCCACAGTACCAGAGAAATTTAAAACCTACCAAAGACCAACATCTCCCACTTTAGAACCGCAGCTTCAAAACCCCTCCTCCTTGAGAACATTAAACCAAAGCTTTTTCTTCATTTAAAATTTTAAATGATCACCTCCCGAACAATATTCATGAGTTCTTCAATTGTGCCCTCAAATAATGCTTCACTACCGAATATCTCTAAATCCCACATGGTCTCCCGATCTAGACGGTTGACATGGCCGGTTATCACGATATGTGCCGGCACACTAATAGGGGTTGTGCCAGTGCTTGCTGTAAGAGCCTTGAAAAAACCGACGCCGGCTATTCCTCTAGAACCGGAGGAAGAGAACAAAGATGATCAGAAAAGGTAAATTTCTATTTATTTATGTACTGAATAAATTTCTTTTTATCTGAAACATACATCATACATGATTTGTCCATACTAATACTTTTTTTATTTTCTTCAGGACGAATTCTAAGGGAACAAGTTCTGGTGGAGTACTGAATATCTTCTCATTGTAAGTTATATTGATCAAACTTCAAGATATATGTTGTCTTCCTTTTTGTCCTTCCTTTTGTTTTTCATCAAAGAGTAGCATGCCATGAATCTATGTTTTAAATTTTAATCTTTCGCTATTACAATTTTCCTGTTTGGTGTTCTAAATATTGAAGTTCCATGCAGTGCAAAATGGTTCCTGAGTTCGTTTCTAATGGTGTTTCCATTCTACAAGAATTTCTTAATGATTGAAGGTACAGTCATTTAATTTAGGCACTTCTGTACTATTATTTTTTCCACAAAAAGAAACCCTTCTGCAACATATTAATTATGAATATTCCAAAATCAGATTCAGAATGATATTATCACTAATTGTGTATGTGTTGTCCAATACAATGCAAAATCAGATAGAATTGAGAAAACTGCAACCACCGCACTACATGTGGTGGAAGAGGCCGCAGAGATGGTAGATAAGGTGGCCGAAGATGTCGGAAAGTCGCTTCCTGAAAACTCAAGTCTGAAGAAATTTATAAAAACAGTAGAGAACATTGCTGAAGAAGTAGATAAGGATGCAGAAGAGCTAGGATCCTTGGTCGAGAAGGTATAAAAAATTTTGCTTTCTTTTTCCTGCTTTTCCAGTTTTCCTCTCTAGTTATTATTTTCAAACCGAAGGAAAAACTGGAAAAAGCCTACGGGCATAAATACCCAAAAATTTTTTTAAAAATAACTGGAAAATGACAGTTTACAGAAATTTCATGCCATATAACTAAGCTTCAAGAAAATATATTTGACCAAGAAATTTCACTCCCTTGGACAAAATACGCGCACACTAAATCAGTCTGTATAAAGAATTGTCCAAGCAAGAAAAGTGTTCATAATAAATTTGTTTACTAGCAATTTAATACTGTATTATCTTACATCTTTAAAATTAAGACCGTGTCAATGAAATTATAAAATACATAGAAACGTGTTCGCACATGATCCACTGGATACACGCATGACGCATGTGCCCTGAAGACCCAATAGGCTAAGTAGTCAATCGCTCAAATCGGTAAGCACGTGCGTAAACTATACATGTGCTAGCTGTTAACATTCAAATTTTGGCCAAGTTTCACATATAAATCATGAACCTGTTGAAGGACATTAATTGTGAGCTACTAGTATGAACTGTTCTGATACTTAATTCATTCCCTATATCATCATAAATTCATAATAAAAATGTGCAAATTAATTTGCTCAATAATGAATATTTATTATTCTTGCCTTTTGTCCGTCAAGGTTGATGACATAGTTGATAAGATTGATGAGATGGTAGAGCCGATTATTGAGGGCAAAATTGGAGTTGAAATTAAGAAGCAAAAAGAGTCAGAAACTGGTCCTGCTGCCTAGCAAAACTAGTTCTTGAGGAAGTTACCTACTGTACCTCGTAATTTAATCTTTGTTACATTTTCATTGATGTTGATTTATTCTTCTATATTTCTTTATACATAGCTCAAATTTGTAATATATTATTTGAGCAATTGGAATTAGGCATTCAATGAAAGAACATTGTAATTCATCATGAAATGTGTTATATATAGTGTGTGGTAAATATCTATACTATTATATAAAGCATCTAAGAATTGGAGGGTACATTTTTTGTCATGGTAATTTTTTATTATACCCATTTTATCCCTCAATTAAACGGATAATATTTATTTTTGGTTGTTCGAACGTATGTGATCGCGTCCATTGATCCCCTCTTTCTCTCCATTTCTTTCCCTTATATACTATTATTTCCATAATATTATTATTTTTTATTTAGCAACTTTGTGCATATTTGATAAGAAATTAATGGTAATAATATATGTTAGAATAATTTACTTTTCTTGCCATAAAAATCATGAATCATTAACTCATATTGTGCAAAAATCTCGTCTTACCGGTACCCGCCTATCCGCCGGGTACAACCCGTGTACCCACCGCCTGTATCCATACCCATCTACCCACCCGCCCGCCCGTACCTGGAAATTGAAAATTATTTATTTATATTTTACTGTAATTGATTTAAAATGTAATTGATTTAAAATTTTTTATTTATATTTTACTGTAATTGAAAATTATTTATTTATATTTTACTGTAATTGATTTAAAATAATTCAAAATTATTTTTAAAGTAATTGATTTAATAAATTTTTTATTTATATTTTACTGTTTTAAATTAATTGATTTAAAATATTTTTTATTTATATTTTAAACGTTCATTTTAAATTTTCAAACGTTCATTTTAAATTAATTGATTTTTAAACGTTGATTTTAAATTTTTGATCTATTTTTTGATTTAATCTATTGTTTTAATATAATTAAAAAAAATGAACGTTTAGAAAATATATTATCCTTTTAAAATGAACATTTAGATTTGTACTTAGCCGAAATGATATTATTCAGATTTTACGATATTACAAAATAAAAAATATATTTGTAAAACAAAAACAGCAAAAAAAAAAAATCCCGTACCCGTGATACCCGTGTACCCGCGACGGGCACATGTATGAAACAGATAGGGTACGATATTGAAAAAAAAATCGTTATCCGTTCTACCCGCCGTTCCGTTACTCGCCGCCCGCCGCGTATATAATGACCCGCGGTACCCGCCGGGAAAACACTAGTTATAATAATGAACCGAAGAAGTTAGCTGGCTATTTAATATCATAAATGCTGATAGAAAAGGGACACTTTTTTTATTCACTAAAAATAAAACCCGTACAGTAACCAAAAAATTATGTGAATATTTTATTTCTTTGACTCAGACACCCCATGATAGAATTTCATTGGGCTGTTCGGATTTGGTCATGAGTCGTCGTGAAATTCATTTGGAGAAGCTTCCAATCCAATCCGATTTTTAACAACTAAAAGCGTAAACCATTCAAACCTACTCTGTCCAGAGAGCAACCGACTCCGTACATTTTAATATGTGATTTATTCAAAATGAATAAACTTGACTTTGTCTTCCATAATTAAATTTTGCAACTTGATGAACATGATATTAATTAGACCCAAGAAAATTAAATGCTATCTCCCTTCTCAACAATGAACCAGGTAATTGTAATTCTGATCCCTGACAGAGGGAGTAGTATTCATCTTTTTTGGGCAATTTAAGAGCGCAAAAGAAAAGTTTGTTTACGTGACAATTATTGTCCATGAACTTAGTCACATTCAGCTTTCTTAACAAGTCTGACATATTATATAAACTGATATTAAATTCTCAAAAATTAAATATGAAAGATATAAATTTTCAATTAAGTTTAAACACTCATATAGTTTTAAACTATATTTTTCTGATTCAAAACAAAAAAAAATTACTATTTTATATGTATTTTAGAAAATCAAGCCCGGCAACCGATCGGATCTTGCCATAGGTCCGCCCCTGCATGAACTAAATGAAAACTAGTAGCCAAAAATAATTAGAAGTAACAACTAGACTTTGTCAAAATGTCCTACGTGTTGAATAGGATGTCAATGGGTACGGTACAATTGGATAGAGATATGTTTATTATCATATTCATATAAAATTATTTTTATTCATATTCTACCCTTACTCATTTTTTATCCTTACTTGTTAAAATAAATGAGTAACAAAATGATAATGAATGCTAACAAATAATACCAATATATTAATTAATTTATCATCATTTATAAAAGGGAAAGGATCACTTGACAATGGTTATCTTGACAATCTTGTCAATAAATTTTTAAATAAATATAAAAAAACTTAAATATAGAAAAAAAAAACCTTATAAATATGTTCTTCTACTTATAAATTGATGATGATTAAAATTTCATGCAATTTCATTATCGTTTGATAGTCCATCAAAGACGGTTAAATTATAACCGTTATAAATTATATAAAATTGATGGTCCTTGATGGAGTATCAAATGATAATGAAATTGCATAAAATTTGAATCACCATCAATCTATAAGTAGAATAACATATCCATAAGATTTTTTATCTTTAAGATTTTTTCATTTTTATTTAAAAATTCATTATCAAGATTGTCAAAATAATCCATTGTCAAATGATCCTCACTCTTTATAAAAAGAAACATTCAAATTTGTTCCTTTTATACAAATATATTTCTATTTTACTAGATGAAATTAAAATATAGAGATGCAATCAATTCCTACTTGAGTTGTTTCAAAACAAACAAATAAAAAAATATAAACATCTCTTATCAAACATTTTAGTTAGAAAATAAAATGTATTAAAAATAAAAATAACATCTTATCTAAAATAAAATCTTATATTGTTTCATCCTATCATTTTAAGAAATACTCTGCTAAATATTATTCAAACATTATAATTTATTAGATGATGAAATCCGAAGATGATACTAATTATAATTCATAATCTATAGTAATTAACTCATACAACTCGAGATAATAAATATAGAGAAAAAATATTACGTAAGATAATTATATTGAAAATAATAATTTATTTTTTAATAATATACCCTATGAGGGGTAAATAGGTTTGAAATAACATTAGTCCATACATTTATTTATTTACTTAACGAAAAAAAATTAGCCTTATTCATATCAAATAAGTAAACGGAAAAAAATCTTTATATATATTCATCTTATCGAATATGATACGGATCGGAAAAATGAATAAAAGAATATCTCATTTCCACTCCTTGCAACAAACACGGTAATGTGCTTGATCATTTAAATTTTTTCTTCTTTGTATGCTTAAAACGGGAGGTTTGTTAAAAAAATTCACCACCAATTATTTCCCATAAATCAGAAGATCTAAAATTTCATCTTCCTTGGGTATGTCACTACTGCATCTATAGTATTTAATCTTTCCTTAAATTTGGATATATTCGTCTGTCCTTTACATCCAACTTTTGCTCTAGTTTGAGAAATCTTGAACAGTCAGTAAAACTTGCTTGCTTGCAAGGCACTAACATCAACAATATCTTTGCTCATTTCCACTAGAATTTACTCCTCTAGAATATATAGAATTTCAAATCTATTTAAATAAAATTGACTTCTTGAAGAAATCAATTCAAACTATTTAATTAATTAATAAATTCAACATTGAAAAGCTATAATTTGTTCTGAGTTGTTAAAATGTCCCAGAAAATATAAATCGTCATGATTAATTTTATTTCTTTTCGCTTTTTACTTGACAGATCATAATTTGTGAACGACAAAAGTCAAAAACCCTTTACATCAAACATTCTAGAGCAGAACCGCAGAACCCATTGTGAAATCCGTTTGGATTCATTGTACATTTTTCGTACATACAACCATGTATTGTGTCATTATCTCGTTGATAATGAACTCCAAAAATTTTATGAAATAGTAAATTGATCGCCAGTTCGCCACCCTAATTCATATGGGACAAATTATATTCAAGAACTAAGAGCCCAAAAAATTATCCACCAAAAATGAAAAAAAAAGAATGAAAAATTGTTCAATCAGGATCGGTCATAAATCTAACCTATGCCCCTATTCCCCCTAACTAAATCCTTGTACTATATGGATTCCCAAATAGATATAGACTACATGTCTATACCCATACGATCACACACTTTCTCTTGTGAACGCCACGCTAAGCTCTCTATTGGCGTGATGAGTTCACTATTTTCTACATCTCAACACGCAAGTCAAATGAAAATGTACCTACATTTCGAATCCTTAGTATAAGTAGTGTGCTTCAAATCAAAATTTTGAAAGGATATGACCTCAGAAGAAGGGAACACAGAAGAGAACAACATGCTAAGATATCCATCCATGTTGTTGGTTAGATATTTCCAATCGTACTATTGCAGAAATCTTCGGACTCTTGGCGCGTCTGAGGTTAGATATTCCCGCCGTTCAGATGCAGCGCCTCGCTACCAGGGACACTGTTTGATCAAACAAAGGAGCTTTAGTCATGATAGAGCTGATACTAGCAGGTATGTTTGCATTAGGTCGGTTATTAATTGAATTTCCAGTGTTTGTTTTGTTTTAGGTAGATATTAGATTCTTCAAACAAATCCATCAGAATCGACGTGTATGCAAAGATGGATATTTCTGCCGTATATATCATGAAAGTATCTTTTATGATCATGTAACAGGAATATCAGTGTTCTGCAAGCTACTCCAGGATCGGCACCGCAGCCACCGCCACCCGGTGGACCCTCAATTTTTAATTGGTAATATAATTTTTTGGTACATGGAACAAAATTGACTTAGTAAAGTTATCATTTTATATAATTACATAATTTAACGAGTATTTGCTGGTTATCTGCTGGTGTGTTTTGTTAGGATGAAATTGGCAATTGGTTCCATATTCACTTTGCTACTCCCTTCCTGTACACAGTGTGGAAGAACATACTGAGAATTGGAGGCAAGCAAATTTTCATTCTCTATATCATTATTTTTTCTTGGTCCTTGAAAACAATTACAATTTCAAATTAATTCATCGTTGCAGGAGAAATTGAAACGGCTAAGGATGTAGTAGAAAAGACGGCAGAGATTGTGGAAAAAGTTGCAGAAATGGCAGAGAGGGCATCCGAGGAAGCAGATGAAAATTTAAAGGATGGCAAGCTGAAGGTGGCCGTCGAAATGGTTGAGCATATATCGAAAGAAGTCGAAGAAGATGCTCATATTGTGGAGGACATTATTCATAAGGTTTGAATGTATTTAACGCCAAGAAATCAAGTTTTATTAACAAACAGAGTGAAAGAAAAAATGTCTTTAAACCTCATAGAGTTGATCGATAGATGTCATCATGCATCGTCTTTTTGCTTAATATTGTGTTCTCTACGAAGATTAGTCAGACCCAGCGTTAGCTAAAAGCCTCTTATTATTTAATTTCTTTTTTCAAACATTGACTAGAATTTGGTTATTCCAGTTCTTTCCAATTGAATAAGAAGATAATTGGCCTATTCATATAACGATGGTCAAATATGTTGAATACTTCATTGATACTTGCAAGTTGCAAGTATATACTTGATACTTCCAAGTAACATCAACCAAATTAAAGTTCTTTTTCCATGAGGTTTTATCTTCTAAGCAACTGCTACTTTTACTTTACGCTTGGGCCAAATTCTTCGAACTCCGTATGAAATTTCTCGTCTACAAAGTAGCCTGCACAATATTTACATAGGAAACTTCCTAGCAAACTGTATCGTAAGATGGGTCTATTTTCTTCCGTGAAATTGTTTTATCATTACGGAAAAAATATGGATATGATGATTAATTAACCCAAGTAATCAACAATAATTAATCAAACAAATTAATGTTGCTTTGTAGGTAGATGAGATAGAAGAGGACGTAAAGACTGTTTTTGAGCCGATTAGTGAGCCTAGCAATCATGTTGATGGCAATAACAAACATGACGAAGAGAGACCGCAAGACGAGCAGGATGAAAGCAAATCTCACGAAAATGTGCGCTAATATTAGTTCTTTTTCTTTGTAACATATAAAGATTTTTTTTACTGAAATTTCAGTTACATTCTTAAAACCAAACAAAAAAGGATAGTGAAAAAAATAATGTCAATATTATTTTTACTAAAAAAATCCCTTTCGAACTGATGTGAATATATATTTTTTTAAGAAGATGTTTGAAAGGTGTCCAAAGAAATGTAATAATTAAATTATTGGAATTCGTTTGGTAATTTCATTTTTTATATTTTTTTATATTTTAATACCTTTTTACCTTTGACATCTATGATCTCTGTGATTTCAGATTGTGTTTCATTTCTAGCCTACCATAATTTATTTGAGATTAAACGCTTTGTTTTTGTTGTTTTTGTTGTTCTTGTGTTCTACTTCATTAGGGAATGCTAGATAGCTTGCTTAAATCATCGTTAATTGACAAAATGTTTGTAGGTTATTAATTCTAGCTAATTAATGTCATTTGATTTACTTTTTTTTTATTAAATTTTTATATGAAGATTTATGTGGAACTAATGATATCTGTTCTCTTTTCTTTTTCGTTTTATTCCAAGAAAAGAATTAAAGTGTAATTCTTTTCTGAACAAAAAAGCCTAATATATTTAGATGGATGCACTTTTGTGATCCGAGATCGTTTGGGGGTCAGATTTGTAAACCTTTTTCGTTGTATTTGATCACCTTTATCTTCTGGCATCGGTTATACATAATTTACTTCAAAGTAAATCATGCCCATTTTTATACTTTAAATTATAATACTCTACGGATTTATGCATGAAATGTGTATTTAGTTCATATAAAAAATAGTAAAAGGATATAATCATGAAAATTGCAAAAGGAACCGGAGATGGGTTACACTGGAGGATGAAATTAGGGAGATCAATAATGAACAGAAGTGATACATGAAATATTGAAATTAATATACTCTCATATTGTGCTGATAGTGGGCTTTCTAGGAACCGAGTGCTTTCTGTATTTGTCAGTATGCCATATTGGGCCTTCTGTAATTCATAGAAAAAATTGCTGCAAAACCCAAAAACTTTTGTATACTTTTTTCTTTTCTTTTTCCTGTGTGTTGTACTAGCAAAGTCACTGGTCCGAAACATAGTGACAAATTCATGATTCGAAAGCGTTCGGTAAGATAAAAAAATTGGCGTGCGGGTATAATTCGGGAATAGTTTGTTTTACATAATATAAATAAAATATATATTATATTAATAAAATATTAAGAATATATTAAAAACTATAAAATTCTATATAAAATAATATATAATATATTTTTTTGCCGAATAATTCGCGAATAAAATATTTTTTGACCAAAAAAATACACTGTATATTAAACTGATGAATTATTCGTGAAACATCCGGCTAAGGGTGAAAAATGAATAATTCGCGAGTATTATTACTATGGTCGAAACACTGTGGCTAGCTCATAATTAGAAATTACTCCACTATATCTTAAATTCGTAGAAATATTATAACATAGAACAATATAATACTAGTTCTTAATTAATGATACACATTATATAATAATTACTGATATTTTCTTTAAAAAATAAGCAAATTTATGAGGTCATGAATTTCACAAAAAGAGATGGATCAATAGCATAGTATTCATAAACTTCATCTAATAATTCGCTAAGTGCTTAAGAAATTTGGTAATGTGAACATTTTTTACTGTCGAACTTTTTCAGTTTGAGAATGCCGCAAACAAAATCAAAATATAATGTCGCATATGCATTTAGACAAAATAACATATATCACAACTGACGAATTTATTTTATTATCTGAATTTTAAAATAATTATAATAAATAAAATAATTTATGAATTTTTAAAATTATTGCCATTAAAAATTGAAATAAGTGCGATCGACATAAAAGATCAAAAGACATTTAATGCATCATTATTTAGCATTATTATAGGATAATTTTCCTTCAATTTTCCTTCAATTGATGAAGAATTTACTTATATTTAAATAATAAATAGTTTTATCAATTTCGTCATACTGCATGAGGCTGAAACACATAATTTCGGATGAAAGGAAGAATTAATTTTATTTTTATAGGACATCGATTCAATTTTGACTTTTCAATTAAGAGAATTTTTTTTATTCCCGCTCTCAAGAAAGTCTCCACGTATTTTTCCGTTCAGTACGTTTTCTCTAAACAATCGATATAATTTTATTATTTTTCTATCTAACTATCTAATTCAATTATTTATATATCTGATTCACCTATCTATATATACCTGATTCATCTAAGTCATTTTTGTTTCATAAAGTTTTTTTCTATCTTCTATCACACACATTTCACCGTACAATCTATGTGATGTTTATTATTTTTTATCTAAATACCTGATTTCTTATCTAAAAACCCGATTCACCTATCTAAATACATAATTTATTTATCTAAATACTTGGTTCACTCATTTAAATATCTGATTCACTTATCTCTAAACACCTAGTTCAACTACCTAAATATCTAAGACATATAGAGAGAGAGAGTTGGACTGTAATGTTATGCATAGTACATATCGCCCTTGTGCTATAAATCGGTTCTTCATTTTCAAAGTTTAAATAATTGATCCAATCGTACAATATAATTTTCATATGAATATCTAAATGTACACCAAATTTTATATTTTTAATTTTTTTTACTATTTTTTAAGATAATTAGAAAATCACTTGATTTACTTATTATGAGCCATTTAAAAGAAGTATTTTTTAACTATAAAAAAATTCTAAAACTTATACAATTTGATCTACATCTAGATATTCATACGAAAATTATTTTGTACAGTTGGATAAATCATTTAAACTTTGAAAATAAAGAACCGATGCGTAGCACGGAGGCGATCCGTATTATGCATAGCACCATAATAGCCCAGCTTCACTCTCTCTCTCTCTCTCTATCTATATATATATATATATATATATATATATATATATATATATATATATACACGCACACATTTTTTTTTCGAGACTTTTCTTCTCCCAAATATTACATATGTTTTTTCCTACAACTCATCTGATATTTGTCAGTTTCACCGACGCGACTTTATTTTTCAAGACTTTTTTTCTTTCTTGTTGTTTTTACTAAATAATTAAGTCACATATCTAAATACGTGGCTCACTTAAATAAATATTTGACTCATTTATATAAATATCTGACTTATTTATTTAACTCACTTATATAGATAGACGTATTTTTTTGTCAAAAATGAAAAGCTAATTATAAAAAAAATTGCCAAAAATGAAAAAAAAATATATAGGAGAATTTTAAAAAATTGCTATTAGGACTGTTAGTCGATCCTTCAATTAATACACGCAAAAAAAGGGTTTTATAATGTCACCTTAATTTATCGAAACGCCGCTGATTTGGAAATTAGTGATGACTGGTTTTACCTAACAATAAGAGTCTTCAATAGGCTTACAACCAACATAATCCGATTCTAAACACGGTGTTCATGAGCACTCAACTGATCAACATGAATCTGAATGTTAAGCATTCAAACCCGCTGCTACAGTTGTAATGTAATGGCTGTCATAGTTACGATGGTAAAGAAATTATCACACTTGATCTCAACCATTTATCATTAATCTTCACGAATTTAAGGAAAAAGGAATCCGTAAAATCATAGTAAATCGTGAATGTTAAAACAGAATAGGTCAACGTAACATTTCATAGTTTTCATGCCATTAAAGACGATGTTATCATAGTTTTCAAACCAGCAAAATAATCACAATAATTTTAATTTTTTCTTCAAATAGGACCATCTTGGATGAAATGAAATAGGAGCTAACACATGCTAAAAAACACAATTTACTTTCTTTTATATAACCCCAAAATTTCAAGAATAAATCCGCCTCTGGCAGCACATTCTGACTCAATTAGCTGAAAGATAAATTATAAATGCCATGTGTCATCTATTAGTTGGGTACATATGCTCATATGGGCAGGAGATTCGGACTCAGATTGTCAAGAACCTAGGATTGTAAACGGATAGTAAATATTCGATTTTTTTTTTTATCAGACCCAAAATAATAAAAATTATCTGATCTGTATTTATATCCGTATCCGAAGATATGTATTTATATCTGTATCTGAAAAATTTTAACGGATAAAGATATAAATTTGGCTATTATCTATTCATATCCGACCATTTAGCTATTACCATCAATGTGAGACATTATCCGAAATTATTCGATTCGATATTATCCGATTTTATCTGAATGCATGATTCGACAAATCTCATTATATATTTTTTAATTAGATTTTTTTATATACATTATGAATCTAACTAATTTTATATCTAATTTGCGCAATGTATCATATTTTTTATAATTTATTAATATATTTAAAAACTATTATTATAATAATAATTAATATTTAAATTTTATAATTAATATTTAATTTTTATAATTAATTATTCTATAAAAAATAATATGCAATTATTTGCTAATTAAATATATAATATTTAATAGTCTTTCACTAATACGTAATGGTTAAGAATTAATGATTTTTGATGGACTATCAGACATTAACGAAATTGCATAAAATTTGATAGATTGTTAATATATAAATGAAAGAACATATTTATAAATCTTTTTCTATTTTTAATTTTTTTTATATTTTTTGAAATAAATAACACAACCCTTCTCTAGTGATTTAAAAAAACATGACCGGGTCATACCTGACCCGTCCGACCGTGGCCGCGACCCGCCCCGACCCGAACCGTGCTCAAACCCGCCAGACCCATGACCCGTTAGAACCGACAGGTCTAGGACGGGCGTGGGCAAAAAAATTTGAAAAAATCCCGTGCTAGACCCGACCCGTTTTAGACCCATCCCGACCCAACCCGACCCGTCCAACCCGTTCTAACCCATGCCCGACCCGACCCGACCCGGGAAACCCGAGAATAAAACTCGTCCGACTTGACCCACTTTACCCGTCGACCCATCCCACCCACTGAAATTCAAAAAAATTCAAAAAAAAATTAAAAAATTCGAATTTTTTTCCTATAAATACCACCTTATTTCATCTCATATCCTCACACAAAACAACTTCACTATATCTCTCTTCTCAATTCTCCAAACCAAACTCTCCCTCGTTAATTCGTTAATCGTTAGATATAAGCAATTATCTAATTATATTATTATAGTAATTTTGTTACATTATCCAGAAAAAAAATCAAAAATATTTATATTAATGTTATTTAGTTATTATTGTTAATTTAGTATTCGTTATATTATCTGTCGTTAATTCATTTTAAAGTTTCGGGCTTTCGATAATCTTTCGATTCCAACAAAAAAGTTAGTTATTAGTATATATTATATTTTATAATTAGTATTTTATAATTATTTTATATTTTTTGGTAATTAGTTTTTTAAATATATATTTACATTCTTTTTTTATCACTCATTTTTTTAATTAGTTTTTATTAGATTCTTTATTATTTATAATTAGTTGTATTTTTAATTTATTATAATTAGTTCTTTTTTATAGAATATTATTTAATAAATAATTTTTTAAATAAATATTTACATTCTTTAATTTTTTATTATTAGTTTCTTTTAATTAGTTTTTTTGTTATATTCTTTATTTTATGTTACATTATTTATTTCATTAGTTGTATTTTTAATTTATAATAATTAATTCTTTTTCATATTTTTAACGTTCATTATATTTTTTTAATGTTTTTTTGCAATATCAAATGGCATCTCCCAATCATATTCTTAGTTTAACTTTTAAGGCGGGTTTGAAAATAACTTTCATCAATAATTTGATTTACAAATTTAAAGATGGTCTTCATCATATTTATTGTAATAATATAAAAAATAATATTTTCATGCCTTGTGTGGACGATTAAATTTGAGCAAGTTAAGAGTACCATGGGACATAGATATACGTTGGAATTCAACATATATAATGTTATACCGTGTCCTTCCATACAAACATGCTATAAGTGAGATTCTACGTAACTCACCCGAGGGATTACCATTATTATGCTCCACGAAATATTGGGACCAACTCGAACAACTTCACACATTTTTTGAAGTTTTTCTTCAACGCAACCGTCCAACTATCATGCTCGTACATATTATTCGCGCATCAATTGCTTCAACATCTCTATTTGATATCCAAGGTTTGTTTTTTTTGTCTTGTATTTTTTTCCTTACAAATTTTAAATTATTGCATTACTAATTTATTTTATTTTTTTCAAGGTGTACCATGATTTTGAGAATATAGATCTTCGTCGAATCGCGAGTGATGTGCACGATGACTCACCTCTGTCACCGATTATAAAAGTCATGAGAGAGAAATTCCTAAAATATTAGGACGAAGTTCCTCTCATTATAATTATTGTCAATTGTCTTCATCCTTCATTCATGAAGAAATATACTATAAGATTGCTTGAACGGTATAAGAAAAATCTAAATTTACCACATATCGGGGAGGAACAACGTGTGACATCCGCATTGGAAGAAATGTTCAACCTATATAACACCAAACGAATCGACCATCTTCTTCAAATTCTCATAATATTAGATACTAAAATCTAACATATTTATAATATTCGAACTCGTTATATTATTATAATATTATGATACTAATATTTTTTTATTTTTTAAAATATGTCATAAGCAATAGTCGATCTGCATTATTGCGAGACTTGGAGGAAGATGACGATTCACAAATGCAAACAAATATAAATGAATTAGTTAGCTATTGTTTAGAAAGTATTGAAACCCGACGGTATTAACATCCTCGGTTTTGGAAGAGGAATGAAACTTGCATATCCAACTCTCGCCATGATGGCACGTGATATATTTATCGTGCCCGTGTCAACCGTTGTCGAAAAATGATCTATGGTATATGAACTCGAATTTTTAGATGGTATTTTTCAACACATATATTCTTTATTTTTTCCTATTTTTATTATTTTTCTAGCATTTACAATCCTTAATTTTTTTTTTCAATAAACTTTACTAACCAAAAAAATGGAGGAGGGGTAACTTTTTATTTTTGACCAATTATTTTAATTTTTATGATATTAAAAAAAAATTCTCACTTTTTTTAAGTTCTATCATTTTTTTCCAATTCTATAAGATTTTGTTTAATTTTATACTTAAATTATTTCATTTAAAATTTCTTTCAATTTATTTTAAGTCATATCATTCAAGATTATATTTAATTTTAAAATAAATATTTTCAGATTTTTACAATTATTTAGAATTTATTTGAATTTTTTGATTATTTTTGAACTTTGAACAAAAATGATAAAAAAAATAAAATATTTTTTTTGGTTAAGAATATAAGTTGTTATATATATTAAATATTTTAAATAATTATTTTTTAATTTTTCAGAAATTTTGAGAATTTTTGAAATTTATTTGAGAATTCTTGAATTTTTCAAATTTTAGAAAAAAAAAATGGACCCACCGATCCGTCCCACCCGACCCGACCCGCCCCGCCTTTGGACCCGACCCATCCCACCCGACGGGTCTAACACGGGTCGCGGCCAAACCCCCCAAAATAAACCTGTCCTAATCCGTCCCGTAAAAATCCGTTAACCCGTCATGCCAAAACCACCACCGACTCCACCTAACTCAGCCTGAGGCAGGCCCCGACTCCGTCCGTGCACCGTCACCGATTTTAATGAAGGTGGCAATCCGTCCTAATCCGTCCGCTTGACTTTAAAAAAATCCTTTAACCCGTCAATTTAAAATCCACCGATAGATTTCGATTCCAACCATTTGATCACGTCCTAACCTTTCTTAAAAAATCGGGTCGGGTCCCAACCCGACCCTTCCCGTCCCAATTTTATTACACTACCCTTCTCTAACATACTCTAACAGCCAATTGACTTAAGCCTAGGTACTAGACTCACAGTGAATCCCAATCAAAACGTGTAGGGGTTGACTGAGGTACTGCATGCTGTGGGTGTCTGTCAGTTCTTCGATTATGATCAAACGGCAGAATAAATAGTAGGCAAGTACACTCCCCATGTGTAGGTGTAGCTAAAAACGAAAGTACCTCTCGTCTTAACAAGTAACACTGATACTTAAGTAGCAGCAGCTCATCGCTTTGGTTTGAGTTAATTTTTGTCAAGTTTTACTTTGTTTCAGAGACACGAGTTAATTTTTGTTTTCATCTTTACCAATCACCAGTTTAATTATAGGACAGACACATCCATCATCCATGCATTAGTTAAGAAATAACTACACAACAAAAGGAACTAAAACAAAACAACAATTCAAAACGAGAAAACAAAAATTTTAATTAATTATCTGGGATATAATGTAGCATCAATAAGCACAGATCCAACCAGAAAATAAATTACTTATCAACATGGAACGAATATAAAGAATTAAAACTCCTCCAGATCAAATGAAATTAACCCAACTGATCCCCTTCTCTTAAAATGCCATGGCAACCAAAACTGCTCCAGCGACACTGATCAAGCTAGCAACAGAAACAGGGGCAACGCCACTGGATTCATGAGTTGGTGCCTCAGCAGGAGGAGTGGAGACAGAGATGGCGGGAGGGATGGAAGCGGCGGTGGGTGCCTCAGTTGGGGTGGCGGTGGGGGGAGCAGGTGGTGAAGCAAGAGGAGATGAAGCGCTTGGTACTGGAGCTGGTGTCAGAACTGGAGGTGAAGCGACTGGTACTGGAGCTGGCACCGGAGAGGCCGCAGGGACTGGAGAGGGTACTGGAGCTGATTTGGGGGCGGGAATGGGGGCGGCGCCAGGTGCCTGTGCAGAGATTAGAGAGATCGAGGCGAGGAGCAGGGCGAGGATTGGGAGGGATGAAATCGCCATTGTTTGTTTAATTTGAGAATGGAAGGAGAGACTTAGAGTTTTGTGTGTACAGAGAAAGATTTGCTCTGAGAAGTGAGAACTGGAGAAATGAGATGAGTTGGGGGAAGAGGGATTAAGGGAGTTTATATAGGAGAGGGAATGGAGGGAGGGGGCATGGGAACAGGTCAAGTGTTGCATGAATCATGATCAGAGGCGAATAATAATGATAGGATAATAGACAGCTTGCCGATGTGACAGCTATTAGCCGTTGGACATTCTTTTGATATTTTATATTTGTTTTGCAAAACTTCTGCTTTTTCTTTTTTTTTTTAGGTGGAAAGCAGTAAGCAAATGGAAGGGATCAAGATGTGCGGATTCACATCCCCTGCCATAGGTGTGAAGGCAGTCCTGCCATTGTGCCTATGGTATGTGGGGCCCACCAAAATAAAAAATAAAATTCACCCCCTATTAGCTAAATCTGGACCGTTTAAACTTCCTTGCATTGTCCCAATGGAAGATTCGGATCCCAAGATGTGCTATTATTTTCGGAGAACGAGAGGATTTTATTTTAAAATTTAAAAAATAGAAAAAATAAAATAGAAAAAGAGTTTATAGATATGTTTATTTACTTGTAGATTGATTGTCCGTCAAATTTTATATAATTTTATTTATATTTGATAGTTCATCAAAGATTAACAAATTTAACGGTTTTTCATTAATACTTGTAACGGTTTCAATTAAACGGTTTTTGATGGACTATCAAACATTAATGAAATCATATAAAATTTGATGGATTATCAATCTACAAGTAAAAAACATATCTATATTTTTTTCTATTTTTAGAAATTTTATATTTTTTAGATTTAAAAGTAGAACCTTCTTATTCTTCAAGAATAAGAGTAGAAAGAGTTGCCCTTCGGGCCTTCTTTTCTTTCTTCCTTGTTCGCTCGTTCGGTCACTCGGCTGCTCTTTCACTTTGCGAGTTTTTCGAAGAAAAATGAGCAAAACTATAAAAAAGAGTATTTTTTGAATATAGAAATATATTGCTATTACTTTTGATCCAAATGGAAGTGTAGTAGACTAGTAGTAGCTAATCCACAACAGAAAAAATAAACACATTTTGGTAGAATGTATTTTTATTGTTTTCCTTTATTTAGTTGTTTTTATATTACTTCTTGAGTTATATTCGTGCATTTTTATTAGATATCATCAAGTTTTAAAAAAAAACTTTTCACGGTTTTTAATGATAAAACAATAATTTTGAGTTAAAAATGTTAAAATAAAATTATTTAATGATTTTTAATGATTTAAAGAAAGTTTTTTACTTAACATTAAAGATTTTTATGAAATTAAAACAGAGTTTAAAAAATTAAAATAAAGTTTTTTAAAAGCTTGGATATCATGTAATTTAGGATTTTATTAAGAATGAAGATACTCCAGACTATACTATCCTGATTGTAATGACCTATTTACCTAAGGTATACTTTGATTTTAGAAAAACAAAATGATAATCTTAAAAGGTACTCATTTGCCTTGCCAACAATGATTTCGGCTACAATAGAAGACGTCAATATTCGTTTTTTCTTACTCATCGGCAGTTAAGTACCTTCTATAAATAAAATTAAGTACCCATTTGCAATAGAGGACAGAATCATATTATCTTCAGTAAAATAATATTACTTTTAAGGGTGAGGACCGGTTGATAATGGATTAACTTGACAATTTTTATAATGACTTTCTTAATAAATATGAAGAAATTTAAAAATAAAAAAATTATAGATATATTTTTATACTTATATATTGATGGTCATTCATATTTTATGTAATTTCATTATCGTTTCATAGTCTATCAAAGATCGTTAAATTGAAATCCTTATAAATTATATGAATTTTGATGATTTTGATGGACTATCAAACGATAATGAAATTATATAAAATTTGAAAGACTATCAATCTATAAATTGAAGAAAATATCTATAATTTTTTTTTTTTAATATTTTTTCATTTTATTAAGAAATACATTGTCAAGATTCTCAAGTAACCCATTGTGAACTGATTACCCCACCCTACTTTTAAATTCATATTTGTTAATGGCAACGCATGACAAGGAATCAATCGATTCTTCTCAAAAGAAGCAAAGATTTGGCATCTGAAGACAACCGAACTTTGAACAAAATACATTGTTGCTGTGGTAGTGTTTATTCCTCGTGGGCGGGGTAATGAATCATGATAACAAAATGGACAAAACTCTTTATCTTACACAAAAAAAAAAATTGTTTTCTATTAAATTTATTGTAATATGAGACAATAAGTCCTTCAGCTAACATTTGAAAATTAACTTAATGATTTGTTTTTATAGCACTTAAAATGTGAAAAGCAATTTTTAAATAAAACTGATCCGTTGGTAATTTTAGATTTTATGTTCAACAAATTTTAATGTCAAGTCATGAGGTCTGCTTCAAATAAATTTTGTAATTGTTATTATATTGACCATTTCTTGTAGACCCCAATTCAAATGACAAAATCAACATTTTTCATACTTAAAAAGCACATTATGGCAGCATATGTGGAACCATTCTCCAATAATGACAGCAAATGTGGACATACATAATCTGCAGCTTTCCTTATCATTTTTAATTAACAAAGAATATGAACAGGCTAAGAAGTTTGGTGCAATCTTTGAACGGTGCCAAACCGGGCAGCCTTGAATGGGTCACAGCCAAATCATATAAATAAATGATGAATATTACAACGAATGAATATTACTTAACTGCCACTCGTTTTCAGGTTGTCACAAACCGACCTTTCCAATTTAATTGTACAGGTTTGGTTCATTTTTTTAATAACCTGTTGCCAGCTCTTGACCGAGAGTCACCGGCTCACCGCGTACATTAATATTACCATTATTATATAATTTTTTACACAAACCCACAGACATAATGTTATTATTAATAACAAAGAATTACAAGCTGTTCAGCAAAAAAAAACACCTAATTTATATACATTGCAATTAAAAAGATCAGAAACTACTCAAATTAAAAAAAAATGTAGCAAACTTGCTTTGATAATTGAACGGAGCAGATTCAACATTATCTTGCTCTTTGTATAACATTATTAGCTCCAAATGGATCTGTTGGAGCTAATTAGGTCACTAATCGCTTTGGTTGCAAGCTTCATTGGAGCGTCCTGTCAAGTCATACACACACAAAAAAAAAATCTTTTGGAACCAGTTATACATATTAAAACTCATTATTTAGTTTGTTTTTCTATTCTATTGTGTTCAAGATATTTTTTTCTTTTACTCTTTATTAGTAACCTAACATCTCGCTATCAGATCAATTCTAACATTTATTGAGGTCATATTCATTAATTAAAGAGTTAACGCCATCAATTAGAACAGTACAATTCTAAAATTTACATTTTGTATTTAAGCATCATCATACCGGCCCTTTGCAAAACAATTTCATTTTGTAGAGAGAAATTTGCAACATACTAAGAGTTTTAGCATTTAGTATTTAAGCATTTCATTTGGAGATCGTCAAAACGGTGCTCAACAGCTGCTATAACAGATTCAGAAGGAGCAACATTTACTGGCACATACATAACCAATGTTGATCGACTCTGATTCATTTCCATTTTCATTAATTTTACTTCTTTTCTGCTTTAGTATGACTCTGTCTTGTTGTTTTCTTTCTCTTTGTTTATTTTTTATTTTACGTTTTACAGCAGTACTTCAAGCCACTTGAGATGCTACATTTTCATTTTACTTTTATCTGTAACCAAAACTCTTGGTTTTCATAAATAAAATAGGGATTGACCCTTCATTTCATCACAAAAAAATTGTTGTTTCAACTGCAAACTGAAAAAGAATATCCCGTCAGCTTATAAAGGATGGAAATTTTGAAATTGGAAAAGGATAAAACTAAAACTATAAGTTGCAGAAGTTTAATATGAAATTTATCGAGAGACATTCTACCTTTTGTAATTTTTGAAAGAAATGGAGATGCTCAGAGTCAGACTCGTCAATTATAAAACTGCCATAAGTAGTTAATTAGGATGGCTTGTCGATGCAGAAAGAATTTATGGAGATGCTTAAAAATTTTAAAATTAAAATTGGCGTACTTATAAATTTTTTAGAACTAAGCGAGGAGCACCGGCCGAATTTCATCTTTTTCCGGAGTTCCAAAATGCAAAATGAAAATTTAATATAATTGAATCAATATATGCAAGAGGAACTTCAATGGTCATTAAAAATGAAAATTTAATATAACTATCAGCTAATTTCTACGGCATATAAAATTATAAATATAGGGGAGGGATTCCTTGATAATGAGTTATTTTGACAATCCTATAATAGATATTTAAATAAATATGAAAAAATCTTAAAAACAGAAAAATATTTATAGATATGTTCTTTTTATTTAGCTATTGATAGTATATAAAATTTCATAAAATATCATTAGTTTTATAGTCTATCAAAGATCATTAAAATTTTATATAATTTACAGTATTTTCTGGACTATCAAGTGAAAGAAGACGCATCTAATTTTTTTCCCCTCTTTTTAAGATTTTTTTTTTTCGAATTTATCATTGTTAATAGATCCCTCCCCTAAATATAGTCCTTGGTTGGATTCCTGGATTTGCAATTTAAAGTAGATATTTTTCAAAATGTCCCAGGTAGTATGCATACCGAACCCTTATTATAATTACTAATTAGTTATGCTTTATACATCTGAAAGTATTATTATAAGCTGTTATCGCTCTTACTACAGAACCTATAAAATATGTCTTTTGATTATAGAGATTTTTTGAAATTGATATAATTCAACAAACAGTACCCCGTTCTTCTTGCTTCAAAAGACGAGAAGATTTCCGAAATATGTCAATACACCGACTCCAGAATAAATATGAAGAGCATCGTGCTATGAGCCTATGACATACCGAAAGGACGTGTAATTGTTCTTAAACCCTGAATTAAGAATATTAATTGCGTGATTAAGACCATTAATTAGTTCCTTTCACTTTAATATCAAAAGTTGAAAAGCCGGATTGTCATCTTTTACTGACGACTAAACCAGAAATTGTCGACACAAGTCTTTAGTTTGTCCTTGATAAAGAAATTTTGAAATACTGGATCCTCTCGAGGCTTGTTTACCTTAAAAACTGAGATACTGAAGCAATTAGATTCGGAAATAGATAATCTGGGTTTGTTCCTTGGTAGTCTAAGAAATCTAGACAACATGATATCAGCACAATTTAATCAATCTGAATTCTAAAATGATATAAGCAAAATAATTATTTGCTATTAACAAAAAAAAAACTAGACAAGTTTTGACAGCAATTATACGACCCTATAAAAAATTAATCAAGCAACAATACTGCACATCCTCTTTCCCAAATCTTGCCATCTATATTACACACAGACAAGAAGTGCACTGACAACACCAATCAAGTTAACAATCGGCATTGTGGCACCCGACAAAGTAGGCGGATCAGCAGGAGGGAAAGAGATAGCAGAAGGAGAAACAGCTGATGGTGCCTCTGACGGTGTGCTGGCTGATGGGGCCGGAGGTGAGCTGAAAGGCGATAGACTTAATGGTACTGGAGCAGGAGACAGAGCAGGTGACGGGGATGACACTGGTACAGGTGCTGGCACGGGTGCGATTTTAGGGACTGGTACTGGAGATGGGTTGGGAGTTAGAATTGGCGCAGCACTAGGGGCCTGAGCAAAAGATGCCAGAAAGAATGCTGAAAGGAAGAGAGTAAAGACTGAAATTTGGAAGGAATTGATTGCCATTTTTCTTTTTTCTTTAAAGTGAGATGAAGAGAAAATGGAAGTTGAGACTTAAGAGATCACCTTAAGTGTAATTGCTGAGGTGATAAAGGAATGTGAGAAGATCTATTTATAGGGATGGGGAAATGGGGGACTTACAGGTTCAGTGTGGTTTCATGGAAGATGAATGTTTAAAATGCAGCAATTTGCATCAACTAATAGAATGATTAGTTGACAGCTAGTGATTAGCCGTAATGACACATATTATAATTCAAATTTTACAGATAGATTGGGGGATAGAGCGAGTTTGTGCACCAGGAAAATAAGACAAAGTAAAGCCAACGAAAATAATAAGGACCATTTCTAATCTGACATCGCGGAAGGACAGAAATATATGAAATTACCTCATTATAAAATCTAAATTCAGAATGAAAAATTATAGAAATTAATACTGCTGGTATTTACCTGTGTGTTGTGACGGTGTCGTCTTTTAAAAATATAAAAATTTATATCTTCATGTGAAAATAAAGCAAATAAAAATAAAAATAAAAATAATTTAGTAATTAATATAATTTTCAATTATGAATACATAATTAATGTAAATAAATATAGAATTGAGAAAAAAATTTCATTTCAAAATTTAAGTAAAGTTAAATTTCATAATTTATGGTAATTTAAGAAAAATAAATAAAGTGGAGCAATTGTATTTCTAAGTTATGTAGTATTTCGTATAACAATTAAAATTGAGAGAAAATTATAACTTCAACACAAATGATCATATAGATAGTAATATTATTTGACGAATAATTTAATCCGATGACTGATATTAGCTCTAAAAATTCTACAAAAAATTTGAATCATTGCATGATCAAAATACGTATGTGCTTAATAAGGAGTAGAGATAGAGATAGAGATAAAAATAACTATACATCCGACAAGTTAATTAACTTTAGAATTTTGTAAACTATGGTTAATATCAAGATGGTATTTCAGAAGTCACATCTTCAGTTAAAATCCTAGCTATTTTTTAGTGAGACAATTATTGTAAGCAATAGAAACTTCAATAGATAATAATAAAATGCAATCTTATATGTTTTACAATATATATAGAGAGAGTAAACTCAAAAAGCAAATAAAAATTTTCAATTACTTATGGGGTACAAAATTTTGGGATGTAGAAAAATAATAATAAAATATTTAATGTTTGAACATTATATTTGAAAATTGATGTATTCTAAAATTTTGTACAATTTCAATATAAAAATTTATAAAGTGAAAAATCAAAATTTGAAGATGATTTGTTATACTTTTTGAGTTAAACTCACAGAAGGCCTCAGTGAGCTTAAGCTCACGGTATCTTTACTCTCTCTCTATATATAGGGGTAGGTTACTGTGCTTTACAAAGTAAAGATCCGTTTTTACTTTGAATTAAGATTTCATATCCCAATGATTTAAATGGTCAATATAAGTTTCTCAATAATTTCTTTATGTTAAAATCTTATGGAATATTAAATTTCATAATTTTTTTGATTTTTTAAGTTTTCTAACTATTTTTAAAAATAACCTTGTTTAACATAATAAAATGGTCTATTTCAGGGATGTTTTTAAAAATAATTTAAAAACAATATCTAGAAAACTCAAAAAATTATAAAATTTAATATTTTATAAGATTTTAACATAAAAAAATTATTGAATAACTTTGATTGATCATTTGAGCCGTCGAAATATGAAATCTCAATGCAAAGTAAAAACGGATCTTTACTTTGTAAATATCGTAACCTATCCCTATATATATACTGACTTCTAATTAGTAGGATTATATTTTATTATTTATATATATAAATATAAAATTATAATTATAAAAGAAAAAAAAAGCTATTTAAAATTACAAAAAAAATAAGGTCGCAGACCAAAACGACCCAAAAAAGATTGGTCGCGGACCTAATCAACAGCCTAACTCTCAGCGTCAACTTTCGTTATTCATGAATTTCTTGTTGTTTGTCATAATTTAATATTTTTATACTTTTTAAAAAGCTAACAAAGTGCTCTATTAACATACTAAAATTTTATGAAATTTGGAGCAACCAATAGAGAGAAAATCACCCCAAAATATATCTACTACTTGCGAATATAATATTTTTTTATATATTTATTCAATTAATAAGATCTTATTCTTTCTGAAAAGCTTATTTAAATATTTATAATATTAGTGAAGAATATTAAGTCATTTGAACAAGAAAAAAATATGAATATGTTGGAATATCTGAAAATTTATGAATGCGGGCATAAAAAAAGATTACCAGGACCTACATAACATTATGCTTAGTACTTATCTTATTATTTTTATTGAAAATATCAAATATAATATAATCTAAATCTAATATTAGATAATATCAATAAGATAATCAAATTGGTGCAGCAAGTAGGCAATGAAGAAGAGACATATATATGGAACTTTTAACTATGTTGATAAAATCTAATTTTAACACACCTTGAAAAGTTTGGTAAACAAATTTAAAGAAAGAAACATATATCATAGCATAAATAGTTTTATCATGTGAAACTTGGATTGGTACATTACATATATGTTGAATGTGTTGTATTGTGAAGTGCGTATATAGCGCAGGTAAATATAAATACAAACATGCATGATATATACTTAATTATGATTTGTTAATAAAATCATATAAAGTTAAAAACCCTTGCAAATTATTACTTGCAAAATATATAGTTTTGGCCTATTTTAGCATGAAAGTGCCACTGGAAAACATAAATGAATCTTGAATTTTTGTTTGCAGAATTGAAATTATAAATGAAAGTTCTTCATCAATGTCTTAAAAAGGCATATTTCATAATTAATTTTATATAAGGTTTATTTCAATAACAATCATTAAGATAAGTACTAAGCTTAAAGTTATATAGATCTCGGTAATTTTGTATTGCCCACGTTCACAGGTTTTCAGGCTTCCTGATATTGCATTGTTATGTTTATACTTTTTTTGTTAAAATAATTTAATGTTCTTCTCCAATATTATAGACATTTCAATAAGTGTTTCATAAAGTATAAGAACTTATTAATTGAATACAACGTATGAAATCAGTAATCTTTTTATGTTTTAGGGTGATTTTCTCCTTACTGACTACTCCAAAGTTCATATAACATTAGTATATAGAGCACATTGTTAGATATAAAAAAAAGTATAATAACACTAAGTTCCAATAACAATAAAAAAAATTATGAACCTCAAAAGTTGACAATGAGAATGAGGCCATGGACTGATATTGCGGCTCAATCTTTTTTTCGGCCGCAGACCTTTTTTTTTTTGCAATTTATTTAAATTTTTTTTATAATTGTTTTACTTTTTATATATAAAAATAACCCAGGAACATGGAGGTGCTGCTTTTGGCAGCAGCCAATTGTAACACTTTAATTATTTTTCTGGGCATATTTACCCCTGTTACTGTTTTCAACTCTACCGTGATTTTATCCAAGTTTTTCAAACTAATGATTTGTTCTTAAATGATGCCCAGCCTTCATATTAAAGAGAGTAAATAACTATCTTACTTGTCCAATAAAAGAAGGAATTAAGCAATTGTATACCCAATGGTATATCAGGCAATTCCCAAGGCTTGCAAACTAGGTGATGAGAAATATTTATTACAAAAATATTGAGCAACATGTTTTAGAATTGATAAAAAATTTGGCATACCTAACTCGAACTTTTTTCTATTAGTGATTTTAGTTGCTCAAAAAATTTCGGATCGTCCAGATTCGTGCTAATCCCTTTTCGTCTTGAAAAACAAATTAACTATGAATATTTGAAAAATGAACTCTCATATTTTAGGCTTTAAATACCGTCTAAATGCCTTGTACCAGTTCTTTAAGCTTTATGCATCACATATAAATTTTATATATGTTATAAATTGTCATCAATTAAAGCAACAACAGCCCAGCTCCAAGATCATTGGAAATTTTATTTTTGGCATAATTTTCTTTCTGAAGGTATTATTATGTAAGCTAAAACATCTCACTCATTTAAAAGATAGTAAATCTTGAGCAATTATTAAAATAATTTAAAAGAGTAAAATCATACATTATGGAAATTTTCACCATTTCGATAACGGCACATCATCAACATAATACTTGCTTAGACATGTCGGCATTTTTATTTGGTTTTTTAATTTCATAATTTAAATGTCAAAATATATTCAAAAATGGAAAACTTATAAAAAAATTGAAAAAAAGTCTAAAATATATTTTGTACATAAACATAGCTACTTCAAAAAAAATGAATGGTGTTACATTACCAAACAAAATAAAAACATGGAAGAAAACTATCCAAGCTTCTACATAGTAAGTTGTAGCTGTCCCAATCTTTTACTCTATTATTGCTCCAAGTTTTACAATTTTACTCAATTGTTTGATTGATACATCAATTATCTGAAATTTAGTTTTTAGTCCAATTTGAGATTACTATTTGAAAATTAGTTGACAACTTTAGTGAAATGAATTATGTATTTTGCATTGTATTATGAGATTACTATTTAAAGATAAGCATGTTATATCTATACTATTATATAAAACATCTAAGAATTGGAGAGTCCATTTTTTGTCATGGTAAATTTTTATTATACCCATTTTATCCCTCAATTAGACGGATAATATTTATTATTAATTGATCGAACGTATGTGATCGCGTCCATTGATCCTCTCTTTCTCTCCATTTCTTTCCCTTATATACTATTATTTCCATTTTTTTTTATTTAGAAACCTTATGCATATTTGGTAAAAATTAATGGTGATAATATATGTTAGAATAATTTATTTTTTTGCCATAAAAATCATGAATCATTAACTCATATTGTGTAAAAATCTCATCCAAGATTAAATATAGTGTTTATTATATGTTTTCTCTATAATTTGGTGAATTTATAATTTAATATTAGATAAATATGATTTTTTTATCTTATAATATTTTAATGTTTAAATAAAAAATTCTGCTTCAACGCGCGGATATATAACTAGTAATTACTAACAAAAGAATAAAAAGCTCAAATTCAATTTATATAGTTTCTACTTCAATATAGTTAAAACCTTATTTTCTTCCTATCTATTAACAACGCGTCATTCATTTTAACGAGGTTATTTGGACTGATTGCAGTAAAATTGGAATGTTGTTACAAGAAAATTTGTTAACTCAAAGCACCACCTATCCTATTGACCCAAAAACTCTCCCGGCTCATGAAAAACTGGTGCTGAACGAACAGAGGGGTAAATTTCGTCAATTAAAGCTGTTCAACGGAAAATTGTCGCCGTCCAAAATGGCGCCCGAGGAGTGCGATGAAGATTGGATCAAATTTGAGTTCGATTGAATCAAACTATTATTATAAATTTTTTATTCCTGGAAAATTGATATTTTTTTTTAAAAAAATGTATGGCAATATCATAAATTTTATGCAACTTGCTTGCCTTTCAATTTTAGTTCGAATTAAAAAAAAATCTTCAATGAAAAGCAATTTCGTAACATATCTGTTACTATGTAATGTCGCTTAGTAAACCACACACCAAAATAATGAATCTTTTTATTCCTGGAAAATTGATAATTTTTTTTAAAAAAAATGTATGGCAATATCATAAATTTTATGCAACTTGCTTGCCTTTCAATTTTAGTTCGAATTAAAAAAAAAATCTTCAATGAAAAGCAATTTCGTAACATATCTGTTACTATGTAATGTCGCTTAGTAAACCACACACCAAAATAATGAATCTTTTTATTCCTGGAAAATTGATAATTTTTTTTAAAAAAAAAATGTATGGCAATATCATAAATTTTATGCAACTTGCTTGCCTTTCAATTTTAGTTCGAATAAAAAAAAAAGAAAATCTTCAATGAAAAGCAATTTCGTAACATATCTGTTACTCTGTAATGTCGCTTAGTAAACCACTCAAGAATTGAAGATATTTCATGTTTCTGTGAATTTTATGATAAGTGCCAGAAAATTAAGTAACCACACAAAATAGGAACAGAAAATAAAAAAAACAACAACTTGGATGAAAGAATCAACAAAACATAATTCTATTATAACATCTAAATATAATAATAAATGACATCTCATAATGCTGCAGCTATAAAAGAATATATAGCTCTGTTAACTATTCATAACATACTCAAAGAAACAAAAATAAACTATCTCAAAATATAAAATAAAAGAATAAACGAATCTCCATTAGATCTCTTGTTTCTCTAGAAAGAAAGAGCTGCTACCAAAAGAGCGCCAGTGACTCCGATCAAGCTCACAAAGGGAGTAGATGCAGAAGATGCCGGTGCCTCAGCAGGGGGGTTTGCAATGGAAGGAGCGGATGCATCTGAGGTCGAGGGGCTGGTGGCGGGTGCCTCTGACGGGGTGGCGGAGACTGGAGGCGATGGTGGAGATGAGATCGGGGCGAATCCGGCGGGTGATGGTTCAGGTGCCAATTTACGAGATGGAGATGGTACAGGGGCTGATTTTGGGGCGGGAACCGGGACAGCGCCTGGGGCTTGGGCAGAGATGAGAGTTAGAGATGCGATGAGAAGAGCGAAGATGGGGAGGTGGAGAGAAGAGACTGCCATTTGTGTGCTTGATTGCTTGAGACCGAGTTGAGAGGTTGAGGGGATTTTAGAGGTTTTTTGATAACTGGAGAAGATTGGTTTATGTGCGAAAGAGTTCTAGGTTTGAGATGGAGATGAGGGGTTCAGGTAGGCATATATAGGGAAGCAAAGGCGGTGGTGGGGGCAGGGGTATGATTAAAAAAAGAAAAGGATTTTATTTTAGTATAATATAAAATAATAATAAATATCTATTAACCGTTGCAAAGATCGTTTTCTCCTGCATTTTATATTTCTTTTATGCCATGTGATGTAAAGGTATATTTTTATTTATTTCCGTACCTGTACTAATTTCTAAGAATGCGATATCTTAATTAAGAAGCAATATTCAGTGACTAAATAAATATACTGAAGCTATTTTGGGTCTCTTTATAAATTGTGTTTATTAAGATATAAGATACTACAAGTCCCATAATAAAGAATTTTCTATAAAATAAAATCATCTTTTTTCCTTGACTTGTCAAACATTCCAGAACATATTATTTTTTTCTAAACTTGGTAGCAATTTGGCCGGTGCCCGTCAAGTGGGGAAGGAGAACTATTCCAAGAACACCTTCACACGCGTCGTAATATGGTAAATGTAAAAACTATAAACCAAGAAGGTTCATATCACACGCTTTCTATTTCTCCGTGAACTCAGCAATCAGCACGCGTTTCCCCCATTCGGAAGGAGTATCGTGTTGCTTCCTGTCCTCCAACGTCTCTATTGACTTCCTTAGCCATGAATCCACCGTTGGATCATCAACAAACGGCTACGTTCGTTCTCAGATAATATCGTTGGGAGATTCGGCGTGTTTTGTCTGAACGCGGAATAAAGAAAAGGAAAAGAAAGCGAGAGGAGGAAACGGTCCAGCTAGCCGTTAGGTGTCTGTCCTTTTTCAATTTTTGAACATGGCTTTAATTCTAGGACCACGCTGACTGGTCACAGCTAACCTGACAGGTGGCTAATATTTAATTTGATATCGCGTGTTCCTTCCTCATTGGATTCTTTGGAGGCATGTTCTAGCAGATTTTTTTATTTTGATAAATAAAAAAATAAAAATAGAGAATGGTAAAAACATGCTGATTTTATGTGTTAATAGTCTGAACTGAGTTTTAAACTCGGTTTCAGTTTTTATTACGTATTTTACGTTTGTATATTATATTAAAAAAGAAATACGACAGTAAATTGTTCTAAAATATTACAACAATAATTAAAAATAAATTTTATAATGTGAAATATAAGCACAATAATATATTGCTCTAAAATAGTATCGAACAAATTAAAATATTATAATAACAATTAAAATTTAATTGTTTTAATAATAATAATAATAAAATATAAACACGACATCTTCTAATCTAAATCATGTTATACTGGAACGAGCTCGGTCTCGAGTTTGTAGTTGTTGATACGACCCTTCATTACATCCATAACCAGTGGAATGTGTATCTTTATTCTCCTTAATTTGTTGATTTTTGCTGGATATGGCCTGATAATCGGATCGTTGTACATTGACCAATCTCGTTTATTGTCATAACTACGTCAATGACCAGACCATGTGTTAATATAGTATTGAATGCTATAATATGGACTAACATACACTGAGTGTAATCCAGCCTTCTAAACAAACAATGACAAGCAAGTGATCACGTTGAATGCCCGTCAATTACGATTTCTGGCACCA
The DNA here is from genome assembly GCA_037127355.1 of Schoenoplectus tabernaemontani. Classification (NCBI taxonomy): domain Eukaryota; kingdom Viridiplantae; phylum Streptophyta; class Magnoliopsida; order Poales; family Cyperaceae; genus Schoenoplectus; species Schoenoplectus tabernaemontani. The sequence continues at coordinate 12,554,231 of CM073743.1, forward strand.
ACAATTATCAATTCTCGTCATAGGTAATTCAATCTCATATTACTTAAATTTTAAAGTTAAATAAAAATTATATAAGTATAGAATATTACCGTTTTAATAAGTCTATTTATGTTATAAACATCATAGTTATTGATACCATAATCTAGCGATATAACATCATAAGTTATCCCCTTATCATCGTGATATTTTATCAGTTATGTGACCTTTTGGGAGAATATCAAGTCTTGGGCTTTCCAAGTTGTTGTAATTTTTCGACGCTTATAGAATCACTCAACACATTTGTGCCACGTGTTCTCGACGATAGCACATATCAAATGTTGTTTGAGATCCTGAACGCATTGTTTAGTGATTCTGAACTATTACTTGTCATTATTCTCCACCAATTGAGACCTCCATCTAGATGTTGTGTTCATCTTTCTTGATGCAATACAGTCACTTGATATGGGTTAATTCCTCATAATAAAATTCCTCGGCTGACACTTCGTCAACTATAGCGATTTGGTTATTGTGATTTCTATTATTTTGTGTCCTTTTGTTGGATATTTATTCTGTTGGGAGATTTTCTTGCATGAATCCTACTTTTTTTATGAATTTATAGAATGTCGGTCTAATGTTATTAGTTTTTGTTATATATTTATCACACCTCCATGATTTTTTATGTCTTACAGCTTATTTGAAAATAGTCTTTATGATAGTCCTTATACATATTTTGTATAATTTGTTGATTATAATAATGGTGAACAATCTCGCTTGCTGATTTCTGTCATCTAAAATCTAGTATCTCAAATACTGCTCTTATACCCAGATATTGATCTGAGATAACGGTAATTTTATCAAGATCGACAACCTCTTTACGCAACTATTACATGAACTAACCCTAGTTTGCTATACTTTTCTCATATGCTACAACAACAAATATAAGTGGTAATAGTTGTTGCTCCGCATCATAAACACATGGCATAAATAGTTTACCGGCATACCGACCAAATGCACATGCAACACGATCGAAATTTTCAACACTAAACTTTGTTGCGGGTGCCATCTCTATGATGTATTTAGTGTCATATGTGAAATTTTATATGGCTGCTAGTAGAGACGAAAGCATCTCGTATAACATCTCTCAACTACCAAAAAAGTCTACAATTGTCAGTTCTCTTCTCTCTCCATAATTTATTATAACTTGATTGTACTGTAGGGAATTTTTATTTAACTAAACCCCTTGCTTCTTTGACTTTCATTTCTAAGTTCTCTCTCAATCATTTTTAATAATATCTGCTATCATTCTAGAGGTCATCTCACTCTGGTCCTCCCTAATAGCACTGTCAAAAATAAGAGTGCTCGAGCGAATTTATTTTTATCTCCTAAATATCCATTATATTGGGTATGGCATACATTCTCCATAGACAGTTGAAATCTTTATATTTCATCACTAATTTTGGTTTTCTACTATTTGTTATCTCCAATTCTATATTCCGTTGAATATAAAAATCAACAATTTTTAATTTTAACTCTAATTTTATACTGAACTGCTGACCGACACCAAATTGTTCATCAATTCTAGATGGTTTGCCAAAATAAGGGTCGTCTACATATGACATTAGAGTATTATCAGTAAATTATACACACATGTGTTTCATTTCTCGATTAATGAAAGGAACATACATTTATCATTCTTTAATTATTTCTTTGACATCTATCACATTCTCAATTTTATCCATATTTATATTTGTTGCATCCTGTATGTCATCCTCCTCGACATCTAGGTATTACTCTTCTTCTTTCTTCCTCATTCTCATTCACATCTACATTTTATACTGGAATACGGGATGGTGGCTGCTCGCGAGCTCGAGAGTGGGTTCTTTCCTTAGCCATGACTAGGTTACTACTTCCAGTAATACTAGTCGGATCATAGTAATCAGAACTGGATATTGATTCAGATTAAACTACTACCTTCAGTGTTTTATACTCGGATATTTGGTATGAAGCTATTATTTTAATTATTCCTCAAATTTCTTCAGAAATAATCCAAAATAAACTATTAAAAAAATCACCCGAACCTACTAAGGCATGTTGATCTATGCACTAATGATGATGTTGAATTGGCTAGGGAGCAGCTCTAAACCAGCATGAATCTTCCTCCTCAAGTCATAGAGATTGATTATCTTATCGGCGAAAAATGTGCACGCGACACGAATATCATAACTCACGTCGGTTGAAGTGTTTAGGATTTAACTTCCGTGATACACATTGATCATCAACATTGTCATATTTATAATATGAATGATAAACCTTATTATTAATGTATTTTAATTTTATAGTAAAAATTAATAGTTCAAATAAAAAAATTGATAAAAAGAGAATGATGAATACGGATCGGATCTGGATATGTCGAAAAACACACTTTCAGTTGGAAGCCCTTGCAATAGTAATAATGGCGATTTTGAATAAATGGCAGGCTGGAGGAAGATGAAGAAGAAATATGCTGGGTGTAGAGGTGTGAAAAAACCCAAGGGGTAGATCCGCCCCGTACAAACCGCGACCCTCACCCGTCTCGAACTGCCCCGGGGTAGACCCATGGGTAATCCGGATCCATTAATGGTTCGGTCCTAGCAAGGGCCGAGTATAAAAATTTTGAAAATATAACCATCATATCCGTCTCATTCTCACCCTTTACCCACTCTCACCCGACCCGCTCTCCCCGCCCCGCTATCACCCGCTACAAACCCGCTACATGTAACGTTATAACATTATAACATTTCTGTGTAACGTTATAATATTTTTGTGTAACATTATAATATTTAGTCTAATCAAGCTATTTTTTTTTGAAATTAAAAAAGACTGACCCGCCCCACCCGTCATGCCCCACCCGTCCCAACTTGTGAGGGTCGTATCCGCGAGGGTCCAACACGGGTTGGGTCAGAATTTTTTAATTTGGACCGCTCAAACTCGTGACTCGTGATCACCCGTGACCCGGAGGGATTTCACCCTGACCGCCCCGCCCCCCGCTCAATTCCGTACCTTTTTCAAATCTCTAACTGAGTGTATGATATTATATACATAAATTATGTGGGACTGAATTAAGCTTCCTCCTACTTTTAAATATACATAAAACGTTAAAAAAATATGATCAAGTTTGAAACTCGATCCAGACTATTGGCGCAAAAACACGAGCTAATTTTACTATTTCTCTATTTTCTTTATTTACCAAAATAAAAAAAATATATCTGATGTTCTAGCGTCCTATGATTAACAGACTACTGCACCAAACCGTTAGGTTCTGATGTGGCATCTTGTGAGACATTAATTTTTTCTTATCTTCTTTTCCCAAACACATTGATGAGATTGATGGATGTAGAACCGATCGAATTGGTTTAAAATAAAATAAATATATATATCCGAATTTTTATTCTATTTATTAAATTATGAATCGAATTAAATTTATAAAAGTATCAATCGAATAAACTGAAAAACCGATTAAATCAAAAATTTATTCGGTTAAACTGAAATTTTATTAGCTAAAGAGGAATGGAAAATATCGCTAATTATAAAAATTGATAGAAGAAATAAATAATTTAAAAATAAAATCAATAGAAAGTAAATATTTTTGAATTATATTTGATATAATCCTTATTTCTATTAAGTAAAATGAATTTGCTTGGCAAATTTTGGACTATCCGGTTTAGGGGTGTCAATTATTGACATGACCCGATATGACACGAAGATAAATGGGTCGGGTATGAGTTTAATTTTTTTGACTCAAATTGGATCGGGTTGGGTTTGAGTCAACTCGACCCGATTAATTATATTTTTTGACATAATTTTATAATTTAATACTAATTAAAACTTAAATATATACTAATTAAGATAATTATAAATTAATCAATACTTTAATTGCTTAATATTATAGAAAAATAATTAATTATTTTATAAGGGTTGGGGTCGGGACAACCCGTGATCCGGTCGGGTCGGGTTGGGTATGGGTCAATATTTTTTATCCAAATTTAAACGGGTCGGGTTTGAGTCGAGTCAAGAAAAATAATAAAATAATGTGACCCGACCCAAACCCGACCCGACCCATTGACACCCTTAATCCGATTTATCCGATTTAAAAAACATAAATCAAATCAAAGAACAAGAACCAAATTAACTAAAATTTTCAACCGAACCAAAATTTTTAAACAGAAAAACCAACCCAAATAGTCCAAAATCTAATTGTTCGGTTCAAAACTAATTAACCGATTCATTTGCACACCCCTTAGTTGAGATCTCTTTTAAATTTAAGTTTTAATAGTTTTTATTTGTTTCCTTGGTAGTTTGTACATGTAAATTTACTACAGACGTTATAAATTTAGATTTATATGTCCAAATTAAATATAAAGAGGGGTCACTTAGTAATGTTTCAACAATTTTAACAACGGATTTAAAAAATAAATTAGTAGATACATCATGAGAAATAATGATAATCTAACAACCAAACTTTATGCATATAACTCCAGCGCATAACTCTTAGTATGTCTAGGATATGTGCTGTTATGAAGTCTGTTGTACTGAAAAGTGAAGTATGCTATAATAGATTCTTTAGTTTTATTATTAGGATTATGTTTTGTATTTAGTTGTAACTCTTAGGTTGAAATGGGAGTTGTGAATAAATTCACTTTACTAAAAAAGAAAAAATAATCAAACTCTGTACTATTATCTAAATATTATTTATTGAGTCATCAAGGACTATTAACTTTAAACCATTTGAAGTTTAAATTACATCAATACAGAACTGAAATTTCGTGTTGTTGGTATTATATTTGGATGGATATCAAGGCGGATATCATATATGATAGAATATAAATATGGCCCTATGTATTTAATAAAAAAACGATTTGATGTATGAAGTATTGAGATAAGTGTATGTTATTATCCTGAAGCATAAAAAATATTTTCTTTCGAAGTCTTATAAATTTTATTTAATTTGTACAATACTTTTTCTACAAATACAAAAACATATATAAAATTTTAACTTTTTATAGAATACATAGAGAAAATATTATGTAATTCGTCGTCAATGAATAAAATATAATTGAATACAAACAGACGGCCCACCTTGGATCTTTATATAGGCTCTATATTGGGAGGTTGGCACCTCTGTTTGTCCGGGCATCCTTTAGTATAATATATGATATACTTCCTTTTTTACAATATCAGATCCGTTAAATAAATGTCCCAAAAAGAATTGCGACAGGAAGGGCCTAGGAGTATTGATTTTACTGAAATATGGGCCACATCCAGGCCCCATTTCTAAGAAGTTACGATTGATAAATTATGCTTTTTAGGCCTATAACCAAATAAAAAATGGACCAGGCTGGAGCTACTACTAATCCACAGTGCAGTTCTTGTTTTCTTTCACACACCCTTTCACCCCTCTCTTTGTTTAATAACTTTTTTCTGAAATCTCTCTCCTTCTTCATCAACTTCTAAATCAGATACAGTCGGTCCTAATAGGATATAGCATGTCTATTTTAATGACTAATGAGAACAATAATGGAAGTAGGAAAATGATCGATCTGACGATTGGATTGGACTCATGAAAAACCAGAAAATTAAAGGAATTCCAATGCGAACAGTCGCAATCGATCGATCCTGTGTGCAGACTTATTTGAGCCGAAAATTTAGTGCGCAACTGCGTATGCATGGCATGTGAAATGGTGGTGTGAACTGTTGTTGCATGTAACTCTAGTTCCCAGTTTTGGTTTTTGGTTTGGCCTTTTCCAACCCCTTTGTTTAGTAATTAGTGGGAAGCTATTCGCTATCTCCAGACAAGTCTCTTTCAATCCATTCATTTTTCACTCTTTTTTTTTTTTAATTTTCAGGCTTTTACCATGTATATATGACATATGCCTTGTTCCTTTTCAGAGAAAAATTGATGGACAATACATGTAAGAGTTGGATAGATTCCCTTCTATCTACTGGTGCTGTGGAAATATGTATTTTATGCACCTGCTCAGTCGTGTTTCTCTCTTTTTGGCAATGAAAACATCAAAGTGCGAACTATATGTGCAACTAGCAAGTATTTCAGATCCTTTGTCATTTTCTTCTAGATTTGATTGATTCGCTCAAATTAAATTATTTCCAATGAAATCAGATTTAGATTGGTTAATCATTTTTATTGGACCGTTTAAATTGAATAAATACTTGTACATAAACATCTTATGGAAGGATAATAGTATTTTTTATAAGTTTCATAATAGTACGAAATTTTAGAATTTTCCCAAGCGTCAGTATCAAATTATATGATATTTTTACCATTTTTTTCTTATGTTTACGACTGCGAACATTCCTAACGATATCATTATATTTGAAAAGGAATTTAATTATTATTTTAATTGAATTTTTAGCAAGAAATTCGACCAGTATTACTTTTCTATGGACCCCGTCACCAAAATAATTGGCAGTATTAAGCCGAACTTATCCGTTTTAAGTTTGCTGACATATGATCGACTAGTGTTTTTAAGATTAACTGTGCTTAATAATATTTTCTCCAATGAGAAAAAAATAGAGGTCAAGCCCCATTTTGCTTTCATCGAACACGCCAATAGTACAAAAATATGCTTAGTGATAAGGGGAAATTTGTTCAATATGACTCTAAAATTTTAAAATTAGTAAAATATCATCTTCAATTTGGATCTTTACAAATGTTATTTCAAAATTAATTTACTTAATTAGATTTTTTATCACCTATACAGCGGTGGTTCACTATTCCACTACTTGCTTCATTAAAGGCAGCATACGATCGAGTCAGATGGGAGGATGCAGGAGATGCAATGAGTCGAATGGGAGGAGTGTGATGGATCAGAAATAAATTGGGGTGACGAGATTGTATTACGTTCTGAGAGAGGCGATATGAAAATATGAAGAGAGAGGATGCTCAAAACCAGCATCGGATTCAAGTATGGCTTCAAACGAGTTGAGTCCGAGCGAGTCGAGTTTAGCTCAAATTCGGCTAATAAAAATTTGAGTCGAGTCAAATCGAGCTCGTAAAACGTTTCGAGATGAAAAATCTAATTCAAACTCGATTCATTACTATTTAAGCTAGCTCATGAGTCAATGTATGTACGTTGACTTGGTTTGATATTTATATTTAGTACATCTATAAATTACAAATTTGATATATCTATAAAAATAATACATGAGTTAGTACAAAATTAATATATCAACAAATTATATTTTCAATAAAATCTTTTCTGCACTCATTTAAATGGATGGATCAATAAAAAAACCATCGAGCCAGATATATGAGCCGAGTCACGAGCAAGTACGAGAAGTCATTAAGCGGCTGAGATTATGAGATGATGAGAAATAATGAGAGATGAATTATCGAATTAGAATTTAGCAGAATAAACTATTATTATTCGAGTTGAGTCGAGTTACGAGCTGAGTCAAATCTAACTCAAACTCAACTCATTTAATTATCAAGTAAAAATAACTCGAGCCCAATTAGCACGAAACAGATTAACTCATACCCAAACTGAGACACGAGCCCGAACTTATTTATGCATCCTAGAGGCTAGATGCAAGAAGGCCACCGATGGTTGATATGCGCGTTCACACTGACTAATTCAGTATCTATCGATGGACTTCGTAGTTTTATCATTTATTTGTTTCTTTTGGAGAGAGTTTTGGGATTATAGAAATATCTTATTTTAGATTTTTTTAAAAAAATAAATATAGGCGTATAAAAATTATATAAATGTGATAAATAACTAACTAAACTTGTTTTGAAGTGATATTTTACAAAGGTTAATTTTGATGTTTTGGGTGGCACAAATCATTTCCCGAGTGAATAAACAAATTATTTCTTAAAAACAGGATCAAAACATTAAATTTTCTTTTAAAATAATAGGGTCGGATTGACAACCATTGAATTCATCTAAAATTATGCACAAGTGGGAAAAGAACTTTAATGTCACATATATCACTCTCATAGTCATAGCTAGGTCCTTTCATGAAAAGAGAGAGAGAGAAAACAACATCACTATCCTAGGGCCTAGTGAAGGATAAACAAGTCCATGGTTTCGACGTTTGGTCGAATTGCGCATAGTTCCAAATTGGGATGCGATTTATTTTTACTTTTTTATCAGATTTCCTTTTTTGTTTACTTCTCTTTCGATTTCGATCGTCTCAACATGATTGCAGAATTCCTGCGAAGGATCCAATTTCATCCTCTTTTTTTGTCTATTTCAGAGAGCTTGAGTAAAATATACATAACATAACTTCTTATTTTAAAAAAATATTTAACTTGAGTGGGTGATTTTAGGAACTAAAAATCCTATAAACAGGATTAAAACCCCGGAGCCTTATAATACAAAATTGACAGCTTAATTCTTTTTTCTTTTCCTTTTTGTTATCTTCTGGGATAAGTGATGATAGCCTAAAAGTTTATAAAATAGTCAATCTAATTATGTCACTACCTCATAAATAAGCCTATGGCCTAAAGAGATGCGGAAATTCTCCATCGATTGTGTCACCACATCATCATATTTCAACTAGGCTTTTTACCCAAGTCTTGGATTAATCATAACCGCATAACCAATAGCGGGTTGTAACATCCTCATATGTATAATAAATTAGATCAAATATTTCAAATTTAATATTTAAATCAAGAATTTCGTAAGCATCTTTAGAAGAAGTAACGTTTCAATTTAAGACAGTAATTAGCCACTAAATTAATTAATTCTCTAAATTTGTAATTTTTTATGATTCATACAAATTAAAACTTATTATAAAACAAGCACGAACAAGCTGCTGATGTCATTCTTATCATCATGGAATCGTCGCTGGGATCAAACTTTGGAGAACTGCAGCCGTGTTAGTTTTTTAAGATAAAAGTAGAAAACATAAATCTATATATGTTAATATACTGTGGCAGGGAAAAGAGGTAACATGGAAGAAACCAAGCGCACATTGGTCACGTTGGCACAAAATTGCCAAACTTGTGCTATACCAGACGTCCAGGCCAGTTTTGGTCCCCGGAAAGCTTACAAGAATACTGTCACTGGTGCTACGTGTCGCATTATTGTTGGCTTTCTCGGGTACTTTTGAGCACGGAACTGAAGAAAGAAATGAAAATGTAGTAGTTTTTAAATCTTATTCAGACCAGTACCAGTACCAGCAAGAGAATTTTCCAGGAAATTGTCATCAACTTAAATAATGGTTATAGAATAAATCAGAAGATACTTACATTATTGCTAAATTAGCAGCAGTTTAGTATTTGCATGCGGGTAGGTAGGAAACATTTATAGTACTTTTTAAATCTTTTATCATATTTATTGTATTTAGCTTGCAATTACCGACTCAAAAGATGAAAACACAGCAAACTAATCTAAAGAAACAGTTTATATCAAATTTTGTGATTCAAGTTCAGGTGGCCAGGGATCTGATACATGTATATCAAAATTGATACCAAAATTTCAACGGTCTTTGTATTTGTTTCAAATGAGTTATTTATGTTAGTGACTTTATTCTGAAATTTATTTTGTATAGTATACTGTTATTTCAGTTAAATGAGTAATTATTTATGTTAGCAGTTTCTAAGTTGAATACTAAAAAAAATATATCAAAAATATTTGCATAATAAAATCATTAACATAAAATAATATAGCAAAAATATCTCCATAATGTTTTTTCTTACTGAATTATTATTCTTTTTAGAGTTTTTTTAGGTAAGTAGGTCAGACGCCAACATTAATCTTTCATTAAACAAAGAAAAAAGTTCCCAGGCAACGAAAAAAAGAAAAAAATGAAATACAAGCATAAAATTCTAAAATTAAAATTAAAACTGAAGTCAGTGCACACAAGAGAAACAAGGAACTTTCTCAAATGAAAATGAGAATTCAAACTTTTCCAACTTTAAATATCTGTAACACTATAACATAAAAGGGTTTAGATAACATCTCTTTAACAACGATTATTGATAAATCCGTTGTTAAAAGATGTCAATAGTATTATTGAAATATTGATGACATCTTTAGCAACGATTTTTAATTAAAAAATATTGTTAAAATGGAGGTTGAAAGTCAAAAAAATTGGGATGAACATTTAACGATGATTTTTAACTAAGAACTATTGCTAAACGCCATTTTAACAATGGTACTTTGTTAAAAAAAATATTGCTAAAGAACTCTTTAACAATGGTTATTAGTTAAGAACCGTTGTTAATAGATAAAATACGATTTTTTTTCTCTGAATATAAAATCTCATGTCAAAGCAACAATAGTTTTTTATTTTGCAAAACACCATAATGTATCATTATGTATATATATATGAGTCTGCGGCATTCCGGAATAGGCGAAGCATAATTAAAATTTATTTTGAAGCAAATAATATGGTATAGATCTTATGTGTACAAGGTATATATCCATATTAAAATTTACCCAAGGAAAATTAGTAATTCTTTTGAGTGAATAAGAAAATTCAATTAGCGATTTCAGTCAAAAGGAATATTCAAGTTTATATATTGAATTTAGACCATGCAAATTAGCCGCATAAAACGCAAGTTACCCTTAATTTTGCCTCCACTTAAAACAACCAGACCCCTTGGTCTCCAAAAACACTGACTTGTCTTGTATGCGCACTGTTGGATTCCCACCGGTCCTTTTTCTCTCCCTTCTACTTTGTAGATTTATTAAAGATTCAAGGATCAGACGAGAACAATTCTCTCCTACCAAAGCTCTCTATTTCTTTCATGTTCTATGTAAGACAGAATTGTTAGTAGCCCAAAACCAAGAAGGAAAATACACTCAACTACCCCATACCTCTGATCTCCACTCTCCATGAAGAGGCCAATCAGCAACTCTAACACCATACAAGGTCTATACCAAACACCTCACTCACTTTTGTTTTCTTCTTCTCTGTAGTTTACTTTATTTGCCGCTTCTAATACAATTGTTATAATTTTGTAAACAGCAGAAATCAGTCTCCCCTCAGTACAGTGTGATAACACATTCTCCTTGACCGGTGCTGGTGACTTAGAAGCGGAGCTAGATGAGGATATGTGCACCAATGATGCCGTAGGCCTCACTGCATCAGAGAAGAAGCGGCGACTAGGCATGGACCAGGTTCGTGCACTGGAGAGGCACTTTGAAGTGGAGAACAAATTAGACCCAATCCGCAAGACCCGTCTCGCACATGACCTAGGACTCCAGCCACGCCAGGTGGCCATATGGTTCCAGAACAGGCGTGCCCGATCCAAGACCAAGCAACTTGAGAGGGACTTTAATAAGCTCAAAAGCCGGCATGATGAGATCTTGATGGAGTGTGAATCGCTTCGAGGTGATAGAGATGCTCTAAATGCTCAGGTATTGTTTTCGCTTCATTTAAACAAAATTTGTAAAGCACTCTGCTTCTTTCAACAGAAATTTTATGAGAACTGAAGATTTACATGTGAACAATCTTTTCATGATTTGTTGAAGAGTTGTCAGAGAAAGTTGAAACCTGGAAGCTAAATTATAACATCAAATTTTGGGACTTTGTACTGTATGGATATTATTATATTTTTTGTATCTCTTAATTCTTATAAAGTGGAATAGAATAAAATCTGAATAATTCAACAGGAAAATATATTACAGAAAACGAGTACTTAGTTGCCGTCATCCAAATATTTGGTTTAGTTGGGAGTTCCAATTCGTTGCCATAGAACTCAATGGCAATTATAACTGATCTGCGGCTTCCATGCAAAATATTTATTTATGAGCATTGAAACCTATCATCAGCGATCCAAAAATACTCCGTGCATTTAATTTTATAGCAGTGGATGTGAACTGGTTTAGTTGGTTACAAAATTCATGTTCCAAGTCGGAAAAAAGTAAAAAGAATCGAGGGGGCTATAATTAGACTGATTTCTTAAAAAAATATACAGCTTCCCAAAAGCTAATTATTTTGTCGATGTTTGTTTCAGATTAGGGAATTGCAATCAAAATTAGAGAAATCTCATACAAGAGCTCTGAAATTAGAGATGAATGCTGCACTGTTTTCCAGAGACGGTGCATCCGACAGCGACTCAAGCATCGTGTTCAATGAGGAGTCAATTGATCAGCAGTGCTTCATAGACACATACACTGCAAACTTCCAATGCAACGGATTTCTGGAAGAAACCTTTGCAATTCAAAGTGAAGAACAAGAATTTGATCCAGGGACCGGGTTCTTCTCTGACGAACCTGTATCAGACCCATCCCCATGGTACGGGTCGGACAAATGGGTCGATTGAGATGTGGATAAGCACTTGGTTGTTGGTATTTTTCTTTGAAAGATGCTCTTTCTACAATGTAACAAAGGGAGGTGTAGAGAGTGAATGATAGTGATGAGAGGAAAGGGACCCGGAGTGTTTGTTTAATAACTCAAAATAATTAATTAATAGACTTGCCTTATTTGTATGAAGCAGGATGTTAATCTAGGAATTTGCTTCAAATAGGATAGAAACGGCTAGGGGAATAGGGGAATGTATTTCCACTTGATGATGTCATTGTAATTTTATCACCTATAAGTCTAATTAATTTGGGTGTTAGTAAAGTAGCAACTTGCATGTTTTATTAGATCTGCGAGTGGGATATTTGTATATGTTATGATGTTTTGCAAAGTAAATGACAAGATATTTTATATTCGGATGGCTCAAATAGTCAATGTAAGCTGCTTAATAATTTTATATTAAAATTTTATGAGATATTAAATTTTATGATTTTCGGCCTTCCTAGTTATTTTTTAAATTATTTTTTTTTAATCAATCTTTTTTATCACAAAAAAATGATCTATTCCATGGCTATTTCTAAAAATAATCTAAAAATAGCTAGAAAGCTAAAAAAATCATGAAACTTAATATCCAACAAAATTTTGACATGAAGAAATTATTGAGCAATTTACATTGATCATTTGAGCCGTCTGAATATGAAATTTCATATCAAAGCAAAAATATTTTTTTATTTTGCAAAGCACCATAATTCATCTCTCTCTCTATATATATAGTTAATCTCTCTCTCTCTATATATATATATATAACTATATATATATATATCAAATATTTAATTTCTAACTAGATAAGACCGATCCGAACTATTCAATCTAATCTCTATATGAAAATATATTAGCAACCCAAATTTTATATTTTTGGAATTGGTTTGTTATTTTTCAGATGGGGAAAAATGACTTGATATGAGAATTTTGGTTCGTCCAAAAACAACGATTTTCTCCCCATCCTAACAAATAGAAAACAAATTCAAAAAAAAAATATATAATTTAACTTGCTAATATATTTTTATATGGAGATTAGATTGAACGATTTGAATTAGTCATATCTAGTTTAAAATTTGAGTCTAAAATACCGCATCCATGATGCTTAACGAAGCATATATATATATATATATATATATAGAGAGAGAGAGAGAGAGAGTAAAGATACCGTGAGCTTAAGCTCGCGGAGACCTTCCGTGAGCTTAACTCAAAAAGTATATCAAATTATCTCTAAATTTTAATTTATCATGCTCATTAAATTATTTATATTAAAATCTTGTGGGATGCAAAAATTTGGAGTGTTTTGAGTTTTTTAAGTCACTATTTTTTATTTTTTAAAATGATATTCAAGTATTGAATATATTATTATTATTTTTAGAACTGATTTTCAAAAATTAAAAACCATGACTTAAATAGCTCAAAACACTCCAAATTTTTGCATCCCATAAAATTTTCATATAAATAATTTAATGAGCATGATAAATTAAAATTTAGAGATGATTTGATATATTTTTTGAGTTAAGTTCACGGAAGGCCTCCGTGAGCTTAAGCTCACAGTATCTTTACTCATATATATATATATATATATATATATATATATATATATATATGCAAGAGTCTTCATATATGATTGTAATTTGTAAATTATTTTCATATGATTTTGCTAATATCGGATTTTCCAATATATGCAGAAAAAGAAAGTAACATCCAATAGTTACGTCAGTAAATCAATTTTAAATTATCTGTATTTAAAAGAAGGTATGGTTTTAATGGCAATTGTTTGATTTGACAAATCAAAATTTATAGATAAGAGATGGAGGTTTTCAATGCCATTATTGTTCATGCCATAAATTATCAGATTCTCACGGATTTTCACATAATTTCAATTCCAATATTTAATTTAATTTGATTATTTTCATTTCTTAAAGGACGAGTTCATAGAAATTTTAAATGCATTTCATAATATATTAAGTGATAAAAATGAATAAATTTAGTTACTTATTGATTAATTTTAATGTGTTAATTATTGGCGAACCAGATGCATACATTGCATTTATTCTTGATCTAGTACAAAATAAACTAGAAAAATGTATAAATGACAATTGAGTTCCATTAATTGAACATAACAGAAAAAAGATCAGAAGTGGTAGCATTTTTTAACATGAAAATTTTGTGGATAGTTGAAATTCTCCTTTCTACAAAAATGGTTTGATAAAACATCATAATACTTAGGCATGAAAAATTAACAATATTATTGTTTAAAGCCATTAAAATTATTACAAAATAACTTATAACTTATAACTGTTTATACACAAATATGAAATTTGTTGTCCTTTCCGAATAATACTGGAATCATGAACTTGTCATCATGGTAGGAGATTTTTTTTTCCTGAGAAATGAGTATTTTCTGAAATGGAAAGTATGTTTGAAAATAATTTTGGGAGCCGCTTGTGTACTGGCAAATTTTGAAGCGAAAGTACTTTAAAACGCTTTAATAAATCAAATGCAAATTATTTAAGATAGAGCAAATTAAAACCTCTATGAAGGTGAAGAATAGTAAATAATCAAATTTTCTACCCTTTAATATATTTTTACTCACTCTATTTTATCTATTTACTTCATTATCTAAACACCAGTGCATTAAGGTAGATTTGAAATTTATTCTGCTATAGTTTTACTTCATTTGTCAAATGGGAGATAAATAACTGTAACAATTATATTTTTTTATGACAATTACAGAAGTATTTTTTTTTCCGAAAAGAATTTTGCAAGATATATCTCTATGTATGCAATTTTCTGTCCCACACATAATTTTGAATCTAACGTAAGCCATGCAATCGAATTTAAGTGGTGAGTAAGTTCATGAATAAAGAGCAACGCGACCAAAATCTTTCCGAAATCCTTCTAACATGAGTTTCTTTTAGAAAATGTTCTTTGTTTTTTTTTTCAAAATCAATTTTCCGATAAAAAAATCAAACAATCGGACTACTCAGGTAAGGTACTTATCACTGGAAGACGACTTAATGTTTCTCTCTACTATCTGTCACCCATCTACTTGTGGGGCCATGATATTTATAAGGCGTTTTTTACATATAATATCTCTAGAACATAAGTTTAAATTAATTACTAGCTAGTTAGGTTTATGGCTTTCAATGAACCACCCAACTGCATATTAATTTTAATAGTATTATATTGGAAAGAATCTTGCTAGGTTAAGCCTAATGTAAGCAAACCGATATCTGGTGGATATATTACCTCGTTATATTAATTAAAAATTATATGTGATTGACAAGTGGACGACTAATACTCCTTTGGAGTCGCTTAATTAATCTTCAGGCCGTTCTAAACCGGATTCCTCCTTGGCTCCAATTAACACTGTCTGAGTTCAACAAGGACAGTGGTTTATTATGATGAGTTTGAAAAAGAAAAATAGAAAACATACACAAATATTTTCAAATTTTATATATTTAATTATTTACAAAATTTTCTCTAATAGATTTCAAAAATATGATTTTCTATACATATTTCCTAGCTTTACTACATATATTATTTCTATTCTGCTGTCCAAAATGTTAAATATTGTAAATCAACCGATAAAATTTATAAGTTACTCCATTAATCTTCATGCGGAAGCGGATCTGATCAGTACAATATTATCATTAATTTTGTAAGGAATCATAAGCTGGAGCCAAAACCTTGGCCGTATTCGCTAAGGCACTGTAAGGATCTGACGAGTATATGTCCAACACACCAATCCACTAATACATCTGTTTAGCGCACCTATTCAATAATACATATTTTATAACGGGTTGGATTTTGAATTCTGATTTTTCATAACATACGTACCATTTATTAAATCCAACAAATATGTATATTGCCTTTCCTCTTCATAATTACATTTTGAATATTTATAAATAATTTGACAAGATAACATCAAAACACAATACAAATAATCAAGCACCTCAAGTGGTAAATTCCAATAGAAGATAACTACTTAGAAATCATAAATATAATTCTGACATACAATTAATCTGGATGTAGATATTGATAAAGGACCTATAATTTAATCATAAATTAAAATAGCATTAAGGGATACCAGGAGAGCTTCATATTATAAAGCCAAGATGCCAACAATTTAAAAATAATTTGAAGATCTTCAGTGAGTCTACTTTGTATTTATCATAAACGCTTCTTCATGCCGTATGCTGTATGCATTTCCTGTTTCTTTATCCGCAATGGAGAAAAACAGACCTTATTTAATTTGTTCTCTCTTTTCTACTTCCCTTTTCTAACCAGAAAATAAAAAGGAGATTGATGTGACTCCAATGATTTATTTTAAAGCCCAATTTGTCCAGGCAACTTTTTCTTCTTTAAGTTGTATTTTAACCCACCTATCCATCGTACGTAGCAACTATTAATTTATTTGTGTGACCTGATCTATGTTGATTGTTGTAGTTCATATCAAAATATAGCATCTACGAGTACGACTCATGTATTTGTAATATACTTCATGTTTTGTCTTATATAGCAAACATATCTTACGAGAAAAGGTTGGTATTTTGTTAGTGGTTACGTTTTGAGAAGTATTGTACTAGATTTTATGTTGGAACAGATTATATATATTGAGGCAAACCCATATGCTATTTGGAATAAACTAATATACCATTTAGATATATGAATATCATCATTCGACATTAATAATTCATATATTAAAGCTGACCTATTCGATAATTAGATGATTTTCATGCATTCATATTTCAATTTGTTGGTATTTGTTGTTATATAATTAATTAGATAATATACTTGCAAATCAGATTCTTGAACTATTGGTCTGTAAGAATGAAATTATTTATTAGTAAAATATACATAATTGGATGTTTATGAATAAATGTCTTCGCGCAAAATTCATATAATAAATAATTTATTGATATTTTATTGTGGGTATATGGGAGGGATCCTTGGCAATGTGTTATTTTGACAATCTTGTCAATGACATTCTAAAAAAAATACAAAAAAAATCTTAAGAATGAAAAAAAATTATAGATACATTCCTTAACTTATATATTGGTAGTGTTTTAAATTTCATATAATATAATTATTATTTAATGGTCCATAAAAAACCGTTAAAATACAACCGTTGCAACTCATATAAACTTTTTATATTTTTAAGAATTTTTTATATTTTTTAAAATGTCATTATCAAGATTGTCAAAAGAACCCGTTGTGATGGAATCCCTCCCCATATGTATGATAATATGCATATTATGGATTGTTCGATGAAATTTTTTCATATCTCTATTTTCAAATTTTAAATAGTCAGCTCAATAAAACAATTAGTAAAAAGGCAGGATGCTAGATAATCATGTACAAAGATTTTAAAATGATTAGCCTTATAGACGGAATTTAAAATGATTAGCCTTATAGACGGAAGAAATAGAGCAATTTTCTTCCATAATATAAAATATTTTATTTTTGGAGTAATTATAGCGCACAACAAACTTTTATGTATTCAATACTTATGATACATCTTTTTAAAATTATTACTCAAATAAAAAAATCATAATTATAAATATATTTTTAATAGTTTAGATAGAATGTGTATCAAATTTTAGTCAATTTAAAAGAGATTTTATTTTTCATCATAGAACTTTAAAATTTTAATAGTGGAGTTTCAATGCCATTATGATAAATGGCCAATTAATTTCTAAATTATTTGAAATTTAATATATTCTATCTAAATCATAGGAACATATTTATGATTTTGAATTTTTTATTTGAGAAATATTTTAATGACAAACCGCAAGTACTGGATTTACAGCAGAATTATAATTATTTATTGGCATAATTGAAAGTGATTTAAGATGGTGTAAAATTAAAACACCTCCATAGATGCTTTAAAATTAAATTATCAATTTTTTCAACACTTTTTACACAAATATTTTTTTATTTACTTCATTATTATCAAACACTATTGTTTTAAGGTGATTTAACTTTTACTCCATTTTAACTTTTCTACAGTTCTCAAACGGAAAGTAAGTATTTTGCTTACTAAAAAAGATTAATTTAAATAATTATCAGTTAATTTTCTATTGGCACTTTACAACAATGATAAAGACTTCAATTTCAAATAAATTGGAGTAGACTAGAAATGAAACTCAATCTGAAAGTATAAAAATTATGAATCTTAAATGAAATAAAAAAAGTTACGTTAGATTTGACAAGCTCTGCACTATAACAGTTGATTTTTATGAAAATAAAACTTAGTCAAACTTTTTTATTAGCACTTTCCTAAAAAAGAATCTATGATCAGTGCGTAAACCCCCAAAAAATTCTAGTCTAATTTTCTTCGACTGAAAGCGTGCCACCAAATAAAGGGCAAAAAATCATGGCCGCATTGCTTTTGGATTTCATAGTACAAAGATATCCATCCATCCACGATCCACCTGCATGGCAAAGTTGCAAATTTGCAGCACTGGATTAATTGCAGTAGTTATTAGTATAGTAACAAGATTCATAAATAATTCATCAGTTTAATATACAGTGCGTTTTTTTGTCAAAAAAATATTTTATTCGCGAATTATTCGGAAAAAAAAACACATTATATATTAATTTATATGAAATTTTATAGTTTTTAATATAGTTTTTAATATTTTATTATTATAATATATATTTTATTTATATTATATGAAACGAACTATTCCCGAATTATACCCATATTATACCCGAACGTCGAATTTTTGATCTCGCCGAATATTTCCTGAATCATGAACTTGTCACTATGATTATTAGCTACTGGGGGTAGAATCATTCTTTTGGGATTTTTGCTGCCAGCAGAACATATTTGTGTTGCATGTAACAGTATATTCCTCGACAAAGTAGAATCTATTTAGAAGATAATGAAGTCAATTTGATCCAATTTATGTAGAAGAGAATGAATTTATATTGCTTTTAATTTAACGGAAAAAACAATTATTCATATGTACAACTTGACCCTATATTTTTGTTAAAAAAACTCCATGTTACACCCCTACTTAGAAATACAATAAGTATCATTGAATAATAGCTATGTAATATATAATTTATATATCAATCAACGAACCAAAAAGATTTAAGTTGTTGTTTTCAAAAAATGTAAATAGTTTTTATAGAGATGTGTTGAGTACTTCCTCCAGTAAATATATCTCCTTTCACCTTCAGTTTTGATCTGACACTGATAAATTAATCATCTCTCAACAACATAATTTAGAAATCCTTTTTCTCAAGAGGAGATGAGACATGTTGTTTGTCTTTATAATGCCTCTAAGGCTCCTCTCTCAACAACATTATTTCTTTTGTCTTCATGAAACTCTCAACAATATTATCTCTTTTGACTTCATGAAACTAGTTTAATTTTTTTATGATCACTCTTTAGACTTAAAAAGAATTAACTTGAACTCTATTTGTCTTATCCCAAAAAAAATTGTCTTATCCCTAAAAAATCTGATGTCAATGTCATTACACAATATAGGCTCATAAGTCTCATTAATTATAGTGTAAAGATCATTATTAAAACTCTTATTGTAAGACTGACATCTCTAATGGATACACTTATTGCACATACTCAAACTATCTACATCAAAGATAGATACATTTTAGATAATGTAGTTTGTGCTCATGAAAATCTAAACTCAATTAAAAAAAATAAAATTATAAGTTTTCTCTTTAAGATAGATTTTGATAAACTTAATTGAGATTTTCTCATAGAAATTTTAAAGGGTAGGAATTTTGGATATAGACTTACTCCATAGCAGCAGAGCTTGTGTCAATTTCAATGGAAAATAGATGAATATTTAGCTGCAAGAGAGTGAGACAGGGAGATCATTTCTTTTCCTTTCTTTTTATCCTAGTTGCTGATGATATGCATAGACTTCTCAGTAGAGCTCAAGATAATGAGTTTCTCTCGGCCATTAGGCCCACTTCATTACAGACTTAGAATTCTCAATCTCCATTTTGCAGATGATACTTTATTATTTCTAGAAGCAACAGATACTAATGTAGAAGTTATTCAGTGGATTTTAGTAGAATTTGAGTAACTATCAGGCATGAGAATTATTTTTTCTAAGTGTGAACTCATTTTTTTAGTTTATCACCTGATATTGGCTCTACTTAAGCATCTAAATTTAATTGTAAATTGGGTACTCTACCCATGACATATTTAGGGTTTTATTTGCACAATAGAAAATTATCTATTCAAGATTGAAATTTTCTTGTAGAAAAAATAGAGCATAAGTTAAAAGGATGAAAAAGCAAGTTATTATCTTATGGTGGTAGAGTGATCCTTCTGAACTCAGTTCTCTCCTCCATTCCATTATATTGGTTTTGTTTCTTTCCTTTACCTCAACAATTTAGGTTATCCAGTGATAAACTTAGAAAAAAGTTTTTGTGGTATGATGGTAATTCAGTTAAGAAAAAATATGCTTTAGTGGCTTCGTCCATTGTGTGTAAATTCAAAAGTCAAGGTAATTTGATTTTACAGGTTCTAGAGGTAGACAACCATCTTGTAGCTTTGGACAGTATTCAGGAGATAAGAGGAGGGGGAGATCAGAAATCTGGTTATTGGGCAAGATGCTCATCCAATATCTAATATCAAAAAATCAATGGAATTAAGATTTCTATGAAATCAGTGGAGTCATTCCATTTCTGTTAAAAAAAAGAATTAAGTTGGATCAGTCACCGCTACTTATTTTTGACAACATTAACAATGAATTTCAAATAAATTCACAATAATTTTAAAATAGAAAATATTTGCAAACATATTTTTAAATTATTTGTATTTCAAGTTTCATTTAAGTATCATTTAATATTCAATCAAATTTTATTTAATTTAAACCGTTATAATTATCACATAATTTTAATGACGCTTAATAGAATAACTAATGATAGTTAATTATATAAAATTTGAAATACAAACAATCTATAAGTTTAACAATATGTTTGTAAAAAAAATTATAAATTATTTAAAATTTATTATTAAGATTGTCAAAAAAAAGTAATAATAGTGAAAATGATCGAATTTTTTGGTCGAATGTGTCTTTAGTTTTTATTCTTGAATTTACCCAAAAAAAATGAAAAATATAATTTAGAATATTTGGCCAAGTTTTGTAAATAAAATAGACATATATAATTCTTTGCATAGTTTATAACTATTTGTATAATGTAATTCTTTTGCATAGTTTATAACTATTTGTATAAAATACACATTAAATCGTTTTGTTTTGTATCAAATTTGAAAAATATGGTAGAGAATTCATTATATTTCTTTGACAATGGAGGGATTTGCTTCTGTCATTTTCAGAGTCGGTTGGATCAATTGAATGGAAGAAAATAAAATTGATTGATATAGATACCGAATAAATAATAGACAAAAAGTTTGATAGTCTAATGATGACCGAATACAAAACGATAAATTTAGTGAGGGCAAAATATTTGTTGCTTTGTTGCATATATCTATTGCATAAAAATTGTGTTTGGAAGAAAATAAATTCTAACTGTATGAAATTGACTTATCCTATTATTATTGAACGCGAGTAAAAGAATTGGAAAAAACAAAAATTCTGTGTTTCAACATCTCGAACTCAACCGAAGGTCATTTTTTGAAAAATATTTCGATTGGGCTAGTTTTGTTAATGACTATAACCTTTCAGGGTAGCAATCCATAATATTTTTGCTTTTTTTTTTAAAACCCTCTTTTATTAATCTGGATTGATGTAGACCTTGCACCCATTGACTGACGACTCAAAATATTTTAATGTTGGCAACGATCAAATATCTTCATTTTTGAAGCTGAAAGTTGAGAATCGGGTCGGATCGAAGATGATCTAAAAGACAACCATATTCGAACCAAAATCCACAAATTAATCGATCCCTAATGAAATGACCAAAATGCAATCTGACCCGATTTAAGATAGAAATGTTGGCTAATCTAAATAAAACTGATTTGAATTGATATCGATTTAGAGACTTCTCGTAGAAAGTAGGCACCTCATCTGACTTGAACTCAAATGATCAGATCCAACCGGTCGGTTACCACCTCTAAGAAATATTATCGTTGTAGTTAGACATTGGCCCCGATTTGGGTCCAAGCTCGTCAGAAGCTTCACCTTGGATGCTTGACGAAGACAACAAGTACAATAAACTAGCCGTTGGGTCGGGTTTCTATTCTGATATGTCGCTCCTAAATTGTGGAAGAGACTATAAATAGAGAGTTAAAATTTAATGAAAAAATTCATGACCTAAATTATATTCACTTACACTATACTAAAGGACTTGAGTAAGGCAGTGGCGGATTTATATTTTACAAATGAGGTTTAATGTCCTCCGTTTGATTTTCAAAATGCATAATTTTATGTGACATTTTTATATTATACAAACATTTTGTTAAGAAAAATTATATTTATACCTCATAAAAATAAAAATTATTTTCGTTGTGACCCTCATAATTATAAATTTTTTTATTTCATTATCATCATATAAATTTAAAAATAATTATTAATAATTGACCCCATTCGATTTTTTTCTGACTCCGCTACTGAAGTAAAGTATACTGTATCTATGCCACAGCACTGACTCTCAGTCATCTTTATGTTATGTAACTCAGCGACATCATATTCAATAGCTCACATCTAGTCATGAAACTATAACGTGCTATCTAAACTGTCTATTAAGAATTTTGTAGGGAACAATAATTGCGTGTCATAAAATTTCTATTGTGACAACAGACGCACACTTCATTGGAGTCGATTATATATACAGTCTAGTACATTGATACATGACGAATTGGTTGGCACAGATAGAAATAGGCGGGTACAGTCAGAAATGTTGTGGTGTAATTAGAAAATTTGAACTTCATTTACAAGCCAAAGGACCCACATGAGTTCCTTATCTAACCAAAAGAAAATGTGATCTCAAGTTAGTGGTGTCATTATCATAGACATCATAATTATAATTTCTCCATATGCAGTACAAGAGAGCGTCTACTGCTGCAACTGTTTCAAGCCGCAGCAATATTAGATTCTTTTAAGTAAAATGTTAGATTATTTTTAAGTTATAAGTGTTGTTTACTACACATTACTGGATGGGAATTGGGGGAGTAACAGTGTCTGCGGATATTTTCTGTGCGGAGATCACCGCAGGGAAATCACAACGGCTGTGGGGAAGTCTAAACACGAATTTTGATGCACGGGGCTGTTTATTACTGTTAAATCATAACCGTTGATAAATTATTGGACCGCTCAGATCAAAAGAACCGCACCTGCGGAGCTTTTTCAGCTCCGCAGGTGATATGGTTCCGGAATTAGGAGGGGATGCCATTGCAACGACAATAAACTTCAAATGAATGTGACAAGTACCTACCGGCGTTTACAAGGGTGTCTATCTATTTATTAATTTATCTTACCATTAATTGTTCTTTTCACGTAGTCTATATATATGCTAGCCTGTTAGTATGTAATTAATTAATGTCCTCCAAGATGGAATAAATCTTCTTCTCTTATATATTAAATAATTGACATAGTAGTTAAGGGTTTATAGGTTGTTATTTAGTAGTCAAGCTCCCATAAGTATTCTTCTTTATTTCGGAAAAATTGAATCAGAAACTAGATATTTACCTCAAACAATTATTGAATAAATTAATTGAATTCTCCCCCAAATGCATGGTATTCTATTAAGTTCCTCTTCCCATATATTAAGTTGCACAGCAAAAACTCCCCTTGATTGACTGTAAAAATTTGAACTGTAATAGGCAATTTATTTTTATTTGACGTTTTGAATCCAATAATCAGGGGTGGAGTCAGACATTCTGTCTGAGGGGGTAAAATTAAAAAAAAAATTGTAAAAGGACAAAATTTAAAAAAAAAATCAATATAAACATAGTTTTCTATTTTTTTTAAAATATACATAAATTATAATTATGGTTTTAAAAAAAATCCGGCCGGAATGGGGCGGCACCCCTCTGCCACTACATAGCTCCAACCCTGCCAATAATACCCCTTTGAGCACAGGAACGGAACCCTCTGCAAGTCCAGAAATTGGGCAACAAAATTTTTCTTTCTATATAAAAAAGAAGCGCCTTTTATGAGCAATCTCATGGTCGAATTTTTAACTAATAATAAAAAAAAACCTTGAGACTAACAAGGAGGTTTTCAAATTTATAAAAATACTAAGGACAAATTTGTTATTTCAATTTGGGATCTCTTTTGGCATTTTTATCCAGGAGTTTCTTTTGCTATTTCCATCCTGACCCCGTGATTATTTTTTCACACGGAGCCCACACTTTCTTTTCCCTCCTTTCGTTGAAATATGTCTTGATATAATTTTTTTTTGCCATTATTATTAGCATACAATTATTATAGTAAATTTGTTATTACATTTATATAACAAACTATTATTATTATTAAGTATAAATTTTGGTATAATTAATTATTGCTATAATTATTAGCATAAAATTACTATAATATTTTTTATTACATTTATAACAAACTACTGTTATTATTAAGTACATTTTTTTATAATTAATTATTGACATAATTTTTAGTTACAATTACTATAATAATTTTTTATTGTATTTATAAAGAATTGGATTATTATTATTACCATCATCATCATCATCATTAAGTATAAATTTTGATACAATAAATTATTAGCATAATTATTTTTTTTAATTTATCGTAAGTACGGTATAAAAATATTTTCATCTTTACGACTACAAAAGTTTTGCAACTGGACCTAATTTATATGCGTACATATTGGCCCAAACTGTACCCACACCCAATATATAAAAAAAAAAGTTATCCAACTTTTTATTGGGCTTGAATCTTATGGACTTTAAGCAGCGGAAATCTAATTCGTTCCTGAATGAATTTTCCTTGTAGCCTAAATTAAACAGCCTTACCAACCAGCCCAAAAATCTTAAATTCTATTTCACTTTTCAGCTCTCTTTTTTTTTCAACTTTAATTTGCTGCAGGAAATGATGAGATTTGCAAAACATGTTATAAAATCGAATTAGTTAAAATTCTCAACTGAACTGAAATTTTGAACTGAAAAATCGAACTAAATAATCTAAAATTTACCAGTTTAGTTCGAAATTAATCAAATCGATCCATTTGCACACCACCAGCAAGAAGTCTAAGCCTAAATTGAGTGGGATCTATATGTGTTTATCTTGTCGCTTGTAGAATTGTAGATGATATACAGCCATGATTCCATGAAGAAAAATGCATTACTCATGCTTGAATGAAAACAGAGCTATTTACGGAATAAATACTAGACTTTCCTCGGAGGTTTTGGCATCACTTGAGACACCGGAAATATTCCCTCTTTTATTGACTTGTCAACATAACAATTGAGGGTTGAAAGTCGAAACTATACATAAACTACTGGCATATTGTCCTCTTCTTGCGGTGCTTTCGTTTTCTTCTGATTGATCATTTGCTTTGTGAGAAACATGATTTTCTTAAATGACAGCTGTTTATGTACGTAAAAAGTGTGATGAGGACAGCTGCCAGACTTGGTTGAGTTAGTCGATCAGGTTAAAGATTTTTATTTTTTCGGAACAAATTAAAAAATATATATATTTACGGCACTTAAAAACTAGCAATATTATCAGATGTATAAAAAAATTAACAAAGAAGCATTTTTTTTAAAAAACTATTTATACCATTTGATCGATGCCAATTACAGATAAAAGTGTCGATGAAGAATAACAATACTCGAATAATTTACTTTTGCAAAACTCCTTTCCAAAATGTCTGCTATTTTGAAAATGTATTTTTAATACGTTGATTGAATGATATGAATAATTCAATATTGTTCATCTACAGGGACGGTTACTGATTTAAAACCAATAAATATATTACGTAGGGCAATTTGTTAAATATATATTGAGTAAGAGATGGTAAAATCTGATTCAACCGGAGAAATTTATCCAATCTGTTTGGATCTAATCAGATTCGAAGTATTTTAAAAAATCAAACTGATCTGATTCAAATTGAATTCAATCTAACATGATCCAATCCAAAATCAAATGATATGCAGTTCAATTAAAATCAATTTAAAATCTGAAAAAAAAAATATATAAATTGATTCAATCTGATCTGAAAAATTAAATTGATTCGACCTAATTAAAATCCGACGAGCGCCTTTACCCAAAATATCAGTAGATAATTCCTCGATTTTGAGACAAAACCACAACAAGAAACCCGCAATCAACAATCAATAATCAAATACCATATCAACCAAGGAATTAGGCCACATGAACTGCAGGAAAGCGGGAAAAAATACAAAAATAATATCATTGGCTAAATTTAGACAAGAGAATGCAATAATAATAATAATAATAATAACAACTCCAATTTCAATTTATTAGGCTGAGTCCTATTCCACCCGAAGGTTACGAACCAACAAACAGTACCATAATCAAAAGTATGCAAATATTAATTATTTTGTTAATATTTTTAGAGTAATCTTAAAAATCTAAAATGAATGCTTACAAAGTTCAAAAATAGAAAATTTTTAGTTAAATTTATTGAGTGGCATAAATTGAAATTTAAAACTGTTTCAGTACATTTTTTTTAGTTAAATTCATAAAAATCACCATGAGCTTAGACTCACAATATTTTTATTCTATATATAAATTTACATAAAGGGGAGGGATCCCTTGACAATGGATTATTTTGACAATCTTGACAAAAAACTTTCAAAATAAATATCAAAAAAATCTTTAAAATAAAAAAATTATAGATATATTCTTCTACTTATAGATTGATAGTGTATCAAATTTCGTATAATTTCACTATCAAAGATCATTAAATTGAAACTGTTGTAAATTATAAAAAAAATTATGATGGTTTTTGATGTATTATTAAAAAAGAATGAAATTTCATAAAATATAAAACACTATCAATCTATAATTAAAACAACATATCTATATTTTTTATTTTTAAGTTAAATTTTATATTATTTAAAAGTCCATTGTGAAAATAACCCATTGTTAAAATGTTAAAATATAGAGTTCAATAGATCCAGTTAGTGCTATTAAATGTGTTATTAGTATTATTATTAACTACCTTCATACATGAGATGTCTATCAAACATTCGAATTCATTAATCAAATAATTGGGATGTTGATTGCAGCCGTGCATCATAATTATGTAGTTGCATCTCATCTCGAGTTCCTAAGGCTAATAATTAAGGGGAGGGATCCCCAGACGATGGTTATTTTGACAATTTTGATAATAGATTTTTTTATATATAAATTTGTGAAAAAATTTAAAAAAATTATAAATAAGTTCTTCTACTTATAGATCGAGGCAGAACCAGACTTTGACGTAGGGAGGTTAAAAATTGTTTTTTTTTTCTGACGGTCAAAGTTTGAAAATTATCTTCAATATAAACTTATTTTTATTTTCCTGAAAATATACATAATTAAAAGGTATTTGTAAAAAAAATTCTAATCAGGAGGGTCAACTGACCCTTGAATCCACTTGGATTCACCACTGTTTATAGATTAATAATGTTTCAAATTTCATATAATTTCATCATTATCTGATAGTCTATTAAAAATCATTAAATTAAAACTATTATAATTTCTATAAAATCTTAATTTTTTTCATGAACAATTATCAAATTGCATAGAAATTTGAAACACTATCAATCTAGAAATAAAAGAACATATCTATAAAAAAATTCTAATTTTAAGATTTTTTATATTTCTTTAGAAAATCATTGTCAAAATTATCAAAATAACCCATTATCAAGTATCCCTACCGGCTTGCCCATATTAATTGACCCCGTTTGAAAACATTAACTTTGCTTCCTCTTTTCTTTTTTTGAACATCAAAATCCATAGACAGCTAATTTCATTCAAAAGATATGATTATGTCCATCAAATAAAGAAGAAAAACTCTTTGATCTATAACCAAACAACACAAAATATCAAATTAACTCTAAATTAAGTCATCTACTCAAAAAGTCTAAATGATTTTGTCTTCAATAAATGTAGAGAGATAAATTTTAAAGAAGCCTAAATTTTTTTTTCAAGTAACCGACCACGATGAATACCATTGTGTTTGGTTTTTACTGGATCATATGAGTTGTTAAGCATGCCGTAAGACTTCAGATCTTGAATTTATTGAAGATAAAGCAAAACTCTTCTTCTTGAGTATCTCAAAGGACAACACCTCAAATGAACAAACTCTTTTTATAATAAAAGAGCGACGAAAAGATGGACGAAGAAATAAAAAATTGAACAAAGTGATAAAATCTAAAAGATCATCAGTAAAACAAAAATAAAGAAGAAGAAAAATAACGTGAGAGACAAATCAATTATCTATCCTCAACCGAAAATTTCTCAGGGAAGAGACTACTAGAGTTTTTTTTTTGGGAGGAGATGGCGAGAGTTCAACTTTGCTTCCTCTCAAACGGCTGATCCTTGCACTCTTTTAAGCAATCAAGCTTTATATTGCCATATGGCATCTTCTACGGTAACAACAAATTGCTTAATTATTGTCTTATTTTATGTCAGAAAGACAAAATATACTTATAACCAGTAGATTTTTTTTATAGTAAATAAAATAATTAAATATAGGGAAGTAGTATGATTACCCGATTTTGTTCCCGTCGAACTAGATCTGAATTTTATACTCGAGTCCAGCGACTCAAACCGAGTTTAAAACTCGGGTCCACCTCTCCCATCTCAAATATCACAACCAACAACCCATCTCCCACTCTCCTCTCTCTCACTTCTCCTCTACCTCTTCTCTAAACTGAAAAAAAGAAAAAAAATCCCAATTTCAATTGATCTATCTCTTTTGTGCTCCAATTGAAAAACCGTTTGCGCTAAACTTCTCATTTTTTGAAGGAGAGATGGAAAAAACCATCGATCCGTCAATTTGATCGTAATTTCGAATGTAGTTTTTATTTTTCAATTTTAATCCGAATTTCAAAAAAATTATTAGTTTTGTTAGATTTAGTTAGTTTAATTGTAGTCATAATTGAAATATAGTTAATATAATTTGGTTTGGTTGATTTATAGTGTTAATTTTGAATTATATAGTTATAATTAGCTTAATTATAGATTAGCGCTAATTAAGCTAATTATTGTTAATTTATTAGTTTAAAATTAGATGAGATAATGTTAATTATAATGTAAATAGGTTAATTGTATGAAATTTTTAAATTGTACCAATTATTGCACCAAATTTTACCAATTTGCATCAAATTGCATCAATTTTTACAACATTGTATCAAATTATACGTATATGGGGTGGTATTACAAGAGAGGGATGGCTACAATCTAGTACAAAATGGGGTGGTATTACAAGAGAGAGATGGCTAAAATCTGGTATAAAATGAACACTGAAGAGCACTTGAGTCAACCATTACCGTACCCCGAGGAGCCTATGGATGAGTTGGTATACGTACCACATTCACATTAGAATGCCCGAGCGGTTAGCATTTAACCAAACTATTTATTCTTACTTAAACTCTTCACATAACTCGTGCTATAGAATAAAAAAATATATATATGCAGATGTTCCGTTTAGTGAAGAATACAGTCACCACCATTTGTTAGCTTACGATGCCCGGGCATTCATGGTTCAACAAACATGAATTGCGTCAGATTAAGCATTTAATGGGCGATTTAGGGCATCATCATATTTTCACAGCGATGCTTGCTTCCGCAGATCAATATTTAATTTTTCCATTTTAAGTTGTAGGTATTTTTAATTTAATTAATTTTTGTCAATTTAATGCATTTAAATATGTGTAATTTACTTGTACAGGTCTTCCGACGGATCCTGAGGACATTAATATCTCTGTCGCTGACCGTTCGATTCACGGCCCACTTGACCCAACGTCAGAGTCAACGACTGATGAGTTTGATGTAGTTCAGATGACCCTCGATCCGGGTACTGGGACCTCTAGTACCCAATATGAGGCTCATCGCCCGTCGTCGTATGATACTCTTGGTCTGTCCTCCCGAGTGCCCGAGACGCAAGACACGAGCGCCCTCGCCGTGAAATCCGACCAAGAGACACATTAGGAGGATGTTTCATATGCGTTGATGTATTTTTTTTAATTTCAGAAACTGTAGTTTATATGTATTTTATTCGAAAGACTGTACTTTATTTTCTTCATTTATGATTTAAAATTTAGTTTTTCTTATTTATGTTTTGACATTAACTTCTTACAAAACTTTCAAATAATATAACATAATATTTTTTAAATCATCAAATATATAAAATATATAATGAAATAACATAACTAAACTTTTTCATTTTATTTTAATATACAATCAATTAACTACTTTATTTTATTTATAATAAACTAAATTAACAGAAATAAAAATAAATAGAAATGAAATAACTAACCCAAATTACAAACTCGGATGTGACTAAACAACACTAAATCCAGCGCACTCTTATCACTATCATATATTTATTTATTTATTTTATTTACTATAAAAAAATCTGCACAACCAGTCATACATATTATGATATTACAATTACACACGTGTTTCAGTTGTTTTGTTCCGAGTCAAAAATCTCCTCCCCTGTCCCTTTCCCAATTATGCTCGTGCACATCCTTCTCTGACAATATCACTATTGTAGCATCAATCACTCCCCTTTAATTTAGGATCGTTAACTAATTTAATGCTACTAAGGAAATGTCCTTTGGTTTACTGATACGACAAAATACTTAATTACTGTGTGAACGATATATTACATAATTCATAATTTAAATAGAAAATCATTAGTGGATATTTAGTTGGAAAGTTTAATTCGGTCTTTACCAAAAAAACTACTATAATATATTCTTTTAAAAAATAATGTGAAACATTTGAAATTTGCACAACGGAAGAGCAAATCATTCTTTAAACTTCTAACAAGGAAACATGGTGTTCATATGCGGCATCTTATTTATAGATTCATCAAAGTGCAAGTTCTAAAATTATAAGTTGTTGGCAGCTTAATCGTTTAGTTTTAGTGTCTTTGCTCCAAAAAAAAAGAAACAATATTGTGCTTAAATTACCAAATGTATTTGTAATATATCTATATATGTGACAAACAAAACATTTACATATTTAATATTTTTGACGTTTATCGTTATTGTTTTTTTCTGAGCTTGATTGCCAAGATAAAAATAATAATAATTAGAATATAATTACTAAAGTCGCTGACAAGACAAACTGAATTCATTTTTAAATTATCCACATAATTAGCATTAACGAAAAATTCGTTTAAAATAATAAAAAAAAAAAGCCAATTGAACATCACATAGAAAGTAAGAGCAAAGTATTGTCATGACAAAGAAAAATTATCCATGCTATATAAGTCTCTTTGCGGAAATATTGCATAGTTTGGATTATTATTACACAAGTTAAAACTTACATCTTTAAAAAATGATTAAATTGACAGTTTATTATATTGGGCACTTTAATATTCAACTTAAAGGAAATGATTTTGAACAGAGGACAAAAAGAAATGTGGAAAACAAAAAAAAAATGCAAAGAAGACTAAATCGATTACCCTACAAAGTCCAAATAGGGATGAAGAGAACTCGCTGAAATACATAAATTGATCATTCGTGTATTTTGACTTCACTTACTTTTTTAATATCTAGAAATGACGAAGTTCTACTATTAATGATATAGGAGACATGAAAATGACGTCTAATTTAATAGTTACAGTATTGTTTTTTAGTTTAGAACAATACAGATAAGTTATTTTTTTAATTTAATTGTCATACTAAAGAAATAACATAAATCTTTCCCTGCAATTCATTTCACTTTACATTGCGAATGTAAAATATAATAATTTCATATTGATACATCATTCAGATGTACATTAGAACGAACATATTAATTTGTCAATACCATCAATTTTGTGTGTCATCAAACACCATCAAGTCACTTTTTAATTTATATTTTAAAATCTAACACTTGAATTTGAAATTTCAAGCCATTAATATTATTAATTTTCATGGTATATAATATGCTCATAAAATTTCATGATTTAGAGCTCATTTTATATTGGAATAAGTAATAACAAAATAAATGAATCTAGTTAATTATGAATTATCCATTTTTCTTCATTTAGTTATCATTTGATATGGAACAAAAATAGCTCTAAATTTCATGAAGTTTATGAGTGGTAATCCACTGTGAAAATTAAAAAGATCAACTATTTAGATTTCAAATTTAATTATCAAATTTTAAAACATAAACTAAAGAAATGAGTTCATAACATTTAAAATTAATGGCATTGAACCCTCCTCTTGCCTCTGTCAGAAATAAAATGAGTCATTAATGAAGCTTCCTGTGCGATGGGTCTTCTAATTGTGGTTGCTGAATTAATTGGAATTTGACAAATGTTTGTACAATTTTTTTATATAATAATAAAAATTATTATATTATTAATAATAAGAGCGATAAAAGTAAATTTTAAAATCTACGAATGGCAGCGCGCCACTAGTAGTGGCGTGGAGTAAACACGCCACTATCAGTGGCGTCTGTGTAAAAGTGTCACTGTCAGTGAGGTCTTTGTGTAAACACATTACTAGTAGGGGCGTCTTTGGTGGCAGTAGTAATGTCGATCAACGGTAATGGAATTGTGATCAGAATGAGCAAGAGCAAATGCGTCACTATCAGTGGCGCGTTTACACTATTTTACATAAAGACATCATTAACAGTGACGTGTTTGCTCCACCCTTCTACCAGTGGCATGCTGCCGTATGTAGATTTCAAATTTTATTTTTATCACTCTTATTATTAATTATATAATTATTATATAAAAAAAAACTGAATGTCTGTAACTAAAGTTTAAGGAACCAGGGAGAGAGCAATCTGTCATCCGAGTTGTTGCACAGACATTTCCCATGATAGCAACAGGAGAATTATGTAAGAACTGTAAATGACCTACACACGTGCACACTTGCGCTGGGACAATGGACTCTCCATTACATATAAACTGTAGACGATTTCGAAGGAAGAGTTCCTCCTACCTATCTGAGAGCTCATCAGATGACGTGTCGGGCGTTTATCTTTTCTGATATATTTAAATATAAACAATTTGTAAGTTACTGTGTTTAAGGTGGGATTATTCATTATTAACTACTGCGAAGCAACTCAAGTAATTGTCTCAAGATGCCACAATACTTAAATTTTAAAAATAAAACTGAAATTGACAACTTCGGTCGTTTTTAACAAGATTATCAATTCTTAATTTTGGCATTAATTCAACTTTGACTCATTCAACGTCTTCATTAATTAATTGGCTTCGAGTGCATCCATGTCGCACTATACATGCTAGACTTTTATTCTCCACACGGCCACACGGCCACACGGTCCAACCTCGTCAATCTACGGTTCTACACTCCACCCCTTTTGTTTACACAATATATAAAAATCTCATTTCTCAAAACCATACCCATCCATATAACATAAACCCTTTCTTGAGTCCTGACAGATAAGAGAACAAAAAGAAAAGGAGAGAAAAAAAAAAGTATGAGGAGATCAGAATGGGAAGATGGGTGCAGGAGCCATCCAGAGCACCGTTTGTCAAAAGGTGTGTGTCCCTTTTGTCTCAGAGAGAAGTTAGCTCACCTCTCTGCTTCCTCTTCTACAACAAACACCACACATGCCTCTTATAGCTCTACAATCTCACCAAATTCAGCCAATTCTAATCGTTCATCGGGAACCATCGTGGTGGCCCCGTTGTCGCCGCCTCCTGCCAGGGTCGCAACAGAGATGAATTCTATGAGAAATACTGATATGTTTCAGAAAAGCCGATCCCTTGCTTTGGTTATAGATGGTGAAAAAGAGGCGACTGGTCAGAGGCACAAGGATAAACTCAAGAAGAAGAAGAAGAAAATTGAGAGGTTTTTCTCAAAAATTATTCATGGTCCGAGCAAGAGGGGTGAAGGTCGTGATTTGCATCACTCGAGAACTATGAAGGAGAAATCTGCTCCCAAGTGGGTATTTTTTTAATTTTAATGTTACACGTGATTTTGATTTTTTTGTTCATCTATTTAATTAGTCTGTTATATACTTAATTATGTCCAAAATTAGCAAAAGGTAATGATATAGATGGTGACTTCAAATCAGTTTTTTTTTTTTGGTTTTGATGATTTTCTCACCATGTCGAATCTGTCGAAAATTAAACAAATGGAATTGGGGTTTTAAAGAACAAAAGTTATATGCTACCAAAAGGAAAAAGTTACAAGTGTATATAGATCATGTGCAATAGGGATGATATGGCATTCAAATTTTTGGGATTTGAGGGAACACAAATGTAATATGTTAGGACTGGATTATATATAGTAAAGATGAGCACCCTTTTTCTAGATACTTTCAATTTGAAACTATATATGCTTGCTGGGTAATTTCTTAATGTGGCGCTATCTTCTAAGAGATTAATTATTATCTATTTTTCTAAGTTATAAATAGTTTAACTTTTTTTAAAAATTAAAAAGATTTCACAATATTTTTATATTGACCTATTCTATGATTTTTTTTATTCAATAAGATCAGCAAGCAAAGCATGTCATTTTTTTTAATAGATGCTACGCATGTTGTTATTAAAGACAAGACAAAAAAAAAAGGATGGGGTGCAAATTATTTTACGAAGGGGTGAAACAAGCAAACTGAGAGAAATATGTTATTTATCTTAGTGTACTTATTTTAAACAACTTTTGACCGAGGATTATGGGTTATCAATCATGCCAGCCTATTACGTCAAATAAGACATTTTGGTTGGAACTGGTACAATATTTCCAAAAGAACAACCCATGAGAGACAACACGGATTAGGACCCTGTACCAAATTCTGACAATGAAGTAACACCCAATTTTCCCCTTATTGGTATGATACATGTTCATTCAAATTTCTTAAATGAGTATTTGCCAAGATGTAACTGTATATTCTACAATTTGTATATATTAATACATAAAATATACGATCTGATAAATTTAGCACCTACATGTCTTTCTTTTTGAACGAGCATGTATTTTTAATGCTAGAGAACAATGCTGAAGAAATTTCTTCCTCCACTTGAATTGAAATTATCCAAGAAACGACCTTTTTGTTTAGTAATTCTTAGAAGATAATTTACTAAAATTAGGGACCATGGTCCCCTTACTATAACTCAATCAAAATTAATTCATAATTTCGTAATTATTAGACCATAATAGAATTACTAAAATCCCCTCACAACTAAATTGCCAAAAAAAACATTCTGGGGAATCAGTAAGGAATCTCATCATTTGCCTCTACAACATTCAGCTTTAACTAAGTGGATCATTTTACTTCTTTTTCCCCACCGGGGGTCTGATACTTGGATTGGACCGAATATGTTCAGCGGTAGTGGAGGAGCAAAACACGAATTTTTTATGTTAAATTAAAAAATTAAGCTTCATAAATGTATTTTTCTTTGATAGTAATTGTAAGCTCTAAGATGTTGGTATTGAAAGGTTAAGATAGTGCAAAAATGTAAATAACTTAAGGTAGAAATATATAAACCAATTTGGGCTTAATGTTCAAGTATAATGGCAGCGGAATACGATTTAAATCAATTCAAATCTCACAAGAATATAGCAATCAAAGAAATGTGAGAAAAGAAAGTAAAGATAAAGCAAGAATACAAGATGTAACGGAGTTCGGCTTTAACAATGTCTACGTCTCCGGGACCCTCAACCTCTAACAATTGAGGTTGAGTCGATATATTTAAAAAGAATTTTTACACTTGTAGAACTTGGTCCCTTACAAAAATGGGTTGTCAAGCCTATCGTAACAAGAGTGACAACACACTCAAAAAGGTGAGTAACAACACACTCAAAAGGCGAGTGACAACACACTCAAAAGGCGAGTGACAACACACTCAAGAAAGGTGAGTGACAACACACTCAAAATGTGACTGACAACACACTTAAGAAAAGGTGAGCACTACAGCTCAAAAGAATATTTTTAAGAAGATCACGAAGGATCAAGTTGGGAGAATAGAGAGAAGCAAGATTGAGCTTGAACAAATATTTGGCAAATTGAGTGTATCAATCTTTTGAATTATCTTTCTCACTTTGTATATGGCTAGTAAGCTTTCTGTAGTAATAATTTTACTAGATAGATCAAATTCCAACATTTAATAAGTGAGAGATGTGATCATTTTAATAGATCTTCTGAAATAACTGAAGAAACTATTTTTCGGCCTGAACCGTTATAACGGTTTACGAATCGTTATAACGATTTAGAAAGAATAGTCGTTGGATCAACTGAGCTGAAACGTTATAATGATTTATCAAGTCGTTATACGTTTCATGAATCGTTATAACGATTACATAATCGTTATACATTTCACAAATCGTTGTAACGATTACTGAATCGTTACATAACGATACACTCTAGTTTCTTTTAGAATATTTGTGCCTTAGAATATTTTTTAGTATTGAGATGAACCGTTATAACGATTACTGAACTGTTATAACAATTCACTGGGCAGAAATATTTTTCTTGTTGTTTAAGCTCAATTTATCTTGACCAATTCAACCCAGTTTGAGTCTAACTAAACCTAAGCATAATGCAGTCTTGATTAAACTTTATATCCCAGTACTAGTCTTGGTTCTTGTGCACTAGTCCATTTGCATGTTAATCCCTACACAAAAACTCAAACAAGGCAAATTATAAAATTCAAGATTATTTTACAAATCGACAAATCAAATAAGATGTTAAGTGTAACAATCTCCCCATTTTGTCGATTTGCAAAACATGTATGGGTGCATAGATATAACATATGATGTGGATTTCACCCAAAAACTTCTCCCCTTTTTGGAAATCGGACAAAAGGGTGTGATTAAAGAATTTATTTCAATTTAGCTCCCCCTAAATTTATTGCTCCCCCTTAATATATACACCGTGTATAAGATAAAGAATTTAAAATACTTCCAAAATAATAAAAAATATAATACATTGGCTAACTCCCCCTAAATATGTTGCATATATGATTTGAAGGGACAATTAAGTATTGTGGGTCTCTAATTTTTAATTTTAGGAACCCAAACAACATTTATAATGTTGTTTTCTTTTCTAAGTTTGTAATCAAGTGAGATATGACCAATATGACAACAATAATTACAAAATACACATGTTTAAGACTTCTTACTACCTTTAACAAATGTATTTTGGTAGCTTTATTTTAATCCTTGAGCTTGAGTCTTGAGTTTTTCCTTAAAAATATTTTTATGTTTTTGAGAAACAACTTGTTTATGCTCATATCTTTGAGCTTTGGTTTGAAAATTATTTTGATTTTTAAACTCATAAAATCAACCATCGGGTCCTTTAAAATACAATTTGTTTGACCAACTAGGATTAAAAAAATGTAGCATTGTTGCTTTGAAAATTCATTTTTCCTTTGTTAATTTTTTTATTAAATTGCTTATATTGAAATACATAATTGTGTTTCTTATTGAAAGATTTAGCATTAGCAGATTTCATAATTTTTGTATTTGACCCTTGACTTTGTTTCTCTTTTGATTTAGGGCAATTTGAAGTCTTAGAAGATTTTTTATATCCAAGACCCGACTTGTTGCTAGGTCTTTGACCTATAACCTTGTCTAAATCCATTGAATTAAAGCTTGTTGAAATACATGAGGATTTTAATGCCCTATTTTCAGTTTCTAAATTTTGCACTTTCATTTTTAATGTTGCAACTTCACCTAAGTCAATTTGATAATTCTTTTTCAGATTTTGTAATTTAAACTCATAAGATTGAACCTTTAACTCAAATTCTGAAATTTTATTTTCAAGTCTCTCAATTATCTCTTTTTGAGAAGATGAATCATGAATAGGATTCTCTAAACTAGATACAAAAGATTCAATTACATCCTCATCATCAAAATTATTTGCATTTTCAACAAAAAATTCATCATTCTCAACATAATCATCATTACTATCATCCCAAGTGGATGTAGTGTAAGGTATTACTTGATTGTGCAATTGAAATTCTTGAGAATTTTGTACCTTAGGTGCATATGAGTTCATCTTCATATTCTTAGATATTGCAATGTCGTGTAGGATCTCCAATGTGCACAAGTCGGTGATGTTGTTTTTTGCTACAATCTCATCAACATCCACCGTGGATGAGATCTCCTCTACTTGCGCAATTAGGGCAAGAATATGGATTTATTTCATCTTTCTTTCTTTTAACATGGTTGCTTGTAGCTAGCATAGCATCAATTCTCTCAAAGTTTTGCTTCTTCTTATTTGGAAAAACCAAGGAACAATCGTGTGTTGAGTGACCTTCCTTATGACATGAAAAGCATATACATGTCATTCATTTCTCATCCCGCTCCTCATTGTGCTCCTTTTCAAGATTTAGCATTCTTTCAAACATCTTCGTAATGACTTGATCATTCATAGAAGATGAGCTAGATGATGTCTTGCTCAAATAGTGGTGCGATGGAGATCTTTGAGCTTGAAGTGTGGTTTCTTTGAGTTTTGGTGTGAGCTCTCCGTTTTGTCGTAGCTTCTCCTCAAAGCATAGAAGATGAGTGAATACTTCTTCATGTATGAATTCACCAAAAGAGCCTTACATTGCTTCTAAAGTGGTTATCGTGCTCTCCCATCTTGGTCTTCTCATCATTACTCTAAAAATCTTGCCTACAATCTTAGAGTTAGACAAGGATTCTCCAACTTCATCAAATTCATTAAGAATATGCATTAATCTTGAATACATATTCTCAATTGATTCTCCTTCTTGTATATAAAAATTTTCAAATTCGGACTCTAGACCCATTAGTTTTGTTCTTTTCATTTGAGTGTTGCCCTCAAATCTATTTAATAGGGTCTCCCATATTTCACTAGCAATTTCGGTATTACCAAATAGTATAGCAATCTTTTCACTAACCGAATTTAAGATAACATTGACGGCATAATCATTTTGAGATTTCAGTTCTTTGGCCTTTTGTGTCATTGTGAGGTTGCTAGGATCATAATGCGGTACATAATCATATTTGACAACATCCCAAAGGCCTAGAATGTTGAGGTAGTTCACCATACATTTCATCCAAAAACTGAAATTTTTACAATTAAGATCTAGAGTTGGAGGTTCTTTTACATGCATTAAAGAAAAAATCTTGGACCAAAAATATCACAAATAAAGCAATTAAAACTGATCTCCTGTTCTGACACCACTTTGATAGTAATTGTAAGCCCTATGATGTTGGTATTGAAAGGTCAAGATAGTGCAAGAATGTAAAGAATCTAAGGTAGAAATGTATAAACCAATTTGGGGTTTAATGTTCAAGTATAATGGCAGCGGAATACGATTTAAATCAATTCAATTCTCACAAGAATATAGCAATCAAAGAAATGTGAGAAAAGAAAGTAAAGATAAAGCAAGAACACAAGATGTAACGGAGTTCGGCTTTAACAATGCCTACGTCTCGGGACCCTCAACCTCTAACAATTGAGGTTGAGCCGATATATTTAAAAAGGGTTTTTACACTTGTAGAACTTGGTCCCTTACAAAAATGGGTTGCCAAGCCTATCGGTAACAAAAGTGACAACACACTCAAAAAGGTGAGTGACAACACACTCAAAAGGCGAGTGACAACACACTCAAAAGTCGAGTGACAACACACTCAAGAAAGGTGAGTGACAACACACTCAAGATAAGGTGAGCACTACAGCTCAAAAGAATGTTTTCAAGAAGATCACGAAGGATCAAGTTGGGAGAATAAGAGAAGCAAGATTGAGCTTGAACAAAAGATTTGGCTAATTGAGTGTATCAATCTTTTGAATTATCTCTCTCATTTTGTATATGGCTAGTAAGCTCTTTGTAGTAATAATTTTGCTAGATAGATTAACTTCCAACTCATCGAGTTTTTATTCAGTGAGAGATGATGATCCTTTTAAAATAGATTTTCGAAATAACCGAAGAAACTATTTTTCGGCTGAACCGTTATAACGGTTTATGAATCGTTATAACGGTTTTTAGAAAGAATAGCCGTTGGATCAATCGAAATAAACGTTATAACGATTTATCAAGTCGTTATACGTTTCATGAATCGTTGTAACGATTACAGAATCGTTATATATTTCACAAATCGTTGTAACGATTACTGAATCGTTACATAGCGATACACTCTAGTTTCTTTTAGAATATTTCTGCCTTAGAATATTTTTGAGTATTGAGATGAACCGTTATAACGATTACTGAACCATTATAACGATTCACTAGGCAAAAGCACTTTTCTTGTTGCTTAAGCTCAATATATCTTGACCAATTCAACCCAGTTTGAATCTAACTAAACCTAAACCTAATGCAGTCTTGATTAAGCTCTTATATCCCAGTATTAGTCTTGGTTCTTGTGCACTAGTCCATTTGCATGTTAATCCCTGCACAAAAACTCAAACAAGGCAAATTGTAAAATTTAAGATTGTTTTGCAAATCGACAAATCAAAGAAGATGTTAAATGTAACAATGGTCATAAGTAAATGTAGCGTTTACAATTTAAATTTAGAAAAATTATAAATATTTGATACTGAACATTGTCTAGACGTGGTGTTCAGTTTGTATTGTGACATGGTGTTGCGTTCATATTATGGTCTGTTTCAATTAGTATTTAATTAGTTGATGAATTTAAATTTGATAAATTATTTTAATTTTATTACCGTTTCTGGCTAAAATTCTCCATTTACTCGTGTCCCACTTTCATCAATTTACATTGTCTAGAAGGTTACAGCAAAATACAACCAAATATAAGCAAAAAAAATGTTCAAGACCAACCACATAACACCATAACTTTCACTACAACCATAGAATAAACATTAAGCTAACACAAAAAATTTCACTAATAACTACTATAGGGACGGAGGGAGGGGAGTGGGGGCTCTCCCCCAAACCCCAATAATACAAGTAAAAGTTTTAGATTATAAATATTAAAAAGTCTAATAATGTTTGTCCTTTGAGTTATTAAAATAGGGGTGTCAATGGGTCTGGTCAGTCCCAATTCTATTAAATTCGGGTGAAAAAATTTTAATTCATATCCGATCTATAGAAAATAATTAATTATTTTTATATAATTTTAAGCAATAAAAAATTAATTAATTTATAATTAATCTTAATTAGTATATAATTAGTGTATATTTAAGCTTTAATTAGTACTAAATCATAAAATTACTTCAAAAAACATAATTAATCGGGTCGGGTTGACCCGAATCCGACCCGATTTGGGTTAAAAAAATTAAACCCATATCCGACTCATTTATCTTCGGGACATGTCGGGTTGGGTACAGGTCGTCGGATTCGAGTCGGATCAATAATTGACACCTCTATATTAAAATATGCATTAATAATATAATAATTTACTTTAAACGAAATAATAATAAGGATAATTATTTTAAATATATACATATTTACGTAATTTTTTATTTTTTTATTGCTTTCTATAAAAGAGTTAGCTTGAAAAAAGAAATATCCGATTAAACAATTCTTGCTTAACAAAAATATTGAAGTGCAAAATTTCTTGTGAACAAAAAAAAATCAATTAATGTTCTTTTGCCAAAATTTCAAATTGATGTTGATCGATATAATTTCAAATTGATGCTGCTCGATATCATTAGCATCACATTGGAAGACATAACAGTAACAATTGAGAAAAAACTGTATAAATTAATTCACTTGCTTTCTTCTGTAGATTCTTCTTGTTTTCTAATTTAGACACTGCTAAAAGATTACAATC
The DNA here is from genome assembly GCA_037127355.1 of Schoenoplectus tabernaemontani. Classification (NCBI taxonomy): domain Eukaryota; kingdom Viridiplantae; phylum Streptophyta; class Magnoliopsida; order Poales; family Cyperaceae; genus Schoenoplectus; species Schoenoplectus tabernaemontani. The sequence goes on from CM073743.1 coordinate 12,596,271, forward strand.
TGACAGAAAGAAAGAAACAGATGTCGCAAACACTTTCCTCCATGTTCAAATAACAAACTTGTGTTACGAAAAAAAAGTAACAAAGAAAGATAACTTCAATTATTTATGAAAGCTTTTCCATCTAAGTAAATTCTCAAATTTCTTCCGAATTGACTCATTCTTCTTCATTTTAATCATAACCCATGTCGGTGTACCCAGAGCCTCGCATCCCTCCTATATATATTCAATATCCATAATTTTTAGGTGATCCTTTTCTTTCCTATCTGGTGAATCTACAACATCAGAGAACCACCCAATTTTCTGACTGTCGTCTGGTGATTTTGCATCGATGCCCTTGTGGTGATTTTGCGAGTATCGTCTTCCATTTCTGCTGAATCATGAGTATCGTCTTCCATTTCTCCATCGATGCCCTAGTGTTGATTTTGCGAGATTGCGCTTACATATATACTCTAGGTCCACCCTCACACACCACTGCCTTTGGTGGCAATCTTGGTGATTCACCTTCACACTTCACTGCAGTTTTGTTCGATTTAATAGTTGAAGATGCAACAAGCAATCCTTTTAGTTTTCTAACACTATCTAATGCTGCTGTTTCACTAAATTTTATAAATTCGAGGTCGTGTTTCAAGGACTGTATGGTATTTTCTTTCTCTTTCAGCAAGTCCTTGAGTTGTGAGTAATCCTTTAGAGCGATATCTCGGAATTCTTTAGCAACCGAAGTTTCATTTATCATGTGTTTGATAATATCTCTGAGGTGATGTACCTCTTGTCTGGCACCTTTTTCTGAAGCGATAAATTTTTCACTTTCTTCCTTGATGGTAAGCATCTCTGCTTCACATAATGAAATGCATTGCAAGAATCCATTCTCTTTTTCCCTCCATGAAATGGACGACTCATCTACTTTAACATTATGCCTGTTGCATTCATCCAAGGAAATTGTAAGATCTCTGTTCTTCTGTGCTAGAACGATCCTCAAATTATAATTTTTTTTTTCTTCAAGTTCCAATTAGGTTGCTTTCAGGCGCTTCTTTGCCAAAATAGATTCATTTGTGACTTCTTGGAGAGCTAGCGCAATACCGTCCATGGCCTTCTTGCTTTTCTCCTCTGCTCATACCATGAGTTTTAGTCGGTTGTTTAATGCACCAACTGGGGTTTTCTCTGGTACTTTTATGGCATCATCAAGGGACTGGATATCAAGCTTGGCCTCTTCAAGGCCAATTTTGGTTTGTTCTAGTTGTTTTGTTTGTGAGGTCACAGATTCTAGCAAATTTGGTTCAGATTCTTTGGTTATCGCCAGCTCTTGGTCCAAGAGTTCGAGTTTACTTCTGCTGCCCGATGCGAACAAACTTTTGCCGGAGTAGCTTTGCCATTTAAATCTCTCAAGCTTTTGTTGTGCTTGAGATCGTTCTCACTTCTCTTTCTTTAGCTCTTCTCGGAGATGTTTAAGTTGTTGTTGCATCTCTGAAGAAATTAATATAGGTTCTCACTTCTCAGAAATGATAAGACTCTGAAGAAACCTAAAGGAATGAATATCTATCAGAAATTTCAGAAGGATCACTTGTAAAACAGGGAAATAAAAGGTGAATAATTGATGACCTAAATAGTGGATCCCATCAACAACTCTGCAAAACAATAAAGAAATAACTTACTTGGCAGATGCTTTCTGTTGAATTGATAGTTTGAATGATAACGATAGTAACACTTATTAGTTATTTCTTCCTCTCACTAGAAATTTTCCAGAGAGAGAGGAAGAAGAAAACTGTTGAATATTATATAGGATATTTAGATAAAAGTATAAATAGAATAGTTATAGGGACTAATGTGTAAAAGTAGACTATATATGTACTCAGTTTACCGATGAATGAAAATAATCAAGTTAATCGATCCATTGAAACTTACATGGTATCAGAGCGACGAAATTCACCGCTGTTAGCTGTCGCTGAAGTCACCGTCGTTGCTTCCAGCTCTGGCGCGAGTCGCGCCTGGTGTTCTCCGTGTGGCGCGTGAGATCGCGTGTGTGTCGCGGCGTAGGCTCCGTCCAGCCTAGGGTTCCTCCGCCTCGCCTCCGTTCGCGTGTGTCGCGTGTTCCTCCGCCTAGGGTTCTGCGTGTCGCGTTTCCTCTGTGAGTCGTGTGTGTGTCGCGTGTTTGCTTTGTGAGTCGCGAGCTACATAGAGAGAGAAAATCGCGAGTGTTGCATTTGCTCCTCTGTGAGTCATATCCTCTTAAAATCGCGACCTGTTGCGTTTGCTCTGTTGCATTCAGACAGTCAGGAAAATTTTTGGTTTGGTTGTTCAACAGAGGAACAAAATGACAGAAGATGAGAGTTTTAAATCATCTCAGATTATTTCGGTCAGACTAAACGGGACTGAGAACTATTTACTATGGTCAAGACAAATACTCATGTATTTGCGAGGTCAGAGATTAACCGGTTATGTTACCGGTACGGTGAAAAGACCAGAGGCAATAACGAGAAAAGCGATTGAGCTTCGAAATGGGAAGCGATGATGGACGATTATGTCGTGGCTTATTAACTCGATGGAAGTAAGATTACGAAATCAATTCATGATGTTAGATACTGCCCTACAAGTGTGAGATCGAGCAGCAGAGATGTATTCTCAAAAGGGGAATCATGGACAAGTCTATCACCTCCAAACCAAGGCAGATTGTCTGGTACAAGGGGAAATGGGTGTAACTGAGTTCTTCTCAGAATTAAATAATATGTGGGAACAGATGGACTTCTTTGACCCTTTAACTATGACGTGCACGGTAGATGCACTTGCCTTCAAAAACTGGTTAGAGAAAAAAAGGACCTTTCGCTTCCTGGCTGGTCTCAACCCCGAGTTTGAGCAGATCCGTCAGAGTCTCTGGCAAAGGGATCCACTACCTGCTCTTCGTGACACATATGTAGTAGTGGTTCAGGAGAAAGGCAATGACATCTGTGCCGGTGCAAGAGGGGTCAGCCATGTTGAGCCAACCACTTACAACCTCGTCTCAAGGTGACAAAGTTTGTGATTACTGTCATAGGAAGAATCACACTAGAGAGACTTGTTGGGACCTACACGGAAGACCAACCAGAGGTCGAGGTCGTGATGGTGGCCATGGAAGGAGCCAAGGTAGAGGTCGTGGACTGGGGCATAGTGGATCAGGATACAAGCAAGCATATGTGGCCGACACAGCTGGTCAATCGGGTTCAAGATCCGATGACATGTTGGCCTGATTGATGACTCGGCTTGCACGGACTTTCAACCACCGCCCCGACTAGTGCCACTGCATCAGTTGCTTCCTCATCGGGGGTTGATGGTTATAATCTCTCTTCTCTTCTTACTACTGTAATTAAGTCAATTGGCACCATTATGAAAGCCCTAGTAGCCGAACCTAGCCTTGATGAGTCATGGATTGTAGATTTTGGGGCATCTAAACACATGACTCCTTATCCCATGATGTTCAAAACCTATAAACCTTTGTCCTGAAGAGACAAAGTGCAAACAATGAGATGGCTTGCTATGTCCATAGCGGGAGTGGGTGATGTAACATGTACTTCGAACTTCAACTATCGTCGGTCTTACATGTTCCTAATTTCACCAACAACCTCTTGTCGATCGATCGATTAGTGGATGATCTTAATTGTGTGGTTTCCATGTCTCCTACTCATGTTGTGTTGCAGGAGCTGAAAACAGGGAAGAGTAATTGGTATTGGGAAGAGGAGTGAAGGCTTGTACCGACTCAAACAAGGAGGGGAACACACGAAGCAAAGGGCTTGCTTGGCTGAAACTCCAGAATTAAAGTTATTTTTGTTGCATTGCCGTTTGGGCCATATACCTTTTACTGTGCTTGGAAGGTTGTACCCCAAATTGTATTCTAGATGTAATAAGGCTAAATTAGTATGTGATGCGTATGAGTTTGCTAAGCACACAAGAACAATGTATCACTCTTTTGATAATAGAAGTTCCTTTTGTTTTGATATTGTTCACTCTGATATTTGGGGGCCCTCAAGGGTTGCTTCTCCTTCGGGTTCGAGATGGTTTGTTATCTTTATTGATTGTCATAGTCGGATGACTTGGTTGTACTTGCTAAAGAGGAAGGATGAAGTTCTTGAGTGCTTCAAGGGTTTTCACAAGATGGTAGAAACACAATTTAAAAAAAAAAAAGTGAAAGTGTTGCGTTCAGATAATGGCACAGAATACACCAACAGGGCAATGCAACATTTCTTACAAGATAATGGCATTATACATCAAACCACGTGTGTGAGTACACCTGAACATAAGGTGTTGGCTTTGAAAGAAAGAAACAGACACATTCTTGAGGTGACAAGGTGCCTTCTCTTTGCCATGAATGTTCCTAAATACTGTGGGAGAGGCAAAGACAAACCGCTACATACCTAATCAACGAGAATGTCGTTGAGGGCGGTGGACTTCAGTACACCGATTGAGATGCTCACAAGTACTACATCATTTAAGGTACCTCCCAAGAAGTTCGGGTGTGTGTGTTTTGTGCATAACACTAGTTTGAGTACCAGTAAACTCGATGCAAAATCGTACAAATGTGTGTTTGTTGGGTATTCGAGTGGAAAAAAAGGGGTATAAGTGTTATGACCCCGTGAAAAATATGATGTTTGAGAGCTTGGATGTGACGTTTAGAGAGACAGAACCCTACTTTGTACTCTCGAATGCACAATCAAGTGCATCCCTCGTGACATTTCAGGATACTCTTGAGGTGGTTGTTACTCGTCCCTCGGACCCGGTTGGTCGAGAGGGGGAGAATAGGGTATCGGTATCGAATAATGGTACGAAAAATACTATAGATATGAGCCAAATACAAGTACATGTTTGAATTCGGATGCGGATCAGAACCTACCACCTCCAACTAGACAGATCCATAAAGTGTACACTCGAAAACCTCGTCATGAGAATGTTGAGCAACTATCGGTTCAGGATCAATATCAATTACTCCTACCTGTCGACGGCTCTCCCACATCACAATCTCCAGGCAACTTAGAGTTGCCCTCGTGTACTCTTCTCTCGATCTCGATCTTCCTATTCTTTGTGCGCAAAGGGGTTCGATCAACTGTGTTGGAATAAGGAAAATGTGTCTCAACATCTCACCCTATCTCCTACTATGTGTCATTTGAGACATTATTACCTGCGTGCAAAGCATTTATGACTTCTTTACATTCTAATTCTGCTCCATGTGAGTGGAGAGAAGCAATGCAGGACCCGAAGTGAAAAAATGTTATGTTCGAGGAAATGAGAGCATTAGTCAAGAATGACACGTGGGATATAAAACCAAATGGGAGCGATCAGCTGCTATGCAGTTTTGTTTATATCTTCTAAATATAGTCATGAACTTTTTTTCAAAAGCTGGCACAAGCTAGCATTTTCACAAAAGAAATGGAAGGCCCTTAATACCTGCTTTTTTTAGCAATAAAGAAATTTTAGCTGATATTTCATTCCAGGAAAAAGTATATAATATATATTGTTTAGAATTATGTGCTAAATGTACTTATAACTGGTATTTAAGCAATCCAGTAAACAAATAGATGTCACTTATAGGTATTCTGTTTGCACTTTGATTTGCTGACTGTGCTTGATAAAAAAATTTGTAAACACATTGAATTTGCTTGCAAGAAAATTGAATAAGAAATCAGATCTAATGATAATATATATCATAAAGAAATATGGTAATGGATTTTTTATTCATTAACTTATTTATTTATTTATTTGTCCATCCAAATAATACATCTGAGGCTTTTTCCTTCAAGGAGCAAATCAAATGCCTTGTTTATTTCTTCAAGACCAATTTGAGTTATGAACTTGTCGAGCTCCAGTTGCTACAATATATTTGCTTAAAAATTAGCAACAAGGGATAACACCCTCTTTAAAATCCTAAACTCTTTAATAGGATTAAAAATGGAAATTAATGAGGAAAAGAAAACTCTTGCCTTGTTAAGGTACTTAGTTGGGATGTCATCTTTTGGTTTGATCTCTCCAAACAGCAATCCCTTCACGCATCTACTGTTTGCAGTTCATATAGTGCTATGCATAAAGGCGAGCCATGCATTTTTACTCCTAGTATCATAGTTTTTCCCAGCCCTGAATCATTAAGAAAAATAGCTGGTGCGTTTTAATAAATCTTCTGTTGCCAAAATGTTCATAAAAAATTTAGATATATAGGATCGAAACCCAGTCAAAAAAATACATAGTGAACATGAAATTGAAGGAGCTTACAGAGCCCAATTAATTATAATTTACAAAACAAGATAATGGGACTGTTGTTGGGCCGAACTAAACCCATTTTTGACAACCAATAATGACTTACATGGAACTCCTAATGCTGATACTGGAAAATCTGGTAATTTATGAAACAGTTGTTGTAATGTACCAAGTGGTTCAGGGACCATACTGTTTTGAACGCATCACTCATTATTCATTAATGATGCTAAGCCGATGCAGTCAAAACAGTAGTCAGCACCACCATTTCTCAACTAACACGAAATAAATTTACTTTAGTAAGAATAACACAAATAACCTATATTATTTTATTGACATAGAACGTATATATATAAATTATATATTTCAAAATGTTCAATATTTTCACCTTTTTTTGTTTTTTTTTTCCTTTCCTTTTTGGAAAATAAGATAGGTTAAGTCATTTTCTGTTGTTTATGTACATGAACTGAAAACATTGTTTTCACAACAAACATGTTCAGAAACGCTTTACGCTTCTTTGTTTGTCTATTCTTGTGCGATCTGATGTGCTATTATATATAAATTAATCAACAACCCGTAAACAGATCAAATTTTATAATTATCAACTGGGACATCGTCCTCCGTTGAATGAATAAAATGCATGCTCTTAGATTTCAATTGGCCGGTTGGCAGATCTCACGTCCTAGTACGTATTTCCATATTCTCAAATTATTCCAATCTTCGAGGTTCGCACCTTTGTGTGAAATATATGGAGAACATTCTCTCACTTTTTGTGTTATTATGACAACAAATTGGATCCGAAAATATATATTAAAAGTTTCAATTTTATTATGACAACAAATTGGATCCGAAAATATATATTAAAAAGATTCCATATCTGTCGCTGGATGTGATATATTATTAATGTATTTCAATTGAATAAAACAAGTTGTATAATATACAAAAACTCTGTAAATAAATTATTATAAGAACGAGATGATATAATATTTATAATTAGAGACAGGAATTGGGTGGGTCGTCAGGTAGAGTTTGGGTTCGAAAAAGGCAGGTCGGGTCAGTTTGATCTTCAGAAACAAATAGGATCAGGTCGGGATAGTTTCATATTTTAGAAGAAATTAAGTCAAGTCGGGGTCAAATCGGGTGGGATCAATTTATATGTTGATTTTTTTTAGATTTCATATTGAATTTGATTAAAATATAGATCATTTGCTTTCAAGGTGGGTCGAGTTCATATCGGATCGAGACATTTTGATTTTTTTTTTAATTGAATTAGATCAGATTTGAATTCAAACATATCAGATGAATTTTTCGGATCGGGTCAACTATGAATTATGCTACATACATTGATTAAAAAGTAAAAACCATAAAAAACATTGATTGGAAAAAATAACACATTCATATCTATTTTGTGGGGGGGGGGGGAGAATGACAAAAAAGTATGATATTATAATAAAATAGTAATCGAAACACAAAATTTGAGTATCTGATTCTCATCTTTTTTATTAAAATAAAAATAAAAAAAAAACAACTGTAATGAAATCGGCTGAAATTGTGAAAAATAAAAATCAAAAGTGGAATAAAAATGAAAATATACAAATTAAACTCTTCTCTTTTTTATGAGAGATGAAATTGTAAAAGAGTGGCTTTTCCAATTGTTGGAATATGTCCAAATGTAATTTCCCACTATTTCGAACTGGCTAAACACATTGAGGAATTATGAAAAAATATAAGCAATTTATTTTCTTCCTCCTTATTTCCAGGTCACTGTCAAACTGAGCCCATTGGAATACACATCTGGGAGCATATTTACATTTAGAATGGGGTCAATTGATCCTCATATTCTTTTTTCCAAAATTTATTGTTATTTTATTGATTATTCTATTGTAATTTGAAAAATTGTTCCTAGATGCATATAATTTGACCCCATATGTAACTAAAAAATAATTGGTAGAACTAAATTAATTACCATATGATTCTCAATTATTAAAGTTCTGCATTTACTCCTCGTTACATCATGGAACGTCACGACATCTTAACACTGCGTCAAGTCAAGTAACACTGTGACAGTTGCTTATCATGAGGACAGTATTGAATCACGTGTTTTGTGACTAATAGGTACTTTAGCAAAAGACCAGTATTTACTATTATTGGGTCAGTCCGGCGAGACCTCGTGCTCTGGATTAGTGTATTAAAAAAATTCAAATGGGTCAAATTCAAACTCACTCGTCAAATCTGTATTCACATTCTAATTCAACCCGATCCGAGCAAAACTCATAGTAACTCGTGCCCCGAATAACTCATAATCCTGATTCAACCCCATCCGAGGCAAAACTCATGGTAACTCGTGCTCCGAATAACTCATAATTCTATCACGGGTTGTGAACAATTTTTTTTAAGAAAAACACGTCTAAAACCCGCCCCGCCCCATCTAATCCATCTTAAATCAAAAAAATAAAAATTGATCAAGAATATTAATATTTTTATATTTCCAATATTTTCAATAATTATTTTATGATTTTCGGAATTTTTGAGAATTTATTTGAATTTATTTGAGTTACTTTTGAATTTTAGAGGAAAAAACCGACGATCCAAAATACCTGACCCGACCCGCTCCGGCATTCGACCCGTCCCGACCTAACCCATTGACCCGTCCGACCCATGGTTTTAGGACATATCGCGACCACAGTCTTTCAAATCCAACCCAACCGAACTCATCCCGTATAACCCATCGACTTGTCCTAACCTGCCCCGACCAAACCCGCCTAACCCGCCCGGGTTAGCCCCACTCATCCCGATTTTAATACACTACTCTCAATCTAGCCGGACCTCTTCAATCAAGCCCTGCTCAGCCTATCTCGACCCGGTCCAACTCGACCAAAGGGATCATGAATTCACGATGCCAACCGTTATGGTGCTCGCTCAAAGGTGTCAATCGGACGGGTCGGGTAAGTTCGACCAAAAAATTATCGGGTCACGGGTCGGATTCAGGTCAACCTAGCGAAAGCGAGTCTTTATAGGGTGATTGTCACTGCTTATGGACCCGAACCTAGGTGATCCAGGTTGGGTCGAGTTTCGGGTCGAACATTATAGATCTTTTTTAGATTTTGGGTCATTTCGGCTCGGGCCGGGTCAGGATTCAGGTCATTCGGGTTCAAGTTGGGTCGAGATTCAGGTCATCTGATATTAGATTGTCTCGGGTTTCGGGTTATTTCGGTCTGGGTCGGGTTTTTTTTATGATATTTTATTTCGGATCAAGTCGGGTTAGATTTTGGGTCGTTAGACTTTAAAACTTTTTTTCAGAAATTTGTTTTAGATAATGTTAGTTCTAGATTATCAATTATGTTATGTTCTATTTGACTTTTTAAATAATATTAATATGATTAATTAATTTGGGATTAGTCATATCAGTTTTAAGTGGACATACTTCATTTATTTTATTAACAAACTGAAAACATACTACTTATGATAATTCTAATTAATAGACATTAATTTTTTTATGATTTTTAATTTACGACATATAAATTTTGATTAATAGACATTATTATTTTGATTTGAAATGTATTTTTTTTATTTCGGTATAAATTCTGAATATATATATATGCTTGTAGATAATTTTTTAATTTAAATTATTTTAAATTAAACGTGCAACTATTTGTACATTCTATATTGATAAAAAATATTTATTAATTTGTGTTAAAATAAACTGACAGTCCATCGTTGTTTATGAAACTCGTGCTTAACCTGATCCACCTCTAAACCCGTACTTAACCCGACCTCCTTCAAAATAAATTGTCTGTCAAGTATAAGTTGAATTTATAAAGAGAAATTTAATATTTATACGATATATTTTTAAAATAATTAGATATATATATGCAGCATGAGTTGGGTCGGATCGGGTTTTGGGTTGTCTAATCTCGGGTCATTTCGGATTTCAAGTCGTTCGGGTTCGGATCGTGTCAGGTTTCAAGTCGTTTGATCTCGGGTCATTTCAAATTTCAAGTTGTTCGGGTTCAGATCGTGTCGGGTTTCGGGTCATCTCAGGCTCCAGGTCCAGGTCGGGTCGGGTTTCAGATCGTCTGATCTCGGGTCATCTCGGTTTTTGGGTTGTTTAGGTTCAGATCGGATCGAGTCGGTCGGATTTCAAGTTGTCTGATCTCGAGTTATCTCGGATTATAAGTCGTTCGATTCGGATCAGATCAAATTCAGATCAATTTAATTTTCTAAAAAATCAAATTAGATCGGATTCGAATCCGACTGTCCAAACAAATCGGACAAATTTATCAGATGAGATCGAATTTTGCCACCTCTCACCTCGCTACAGTATCAATACGCGTGTAGCGTTCAAGCTTATCATACATCGTAACTGCTATAGTAGAGATACCCATCTTAGAAATAACTAATCAGTTCCATTGGCCAATAACGGATAACTATTATCACTCACTCCGCGCACAAACTACATAAATACACGTGCATGATACGTATCACTCAATAGCGGAGTTTTATCTTCAATTAATCAAAATTAAGGGCCTATTTATATATTATACAGTAATTTATGTAAATTATTACTTATTTATTTATTAAATTTGTTAAATAAGAGAGGCCACAGTCCAAAATAAATGCATAAAGCTCCGCCCATCAGCAGCAAATTAAATTTTGATATAACTAGCATCGCATTACATAAAGAGAGGCGGAACTTCCTTCTGCTAAATTGGGCCATGGGCCCATGCCCCCTCTGAATTCCAAATTATTAAAACTAGTATTTTTCTTCTAAGTGAAAATATGTTTAATGCATACAATTAGCTCTGTCTAACCTCTCTAATCATTTAATATAAGTAATTAAATTTCATTAACTATTCTTAATTTTACTTCAAACTCCGCTACTGTGTGGCATATCGCGACACATCATATAACATGCCATATAACAATACTTCATACGTCACATTACTCACATATAGGCACAAATTTTTGACAGAAAAAAAAAAACACAATTGAGGCAATTTCCAAATTCATATACATTTTTCAAATAATCTTACAAAAAAATCAGTTCAATTTTTTTACTCCACCTAAAACTTCTACAAATTTATTTATTGAATTAAAATATGCTTCATTAAAAAAAAGAATCAATTCTTTTCAAAACGTGCCGTTCATTCTCTCCACTATTTTTTTGAGTAAAAGATAGATGTCAAGCCTCTATTTTTTTTTTTGAAATTTTCATTAATTAATATTAAATAAAGTATAAAATCTAATCTAATCAACTATCCCATGAGGTTTGGGACTGAAAACTAAGAAGAATAAAAAGTAATATAAAATTACATCATTAAATCATTTTAAATATGATATTAGGACTATATTTAAAAGATCAAAATATCCTTAATTTTATGTTGGATCGAATATGAAGAGGTGATTAGAGTGCTAACAATGTAAAAAACCAAAAACTGGCATCATTTATAAGAAAACGAATTATATAATATTAGCTTTAAAATATACCCAATTAAGATATCAAAACGAAGTGAGCTTATGGTACATTAATTGTGAACTAAAAACAATGAAACATTACTCAACATATAAATATTGTAATTAGCTTTTATTGATACAGTTCTGACATCAACCATTACCTTTCTATGAGCAATCTTAAATAGCATGGCAAAACTAACACTTCTTTTATTTATTTATTTATTTATTTATTTGGACTAGCAATTTAGAAACTTCCTTTATTGAGAAATGGGTAGCTAGGGATCAATTTTCCTTTCTTTGCTTCATTTGTCCATCCAAATAATGCATCTGAGGCTCTTTCCTTCATTAAGTAAATCAAAAGCTGTGTTTATCTCTCCTAGACCAATCTCATGTGTTATAAACTTGTCAAGCTCCAGTTCCTGAATATTGTTTTACATATTCATCTTTAACAGAAATCCAAACAAATTAATTGTGTAAGGAGTCATAATCTTAAACACAGCACTTTGAAGAAGAGTGTGAAGAATTACCTTGTTAAGATACTTATTTATAAGAGTTGGAATGTCAGTTTTTGCTTTGATCCCTCCAAGTAAAGAACCCATTACGCATTTACCAGACAATATTTCATAAGGATTTAAGCATAATGGTGAGCCATGCATCTCCGCACCTAAAATTATAGTCTTGCCCCCACCCTTCATCAGTGTTGACAACAAAATAGGATTAATATTAGTTTCAAGGTAGCTAAGTCTGGTTTGATCAAGCTTTTATTTTTTTCTGGTATGAACTGGCTGATCAGCCTGTACCTTTCGAGAGCTTTTAAATGCATCATTCATCACTGATGCTAAACCAACACACTCGAAGCAATAATCGGCCCCACCCTTCGTCATTTCTATGATCACCTAATTCAGAAATGAAAAAAAAAAAAAGGTGAGACTCAGATCTCAGCTCTCTGCCCCATCATTTCGCATTATGTTGGTGTATTACAAATACCTCACTGATTGATTTTTCACCAAGCTCACTGGGATTCACAAAGTCTGTCAGCCCAAAATTCTTCCCTGCTCATATTATACATATATCACACAAGAAGTCCTAATTATCATTCATTAAGTAATGTCTTAAGAATTAATTAATTGGTACCTAGTTCAAATTTACAGGGATTCAAATCAATGCCAATAATTCGCGATGCTCCATGCAACTTGCATCCCTCTGCCACCTGTAAAATTGCATAGATAAACTGATATAAAAAATTATGTTCTAGAAACTGTAGCAAAGCCATGGTTCTTTCATGCTTTAAATTTCGGTTGTTATGCATTTGCTTAATTATTTTATTTGTTTTCACCTTGTCTTTCTCTCAGTTTACTGTTTCAATTCTACCAGTACCAGGGGTCTCATACAATAGTTGTCCCTTTGTTCAATAAAATTGCGATCTAATTAATTTGTTATTATAGTTTTGGACCCTTTCTCTAATCAAATTTGCTAAACATAAGAACTTAATTGTCTGATCTACTTAAATAACCTGCAGAAAATTAGAATACATGTAATACATACAGCCAAACCAACTGCTCCAAGGCCAAAGATGGCGACAGTGGATCCTGCCTCCACCCTGGCCACCTTCCATGCAGCTCCAATACCTGTGGTCCAACCAAATTTAATTTAATTAACTAATATATCATTAACTGAAAAAACCAGGAATCTTGCTCTGTGCACATGACTTCATGATCGAAGGTCCTTTTATCTGGGAAGCAAAATTAAAGGAGGTACGCACAGTTCGGGGGTCACATGTCCGAATTTTTTTAAAATAATATTATTATAAAATATAATTAAATATTTAGAAAAAAAATCGAATTTATAAATATGTTACCCTCATACTTGCTAAGTCCGCGCCCAAATCGGTTTTCCCAAAAAACAAAAAAAAAACCTAGCCGCGGGGTTGGCAACCCCACATCTAGGCCTAGACACGTCCCAAGTAAGCCTGTTTTTTGGGCCTAGACGCGATCCTACCAGCCACGCGGCTAAATTTTGGGCACGCTATTGTCAAGCTCGTGACTATGATCTATTTCAACGAACAAACAATCATTTGCGCAGTTCAACAACGCTCACTCAACAACATCAATCAAAGGTATTCTTTTAATTTATATTATATAAATTTATGTAATAAATCATTTTAGCGATAGAATTAATAGGTAATTTTAGAAATATAATTAGTTTGAATGTGTAAATCAATTTATATTTTATGTAATTTTTTTTGCAAATTAATGGTTTTATTTCTAATTAGTGTTTATTTTGGAGGCGAGATAACATTGACCTCACAAAGTGGTGCAGATTACGCATTAGATCCAAAACTTACACTCTCGGATAATGAAAATATCACTTTCGAAGAGGTTAAATATGGAATATTTTAAGGTTTATAGTTCGAACAATCTCAATACTCGATTGATATCCAATGTCGGATAAACATTGCGCCGATGGGTTATTTTTACTTCAATTTGATAAGAATATATAACAATGGTTTTTAAAAAATAACTAGTCAAATGACTATTTTAAAAATGAGAATTGTTCAGTTGTATGTTAAAATGAATTCTGTACAAAATAATTGGCACAATGAGGTTATAATGGGTTGCCAATTTGGAGGTAGTAATGCACCTGTGTTGACATCTCAACAATCAAACATTGATAATTCTTTAAATATAACCAGTGAACCAGTCAATAATACTCTCGATTGTTCTCAGTCTAGAGGATCAAACTATCTTCCAATTTTTACTGACCAAGAAGAAGAAGAAGATGATGATAATGATTATAATGTAGAGTCGGAAGATAGTAAGGATTTTTCGGATGATTTAGATATGGAGTTGGAGGAGGACTATGATGGTGATGAGATTATAGATCATGCGGTTAGTCGTATGGACCGATACAATCCGTTTATAGGTCAGGGAGAAATTCATCCGGCTAGGAGCATGCATGATACTATTGGTTGGCTCATGCAGACTATAGTTTATATGAACTTTGTGTATCTGTTGATGGTCCATTACCCGAGCATCGGACCTTTAACTCAAAGGAACACTTTCAATTTATTATTTTCAGGTGGCATATCGAAAAAAATTGAGAATATATTGTAACATATAGCAACAAGTAAAAATTAAGAGTGAAGTGTAAAGACTCATATTGTAAATGGTGATTGTATGCAAAATCAATAGGCAATGTGCGAGCTATAATGAAATGTTCGTACAAACATATATATAAGGTTACTGCTGTCAGAATTGATCATGCACAACTGACTGCTAAGATGATTACGAATGTTATTCGTGAAGATGTAGAGAAAGACCATTATATTGTAGTTAAACAAGTCCGAGCACTAGTGAACAAAGTTTATCCAAGAATAAATCTGAAATATAATAAGTTATGACATCATCCAAAAATTGCTATAGTGACATATAACCAAACTCTGCTAAATTATTTATTGCACGTTGCTTATTTAAACTCTAGATTCATGTTCATAAAAATATTATCTATGATACACAGCCACATAAGACCATGTCTTGATTTGGAAACGAATTAGCTATAATTCAAACTACAATAGTGATGTCATTTTTCACTGATAATGGATCTCATCCAATAATCCTCATTTGAATTTAATTTAAACCGTTTAAATCAATCTGACGATCATAAAATTATGTCATAAATATGACAGCGAATTCAAATCCATCATAATTTATGTTTTTGAAGGGAAGGCATCACCATCCCATTTCTTCCGTTAAAAAGAAAAAAAATTATAAAAAAGAAAAAAGAAAATGAGAATTTATAAGAAATGCTTGAGAAACATTTTCAAAATAAAGGAAAACAGAAATAAAAAGAAAAAGAAAAGAAAAATAGATCTGGCCGGCGGTCGCTGTTTAGATCATTGTCGGTGGGATGAGGCGGTGAGGCGGTGTGGTGGGCGCTTCGGTAAGGTGAGACGGTGAGGAAGTGTCTGTCTCGGCGAGGTGAGGCAGTGACGAGATGGTCTCTGTACAGATGTGGTGAGGCGTCGTGGTGGTCGGGCAGAGACGGCCGTCGTGACAGATCTGCAAATCAGATCGTCGGTGGTCATGGTTGTTGAGGCGGTGGGGTCGTGCGGTCAGTCGCTGTACAGAGGAGAGAAAGAAGGTAGAGGGGAGGAGACGAGAAGAGGGGTAGAGAAGAAGAGGGAAGGAGGGAAAGAGGGGAGGTCGCGGCGCCTCCTCCGCCTGGGGTTTGAAAATTTGGGGTTTCTTGGCACGTGCTTTCCCCTGGCTTTTGCCTCTGAGGGGCGAAGGCTTTTTAGTAATATTATTTTTTATTTGAAAAAAGAGATCTCATCAGTTGTAACTTCTTAACATAAGACAACTTATCATGCAAATAATATGAATTAATTGCTGATACATCAATTCTATTGGTACGATCTCCTTATAAAATTTAGGTGGAATTCTGAATCTCCGTATGCCATATGACTAAAAAGAAGAGGATTATCACAAATTTGAACAATTACCAGTTGAGACGCCACAACTGAGGAGACAGGCTTTCTCAGGTGGGATAGCAGGCTTCACCTTGGTGACATATGCGGCATCTACAACCATGTACTGGCTAAAACTTGATATACGAAGAAAGTGGTTGATCGGCTCTCCTTTGGCATCAGTAAACCTACTCATCCCATCTCTGGGCATTCTATGTCCGACCTGAAACTCGAATTTGGTGCAGTAATTACTGTGCTCTGAAGTGCAGCTGATGCACTCGTTGCATTGTGCCAGAAAAGTGGGAACCACCAAGTCACCCACTTTGAACTCATCTACATGCTTACCTATGGACTCAATTGTCCTGCATGGCCATCAATATGGTTCAGTATAGGAATCTTTTGGAAATTATTCTGAGGCAAAATAATGAAAATCTCTCTCATGAATTATTGGCAAAACATTGGTACTTGACCTTATTGGCACTGTAACTTAATGTCCTGAATATACACGTCCAAAGGTTGTGCCGGATTATATCATTTTATCTCTGGTTCTTCTAACAATAAATCCTTTGACTAGGGGTATCAATGACACCTTTTTATTTATTTATCTGATTTGTATCGTATTTTATAAGATGGGTATGGATAAATATTTTTTTCGTTAACTTATTTGATAGGGGTAAGGATAAGAATTTTGTTTTGTTAAGTAAATGAATAAGGATATGGATAAATATCATTTCGTACCCGTTTTCTCTATAGAGTAAATTATTAAAAAAATAACTTATATTATTTTCAATATAATTATCTCATGTAATAAAATAAAAAATAAAGAATTGATAAGAACACCCCGAAGTTGTGCGCTAATGGCTAGTAGTTTCAAACTCGGTCCAGGTCATTAGCGCACAACTTTGGGGTGTTCTTACCAATTCCCTATTTTTTTATTTTATTTACCAAAATAAAAAAAAATTGTATATTAGTTGCCCCGATTTCAATAAATTAATTATTATAAATTATAATTATTATTTTTTCTAAGTTTAACCATCTTATAAATTATAATATTTAAATAATATTTAGTAGAATACTTCTTATAAATATTGAATGAGATAATATTCAATTTTATTTTAGATAACATGTTATTTTTGTTTTTAATATATTTTATTTGCTACTTAAAAAAATTGACAAGAGATGCTTATTTTTTTAATTTATTTATTTTGAAATGATTCAAGTTAGAATTGATTGCATAGTTATATTTTTATTTCATACTAGTAAAATAGAGATGTATTTGTATGAACGAAATGAGTTCATTTTTTTTATAAATGATAATAAACTAAGAAATATATTAGTATTATTCGTTAGTATCCGTTACCGTTTCGTTAACTGTTTACTTTAACGGGTAAGAGTAGGATATGGATAAGTTTAATTTTAATGGGTAAAAATAGAGTATATATAGGAATAATTTAAAATGGATATGATAATAAAAATATTTTCATCCAACCCGTACTGTACCTATTGACACCCTTACTTGTGGGCTTCAACTTTCAATCCCATGATAATTAGGAACTATATTTTAATTGGAATCAAAAGGCAGGGCGGAGGGAGGGAGGAATTGTACTTTAATTGGGATTAAAAGCCTAAAAGGTATCTCAGAATTCAATTATATCAGAAAATGAGAGTGACGCTTTGCTGGTAACATATCAATAAGGTCTCAATAAAAATATAGTGAATCTAAAAAGTAATGGCTACTACTCTCTTCTATAAAAAATAAAAGGCAGCGACAGCAAAAAAAGTAAACAAATTAAAAGGAAAAAAAAAAGCTGGTACGGTGGTACCTACCCAACAGCCTCGTGGCCAAAAATAATCGGATGTACCGCAAATGGACCTTCCTTCATGCGCCAAAACGTAACATCAGTATGGCAAAGTGAGGTGCATATGGTCTTAATTCTGACCTCATAAGCTTTAGGTGGCTCCACCACAACCTCCTCAATTTGCAATGGTTCTCCTGCTGCTCTGCTCACCGCAGCTACAAGCCACCACACGCAATCAGAAATTAATATCAATTGCTATATCAAGCTCTAGTGTGAGGAATCAGATGGAAAAATTAGTGCACATGAGATATATATATTAATATCTTACGTGCCTACCTTTGCATTTTATGGGTTCTATGGTACCGGCCATGGTGTGTTTTTGTAAACTATGGTTTTCTTTCAAGAAGATAAGCTATATAAATTAGATGGAAAATCGTAATCTATATTCTGTGATATATAGAGTATTGTGCATGCCAACAGCGACATCACAAGTAGCCAATAGCGACCATTTTGTTTCCTAATAAGAACAACGCATCCTTAACTGTTGCCTTATATCAAGTGGTGGCTTTCTATCTCTTTTCTTTTTCTGTTCTGGAAATAACAAAACCAAGTTTTCAAATAATAAATACACTACAGAAGGTTGAAGACTTCCTGCAGTGATGTTTCAGCTACATGCATAATTTGTAGGAATTGGACGCACTTACAATGTGAATTACAGCATCTGCATGTGTTTAATATATATTTATTTTAAGAATATTCCAATTTGGCTCTAACAATATTTTTATTTTAAGTTTTCACTACCACATCTTTAGAGGCTATTAACAGTTAATATACCGAATCACTAACCAGTGCCTATTGGAGCTTACAATCTAAAATTTTCAAAATAATGATTAGGTCAATTTCCAATAAAATATCTGCACATCCCATAGTTGATTTTTTTAGTACATTTTTATTATAGTCAATCTGTCTAAGCCTCAAGACCAAGATGGCTACAACAAAGTCAAATTTTCGGACTTCTGCAATAGTACATTATTATTATTTTCAAGATGGCTACAAGCCTACAACAAAGTCCAATTATTGGACTTCGGCAAATTATTGGACGTGTAGCTCAAAGATATGGGGCGGGAGTAGATTCAAAGTTCATCAAACCGATTTTGGTTTGATGGGTGGTTTTAACCGTTAGAATTTTATATTTTATGATTGACATGATTATTAATGTAGTTGGTTAATATATAAGTATAAATTTTGACGCTATTTAATGGTAGATATGTTCATCGAACTCATTTTTTTATCCGATGGGCATCGGATGTATTTCGCCCCCAAAGATATACAGTTCAATATTCATGATGTCATGCCACATATGCAAAAATTAAAAAAGTCTATTCCCGAGTTGGAGAGAGAGTGATAGAAAGGAGGCGATGAGAAAGAGGATAAAAAGGAGAATAGAGAGGATTAATGGAGAATTTCATCTATTGATTTTATTGAGAATTTTTTTTACCCTCCATTTTGGGTTAACTTCTTCATTTTTCTCTTCCTGTACCGTCTAACATTCCTTCTCTTCTCTTTTCTTCTCAACTCAAGAGCATAGTCATAGTTATGGTTTTAATATTTATACTATTGTCAATGTCTACTTCATTATTTATATTAAATTAGTAATTATTTATATTCACGGATGGATCTATGTGGGTTCAGGAGCAGTTGCCCCTCCTAGATTTTGAAAAAATAGTATGCTTTTAGGTAATGCTTTCGGAAATCTACCCTTCTGAATTAGCTGATTTTTTTTATTGAGAAAAAATATTTAATATCATGCATAATGAAATAATTATGCAAAGATATTAAAATATAAAGTTTTGTAGGGGAAAACTTTCTTCATCAACTTAATTATCTATTACTTTGAGCTTTATTTTGTTGTTATTTTTTAATATATAAAATATTATTATTTTAATAATTTTTATTAGATTATAATATATATTAAATTATTATTTTTTTATTTAGCATCCGATTAGTTAATGAGTTTGAACCCGATAAGCTATTACAATCCGATAATTGCCTCCCTAACTAAAATTCTACATCCGCCTGTTTATATTAATAACTTAGTTGTGAAACTTATATTTTATATAATATTTTATCTTTCAATTTATATGTAAATAATTTTATTTAAATTAAAATAAATAAATATTATATAATTCTTTGTTAGCTTCTGCCACGTGGACCCACGTTAGATCTTCTCTATTTACTGGTATATGCGACCAGTGTGTTCCGTTCTTTTCCGGACTTGAGTGCAAGTGATCACATCCTTGCTGCCCCTTTTGCCTTCTTTGATTTTTACCATTTCTTTGATATATTTGTTATTTTTTCTCTTTTTGTGGTGCGCCAATTTTTTTCTGTTCGTTTGCTCTGTTTGAAGATTGAAGTATGCATGGTTCTTATTGTACTTCGGTGTTTTTTTTTAAATTGCAGCTATTAATTCCTCTAATCAAACGTTTGATATCGTGATTCGTGCTTCAGGCTTGTTCATTTTATCCCGTCTCTCTCTATTATTTTTAATAATTTGTCGTGCGTTCCATTACAATTACCGTGTTATCATGCAATTTTCTGTTGTATCTTCGTCCCTCTTTTCTTTCCTGCCTTTCTTTTTACTTATGGGATAACTTCATTTCTTTCATTCTTGAAATGGTACATCCATGATTCTGATCAGTGTAAAATTACTAGAAAGAGGCATATCACTTCATGGAAGGTCAAACGTTTGACGGCTAACAAAATACCTTGTTGAAGATTTAATAGCTGTAACCTACTTTGGCAAAAATTATAGCTTCATGGCGCATACATATTAGGCATTAGGGATGCAAACAAATTAAATTCAATTGAACTAACTAGTGTTTGAGTTTAATTTGAAATTAATCGAATTAAATAGAACTTGAACTAAATCAAACTCGTGCTAAAACAAATTCGAATAAAAATTGAACTTTAGACGAACTCAATTGTTTTAATTTTTATATTAATTTTTATATTATCATAAATAATTAGAGCTAAAATAATTGATATGTTACTAATTTTATATTAAAAATTGAAAAAACTTAGTTTAATAATAAATTAATAATATTTTATTAATTTTGTAATAAATTAATTATATTTTGCATATAGACTAAATATTAAAAATATATGTAAATAATTACATATCAAACTATTACGAATTGAACTCGAACTAGTTCATTAAAAAATTATCGAACTGACAAAAAAATAATTTTATAAATGAAACTCGAGCTAAAACTGAATAGAACACCATACAAATTACGAATTATGAATTTTTCTTGCACCCTATTTTGCATACTGTTTTATTTCCTTTGTTTTGTAGGGGATCTTTGTGGCATTTTGTCAAGGTCGTGCTGGCCATATCTGCTTCATATGCCGTTTCTTTCAAGTTTTCGATCAGTTCCAATATATTTCTGGTTTGCGCTCTCTCAGATGTTCTTAGTCTTAATTTGTATTCTCAAATTTGGGCTCCATTCAGATGTCTATTTCTATTCCTGTTTTCATGTTATTGAATATCATGTTGATATTATTTTTTAACATAATAATTTTATTTAGCTGGAACCTAAAATTATAAGGTTGGTTTGTGAGAATGTTAATATATACAAGAGAGTATACTGAATGCATGCAATTATCAGTAGAAGCAAGCTCATCTTTCATGCATGCATTGTTTGAAAGAAAATAACAGTGGATGAGTCTAATGTTTATTTTTTTTTCAAAAAAGAGGAGCTGGTGGTGGTACTGCTCCATGATGCATGTTTTCTTATAAAGGCAATTAATCTTTCACTATCCAATTTTTTTCCCTTCTTCCAAAAGTGGGTTCATCAATTTCACTTGCCGACGTGTATGCTTCTAATTGGAGACATATAGGCAAGGCAGCGCCAAGCCAGTGTATAGGATACCGTTAATGGAAGTTATTTATTACAAGTTACATCAGCCACAATGGCATTGAGGATGTGGATTTGTTGGTCACATTTTGTGCCATACATTGGTATTAATTTTGATGTTTTCACTTCTTTTGTATATTTTCATTGTTTTTTATTGGTTGGTAATTTTGTAAATGTAATAAAGAATCACAACTGTAAATTAAATTGTGTTATAGTGTATATATTACTCAAGAAATAGCATCAGTTAAATTAAATTATTGGGACAAATACATTGTGGTCCAGTCTAGAGACAGCCTAAATTGATTCATATTCCTCTCTGCCGTGTGGCTGGATGCATTGGTTTTCATTTGTCAAAATGAAAAGCTAGAAAAATAAAAGTAAAAATTATAAAATTTTACAATTAGGGAGTTCGCGGATATTGTTCTTCAATTTTAAATAATATTTTAATTCTATTTGAGCATTTTGACAATCACTCTTCATATTCTGATGATCATAACTCGTTTCTACGAAGTTACTGTTAAATTCTTGTCATGGTTCTTTTACTTCCCATCATTTTTACAAAGCAATTAAAGGAAAATCGCAAGGCTAAACCAGATTTGATTGGAATTGTATAACACGAGAGTTAATTGATTCATATTGCAATCAACCAAGAATTATCAATTTTATACCTTGTTCAAAAACAAATCCCAATGGCCAGTGATTGTTAGGCTTCTTATTCACAGCCAGTACTACTACGATGCGAAAACCCAAAATGGTAAGAATCAAGATTGAAATTGTAATTATTGGGCTTTATACTAATAGGTCCTTCAAATTTTGATAAATTGATTCCGTGTGAAGGCCCAGTAAGGTAATCTAACCTGGATGAAATTTGATCTTTCTACAGGAATACGAATACAATATGGGCTTCATTTTGGTTTATTCTACGATATATCAATTATGTAGTTATATATTTTTTTAAAGAAAATAACCCTCTAAAATAGTAATTTTATATCTTCCAGTATAATTATTTATCTGGCATCCCGTGAATTTAAAATATAATTATCAAGAACAATAAATTTTGATTTCTTTTATGAACGACTCATTAGCAAATTTTGTTTTTCTGCCAACCGACGTGGACTTATAACAACATAATTATCGTATTAAGTGTTTTGTCGAGTGCAATCATGACTATATAAAAATAACTTTAACAGATATTATTTTTCTGCATGCTATATGGACTAAAAAAGAACGGGGACCCAGTGGCAACGGATTAACTCACAATCTTCTATTCTTCTTAATCGTGCAGAATTTTTTTTCAGTTTTTAAATTCCATATTGAAAATGCGAATTATACTCTATGTATATCGTGCACACAAAAAATGATGCTATTTCAAATGTTCGGATTTAATGATCTTCGACAAAAAAATCAAATAATCATGAAATTTAAAAACACAATCAATCTATCTATAAGTTAGACAAGATGTCTATAGATTTTTTTTTTCAAATTTATTTAACAAAGTGTGGAAAAATCATCAATACACCGCTCCAAGTAATCTCCTAAAATGAAACATAATTATCATGTTAAGTGTTTTATGTAGTGACGATGATAATTCATGACTACAAAAAAGTAAAATGAACTTTTCAGTAAATAGTTAAATGAGTGGCAATTGGATGGGTCAGGTGGGTTTGGGTTCGCATAGATTGGTTCAGGTTAGTTTGACCTTTTGAAAGAAATCGGATCGGGTTGGGTCGGGATCGGATCGGATCAATTTATGTGTTAATTTTTTTTCAGAACTTATATCCATTTTGATTTGATTGCGTGATATTTGATCTCGGGTTTGATCGGATCAGATTGGGTTTGGATCAGGCCGGATCAGTTTGATTTTTGTAAAAAATCAAATCACATCGTATTCAAATTCAGATGAATTTTTCGGATCGAATCGAATTATGTCACCTCTAAATAAAGTAATTATTTATTAAAAAAAGGTCTATAAGAATATTTCTAACTGAAATTCATACAGCATTAAAAACACGAAAAACATGATCTGAGTGAGTTGGATTTTTTTTTAGATAAAAATAAGGATTAAATATTATTAACTCCAAATATGAAAAAAATGGTTCTAATCTGTATTACTCCGATACTTCATATTTCTTTTATAGATATTGTTGCTATATGCGATATAATGGCTGACAGTAGGATCATTAGCAAAACTTCCTGATTTGTCCTCTTTCTACTTTATTAATTCCTATACGTTTGCTTTTAATTTCTTTATTTTACTATTTTTATTTTTATATGAAATATTATTATATACAGTCTTGTTTTTTTTTTAATTACGATATCATTGTATCCGCAACATAACAAATATGATACCGATGCAACATAAGTTTCAATCGAATTCGAAAATCCGTACAAATGATTCTGGTTATATTCAGCAACAAAAATTACTTCCATCTTTTAAAACGAAAAACAAATGAAAATATCAAAAGAATAAATGGAGATGCCCGAAAGCAAAAGGACTTACTTACTGGGGATACGAGTGGGAAGCTAGTTTTTATTAATAATTATTATTATTAAATTAATATTATTAAAAATAAGAGTAAGAACCGTAAAATTTCAAATATACGAATGGCGGTATCGCCACTTTAAGCTTGAATGGCGTGATTTATGAAACGCGCGCACGCCGTGGCGTGGATTTAAACGCGCCACGCCGCCGGTGACGCGTTTCATTATTTTTATGAAACGCGCGTCACGCCACGTGGCGCGCGTTTCGTCAAACCCCACGCAAGTGAGATGAAGAGGCGCTGCACGTTTTGTATATATAAGAAACAAATGCGCCACTGACAGTGGCGCGCTGCCATTTATATATTTGAAATTTCATAATTCTCACTTTTATTTTTAATAATAATAATTATTATTATTAAAAACGGGTGGGAAGCCGGGAGCGCGATTATACGCGAATAGTCTCAATAAAAATCTTGCCGTCAAAAATGATTGCTGGAGTCCTCTCATCGAACCAGCATTTATATTATTAAAAGATATGTATAAATATTATATATAATAAATTTATATTAATAATTATAATAATAAAAATCTTTAAAGAAATAAACACTTTTTACAAGATTAAATTATCAAAAAATATGCATAAATGAATAAATACATCTTAATATATATTAAGCCAGTCATAACAATACAATCATTGAAGAAATTATTCTTATTTATTAATTTACGTGATCATTCATAAAATCTATTTTTCAATCTTTATAAGGTCTTTAGTGTGACAATTATATCCTATATTTCAATAAAGAAAGATTCTATTTAATGAAAATATCATAGATTTCACAAATAAATGTAAAAAAAATTGTAACAATATATTTTAATATACAACTCAACATAATAACTGATTATTTAAAATTATCATATAAGATTTTCAGTTTAATAAATATTTTTCATAGTACAATATATAGACTCATGTATCACGTCATCAAGTGTGGATACTAGAGTATTACATTAGGCTCCGAACATTTCGTTCTAAAGTAGATTGTTTATTTTTTGTCGAAAAATTAATAAAAGAACAACTAAAAGGGCCTCTCATCTCAATTTTTCACGGAGTGCAAACGGAATAAATACAGGTTGAACAGTGGTCAAATCATATTCATATTCCCTCTTTTTTTTAATACGAATAAGCGATGGGTATTAGGCGAAAATGAATACGGGCTGAATATTAAACAAATATGAAAACTGATACAAACAAAAAATTGAATATTAAACTTATACAAATACGTATAGGATAATAAATGGATATAAGTGCAAAATTTTATTTAGATGTATTCTATAAAAATATATATATAAAAAATTTCTCCTATGCATAAAATTATTACATTATTTTGCAAATTTACAAAATTCATACACTATCACATAAATGTCAATTTAATTTATGGGTCGTTAACGAGTATATATAATATTAAAATTTTTAATAAACACAACTATATGAATGGTCTAGTAGTTTGCCTTCTCCATAAATATTGGGAGTTATTGAGTATATTCAAGTCATGGCTCAAACAATTTCTTACTCATGTTGTTAAATAAATATCCGAGTTCACAGAAATATTCAAATTTGCGTATGTATTCATAATTCATATCCACTTGCAAAACTAAAACCATATTTATATCACTATTTACATAAACAAACTTTGGATCGTAAAAGGACACACGATTTCTGGATATGCCACTTCACGTCTACACCACATTGGCCACACGATATATATCTGGAAACAAAACACACTTTTATTTATGTTTTATGAACTATTTTAAATCAAGCATATATATATTTCCGGAGACCAAGAAATCACTAAATTTGGCGCTTCCCCCCTAATCGACAAAAGTGGGGATATCTCTCGATGATAGTCAGGGGACTTTACCGTACATTTCCTGGAGTATGATAATTAGTCTTAACTAACAATTGTAATTATCATTTTGTCCACTGTAGATGAATAAGATGATGAGTGCACGTGTATATATATATATAATATATATGAGTGATGCTATGATGCTTCACGAAGCACAAAATTTTTCGTGTTTCGCGTTTGTATCTTGAATTTAAAAGTTTAAATGGCCGATTCAAACCGTTGAACATCATCTTCATATTGAAATATCCTTGGAGATCAAATTTTATATTTTTTTTTTTTTTTTGCTATTTTTTTAAATGGGTATAAAATCACTAGTTTTTTATAGTGCAGAAATCGTTAGATCAGCAAACTTTGTATCCATTTAAAAAATAGCAAAAAATTTAAAAAATATAAAATTTGATCTTCAAGGATATTTCAATATGAATATGATGTTCAACGGTTTGATCGGACGTTTAACTTTTAAATTTGAGATACTGAGCACCATAGCATTACATATATATATATATAT
This sequence comes from Schoenoplectus tabernaemontani, assembly GCA_037127355.1. Classification (NCBI taxonomy): domain Eukaryota; kingdom Viridiplantae; phylum Streptophyta; class Magnoliopsida; order Poales; family Cyperaceae; genus Schoenoplectus; species Schoenoplectus tabernaemontani. The sequence continues at coordinate 12,623,006 of CM073743.1, forward strand.
ATATATATATATATATATATATATATAGAAAGAATAAATCTAGCGTGCTCCTAAGATTACGGAGACATAACTCGATTCCATCTAAAAAGTACATCAAATATTTTTTAATTTTTAATTTATCACTCTCATTAAATTATTCGTACGAAAATCTTGTGGAATATAAAAATTTAAAGTGTTTTATGTTTTCTAAGTCATTTTTTTTTATTTTTAAAATTTATTTTTAAAAAAAATAATAATAATAATATTTAATATTTATATATTATTTTTAAAAATTAAAAATAGTGACTTAGAAATTTTGAAATATCTCAAATTATTATACCCACAAGATTTCAATATAGACAATTTAATGAGAGTGATAAATCAAAATTTAAAGATTTTAATATACTTTTGACGCTTATAGGAGCCAAATCCCAAATTATTATACCCACAAGATTTCACGCTTATAGGAGCCAAATGCCAAATTGGCAATAATGTTATCTTATCTTAATTTCTGGTATTGTATATAATATCAGCAGTTTTATATCATTACATGGACGTTCGTACATAATATAATTAACAAAATAGTATATAAATAATTTGCTTGGTTTACCACAGCAACTGGCTAAGAAAGAGAGTTAAAAGTAAAAACCTGAATTATTTTATTAATAACAAAAAAACACGAATGTAGCAACAAGAGCAAGAAAATTGCTCAGGATTTTTTAAAATTCAGCCAAATTTAACCCGACCTGCACTCATCAAACCCGATCCGTACTTAGTCCATCTTTCTTAAAGGTGTCCAAAAATTTTATGCAAATATTGCTCAACCTCAGAAACTGAAATTTGATTTTTTTTTTAAGCATATTTCACTTTTATAAATAGCATTGAGCAGCTTGAGTGCACCATTTAAATCTTAAATATTAACGATTTAAAACTGTAGCTAGTCGATCAATATTAATCTCACAGTAATTGTTTCACTATTTGCATTTGTTATATGACTTCATTTACTTCGTTTTTTATTTAATTCTATATTTTTCATGTAAAATCTGAAAAGTTATAGTTCTCTTATTCGTGATGTCAGTTAGTTTATGAGAGAAGCGATAACCGATAGGTGAGTAAAAAATTTATGGTCCAACATCTGCACTAGAGTGTCAATTATCGACCCGACCCGACGGGTTAATCTGATCCGATCCGAACCCGACATGATCCGAAAATAAATGGATCAGATATGAATTTAATTTTTTTGACCCGAATCGGATCGGGTCGGGTTTGGGTCAACCCGACCCGACCCGATTAATTATGATTTTTGAAGTAATTTTATGATTTAGTATTAATTAAAACTTAAATCTACACTAATTATATACTAATTAAGATTAATTATAAATTAATCAATATTTAATTGCTTAAAATTATATAAAAATAATTAATAAATATTTAATTATTTTACACGGGTCGGTCGGGTCGATCCGTGACCCGATCGGGTCAGATATGGATTAAGATTTTTTGATTCAAATTTAATCAGATCGGGTTCGGATCAGATCAAAAATAATAAAAAAATAATATAATCCGACCCGAAACCGACCCGACCCGACCCATTGAGACCCTAGTCCGGACGCTTTTAAGAAAGGTGGACCAAATGCGGGTTGCGATTTGAGTGCAGATTCAGCTGATTTCGGTTGGGTTTAAAAAAAAAATTGTTAAAGGTGGACCGACTATTTTTGTGATTCCCCACTCTTGTTGCTATATTCGTGATTTTTTTCTGTTATTAATAGAACATTAGGAGTTAAAACGATACAACTTCTGCAGTTTTTTTATATATAATATTTATAATAATTATATTATTAATAATAGGAGTGGTGAAATCAAAATTTTAAAAATACGAATGGCAACGCGCCACTGCCATTGGCGCGTTGCAAAAACGCCACTGACAGTGACTTCTTTATGTGTTTTTTTTTTATTTTTCAGTGTTTTTTTTTAAAAAAAAAAACTGAAAGACCCCAGTGGGAGTGGTATTTTCCCACTGGCGTCAAACTACTTTAGAACGCGCTAGACTTTAAAAAAAACTGAAAGGTGTAAACGCGCCACTTGGCGCGTTATCACAATTTAAAATTTTGATTTCATCACTCTTATTATTAATAATATAATTATTATAAATATTATATATATATATATATATATATATATATATATATATAACTGCAACTTCTGTAACGAAATTAATAAACCAAAATTGGCATATGTGCATTCAAAAATGAAACACAATTCCCAGGTAGCGAGAAAAGTTGCAGCTCCCACCGTGTAATATATTGTGGAATAATGAAATAAATTAACTAAAAAGTTCACTAATCACCATTGCTTAATTGCTTAATGGCCGGGATAATTTATAGGGAATTTTAGACAGAAAAGCTTGTCACTTGATCCGCTCAACTATTCGTCACGGAGCGAACAGCCCAACATCATACAAAGTTCATAAAATCAAACAACATTTTTAAAATCACTCAAACAAACATAGAAGAAAAAAGAAACAGAGAGAGAAGGAAGATGTAAATGAATGTTTTTTTTTATAATTCTAGTGTACATTCAACTTTATGATATATCTCATACTTATGGTACATCATTTTAAAAAATATTACTCAAATATAAAATATAAAATCATATATATGTTTCTAATAGTTTAGTTGCAACGTGTATCAAAATTTAGTTAATTTGAAAGAGATTATAACTCCCATTGTTACTCAAATATAAAATCTAAAATCATAGACATGTTTCTAATGATTTAGATGGAATGTGTTTCAAATTTTAGTTAATTTGAAAGAGATTATAACTCTCATTATATATTATGATTAATGATCAAATAATCTTCAAATTATTTCAAATTTGATATACATTCTTTCTAAATCATTAGAAATGCATGTATGGTTTTGAATTTTTTTATTAGAATAATATTTTTAAATGACATGCACCATAAAGTTCGATGTAAACTAGAATTACTCATTTTATGTAAGCAGATCAAAAGCCTACTTTATTTTTTTATTAAATCAAAAAATTAAATTACAAATTGAGAAGGAAAAAATAATAAGAGAAGAAATTAGAATACAAACATATCTTTAAAAAAATATTTAGTTGGAGTTCAACTATCCCCTCCGTGCCGATTCACGCGTTGAATATGACAAATCCAACAATCTAATCATATAAAAAATATATATATAAAAAAAGTATCTAACGCGCTCAAGTCTATAACATTATCATCTCCTGACGACATCGATGGACTCAATCTTTTGCTCCATCGAACCCTTTGACAACCCTCTTTAGTCTTTACGCTCCACCATATTTACGCCCCACCCTAAATAAATGTTAACACAACAGCTTGATGTCTATCAAACAATCGGTTATATAAAAAATATCGTTTGTCTTTGAGACGTGATTCTTGAAAATTCAATCACTACCACAAAAAAATATTTAGAATCAGTTATATTAAAAAATATAGCATCAATTATATAACTATGATACTATAGGCTAAAAAAGGTGATCTCGGGAGAGATATTTAAAGCCGGCTCTAAAGATTAGAGCTTTTGAAAACCGATTATAGTTTAGAGCTTTTGAAATGATTAGTTCTCTTTTAGAACCGGCTTTTGCTTGAAAACCAACTTTACTTTTTTTTATTAAAAACGATGGGTTCTCTTTTAGAATCGGTTGTTGCTTAAAAAACAGCTTTAATTTGTTTATTAAAAATAAGCTCTAAACGTAACCTTTAGAACCGCCTCTAAACATTTAGAACTTATTTTTTATACTATTTCACTATAAGACAGATTAATATATTACTTTCGCCATAAAGCAAATTGATATATTACTTCACTACAAGACAGATTAATATAGAAGAACTATAAGAACAAACATATTTTTCATTCAATAATTAATATGAAGGAAATATAATTATTCATCCAATGAAAAAATATTTACTTAACAATACATCTTACTCATTTAATAATATGAAATTTTATATAATTTCTAAGAAAAAAATCCAAAAAATGGGGAAAACAAATCTATACAATTCTAAGAAGAAATCCCAAAAAAGCTTGAAACGTGTTTCTTAGGGTCAAGATGAGTTTTTTGGCCTAAAAAATGAACGTAACATTGTAAATAGTTAACCTTGTAGATTTCATCATAAGTTTTTTGTGGCCGTGTAGAACGCCTAAATCGGAGTTTCCTATAAAAAATTATGACATTTAAAATTAAGATGGTCGAATTTTGATTTTAATTTTTTTTTTTTTTGCTCTTTCTCTTTCTTTCTCTTTCTCAGTCTCTCAAGATGTCTTTTATATATAAAATAGGAGGATGAAAAATCATAATCTGTGGGAATTAGATTTATAAATTTTCATTTTTAGATCGTCGGATCGAGATGAACAAACAGTTAAATTAAAAAATATATAGCAATATGCGGGAGCAAAATGCTGAAATTCTATTGATTGATGCAATTATGTCAGAAAATTTCTTTAGAGATGATTTCAAAAGTTTTAGAACTGATTTCTAACCGTAAAATTTTATTAAAATTAAATATTTAGAACTGCATAAATTAGAAGGGTGGGGATCACTTAACGATGGGTTATTTTGACAATCTTGACAATAAATTTTCAAATAAATACTAAATAAATTTTAAAAATAGAAAAAAATTATGGATATTTTCTTCAACTTATAGATTGATGATGATTCAAATTTCATGTAATTTCATTATCGTTTAATACTCCATCAAAGATCAACTCTCATCTACAAATGATATTGTTATTGTTAGAACTTGTTATTTTGTAAAACCCGGCTCTAAAATATTTCACTCAAATTATTAACTTATAGATTGATGATGATTCAAATTTCATGTAATTTCATTATCGTTTGATACTCCATCAAAGACCAACTCTCATCTACAAACGATATTGTTACCGTTAGAACTTGTTATTTTGTAAATCCCCTGCTCTAAAATATTTCACTTAAATTATCACATTATCATTCAATCCTTTTAGAATTGATTTTCTATTTAACCAGTGCTAATTAGAAGTTTCTAATGATCATTTTCTAGTAGTGAATCCCAAGTTCAATAATGGTGTCCATTTTATTATAGAATTAATTATAACTCAAACACTATGTATATGTCCCTAGAAGGCTAGAAGAGGATTGACCTAAGATAATCTTTGTATCGACTATAAATTTCGCACTATTCTAAGTTTATAACAATATATTTTTGTTGAGATTTTAGTTACTTTATGTAAATTTAAAATCAACTGTTATTCACTGATTTACAATATGGATTGAACAAAATATGTTTTGATAATAAATTGGTTTTAAGAACATACTACGAGTATAACTTTAAAATTCATAATGTTATGCTCGATACTAAGGGTTCAAGTGCTTTATTTTGTGTTGAATTATTTATTTACCTTTTTCTGATTGTTGTAATGAAGTTTAAAAAATTGCAATGATACTCTACATTTTCCTTATGCAGGAAAAGATCTCACTGTATTATGACTTTTCTCGTTATTTTTGAGAAAAAAGATGAGGATTATGTTCTCAAATTTTTATTGATATGGTTGAACATCAACGGTGTTAAGTTACAAAAAAAAAAAAAAAAAAAAAAAAAAAAAAAGAGAGAGAAAGGGAAAGGGAAAGAAAAAAAATTTAGTGTAAAGGGACATATAATGCTAAAAACAATACAATTATCCAATCATTGTACTCTAGTGTGGGCTCCTTTGAAGTTGGTGATATGACTGACATGTTTCTCTAAATATTTCGACTGCATATCTCTCGCCATACTACAAAGCAGAATGTGATTTGTAATTTTTTTTTGGACTATGCTGCTCTGTTGAAGGATAGCTTCGGCATAGTTTTCTTGAATGAAATTCTCGCTGAGATGCTGATTATATCTTTCTTTAAATATAACCCGAGCTTGCCCAGTATATTTGCATTGCCCAAACATACGACTTACACTCTTTGCCAGTTGTCTGCACAAATAATATATGTTTGACATGATCCATCCTTTCCTGATGAAATTATTAATTTTAAGTTAATTATTTTGCAACATGATCCAAACAAATATCGCCACTCTCTTAAAAAATTACGTCTTTTCTGTTTTTACATGACACATTTTCTTAAAAATCTATACTATTATATAAAGCATCTAAGAATTAGAGGGTCCATTTTTTATCATGGTATTTTTTTATTATACCCATTTTATCTTTCAATTAGACGGATAATATTTATTTTTAGTTGATCGAATGTATATGATCGTGTCCATTGATCCCTTCTTTCTCTCCATTTCTTTCCCATATATACTATTATTTCCATAATATTATTATTTTTATTTAGCAACTTTGTGCATATTTGGTAAGAAGTTAATGATGATAATATATGTTAGAATAATTTACTTTTTTTGCCATAAAAATCATGAATCATTAACTCATATTGTGCAAAAATCTCATCCAAGATTAAATATAGTCTTTATTATAGGTTTTCTCTATAATTTGGTGAATTTATAATTTAATATTAGATAAATGTGAATTTTTTTATCTTATAATATTTTAATGTTTAAATAAAAGAGTCTACTGCAACGAGCGGGTATATAGCTAGTACTCTAAATATCTGAATTTGTTATATTATGTAGAGAAAACATAACATCACATCCATTAGTTTTATTGTTATTACTAGTCCTAGTCTGTTGACTAAGGTAATATCTTCGAAATCCGACTGGATAATTTATTATCTACTAGCTGTGTACCCGCGCGTTGCAGCGAATTTTTTTATTTAGGTATAGAAAAATATCACATGATAATATGTATGTCATTCTAATATGAAAAAAATTAATAAATGCAAGATCAATTATAGATGCTATATCAAATATAATCTCGCATGAGTTCTCTCAATTTTTAATTCCCTTCATCTTATATGGCAAACAAATGAAGAGGAATATAAAATAATGGCGTTGTCGTATTCGGCTGATTAGTCAAAATTAATGTAAATCATTAGATGAGGGATATTTTAGAATATAAAAAATTTAAAGAAAATAATAAAAAAATGGATCTTTATATAATAGTATAGATTATATATTTTAGGTTGACGTATCTTTGTCTAAACAAAAAAAAACTTTATTTTTTGTACTTGGCAGTTTTGAAATTAACTTATGTAAACCATTACATAATATTGGTGTTAAAGAGGATATACAGGTTTATTTCCGGACATGATGGTGTATGCTTGACATTTTCAGACCATCAGTATATGTGAAATCCCTTGAACTAAAAAGTGAACAAACGAAAGCTCGTAACGGGTCGGGTGTCATATTCCGGGTCTAGTCAAAGAAGAACTTTTATAGCGAACAAACGAAAGCTCGCTACGTCTCTCTCCTCACTTGTTATTTGTCGTTGTCTCCATCGGAAAATTTGTCGAGATACCCCGCGTATAATTAAAATTAAGATGAGTTCATAGTGTTGCGGCATTTTCTTGAAGGGTCCCTACTAAATTCAATAAATAAAAACTGTTCTCTATTCCCTTGATCTTTTTAGGCAAAGATAGTGATGATTAGGTTTAATTGGAATGAAGGATCATTCGTATTTTGATAAAGACTTGGCACTTATGATCATTAATTGTTTGTCGTTGAATGACGTGGCCTATAAGAGTTAATTAATTATAAGTAACAATATCATTTAGATTGAATAAAATTAAGAGAAGGGATCAGTTGATAATGGTTTATTTTGACAATCTTGACTATAAACTTCTAAATAAATACAAAAAAAATTTAAAAATAGAAAAAAATTTATAGATATGTTATTCTAGTTTTAAATTGATGGTCATTCAAATTTCATGTAATTTCATTATCATTTGGTATTCCATCAAAGACCGTTAAATTAGAACCGTTGCAAATTATATGAAAATTTGATGATCTTTAATGGACTATCAAACGATAATGAAATTACATGAAATTTGAATAACCATCAATCTAAAAGTAGAACAACACATCTATAAAAAAAATTTATTTTTAAGACTTTTTTTATATTTATTTAGAGATCCGTTGTCAAGGTTATCAAAATAACCCATTGTCAATGGATCTCACTCTAAAATTAATCAATTATAATAGAAATCTCTAGGGGGAAAAGGAAAATCTCAATCTCGGATTTGAATTTATATTACAAATTGATACAAGTGCATTACAGAGTCTAAATAAGTATTTCACATCCCTAAAATTACAGTTGCAAATGTCATGCCATATTTAACGTAAATGAAATGGATATGTTCTCGAGTCGAAGTCTTCTCATTTTCTTTAAGTAATTTCAGGCAAATAATTTTTTGTAACAACTAAATAATTCAAATATTATTCCAGTGCAAATGGTCTGTGTCTAATTTAGCAAGTGTGTTATAAAAATCGCAATTACAAAAATTAAACATACGCTCTAATTTACTAACAGAAAGCTCTAAGTTATTATTTTTTATTTTTAGAAAAGATAAAATATTTTTCACATATTCTAGCATAATGATTTTTTTATGCAGTAAAATTCCAAAAAGGTCTAAGATAAAATCTCAGATCCTTTGGGTAAATTTAAAAGGACCAAAATTTTAGTTTGCGTCATTTTTTTTCCATGATATTTTCGGTATGGTGTTGTTCATAAGATAAAAGGGACTAACATAAAAACTTGGCACCTTTCGATTTGAATTTTTGTATTATTTAAATATTATAATAATATTTTTTTTGAACCGGGATTCGAAGGGTCCAAGATAAGACCTCGGACTCTTTGAAATTTGAATTTTGATGTCACCACTATCTCAGTTTTTAGTAATAATAAGTTTTATTAAATTAATATTATTAAAAATAAGAGTGATAAAAGTAAAATTTCAAATATATGAATGGCAGTGCGCCACTGGTAGTGGCGCGTTTCCTTATTTTTACGAAACGCGCCACTGGCAGTGGCGCATTTCATTATTTTTACGAAACGTGCCACTGTCAGTGACGGGTTTCATTATTTTTACGAAACGCGCCACTGGCAGTGACGCGTTTGCTTCTTATATACACAAAAGGCGCAGCGCCTCTCAATCTCACTTGCACAGGGTTTGAATGAAACGTGCCACTGACAGTGGCGCGTTTCGTTCGCGTCATTGACAGTGGCGCGCTGCTATTCATATATTTAAAATTTTACATTTCTCACTCTTATTTTTAATAATATTAATTTAATAAAACCTATTATTACTGAAAACTGCCACTGCCTAGCACAGATGGTAATGACATAAGCCTCCAAGGAAGAGGCGGAGAACAAATTCCGCTGGAGCGGGTAAAAGAGGTGTTAGTGTGTATTGTCTACGGACGATGTTCAAACAAAAATTTTGAATTTTATTGACACAACTTCATGAGACACTAATAAAATAATGAAATATAAAGGGCCCGAGATAAATTCTCAAACCCTTTTGATTTGCCAAAAGGGCTCAAGATTCCATTTCGGATCTTTCTAATGGGTTAAAAAGAAATTCATCAAATTAAAATCCGTAAAAAGTATTTGCTTTTTCTAAAAACAGAAAATAGCTAAATATTGTCGATCTGGATTCTGGAGTCAAAAACTATTTATAGAAGTGCAATACGTAGTACTGAGAGATCATTAACATCAAGCATTTACATGACACATTCATTGTCCAAATATGTACAATTTATCCGTTATTTTCTTTCTAAAGAGTTACTGAAGTTACTCGCTAGAAGCTAATTGTGGCAAAACAACCAAAAAGCAACGCGACAAATTTATTATGATATGTAGGAACTTTTTTTTGAGAAAAATGATTTATAGGAACTTAAACTAATTAACTATTCACGGAATGTTATTACAGTATTACATCGTGCCAAAAAAGGAATCCATAGCACCTTTAGCATTTCATTTTCAGGGGTGTTTCTCTTGTATAATACATATAATTATTTCTAACGCCGAACACTAATACGGATACATAAACCACATGAGATTGTCAGTGATTTTTTTTATAATAATTATTTAAATAATTCTAATTTTAATAATAAGAGTAATAAAATCAAAATTTTAAGAATACAAATGGTAATGCGTCATTGTTAATGATGCTTTACAAAGACGCCACTAACAGTAATATTATCAACGCCAGTAAAAGTGATGTTTTTTCACTAATGTTGTCATCAAATATAACTATGACGCTACTCTAACTTTTTTTTTTTAAAAAAAGAAAAATGAAAGAAGCCATTATTTATATTCTTAAAATTTTAATTTTAACAATTTTATTATTAAAATTTTTCTTTTTGAATAATAATTATTAAAAATCGCTGTGAGATTGTGGACCGCTAGAAAGAAAATAAGTTACCGATATTTTTATTCTACTTTTTCTATACTTTATTATCTTCATAAGAGCATCCGCATCCCATTGTCAAATTGATTGTCAAATCTCATTTGACAATTGTCATTTGAATTTCAGGGATGCAGAGACTAGGCAAAATTAGACAATTGTCTAAATTTGACAATCCATTTGACAAGCCACGTCAGCGAAGGAGTAAAAAATTAATTACGAAAGTGTCATTCTGACAATTTCGTTATATTCAGGGATGTCACTCTTAAAATAAATTGTCAATTGATGACATGACATAAAAATTTAATTTTGACAGTCGACACCAATGCGGATGCTCTAATACGGTGGATTCGTTTCACACGTGTCGACAAAGGTGGTTGCCGAATTACGCTTCATATTTCACTTTGGGCGCCTAACCTTATTCTATTGTCGTACCATTGAGTTGAATTAGCTTAATAATCGACATGTAAATACATATACCTTATTTCAAAAGTTAAATTTTTTTCATGCAATTGGATAATACTATTTTTTTCAAATTTAACATTTCTTCTAGCAAAGTTGTTCATTTCTTCTTTTAGGGAGTGTTTGGCAATCAATGGAATAGCAAAAAGTTAGAATAGAATAGTTATTACGACGAATTAATTTGCCAAACGAATTTTAGACTAAGTAGAAGAGTGCATAATAGTGCTAATCCGGTATACCAACTTATAGGTGGAATACCGGATTAGCTCTCGTCGGAATAGCGATTATTATTTGATTATGATATATTATATTATTATATTATGATTATGATTAAGATTTAGTATTATTATATTATTATATTATATTTATGATTATAATTTATTATTATATTAATATTATGATTATTATTTATTATTATTATCATTATATTATTATTATTAAATTACTATTATCATTATTGTTATTATATTATCATTACCATTAGTATTATTATATTATTTATTATTATTATAAATATAATTTTAATATTACATTATTATATTATGAATATAAATATAATTATTTTATTATTATATTATTATGATCAAGATTATTTATTATTATATTATGATGATTATGATTATGATTATGATTACTTATTATTATTTTATTATGTATTATATTATTATATGTTGATTATAGTGATGATTAATTTATTATTATATTATTATAATTATAATTATTTATAATTATTTTTATGATTATGATTATATTTTTATTATTATATTATTATGATTATGATATTATTATGATTAATAATATAATTATTATTATCATGATTATGATTATGATTATTATATATGATTATATTATTAAAATTATGATTATTATATTATGATTATATTATTAAAATTATGATTACTTATTATTATTATTATATTATTATAATTATGATTGTAATTATAATTTATTATTATTATATTACTATATTATGATTATGTTTATATTTTTATTATATTACTATTAAAATATTATTATTTATTATGATTATTTTTTATTACTTTATTACTATTTATTATGTTGTATTATATTATTATATGTTGATTATATTTATGATTAATTTATTATTATATTTTTATGATTATGATTATATTTCATTATTATATTATTATGATTATGATTATGGTAATATTATTATGAGTATGACTATAATTATTATTATCATGATTATGATTATGATTATTATATTATGATTATATTATTAAAATTATGATTACTTATCATTATATTATTATTATTATTATTGTAATTATATTTTTTTTATTATATTACTATATTATGATTATGTTTATATTTTTATTATATTACTATTATAATATTATTATTTATCATGATTATTTTTTATTACTTTATTATTATTATTATCTTACTATTATGATTATTATTTTACTATTATTATTGTTATCATAATTATTATTAGTATCATAATTATTCATATTTTAACTATTCTGAGTAACAACTGCCAAACGATATTTTCGCTCTTCCGAATAGTCAAGAATACCACTCTTCTACCACTCTTCCAAAAAAAACACTATTCTATCACTCTTCCAAAATTACCACTCTTCCAAATCTATTCCTTGATTTGCCAAACGGACCCTAAAAAAATAAATACACTTATTTTAATGTCCCCAAGGAAAAAAAATGAAATTAAGGGTTGGGCTCTCAAAACCAGTTTCAACAATAAAAACATATAAGGACATATATGAGGAACAGAGGTGGAATTAAGATAGGTGCCCGCTAACGTTCGGATATCTATTTAGTTCATTAAAAAATAAAGTTTTTTTTTAGTGCAGTGAAAAATAAATTTTCTTTTAATTCAAACATATTATTTTCTTGGTCGGGACACTTCCTATGAATTATTTTAACTTTTTTCCCTTTATTTTCTTGCTCATAACATTTTTTTATTGAGTCCTCATAGAAGCATTTATATCGTATCAATTTTTTTATAGTTTTAATTTGGTGTGCTAAATAAATTATTTGATTCATCGATTTACAAAATAACATTTAAATTTTATAATTTATTTTTTTAGCATTGTGCATGGATTAAAATATAAAATAAATTATTGCATAAAAACTAAAACTAATGATGGGATGCATTAGCTAAATCAAATTTGCAATAGGCTTAAGTTTAGTAAGACTCAACTGGATTGAATCAGTTAAGATAAATTGAGCTTATATAATAATAAACTATTTTTGCAACTTGAGCCGTTACAAGATGAATATAGATTACACTCAGAAAACACAGAACCTTTGAAAATTAACAGAGTCAATTATTGTATAACAGTTCAAAATTATTGTAACGGTTTGGGAACCATTGTAATGACTTACCAAGCCATCATAAAAGCTCAACTCAAGATCTCAAACATTAAAGATTAAATAAGATCTAACGTCTATTCTAACCAAATCATTATAACGGCTCAAGTTGAAACCTGATTCATAATTAGTTCTAAGAGGTCTATATAAAAGTTACTCTCACTTCCATTAACTAGTTCCCAACAATAAAATCCCAAATTCTAGAACTCATTAGCTACATTCTGAGTGAGAGAAATAAGTCTCAAAAAAATTAAAAGTTCTTGTTAAGTCAAATTCTTACATTAAGCTTAATTTATTTATTTTTTATTCTCCCAATTTAATTATTTGTGATCAACTCTTTTTATTTTTTGGAAAAATTAGTCTCATGTCACTCCAAAACTCTCAAAATTAGTAAAATATCACCTCACTCTTAAGTTAATTTATTTAGCTTTTTGCCCCCTATACAATCTTCAATTCATACTCTAAAATATAATAATTTTGGGATGGGATGAAAATACCCTCCAATATATCATAGACCAGAGAGAGTTATCTTTTCTTTCAATTACGCCTTCATTGTTGTTGTACCTCCCCTTCTCTCCTCTATGCCTCTTCTCTCCGCAAATGCAAGAATTGTCTGTTGTTTGCAGGTAATTCTCTCTTCCTCTCGTTACTCTCCCCTCTTTGCATTTCTTCTTTTTTTCTCAGGCGAAATTCAAAACCCTAATTTCGAATCCAATCGCTGCTCACTTCTTGGGGAAATTTACCAGTCGACTTCGACAGTTGTCAGTTCCCCTGTTAGGTTATTGATCGAGAGTAAATAAACTGAGGAAGGATACACTGAGGAAGAGAGGAAATTTACCAATCGGCTTCAATGGGAATAAGAGAGGTAAATAAACCAAGTACAAAACAAAAAAAAATGACAAATTCCCCTGCTATGTTCGTTATCGAGATCCAGAACAATTGAGATGGAATTGATATAAAATTCGAAAGAATTCAATGAAATCAGTTGTCAGTTTTGTCAGATCAATTGAGAGAATAGTAAAACAAAGAGAGAAAATTGAAACTTCTTATGTCATTTCAAAATAATCTGTCTATTACAATCCATTGCCTATTTATAAATTATTTTGTTAAAACAAGAATATCTAAAATTGATAAAAAAAATGAATGAAATTAAATCTTCCCAATTGCCCGTCTTTATAATTGATGTCTGATCGTTGTCATTTTGCTTTTTCTTCTTCCTTGCGCAATATCATTATTGTCAGTTTTGTCCCCAAGAAAGGAAACTGTGACTTCAACCTGAGGTTGTCCTCTGCCTCTCTCTCAGCTTCTGGTTCGAGCTTCCGACTGGTAAAGTCGTTAAGAACTTTGAATTTGAAAAAAAATTTGAGGTGTCAGCTTTGATTTGTATGCGATCGGGAGCAGATACACTGTCGAAGCTGACTGGCCTTCAAATTAGAATGCTCAGCATTAAAAATGTGAAAATCACAAGACGAGGAATTGGGTTAGAAATAACCTCAAAATCGGCGGAGAATTCTCTTGGCTTCTGAGTGCGAACGAGCCTGAAAGGGTAAAAGAGATTTGGAGACGATTCAAAATGCTAGTATTTTAGAAACTGTAGACAGATTTGAAAATTTTCCATTGCAATGAAAAGGAAAAAGGTTGTCTGTTAGAGAGGAAAATTAAGAGCATTAGACCAAACATACATTGTGTGCGTATAAACAGTTCAAGGAATCAGAAAGGAAGTTTAATTCTTGTTGTGGAAAGAAATGAGGAAAGAAATGAGGCACAGAAGATTTACGCGAAGAAAAATAGAATTGATATCAGAGGAGAACAAAATGGATCTGGATTTGGATGGGTAGGGGAGGGATACAAATCAAAATACTAAAATTTATGTACAAATACAGTTTTTTTTAAATATTATAACAATTATATATGTGTGGAAAAAACTAAATAAATTAACTTTGCAGTGGCATTAGAGGAAATTAAAAGTTTAGAGTGACATTTTACTAATTTTAAAGTTTTGAAGTGGCATGAGACTAATTTTTTTTATTTTTTTTTAGTGTATTGTCATTCTATTTTTTTATTTTTGAATATATTTTCACTCTTTGTTATCATTAAATTTGACAACCCATTTTGTATGAAGTATCAAATTCTATATTTGTAACCATTTTGTATGAAGTATCAAATTCTATATTTGTAAGATACTAGATTTTTAATGTTTCAACTCAACACTAATTATTGTAATGGTTGAGGGTCCTGAACACGTAGACGTTGTATGCTGAACTCATTCTCTCTTCTTTATTTATTATATTTTGTGAGAATTAAATTAAATTGTATTTCACTATCGTTAAACTTGAATATTAAACTCCAAAATAATATTATATCTCTTACCTTTAATTTTTTTAAAATTTTTTACTTCATTTATGTGTCCTATTATCAAACCCTACACAATTAACAAAAGTTAACTTTTTATTTTTGTTCCGTATTACCACGAAAACACATGCACAAAATCATAGCATTTAAATTTATTTAGTAAAAGATGAAGATACATGTCAAAAAGTTGCGGCTTGTTTAAATTAGTTGTCCATTGATCTATGTACCTCCGACCTCTTTAGATTTTGCATTTTTCTAAAATAAACACTCCGTATCATATTAAACATTATCAAGAATTCAAATTGTATTTTAAATTTTAAATTGTTAATAATAAAGTATAAATTTGTATCACAACTTATCACAAGAAATATTATCTTATCTTTTCCCTTTTTATATTTGACCTTCTAGCAATTTTTTTTTAAAAAACACTCATGAATCCGATATATATTACCCAGTTTTTAGTAATAATAAGTTTTATTAAATTCATATTATTAAAAATAAGAGTGAGAAACGTAAAATTTTAAATATACGAATGGCAGCGCGCCATTGGCAGTGGCACGTTTCATTATTTTTACGAAACACGCCACTGCCAGTGGCGCGTTTCATTATTTTTACGAAACGCGCCATCGGCGATGGGCGCGTTTGCTTCTTATATATACAAAATGTGCAGCGCCTCTCCATCTCACTTGCGGGTTTGGACGAAACGCGCCACGTGATGGCGCGTTTCGTCGCGCTCCTACCGATGACGCGTTTAAATCAGCGCCACTACCGATGGCGCGTTTCGATCGCGCGCCACTTTAGCGATGGCGTGCTACCATTCGTATATTTGAAATTTTTCGTTTCTCACTCTTATTTTTAATAATATTAATTTAATAAAACTTATTATTACTAAAATCTGTATATTACCTTTCATATGTTACTTCTAGAAATTGAACATACCCCACTTCTTCCCTAAGTAATTCAACTTTGATCAAATCCGATTGAGTTAATCCACTAAATTGAATATGGACAAAAATAAAATATGACTAAGACCTTTTTCTCATTCCGGAGTCCGGACCGTACCATTAAGACCCCTATTTTGTGAATCAGGAAATCATAAAACTCTCTCGGTGCACTTTGATAAATGATAATTGATAACTGACAGGTGATTGTCGCAAGTAAAACAGTCGATCTCCAGTACTAATTCATAAATCATAATTGAATTTCTACAGTATTTTGAAATTTTAACTTTTTACAATGGTACAAAAGTGCTTTTTTTACTTTTGACTGGAATCAGTACGCAACTTCAGAAACAGTCGTGGATAAAAGAATGGTTATTGTCATAATCATAAATTATTCAGGGCTTTTATCTTCCCCCATATAATTGCAAAATTTTCAAGTTCACTTGTCAAATTTTCCCCCGTAAAATTTACTTTTTAATTGATTACTATTTTAAACAACGATAGTCTAAGAATGCGATCTGTTTTCAGTTCCAATTTCAGTCCTGTTACTAAAAATAATATCGAATGTTTCTAAACAACAGAAGAAGCAAAAAAGAGAAACAAAAATATCATAAAAAAAAACCTTTTTCAGTAGATCGCATGACAAACTGCGTTAAGAAATACTTCTTGTATTTATTTATTTATTTACTTATTGTGGAGTCGATCATCAACGGATAATGATAGCAGGACTTGACAATTTATAAAGTGTAGATTCGGCAGCAGCGAAATCTGAACCGTTGAGTTCAAATCTTTTAGGGTTCTTTTGTCAAATCAAAAAATAGTCTTGAAAGAGTGGTAATTTTAGAAAATTGATAGAATAGTGTCATTTTTGAAAAGTAATATTTTTTACTATTTAGAAAAATAAAAATATCGTTTGACGGTTATTAATCAAAATAGTTAACATATGAATAATCATAATTATAATAAATAATAATAGTCATAGTCATAATTATAATAAATAAAATAATATAATAATATAAAAATAATCATAATATAATAATAATAATTACAATCATAATAATAGAATAATATAACTATAATCACAATATAATAAAAAAATTATAATCATAATCATAATAAAATAATAATAATAAAAAATAATCATAATATAATAATATAATACAACATAATCAAATAAAAAGATAATAATAATTATAATCATAATAATAATATAACCATAAAACTATAATATAATAATAAAAAATATAATTATAATAATAAATAATCATAACCATAATAATATAATTATATTTATAATCATAATATAATAATCATAATAATAATATAATAGTACTAATAGTGTTGATAATATAATAATCATAATCATAATATCATCATAAGCATAATAATAATAATAATAATATAATACTAAATAAGATAATAATAATAATCATAATAAAAATAAAATAATAATAAATCATAATATAATATAATAATATAATACAATATAATCAAACAATAATCGTTATTCTCGACGAAAATTAATCCGATATACCATCTATAGTTTGGTATACCTGGATTAGCACTATTCCGTACTTTTCTACTTAGTCTAAAATTCGTTTGGCAAATTAATTCATCAAAATATCAATGTTATTTTTATTTTTTATTATTACATAGAGTGCCAAAAGTAAATCATAATTATAATAATATAATATAATATAATATAATCAAACAATAATCATTATTCCAACGAAAATTAATCCGATATACTATCTATAGCTTGATATACCGAATTAGCACTCTTCTGTACTTTTCTATTTAGTCTAAAATTTATTTGACAAATTAAGTCACCAAAATAATAATGTTATTTTTACTTTTTGTTATTCTATAAAATGCCAAACGAACCCGCAATTAGCTACCGTAAGATCTACCAACGCATTCAATGAACGCAGACTATGAATAATAGAAGACAGAAGTAAACAGAATAACAGATAACCGGTTTTTTCAAGTGAAGGAATTTCTCAGAAGTGTTTCTTTTTTTATGTACGATATTTTATCTCTCTTTATATTTTTTATTATTTTAAATTTATAAAATGAGATAAAATATAAAAACTGAATTTATTTCGATTTCTTTTAATGTATCGAAGAAACGAATCAATCTTGAATCGGACCCGGATCCACTGTCGCGCGGCACGGTGCGGCGCAGCACGTGGTCCGTTTGATCACTTTGAGATTCGTGCTAATACTTTAAGATTCGAGTTAGCACGAATCTCAAAGTGATCGAACGGACCACGTGCTGCGCCGCACCGTGCCGCGCGACAGCAGATCTGGTTCCATCTTGAATCCGCCAACACCTTTTTTTTTTCTTTTTCTAAAAATAAAAAATTGACAGATAACCCGTTGGTTAACATGTATACAGACTCTATTAGAGAAAGAGGAGGGTAATTTTAAAGTTATGATTATTCGGGAGGAAGGAACAGTAAAAAATCCCCACTTCAATTAATAAGCGTTAATCACATTTGAACTTTATTTAATATCTCTTCTCCATTTATCATTTTTCTAGACCTCTCTCCTCTCTCAATCATCAACCCCGAAATTCCCAATTAAAATCTCCATTTATCGCCTCTGCTCTCCTCTCTCATTATTCTCCTCCCTTTTCCAATGGAACCAAACCCAAATCCCACAAATTCCTCGTCTCACTCCACCACCACCACTTCCACCACCGACCCCGCCCCCGCCTCCACCTCCGCCGCCACCACTACCACCACCTCCTCCTCAGCAACAACATCGAGTGCACAAATCCAATCATCCCTCAAATCTCTCAACAAATCCTCTTATAAAATCTCCAAACCAACCAATCGCCCCTCTCCTCACCCTCCTCTCCCCATTTCAACCCCTCCTGAAGCCACCACAAGCTCCACCCCAGATCCCAATCCCTCCATTTCCACCTCCACCCTCTCCGGTCCGGCCGCTCCACCGCAGCCTCCAGTCTACAACATAGACAAAAACAACTTCCGTGAAATCGTTCAAAAACTCACTGGCTCCATCTCACCAGTTCCGCCTCGCCCCACCGCTCCACCTCTCTCCACCCCTCCAGTCCATCCGCCCCCGCAGCCCTCCAGTTCCTCTCGTCTCCACCGTATCCGACCCCCTCCTCTGGCCAATCTCTCTGCCAGGCCCCCTTCAGTTACTGCTCAACAGGCTCTCTCACCTCTACCGCCTCTCCCGGCTGTGGGAGTCACAGCCGAGTCACCGATCTCAGCTTACATGCGCCGCTTACACAGTACTGCAATGGAGCCGTTGTCTCCTCTAGGGTTTGGATGCCTTCAGTCTCCTCGTACTGCGTATCAGATGATGATGATGTCATCGGCCGGGTTGCCAACGTCACCTGGCGTTCCACCTCTTCCCGCTCCGAGTCCAAGAGGGGAGAGGTAATGAGGGTGCATTGAAAGGGTTGGATTTGCTTTTTTTTGGGGTTTAGATTAGATTTTCATTTCATCTTTTGAATGTAGATAAAGAAGTAAAAGGCTTATAATATTTATATTTAGTGGAGTTTTAGACGAGATCTGGGAAAAGTTTAGAAGCAAGAACAGCGTTGACTGTAAATGGATCTTTGAAACTCTCAAAGATATTATTTGTTATCTCGTTTTGAATTAAAAACTAAAATGTCATCCCTACATTTTTTTTTGGGTTTAGTTCGTTTTTTAGTGTCATTTTCTTTTGTTAATTCATAATTTGTAATATCTGAAAATTTGTTCTGTTTACATTTTGTATTTTCTTTAAACGCATTAATAGAAATCCATACTATCTATCAGTAGATTATGGATTTGTGCTTCTTGTATGACCTGTTGTGCTGAAAATGATTGATATTCATTTATTTGTACGAAAATTTGGCCAGAGCATTTGCTGTTGTTCAAAATCAATTGACGGCTTGGCGGAACCATAATTAGGAAAAAAAATCTTCTGAGTTCAGTTCACAGTTCCATTGTTGCTGATCTGGAATTCTGGATGGTAGCTTGTTTTACGTCTGGAATCTCTGGATTACAACTTAATAATTTGAAACAATAGACCTATCAACTTTCTTCGTTATAGCTTTCAATCTTATTTGAAAAGAGGGTGGGGATCACCTGACAATGGTTTTTACCATTTTTGACAATAGTGACAATGAATTTTCAAATAAATAGTAACAAATATTTTAAAATAGAAAAAAATTTATTGATATATTCTTCTACATTGATGGTAATTTAAATTTTATATAATTTCATCATTGTTTGATACTCCATCAAAGATCATTAAAATTTTATAATTTATAACAGTTATAATTTGATAGTTTTTGATAAACTATTAAATAATAATAAAATTACATAAAATTTGAATCACCATAAATCTCTAAGTACAAAAATATACTTATAAGATTTTTTTTATTTTTAAATTTTTTTATATTTATTTAAAAATTCATTCTTAATATTGTTAAGATAACCATTGTGAAGTGATCCCTTCCTTAGAAAATACTGGATAATACTGGATAGAATTTGACGCATACTGGATAGAATTTGACGCTTAAAATTGACTATAATGTCGTTGTAATTATAAATCTTTGACTTTCTATACTATTATATAAAGCATCTAAAAATTGTGAAGTGATCCCTTCCCTTGAAAATATTAGATAGAATTTGACGCTTAAAATTGACTATAATGTCGTTGTAATTATAAATCTTTGACTTTCTATACTATTATATAAAACATCTAAGAATTGGAGAGTCCATTTTTTATCATGGTATTTTTATTATACCCATTTTATCCCTCAATTAGACGGTTAATATTTATTTTTGGTTGATCGAACGTATGTGATCGTGTCCATTGATCTCCTCTTTCTCTCCATTTCTTTCCAATATATACTATTATTTTCATAATATTATTTTTTTATTTAGCAACATTGTGCATATTTGATAAGAAATTAATGGTGATAATATATGTTAAAATAATTTACTTTTATTGCCATAAAAATCATGAATCATTAACTCATATTGTGCAAAAATCTCATCCAAGATTAAATATAGTCTTTATTATAAGTTTCCTCTATAATTTGGTGAATTTATAATTTAATATTAAATAAATGTGAATTTTTTTATCTTATAATATTTTAATATTTAAATAAAAGAGTCTGCTGCAACACGCGGGTATATACCTAGTTGCAACACGCGGGTATATACCTAGTTGCGTATAAAAAGGAATACATATTTCCTGTTATCTACCTTGACTGGGTTTTTCAACAATACATTTATCATGGTCCATGCAAATGTATCCGCTATCATACTTTTTTATGGCAACTTTTTTATGTATCTCACTAAAATAATATTCTTAATCTAAATCGAACTGAATCTAAATCTCTGAAAAATTACAATAGTGAATCTAAATCGAACTGTATATATTTTTTCCAACATCCGAAAAACTATAACAGTGAATGACAGCGTTTTTTTATGATAGCGAATACAGACCCCATTTACCGCTTCTCTTGAGCTAGTTTGGCCTCAGTACTATTGGTGCAATCCATTTTTTCCTCATCGCACATCATTTGCAAATGCCTTATTGTATTTTTCAAAATTCAAAGTGGTCAATTTTCTGTAGCAAAGAGAGAACTGTATTATCTCTTTATAAAAATGTTATAGCTGATTTCTTGATAATTATTAGGTACTGGCAATAACAATGACACATTATTCTTAAAACAAAAACAAACAAAAAATAGGAAAACTACAAACTTATTTTTCCAACAGGGTCATGTTTCACACGCTTCTTGCACTGACAAGATCTAAATTATTTTCAAACAGAGTTATGTTTCACACGTTTCTTGCACTGACAAGATATAGATCTTGTACCGTTCTGTTTATTTTATTTAATTAGCAAACGCACCCAGAACCAGCCAAATCTCCTACTAATATTTTTCTTGCACTGAGGATATATCAGCGACCCCAGCGAATTCCCTTTAACATGGTCCAAATCCTCTTTGTTATCCACTCTCTGATAATGAATCCCACTATAAATCAGAATCAAGTGGAACCATTGTCTGAGAGAGGATAACAGCTGATTTCATTCCCCTTTAACCTACCTCAAAAAATAACTTAAGCCAAATTTCGCGGAGACCTATTTCCATCTTTCACTTCAATTGTCATCATCTAGATAATAAAGCACCAAATGTACACGAAAAGGAAGCTTTCAAAAACTTCTATATTTTTATTTACTATGGCAAATTATATTTCATCTGGAACATAATCCACCTTCTAAATGCCGATATCAGAAATACTATCTTGATATTGCTGGTGTAGTAGGCTATTGGCCTGTTTCTTCAAAAAAAAAAAAAAAGATGATGCTATTTGTTGGTGTATTAGTGTTGCCATGCAACTACTTAGCTAAGAACAATCCAGAAGCTAGACATACGCCAAACAGTGCATGTAATCCCACACAATAGTATTTTGCCATGAAGATCTTCACCTTATCCTGCAATTCATTTCATCAGCCTCAATTGTTTTTGTACGTGTATTTGAGCGCCGTGACATGTTGTGAACATTCAACACATGTTCAGGCAAGGTTGGCATATTTCCTTTGAAATACTAACATGCTAGCAAGTCTAGAAATGTTGATAAAAGCTGTCAGGATGGCTTACAGGAGTTGGTTTGCTTTAAATAGACAGTTTTCAATATGTATTGAATTATATTGTGTATTTTAATAAAATAATTGACTTAACAAAAATTTTAAGTTTAAAATCTTAGAAAAAGCAGTACTATATGAGAAGAAGTATATTTATTTATGCAAAAACTAAAGTCAGGAAAATCTTCCTTTACCAATCAGCTGGTCAAGAGTTGAACTGCATGGTCAATAAACCTGTTTGGTTAAATCTTAACTACGATTGACCGATTAAGGAACTAGATCCCTCTTTTCTCTGTTTTAAACCAAAATAGGAGCTCTCATCTTTCACTCGAAAAAAAAAAGAATAATAGAGAATAGAGAGATTCTCACCTTGTGATTTTTCTGGACAAAGTCGGATACCATTTTTCCTATTGGGACAGTCAGACCACATAGTAGCTGCAATACAGAAAGATCTATTAATATATTGAAAATTTAGGTTACAAATCTCATACATGGGAACAAAATTTACAATGTAGGCTTACTAGAGGTGCGGCTGGAAGAACTTTGGAGATGCCAAATACTGCCAGAAGAACGTACAAAGATATGACCCCGACCAAAACAACTCGTGATCCTGCTTCTGTGCCTACTCTAACCTGCAGAAGTATAATTGACACCAGAAAATATTCAGTACCTAAAAAACTCTGCAAATACCACAAAAGAAAGAATGATATCGAAGTTTGTTTAGGCACACAAAGATCTCAAATGTTAAAACAAAATAATAATAATGATGATGATGATGATGATGATGATGATGATAATATTAATTAATTAATGATAAAGATGCATACCAGAGGAGACATCTTTCCTACTGCTAGATCTCCTTCAATCTACAAGTGTAAATATGTTGATGAAAATGACAAGCTCAAATTTGCAATTTTAAATAGAAAAAGGAAATACTAAAAGTAAAACAAGTTCTGGTTTTCTGAATAAATTGTGAATCACGTCTTTGCAAGTATCAACAGTGTACAATCATGCATTGCTGCACCATAGAGAAACTAGAGTTG
This sequence comes from Schoenoplectus tabernaemontani, assembly GCA_037127355.1. Lineage (NCBI taxonomy): Eukaryota > Viridiplantae > Streptophyta > Magnoliopsida > Poales > Cyperaceae > Schoenoplectus > Schoenoplectus tabernaemontani. Next base: position 12,647,079 of record CM073743.1, read on the forward strand.
AAAAAAAGATAACAACAACAAAACTTTTAATTTCAAATATTGAAATAAGTTAGAAATGAAACTCAATCTAAAAACATAGAAATCATAAATCTCAAAAAAATAATGATGATAATGATGATGATACTAATAGTATTAATAATAATACATCCATAATAGTAACAATGATAATGTTAATGATAATAAAAATAGTCCTATACTCTACTGCTAGATTCTAACCCCCTAGATCATTGTTTTGGTACGTAGATTGTCATTTTTCAGACACTTCAATCCAAAATAAGTTTTTTAAATATACTTCATTTTTTCAAATCTTTTTTTATTATTTCCTCCTATGTCAGTCTCGATCAACCTCTGTCTCTTCTTGTATTTTCGGGACATCTTAGAATATCACTGCGAATTGATGCCTCAGGAGGCCCTCGTTAGACATGATCGAACCATCGCAAATAGTGTTGGATTAGCTTCTCTTAAATTAGTGTTACCCCAAATTCGTCCCGTACATCATCATTTCAGATCCGATCTCTCCTTGTATGGCCACATATCCAACGTAATATCTGCATTTTGGCTACATTCATCTTCTGAATGTTTTATCCATTTGTTACCCAGCATTCTACACCATACATTCATCGCAAATCTAATCGTCGTCCTGTAGAACTTATCTTTTATTTTATTTGAGACCTTTTTGTCATAGAGAATGTCAGATATATGTCGATATTCCACTCATTCTGCTCTTATTTCATGACTTACATTTTCATTAATCTCTCCATCACTTTACAATATTGATCCCAAATTCGAGTGTTGGTATGTTGAAAGTGACTAAACGGAATTTCTTCTTTCTAAAGAAGGTGTTTGCTACCATAAGGTCTTAGGCTACAGTGAAGTTCAAGATTTTTTTTCTTTCTTGATTCTGATCGACATATCCAAAACCTCCATGCACCATCTCAAACCCTCATCTAGTTGTACCGGCATGACCATCAAGATCTCGTCCTATGAAGAGTTTTTCACTGTCAGGCACATTTTTAACTATGTCCTCTAAATCTTTCCAAAATTATCCCTTGACCTCATCACTCAAGCCTACTTATGGGGCATACACAATAATGACGTTCAAGGTTAAATCTTCAATAACTAATTTGTTCATGATGAACTTATCCCCTTGTCTCCTAATCGCGATAATTGCATTCGTAAGACTCTTATCAATTAAGATGCATATACTAATTCTGCTTCGATCTTTTTCCATATACCACAGTTTGAAGTCTGTGTTCTCCACCTCCTTGGTCTTCTGCCCCATCCATTTAGTCTCCTGAACGCATAAGATATTTATGTCTCATATCAGTATCAGCTAACTCTCTTATCTTATCTGTTAGAGACTCTATATTTCAACCACCTAAACAAATTATACTTTCCCCGACTAGCTTCCTTACGCATCACAGTCGTCGAGTAAAGTGTGAAGACCTTTGTTCATTTGGCATTACATCTGGACGCTAATGCAGCGTGTCACTAAGGCGGTGACGACCCGACCCTCACTCACTTATCACCATATCTGAGTTTCGATATGGCGCGTCACTAAGACGCTGACGACCCGATCCTTGTTCTCTTGTCACCATATTTGGGTTCTGACATGATGCGTCGCTAAGAAGGTGATACCCCAATAAAATTTGACCGGATTTTCATTTTCATAAAAATCGCTTGTTTTAGTACATGGCTCGCCACACCCAACGCAATCCTTCTTCTTTATTCTAACTTGAGACAGACTATGCAGAAATTAGTCTACTCGAATTGAGTTTGAAAAAAATAAAAAATAAAGGAATAGATTCTTTATTTGAAAGAAATGAAAACCTGATGGAAGTGGCTACAAAATAGAATCAAAGTGGTGGTTAATCCGACAAGCATAGAAGCTGCAAGTACTGTTGCATTTAAAGGAAGATGACCTGTTCCACTGACAAACTATTAACTCAGCTTCCCAAAAAAAAAAAGTAAAAGAGATTGATAGACAAATATGTCACTAATGGAGACAATAAGTAACTAGCAAACATACTTCCAATAGATTTACCTTGCAAAATAAAAAGCTGTGGTGGCAAAAGGACCAAATGCTGCGAAACACAGCGGCTCACCAAGCCCTTGGTAACTTAGCCGAAACGGAGGAAACTACAGAAGGAAAATTGTATAACATTTTCTGGCACTGCTACTAATAACTAATGCCCATTTCAAACTCAACAACAACAAGATATTCTGCTTAATAATTGAAGCAGGAGTGCAGGACAGAGCTGTACAGAAAAAATTATGTTGCAAAACTAACTTGTGGTACAGAAGTATTAGCTCTTCTACTCTGATTATGGGTCTTATAACTGATTTCTATTTGTGAAAGTACTACTTTAAATTTGCTTGCACTTTGGAGTATATTCATCAAACTGTTACTGTTACAAAATGCACAGTCCAGAATCCTTGATAATTATACTGCCTTGAGAAAATACAATTAGACTCTACCTTTTGCAAAGAAAAAGAAAAGCAAACATGTAGAGACAATATAACTGCAATAGTTCAAGGAGGTCGGGTTCAACAAAAATAGCTACTGAACTAAGAAACAAAAATATACCTGATAGCAGTATCCACAAAAGATAGCATAAGTCACCAGTAAAAAGAAGCGAATGTCAGCTGCTTGCAAGAATGCCCAAACCAACCCAAAGAAGCCAAGACAGAGACAGACGATTGCACCAATTTGAGTGGCACTCCTACTACTCAAGATTAATAATAGCAAAGGAAAGTAAATTATTTCAGGAGTCTTGACACTTTTAGTTATGTTATTCTGAGAATTATAAGGTACCTGCCAACAATGTTAACCACAGATTCTTTTTTGTCTTTATCGGCCCCAGTATCAAAATCATAAACATCATTGCTACAATTTACGAAAAGAAGAAATTAGTCAATTGAGTAATAAAACACAAAATATAGTGAAATTTGGACTATCTAGAAAGGATATTTTATGAATATAAATCTAGATTTTGCATCAACATGATCCATGAAGGAAAAAGAACCTCTTTACTTTTTTCTTTAACAAGAAGTATGGGAATTGTTCTGAACAGTAATGAATTTGAAGCTTTATACAAAAGGCACCTCAAATTTAGCCAAGTTATGACAAGGACTGATGAAAGCAAGAGAATGTAGTATATTTTAGCAAAGAACAAGCCTGTTTTGAAATAAGCTGCAGCTGCACCAACCTGTTATTTACAGAGGAATCAGAATTAAAGGTTGAATTTGAAGTTTGTAAATAATCTCGAATGATCAATGCTAAATTTAACCATACTTGGGCAAACTTCTACAACTGTTATGTATAAATTCTCATTTATAGCATCTCTTTTTCACCTTGTACAATCAGTGTTATTACTTATTACCAAGTCAAAGCAACGCATGAGAAGTTGAAATTCAAATATATTGTTAGAAGAATTTTGTAACAATACAGTTAAAGGAACCAAGGCGACGGAGTAGATAGGAAGCTTGACAGCCCTCCATAGCAATGTCGCTCGTGAAACATCGTCACTGGAAGAATCCAGTGCCGATTTGGGGGATGAACTTGCGCAACACCTGGACTTTCTAAACCGACGAGAGATCGGTCTAGTTCCGACAGGAGGAATTGATCGAGTCTTGATAGAAACGAATAGAGAAGGGGAACGAGGGAGGGGAAGCAGTGAGAGGGACATTGATGGCTGTTTGTGAGATGGAGCATTCCATCGAACAGGTAAGAGTGGGAGGAGAATGGAGAATCGCAGATAGAGCGCTTATGGATAACAGGATAAGGTGGTTTGATTTCTGATTTCGGGCATGGGTTATCAATGTCATGGATCGGGTTTGGTTCGGATGGTAATTTTATCCAAATCCATATGGTATTGAAATTAAAAAAAAAAAAGAGTAATGAATGATTCCCGTGCATAACATTAACATGTAGAAAGCGCCATATTAGCATGCACGTTCATGGAACCGAAATTAACAACGCATCTCATAATTCATTAGTAAGATAAAATGAACGTAAAAGATGTTTGCTAGTGAATTCTTTTAATATCTATCCAAAAGTTTTATGACATCTAAGGCACGTGTGCAAACGAAGATAAATAATTAGTATTGAAATTATTTACTCCAATTTTATTTGAATTCATCTAGGATTTTGGATTTTTCATTTGTTGATTCCCTGTCCGATTTATAAAGCATTTATGCGTAATGGAAAATTAGACGGTCTAGACGAGGATGCGATGGAGTCAATTTGGATTGGATATCCACTAACCCTATTTAAAATAAATAAGGGAAGGGATCACTTGACAATGGTTATTTTGACAATCTTGACAATAAATTTTTAAATAAATACGAAAATAATTTATGAATATTTTCTTATACTTATAGATTGATGATAATTTAAATTTCATACAATTTCATTATTATTTGATAGTCCAACAAAGACCATCAAATTATGACCATTATAAATTGTATAAAACTTTGATGGTCTTTAACGGAATATCAAACGATAATGAAATTGCATAAATTTTGAATCACCATCAATTTATAAGTAGAAAAACATATTCATAAGATTTTTTTCATATTTATTTAAAAATTCATTGTCAAAATTATCAAAATAGCCCATTGTCAAGTGATCCCACCTTAAAATAATTAAATTAGTTTGAGTGATGTGTTTTTCTCTTTATCTCAAATTGGTTCAAGTCGGATTGAATCAGTCCAGCTTGATTTTGACTTCTATTAAAAGCTTGATAGGGTCAAATTCAAATTTGATGGGTTTATTATGTCCGATCAGTTTTTATCACCTCCAATTGTTAATCAATTAGACCTTACAACTTTCTATTCAAAATTTTGGGCCTAACTTATTAATGTTTTACCAGTTCAGCTCCTGTACATCTCAGAAGTCGGAACCAACATGTGCCACCAAGCAATATCTTAAAAATGTAAAGACATCAATAGCTAACCCAAGTTTTCCACTTAAATCAAATGAGATCAACCTGTCAGCAATTTTAAAATTAACCATTGCTCATATTCAGCACACGCTAAAAGAATATGAAATTGAATTAATATCATAAGTCAGATACTCAGATCGATAGCATCTGCAGAAGGAATCATAAACGCAAACATATTTTGCTTCTCATTACATTCAATTGACTGCAAACAGAGAACACTCTTTGCATATTACTCACATTTTCTCATTGATGTGAATTGTGCACAACAAATTATATAAATCCAGATAAAGACATAGTAACACGATCTTAAAACTAATCACGATAAAGCTCCTAAACCTAAATTGTACTGGTCGTAACCTAACTGATTTGGTTTACAAAAAAAAAAGAAAAAAAAAAGATAGTAGTTGAAAATACAATCCATTTGAACAGAACAAACTATTCAAAAATCCCAACATACAACAAAGCAAACTTCCTTGTCTCTATGCTTGACAACATGTCTTTGCCTTTGGCACCTCCTGAGTGGGCCCTGGCACGACAATCTTCTGCCCAGACAGTGGTGCAGGCCCAGCAGCCCCATTTCCTGAACTGGTAACATTTTTCTTATTAACCACATTAAAAATCTCAGTCAAAACAGTCTGAAACGCATTTTCAATATTGGTAGCCTCAAGAGCAGAAGTTTCTAGAAAGAAGAGAGTCTCCTTCTCAGCGAACTCTCGGGCATCATCAGAGGATACGGCACGCTCGTCTGACAAGTCACACTTGTTGCCAACCAGCATGATCACAATCTGACGGTCAGCGTGGGCGCGCAGCTCGTCAAGCCATCTTGCGATGTGGTCAAAGCTTTGGCGTTTTGTGATATCATAAACCAATAATGCTCCTACAGCACCTCGATAATATGCACTAGTTACTGCTCTGTACCTTTTTTTTTTTAAAAAAAAAGAAGTAAGATGTCTGAAATCCTGATAAATGTAATTTATCACGATGGTAATGATAACTCTGGGGCTCTGACAAAGTTAAATAGTTTCTGAAAGGTGGGTATGAAGGATTCATTAATAATCTAAAAGAGTTGGTACTTTACTGCAATATACTGTACTAGACAGGTCAGTTTAAATACTTACCAGTTAATAATGAGCTGGTACATCTCAGGTATCTTTGTGATTATAAATTTGCGAATGCAAAACTACAGCGTATTTAAAGCCACAGATAAACCGTAGATCGTACAATCCTTTCAATATTTGTTATCAATTCGATATAGCAAGGTTAAAAATTTTAAATCAGTAGACCAGCACAGATCTAAACTTCCTAAAAACTGAAAATACCAGCAGCAGATCAAGTACTGGAATTTAACAAATTCAGTAAAAGCGGAAAGGGATTGTATAGAAAGAAGAAGAGAAGTACCTTTCCTGACCAGCAGTATCCCAGATCTGAGCCTTTATATTCTTGTTTTGAACCGAGAGAGTTCGAGTCTGAAACTCGACTCCAATCGTGGCTTTGGAGTCGAGACTGAACTCGTCGCGAGCGAAGCGAGACAAGATCTGAGATTTCCCCACGGCGGAGTCGCCGATCAGCACCACCTTGAACACATAGTCTATCTTCTCCCCTGCCATTTCTCGATCGCGGCTTGGTTTGGTTTGGTTTGGTTTGATGCGACCAAGAAGGGAGTGACAACTGACAAGGGAGAGTGTGAAGAGAGGATTTGGTACAGAGCTCGTAACTTGGTACGAGGCGGGTGATCTGATCTGGGCCTGGGGACGGGCAATCTAATAGATTCATTTCTCGATCGCCTCTTTTTAACCTGTCAATGTGCTCGGCCCGCAATTTCAGTGAGCCCGTTGTGGCTTTTGGCCCACCAGATTCCAATGGAGAGCTCAATCAGTGCTATTGGTATCATACTAATATTGTGTAACACAGGATCATTCACTTATCTTTTTGTTGGACAGAGCTTAGAACCAAGCAAAAAACTCCGCAAATAAAAATGACGTGGCATACTTGCGAAGGATGGAAACTTGACCTCTTTCTGAAATATAGATAGATTACTAACTTTGTGTTTCGTGTTTGTTGATTCATCTCTTGTAAGAGATAATGCAAGTGACATATCTTCACCGGTATCGTTATCTTTATCAACGCATGTGAATCAAGGCACCCAAACCCAATATATGTTATCTGATAGCTTTAGCCTCGCTATTTTCTTCTCGTACACTATTTGAATCGACCATTTTTAGAGTAGCAGCAGTTCTATGGAGTTTGATTCCTCGTGATTGCCAGAGAAGACAAAGGCCAGTGAAACCAATCCCTTCTAGATCTTGTGAAAATCAAAGTCTATGGCAATCATAATATGTATATATTATCAATAGTCAATTGCAATTTAACCTATAAAAGTTGACAAAATAATTAGATCTCTACTCTTTATTAAGCATCTAAGTGTTCTGATTTTGTAACGATTCAGATTTCTTATAGTATTTTTAAAGCTAATATCAACCATCAAATTAAATTATTCTTTAAATATTATTACTATTTTTATGCTCGTTTGTGTTGTCGTTATAATTTTCTCTCAATTCTGATTGTTACACGAAATGTTACATAATAAAGGAATACAATTCCTCTAATTTGTTTTTTTTCTTTAAATTCCTCTCAAATCTAAATATATTTTTTTCTTAAATTCTGAATGATATTTTTTCTTTCAATTCTGCATTTAATTTAGAGAAATTAATTTACATTAATTATCTATCCATAATTAAAAATTCACATTAATTGCTAAATTATCTTTATTTTTTATTTTCATTATTTTCTCATAAAATCTGGTGCTACACAGTGTGCATACTTGCTATCAGATTAATCAGAAAAACCATAATTTAGTGTACAAGATACAAAGTATGCATATAGTTGAATTAGGACGCTCTTAATTTAATAAGATAATAACAAAAAAAACTGTCAACTTTTGAATTATGGTATTTAGTCGATGAAGTACACAACAGTTCAGCTTTTTAAAATGAAAATTGGGAGGTGATAAGGGCTGTACCTACACAAGCAATAACGGTACGTATAATGCAGTGGGCTGTACCGATGCCAAAACCAAGGCCCTGCTGGAATAATCAGAAATGATTGATGTCAGCGTATGATGTCCTTAGGCGAGTGCAAGATGTGAACTGGTAAATCAAGCTTGTACCAAAACGAGGAAAACTAGCAAGTTCGCTCGGTTCTCCTTTGTATCAAATCTCTCTTTTTCTCCTTTCCATGGCAAGAGCTTAACGGAGGCTATGAACTCCATACAATGGCAAGAACTCAAAAAAGGCAACACAAAAGATGAGCAAAATGAGAGTCGCCAGACTCCTCGTGATCGTGATAGCTCAACAGTTGAATCAATTCATCCATTTCATAACCATAGACCATCCGAGGGGCAGATGTCCCATGAGTAGGTGAGAGATGAAGAAACAGTTAGAGGGGAAAAACATTAGAAGACCCAGAGAGGATACTGTGGTGCATTTGGATTATGGTTGGTTAGGAATAGTAATGCTATTATGAAACAGCACTACTCCAGCAAATACCCAAATAACACAGTACAACACAACATATAGACAATAAAGATAGTTCCCTACTCTTCAAGGCACATAACCCTAAAATGACTCTAGTAGTCGCGTCTAAATTCTAAACCTAACAATAACTATAAATGTTTTAATCATTACAAATCCCTAGGATGCAACAGTAGAAGCTGAATATCTAAATACTTGACACCAAGAAAGCATTCAATGTTGGTCGTTGCAACTTGAAACAAACATGCTCTCTAAGGACATTTCCTGTGTATATAAGAAACTCCATGTTCTTCATACCTGCATGCATACCGGAGCGTATCATTGATTTTTTTATCCCCAAATTATGACACAGAAATGAATAGAACTAAATAATATATAACTTACTCAGCTTTGGAGAACCACATTTGCTGAAAAGATCCAAGAGATGCAAGAATGCTGCCTCCTATCCAAACACTGGCCATACATGTAATAAACTGCTCAACATCTCTTCATGCATGGTGTACAAAAATGCATGTGTACAGGCAGAACTGATTCCACATTTAAGAGTTCTGGTATGACATCCAGACAGACAACTAGTTCTTGGTTCAATTTTATTGGACAGTTTTAACAACAACTCTAAAAGCCAGACAAAAGAAAAGAAGAGTACCTAAATCGCCTTTCTATTGCATTACCACTTGCCAAAACCTTGACACGTGCAGCTTGAGGAGCCTCCTACACATTGGAACAGATTACCAAATATATATCATTAGAATTTGCAAACTGAAGCAGCTTTGTCCTAGCTACATCTACCAATAATTATAATTTGTAAAAAGTGCAAACAGGTACCTCCATTAATTCTTTCTCAAGACGCTCTTTCAACTGCTGCATTGATGAAGTGCCACCAGCAAGCTTTTTGGAAAAAAACGCAAGGGTTAAGCATCTTTGCCATGTTGAATTTTGCACATAAACAGTTTCCGCACATCACATCAACAGTCATGGATAATTTGTAATTTATTCATTTTCAGCATCTCCCCAATCAAATAAAAGAATTGAACGTATTCCTGTTTATTCATGAATAATTTGTATATTTCACAAATGATTCCGACTTCCTAGACATGTTTTCTTTCTATATAGTTCAGATATTTTATATATTTATGTTTTTATATGTATTATAAAAAACTGAATTATTTCTGAATTTTATCCTTATGATAACCAGGGGAGAAAAAAGAAAGCTTGGACCTCTATGAAAACTCAAATTCCACACTCGTCACTCTGGTTTCACCATCATATTGCTCACTTTGGTTCTTAGAGAGCAAATGGTATCATGGTTTCAGGAACCAAGTCAGAGGGACCTGAAGGATGAAATTATTACCAGGATGCTGCCGAACAGTTCCCTCCTAATATCCACATCACATCTGTTTATGCTCTCAAGGACCTGAAGGAAGAAAATACGAATGATGAAATAAAAAATTATATTTATATATATAGTTTTATACGACACTGGTAATCATCTTATATGTATATTTTAAGCATGAGACTAGGGGGGTGAAGGGGTAAAACCTTCAAATCGCCACATAATAGCGCATTGGGTTTTGAACACGTAACACCCCATATGGAGGCAATGTCATGATGAACTCTACTATGCATAGTTCTCAATCATCTAACATGTATTGTATATTGATTTTGTCTATAGTCTACTTCGTATTTAGATTTGAAGCTGAATCTCAAGCTTAGTTCCTTTTCATTTATTATATCCTAGGAAATGTGACATGTCACTTACCATTTGTGGCAGCCCCCTAACTGAAGCTGGATCTGGAAAACCATCAATCCCTGGTATTGTCTGTTCTTCATATTTAATAACAAAAGGTTAAAGAACAAACATTCATTATAAGATTATTATGATTTTTTGCATTAAATCAAGATCTAAATGTTTACCAGCGCTAATGATGGGTTAAAGAGAATATCAGGGATTTTGAATCTATCAGCACCAATTTCAATAGTCCTGACGAGTGTAAAGGCAGATCATATTAGGATAAATTTCAGAATCTGAGAGTTCTGTTTCTCTATGTGCACCCATAAACTAATTATTTGAAAATGATACAACATGAAGAACTTACTGCCCATCTGGAAGCTCATAAGAACTCATTGGAACATTAGCATATGATGCTTCTGTTAAGAAGATAAAAAGAAAATATAAGAGCAGAAATTATAATCCGCTTTGTTCTAATTGCTTGCTATTTTATGTACTATAGGTTACTTTTTTACAACTATAACCATAATCATTTGACAAATAAAAAAAAAGCAGTTCATCCACGCGAAGTCACAAAAGATTATTCTACAAGAAAAAGAAGAAGTGGACTCTGGGATTCTTACTAACCATCATAAGCACTATCAGGTACACGAGAGACAGATTCCTTGATGTCACCAGCAATAGCTCTCTGCAATTATAGTTATATCAGAATTTAAAGCATGTTAAAAATAATACTGACAGTACCACTAAAGTTCTAAAAAATGCAGAAAAAATAAATAAAAAATGAAAGACTCAATTGACAAGATGAAAGATTGCTTCTGAAACGTACCGTGCAAAACAACCTGTAACTCTCTGTGGTGTTTGGGAAATCAAGATCTACAATCTATTCAAATGAACAAAAGAGAAAAATTAACAATATCCATAGAAAGTATGCTGATGTTGACTAGGCACACACAGATTATGCATGAGGTAATACACTACAATTTTTCACCAAGAGACTTAGGCAAAAGCCAACCTACAACGATACAATACCCAACTGTGTATCTGTCATTGTTTCAGAATCTGATTGCAAGATCCCGCTCCCATCTGGGTAGTCAAATCTAAAATAAACATGCCAGATTGAGTTGGCAATTTCATCTAGGGATGAAATTTTTATGACGAAAACAACTCAATTATTCATATTAGAAAGTCCAGACTGAGAAAGAAGGGCGCTACAATCCAAGTCCGGAATAACAGAAGGGAAATAATGCATAAATTCTAAACCAGCAATGCCAAAGATTATCACCTTGTAATCACCAGGGCCAATTTCTTTCTTCTTAAATGAATACCTAGGTTTGATCTAAAGAGAACAATAAAAAAAAACAGTGAACATTATTAAAGCTAAATATGTTCAGAATAAAAATGAAATCTTCTTTAATCTAAGACTTACTACAATGCCTTTGCTTTCCAAACTTTTCATCATGCAGTCAGTTAGAAATTCACCACCAATTGGAGAAGTGGAAACAGCCTAAATCAAAAGGAAGAAGAACATTGAGAAATTATTTAAAAAATGGACCTATCATTATTTCAGCAATTTAATTGATTCACACACACAGAGAGGAGCGCTACAATCCACACACGCAGAGAGAAGGTTTTTAGGAGGGGGGTAATCAAACCTTCTGAAGCACATAACCATCGTGTACAGCAGCAACCACAGTAGATCCACCACCACTATAGAAAACAAAGGATTTGCAACAAATTTATTAAATTGTCATTCAAGGAACAAACATAAACTACGTATAAGTTTCTAGCACCATACGATAGTAACAATGCAAATCACACACCTATCGACAACCAAGGATGTGGAACGACCAGAAGCAAAAGAAGTCAATACCTGATAGCCATGAGAAGAAATGTTAGAAGTAGGCACCCTAATTTCCAACTTTACAAATAACCATAAAATAAATATGGGACTTGAAGTACATACAGCATTTTTGGCCAAGAACAATGCAGGAACCTTGTAGTTCTCAAACATAACCTCCGCTGCCCTATAATATTTTATTACAGAGTCATACACAAGCACGTGAGGAATAGAGAGGACCATAACAACAATTTTTTTATCACAAAGAACACAGATAAGCTGAACCACAAATTCTTTCATAGTGAGATAACCTAAAAATTGAGTAACTACATGTAATTGACAAATACCTTCTTCTTTTTTTACGGACATTAGCACATATATCTTGACATTATTTTGGTACCTTTTATAAGGCTTTGAACTTCCAAAAAAGGACCACTGAAGCAAGAAAAAAAGAAGTACCAAATAAACAGAGATATAGAGAGTAATTTAAAAGTGGGGAGGGGGTTTTACTTCTCTCTTTGATGTGCTGTATTGATTGATGGTTCCGCCAGCAAAATTGGATGCTCTGTTGGATCAATCAAGAGCCTTTGCCTAAATAAAATATGAAAGCTTGTTAAACAAAGTAAGACTCCCTGGAGTTTGCAATCTTAAAAATTTTCCACTGTAGTCCAAAAACCAGAAATGCCCCTACTTTATGTTGTTTTATAAGCCCCTATAATACTGCATTGGGATCAATTAGGACCATGAACTTTCCCTTCATTTTGATCAGTCCCTTAAACTTTAGGTACTCTATCAACCAAAACCTTTGATCAATGGTTAACAGAACTGATAAAGAAAATGAACTCTGGGAATCACTGACCAGGTACGCTAGTGAGGATTCAAAATGAGTTTTATGTTTGGATAAATTTTGAAAGCTTATACCACTAAAGTAATGATTGCCTTTATAAATCATATTTTTTTATTTCAAGCAATGATAACCAAAAGGCAATACTAACCTGAAAGCATGATTACATATGTTGTCCACTATGTCCCAGTCAACAACAACACCATCTTTAAATGGCGATATCACCTACATCAAATGCAAAGAATGTAAAATATTAATAATAACTGACAAGATGAAGTCTACTTTGTATGACAACCAAGTATTGATACATCAGGTATAAATATAACTCCCTTCACATGCAAGAGGAAAAAAACATTGAATATAGGTATAGCTGCTGTATTATGTAACACAACTGATATGTACTGACACTCTGACAGTCTTTTATACGGTAATCCTTTATTTAACAACAACTAACCTCCATATGATCCCTCCTATAGTCCAGAGCCTGAGTGCCAACATAAAGCTTTCTCTTTGTTCTTGACTTGTCATTATCTAGTGGTTTAGCAGTACTCTTGGGGTCTTGAGTCGAATCGCCTTCCTTCTCAGGCTTGGCCTCACTGTCTACTTCCATTTGGTCAATGGATCCCACAACCTTACAAAATTGAATGTTCAGAGAAAAGGTTTCACATGATTGTTTAATAATAACAAGCTTTAGTAATATCGGTAGACACTTTTTGGATTGTTTTCTGTCGTAAGGTACAAAGGCTTAAGCAGGATTGTTAGCTAGTGAGATGCTAATAGTATTTTTGAATTGTTCAAGTAACGACTGTGATTCTTCCAATTTTATCTTCAGATTCCGATTAAGTACCCCTAACACCTGTCTATTGTGTCACTGGTGCTGTCAATGATAGGTCTCTCAGCATTTCCAGTGCAAGGGTTTATATTTTTGCTTTTGTCTTCCAACAAAATAGCAACATGGGGCGGGAACATGCACAAAATAGAGGTTACCGAGGGAAAGACAGCTTTGGGAGCATCTTCACCAGCATATCCCGCCTTACAGCTGTATGATCCCAAATCGACCACAATGGCCGATACCTCATCTGTCAAAAGTGAAAGAAAAGAAGAGAAAATTAATTTGCATAACAATTTGTCGGTCAAAGCAGAGATAATAGGTAATCTTATAAAATTTCATTTCTAGCTTAAGGCAGTCAACCTCGATTCCTAATCTAGGGGGCCTCAGAAGTTGCTAGGAGCAGTTCCGTTAGATGTCTTGTGACAAGTAACTGACAGGCAGTACCACGAATTTTCATAACGGGTGCTTACTGCTTGTTGCCCGTGTGCAGGGCCTGTGACACAGAGCGCCACACAAAATGCGCTATACTAGAGTTGAAAGAGAGGGGGAGGGAAAAGAGCAGAGGGATTCGTCTTACCGCCGCCGTACATGGACGGAGCACCGGAGAGTGGAGCAACTAGTAAGTCGTAACGGGCAGCAGTAGATTAACAGGGCCTGAGAGAGAGTGCGGAGGTGTGAGGCGTCGCCGTCAGAGGTCGTCGCGCGGAGGACGGGGTGGCTGTCGGAAGGGGCCCCTGGGAGACGGGTGGCGGAGCTCTGTGAATTTCTGAAAAGTGGATGGAGAAAAAAATGATTTTCGATAGCGGGCTGAGGCCTGGGAGTGAGAGAGCGGCTAGGGTTAGCGAAAAATGTGCGAGTTATCGGAGCTGCTTTTAGGGGTGCCGATTCAATGATGAATTGATGACGGTACAGGTCAGAGAACCAATATCCTCTGCGGAGGTTAAAAACCCCGTGGACCGTTTGAATTAACCATCACACGCTCTGTATGAAAAAATTTCTACAGAGAACACCCATAGATCTGGTGTGATATTTCCATTATGATAGTTATTTAAAATTATTTTTATTTATATTTATTATTATTATTATTAAAATTAGATTTATTTATATTTTATCTTTATCCATTAAAATAAACTAGTAACGAAATAATAATGGATGTTAACAAATAATACTAATATATTAATTAATTTATCATCATTTATAAAAAAAACATTCAAAGTTATTCCCTTCATACAAATATATCTCTATTTTATTAGTATGAAATCATAATATAATTATACAATCAATTCCAACTTTAATCATTCAAAATAAATAAATTAAAAAAAAAATACATACATCTCTTGTTAAAAAAATTTACTAGAAAAATAAAACATATTAAAAATAGCATGTTATCTAAAATAAAACATATTCTCTTGGTTAGTATTATAATCCTCATGTTCTTGAGTGTTTATGACACGAAATGTGCTGATAGATTAACACAAATGTATTAAAATGATTCTTCTTACATTAGTCTACTCGAGTTTGGTATTATTTGTTATCTCATATCAACAAATAAAATCACCAAAATACATAAAATTATTTTGAATGATATTTTCTGTTGGTTTATATTATATTTGTTGTGTTCTAGATGTTTACGACAAGAAATGCGTATAAAGATTAACACAAATGCATTAAAATAATACTTCTTCTGTACTAATTGTTTTTTATATCATTTATTACCCAATTTTCACAAATAATATCTCGAGAATACATAAAATCATTTTGGATATTGACTTCTCTTGGTTTATATTATTTTTGATCCTTTATGACACGAATAACGCTAAAAGATTAACACAAATGTATTAAAATAATACTTCTATTAGTTTATTTGAGTTATTTCATTTGTTGTCTCGTTTCAACAAATAAAATCACCAAAATATATAAAGTTTTTTGGAATGATATCTTCAATTGGTTTATATTATAATCATTATGTTCTCGAGCCTTTATGACACGAATTGGGCTGAAAAGTTAACATAATGCACTAAAATAATACTTTTTCTATTAGTCTATTTGTGTTTTGTTCTATTTGTTACATCATTTTAACAAATTAAATAACCAGAATAACAAAGTAGTTTTGAATGACATCTTCTATTGGTTGATGTTATAATCATTGTGTTCTCGAGCGATTATGACATGAAATAAGTTGAAAGATTAACACAGATGCATTAAAATAGCTCCTCTATCCGAGTTTTGTATCATTTATTATCTCATTTCAACAAATGAAATCACCATAATACACAAAAATTATTTTAATTGATGTCTTCCATTGATTTATATTATAATCGTTGTGTTCTAAAGTGTTTATTGCTAATAGATTAACACAAATGCATTAAAAGTCTCTCTTATGTTGGTCTATTCGAGTTTTGTATCATTTGTTGTCTCATTTAAACAAATAAAGTCATTAAAATACACAAAGTTATTTGGAATGATATCTTCTACTGGAATAGATTATAATCATTACATTCTCGAGCTTTTATAACAAGAATTACGAAGAAAGATTAACATAAATACATAAAATAATACTTCTTTTATTAGTTTATTAGAATTTTATTTCATTTTGTAGCCTCATTTCAACAAATAAAATAATTAAAATACACAAAGTCATTTTAAATGATTTCTTCTCTTGGTTAATATTATAATTGTACCATTCTTGAGGTTTATGACAGGAAATGCACCGAAGAATTAACACAAATGTATTAAAACAATACTTCTTAAGTCAGTCCATTCAAGTTTTGTATAATTTGTTCTCTCGTTTTAAAAAATAAAATCATCAAAATACACAAAGTTATTTTGAATGATATTTTGTATTGGTTTATATTATAATCGTTGTGTTCTAGAGCATTTATGACATGAAATGCACTGAAAGATTAATATAAATGCATTAAAACAATACTTTTTCTATTATTTGTGTTTTATATCATTTTTGCCTAATTTACACAAATAAAATCTCCAATATGCACAATTTTTTTTTAATAATGACTTCACTTGGTTTATATTATAATCACTGCATACTTGATTCTTTATGACATGAATTAAACTGAAAGATTAACACAAATGCATTAAAATAATACTTCTATTAGTCTATTTGAGTTTTGTTTCATTTGTTACCCCGTTTCAACAAATAGAATCACCAAAATATATAAAAATATTTAGAATGATGTCTTCAATTGGTTTACATTACAATCATCACATTCTCGAGCCATTATAATATGAATTGGGCTGAAAGGTTAACATAATGCGTTAAAATAATACTTCTTTTATTAATTTATTTGATTTTATTTTATCTTTGCCTCATTTCAACAAATAAAATTATCAAAATGCACAAAGTAATTTTGAAAGTTATCTTCTATTTATTGATATTATAATCATTGTGTTCTCTAATGTTTATGACATGAAATGTGCTGAACGATTAACACAAATGCATTAAAATAGTTCTTCTTGTGTTAGTCTATTCGAGTTTTTTATCATTTATTGTCTCATTTCAACAAATAAAATCACCAAAAGACATACATTTATTTTGAATGATATCTTTCATTGGTTTATATTATAATAACTGCATTTTTAAGCATTTATAACACAAAATTCACTGATAGATTAACACAAATGTATTAAAATTATTCCTCTTCTATTGGTCTATTCGAGATTTATATCATTTCTTGCCTCATTTCAACAAATTAAACCAACAAAGTGTACAAATTTGTTTAAAATGATATCTTATATTCATTTAGATTATATCATTGCATTTTCGAGCCTTTATGACACGAATTGTGAAGAAAGAGTAACTCAAATGCATTAAAAAAATACTTCTATTAGTCTATTTGAATTTTTGTTTCATTTGTAGCTCATTTTAATAAATAAAAAATTAAAATACACAAAAAAAATTTTAATGATGATTTCTCTTGGTTAATATTATAATTGCCGCATATTTGACCATTATTGACATAAAATGCACTGAAAGAATAACACAAATGTATTAAAATTGTTCCTGTTATGTTAGTCCATACGTGTTTGGTATTATTTGTTGACTCGTATCAACAAATAAAATTATCAAAATGCATAAAGTTATTTTGAACGTATTTTCTGTTTATTTATATTATAATTGTTGCGTTGAAGAGTGTTTATGACACGAAATAAGCTGAAAGATTAATACAATAATTTTCTATACTATTTGTGTTTTATATCATTTTGTGCCTAATTATCAAAAATAAAATATCTAAAGTACACAAAATTATTTTGAATAATGACTTCTATTGGTTTGTATTTAATCGTTTAATTCTCGAGCCTTTATTACATGAATGCGCCGAAAGATTAACACAAATGCATCAAAACAATTCCTCTTCGTTACCCCCGAAAACGAGTCTGGGCGCGCAAAACATGAAAACGGGACGCGACGCCCTCGTTACCGACGAAAACGAGTCTGAGCGCGCAAAACATGAAAACGGGACCCGACGCCCTCATTACCGCCGAAAACGAGTCGGGCGCGCAAAACATGAAAACGTGACCCTACGCCCTCGTTACCGCCGAAAACGAGTCCGGGCTCGTAAAACATGAAAACAGGACCCAACGCCCTCGGTACCGCCGAAAACGTGTCCGGCGCGCAAAACATGAAAACGGGAACCGCGCCCCGATGCCGTGAAAATGAGTCCCGGACACAAAACATCAAAACGGGACCCGACGCCCTCGATGCATCGCCGAAAATGAGTCCGGGAGCACAAAACATCAAAACGGGACTGTCGCCTCGATGCCGCCGAAAATGAGTCCGAGAGCACAAAACATCAAAACGGGACATGTCGCCCTCGTTACCGCCGAAAACGAGGCCGGGCGCGTAAAACAAGAAAACGAGACCCGACGCCCTCGTTACCCCGGAAAACGAGTCCGGGGGCGCAAAACATGAAAACGGGACCTACGCCCTCGTCACCGCCGAAAACGAGTCCGGGCGCGCAAAACATGAATTCGGGACCCTACGCCTCTTTACCCCCGAAAATGAGTCCGGGCGCACAAAACATGAAAACGGGACCCGTCGCCCTCGGTACCGCCAACAAACGAGTCCGGGCGCGCAAAACATGAAAACGGGACCCGACGCCCTCGGTAACGCTGAAAACTAGTCCGGGACCCGAAGCCTTCAATATCGCCGAAAATGAGTCCGGGCACGCAAAACATAAAACGGGTTCCGACGCCCTCGGTACCGCCGAAAAAAAGTCTCGTCGCGCAAAACATTATAACGGGACCCGACGCCCTCGTTACCGCCGAAAATGAGTCCGGGCACGCAAAATATAAAAACGGGACCCTACCTCCTCGTTACCCCGGAAAACGAGTATGGGCGCGCAAAACATGAAAAAGAGTCAAGGCCCTCATTTACCGCCGAAAAAGAGTCAAGGCGCGCAAAACAAGAAAATAGGACCCGACACCCTCGATACCGCCGAAAACGAGTCCTGGCGCGCAAAACATGAAAATGGGACCCGAAGGCCTCGTTACCCCCGAAAATGAGTCCAGGCGCGCAAAACATTAAAACGGGACCTGACGCCCTCGATACGTCGAAAACGAGTCCCGGCGCGCAAAACATGAAAACGGGTCCCATCGCCCTCGCTACTGCCGAAAACGAGTTCGGGAGCGCAAAACATGAAAACGGGATCCGTCGCCCTCGTTATCGCCGAAAACATGTCAGTGCGCGCAAAACATGAATTCGGGACAAGTCGCCCTCGTTACCGCCGAAAACGAGTCCGGAGCGCAAAACATGAAAACGGGACCCGACGCCCTCGTTACCGCCGAAAACGAGTTCGGGCGCGCAAAACATGAAAACGGGACCCGACGCCCTCGATACCGCCGAAAACTAGTCCGGGCGCGCAAAATATGAAAACGGGACCCGACAGCCTCGTTACCCCCGAAAACGAGTCCGGACGCGCATAACATGAAAACGGGACCGGACGTCCTCGGTACGGCCGAAAACGAGTCCGTGCGCGCGTAACATGAAAACGAGTGCGGGCGCACAAAACATAAAAACGGGACCCGACGCCCTCGGTACCGCTCAAAATTAGTCCGGCCGCGCAAAACATAAAAACGGGACCCGTCGCCCTCGATGCCGAAAAATGAGTCTGGGCGCACAAATCTTAAAAACGGGACCCGACGCCCTCGATACCGCCGAAAACCAGTCCGGGCACGCGCAACATGAAAAAGGGACCCGACGCCCTCGTTACATCCGAAAACGAGTCCGGGCGCGTAAAACATGAAAACGGGACCCGACAACCTCGTTACACCCGAAAACGAGTCCGGATGTGCAAAACATGAAAACGGGACCCGACACACTCAGCACCGCCGAAAATGAATCCGAGAGCGCAAAACATGAAAACGGGACCCGTCGCCCTTGGTACCGCCGAAAACGAGTACGAGCGCGCAAAACATGAAAAACGGGACCCGACGCCCACGTTACCCCTGAAAATATGTTCGGGAGCGCAAAACATGAAAACGGGACCCGTCGCTCTCGGTACCGCCGAAAACGAGTCCGGGAGCGCAAAACATGAAAACGGGACTCGACGCCCTCGTTACCGCCGAAAAAGAGCCCGGTCGCGCAAAACATGAAAACGAGACCCGACGCCCTCGGTACCGCCGAAAACTAGTCCGGGAGCGCTAAGCATCAAAACGGGACCCGACGCCCTCGGTACCACCGAAAATAAGTCCGGGCACGCAAAACATGAAAACGGGACCCGATGCCCTCGGTATCGCCGAAAACGAGTCCGGCAGCGCAAAACATGAAAACGAGAACCCGACGCCCTCGTTACCGCCGAAAATAAGTCCGGGCGCAAAACATGAAAACGGGTCCCGACGGCCTCGAAACCCCCGAAAAAGAGTCCGGACGTGCAAAACATGAAAACGGGACCCAATGCCCTCGCTACCGCCGAAAATGAGTCCGGGAGCGGAAAACATGAAAACGGGATCTGTCGCCCCCGGTACTGCCGAAAACGAGTTCGGGCGCGCAAAACATGGAAAACGGGACCCGACACACTCGGTACGGACGAAAACGATTTCCGGCGCGCAAAACATGAAAACGGGACATGACGCCTCGGTTCCGCTGAAAACTAGTCAGGGAGCGCTAAACATCAAATCAAGACTCGACGCCATTAGTACCGCCGAAAACGAGTCCGGGCGCGCAAAACATGAAAACGGGATCCGACGCCCACGTTACCTTCGAAAATGAGGCCGGACACGCAAAATATGAAAACGGGACCCAACTGCCTCGTTACCCCCGAAAACGAGTTCGGGCGCGTAAAACATGAAAACGGGTCCCGTCGCGATCGGTACCGCCGAAAATAAGTCCGGGCGTAGAAAATAAGAAAACGGGACCTGACGCCCTAGTTACCCCGAAAACGAGTCCGGGAGCGCAAAAGATGAAAAAGGGACTCGACGCCCGAGGTACCGCCGAAAACGAGTCCGGGCGCGCAAAGCATGAAAACGGGACTCGACGGCCTCGTTAACGCCGAAACGAGTTCGGGCGCGTAAAACATGAAAATGGGACCCGACGACCTCGTTACCCCCGAAAATGAGTTCGGGCGCGTAAAACATGAAAACGGGACCCGACGCCCTCGGTACCGCCGAAAACGAGTCCGGGCGCGCAAAACATGAAAACGGGACCCGACGCCCTCGTTACCCCCAAAAATGTGTCCGGGTGAGCAAAACATGAAAACGGGAAACGTCGCCCTCGTTACCGCCGAAAACGAGTCCGGGAGAGCAAAACATGAAAACGGGACTCAACGCCCTCGTTAAAGCCGAAAACAAGCCCGGTTGCGCAAAACATGAAAACGAGACCCGACGCCCTCGGTACCGTCGAAAATGAGTCTGTGCGCCCAAAACATGAAAACGTGACCCGATGCCCTGCGATGCGCCAAAAACGAGTCGAGCGCAAAAACATGAAAACGGGACCCCGACGCCCTCGCACCGCCGAAACGAGTCCAGCGCGCAAAACATGAAAACGGGACCCGACGCCCTCGGTTCCGCCGAAAACTAGTCAGGGAGCGCTAAACATCAAATCAAGACTCGACGCCCTTAGTACCGCCGAAAACGAGTCCGGGCGCGCAAAACATGAAAACGGGATCCGACGCCCACGTTACCTTCGAAAACGAGGCCGGACACGCAAAATATGAAAACGGGACCCGACTACCTCGTTACCCCGAAAACGAGTTCGGGCGCGTAAAACATGAAAACGGTCCGTCGCGATCGATCCGCCGAAAAATAAGTCCGGCGCGTGAAAATAAGAAAACGGGACCCGACGCCTAGTTACCCCGAAAACGAGTCCGGGAGCGCAAAAGATGAAAAAGGGACTCGACGCCCGAGGTACCGCCGAAAACGAGTCCGGGAGCGCAAAGCATGAAAACGGGACTCGACGGCCTCGTTAACGCCGAAAACGAGTTCGGGCGCGTAAAACATGAAAATGGGACCCGACGACCTCGTTACCCCCGAAAACGAGTTCGGGCGCGTAAAACATGAAAACGGGACCCGACGCCCTCGGTACCGCCGAAAACGAGTCCGGGCGCGCAAAACATGAAAACGGGACCGACGCCCTCGTTACCCCCAAAAATGTGTCCGGTGAGCAAAACATGAAAACGGAAACATCGCCCTCGTTACCGCCGAAACGAGTCCGGAGAGCGAGAACATGAAAACGGGACTCAACGCCCTCGTTAAAGCCGAAAACAAGCCCGGTTGCGCAAAACATGTAAACGGGACCCGACGCCCTCGGTACCGCCGAAAATGAGTCTGTGCGCCCAAAACATGAAAACGTGACCGATGCCCTCGGTACGCCAAAAACGAGTTAGGCAGCGCAAAACATGAAAACGGGACCCCGACGCCCTCGTTACCCCCAAAAACGAGTCCGGGCGCGCAAAACATGAAAACGGTACCCGACGTTCTCGAAACCCCCGAAAAATAGTCCGGGCGCGCAAAACATGAAAACGGGACCCGATGCCCTCGGTACGGACGAAAACGATTCCCGACGCGGAAAACATGAAAACGGGACCTGACGCCTCGGTACCGTTGAAAACGAGTCCTGGCGCGCAACACATGAAAACGGGACCGACGCCGCTCGGTTCGCCGAAAACTAGTCGGGAGCGCTAAACATCAAATCGGGACCCGACGCACTTAAATGCATGAAAATGAGTCCGGCGCGCAAAACAAGAAAACGGGATCCGGGACCGACGCCCTCGTTACCCGAAAATTCGGGGATTAAAAAAAAAAAAAAGTAACTTGGGACAAAAGATTCAAAAATTCAAGGAGAAATTTTAAAAGCCTAAAGAGATTTAATTCAAGTCCAGAAGCACCACGAAAAAGAAGAATTCAGTGAAATGCTCAAAAATCAAAATTCCTAAGAAAAGAATTAAATGCCGAAGCTCTACAAATTCAAATCGAAAACCTCTTCGAAACCTAAAATCTCAAAACTCAAATTTTATGGCAAAATCAAATTCTCCATAAAATTATGAGAATTTTCATATATTACTTGATATTTTTGGAGTTACAGAAGTCAAAGAAATTCCAAATTATCGATTAATATAATGAAAAATTAATTAATCAAGCGTTAAAAATTAATTGATGCTTGACCAAGGGGCAAAATGGTAAATAAAAATTACCATAAATTTTGTTATATTTCAAGGAATGTTTGAGCAAATTTTGGTGCAATTTGGACAAAGGGATCTTTGAGAAACAATTTAAAAGCAAAGGAGAAATAAGAAAAATCAGCAAATGGAGGGCTCCAATTAAAAATCAAAATGGAGAGGGGCCAAATTCGAAAATATCCATTGCTACAGTCCCGTGCTACAGTACCCGAGTTCTTCACTGTTTCAAAACCGAAAATGGAGCCTATGGTCCCGTGCGACGAAAACCCACATATTATATACCGTTGGAAAGAGCACGGAGAGGAGAACACAATGAGATAAAGAACTTGCAAAATGGTTGAGCGGTTTGGGAGAAAACTGAAGAGGAAGTTTCCGATCCAAAAATGAAATTGAGCAATTCGTGCCATAATTGATCAAATTGACACTTCAAACACCTTCTCCATAGTCACAAGAGATTGTTTGAGGGCTTGGTTGAATTTCATAAGCTTTAAATTGGTGAGATCACGAACTCGCAAATCGGGTCAAAAACCGAGTTGGTCAAACTCTATACCAGAGCATTCTATTGATTGAATAAACATTGTAGATCAATTCCTGGGATCAATTAGATGTTAATCAAGCTTTGAAACACAAGAAATGGTGAAGAAATGAAGGAGAACGACTATGTGGCTTGAAATCGGGTTTGAAGGCAAAAACGGGTCTCGGGTGCATAATTGTGATCCGGCAAGGTCTAAAATGCGGAAGGGAGTGGCAAGAACGTGTTTGAACCTCTACAACCTTCTAGAAGTCCCTAGAATCATCTGGTGACCAAGTGGTGGTTAGAGAGGGCAAATTTGTAAATTTTCAAACAAACATAACAAACTCCACTTGTGCCCCACTGCCCTCTCACTGTTAGAGCACATTTAAAACACTTAGAACGGTCTAATACACCACAAAACGTTCGAAGAAGTATGAGAAGATGATTGAAGGGAGTTGGTGCATAAATTGGTCAAAGAAAAGTCAAACCGATCTCATACACCCATCTACTACCCCCAGGCCTATATAAACCCCTCTCCACCTTCAAATGCAAGAGACACCACCCATCCCAAGTGAATGCTAATCCAAAACGCTGCCAAAACCAATTGAAGCTCAAATTAGATACAAAATAAGATCTAATCTTTGAGTTGAAATCAAAATCAAGCCCAAAGATACAAGATTCAATCAAATCCTCTTCTACTCAAGCTACAAATTAGATCTAGGTAGCCATATATCATGTAAATATAGATATCAAGAGTGTATTAGAGCTTGTAATTTTGATTCGTGCAATAAAGATGAAAATTTTCATGTGGAAATTGATTTTTCTTCTTTTTCTTGACGTTCTTATGTTGCAATTCGATCTTTTTTGTTTTTTTTTCTTTTCTTCTAGCTCAAATCTGCATACAAACATCATTGAATGTTAGATTGAAGCTAAATGATGCATTTAAACCATATAAGATCAATGAATCCCTTATGAATGCAAAATCAGCCCTAAAATCGCTGAAAATGCAATAAAATGAAAAATGGGATGAGATCTTCTCTAAATCTTATAAAAATTTCAGATCTCGTAGAAATAAGTCATATGAATCTACAGAAACTGATTTTGTATTTTTTTGATTTTTCTATAAAAAGTTATAGCCTTTTTAATTCTGAAAAACAATGAAGTTACGGTAACATCAATTCATCTTTTACTTTTTTTCATTTTTTTTTTGTCTTTCTTATTTTCTTTCTTTTCTTTTGGCTCAAATCTGCATACAAACATCATTGAATGTTAGATTGAAACTAAATGATGCATTTAAACTGTTTAAGATCAATGAATCCATTATAAACGCAAAATCAGCCCTAAAATGGTGAAAATGCAATAAAAAGAAAAATAGGATGAGATCTACTCCAAATCTTATAAAACTTTCAGATCTTGTAGAAATAAGTCATATGAATCTATAGAAACTGATTTTATATTTTTTTGATTTTTCTGTAAAAAGTTATAGCCTTTTTAGATCTGAAAAACAGCAAATCTTGTACACTGACATTTTCCGCTTTTGCCCCCGATCTGATTCGAAAATAAAAAATTATATCTCTGCTACTCCGATTTAATTAAAATTTTGTGAGAATCTAGATCTAGTTATATTGCATCTCTCTGTAAATTTTTATAATTTTTGGAGTTTCATATGATTTTATATGAATTTAAATCTAAGCATAGTAAAAACCAATAAGCGATAAAAACCCCTTTCTTTTATTTTAAATACCACGATTATGTGTTAATGAGTATAGGATATATACATCCAACTCATTTGACCTTATTATGGTATGAAAAATGAAAGGAAGATTTTTTTCTTAGTAAGAAAATATAAATAAATTTAAAATTAATATATATATAAAGAAAAAAAAAACTAATGATTTTCAAGTATTACGTAGATTTGTTAGTATTTCTTTGAATTCTTGCCGGATTATATTATTTTACATTTCTTCGTTACCTTTCTGCAATATACAAATTGTTAATTGGATAAATAATTTTATTAAAATAAAAAATATTATGAAGACTCATAAACTTGGATATGTACATCCAGTTCATGATAATGAGTAGAAAAGCTTATGCACAAGCTTACTCATTGGTCTTAGCTCAAATCCTCTCGAGTGAGAAAATGTAAATTCTATTTCTAAAAAAATGTGTTTCTTCACAAATTATGTAAAAGCTTTGATCAAAGCCATAAAGTACCAATATGTAAGAGAAAATATCGAATTTAGGATCCAATATTATACCCTACTTAAAATGAGATTTGAGCTAAGACTAATGAGGTTATAAATAAGAACATGCCTTAAGATGGTGTGATTTTAAAATAAGGAACAAATAACATTGAATGGACTAGCCATGAAACAAATAAATTGTGATTCAAAAATAAAAAAATGCCCATATATAAAGTAAAACAATAAAAAAATAATAAGAAATCGTTATACGGTTTATCAAAACGTTGAACGCTTCACAAAACGTTGGTAACGCTTTGACAATAAAATAATAGTAATAAATAAAAAATAATAGAAAGAAAATAAAAAATAATAAATATAACTCTTATTCAAAATTAAATAAATTACAAATAAAAAAACGAATTAAATAAATAAATATATAAATAAAAAAATAAATGACCTTACCCTTCTAATCAAATAAAAATTTAATTTTAAAATTAAACCAACCTTCAACTAAAATAAACATAAAAGAAATAAAAATAAAGAAATAAAATTAAATGTTTGAAATTAAATAAATATAAATAAAAAAAACACAAATAAAAGAAGTAATAATAAGAAAGTAAATGACTTGATCTTTCTTATCAAATAAAAAAAATCAAAATCAATTTCAAAATTAAAACAAATTTCACCTAAGATCAAAATCAAAATAAAAAAAGTAAACTTCAATCTTTAAAATTAAATAAAGTTAAATATTAATGAATAAATAAAAAAAAACATAAATAAAAGTAATAATAAAAAAAAATAAAAGATTTTTTTCTTCTTATCAAATAAAAAAATTTCAATTTTAGAATTAAACTAATCTTAATCTAAAATAAAAATAACTCTCAAAATTCAAGATTAAATAAATTTAAATAAAATAAATTCAAATAACAAATAAATAAATCAATAAATAAATAAATAAAATAAAATAATAGAATAAAAGACTAAATCATTTTATCAAAAAAAAATAAAAGTCAATTCACAAGATGTAGACTACCTTGAAAAATATATATCTTCCCTGCCCTTACTCATAGCGACCACTTAAAATTGCTTAACTATTCTGTTTATTTTCTCTTTCTTAATCAGAGGTTCCTCGGGTTCAAAGCCCAGGGTAATTAACAATGGGGGCTTGCGCCCATTGGAATCTTAAAGACCCCACAATCTCTAAAACCTTTAAATGTGCATTCCAAATTCATATTAATATACCCCAATGCACACTTAGAGGGATCTCCATGTCCTTCTTCCGCAATTCATCGTCCAGTTCCTTTTTCAGGGCGGTGAGAGGCGCGAAAAAGGGTCGCACAGACGCGTAAAACATGAAAATGGGACCCCACAGCCTCGTTACCCCCGAAAACGAGTTCGGGCGCGTAAAATATGAAAACGGGACCCGACGCCCTCAGTACCGCCGAAAATGAGTCCGGGCGAGCAAAACATAAAAACGGGACCCGACGCCCTCGTTACCGCCGAAAACGAGTTCGGGCGCGTAAAACATGAAAATGGGACCCGACGGCCTCGTTACCCCGGAAAACGAGTTCGGGAGAGTAAAACATGAAAACGGGACACGACGCCCTCGGTACCGTTGAAAACGAGTCCGGGCGCGCAAAACATGAAAACGGGACCCGACGCCCTCGTTACCCCCGAAAATGAGTCCGGGAGCGCAAAACATGAAAACGTGACTCGTCGCCCTCGGAACCGCTGAAAACGAGTCCGGGAGCGCAAAACATGAAAACAGGACCCGACGCCCTCATTACCGTCGAAAACGAGTCTGGTCGCGTAAAACATGAAAACGGGACCCGACGCCCTCGGTACCGCCGAAAACGAGTTCGGGCGCCCAAAACATTAATTCGTGACCCGATTCCCTCGGTACCGCCGAAAATAAGTCCGGTCGCGTAAAACATGAAAATGGGACCCGACGGCCTCGTTACCCTCGAAAAAGAGTCCGGGTGCGCAAAACATGAAAACAGGACCAGATGCGCTCGGTACGGCCGAAAACGAGTCCGGGCGCGCAAAACATGAAAACGGGACCTGTCGCCCTCAATACCGTCGAAAACGTGTCCGGGCGCGTAAAAAAAGAAAACGGGACTGGTCGCCCTCGCTACCGCCGAAAATGAATCCGGGAGCGCAAAACATCGAAACGGGACCCGACGCCCTCGTTACCACCGAAAACGAGTCTGGGCGCGCAAAATATGAAAACGTGACCCGACGACCTCGTTACCCCCAAACGAGTCCGGGCGCGCATAACATGAAAACTGGACTCGACGCCCTCGGTACGGCCGAAAAAGAGTCAGTGCGCGCGTAACATGAAAACGAGTGCGGGCGCGCAAAACATTAAAACGGGACCCGCCGCCCTCGGTACCGCTGAAAATTAATCCGGCCGCGCAAAACATGAAAACGGGACCCGTCGCACTCGCATCGCGCGAAAATTAATCCGCCGCGCAAAACATGAAAACGGGACCCGTCGCCCTCGCACGCCTAAAATGAGTCCGAGCGCACAAATCTTAAAAACGGGACCCGACGCCCTCGATACCGCCGAAAACGAGTCCGGGCGCGCAAAATATGAAAAAGGGAACCGACGCCCCAGTACCGCCGAAATCGAGTACGAGCGCGCAAAACATGAAAACGGTACCCGACGCCCTCGTTACCCTCGAAAATGTGTCCGGTAGCGCAAAACATAAAAACAGGACACGTCACCCTCGGTACCGCCGAAAACGAGTCCGGGAGTGCAAAACATGAAAACGGGACTCGATGCCCTCGTTACCGCCGAAAACGAGCTCGGTCGCCCAAGACATGAAAACGGGTCCCGACGCCCTCGGTACCGCCGAAAACGAGTCCGTGCGCGTAAAACATGAAAACAGGACCCGACGCCCTCGGTACCCCGGAAAACGACTTCGGGCGCGTAAAACATGAAAACGGGACCCGTCGCCCTCGGTACCGTTGAAAACTAGTCCGGGCTCGCAAAACATGAAAATGGGACCCGACGCCCTCGTTACCCCCGAAAATGAGTCCGGGAGCACAAAACATGAAAACGGGACTCGTCGCCCCCGGTATCGCCGAAAACGAGTCTGGTCGCTTAAAACATGAAAACGGGACCCGACGCCCTCGCTACCGCCGAAAACGAGTTAGGGCGCCCGAAACATTAATCCGTGACACGATTCCCTCGGTATCGCCGAAAATGATTCCGGTCGCGTAAAATATGAAAACGGGACCCGACGCCCTCGTTACCGTAAAACATGAGTCAGGGCGCGCAAAAGATGAAAACGGGACCTGACGGCCTCGTTACCCTCGAAAAAGAGTCCAGGCGCGCAAAACATGAAAAAAGGACCAGATGCCCTCGGTGCGCCGAAAACGAGTCCGGCGCGCCAAACATGATAACGGGACCCGTTGCCCTCAATACCGTCGAAAACGAGTCCGGGCGCGCAAAAAAAGAAAACGGGACTCGTCGCCCTCGCTACCGCCGAAAATGAGCCCTGGAGCGCAAAACATTAAAACGGGACCCGACGCCCTCGTTACCGCCGAAAACGAGTGCGAGCGCGCAAAGCATGAAAACGGGACCCTCCTCCCTCGGTACCAGTGAAAATTAGTCCGGCCGCGCAAAGCATTAAAACGGGACCCGTCGCCCTCGGTACCGTCGAAAATGAGTCCGGGAGCACAAGTCTTAAAAACGGGACTCGACGCCCTCGTTACCGCCGAAAACGCAGCCGGGTGCGCAAAACATGAAAAAGGGACCCGACGGCCCTCGTTACCGCCGAAAATGAGTCCGGGCGCGTAAAACATGAAAACGGGACACGACGCCCTCGTTACCCCTGAAAATGTGTTCGGGAGCGCAAAACATGACAACGGGACCCGTCGCCCTCGGTACCACCGAAAACGAGTCCGGGAGCGCAAAACATAAAAATACGACTCGACGCCCTCGTTACCGCCGAAAACAAGCCCGGTCGCGCAAAACATGAAAACAGGACCCGACGCCCTTTCTACCGCCGAAAACTAGTTCGGGAGCGCTAAACATTAAAACGGGACCCGACGCCCTCGGTACCGCCGAAAATAAGTCCGGGCACGCAAAACTTGAAAACACGACCCGATACCCCCGACGATACCCCCGAAAAAGAGTCCGGGCGCGCAAAACATGAAAACGGGACCCGATGCTTTCGCTACGGCCGAAAATGAGTCCGGGAGCGCAAAACATCAAAACGGGACTCGACGCCCTCAGTACGGCCGAAAAAGAGTCCGTGCGCGCGTAACATGAAAACGAGTGCGGGCGCGCAAAACATTAAAACGGGACCCGCCACCCTCGGTACCGCTGAAAATTAGTCCGGCCGCGCAAATCATGAAAACGGCACCCGTCGCCCTCGGTACCGCCGAAAACGAGTCCGGGAGCGCAAAACATGAAAATACGACTCGACGCTCTCGTTACCGCCGAAAACGAGTCCGGGCACGCAAAACATGAAAACAGGACCCTACGCCCTCGGTACCGCCGAAAAATAGTCCGGGAGCGCTAAACATCAAAACGGGACCCGACGCCCTCGGTACCGCCGAAAATAAGTTCGGGCACGCAAAACATGAAAACGAGACCCGATGCCCTCGGTATCGCCGAAAACGAGTTCGGGCGCGTAAAACATGAAAATGGGACCCCACAGCCTCGTTACCCCGGAAAACGAGTTCGGGCGCGTAAAACATGAAAACGGGACCCGACGCCCTCGGTACCGCCGAAAATGAGTCCGGGCGAGGAAAACATAAAAACGGGACCCGACGCCCTCGTTACCGCCGAAAACGAGTTCGGGCGCGTAAAACATGAAAATGGGACCCGACGGCCTCGTTACCCCGGAAAACGAGTTCGGGAGCGTATAACATGAAAACGGGACACGACGCCCTCGCTACCGTTGAAAACGAGTCCGGGCGCGCAAAACATGAAAACGGGACCCGACGCCCTCGTTACCCCGGAAAATGAGTCCGGGAGCGCAAAACATGAAAACGGGACTCGTCGCCCTCGGAACCGCTGAAAACGAGTCCGGGAGCGCAAAACATGAAAATAGGACCCGACGCCCTCGTTACCGTCGAAAACGAGTCTGGTCGAGTAAACATGAAAACGGGACCCGATGCCCTCGGTACCGCCGAAAACGAGTTCGGGCGCTCAAAACATTAATTCGTGACCCGATTCCCTCGGTACCGCCGAAAATAAGTCCGGTCGCGTAAAACATGAAAACGGGACCCGACGGCCTCGTTACCCTCGAAAAAGAGTCCGGGCGCGCAAAACATGAAAACAGGACCAGATGCGCTCGGTACAGCCGAAAACGAGTCCGGGCGCGCAAAACATGAAAACGGGACTAGTCGCCCTCAATACCGTCGAAAACGTGTCCGGGCGCGTAAAAAAAGAAAACGGGACTAGTCGCCCTCTCTACCGCCGAAAATGAGTCCGGGAGCGCAAAACATCGAAACGGGACCCGACGCCCTCGTTACCGCCGAAAACGAGTCTAGGCGCGAAAAATATGAAAACGGGACCCGACGGCCTCGTTACCCCCGAAAACGAGTCCAGGCGCGCATAACATGAAAACTGGACTCGACGCCCTCGGTACGGCGAAAAAGAGTCGATGCGCGCGTAACATGAAAACGAGTGCGGGCGCGTAAAACATTAAAACGGGACTGCGCCCCTCGTACCGCCGAAAATTAATCCGCCGCGCAAAAACATGAAAAAACGGGACCGTCGCCCTCGGTACACGCCTAAAATGAGTCCGAGCGCACAAATCTAAAAACGGGACCCGACGCCGATACCGCCGAAAACGAGTCCGGCGCGCAAAATATGAAAAAGGGACCCGACGCCACAGTACCGCCGAAAACGAGTACGAGCGCGCAAAACATGAAAACGGTACCCGACGCCCTCGTTACCCTCGAAAATGTGTCCGGTAGCGCAAAACATGAAAACGGGACTCGTCGCCCTCGCTACCGCCGAAAACGAGTCTGGTCGCTTAAAACATGAAAACGGGACCCGACGCCCTCGGTATCGCCGAAAACGAGTTCGGGCGCCCAAAACATTAATTCGTGACCCGATTCCCTCGGTACCGCCGAAAATGAGTCCGGGCGCGCAAAACATGAAAACGGGAACCGACACCTTCGGTACCGCTGAAAACTAGTCCGGGCGCGCAAAACATGAAAACAGGAACCGACGCCCTCGTTACCGCGGAAAATGAGTTCGGGCGCGTAAAACATGAAAATGGGACCCGACGGCCTCGTTACCCCGGAAAACGAGTTCGGGCGCGTAAAACATGAAAACGGGACCCATCGCCCTCGGTACCGCTGAAAACTAGTCCGGGCGCGCAAAACATGAAAATGGGACCCGACGCCCTCGTTACCCCCGAAAATGAGTCCGGGAGCGCAAAACATGAAAACGGGACTCGTCGCCCTCGCTACCGCCGAAAACGAGTCTGGTCGATTAAAACATGAAAACGGGACCCGACGCCCTTCGTACCGCCGAAAACGAGTTAGGGCACCCAAAACATTAATCCGTGACACGATTCCCTCGGTACCGCCGAAAATGAGTCCGGTCGCGTAAAACATGAAAACGGGACCCGACGCCCTCGTTACCGTAAAACATGAGTCCGGGCGCGCAAAAGATGAAAACGGGACCCGACGGCCTCGTTACCCTCGAAATAGAGTCCGGACGCGCAAAACATGAAAACAGGACCAAATGCCCTCGGTACGGCCGAAAATGAGTCCGGGCACGTAAAACATGATAACGGGACCTGTCGCCCTCAATACCGTCGAAAACGAGTCCGGGCGCGCAAAAAAAAAAAACGGTACTCGTCGCCCTCGCTACAGCCGAAAATGAGTCCGGGAGCGCAAAACATCAAAACGGGACCCGACGCCCTCGTTACCGCCGAAAATGAGTGCGACCGCACAAAACATGAAAACGGGACCCGCCGCCCCTGCACCGGTGAAAATTAGTCTGGCCGCGCAAAACATGAAAACGGGACCCGTCGCCCTCGATCTTGTCGAAAATGAGTCCGGAGCACAAGTCTTAAAAACGGGACCTGACGCCCTCGTTACCGCCGAAAACGCATCCGGGCGCGCAAAACATGAAAAAGGGATCCGACGCCCTCGTTACCGCCGAAAACGAGTCTGGTCGCTTAAAACATGAAAACGGGACCCGACGCCCTCGGTACCGCCGAAAACGAGTTAGGGCACCCAAAACATTAATCTGTGACACGATTCCCTCGCTACCGCCGAAAATGAGTCCGGGCGCGCAAAACATGAAAACGGGAACCGACACCTTCGCTACCGCTGAAAACTAGTCCGGGCGCGCAAAACATGAAAACAGGAACCGACGCCCTCGTTACCGCTGAAAACTAGTCCGGGCGCGCAAAACATGAAAACAGGAACCGACGCCCTCGTTACCGCGGAAAACGAGTTCGGGCGCGTAAAACATGAAAACGGGACCCATCGCCCTTGGTACCGCTGAAAACTAGTCCGGGCGCGCAAAACATGAAAATGGGACCCGACGCCCTCCTTACCCCCGAAAATGAGTCCGGGAGCGCAAAACATGAAAACGGGACTCGTCGCCCTCGGTACCGCCGAAAACGAGTCCGGTCGATTAAAACATGAAAACGAGACCCGACGCCCCTCGCACCGCCGAAAACGAGTTAGGGCACCCAAAACATTAATCCGTGACACGATTCCCTCGATCGCCGAAAATGAGTCCTGGTCGCGTAAAACATGAAAACGGGACCCGACGCCCTCGTTACCGTAAAACTTGAGTCCGGGCGCGCAAAAGATGAAAACGGGACCCGACGGCCTCGTTACCCTCGAAATAGAGTCCGGGCGCGCAAAACATGAAAACAGGACCAGATGCCCTCGGTACGGCCGAAAATGAGTCCGGGCACGTAAAACATGATAACGGGACCTGTCGCCCTCAATACCGTCGAAAACGAGTCCGGGCGCGCAAAAAAAAAAAACGGGACTCGTTGCCCTCGCTACCGCCGAAAATGAGTCCGGGAGCTCAAAACATCAAAACGGGACCCGACGCCCTCGTTACCGCCGAAAATGAGTGCGAGCGCACAAAACATGAAAACGGGACCCGCCGCCCTCGGTACCAGTGAAAATTAGTCCGGCCGCGCAAAACATGAAAACGGGACCCGTCACCCTCGGTACTGTCGAAAATGAGTCCGGGAGCACAAGTCTTAAAAACGGGACCTGACGCCCTCGTTACCGCCGAAAACGCGTCCGGGCGCGCAAAACATGAAAAAGGGACCCGACGCCCTCGTTACCGCCGAAAATGAGTCCGGGCGCGTAAAACATGAAAACGGGACTCGACAACCTCGTTACCCCCGAAAATGAGTCAGGACGCGCAAAACATGAAAACGGGACCCGACGCACTCGGCACCGCCTAAAATGAATCCGAGAGCGCAGAAGATGAAAACGGGACCTGTCGCCCTCGGTACCGCCGAGAACGAGTACGGGCACGCAAAACTTGAAAACAGGACACGACGCCCTCGTTACCCCCGAAAATGTGTTCGGGAGCGCAAAACATGAAAACGGGACCCGACGGCCTCGATACCCCCGAAACAGAGTCCGGGCGCGCAAAACATGAAAACGAGACCCGATGCCTTCGCTACAACCGAAAATGAGTCCGGGTGCGCAAAACAACAAAACGGGACTCGACGACCTCAGTACGGCGGAAAAAGATTCCGTGCGCGCATAACATGAAAACGAGTGCGGGCGCGCAAAACATTAAAACGGGACCCGCCGCCCTCGGTACCGCTGAAAATTAGTCCGGCCGCGCAAAACTTGAAAACGGGACCCGTCGCCCTCGGTACCGCCGAAAATGAGTCTGGGTGCATAAGTCTTAAAAACGGGACCCGACGCCCTCGTTACCGCCGAAAACGCGTTCGGGCGCGCAAAACATGAAAACGGGACCCGACGCCCTCGTTACCCCCGAAAACGAGTCCAGGCGCGCATGACATGAAAACAGGACTCGACGCCCTCGGTACGGCCGAAAAAGAGTCTGTGCGCGCGTAACATGAAAATGAGTGCGGGCGTGCAAAACATTAAAACGGGACCTGCCGCCCTCGGTACCGCTGAAAATTATTTCGGCCGCGCAAAACATGAAAACGGGACCCGTCGCCCTCGGTACCGCCGAAAATGTGTCCGAGCGCACAAATCTTAAAAACGGGACCCGACGCCCTCGATACCGCCGAAAACGAGTCCGGGCGCGCAAAATATGAAAAAGTTACCCGACGCCCTCGGTACCGCCGAAAACGAGTACGGGCGCGCAAAATATGAAAATGGGACCCGACGCCCTCGTTACCCCCGAAAATGTATCCGGGAGCGCAAAACATGAAAACGGGAGACGTCGCCCTCGGTACCGCCGAAAATGAGTCCGGGAGCGCAAAACATGAAAACGGGACTCGACGCCCTCGTTATCGCCGAAAACAAGCCCGGTCGCGCAAGACAAGAAAACTGGACCCGACGCCCTCGGTACCACCAAAAATGAGTCCGGGCGCCCCAAACATGAAAACGTGACCCGAAGCCCTCGGTACCGCCGAAAACGAGTCCGGGAGCGCTAAACATCAAAACGGGACTCGACGCCCTCGGTACCGCCGAAAATAAGTCCGGGCACACAAAACATGAAAAGGGGACCCGATGCCCTCGGTATCGCCGAAAACGAGTCCGGCAGTGCAAAACATGAAAACCCCTGACGCCCTCGTTACCGCCGAAAACGAGTCCGGGCGCGCAAAACATGAAAACGGGACCCGACGGCCTCGAAACCCCCGAAAAAGTGTCCGGGCGCGCAAAACATGAAAACGGGACCCGATGCCCTCGCTACCGCCGAAAATGAGTCCGGGAGCGCAAAACATGAAAACGAGATCTGTCGCCCTCGGTACCGCCGAAAACGAGTTCGGGCGCGCAAAGCCTGAAAAGGGGACCCGACACCCTCGGTACGACCGAAAACAATTCCCGACGCGAAAAACATGAAAACGGGACCTGACGCCTCGGTACCGCCGAAAACGAGTCTAGGCGCGCAAAAAATGAAAACCGGACCCGACGCCCTCGGTTCCGTCGAAAACTAGTTAGGGAGCGCTAAACATCAAATCGGGACCCGACGCCCTTAGTACCGCCGAAAACGAGTCCGGGCGCGCAAAACATGAAAACGGGATCCGACGCCCTCGTTACCGCCGAAAACGAGTCCGGACGCGCAAAATATGAAAACGGGACCCGACGACCTCGTTACCCCCGAAAACGAGTTCGGGAGCGTAAAACATGAAAACGGGTCCCGTCGCCACCGATCCGCCGAAAACGAGTCCGGACGCGAAAAACAAGAAAACGGGACCCGACGCCCACGTTACCCCGAAAACGAGTCCGGTGCGCAAAAGATGAAAAAGGGACTCGACGCCCTCGGTACCGCCGAAAATGAGTCGGGCGCGCAAAACATGAAAACGGAACCGACGCCCTCGTTACCGCCGAAAAACGAGTTCGGGCGCGTAAAACATGAAAATGGGATCCGACAGCCTCATTACCCCCGAAAACGAGTTCGGGCGCGTAAAACATGAAAACGGGACCGGACGCCCTCGGTACCGCTGAAAACGAGTCCGCGCGCGCAAAACATGAAAATGGGACCCGATGCCCTCGTTACCCCCGAAAATGTGTCCGTGAGCGCAAAACATGAAAACGGGACTCGTCACCGTTGGTACCGCCGAAAACGAGTCTGGTCGCTTAAAATATGAAAACGGGACCCGACGCCCTCGGTACCATCGAAAACGAGTTCGGGCGCCCAAAACATTAATCCGTGACACGATTCCCTCGGTACCGCCGAAAATGAGTCCGGTCGCGTAAAACATGAAAACGGGACCCGACGCCCTCGTTACCGTAAAACATGAGTCCGGGCGCGCAAAAGATGAAAACGGGACCCGACGGCCTCGTTACCCTCGAAAAAGAGTTCGGCGCGCGCAAACATGAAAACGGGACCGATGCCCTCGACGCCGAAAACGAGTCCGGCGCGCAAAACATGAAAACGGGACCCGTCGCCCTCAATACCGTCGAAAAACGAGTCCGGCGCGCAAAAAAAGCAAACGGGACTCGCCGCCCTCGCTACCACCGAAAATGTGTCCGGGAGCGCAAAACATCAAAACGGGACCCGACGCCCTCGTTATCGCTGAAAACGAGTGCGAGCGCGCAAAACATTAAAACGGGACCCGTCGCCCTAAGTACTGTCGAAAATGAGTCCGGGAGCACATGTCTTAAAAACGGGACTCGACGCCCTCGTTACCGCCGAAAACGCGTCCGGGCGCGCAAAACATGAAAAAGGGACCCGACGGCCCTCGTTACCGCCGAAAATGAGTCCGGGCGCGTAAAACATGAAAACGGGACCCGACAACCTCGGTACCCCCGAAAATGAGTCCGGACGCGCAAAACATGAAAACGGGACCCGACGCACTCGGCACCGCCTAAAATGAATCCGAGAGCGCAAAACATGAAAATGGGACCCGTCGCCCTCGGTACCGCCGAAAATGAGTACGGGCAGGCAAAACATGAAAACGGGACCCGTCACCCTCGTTATTGCCGAAAATGAGTCCGGGTGCGCAAAACATGAAAACAGGACTCGACGCCCTCGTTACCGCCGAAAACAAGCCCGGTCGCTCAAAACATGAAAACAGGACCCGACGCCCTCGGTACCGCCGAAAATGAGTTCTGGCACGCAAAACATGAAAACGGGACCCGATGCCCTAGGTATCGCTGAAAACGAGTCGGGCCGCTAAAAAAATGAAAACGAGACCCCAACGCCCTCGTTACCGCCGAAAATGAGTCCGGGCGCGGAAAACATGAAAACGGGACCCGACGGCCTCGATACCCCGGAAAAAGAGTCTGGGCGCGCAAAACATAAAAACGGGACCCGATGCCCTCGCTACAACCGAAAATGAGTCCGGGAGCGCAAAATATCAAAACGGGATCCGTCGCCTTCTGTACAGCCGAAAACGAGTTCGGGCGCGCAAAACATGAAAACGGGACCCGACACCCCCGGTACGGCCGAAAACGATTCCAGGCGCGCGATACATGAAAACGGGACCTGACGCCTCGGTACCGCCGAAAACGAGTCCAGGCGCGCTAAACATGAAAACAGGACCCGACGCCCTCGGTTCCGCCGAAAACTAGTCAGGGAGCGCTAAACATCAAATCGGGAAACGACGCCCTTAGTACCGCAGAAAACGAGTCCGGGCGCAAAACATGAAAACGGGATCCGACGCCCTCGTTACCGCCGAAAACGAGTCCGGACGCGCAAAATATGAAAACGGGACCCGACGCCCTCGTTACCCTCGAAAAAGAGTCCGGGAGCGCAAAACATGAAAACGGGACAAGATGCCCTCGGTACGGCCGAAAACGTGTCCGGGCGCGCAAAACATGAAAACGGAACCCGTCGCCCCCAATACAGTCGAAAACGAGTCTGGGCGTGAAAAAAAGAAAACGGGTTCGTCGCCCTCGCTAACGCCGAAAATGAGTCTGGGAGCGCAAAACATGAAAACGGGACCCGACGCCCTCGTTACCGCCGAAAACGAGTCTGGGCGCGCAAAATATGAAAACGGGACCCGACGGCCTCGTTACCCCCGAAAACGAGTCCAGGCGCGCATAACATGAAAACAAGACTCGACGCCCTCGGTACGGCAGAAAACGAGTCCAGGCGCGCGTAACATGCAAACGAGTGCGGGCGCGCAAAATAATGAAACGGGACCTACCGCCCTCGGTACCGCTGAAAATTTGTCCGACCGCGCAAATCATGAAAACGGGACCCGTCGCCCTCGGTACCGCCGAAAATGAGTCCGAGCGCACAAATGTTAAAAACGGGACCCAACGCCCTCGATACCGCCGAAAACGAGTCTGGCGCGCAAAATATGAAAAAGGGACCCGACACCCTCGGTACCGTCGAAAACGTGAGCTTGATTAGGCGGGGACTGGTCATCCTGAGTCATATTCACCTCAGCATCAGTGTCTGGATCAGTATCGTAGCTTATACTGATGGTGTTGACCGAGAAGTGCTCTTCATAGTGAGCGATTCTTCTCTTCTTCTTCGTTTGGTCAGGGGCAGTTATTTTCAGGTTATTGAGTGGTATTCTCGAGCCTAATCGGCTGAATACACTCTTCTGACCTAGACGGTGAACAACACGCTCTCGGGGCTGAGCGTTAGATCTGCCGGCCTTGCTGGGCTGGGCTTGAGATTGGGACCTTGTTGGCTGGGAACCCTTTGGGACCCACACCTGCTAGGTGCTAGGTGTTGCCTTTGGTGTAAACCTACTCGGGTGCGGAGTTGAGACAATGGCTTGCGGCCGAGCCATGTCTTGAGATTGACCGGAGCGGGAGACGTATTGTCTCGACCTAGCGTTTCTCATGCTCTTCCTCTGCTTGAGGGCCCTGTGAGCCTTGTAGATGGCTTCTGCAGGGGCTTGAGACTTGTCCTGGCGGCGCTGAGGCCTTTGAGTTGGGCAAGATGTGGGTTTAGGCACCTCCCATGCCTGGCGGAGTTGGCCCGTGGCCGAGTTCTTGGCCACTATGCGGAGAGCTGTGAATTTATTAGAGACTGAGATAGCTGGCCTAGCCACCAGCTGGTTCTGGTATGCATCCAGGGCCCTCTTCCTGGACGCTTGAGAGTTGTGGGTAGTTTGGGCTGCGGCCGTTGGGGCTGTCCTCTTGGACGGTCGCCTTCTCCTCTTTGGGGAGGTAGTAGGAGAGGCCATGACGTTGTTGGAGATGCCCTTGGGAGTCAGGGTAATCGAGTCCTCCTCCTCGTCCGGGATGGAGATCCGGACGGTTGCGGAGTGATCGTGGCCACCGGAGCCGGGCCATAGATGGTAAGTTCTTGCGGGATGGTCCCGAAG
Source organism: Schoenoplectus tabernaemontani (assembly GCA_037127355.1). NCBI lineage: Eukaryota > Viridiplantae > Streptophyta > Magnoliopsida > Poales > Cyperaceae > Schoenoplectus > Schoenoplectus tabernaemontani. The sequence continues at coordinate 12,687,018 of CM073743.1, forward strand.
AACATGAACAATTTGCCCTCTCCGGGCTCTTTGCAGAGTGACGGTGTAGGGAGCGAGGTTGAAGTTTCCAAAGAATGCCATTTCTGCCAAAAACAAAAATACTTGAAAATTATTAGTCATTTTAGCACATAGAAGACCACTTGTATCTCTTAACTATTCTATTTGCCTCTCTCTTTCGAGAGATAAGAGGAGAATCTAGGTCCCATCGGGCGTGCCAGATCCTGTGCGACCCTTTTTCGCGCGCTCCGCACCGCCGCCGGGCGATGGGTTGCGGAAGAAGGACACGGAGATCCCTCCCGAACGTGCATCTGCTGGGTGTCGGCCGATTCTCGCCGTTTAGAGATTATTTGGATGCACATTCGGGGGTTTTTAGTGATTGTGAGTTCTTGTAGATTCCGGTGGGCGCAAGCCCCCACCGTTAATTACCCTGGGCTACGAACCTCGAGGCACCTCTGGATCTTTGAAAGAGAGAAGCGAATAGTATAGTTAAAAGATGGTCAAGTGGTCATCTAATTTCACGAAAAGGGGTCTACGGAAGATGAACCTACAAACAGATCGGTTCAATCTATGGAAGACAAACCTACAAACAGATTGGTTTTGTCCTATGGAAGACGAATCTACAAACAGATCGGTTCAGTCTATGCCACCTCGAGATGTAACCTTACCTACAGACCAGGTTAATCTCTTTAGAGGGGCTTGAGGTGAGTCTACATACAGATCGACTCGACCTCCGTTGATCTAGAAGATAAACCTACAAACAGATCGGTTCAATCTTAACTAGTCAACAACCAATCACACAAAATACAACTCGAAGCGCCGAGCGGTTGATCTTGAGGTTGGTGAATCGGGAGAAGGGTGGATATGGCCCACGTGTTTCTTCTCACCGATCTTCTAGATCATGAATTCGAAGCACTAAGCCGATTCATAAACCTAGGAAACACAATTGCACACAATGTCAAACCCGAAGCGCCGCCGAGTTCAACATTGAGGCATGTGTTAGTGAAGGAACCTACCTACGAACGGTTCACATTCACTGTTTTGTGGATGAATCTACCTACGACCACCGATTCAATCTCACGGTCTCGGAAATGAACCAGAGACGAACTTATCGACGGATGAGTTCGGTCTTGCCGGCTCAAATGGTCATGAATTACTTGTTCATGACACCGAGTCATTAAGATGTCACTTCTCTCGGACATCGTAATGTTCTTCTTCTTCAAAGTCGACATATCTCTCCATGCCGATGTCGTAGCTTTGGTCATTCTTCACGAGCGTCAAGACGTTCTCGTCTCGACTAATCATTCTACATGTTGCATTACTTGTGCAAAATTACTATGTTGCCCTACACCCCTTGTGTGAGCGTATTCAATCATGAGTTACTTGCTCATGGCAGCGAGTCATTAAGATGTCACCTATCTAGGACATCATAATGTTCTTCTTCTTCAGAGTCGACATATATTTCCATGTTAGTATCGTAGCTTTGGTTATTCTTCATCAAACGTCAAGATGTTCTTGTCTCGACATATTCACTCATGTTGCTATCAAAGCCTTATTCATTCTACGTCAAGATGTTCTTGTCTCAACGTATCTTATTATTCTTTATCAAGTGTCAAGATGTTCTTGTCTCGACATATCTTCTCGTATTGTTATTAAAGCCTTAATCATCTCACGTCAAGATGTTCTCGTCTTGACTAATCATTCTAAATGTTATATCATGTGTGCAAATATTCATATGTGGCTCTACACTCCTTATGCGAGCATATTTATTTATTTCTAAAATGCACAAAATCTATTATATAATATCTTCCATTATCGTTCTTTATTATAAAGATGCATTTACTATTATTATTATTATTATTATTATTATTATTATTATTATTATTATTATTTTTATTTTTAAACTCTATTTATCTATGTAGAAAATTATTTACAAAAATAATAGGAAAAGGGGTTAGCTATTTAACTAGATTTTTCATTTATATTTTTGGAATTTTTTTATAATAGCTAAAAACAGTAGAATTTTATTTTTATTACTTCTAAACTCTATTTATTTTGTAGGAAATTACTTACAAAAATAATAGAAAATAAAATGGCTATGATTTTATTTGTATTTTTTTTTAAAATGTTTATAATAGCCAAAGTAATAGAGTTTTATTATTATATTCTATTATATTGAAATACTATTCATTATGTAAGAATCATTTACAAAATTAAAAGATGGTTAGCTATACTATTTTACTATTATTATTTTTTTTATATTTTTTTTTATATATCCATAATAGCTAAAAAGAAATCATTACTAATATTCTATCCCATTTATTATACTATTCATTATATCTATTTTTATTATTTCTATTTATTATCTATAGAAAAGTATAAGATTTTTTATTATTAGTTGAAAATAGTCATAAGAAATGAAATTCATTATGTTTTTATTACAACTATTATTTTTATTACATTTTATTCATCAAAAGTATTTTTATTGTATATTTGTATAGAAATAACAAAAGAAATACAATTCATATTATAAAACTATATTATCATTCTTTATTATAAAAGAAAATGTATTTTACTATTTATTACCATAGTAGTATATTTTTGTATATTTTGTGCTATTTATTTTTATTATTCTTTTTTACAGAAAATATCAATATAATATCTATTATTATATATTTTTTTATTTATTTAAGAATATAGCTAATCTCATTATTTATTATGGCCTATTACTATCATCACTATTATTTCATGGAAATTCACTTGGAAAATCACTAAAATATATCTAGTTATTATTTATGATTTTTATTTGTATTTTTGGAATTTTTGTAGTATTTAAAATGACAAGTCAAATCTAGGTCAAACATATCAATATATGTAATGTATTTTGCTTTTAAATTGTTTTATCATGATTATATTTTTAAAACTGGAATATTATCATATAGAAAAATAGTATGAAAAGTAAGAAAATTTTAGAAACAAATTTGAGTTAATTTGGAGTTCAGGAGCATTTTCAAATGATTTATTTATTCTTTACTATTAGTATTCTGTTATTATTTAATTATTGGGCCTAATCTGGGCCGCCAGATCTGCTCTAAGATTAGCGCCTAGTTTATTCAAATGTTTCATTTATACTTGGGCCGTTAGATCTAGTTAAGATATGTGTTTAATATATGTAAGGCCCAGATCTTCTCTTGTTTAAATTTCCGAACTCTCGCCAGATCTCATTCATTAAATATTCTTCAAGATCGCGAACGCTTCAAGAATCGTGCGTAAGGGCTCTCTTCGCCTCTCGACTCTCCGATGCATTAAGATCTGTGCTAGGTGGTGTTTCCGTGGTCTGAGCTTCCTTTCTCCGATCGTACCAAATAAGCATTGATATCGTCTTAGTGCATAGAGTCATTCTATATTGTCTCGATCAAAGATCTATACTAAGGTTGATACTTATACGACAATATCGCCATCGTACTAGTAAGAACCGGTATCAAGATCCTTTCTTCATCAAATTCACCGAATTCAATTGAAATTCTTGGCAATTATACAACTATTGAGCATCGCCTTAGCATGTATATATAATCTGGGATGAGTATGAAGCTTCCTGTATGCTATTAACCGGGTTGAAACAACTGTGCATGGCGGGTGTGCGGTACCGATTGGTACCGACTGCAATCCTTTCTCAATTTGAGATGTTTTTATATTCAATTGACGACTCTCAGGCCTAAAGGCTCACCCGCATTGCTAGGGCCAGCCGTGCTGCTCGCCGAGATAGAGATCAATTGAAACCAATTCACCTCTCGAATTTCATCAAGATATCGATTTGTGCTTCAATCGCAGCATTTCTTCGAAATTGTAAGAATCGTTCATCTATTCAATCGAATCATACAACTAAGATACTCAAAGGATAACAAGTCATTATCTTTCATTAGTTAGACAGATATAAGCAAAGAAATCGATTGAAAATAAAAAAATCATAAAGGAATGTATGCTATACTATTTAAATTGTAAAATTTTGATAATTGTGGATCGGTCCAGGCCTAAAGGCTCACCAATCACTTTGTGATTGGGCCAAGGGCTCACCGGACTCACCAATCGCCATTGATTAGGATTATTCAAAGAAAGAACAAAAATGCGTAAAAGAAAATATGAAAGAATAGAACAAATTCTTGAAGAAACAAAGGCAAGAACAAAAAAGAAATCAATCGACTATCTAACTAGCTATATTAAAGCTCTAAACTCATTTACGTAAATTGAAAGGAAATTGACAATTGAATGCATGAACATTTACCTTTTAATCAATAGTAATCTAAATCGATCAATTTCCTTGTAATTTCTCTTCCCCTCCGTAATTGATGACCGCTAGTGTATGTGTAAGTGTGTAGGCACTCTCAATTACTCGCTAATGAATATATGGATCTCTCCTCTATCGTTGATAATTCTTCGCTTTATATAGGCCGATTCGCCAACTAATCTCAATTATGATTGGTTGAATGCTTCGGGTCTGATTGCCACCTTGAGAGACATCTATACCCTTCAACTGCTTCAATCAACTACCAGATGGAGTCAGTGCTTCTTCTTTAACCGCTTTCGTTATTCTTTGATCGTGCCGCGATTTTGTTTGACTTCACACTCTCAATTACTCATATACTCTAACTGACAAGTGGGTCCAAGGTTATTACTTGCTATTTAAACACTCCATGATCCTTCTTAACGCCATTTCATTCATTTACCATTTCCAATTTCACCGAGTTCATTTCTCGCCCCGATTTCTTCTTTTGATCAATTAGCATCTCATACCTCGAATCGCCTCATCAATCCACCTCCATCAAGGCGTCGCCTTGCCCTAAAGGATCGACCTTGCGTGCGATTTGATCTCCGTAGTGTTAATTCACCTCTTCTTATCAACTCAATTCTCTAATAACTCGTCTTCACCTTTTGTTCATCCCTTTTCATCTCGTTGATTCAATAGCACCTATCATTCGGTCGCCTAATCATCACCATCCGTCGATCATCTTCAATCATGGTGAGGCGTCAAGGAAACGGAAGGCGCAAGCTTTGCTTGAATCGGCAATGGCGAGAAGAAGAGGGAGGGAGAAGGCCCTTCCGCCACTTGATGCGCACGCACACGTGATCCAAAGGGCGTAGGAGAAGCGAGCACGGCATAGGGCTCATGCGCCAGTGTTTATCTCTCTCTCGCTTCTTTTTTAAATTCAAGCTACGTTGAACGAATGAATAAGCTATATAGACTTGGTTCATGGCTTAACTATGCGCTTCGTCCGAATCTCTCGACTATCGGGCCCCATTGTCGATGTAAATGGGCTTAGAGTAGCCATGTCGCAATTTAGGATTAATCATGCTAATGTGGCGTGTTTCTATTGGTCGCTTCATCCGATCCGGCAATGTTTATATTAATCACCTTGTTTAATTTTGCCGATCGTGCATTAATCCTATGAGTGACACATGGCACATAATAGGCCCACCCGTATAGTCTTGGTCCAATGGCTCGTTGCCATGTGTATCAACCGTAATCAATATGGTGAGGTGGCCGGCTAGAACAATGCCATGTGGCACACCGAGTCGAGACGGCTTAACGCGTGGTCCGTGCTACGCGGCTTAAGGCTTAAGGTTAGGCGAGCCTCCTCTCGTCAGGCTGCGTGGGCACAGTGGAGTGTAATGGACCATCGGTGTGGTGCCATGTGGCACTAAGGTGGTGAGGTGGCCCACCGGTCGTCCGCCACGTGGCACCGAGGCGGGGCCCACCGTCGCCTCATACCAGGGGCGGGGCCCACTGGCCGACATGGCCCAACGAGAGGCCGCCACGTGGCACACCCTCTCTCTTCGATTATTTTATGCCTCCTGTGTTTCTTGTACCCAGCTTTGTACCCGCAGCGGTCGTTATCCCCAACTTGCACCCGTAATTGCTCGATCAAATCCCACCTTTGATTAATCCATTTATTCTCGCTTTTATCTTCCCCGAATTTATTTTAATAGCTCTACTCATCCAAAAATCATGAAAATTTCACCAAAAATCCCTAAATTCATGATGATCATCCCTGTAATTTTTAATTCCATTTTTACCCCTCCTTCTTTGAATTAAAAATTCTTTTATCCATAAAACCCTATTATTCCTTATGAATTAATCCCCGATCTCAATTGTAGCTCAATGTCTCTCGCCAATTATCTCCTCTTGCAGAAACCACCCTAACTAAATACCAATTAGACTTATATTGATATTCATTAGGGCTTGATTTGATCAAATGCCGACTACTTATCAAGAATTAATACAAATCTAGACTTGATCAAAGTGGTTGCTCCCGCCTTTTCGCACTGATCGCCTTATGAAATTGACTTTCAATCCCTTAACATGAGGGTGATTTGGTCAAAGAACCGACTACTTATCGCAATTGACACAAATCAAAGCATGGTTAGGTGGTTGCTCGCAGCTTTGGCACCAGTGTCACCTTGAAAGCAAAATCACATTTGAAATTTCTCATGACTAGTTGCATCAAAATTCTAGCTTGGCATTGACATCATTTCATGTAGCATAGGGATTATACTCGCTTTAGCTCCTTTCTGGGTTAGCTCCAAAGGCGCATTTCTGTGGTTCAACTCGGTCCCTATAGTAGTCACCGAGGTGCTGGGTCCACCTGTCGTTGAAAATGGTCACATGGGTGACTCATCGATAGGCTATGTTGTTAGATTCATCTACAAGGGACCGCCGGCGGGTCCCACTTGTCGAGAAAATGTAATCAAATGGTCGACCCATCGAGATTTTCTCTCTCCCAAATCTCCCGAGGGTCGCCCACCTCGAATGAGTAGGAGGTGGTGGGGTATTTATACTCTTCACTTCATGCCCAAGCATTCCATCGTGGGACTAATGAATTCATTCCGGGTTAAGCAATGACTCTTCCGATCAAATGGGCCATCTTTTCATTGCTTTCTCTCCTTCCCTCTTCTTATGATTTGTCATTAATCATCAATTTATTTTCATTTATTCATCTATTCATCCTTGAAATCTTTCAAGGGTTAACAAAGAGCCACCCACCAAGACGAGCCTTGAACGCTCGAAAGGCTTGTCTTGGTGCATTGTTCCTTATTATTCATCACTTCATTTCTCATGACGTCTTTTCTTCTTCTGGTATTGTAGTTCCATCTCATGACGCCATTCCGCGTCGCCCCTCGAGTCATTATCATTCTTTTTATGAGGACCCTAGCGATTGGACTCCTCTCGTCTCGCCCATCCGAGCGACTCCTCGTCTACCCGCGAGGCGCGGCTTGTTCTTCGTGATGATCGCCCTCATGACATCATGCCCCTTCACCTCTAGGCGTTGCCTCTACGCTCCTTTGACACATCTCCCGGGCAAGGAGATTATCGACGGGGAGGCTCACGTATGGACTATCGCTCCCTTCATCACTCCCTTAGAGTGCCATGGCTATCGCCTAGAGTGGACCCGTATGTGCTCATGCGGAGGGGACTCGCTCGTGCGAGCCGGGATATATGACTCGCTTTTCTTGTCGATGTTTCATTATCATATCGACACACCCCGGCTACGGCCTTTTGTGAGCGGTGGAACTATTCCACCAACACTCTATTCATCGACGATCGGAGCCGACTCCGACCCTCCTGAGATACAAAGAAGCTGACCGGCCGCCGATCTTCTACCATTTCTATGACGAGTTCGTGGTCTCACCCGCCGACTCGGGAGACCTCACTCGATTCCCGCCTTCTTTACAGAGGACTTATGAGATTTATTATCATCTACGGAGGGGATATCCCGTGTTCCATTCGTACATCGGATCGCCTATTTCACCGATCGGTCCATACTCGCCTCTACGGTTTGGCTTCCACCGTAGATCCATTTGGTACAGTGTCGGCTCGAGATTCATTACGACGCCCTATCCCATCTCGTGATACCCCGTGTTCACATGACATGGATCGGGAGACTTATCCGACCGCCTTCATCTCTTGGTGGATCTGCTATTTCTTATTGCCTAGCTCCCCCGCATACATCATTCGACCTTCGGTGTTCATTATGGCGAGCCTGATCGCGCGTGGCGACAGGATTTCTTTGGCCGTGCCTGTACTGGCCAACATTTACAGATGTCTCCGCGGTTTGACTTCATCTCGTAGTCCTTCACAGTGCCAGGAGCTGATCCCATGGCATCTGATTAGCGGATGGCTCCATTTACACTGGTCTGGCTCATATGATCCCGGCATGGCGGTCCACGCTACGAGATCGCCTACCCTTATCGAGTGACTCCGGGCCGGGGTGCAGCCCGGCCTTCATTGACTCCGAGGTCGCTTCTCGCATAGATTCTTCAGAGTCGAGACCATCTCGCGCTTTTCTCGAGATAGACGGTGGCCCGTGGGGCAAGGGCGCTCCTAGGGTTGCCGACAGGATGGTGATTGACAAACAGGGTCCCCTCTTCGACCCTTCTAGCATCCGAGCCAGGCCTATCGACTTGGAGTACCCGATCGCATTCGTCGTGGCTTTCTTCCTCTCGTATCGGGCGATTATATGTTCATCGAGCCCTATTCGCCGCACCGATGCGCGCATCGCTTGGCTTGATCGATATTCCGCCGCCTCTTCTCCGCCCTATATCACCGGCGCCGATTTGGAGGGTATCGGATGGTGCTACACTCACCTCTTCCGACTAAGCACGGCACTCGCTATCGATGGTATCCACCTCTAGGACTTCCACCTTCACGAGGCGTTATCGCAGCGGTATTATGAGACCATTCGCTCTTACCGCCGTATACTCCTCCGGTGGTCGTCCGAGTACATGTCCGCGAGATGGTCACCTCTATTAGACGGCACCGTTTCGCGTGATCGCAACCCTTTCCCGACCATTGCCGCAGCAGCCGTCGACTTTCGTGGTTTAGACAAATGGCTTTCTCATTCTCCCGTTAGGACCATTCTCACAGTATGCTTCATCATCCCTTTAGGTTATTTCCTTTCGATAAGCCCTATCTCATTTCGACCAATTCTCTTTTGATTCGTAGTCGACTTACGAGTATGATCACGCGAGCCCGGTTCTCGTCCCTCGTCCACGAGTAGCTCGCGTTCATTCTCACCCATATGTCGAGCCACCGGCCCAGCCCGCCATGGGGAGAGATCGAGACGGCACCTCTCACCCGCCTTCCCCGTCTTCTTTTCCTTCTCCCACTCCGGTGATTTTCTTTACCGACTCACCTATCCTTATTCGGGCGCACTTTATTTACATCTCTCGATTAGGGTTTATTTTTCACTCGTGGGACATCTCCCGTGGAGGCCGCCCGAGATGACATCATAGTAGATTTATCTGGCGCTCGCGAGCACTACTATTCCAGGGTTTTGCACCGACCTTGCCGTCGCAGTTCGTGTGCTTCATTTAATACCTAGTTGCCGCATGCACTAGTATTTTCATTCTTACATGTATATTTTACGTACCCCGAGGCCGATGACATGGCATCTCCACACCGCCCGGAGTCTTTCTTTCATGACGGTCCTGCTTCACCGTCGATCTTGCTGGTACCCACTGGGGATGGTGACTCCTTTGATGTGGTTCTGGGGCCAGTGCTCACTCTTGTACGATCAGAGGAGGCTTCTTTAGAGCAGGGGAGTCCATCGGCCGTCGAGCCCGCAGGCGACGAGCCATTACTGATCGAGGGAGGGCCATCTCATGCTTCTTCATCTCCCGACGGCGCCTCTCATGGCCACAGATGGCGCAGTCTCGACCGAGCGGTTGCGCCGATTATGACTCGTAGTTGGATGAGAGTTGGCCGGTGGAGCAAATATTCCACGTTCCCGATACGGGTTTCCGGCCAGCGAGGGTCTCGCCGAGCCTCATGCTTCTCCCGCACCTTATATTTCCTTTATCATTTGCCCGTATTTTATTTTTCATGTATTTATGCTTTCCATTTTATTTTGTAGCCGGTCCGGTACACCCGCGGTCCTCCCGAGGCGACCGACATCCCCGCCCCCGATTCACCCCGCCTGTCTCGTGCGACGAGGCGATAGGTTAGATCTTCCCTTCCTTCTATTTCTTTTTTTTTTTGTTATAACAATTTGTCTAACCCATTTATTTTACTTGCGTATGTTTCATCGAGGGATGTGCAACTCGCCTTGGCGCGCCGGTGATGCACTCCGAGATACCTTCTTTGGGGGCTATCCACTAGATTTCGACATCCCGGACTCTCTCGCCCAAAGCCGGATTCTCTTTCGATTGGTATAGGCCGACGCGGATACCATCGCGCCAGCCTCTACTCATTGCACCTCGTCTCGAGAGCACTTTCATTTCCGTGAGGTGCGAGGAGTCGCTCGTGGCTTACCAGATGCGAGCTCTTTCGTATATCGCACGAGTTAGAGATTCATGAGCTACGCAGCATTTGGAGGTCGCTCGACTCCGCTATCTTCAGCGCTCTCTTCTTGTGCCACTCTCCGCTCCATGGGAGTCGGGGGGGGCCCGCTCGACCGCTCGTGCAGGAGCTGAGGACCACGATTATCGCAGAGGGCTTCTCTCGACATTTGGCGGGACGTCTCCCGAGTTGCGCATTCATTCGAGCGCCCGGGATAGTGCCTTCGCTCAGTTCTTGGACTTCGAGGCAGCTTCGGAGGAGGATAGGCACTCCCTCCATGATTATCTGGAGACTATTAGTACTGTGCTATTAGAGTTGGAGTCCCGCTTTTTGGGCCCATAGACTGTACTTTTCATTTCTTCTTTTCTCCTTTTCTTTTGTTATACTTGATATAGGATGCTTTGACATTTATCATTTTGATCTCTTGTTGTGGATGATGCTTGCCTCTATTATTATCCTTTTATCGCTTCCTTCTCAGCCGCGAGGAAATATTTCATTCATTCATGCCGTGCGCCTCCAATCTTATTTGCAAAAGCGCCTATTACAACCGCTTCATCCTTTCGCAGCAATCATTTAAACATAATAAAGGAAAATCTTACAACATCCTATTACATTCATTCTATGCATGTTCCTCTTTATTTATTGCAATACAAAACTCAAGTAACCGTGGTATTTTACTTGATACCGAACCCGTCCGTATTGACCTCTAGGCCGGCATAATAAACCCGTTTATCCCTTTATTACCGATGGATAAACTTACCAAAGATCAATTGGATTATGGATGCAATTGATAACACCATTTTGTGGATGCTCCTTGTATATTTAGTTGACATTTATTTGTGGAAGCTCACCCACTCTCCCCTCATTTGTGCACCGTTGCGTGCAAAAGTGGAAACTCACCTTCACTCATCTCCACTCAATTTATTTTGTTGGGGTACTACCCTCAAACATCCATCACGCATCCCTGCGAGACAGGCTTTCATCGGATAGGTCCGCTCTCCATGACCTGAGTCACTTCTTTGAGCGAATTACTTTATTTGACACCGAATGTCTGCAAAAGCATAAACCCTTAGTCCGACCCCTCCATGATCTATTTTGGGATTAGAAATGACCACCTCCTTGGGCGTGTGATACTTTTGCGGATGAATGTACCCAACCTAGTTTTTTATATTTTAGCTACCCTCAAACATCCATCACGCATCCCCGCGAGACAAGCTTTCATCGGGTAGGTCCGCTCTCCATGACCCGAGTCACTTCTTTAAACGAGCCGCTTTGTTTAACATGAAATGCCTGGTACAAGCGTAAACCCTTGTCCGACCCCTCCATGATATGTCGTGGGATTATGACACACCATTTCTTCGGCGTGTGGTGCTTTTACTGATGAATGCACCCAACCTGGCTTTGTATAACACTCATGGTGTCGGGGACAAAGATGGCAACTCCTTATTGAAAAGATTTTATTATTTTTATTATCATTTCATTTTTTTCATTTTCATTTTTTTTTATGAGTAGAAAAATAGGTTTTTATTGTTTTACTTATATATCCTTTTTATTTTATTAGAAGAAGGCGATTTTTGGTTATTAGTGATACATGTTACTAATAATACGAGAGTTATTTATTTACATGCCCTCGGAAGCGACTATTTACTAGCCACCAATTTGCTCGACCTATCCCTTTGGCTTGCGCCACGGCGACCAATATGAGCAACTTTCGTCATCGGGCAAATGATGGTTTGAGGGACAACCGCAAACCCCCCCCATTTTTGTGTTTATTCTCGTATCAAATGGACAAACCCAAAGGTATTTGTATTATGAGCCCAAACACCAAGGCTCTCGCCTTACATTCTTGCGTGGTTTTGGCTTTGAATTCTCTTATTCTATATATTTTTTATTTTTATAGGGCTATACGTGTTTGTGTGGTTTTGGATTTTTGGATGCATTCTATTTACAGATGCATAAGTAGGGTTTTTGGGATTTTATGCAAAAGTGGAGGTTAGACATGGGTTTGTGTTTCGTGCACGTGTGTGTGTAAGCGAACACTTATTCCCTCCTTATTTATTTACAATAGATACTACTCGGTTGGCCCCGCTCTGGGCTATGTGTAGTACTTCTTCAGATATCGCCCGTTGATTGGTGGCACCCGTATTTTTGAGCCCGAACGGCATGACTTTGTAACAATAGATGCCAATCGGCGTGCGGAATGCTGTGTGCCTTTCATCTTCTGGCGCCATTTTGATTTGATTATAGCCCGCGTAACCGTCCATGAAGGAGAAGACTTCATAAGAGGATGTATGGTCAATTATGATTTCGGTTACTGGGAGCGGGAAATCATCTTTAGGGCACGCCTTGTTTAAGTCCCGAAAGTCTACACAAATGCGAATACGCCCATTTTTCTTTTAACCGGACAATGCTAGCCACCCATTCTCGCGTCTCTTCTTCCCGTATGAAGCTGCGTCGATGAGTTTCTTTGTTTCCTCCACGACCTTTTCTTCGAGTTCTATTCTCATCCGCCTCGGCTTGTTTAATCGGCTTGAAGGTTGGATCAATTTTTAAGTAATGAACCGCTACGTTGGGATCTAATCCAGGCATTTCTTTATAACTCCAAGCGAAGCAGTCCATGTAGCTTTTAAGGAATGTCTTCAACTTGTTAGCCACCTCTTCCGGCAACGACGCGCTTATGAAAGTTGGTCGTGGGTCTTCTTCCGTCCCCAAATTAATTTCAGCTAACTCATCGACCGTATTAGGCTCCTTTTCTAGCTGTTTCAAAGCATTTTTCAGGGGCCAGGGTATTGTCCTCTTCTGTTTCATTATCTGGCATTTCAACAGAAGTCATGCAGCAGCTCTCTTCCATACGGTACTCGTTGAGAGACCCCTCAAGACATGCTGCGTCATCGCAGTTATACCCTAACCCCCGGGTGTATTTTACTTTGCCATCCAGGCCCAAAACCTTATTCTGGCCGCCATTCCAGAGTTCATCGAAGCGCTTGGCCTCGGCCTTGGATATGTCTCTCAGACATTTCGCCCTTTTTGCCAGTTTATACAGCTCCTTTCCAAAGGGATGAGATGCAGCGTCATCGCTCGTTGCATTCTCCAACTCTTGTTCTATCACCCACTTCTTCCAAGTGTTGTGATCAGGGTTCTTCAGAGACTGAGTTGAATCGCTCTGATAGAAAATTATAGCCTTGTGGATGATAGTTTTCCTTTTGATGCGCTCTACCTTTGCCGGCACAACAAAGGTCTTTAGGGTTTGAATGTGGTTCACTTCCCTTGGTATAAGGTCTTTAAAATGCCTTTCGGGAACCACAGTAATCTCTAGCGCTGCCATCTCTTCTTCTATTTCAATATTCATGACTGAGTTGGAGCGGTAGATTTCTTTGATCGGCTTACGTCTCGCAACCTTAGGTTTGCTAGGTACGGGAGTGTGCGAGATCGTGTAGGCCACCCCTTTACCTTTGCTATTCGAATTGTGCGGAGCTGGGTCTTGTTGAAAGCTCTTCGGGAGTTGGATTGTCCCATTTCTGTGCCCTTCTTCTATAAGGTCCTTGAATACCCAGCATTCTTCAATTGTATGGCCCAGTATGCGATGATAAGGGCAGAATTCGCCTTCGCCGGCTCTCTCTATGTCTGCGGGTCGTTTGCAAACGGGAAGTGTTAATCCGCTCTTTAGGGCCTGTTCAAATATCCGAGCTGTTTTATTTTTCAGAAAAGAGTATGGTTTACTCTTCTTGACCTTGAGGGTTTGCATGACGGTCGACTGCTTGGCTTTCGTTTCTTCCCCCTTTGATTCATCTACTATGACAATTACCCGTTTGCCGCTATCGGGTGTTTGCCTTTCGGGGGTCCCGGAACGGGGTTCGCTCGTTACCTCCTTGAGTAGCTCGGAGTTATAGATCGCGGTTTGCAGGTTTTCAATCATTATCATGATTTCATTGTGTTGCACTTTAATATCCTGCATCACTTCCCATTGTTCAGACACCTCTCTTCTATTATTTTCAACTTGGTGCCTTATTTCATCAATCGCATTCCAGACGCGACCTTCAAAATTTTCCCGCCATGAGCGTTCTTCATTTATAGGCCTCGGCCTAACCGGGTTATCCCTTCCGCTACGGGTCCGTGTTGATCATAAATGACTCCTCACTTTCATTATCTGTTTCGGGCCCTTTATATGGCTTTTTGAGGATGTGATAGATGATCTCTTCGTCGATTCTTCTTCCCGGGGTTGACGATCATGGCGGATTCTTCTCCCGAGGTAATATCGCCGAGTCATCGACTCTTCGAGTTTTCCCCTGAAGTTGCCTCTGTGATCTGAATTTGAGGGATATTAGTAGGTTTAAAGTTGAAAATGACCTCCTCCTCAGAATCACTTGACTTGATTTCGCTCGGCTTTATTTGGGCCTTATATGTAGCCACCTGTTTGAAGCGGAAGGTTGCTTCCTCACCCGACTTTCTTCCGGGTCTTTGGGCTCGAGCATCTCGGGGTTTAATATTAAATTTGACCTCTTCTTCTTCTCCAGATGAGGTATCAAATTTAGGGCCTTTGTTGAAGGGTTTCTGACCTGCTTTTGTTATTGGCCGACTCGGTGCCACGGCGGATTTAGGCAGAAAGTACTGGGCGTCATTGAATTTAATCTCATGCACCCCGAATGGTTTGACATCCCCATCAATTCTCTTTTGCCTACCATTCTCGATATATTTCAAGCATTGGTGCAGAGTAGAGGGTATGACCTGATTACTGTGAAGCCACGGGCGACCCAGCAACGCCCGATAAGAGGTTTCAGCATCAATGACATAGAATTTAGTAGGCGCTCTTAGGCTACCGCACTGCAGGTTCAGAGTTATAGCTCCCAGGGCCTTTTGGGAGTTTTGATTGAAGCCATGAATAATCACCTTTTCATCAGATAGATTCTTTACGTCTAAGGTGATGGTCTTCAGAGTTTTGAGCGGTATGATATTGATCGAAGACCACTGCGTCGACCAAGATGCGGCCAATCTTTTGCCCTCATGCAGTTTCGGTGATGTATAGCGGGCGATTATGGTCGACGGTGCCTATTAGGAGGTCATCGTCCGTGAAATTTATACAAGCGGCCCGCTTGGCGGTAAATAGGGCTTCTTGTATATTTTGCTCTATGAAGTATGACTTGTACTTCTCGGGATCTTGTAAGGCTGTATTAGTACCTCCCTTAGGTCTTGTGACATCATCAACGCGTCAAATATGCTTAATAGCGGCTGGAATCTTACGCGGATGTGCCAACACGTTGTATTCTTCGCCGTCGGCCAAGGTCTTTCTGCGGGTTCTTGCTTAGGTTCTCGACCTCTTTACCTTTATTCAGGGCCTTATCCTTTCCTTTATCGGAATCCTTGGGAGCTTGTCTCTCGGGTATATAAGTCCCGGACCGGAGCCGGCTTTGCACTCTTCATTCTTGGTCCCCAGAGGTGCTTGCTTCTCCTTCGTCATTTGGGAAGAACATCTCCTCTAAAGTTGGCATATCTTCGTCGTGAGAAGAATATACCATGTTGCACGAAGCACCCCAGATCTCTTCGCTTTCTTCTTTATTTATTTCTTCATCTACATTTTCTTCCTTTTGACCTAGGGTTAGCTTCTCCCAGTCTTCTTTGGAGATGAAGTGTTGAAGGGTGATTGCCTCGGGGCTGCCCTGCTCGTATTCTTCAATCTTATTCTTTCCGGACTTGTTGTTTCTATGCTTCTTCTTCTTCTTAAGAACCTGGTCTTGGCTTTGGTCCACCTTATAATATACCCTGGGCTTTGGTGGGACCACTGGTGTGATGTCGTCTTTCCATCTCATGCCAGGTTCTTTCTTAAGGGCTTTAAGCATTTTAATCGATTTCTTCGATAAGTGTGTAGTCCATTGTTCTTCTTGGTCTTCGCTTAATTGGTCCGGGATCTTCTCTTCCTCGTGAGAGATCATATTGGCCTGTTCATGGGCCGATGGGCTTTGCAAGAACCCTTTAGGTAACGTAATTTCACCGTTTTTATACGCCTTCTCGACCCAATCTTTGAAGACCCGACAATCTTCAATTGAGTGCCCTAATACTCGTGGTATGGGCGAAGTTGGGTTCGTCCGATTTATCGGCATCTTCGGCGTTCTTGGCCGGGGTTAGGCCATTCTTCGGTGCCCTCTCGAAGATTTGGGCAACTTTATCTTTTACGAAGGAGTACGGTTTAGATTTCTTTTGTTTAAGGGATTCAAAACTCCGTGAACTCCCTCCCGGATTGGGCCTGGATCCCTTGTTGTAATTGTTGCCATTTGTGCCACTGCTGCCGCTTTGGGTGTCTGCGTTAGCAACCATCTTATCCTTTAACGAGGTGAATGCCACTTTAGTCTCGGCTCGGGCTCCTCGTTGCGGCCTATTATTCATGAAGTTTGGCACGGTATGCGGTGACATTCTTTCCATGTTGGATACCGATCTGAGCAAGTCTTTGAATGTGTTGACTTTTGTCACACCAAGAAGCATGCCCATCCACCCGTCAATGTTTTTCATGATTAGGTTGACGGCCTCATCTTCAGTTAATGTGCGGTCGCATTTGATGCTGAGGTTCCGCCATCTGTTGATAAAATCTGTCATTGACTCCCCTTTCTTGGGTTTAGTGCTTGCCAGATCGGCTATGTTTATTTTGTCAGACACCATGACAAATCGCGCCCTGAACGAGTCTGCCATCTCGTCCCAGGTCCTGATGCTGTTGTTTTCCAGCGAATAATACCATTGGAAGGCGGTTCCCACTAGGCTTTGAGGGAATTGTCTTAACAACAGTGCATCATTGCCGCCCGTGTTGCCGCATGAGGCTACAAAGTGGGCCAGGTGTTGTTCGGGGTTCAGGTCTTTGTTGCCTTCCCCGGAGAAGGTCCTGAAGCGGGGGATCACATACCCTTTAGGATATTCTTCTAAGTCGTATATGGCAGGGTATGGATGTCCACAGTTTTTAACGGGAGGGATAGCGTATCCACCTCCAGCTATTTGCATTTGCTGGGCAATCATGGCTTGAATCTCTTTCCGGGATATTCCCGTTGGTTCAGCCTCCACTTCTATGGTTCTATGTGGATGAGGTTTAGAATTGACGGGTTGCTTTCCCTTATGATTGCTTTTGGTACTGTGGACCCCTTCTTGACGGGAACTACCAGCTTTGAAATTGGCGTCTTGTGATTCTTGCAATGACTTGACCGCCTTAATTAGTTCTTCGTTTTGTTTCAGCATGGTAGCGATTAGCTCTCGTTGCCTAATCAGCTCTTCGTCCCGTGCCTCGATGTGGCCTTTTAATATTTCTATCTCATCGATGGGCATTTCGGGACGTGTTTCGATGTCATCTTCATTGTCGAAGAAATCAGGGTTTTCGTTGTGGTCTTCCCCTTCTCTGCTATTGCCCTCGGGGTTGACTCTCTTGGGAGGTCTCCCTTTTCTACCATTATTTTTGTTGGTATTGGTGACGTGAGCTTGATTAGGCGGGGGCGGTCATCCGAGTCATATTCACCTCGGCATCGTTAATGTACGGATCGGTATCGTAGCTTATCGATGGTGTTGACCGAGAAGTGCTCTTCATAGTGAGCGATTCTTCTCTTCTTCTTCGTTTGGTCGGGGCGATTATTTTCGGGTTATTGAGTGGTATTCTCGAGCCTAATCGGTGAATACACTCTTCGACCTAGACGGTGAACACGCTCTCGGGTGAGCGTTAGATCTGCCCGGCCTTCTTCTGGGCTGGGCTTGAGATTGGGACCTTGTTGGTGGGAACCCTTTGGGACCCACACTGTGGGTGCTAGGTGTTGCCTTTGGTGTAAACCTACTCGGGTGCGGAGTTGAGACAATGGCTTGCGGCCGAGCCATGTCTTGAGATTGACCGGAGCGGGAGACGTATTGTCTCGACCTAGCGTTTCTCATGCTCTTCCTCTCTTGAGGGCCACCGTGAGCCTTGTAGATGGCTTCGCGGGGGCTTGAGACTTGTCTGGCGGCGGCGCCGAGGCCTTTGAGTTGGGCAAGATGTGGGTTTAGGCACCTCCCATGCACGGCGGAGTTGGCCGTGGCGAGTTCTTGGCCACTATGCGGAGAGGCGTGAATTTATTAGAGGCGAGATAGTGGCCTAGCCACCACCGGTTACGGTATGCATCCGGGGCCCTCTTCTGGGACGCTTGAGAGTTGTGGGTAGTTTGGGCTGCGCGGTAGTTGGGGGTCCTCTTGGACGGTCGCCTTCTCCTCTTTGGGGAGGTAGTAGGAGAGGCCATGACGTTGTTGGAGATGCCCTTGGGAGTCAGGGTAATCGAGTCCTCCTCCTCGTCCGGGATGGAGATCCGGACGGTTGCGGGAGTGATCGTGGCCACTGGAGCTGGGCCATAGATGGTAAGTTCTTGCGGGATGGTCCCGAAGAACATGAACAATTTGCCCTCTGGGCTCTTTGCAGGAGTGACGGTGTAGGGAGCGAGGTTGAAGTTTCCAAAGAATGCCATTTCCTGCAAAAACAAAAATACTTGAAAATTATTAGTCATTTTAGCACATAGAAGACCACTTGTATCTCTTAACTATTCTATTTGCCTCTCTCTTTCAGAGATAAGAGGAGAATCTAGGTCCCACCGGGCGTGCCAGATCTGTGCGACCCTTTTTCGCGCGCTCGCACTTCGCCGCCGGGCGATGGGTTGCGGAAGAAGGACACGGAGATCCCTCCCGAACGTGCATCTGCCGGGTGTCGGCGTAGATTCTGCCCGTTTAGAGATTATTTGGATGCACATTCAGGGGGTTTTTAGTGATTGTGAGTTCTTGTAGATTCCGGTGGGCGCAAGCCCCCACCGTTAATTACCCTGGGCTACGAACCTCGAGGCACCTCTGGATCTTTGAAAGAGAGAAGCGAATAGTATAGTTAAAAGATGGTCAAGTGGTCATCTAATTTCACGAAAAGGGGTCTACGGAAGATGAACCTACAAACAGATCGGTTCAATCTATGGAAGACAAACCTACAAACAGATTGGTTTTGTCCTATGGAAGACGAATCTACAAACAGATCGGTTCAGTCTATGCCACCTCGAGATGTAACCTTACCTACGGACCGAGGTTAATCTCTTTAGAGGGCTTGAGGTGAGTCTACATACGGATCGACTCGACCTCCGTTGATCTAGAAGATAAACCTACAAACGGATCGGTTCAATCTTAACTAGTCAACAACCAATCACACAAAATACAACTCGAAGCGCCGAGCGGTTGATCTTGAGGTTGGTGAATCGGGAGAAGGGTGGATATGGCCCACGTGTTTCTTCTCACCGATCTTCTAGATCATGAATTCGAAGCACTAAGCCGATTCATAAACCTAGGAAACACAATTGCACACAATGTCAAACCTGAAGCGGCCGGGCCGGTTCAACATTGAGGCATGTGTTAGTGAAGGAACCTACTACGAACGGTTCACATTCAGCACATTTTGTGGATGAATCTACCTACGGACCGATTCAATCTCACGGTCTCGGGAAATGAACCGGAGACGAACTTATCGACGGATGAGTTCGGTCTTGCCCGACTCAAATGGTCATGAATTACTTGTTCATGACAGGAGTCATTAAGATGTCACTTCTCTCGGACATCGTAATGTTCTTCTTCTTCAACGTCGACATATCTCTCCATGCTGATGTCGTAGCTTTGGTCATTCTTCAGCGAGCGTCAAGACGTTCTCGTCTCGACTAATCATTCTACATGTTGCATTACTTGTGCAAAATTACTATGTTGCCCTACACCCCTTGTGTGAGCGTATTCAGTCATGAGTTACTTGCTCATGGCAGCGAGTCATTAAGATGTCACCTATCTAGGACATCATAATGTTCTTCTTCTTCAGAGTCGACATATATTTCCATGTTAGTATCGTAGCTTTGGTTATTCTTCATCAAACGTCAAGATGTTCTTGTCTCGACATATTCACTCATGTTGCTATCAAAGCCTTATTCATTCTACGTCAAGATGTTCTTGTCTCAACGTATCTTATTATTCTTTATCAAGTGTCAAGATGTTCTTGTCTCGACATATCTTCTCGTATTGTTATTAAAGCCTTAATCATCTCACGTCAAGATGTTCTCGTCTTGACTAATCATTCTAAATGTTATATCATGTGTGCAAATATTCATATGTGGCTCTACACTCCTTATGCGAGCATATTTATTTATTTCTAAAATGCACAAAATCTATTATATAATATCTTCCATTATCGTTCTTTATTATAAAGATGCATTTACTATTATTATTATTATTATTATTATTATTATTATTATTATTATTATTATTTTTATTTTTAAACTCTATTTATCTATGTAGAAAATTATTTACAAAAATAATAGGAAAAGGGGTTAGCTATTTAACTAGATTTTTCATTTATATTTTTGGAATTTTTTTATAATAGCTAAAAACAGTAGAATTTTATTTTTATTACTTCTAAACTCTATTTATTTTGTAGGAAATTACTTACAAAAATAATAGAAAATAAAATGGCTATGATTTTATTTGTATTTTTTTTTAAATGTTTATAATAGCCAAAGTAATAGAGTTTTATTATTATATTCTATTATATTGAAATACTATTCATTATGTAAGAATCATTTACAAAATTAAAAGATGGTTAGCTATACTATTTTACTATTATTATTTTTTTTATATTTTTTTTTATATATCCATAATAGCTAAAAAGAAATCATTACTAATATTCTATCCCATTTATTATACTATTCATTATATCTATTTTTATTATTTCTATTTATTATCTATAGAAAAGTATAAGATTTTTTATTATTAGTTGAAAATAGTCATAAGAAATGAAATTCATTATGTTTTTATTACAACTATTATTTTTATTACATTTTATTCATCAAAAGTATTTTTATTGTATATTTGTATAGAAATAACAAAAGAAATACAATTCATATTATAAAACTATATTATCATTCTTTATTATAAAAGAAAATGTATTTTACTATTTATTACCATAGTAGTATATTTTTGTATATTTTGTGCTATTTATTTTTATTATTCTTTTTTACAGAAAATATCAATATAATATCTATTATTATATATTTTTTTATTTATTTAAGAATATAGCTAATCTCATTATTTATTATGGCCTATTACTATCATCACTATTATTTCATGGAAATTCACTTGGAAAATCACTAAAATATATCTAGTTATTATTTATGATTTTTATTTGTATTTTGGAATTTTTGTAGTATTTAAAATGACAAGTCAAATCTAGGTCAAACATATCAATATATGTAATGTATTTTGCTTTTAAATTGTTTTATCATGATTATATTTTTAAAACTGGAATATTATCATATAGAAAAATAGTATGAAAAGTAAGAAAATTTTAGAAACAAATTTGAGTTAATTTGGAGTTCGGGAGCATTTTCAAATGATTTATTTATTCTTTCTATTAGTATTATGTTATTATTTAATTATTGGGCCTAATGCGGCCGCCGGATCTGCTCTAAGATTAGCGCCTAGTTTATTCAAATGTTTCATTTATACTTGGGCCGTTAGATCTAGTTAAGATATGTGTGTTAATATATGTAAGGCCCGGATCTTCTCTTGTTTAAATTTCCGAACTCTCGCGGATCTCATTCATTAAATATTCTTGAAGATTGGTGAACGCTTCAAGAATCGTGCGAAGGGCTCTCTTCAGTCTCTGACTCTCCGATGCATTAAGATCTGTGCTAGGTGGTGTTTCCGGTGGTCGGAGCTTCCTTTCTCCGATCAGACCAGCGCATTGATATCGTCTTAGTGCATAGAGTCATTCTATATTGTCTGATCAAAGATCTATACGGTGGTTGATACTTATACGACAATATCGATTCTTGTACTAGTAAACCAGGTATCAAGATCCTTTCTTCATCAAATTCACCGAATTCAATTGAAATTCTTGGCAATTATACAACTATTGAGCATCGCCTTAGCATGTATATATAATGCGGGATGAGTATGAAGCTTCTGTATGCTATTGCTTAGGGTTGAAACAACTGTGCATGGCGGGTGTGCGGTACCGATTGGTACCGACTGCAATCCTTTCTCAATTTGAGATGTTTTTATATTCAATTGACGACTCTCAGGCCTAAAGGCTCACCCAGACATTGCTAGGGCCAGTGGCTCGCTGAGATAGAGATCAATTGAAACCAATTCACCTCTGGAATTTCATCAGTATATCGATTTGTGCTGGAATCAGTGCATTTCTTTGAAATTGTAAGAATTGGTTCATCTATTCAATCAGAATCATACAACTAAGATACTCAAAGGATAACAAGTCATTATCTTTCATTAGTTAGACGGATATAAGCAAAGAAATCGATTGAAAATAAAAAAAATCATAAAGGAATGTATCTTTATACTATTTAAATTGTAAAATTTTGATAATTGTGGTAGGTCCGGCCTAAAGGCTCACCAATCACTTTGTGATTGGGCCGATGGCTCACTTGGACTCGATCAATCGCCATTGATTAGGATTATTCAAAGAAAGAACAAAAATGCGAGAAAAGAAAATATGAAAGAATAGAACAAATTCTTGAAGAAACGGCTGTAAAACAGAGAAAAGAAATCAATCGACTATCTAACTAGCTATATTAAAGCTCTAAACTCATTTACAGAAATTGAAAGGAAATTGACAATTGAATGCATGAACATTTACCTTTTAATCTGAATAGTAATCTAAATCGATCAATTTCCTTGTAATTTCTCTTCCCCTCTGTAATTGATGACTGCTAGTGTATGTGTAAGTGTGTAGGCACTCTCAATTACTCTGCTAATGAATATATGGATCTCTCCCCTCTACTGTTGATAATTCTTCAGTTTATATAGGCTGATTCGGCCAACTAATCTCAATTATGATTGGTTGAATGCTTATGGGTCGGATTGCCACCTTGGAGACATCTATACCCTTCAATCTGTTTCAATCAACGGCCAGGATGGAGTTGTGCTTCTTCTTTAACCGCTTTCTGTTATTCTTTGAGCGTGCGCGATTTTGTTTGACTTCACACTCTCAATTACTCATATACTCTAGCGACAAGTGGGTCCAAGGTTATTACTTGCTATTTAAACACTCCATGATCCTTCTTAACGCCATTTCATTCATTTACCATTTCCAATTTCACCGAGTTCATTTACTTGCCCCGATTTCTTCTTTTGATCAATTAGCATCTCATACCTCGAATTGCCTCATCAATCCACCTCCATTGGCGTCGCCTTGCCCTAAAGGATCGACCTTGCCGTGCGATTTGATCTCCAGTGTTAATTCACCTCTTCTTATCAACTCGATTCTCGGTAATAACTCGTCTTCACCTTTTGTTCATCCCTTTTCATCTGTTGATTCAATAGCACCTATCATTCGGTCGCCTAATCATCACCATCCGTCAGATCATCTTCAATCATGGTGAGGCGTCAAGGGAAACGGAAGGCGCAAGCTTTGCTTGAATCGGGCAATGGCGAGAAGAAGAGGGAGGGAGAAGGCCCTTCCGCCGCTTGACTTGGATGCGCACGGCACACGTGATCCAAAGGGCGAGAGGAGAAGCGGAGCGGCGGCATAGGGCTCATGCGCCGGGTTTATCTCTCTCTCGCTTTCCTTTTAAATTCGATTACGTTGAGGCGAATGAATAAGCTATATAGACTTGGTTCATGGCTTAACTATGCGCTTACGTGCGAATCTCGACTATTGGGCCCCATTGTCGGATGTAAATGGGCTTAGGAGTAGCCATGTCGGCAATTTAGGATTAATCATGCTAATGTGGCGTGTTTCTATTGGTTGCTTCATCGATCGGCAATGTTTATATTAATCACCTTGTTTAATTTTCTTGTTGTGCATTAATCCTATGAGTGACACATGGCACATAATAGGGCCCTTTGTATAGTCTTGGTCCAATGGCACATTGCCATGTGTATCAAGCGTAATCAATATGGTGAGGTGGTAAAATAGAACAATGCCATGTGGCACGGTGAGTTGAGATGGCTTAATGTGGGTGTGCCATGTGGCTTAAGGTTAGGTGAGGTGGCCTCCTCCTCGGTTGTGCTTAGTGTGGCACGAGAGGAGTGTAATGGACCAGCGGTGTGGTGCCATGTGGCACTAAGGTGGTGAGGTGGCCCAGTGGTATGCGCCACGTGGCAGAGAGGTGGGGCCCGCTGTCGGTGACTCATACCGGGGGTGGGGCCCACTTGCGACATGGCCCATGAGAGGCGCCACGTGGCACACCCTCTCTCTTCGATTATTTTATGCCTCCTGTGTTTCTTGTACCCGTTTGTACCCGGAGCGGCTCCCCAACTTGCACCCGGGTTGCTCGATCAAATCCCGACCTTTGATTAATCCATTTATTACGCCTTTATCTTCCCGAATTTATTTTAATAGCTCTACTCATCCAAAAATCATGAAAATTTCACCAAAAATCCCTAAATTCATGATGATCATCCCTGTAATTTTTAATTCCATTTTTACCCCTCCTTCTTTGAATTAAAAATTCTTTTATCCATAAAACCCTATTATTCCTTATGAATTAATCCCTGATCTCAATTGTAGCTCAATGTCTCTGCCAATTATCTCCCTCTTGCAGAAACCACCCTAACTAAATACCAATTAGACTTATATTGATATTCATTAGGGCTTGATTTGATCAAATGCGACTACTTATCGTGATTAATACAAATCTAGACTTGATCGGTGGTTGCTCCCGACTTTGGCACACTGATCGGTCTTATGAAATTGACTTTCAATCCCTTAACATGAGGGTGATTTGGTCAAAGAACTGACTACTTATCGGTAATTGACACAAATCAAAGCATGGTTAGGTGGTTGCTCGCAGCTTTGGCACCAGGTCAGCCTTGAAAGCAAAATCACATTTGAAATTTCTCATGACTAGTTGCATCAAAATTCTAGCTTGGCATTGACATCATTTCATGTAGCATAGGGATTATACTGCTTTAGCTCCTTTCTAGGGTTAGCTCCAAAGGCAGATTTCTAGGGTTCAACTCTGGTCCCTATAGTAGGTCACTGAGGTGTGGGGTCCACCTGTCAGTGAAAAATGGTCACATGGGTGACTCATCAGATAGGCTATGTTGTTAGATTCATCTACAAGGGACTGCCCGGTGGGTCCCACTTGTCAGAGAAAATGTAATCAAATGGGCGACCCGTCGGGAGATTTTCTCTCCCCAAATCTCCCGAGGGTCGACCACCTCGAATGAGTAGGAGGTGGTGGGGTATTTATACTCTTCACTTCATGCCCGACATTCCATTGTGGGACTAATGAATTCATTCGGGGTTAGCGACGACCTCTTCGATCGGTGGGCCATCTTTTCATTGCTTTCTCTCCTTCCCTCTTCTTATGATTTGTCATTAATCATCAATTTATTTTCATTTATTCATCTATTCATCCTTGAAATCTTTCAAGGGTTAACAAGAAACCACCCACCAAGACGAGCCTTGAACGCTCGAAAGGCTTGTCTTGGTGCATTGTTCCTTATTATTCATCACTTCATTTCTCATGACGTCTTTTCTTCTTCGGGTATTGTAGTTCCATCTCATGACGCCATTCCGCGTCGCCCCTTGAGTCATTATCATTCTTTTTATGAGGACCCTAGCGATTGGACTCCTCTCGTCTCAGCCATCCGAGCGACTCCTGTCTACCCGCGAGGCGGCGGTTTGTTCTTCAGGGATGATCAGCCTCATGACATCATGCCCCCCGGCCTCTGGCGTTGCCTCTACGGCTCCTTTGACACATCTCCTGGGCAAGGAGATTATCGACGGGGAGGCTCACAGATGGACTACTGCTCCCTTCATCACTCCCTTAGAGTGCCATGGCTATCAGCTAGAGTGGACCCGGTATGTGCTCATGCGGGAGGGGACTCTGCTCGAGGCGGCGGGATATATGACTCGGTTTTCTTGTCGATGTTTCATTATCATATCGACACACCACAGCTACGGGCCTTTTGTGAGCGGTGGAACTATTCCACCAACACTCTATTCATCGACGATCGGGAGGCGACTCAGGCCCTCCTAGAGATACGACGGTTGGCCAGGGCTGCCGATCTTCGGCCATTTCTATGACGAGTTCGTGGTCTCACCCGTGACTCGGGAGACCTCGCTCGATTCCCGCCTTCTTTACGAGAGGACTTATGAGATTTATTATCATCTACGGAGGGGATATCCGGTGTTCCATTCGGACATTGGATCGCCTATTTCACCGATCGGGTCCATACTCGCCTACGGGTTTGGCTTCCACCAGAGATCCATTTGGTACAGGTCGGCTCGAGATTCATTACGACGGCCCTATCCCATCTCAGGATACCCTGTGTTCACATGACATGGATCGGGAGACTTATCTGACCGCCTTCATCTCTTGGTGGATCTGCTATTTCTTATTGCCTAGCTCCCCCGCATACATCATTCGACCTTCGGTGTTCATTATGGCGAGCCTGATCGCGCGTGGCGACAGGATTTCTTTGGCGTGCTGTCGGCCAACATTTACGAATGTCTCCGCGGTTTGACTTCATCTCGTAGTCCTTCACGGTGCCGGGAGGCGATCCCATGGCATCGATTAGCGGATGGCTCCATTTACAACTGGTGCGGCTCATATGATCCGGCATGGCGGTCACGCTACGAGATCGCCTACCCTTATTGAGTGACACAGGCGGGGTGCGGCCGGCTTCGTTGACTCGGAGGTCGCTCGGCATAGATTCTTCGGGAGTCGAGACCATCTGCGCTTTTCTCGAGATAGATCGGTGGCCGTGGGGCGCTAGAGTTCTTGACGGGATGGTGATTGACGGCGGGGTCCCTCTTCGACCCTTCTAGCATCCGAGCCGGCTATCGACTTGGAGTACACGATCGGTATTCGTCGGGGCTTTCTTCCTCTCGGATTGGGCGATTATATGTTCATCGAGCCCTATTCGCCGCACCGTGCGCGCATCGGTTTGGCTTGGATCGGGATATTCCGGCGCCTCTTCTCGCCCTATATCACTTTGGCGGCGATTTGGAGGGTATCGGATGGTGCTACACTCACCTCTTCCGACTAAGCACGGGCACTCGCTATCAGATGGTATCCACCTCTAGGACTTCCACCTTCACGAGGCGTTATCAGCAGTGGTATTATGAGACCATTCGCTCTTACCAGTCGTATACTCCTCCGGTGGTCGTCCGGAGTACATGTCCGCGAGATGGTCAGCCTCTATTAGACGGCACCGTTTCGCGTGATCGCAACCCTTTCCCGACCATTGCCGCAGAGCCTGTCGACTTTCAGGGTTTAGACAGCCGGTTTTCTCATTCTCCTGTTAGGACCATTCTCACAGGTATGCTTCATCATCCCTTTAGGTTATTTCCTTTCGATAAGCCCTATCTCATTTCGACCAATTCTCTTTTGATTCAGAGTTGGCTTACGAGTATGATCACGCGGAGCCCGGGTTCTCGGTCCCTCGTCCACGAGTAGTCGGCGTTCATTCTCAGCCATATGTTGAGCCACCGGCTCCAGCCGCCATGGGGAGAGATCGAGACGGCACCTCTCAGCCGCCTTCCCCGTCTTCTTTTCCTTCTCCCACTCCGGGTGATTTTCTTTACTGACTCACCTATCCTTATTCGGGCGCACTTTATTTACATCTCTGATTAGGGTTTATTTTTCAGCTCGTGGGACATCTCTGTGGAGCGCCGAGATGACATCATAGTAGATTTATCGGCGCTGCGAGCACTACTATTCCGGGGTTTTGCAGGCCTTGCCGTCGCGGGTTCGTGTGCTTCATTTAATACCTAGTTGCCGACATGCACTAGTATTTTCATTCTTACATGTATATTTTACGGACCACGAGGCGATGACATGGCATCTCCACACCGCTCGGAGTCTTTCTTTCATGACGGTCTGCTTCACCGTCGATCTTCTTGGTACCACCAGGGATGGTGACTCCTTTGATGTGGTTACGGGGCCGGTGCTCACTCTTGTACGATCGAGAGGAGGCTTCTTTAGAGCGGGGAGTCCATTGGCGAGTCGAGCCGCGGCGACGAGCCATTGCGATCGAGGGAGGGCCATCTCATGCTTCTTCATCTCCCGACGGGCGGTCTCTCATGGCCACGAGATGGCGAGTCTCGGCGAGCGGGTTGCGGTCGATTATGACTCGAGTTGGATGAGAGTTGGGCGGTGGAGCGGCTATTCCACGGCCCGGATACGGGGTTTCGGCTAGCGAGGGTCTCGCCGAGCCTCATGCTTCTCCCGGTACCTTATATTTCCTTTATCATTTGCCGTATTTTATTTTTCATGTATTTATGCTTTCCATTTTATTTTGTAGCCGGTCTACGGTACACTGCGGGTCCTCTGAGGCGACCGAGCATCCCCTTGCCCCCGATTCGATCCACTTTGTCTCGGGCGGCGAGGCGATAGGTTAGATCTTCCCTTCCTTCTATTTCTTTTTTTGGTTATAACAATTTGTCTAACCCATTTATTTTACTTGCAGATGTTTCATCGAGGGATGTGCAACTCGCCTTGGCCGCGCTGGCGGATGCACTCCGAGATACCTTCTTCGGGGGCTATCCACTAGATTTCGACATCCTGGACTCTCTGCCCAGTGGATTCTCTTTCGATTGGTATAGGCTGATGCGGGATACCATCGCGCCAGCTCTACTCATTGCACCTCGTCTCGAGAGCACTTTCATTTCCAGGAGGTGTGAGGAGCTGCTCAGGGCTTACCAGGATGCGAGCTCTTTCGTATATCAGCACGAGTTAGAGATTCATGAGCTACGCGGGCATTTGGAGGCTGCTCGACTCGCTATCTTCAGCGGCTCTCTTCTTGTGCCACTCTCCGCTCCATGGGAGTCGGTGGTGGGCCCGCTCGGCTTGCTCGTGCGGGAGCTAGAGGACCACGGATTATCGATGAGGGCTTCTCTCGACATTTGGCGGGACGTCTCCGGAGTTGCGGATTCATTCGAGCGCCGGGATAGTGCCTTCGCTCGGTTCTTGGACTTCGAGGCGGCTTCGGAGGAGGATAGGCACTCCCTCCATGATTATCTGGAGACTATTAGTCTTGTGCTATTAGAGTTGGAGTCCGCTTTTTGGGCCCATAGATTGTACTTTTCATTTCTTCTTTTCTCCTTTTCTTTTGTTATACTTGATATAGGATGCTTTGACATTTATCATTTTGATCTCTTGTTGTGGATGATGCTTGCCTCTATTATTATCCTTTTATCGCTTCCTCTGCGGCGCGGGAAATATTTCATTCATTCATCTTGCTGTGCGCCTCCATCTTATTTGCAAAAGCGCCTATTACAAGCTAACTTCATCCTTTCGCGGCGTCTAAACATAATAAAGGAAAATCTTACAACATCCTATTACATTCATTCTATGCATGTTCCTCTTTATTTATTGCAATACAAAACTCAAGTAACCGTGGTATTTTACGGATACCGAACACATGTCTGTATTGACCTCTAGGCGGTACTGAGAATAAACCGGTTTATCCCTTTATTACGATGGATAAACTTACCAGTATCAATTGGATTATGGATGCAATTGATAACACCATTTTGTGGATGCTCCTTGTATATTTAGTTGACATTTATTTGTGGAAGCTCACCCACTCTCCCCTCATTTGTGCACCGTTGCGTGCAAAAGTGGAAACTCACCTTCACTCATCTCCACTCAATTTATTTTGTGGGGGTACTACCCTCAAACATCCATCACGCATCCCTGCGAGACAGGCTTTCATCGGATAGGTCCGCTCTCCATGACCTGAGTCACTTCTTTGAGCGAATTACTTTATTTGACACTGAATGTCGGGCAAAAGCATAAACCCTTAGTCTGACCCCTCCATGATCTATTTTGGGATTAGAAACAGACCACCTCCTTGGGCGTGTGATACTTTTGCGGATGAATGTACCCAACCTAGTTTTTTATATTTTAGCTACCCTCAAACATCCATCACGCATCCCTGCGAGACAGGCTTTCATCGGGTAGGTCCGCTCTCCATGACCTGAGTCACTTCTTTAAACGAGCCGCTTTGTTTAACATGAAATGTCGGGTACAAGCGTAAACCCTTGGTCTGACCCCTCCATGATATGTCGTGGGATTATGACACACCATTTCTTCGGGCGTGTGGTGCTTTTACGGATGAATGCACCCAACCTGGCTTTGTATAACACTCATGGTGTTGGGGACAAAGATGGCAACCCCTTATTGAAAAGATTTTATTATTTTTATTATCATTTCATTTTTTTCATTTTCATTTTTTTTTATGAGTAGAAAAATAGGTTTTTATTGTTTTACTTATATATCCTTTTTATTTTATTAGAAGAAGGCAGATTTTTGGTTATTAGTGATACATGTTACTAATAATACGAGAGTTATTTATTTACATGCCCTCGGAAGCGACTATTTACTAGCCACCAATTTGCTCGACCTATCCCTTGGCTTGCGCCACGGGCGACCAATATGAGCAACTTTCGTCATCGGGCAACAGATGGTTTGAGGGACAAGCGCA
This sequence comes from Schoenoplectus tabernaemontani, assembly GCA_037127355.1. Classification (NCBI taxonomy): domain Eukaryota; kingdom Viridiplantae; phylum Streptophyta; class Magnoliopsida; order Poales; family Cyperaceae; genus Schoenoplectus; species Schoenoplectus tabernaemontani. The sequence goes on from CM073743.1 coordinate 12,717,805, forward strand.
AACCACTGCCCATTTTTGTGTTTATTACGTATCAAATGGACAAACCCAGTGGTATTTGTATTATGAGCCCAAACACCAAGGCTCTCGCCTTACATTCTTGCGTGGTTTTGGCTTTGAATTCTCTTATTCTATATATTTTTTATTTTTATAGGGCTATACGTGTTTGTGTGGTTTTGGATTTTTGGATGCATTCTATTTACAGATGCATAAGTAGGGTTTTTGGGATTTTATGCAAAAGTGGAGGTTAGACATGGGTTTGTGTTTCGTGCACGTGTGTGTGTAAGCGAACACTTATTCCCTCCTTATTTATTTACAATAGATACTACTCGGTTGGCCCCGCTCGGGCTATGTGTAGTACTTCTTCGATATCGCGCCGTTGATTGGTGGCACCCGCATTTTTGAGCCCGAACGGCATGACTTTGTAACAATAGATGCCAATCGGCGTGCGGAATGCTGTGTGCCTTTCATCTTCTGGCGCCATTTTGATTTGATTATAGCCCGCGTAACCGTCCATGAAGGAGAAGACTTCATAAGAGGATGTATGGTCAATTATGATTTCGATTACTGGGAGCGGGAAATCATCTTTAGGGCACGCCTTGTTTAAGTCCCGAAAGTCTACACAAATGCGAATCTGCCCATTTTTCTTTTTAACCGGGACAATGCTAGCCACCCATTCTGGCGTCTCTTCTTCCCGTATGAAGCCTGCGTCGATGAGTTTCTTTGTTTCCTCCACGACCTTTTCTTCGAGTTCTATTCTCATCCGCCTCGGCGCTTGTTTAATCGGCTTGAAGGTTGGATCAATTTTTAAGTAATGAACCGCTACGTTGGGATCTAATCCAGGCATTTCTTTATAACTCCAAGCGAAGCAGTCCATGTAGCTTTTAAGGAATGTCTTCAACCTGTTAGCCACCTCTTCCGGCAACGACGCGCTTATGAAAGTTGGTCGTGGGTCTTCTTCCGTCCCCAAATTAATTTCAGCTAACTCATCGACCGTATTAGGCTCCTTTTCTAGCTGTTTCAAAGCATTTTTCAGGACCGGGGTATTGTCCTCTTCTGTTTCATTATCCGGCATTTCAACAGAAGTCATGCAACAGCTCTCTTCCATACGGTACTCGTTGAGAGACCCCTCAAGACATGCTGCGTCATCGCAGTTATACCCTAACCCCCGGGTGTATTTTACTTTGCCATCCGGGCCCAAAACCTTATTCGCGCCATTCCGAGTTCATCGAAGCGCTTGGCCTCGGCCTTGGATATGTCTCTCGACATTTCGCCTTTTTGCCGCTTTATACGGCTCCTTTCCAAAGGGATGAGATGCGGCATCATCGCTCGTTGCATTCTCCAACTCTTGTTCTATCACCCACTTCTTCCAAGTGTTGTGATCGTGGTTCTTCGAGACTGAGTTGAATCGCTCTGATAGAAAATTATAGCCTTGTGGATGATAGTTTTCCTTTTGATGCGCTCTACCTTTGCCGGCACAACAAAGGTCTTTAGGGTTTGAATGTGGTTCACTTCCCTTGGTATAAGGTCTTTAAAATGCCTTTCGGGAACCACAAGAATCTCTAGCGCCGCCATCTCTTCTTCTATTTCAATATTCATGACCGAGTTGGAGCGGTAGATTTCTTTGATCGGCTTACGTCTCGCAACCTTAGGTTTGCTAGGTACGGGAGTGTGCGAGATCGTGTAGGCCACCCCTTTACCTTTGCTATTCGAATTGTGCGGAGCCGGGTCTTGTTGAAAGCTCTTCGGGAGTTGGATTGTCCCATTTCGTGCCCTTCTTCTATAAGGTCCTTGAATACCCAAAGATTCTTCAATTGTATGGCCCAAGATGCGATGATAAGGGCAGAATTCGCCTTCGCCGCTCTCTCTATGTCTCGCGGTCGTTTGCAAACGGAAGTGTTAATCCGCTCTTTAGGGCTCCGTTCAAATATCCGAGTTTGTTTTATTTTTCGAAAAGAGTATGGTTTACTCTTCTTGACCTTGAGGGTTTGCATGACGGTCGACCGCTTGGCTTTCGTTTCTTCCCCTTTGATTCATCTACTATGACAATTACCCGTTTGCCGCTATCGGGTGTTTGCCTTTCGGGGTCCCGGAACGGGGTTCGCTCGTTACCTCCTTGAGTAGCTCGGAGTTATAGATCGCGGTTTGCGGTGTTTTCAATCATTATCATGATTTCATTGTGTTGCACTTTAATATCCCGCATCACTTCCCATTGTTCGACACCTCTCTTCTATTATTTTCAACTTGGTGCCTTATTTCATCAATCGCATTCCGTACGCGACCTTCAAAATTTTCCCGCCATGAGCGTTCTTCATTTATAGGCCTCGCCTAACCGGTTATCCCTTCCGCTACCGGTCCCGTGTTGATCATAAATGACTCCTCACTTTCATTATCCGTTTCGGGCCCTTTATATGGCTTTTTGAGGATGTGATAGATGATCTCTTCGTCGATTCTTCTTCCCGTGGTTGACGATCATGGCCGATTCTTCTCCCGAGGTAATATCGCCCGAGTCATCGACTCTTCGAGTTTTCCCCGAAGTTGCCTCTCGTGATCCGAATTTGAGGGATATTAGTAGGTTTAAAGTTGAAAATGACCTCCTCCTCGAATCACTTGACTTGATTTCGCTCGGCTTTATTTGGGCCTTATATGTAGCCACCGTTTGAAGCGGAAGGTTGCTTCCTCACCCGACTTTCTTCCGGTCTTTGGGCTCGAGCATCTCGGGGTTTAATATTAAATTTGACCTCTTCTTCTTCTCCGGATGAGGTATCAAATTTAGGGCCTTTGTTGAAGGGTTTCGACCGCTTTTGTTATTGGCGGAGACTCGGTGCCACGGCGGATTTAGGCAGAAAGTACTGGGCGTCATTGAATTTAATCTCATGCACCCCGAATGGTTTGACATCCCCATCAATTCTCTTTTGCCTACCATTCTCGATATATTTCAAGCATTGGTGCAGAGTAGAGGGTATGACCGATTACTTTGTGAAGCCACGGCGACCCAAAGAACGCCCGATAAGAGGTTTCGACATCAATGACATAGAATTTAGTAGGCGCTCTTAGGCTACCGCACCGCAGTTCGAGTTATAGCTCCCGTGGCCTTTTGGGAGTTTTGATTGAAGCCATGAATAATCACCTTTTCATCGATAGATTCTTTACGTCTAAGGTGATGGTCTTCGAGTTTTGAGCGGCATGATATTGATCGAAGACCCCGCGTCGACCAAGATGCGGCCAATCTTTTGCCCTCCGCAGCTTCCGGTGATGTATAGCGGGCGATTATGGTCGACGGTGCCTATTAGGAGGTCATCGTCCGTGAAATTTATACAAGCGGCCCGCTTGGCGGTAAATAGGGCTTCTTGTATATTTTGCTCTATGAAGTATGACTTGTACTTCTCGGGATCTTGTAAGGCTCGTATTAGTACCTCCCTTAGGTCTTGTGACATCATCAACGCGTCAAATATGCTTAATAGCGCTGGAATCTTACGCGTGATGTGCCAACACGTTGTATTCTTCGCCCGTCGACCGGGTCTTTTCTGGGTTCTTGCTTAGGTTCTCGACCTCTTTACCTTTATTCGGGGCCTTATCCTTTCCTTTATCGGAATCCTTGGGAGCTTGTCTCTCGGGTATATAAGTCCCGGACCGGAGCACGGCTTTGCACTCTTCATTCTTGGTCCCGAGGTGCTTGCTTCTCCTTCGTCATTTGGGAAGAACATCTCCTCTAAAGTTGGCATATCTTCGTCGTGAGAAGAATATACCATGTTGCACGAAGCACCCCGCATCTCTTCGCTTTCTTCTTTATTTATTTCTTCATCTACATTTTCTTCCTTTTGACCTAGGGTTAGCTTCTCCCGCCTTCTTTGGAGATGAAGTGTTGAAGGGTGATTGCCTCGGGGCGCCCCGCTCGTATTCTTCAATCTTATTCTTTCCGGACTTGTTGTTTCTATGCTTCTTCTTCTTCTTAAGAACCTGGTCTTGGCTTTGGTCCACCTTATAATATACCCTGGGCTTTGGTGGGACCACTGGTGTGATGTCGTCTTTCCATCTCATGCCAGGTTCTTTCTTAAGGGCTTTAAGCATTTTAATCGATTTCTTCGATAAGTGTGTAGTCCATTGTTCTTCTTGGTCTTCGCTTAATTGGTCCGGGATCTTCTCTTCCTCGTGAGAGATCATATTGGCCTGTTCATGGGCCGATGGGCTTTGCAAGAACCCTTTAGGTAACGTAATTTCACCGTTTTTATACGCCTTCTCGACCCAATCTTTGAAGACCCAAAGAATCTTCAATTGAGTGCCCTAATACTCGTGGTATGGGCGTAAGTTGGGTTCGTCCGATTTATCGGCATCTTCCGGCGTTCGCTCGGCGGCAGGTTAGGCCATTCTTCGGTTGCCTCTCTCGAAGATTTGGGCAACTTTATCTTTTCTCAAGGAGTACGGTTTAGATTTCTTTTGTTTAAGGGATTCAAAACTCCGTGAACTCCCTCCCGGATTGGGCCTCGGATCCCTTGTTGTAATTGTTGCCATTTGTGCCATCGCCGCCGCTTTGGGTGTCTGCGTTAGCAACCATCTTATCCTTTAACGAGGTGAATGCCACTTTAGTCTCGGCTCGGCTCCTCGTTGCGGCCTATTATTCATGAAGTTTGGCACGGTATGCGGTGACATTCTTTCCATGTTGGATACCGATCTCGAGCAAGTCTTTGAATGTGTTGACTTTTGTCACACCAAGAAGCATGCCCATCCACCCGTCAATGTTTTTCATGATTAGGTTGACGCCTCATCTTCGCTTAATGTGCGGTCGCATTTGATGCCGAGGTTCCGCCATCTCGTTGATAAAATCTGTCATTGACTCCCCCTTTCTTGGGTTTAGTGCTTGCCGACGGCTATGTTTATTTTGTCGACACCATGACAAATCGCGCCCGAACGAGTCCGCCATCTCGTCCCAGTCCCGATGTCGTTGTTTTCCAAATGAATAATACCATTGGAAGGCGGTTCCCACTAGGCTTTGAGGGAATTGTCTTAACAACAACAGCATCATTGCCGCCCGTGTTGCGCGCATGAGGCTACAAAGTGGGCCGTGTGTTGTTCGGGGTTCAGTCTTTGTTGCCTTCCCCGAGAAGGTCCCGAAGTGGGGATCACATACCCTTTAGGATATTCTTCTAAGTCGTATATGGCAGGTATGGATGTCCACGCTTTTTAACGGGAGGGATAGCGTATCCACCTCCGCCTATTTGCATTTGTCTTTGGGCAATCATGGCTTGAATCTCTTTCCTCCGGATATTCCCGTTGGTTCACCTCTCCACTTCTATGGTTCTATGTGGATGAGGTTTAGAATTGACGGTTGCTTTCCCTTATGATTGCTTTTGGTACTGTGGACCCCTTCTTGACGGAACTACCACTTTGAAATTGGCGTCTTGTGATTCTTGCAATGACTTGACCGCCTTAATTAGTTCTTCGTTTTGTTTCGGCATGGTAGCGATTAGCTCTCGTTGCCTAATCGCCTCTTCGTCCCGTGCCTCGATGTGGCCTTTTAATATTTCTATCTCATCGATGGGCATTTCGGGACGTGTTTCGATGTCATCTTCATTGTCGAAGAAATCGTGGTTTTCGTTGTGGTCTTCCCCTCTCTCTCGCTATTGCCCTGGGGTTGACTCTCTTGGGAGGTCTCCCTTTTCTACCATTATTTTTGTTGGTATTGGTGACGTGAGCTTGATTAGGCGGGATCGGTCATCCCGAGTCATATTCACCTCAAGATCGTTGTCCGGATCGCATCGTAGCTTATACGATGGTGTTGACCGAGAAGTGCTCTTCATAGTGAGCGATTCTTCTCTTCTTCTTCGTTTGGTCGTGGGCGCTTATTTTCGTGTTATCGAGTGGTATTCTCGAGCCTAATCGGCCGAATACACTCTTCCGACCTAGACGGCCGAACACGCTCTCGGCCGAGCGTTAGATCCGCCGCCTTGCCGGGCCGGGCTTGAGATTGGGACCTTGTTGGTCGGGAACCCTTTGGGACCCACACCGCTAGGTGCTAGGTGTTGCCTTTGGTGTAAACCTACTCGGGTGCGGAGTTGAGACAATGGCTTGCGGCCGAGCCATGTCTTGAGATTGACCGAGCGGGAGACGTATTGTCTCGACCTAGCGTTTCTCATGCTCTTCCTCTGCTTGAGGGCCCTGTGAGCCTTGTAGATGGCTTCTGCAGGGGCTTGAGACTTGTCCTGGCGGCGCTGAGGCCTTTGAGTTGGGCAAGATGTGGGTTTAGGCACCTCCCATGCCTGGCGGAGTTGGCCCGTGGCCGAGTTCTTGGCCACTATGCGGAGAGCTGTGAATTTATTAGAGACTGAGATAGCTGGCCTAGCCACCAGCTGGTTCTGGTATGCATCCAGGGCCCTCTTCCCGGACGCTTGAGAGTTGTGGGTAGTTTGGGCCGCGCCGTTGGGGCCGTCCTCTTCTTGACGGTCGCCTTCTCCTCTTTGGGGAGGTAGTAGGAGAGGCCATGACGTTGTTGGAGATGCCCTTGGGAGTCGTGGTAATCGAGTCCTCCTCCTCGTCCGGGATGGAGATCCGACGGTTGCGGAGTGATCGTGGCCACCGGAGCCGGGCCATAGATGGTAAGTTCTTGCGGGATGGTCCCGAAGAACATGAACAATTTGCCCTCTCGGGCTCTTTGCGGAGTGACGGTGTAGGGAGCGAGGTTGAAGTTTCCAAAGAATGCCATTTCCCGCAAAAAACAAAAATACTTGAAAATTATTAGTCATTTTAGCACATAGAAGACCACTTGTATCTCTTAACTATTCTATTTGCCTCTCTCTTTCGTAGATAAGAGGAGAATCTAGGTCCCACCGGCGTGCTGATCCCGTGCGACCCTTTTTCGCGCGCTCCGCACCGCCGCCGGGCGATGGGTTGCGGAAGAAGGACACGGAGATCCCTCCCGAACGTGCATCCGCCGGGTGTCGCCGATTCTCGCCGTTTAGAGATTATTTGGATGCACATTCGTGGGGTTTTTAGTGATTGTGAGTTCTTGTAGATTCCGGTGGGCGCAAGCCCCCACCGTTAATTACCCCGGGCTACGAACCTCGAGGCACCTCTCGGATCTTTGAAAGAGAGAAGCGAATAGTATAGTTAAAAGATGGTCAAGTGGTCATCTAATTTCACGAAAAGGGGTCTACGGAAGATGAACCTACAAACAGACGGCTCAATCTATGGAAGACAAACCTACAAACAGATTGGTTTTGTCCTATGGAAGACGAATCTACAAACAGACGGTTCGCCTATGCCACCTCGAGATGTAACCTTACCTACGCACTGTGTTAATCTCTTTAGAGGGGCTTGAGGTGAGTCTACATACGTATCGACTCGACCTCCGTTGATCTAGAAGATAAACCTACAAACAGACGGTTCAATCTTAACTAGTCAACAACCAATCACACAAAATACAACTCGAAGCGCCGAGCCGGTTGATCTTGAGGTTGGTGAATCAGAGAAGGGTGGATATGGCCCACGTGTTTCTTCTCACCGATCTTCTAGATCATGAATTCGAAGCACTAAGCCGATTCATAAACCTAGGAAACACAATTGCACACAATGTCAAACCCGAAGCGCCGGGCCGCTCAACATCGAGGCATGTGTTAGTGAAGGAACCTACCTACGTAACGGTTCACATTCACTGTTTTGTGGATGAATCTACCTACGACCGATTCAATCTCACAAGCCTCGGAAATGAACCAGAGACGAACTTATCGACGGATGAGTTCGCCTTGCTACTCAAATGGTCATGAATTACTTGTTCATGACACCGAGTCATTAAGATGTCACTTCTCTCGACATCGTAATGTTCTTCTTCTTCAAAGTCGACATATCTCTCCATGCCGATGTCGTAGCTTTGGTCATTCTTCAAATGAGCGTCAAGACGTTCTCGTCTCGACTAATCATTCTACATGTTGCATTACTTGTGCAAAATTACTATGTTGCCCTACACCCTTGTGTGAGCGTATTCAATCATGAGTTACTTGCTCATGGCAAACGAGTCATTAAGATGTCACCTATCTAGGACATCATAATGTTCTTCTTCTTCGTAGTCGACATATATTTCCATGTTAGTATCGTAGCTTTGGTTATTCTTCATCAAACGTCAAGATGTTCTTGTCTCGACATATTCACTCATGTTGCTATCAAAGCCTTATTCATTCTACGTCAAGATGTTCTTGTCTCAACGTATCTTATTATTCTTTATCAAGTGTCAAGATGTTCTTGTCTCGACATATCTTCTCGTATTGTTATTAAAGCCTTAATCATCTCACGTCAAGATGTTCTCGTCTTGACTAATCATTCTAAATGTTATATCATGTGTGCAAATATTCATATGTGGCTCTACACTCCTTATGCGAGCATATTTATTTATTTCTAAAATGCACAAAATCTATTATATAATATCTTCCATTATCGTTCTTTATTATAAAGATGCATTTACTATTATTATTATTATTATTATTATTATTATTATTATTATTATTATTATTATTATTATTTTTATTTTTAAACTCTATTTATCTATGTAGAAAATTATTTACAAAAATAATAGGAAAAGGGGTTAGCTATTTAACTAGATTTTTCATTTATATTTTTGGAATTTTTTTATAATAGCTAAAAACAGTAGAATTTTATTTTTATTACTTCTAAACTCTATTTATTTTGTAGGAAATTACTTACAAAAATAATAGAAAATAAAATGGCTATGATTTTATTTGTATTTTTTTTTAAAATGTTTATAATAGCCAAAGTAATAGAGTTTTATTATTATATTCTATTATATTGAAATACTATTCATTATGTAAGAATCATTTATAAAATTAAAAGATGGTTAGCTATACTATTTTACTATTATTATTTTTTTTATATTTTTTTTTTTATATATCCATAATAGCTAAAAAGAAATCATTACTAATATTCTATCCCATTTATTATACTATTCATTATATCTATTTTTATTATTTCTATTTATTATCTATAGAAAAGTATAAGATTTTTTATTATTAGTTGAAAATAGTCATAAGAAATGAAATTCATTATGTTTTTATTACAACTATTATTTTTATTACATTTTATTCATCAAAAGTATTTTTATTGTATATTTGTATAGAAATAACAAAAGAAATACAATTCATATTATAAAACTATATTATCATTCTTTATTATAAAAGAAAATGTATTTTACTATTTATTACCATAGTAGTATATTTTTGTATATTTTGTGCTATTTATTTTTATTATTTTTTTTTACAGAAAATATCAATATAATATCTATTATTATATATTTTTTTATTTATTTAAGAATATAGCTAATCTCATTATTTATTATGGCCTATTACTATCATCACTATTATTTCATGGAAATTCACTTGGAAAATCACTAAAATATATCTAGTTATTATTTATGATTTTTATTTGTATTTTTGGAATTTTTGTAGTATTTAAAATGACAAGTCAAATCTAGGTCAAACATATCAATATATGTAATGTATTTTGCTTTTAAATTGTTTTATCATGATTATATTTTTAAAACTGGAATATTATCATATAGAAAAATAGTATGAAAAGTAAGAAAATTTTAGAAACAAATTTGAGTTAATTTGGAGTTCAGGAGCATTTTCAAATGATTTATTTATTCTTTACTATTAGTATTCTGTTATTATTTAATTATTAGGCCTAATCTGGGCGCGTATCTCGCTCTAAGATTAGCGCCTAGTTTATTCAAATGTTTCATTTATACTTGGGCCGTTAGATCTAGTTAAGATATGTGTTTAATATATGTAAGGCCCAGATCTTCTCTTGTTTAAATTTCCGAACTCTCGCCAGATCTCATTCATTAAATATTCTTCAAGATTGGTGAACGCTTCAAGAATCGTGCAGAAGGGCTCTCTTCAGTCTCTGACTCTCCGATGCATTAAGATCTGTGCTAGGTGGTGTTTCCGTGGTCGAGCTTCCTTTCTCCGATCGGACCGCATAAGCATTGATATCGTCTTAGTGCATGTAGTCATTCTATATTGTCGATCAAAGATCTATACGGTGGTTGATACTTATACGACAATATCGATTCATCGTACTAGTAAGAACCGGTATCAAGATCCTTTCTTCATCAAATTCACCGAATTCAATTGAAATTCTTGGCAATTATACAACTATTGAGCATCGCCTTAGCATGTATATATAATCTGGGATGAGTATGAAGCTTCCTGTATGCTATTAACCGGTTGAAACAATCACAGCATGATGGGTGTGCGGTCCGATTGGTACCGACTGCAATCCTTTCTCAATTTGAGATGTTTTTATATTCAATTGACGACTCTCAGGCCTAAAGGCTCACCCAGACATTGCTAGGGCCAGTGGCTCGCTGAGATAGAGATCAATTGAAACCAATTCACCTCTGGAATTTCATCAGTATATCGATTTGTGCTGGAATCAGTGCATTTCTTTGAAATTGTAAGAATTGGTTCATCTATTCAATCAGAATCATACAACTAAGATACTCAAAGGATAACAAGTCATTATCTTTCATTAGTTAGACAGATATAAGCAAAGAAATCGATTGAAAATAAAAAAAATCATAAAGGAATGTATGCTATACTATTTAAATTGTAAAATTTTGATAATTGTGACTGGTCCAGGCCTAAAGGCTCACCAATCACTTTGTGATTGGGCCAGTGGCTCACTGGACTCAGTCAATCGCCATTGATTAGGATTATTCAAAGAAAGAACAAAAATGCAGAAAAGAAAATATGAAAGAATAGAACAAATTCTTGAAGAAACAGTGGCAAGAACAGAAAAGAAATCAATCGACTATCTAACTAGCTATATTAAAGCTCTAAACTCATTTATAGAAATTGAAAGGAAATTGACAATTGAATGCATGAACATTTACCTTTTAATCTGAATAGTAATCTAAATCGATCAATTTCCTTGTAATTTCTCTTCCCCTCTGTAATTGATGACTGCTAGTGTATGTGTAAGTGTGTAGGCACTCTCAATTACTCGCTAATGAATATATGGATCTCTCCCTCTATCGTTGATAATTCTTCGCTTTATATAGGTCGATTCGGCCAACTAATCTCAATTATGATTGGTTGAATGCTTCCTGGTCGGATTGCCACCTTGGAGACATCTATACCCTTCAACTGCTTTCAATCAACGGCCGTGATGGAGTTGTGCTTCTTCTTTAACCGCTTTTGTTATTCTTTGACTGTGCCGCGATTTTGTTTGACTTCACACTCTCAATTACTCATATACTCTAACTGACAAGTGGGTCCAAGGTTATTACTTGCTATTTAAACACTCCATGATCCTTCTTAACGCCATTTCATTCATTTACCATTTCCAATTTCACCGAGTTCATTTCTGCCCCGATTTCTTCTTTTGATCAATTAGCATCTCATACCTCGAATTGCCTCATCAATCCACCTCCATTGGCGTCGCCTTGCCCTAAAGGATCGACCTTGCCGTGCGATTTGATCTCCAGAGTGTTAATTCACCTCTTCTTATCAACTCAATTCTCGGTAATAACTCGTCTTCACCTTTTGTTCATCCCTTTTCATCTGTTGATTCAATAGCACCTATCATTCGGTCGCCTAATCATCACCATCCGTCAGATCATCTTCAATCATGGTGAGGCGTCAAGGGAAACGGAAGGCGCAAGCTTTGCTTGAATCGGGCAATGGCGAGAAGAAGAGGGAGGGAGAAGGCCCTTCCGCCAGCTTGGATGCGCACGGCACACGTGATCCAAAGGGCAGAGGAGAAGCGGAGCAGCGGCATAGGGCTCATGCGCCAGGTTTATCTCTCTCTCGCTTTCCTTTTAAATTCAGTTACGTTGAACTGAATGAATAAGCTATATAGACTTGGTTCATGGCTTAACTATGCGCTTACGTTCGAATCTCGACTATTGGGCCCCATTGTCGATGTAAATGGGCTTAGGAGTAGCCATGTCGCAATTTAGGATTAATCATGCTAATGTGGCGTGTTTCTATCGTCGCTTCTATCCGATCCGGCAATGTTTATATTAATCACCTTGTTTAATTTTGTTGATCGTGCATTAATCCTATGAGTGACACATGGCACATAATAGGGCCCACCTGTATAGTCTTGGTCCAATGGCTCACGTTGCCATGTGTATCAACCGTAATCAATATGGTGAGGTGGTCGGGCTAGAACAATGCCATGTGGCACAAATTGAGTTGAGATGGCTTAATGTGGCCGTGTGCCATGTGGCTTAAGGTTAGGTGAGGTGGCCTCCTCTGTCAGTCTTGCGTGTGGCACGTAGGAGTGTAATGGACCACCGGTGTGGTGCCATGTGGCACTAAGGTGGTGAGGTGGCCCACCGGTCGTCCGCCACGTGGCACCGAGGTGGGGCCCACCGTCGCCGACTCATACCGGGTGGGGCCCACTTCGCGACATGGCCCAATGAGAGGCCGCCACGTGGCACACCCTCTCTCTTCGATTATTTTATGCCTCCCGTGTTTCTTGTACCCGCTTGTACCCGTAGCGCGGCTGTTATCCCCAACTTGCACCCAATTGCTCGATCAAATCCCGACCTTTGATTAATCCATTTATTCTCGCTTTATCTTCCCCGAATTTATTTTAATAGCTCTACTCATCCAAAAATCATGAAAATTTCACCAAAAATCCCTAAATTCATGATGATCATCCCTGTAATTTTTAATTCCATTTTTACCCCTCCTTCTTTGAATTAAAAATTCTTTTATCCATAAAACCCTATTATTCCTTATGAATTAATCCCCGATCTCAATTGTAGCTCAATGTCTCTCGTCAATTATCTCCTCTTTGCGAAACCACCCTAACTAAATACCAATTAGACTTATATTGATATTCATTAGGGCTTGATTTGATCAAATGTCGACTACTTATCAAAGCCAATTAATACAAATCTAGACTTGATCAGTGGTTGCTCCCACTTTTGGCACTGATCAGTCTTATGAAATTGACTTTCAATCCCTTAACATGAGGGTGATTTGGTCAAAGAACCGACTACTTATCGAATCGACACAAATCAAAGCATGGTTAGGTGGTTGCTCGCAGCTTTGGCACCAGGTCAGCCTTGAAAGCAAAATCACATTTGAAATTTCTCATGACTAGTTGCATCAAAATTCTAGCTTGGCATTGACATCATTTCATGTAGCATAGGGATTATACTGCTTTAGCTCCTTTCTAGGGTTAGCTCCAAAGGCAGATTTCTGTGGTTCAACTCGGGTCCCTATAGTAGGTCACCGAGGTGCTGGGTCCACTTGTCGCTGAAAAATGGTCACATGGGTGACTCATCGATAGGCTATGTTGTTAGATTCATCTACAAGGGACCGCCGGCATGGGTCCCACTTGTCGAGAAAATGTAATCAAATGGTCGACCCATCGAGATTTTCTCTCCCCCAAATCTCCCGAGGTCACCACCTCGAATGAGTAGGAGGTGGTGGGGTATTTATACTCTTCACTTCATGCCCAAAGATTCCATCGTGGGACTAATGAATTCATTCCGGGTTAAGCAAATGACCTCTTTCCGATCAAATGGGCCATCTTTTCATCGCTTTCTCTCCTTCCCTCTTCTTATGATTTGTCATTAATCATCAATTTATTTTCATTTATTCATCTATTCATCCTTGAAATCTTTCAAGGGTTAACACCGACAACCTCGTTACCCCCGAAAATGAGTCCGGACGCGCAAAACATGAAATCGAGACCCGAAGCACTCGGCACCGCCTAAAATGAATCCGAGAGCGCAAAACATCAAAACGGGACCCGACGCCCTCGTTACCGCCGAAAACGAGTGCGAGCGCGTAAAACATTAAAACGGGACCCGCCGCCATCGCATCGCTGAAAATTAGTCCGGCCGCGCAAAACATGAAAACGGGACCCGTCGCCCTCTGTACCGCCGAAAATGAGTGCGGGCAGACAAATCTTAAAATCGGGACCCGACGCCCTCGTTACCGCCAACAACGCGCCCGGGCGCGCAAAAAATGAAAACGGGACCCGACGGCCTCGATACCCCGGAAAAAGAATACAGGCCCGCAAAACATGAAAACGGGACCCGACGCCCTCGTTGCCCCCGAAAATGTGTTCGGGAGCGCAAAACATGAAAACGGGACCGTCGCCCTCGCTACCGCCGAAACGAGTCCGGGAGCGCAAAACATGAAAACGGGACGCGACGCCTCGTTACCGCCGAAAACGAGCCCGGTCGGGCAAGACATGAAAACGGGTCCCGACGCACTCGGCACCGCCTAAAATGATTCCGAGCGCGCAAAACATGAAAACGGGACCTGTCGCCCTTGGTACCGCCGAAAACGAGTACGGGCACGCAAAACTTGAAAACAGGACACGACGCCCTCGTTACCCCTGAAAATGTGTTCGGGAGCGCAAAACATGACAACGGGAGTCGTCGCCCTCGGTACCGCCGAAAACGAGTCCGGGAGCGCAAAACATGAAAATACGACTCGACGCCCTCGTTACCGCCGAAAACAAGCCCGGTCGCGCAAAACATGAAAACGGGACCCGACGCCTCTGATGCCGAAAACTAGTCCGGGAGCGCTAAACATTAAAACGGGACCCGACGGCCTCGATACCCCGGAAAAAGAGTCCGGGCGCGCAAAACATGAAAACGGGACCCGATGCCCTCGCTACCGCCGAAAATGAGTCCGGGAGCGCTAAAAATGAAAACGGAATCTGTCGCCCTCGGTACCGCCGAAAACGAGTCCGGGCGAGCAAAACATGAAAACGAGTGCGGGCGCGCAAAACATTAAAACGGGACCGCCGCCCCTGCATGCCGAAAATTAGTCCCGCCGCGCAAATCATGAAAACAGGACCCGTCGCCCTCGGTACCGCCGAAAACGAGTCCGGGAGCGCAAAACATGAAAATACGACTCGACGCCCTCGTTACCGCCGAAAACGAGTCCGGGCGCGTAAAACATGAAAACAGGACCCGACGCCCTCGCATCGCCGAAACTAGTCCGGGAGCGCTAAACATCAAAACGGGACCGACGCCCTCGCATGCACGTCGAAAATAAGTCCGGGCACGCAAAACATGAAAACGGGACCCGATGCCCTCGGTATCGCCGAAAATGAGTCTGGCCGCGCAAAACATGAAAACGGGACCCCGGCGCCCTCGTTACCGCCGAAACGAGTCCGGGCGCGGAAAACATGAAAACGGGGCCCGACGGCCTCGAGACCCCCGAAAAAGAGTCCGGGCGCGCAAAACATGAAAACGGGACCCGATGCCCTCGCTACCGCAGAAAATGAGTCCGGGAGCGCAAAACTTGAAAACGAGATCTGTCGCCCTCGGTACCGCCGTAAACGAGTCCGGGCGAGCAAAATATAAAAACGGGACCCGACGCCCTCGTTACCGCCGAAAACGAGTTCGGGCGCGTAAAACATGAAAATGGGACCCCACAGCCTCGTTACCCCGGAAAACGAGTTCGAGCGCGTAAAACATGAAAACGGGACCCGACGCCCTCGGTACCGCCGAAAATGAGTCCGGGCGAGCAAAACATAAAAACGGGACCCGACGCCCTCGTTACCGCCGAAAACGAGTTCGGGCGCGTAAAACATGAAAATTGGACCCGACGGCCTCGTTACCCCCGGAAAACGAGTTCGGGAGCGTAAAACATGAAAACGGGACACGACGCCCTCGATGCAGGTGAAAACGAGTCCGGCGCAAAACATGAAAACGGGACCCGACGCCCTCGTTACCCCCGAAAATGAGTCCGGGAGCGCAAAACATGAAAACGGGACTCGTCGCCCTCGGAACCGCTGAAAACGAGTCCGGGAGCGCAAAACATGAAAACAGGACCCGACGCCCTCGTTACCGTCGAAAACGAGTCTGGTCGCGTATAACATGAAAACGGGACCCGACGCCCTCGGTACCGCCGAAAACGAGTTCGAGCGCCCAAAACATTAATTCGTGACCCGATTCCCTCATGCACGCGAAAATAAGTCGGTCGCGTAAAACATGAAAACGGGACCGACGGCCTCGTTACCCTCGAAAAAGAGTCCGGCGCGCCAAACATGAAAACGGGACAAGATGCGCTCGCACGTAGAAACGAGTCCGGCGCGCAAAACATGAAAACGGGACATGTCGCCTCAATACCGTCGAAACGTGTCGGCGCGTAAAAAGAAAACGGGATCGGTCGCCCTCGCTACCGCCGAAAATGAGTCCGGGAGCGCAAAACATCGAAATGGGACCCGACGCCCTCGTTACCGCCGAAAACGAGTCCGGGCGCGCAAAATATGAAAACGGGACCCGACGACCTCGTTACCCCCGAAAACGAATCCAGGCGCGCATAACATGAAAACTGGACTCGACGCCCTCGGTACGGCCGAAAAAGAGTCAGTGCGCGCGTAACATGAAAACGAGTGCGGGCGCGCAAAACATTAAAACGGGACCTGCCGCCCTCGGTACCGCTGAAAATTAATCCGGCCGCGCAAAACATGAAAACGGGACCCGTCGCCCTCGGTACCGCCTAAAATGAGTCTCGAGCGCACAAATCTTAAAAACGGGACCCGACGCCCTCGATACCGCCGAAAACGAGTTCGGGCGCGCAAAATATGAAAAAGGGACCCGACGCCCTAGGTACCGCCGAAAACGAGTACGAGCGCGCAAAACATGAAAACGGTACCCGACGCCCTCGTTACCGACGCCCTCTATTATATAATTATCCAATTAACACTCCGATATGAATATCCTATAACAGTAATTTTTCATAAAACATAAATAAGATACACTTAAAACTGCTGTTTAAACAAGTGGTTTAATATTTTCAAAATTTATTGTCTCATAACTACTTATAATTTCGTGAAAATTAACATAATTACTCCTAATCATGCCTATTAGAAGATTATCCAATTACTACTTCGATATGAGTATTCTACGACACTTAGTTTGCACAAAGCATAAGTAAGATGCATTAAAAAAAAACAATTTAAACTAGTTGATTGAGTTTCTCAAACTTTTTGCCGCATAACTACATATAATTTCGTGCAAATTAATATAATTACTCTAATTATTCCTATTATAAGATTATCTAATTAAAACTTCGATATGAATATTCTATGACGCTAATTTGGCACAAAACATCGGTAAGATGCATTAAAAGCTATTTGTTTAAACAAGTTGTTTGACTTTCTTAAAAAAATTGGCCCCGTAAATACACATAGTTCCGTGCAAATTAACATAATTACTCCTAATTATGCCTATTATAAGATTGTGCAATTAACACTTCGATATGAATATTCTACGACTCTATTTTCTCCCAAAACATAAGTAAGATGCATTAGAAACATCTATTTGAAAAAACTTATTTGAGTATTTCAGAAAATTTGGCCCAATAACTACACATAATTTAGTGAAAATTAAAGTAATCACACCTAATTATGCCTATTAAAATATTATCTAATTAACACTTCAATATGAACATTCTACAACACTAATTTTGCACAAAACATAAGTAGGAGGCCTTAAAAACAATTTGTTTAAACAAGTTTTTGAGTTTTTTAATATTTTTGGCCGTATAATTATACATAATTTATTATAAATTAATATAATTACTCCTAATCAAGCCTTTTATATGATCTTCTAATTAAAACTTCGATATGAATATTCTACGGCACTAATTTTGCACAAAACATAAGTAAGATGCACTAAAAATTACACTTTGTTTAAACAAGTTATTTGAGTTTTTCAAATTTTTTGACTGCATAGCTACACAAAATTTCTTATAAATTAATATAATTACTCCTAATTATGCCTATTGTAAGATTCTTTAATAAAAATTTCGATATGAATATTCTACAACTCTAATTTTGCGTAAAATATAAGTAAGATGCATTAAATTATCGCTATTTAAACGAGTTGTTTGAGTTTTTCAAAATTTTTGTCCGCATAACTACATATAATTTCGTGCAAATTAATACAATTACTCCTGATTACGATTATTATAAAATTATCCAATGAAAACATCGATATGAATATTCTATAACGCTAAAATCACACAAAACATAAGTAAGATGCGTTAAAAACTGCCGTTTAAACAAGTTGTTTGCCTTTATGAAAATTTTTGGCCGCATAACTACACATAATTTGGTGAAAATTAATATAATTACTCATAATTATGTTAGATTATAAGATTATTCAGTTAACACATCAAAATAAATATTTTAGGGCACTATTTTTTCTCAAAACAAGTGAGATGCATTAGAAACTCGTTATTTAAAAAAGTTAAGTTTTTCAACATTTTTTGCCTCATGACTACATATAATTTCGTAAAAATTAATATAATTACTCCTAACTATGCCCATTAAAATATCAGCCAATTAACACTTCGATATGAACATTCTACGACACTAATTTTGCACAGGACATAAGTAGGATGCATTAAAAGCAAATTGTTTAAACAAGTTGTTTGCGTTTTTCAAAAAATTTGGCCGCATAAGTACTCATAATTTCGTACAAATTAATATAATTACTCCTAATTATGCCTATTATAATATTTTCCAATTAACCCTTCGATATGAATATCTTACGATACTAATTTGTCGTAAAACACAAGTAAGATATATTAGAAACTATTTGTTTAAACAAGTTGTTTAAGATTTTTTATATTTTTTGACTCATAACTATACATAATTTAGTAAAAATTAAAATAATTACTCCTAATTATACCTATTAGAAAATTATTCAATTAACACTTCTATATGAACATTGTACGACACAAATTTTGCACAAAACATAAATAAGATGCATTGAAAACAGATTGTTTAAACAAGTTGTTTGAGTTTTTAAAAATTGTTGGCCGCATTACCTACATGTAATTTCTTGAAAATTAATACAATTACTCCTAATTATGCCTATTGTATGATTGTGGAAATAAAACTTAGATATGAACATTCTTTGACGCTAATTTTGCACAAAATATAAGTAAGACGCATTCAACACTGTTTTTTAAACAAGTTGTTTAAGATTTTCAACATTTTTTGCATCAAGACTACACATAATTTCGAGCGAATTAATATAATTACTCCTAACTATGTCTATTATAAGATTGTCAAATTAACACTTCAATATGAATATCATAGGACACTAATTTTACATAAAACATAAGTATGATACATTAGAAATTGCTGTTTTAAACTAGTTGTTTCAGATTTTCAACATTTATTGCCTCATAACGATAAATAATTTCGTGAGAATTAATATAATTACTCGTAATTAGGCCTATTAGAAGATTATCCAGTTATCACATCGATATTAACATTCTACGACATAAATTTTGCATAAAAAATAAGTAAGATGCATTAAAAACAATGCAGTTTAAGCAAGTTGTTTGAGTTTTTTAAATTTTTTGCTGCATACCTACACATAACTTCGCGCAAATTAATATAATTACTACTAATTATGTCTATTATATAATTATCCAATTAACACTCCGATATGAATATCCTATAACAGTAATTTTTCATAAAACATAAATAAGATACATCTAAAACTGCAGTTTAAACAAGTTGTTTAAGATTATTAAAATTTATTGTCCCATAACAACTTATAATTTCATGAAAATTAATATAATTACTCGTAATCATGCCTATTAGAAGATTATCCAATTAATATTTCGATATGAGTATTCTACGACACTTAGTTTGCACAAAACATAAGTAAGATGCCTTAAAAACAACAATTTAAACTAGTTGATTGAGTTTCTCAAACTTTTTGCCGCATAACTACATATAATTTCGTACAAATTAATATAATTACTCTACTTATGCCTATTATAAGATTATCTAATTAAAACTTCGATATGAATATTCTATGACGCTAATTTGGCACAAAACATAAGTAAGATGCATTAAAAACTGCTGTTTAAACAAGTTGTTTGACTTTTTTAAAAAATTTGGCCCCATAAATACACATAGTTTCGTGCAAATTAACATAATTACTCCTAATTATGCCTATTATAAGATTGTTCAATTAACACTTCGGTATGAATATTCTACGACTCAATTTTCTCCCAAAACATAAGTAAGATGCATTAGAAACAGCTATTTGAAAAAGTTATTTGAGTATTTCAAAATTTTGGCCCAATAACTACACATAATTTAGTGAAAATTAAAGTAATCACACCTAATTACGCCTATTAAAATATTATCTAATTAACACTTCAATATGAACATTCTAAACACTAATTTTGCACAAAACATAAGTAGAAGGCTTTAAAAACAAATTTGTTTAAACAAGTTATTTGAGTTTTTTTTTAATATTTTTGGCCGCATAATTATACATAATTTATTATAAATTAATATAATTACTCCTAATCATGCCTATTATATGATATTATAATTAAAACTGCGATATGAATATTCTACGACACTAATTTTACACAAAACATAAGTAAGATGCACTAAAAACAAATGTTTAAACAAGTTATTTGAGTTTTTCAAAAACATTTGACTGCATAGCTACACAAAATTTATTATAAATTAATATAATTATTCCTAAATATGCCTATTGTAAGATTATTTAATGAAAACATCGATATGAATATTCTACAATGCTAATTTTGCATAAAATATAAGTAGAAGATGCATTAAATTATGCTTTGTTTAAACGAGTTGTTTGAGTTTTTCAAAATTTTTGTCCGCATAACTACATATAATTTCGTGCAAATTAATACAAATACTCCTGATTACGCTTATTATAAAATTATCCAATAAAAACATCGATATGAATATTCTATAACGCTAAAATCGCACAAAACATAAGTAAGATGCGTTAAAAACTGCTTTTAAACAAGTTGTTTGCCTTTATGAAATTTCTTGCCGCATAACTACACATAATTTGGTGCAAATTAATATAATTACTCATAATTATGCTAGATTATAAGATTATTCAGTTAACACATCAAAATAAATATTTTAGGGCACTATTTTTTCTCAAAACATAAGTGAGATGCATTAGAAACTGTTATTTAAAAAAGTTAAGTTTTTCAACATTTTTTGCCTCATGACTACATATAATTTCGTAAAAATTAATATAATTACTCCTAACTATGCCCATTAAAATATCAGCCAATTAACACTTCGATATGAACATTCTACGACACTAATTTTGCACAGGACATAAGTAGGATGCATTAAAAGCATTGTTTAAACAAGTTGTTTGCGTTTTTCAAAAAATTTGGCCGCATAAGTACTCATAATTTCGTACAAATTAATATAATTACTCCTAATTATGCCTATTATAATATTTTCCAATTAACCCTTCGATATGAATATCTTACGATACTAATTTGTCGTAAAACACAAGTAAGATATATTAGAAACTGCTGTTTAAACAAGTTGTTTAAGATTTTTTATATTTTTTGACTCATAACTATACATAATTTAGTAAAAATTAAAATAATTACTCCTAATTATACCTATTAGAAAATTATTCAATTAACACTTCTATATGAACATTGTACGACACAAATTTTGCACAAAACATAAATAAGATGCATTGAAAACAGTTGTTTAAACAAGTTGTTTGAGTTTTTAAAAATTGTTGGCCGCATTACCTACATGTAATTTCTTGAAAATTAATACAATTACTCCTAATTATGCCTATTGTATGATTGTGGAAATAAAACTTAGATATGAACATTCTTTGACGCTAATTTTGCACAAAATATAAGTAAGACGCATTCAACACTGTTTTTTAAACAAGTTGTTTAAGATTTTCAACATTTTTTGCATCAAGACTACACATAATTTCGAGCGAATTAATATAATTACTCCTAACTATGTCTATTATAAGATTGTCAAATTAACACTTCAATATGAATATCATAGGACACTAATTTTACATAAAACATAAGTATGATACATTAGAAATTGCTGTTTAAACTAGTTGTTTCAGATTTTCAACATTTATTGCCTCATAACGATAAATAATTTCGTGAGAATTAATATAATTACTCGTAATTAGGCCTATTAGAAGATTATCCAGTTATCACATCGATATTAACATTCTACGACATAAATTTTGCATAAAAAATAAGTAAGATGCATTAAAAACAGCAGTTTAAGCAAGTTGTTTGAGTTTTTTAAATTTTTTGCTGCATACCTGCACATAACTTCGCGCAAATTAATATAATTACTACTAATTATGTCTATTATATAATTATCCAATTAACACTCCGATATGAATATCCTATAACAGTAATTTTTCATAAAACATAAATAAGATACATCTAAAACTGCAGTTTAAACAAGTTGTTTAAGATTATTAAAATTTATTGTCCCATAACAACTTATAATTTCATGAAAATTAATATAATTACTCGTAATCATGCCTATTAGAAGATTATCCAATTAATATTTCGATATGAGTATTCTACGACACTTAGTTTGCACAAAACATAAGTAAGATGCCTTAAAAACAACAATTTAAACTAGTTGATTGAGTTTCTCAAACTTTTTGCCGCATAACTACATATAATTTCGTACAAATTAATATAATTACTCTACTTATGCCTATTATAAGATTATCTAATTAAAACTTCGATATGAATATTCTATGACGCTAATTTGGCATAAAACATAAGTAAGATGCATTAAAAACTGCTGTTTAAACAAGTTGTTTGACTTTTTTAAAAAATTGGCCCCATAAATACACATAGTTTCGTGCAAATTAACATAATTACTCCTAATTATGCCTATTATAAGATTGTTCAATTAACACTTCGGTATGAATATTCTACGACTCAATTTTCTCCCAAAACATAAGTAAGATGCATTAGAAACATGACTATTTGAAAAAGTTATTTGAGTATTTCAAAATTTTTGGCCCAATAACTACACATAATTTAGTGAAAATTAAAGTAATCACACCTAATTACGCCTATTAAAATATTATCTAATTAACACTTCAATATGAACATTCTACAACACTAATTTTGCACAAAACATAAGTAGAAGGCTTTAAAAACAAATTGTTTAAACAAGTTATTTGAGTTTTTTTTAATATTTTTGGCCGCATAATTATACATAATTTATTATAAATTAATATAATTACTCCTAATCATGCCTATTATATGATATTATAATTAAAACTGCGATATGAATATTCTACGACACTAATTTTACACAAAACATAAGTAAGATGCACTAAAAACAATTGTTTAAACAAGTTATTTGAGTTTTTCAAAAACATTTGACTGCATAGCTACACAAAATTTATTATAAATTAATATAATTATTCCTAAATATGCCTATTGTAAGATTATTTAATGAAAACATCGATATGAATATTCTACAATGCTAATTTTGCATAAAATATAAGTAGAAGATGCATTAAATTATGCTGTTTAAACGAGTTGTTTGAGTTTTTCAAAATTTTTGTCCGCATAACTACATATAATTTCGTGCAAATTAATACAAATACTCCTGATTACGCTTATTATAAAATTATCCAATAAAAACATCGATATGAATATTCTATAACGCTAAAATCGCACAAAACATAAGTAAGATGCGTTAAAAACTGCTGTTTAAACAAGTTGTTTGCCTTTATGAAATTTCTTGGCCGCATAACTACACATAATTTGGTGAAAATTAATATAATTACTCGTAATTATGCTAGATTATAAGATTATTCAGTTAACACATCAAAATAAATATTTTAGGGCACTATTTTTTCTCAAAACATAAGTGAGATGCATTAGAAACTGTTATTTAAAAAAGTTAAGTTTTTCAACATTTTTTGCCTCATGACTACATATAATTTCGTAAAAATTAATATAATTACTCCTAACTATGCCCATTAAAATATCAGCCAATTAACACTTCGATATGAACATTCTACGACACTAATTTTGCACAGGACATAAGTAGGATGCATTAAAAGCAACTGTTTAAACAAGTTGTTTGCGTTTTTCAAAAAAATTGGCCGCATAAGTACTCATAATTTCGTACAAATTAATATAATTACTCCTAATTATGCCTATTATAATATTTTCCAATTAACCCTTCGATATGAATATCTTACGATACTAATTTGTCGTAAAACACAAGTAAGATATATTAGAAACTGCTGTTTAAACAAGTTGTTTAAGATTTTTTATATTTTTTGACTCATAACTATACATAATTTAGTAAAAATTAAAATAATTACTCCTAATTATACCTATTAGAAAATTATTCAATTAACACTTCTATATGAACATTGTACGACACAAATTTTGCACAAAACATAAATAAGATGCATTGAAAACAGTTGTTTAAACAAGTTGTTTGAGTTTTTAAAAATTGTTGGCCGCATTACCTACATGTAATTTCTTGAAAATTAATACAATTACTCCTAATTATGCCTATTGTATGATTGTGGAAATAAAACTTAGATATGAACATTCTTTGACGCTAATTTTGCACAAAATATAAGTAAGACGCATTCAACACTGTTTTTTAAACAAGTTGTTTAAGATTTTCAACATTTTTTGCATCAAGACTACACATAATTTCGAGCGAATTAATATAATTACTCCTAACTATGTCTATTATAAGATTGTCAAATTAACACTTCAATATGAATATCATAGGACACTAATTTTACATAAAACATAAGTATGATACATTAGAAATTGCTGTTTAAACTAGTTGTTTCAGATTTTCAACATTTATTGCCTCATAACGATAAATAATTTCGTGAGAATTAATATAATTACTCGTAATTAGGCCTATTAGAAGATTATCCAGTTATCACATCGATATTAACATTCTACGACATAAATTTTGCATAAAAAATAAGTAAGATGCATTAAAAACAGCAGTTTAAGCAAGTTGTTTGAGTTTTTTAAATTTTTTGCTGCATACCTGCACATAACTTCGCGCAAATTAATATAATTACTACTAATTATGTCTATTATATAATTATCCAATTAACACTCCGATATGAATATCCTATAACAGTAATTTTTCATAAAACATAAATAAGATACATCTAAAACTGCAGTTTAAACAAGTTGTTTAAGATTATTAAAATTTATTGTCCCATAACAACTTATAATTTCATGAAAATTAATATAATTACTCGTAATCATGCCTATTAGAAGATTATCCAATTAATATTTCGATATGAGTATTCTACGACACTTAGTTTGCACAAAACATAAGTAAGATGCCTTAAAAACAACAATTTAAACTAGTTGATTGAGTTTCTCAAACTTTTTGCCGCATAACTACATATAATTTCGTACAAATTAATATAATTACTCTACTTATGCCTATTATAAGATTATCTAATTAAAACTTCGATATGAATATTCTATGACGCTAATTTGGCATAAAACATAAGTAAGATGCATTAAAAACTGCTGTTTAAACAAGTTGTTTGACTTTTTTAAAAAATTTGGCCCCATAAATACACATAGTTTCGTGCAAATTAACATAATTACTCCTAATTATGCCTATTATAAGATTGTTCAATTAACACTTCGGTATGAATATTCTACGACTCAATTTTCTCCCAAAACATAAGTAAGATGCATTAGAAACAGCTATTTGAAAAAGTTATTTGAGTATTTCAAAATTTTTGGCCCAATAACTACACATAATTTAGTGAAAATTAAAGTAATCACACCTAATTACGCCTATTAAAATATTATCTAATTAACACTTCAATATGAACATTCTACAACACTAATTTTGCACAAAACATAAGTAGAAGGCTTTAAAAACAGCTGTTTAAACAAGTTATTTGAGTTTTTTTTTAATATTTTTGGCCGCATAATTATACATAATTTATTATAAATTAATATAATTACTCCTAATCATGCCTATTATATGATATTATAATTAAAACTGCGATATGAATATTCTACGACACTAATTTTACACAAAACATAAGTAAGATGCACTAAAAACAGCTGTTTAAACAAGTTATTTGAGTTTTTCAAAAACATTTGACTGCATAGCTACACAAAATTTATTATAAATTAATATAATTATTCCTAAATATGCCTATTGTAAGATTATTTAATGAAAACATCGATATGAATATTCTACAATGCTAATTTTGCATAAAATATAAGTAGAAGATGCATTAAATTATGCTGTTTAAACGAGTTGTTTGAGTTTTTCAAAATTTTTGTCCGCATAACTACATATAATTTCGTGCAAATTAATACAAATACTCCTGATTACGCTTATTATAAAATTATCCAATAAAAACATCGATATGAATATTCTATAACGCTAAAATCGCACAAAACATAAGTAAGATGCGTTAAAAACTGCTGTTTAAACAAGTTGTTTGCCTTTATGAAATTTCTTGGCCGCATAACTACACATAATTTGGTGAAAATTAATATAATTACTCGTAATTATGCTAGATTATAAGATTATTCAGTTAACACATCAAAATAAATATTTTAGGGCACTATTTTTTCTCAAAACATAAGTGAGATGCATTAGAAACTGTTATTTAAAAAAGTTAAGTTTTTCAACATTTTTTGCCTCATGACTACATATAATTTCGTAAAAATTAATATAATTACTCCTAACTATGCCCATTAAAATATCAGCCAATTAACACTTCGATATGAACATTCTACGACACTAATTTTGCACAGGACATAAGTAGGATGCATTAAAAGCAGCTGTTTAAACAAGTTGTTTGCGTTTTTCAAAAAAATTGGCCGCATAAGTACTCATAATTTCGTACAAATTAATATAATTACTCCTAATTATGCCTATTATAATATTTTCCAATTAACCCTTCGATATGAATATCTTACGATACTAATTTGTCGTAAAACACAAGTAAGATATATTAGAAACTGCTGTTTAAACAAGTTGTTTAAGATTTTTTATATTTTTTGACTCATAACTATACATAATTTAGTAAAAATTAAAATAATTACTCCTAATTATACCTATTAGAAAATTATTCAATTAACACTTCTATATGAACATTGTACGACACAAATTTTGCACAAAACATAAATAAGATGCATTGAAAACAGTTGTTTAAACAAGTTGTTTGAGTTTTTAAAAATTGTTGGCCGCATTACCTACATGTAATTTCTTGAAAATTAATACAATTACTCCTAATTATGCCTATTGTATGATTGTGGAAATAAAACTTAGATATGAACATTCTTTGACGCTAATTTTGCACAAAATATAAGTAAGACGCATTCAACACTGTTTTTTAAACAAGTTGTTTAAGATTTTCAACATTTTTTGCATCAAGACTACACATAATTTCGAGCGAATTAATATAATTACTCCTAACTATGTCTATTATAAGATTGTCAAATTAACACTTCAATATGAATATCATAGGACACTAATTTTACATAAAACATAAGTATGATACATTAGAAATTGCTGTTTAAACTAGTTGTTTCAGATTTTCAACATTTATTGCCTCATAACGATAAATAATTTCGTGAGAATTAATATAATTACTCGTAATTAGGCCTATTAGAAGATTATCCAGTTATCACATCGATATTAACATTCTACGACATAAATTTTGCATAAAAAATAAGTAAGATGCATTAAAAACAGCAGTTTAAGCAAGTTGTTTGAGTTTTTTAAATTTTTTGCTGCATACCTGCACATAACTTCGCGCAAATTAATATAATTACTACTAATTATGTCTATTATATAATTATCCAATTAACACTCCGATATGAATATCCTATAACAGTAATTTTTCATAAAACATAAATAAGATACATCTAAAACTGCAGTTTAAACAAGTTGTTTAAGATTATTAAAATTTATTGTCCCATAACAACTTATAATTTCATGAAAATTAATATAATTACTCGTAATCATGCCTATTAGAAGATTATCCAATTAATATTTCGATATGAGTATTCTACGACACTTAGTTTGCACAAAACATAAGTAAGATGCCTTAAAAACAACAATTTAAACTAGTTGATTGAGTTTCTCAAACTTTTTGCCGCATAACTACATATAATTTCGTACAAATTAATATAATTACTCTACTTATGCCTATTATAAGATTATCTAATTAAAACTTCGATATGAATATTCTATGACGCTAATTTGGCACAAAACATAAGTAAGATGCATTAAAAACTGCTGTTTAAACAAGTTGTTTGACTTTTTTAAAAAATTTGGCCCCATAAATACACATAGTTTCGTGCAAATTAACATAATTACTCCTAATTATGCCTATTATAAGATTGTTCAATTAACACTTCGGTATGAATATTCTACGACTCAATTTTCTCCCAAAACATAAGTAAGATGCATTAGAAACAGCTATTTGAAAAAGTTATTTGAGTATTTCAAAATTTTTGGCCCAATAACTACACATAATTTAGTGAAAATTAAAGTAATCACACCTAATTACGCCTATTAAAATATTATCTAATTAACACTTCAATATGAACATTCTACAACACTAATTTTGCACAAAACATAAGTAGAAGGCTTTAAAAACAGCTGTTTAAACAAGTTATTTGAGTTTTTTTTAATATTTTTGGCCGCATAATTATACATAATTTATTATAAATTAATATAATTACTCCTAATCATGCCTATTATATGATATTATAATTAAAACTGCGATATGAATATTCTACGACACTAATTTTACACAAAACATAAGTAAGATGCACTAAAAACAGCTGTTTAAACAAGTTATTTGAGTTTTTCAAAAACATTTGACTGCATAGCTACACAAAATTTATTATAAATTAATATAATTATTCCTAAATATGCCTATTGTAAGATTATTTAATGAAAACATCGATATGAATATTCTACAATGCTAATTTTGCATAAAATATAAGTAGAAGATGCATTAAATTATGCTGTTTAAACGAGTTGTTTGAGTTTTTCAAAATTTTTGTCCGCATAACTACATATAATTTCGTGCAAATTAATACAAATACTCCTGATTACGCTTATTATAAAATTATCCAATAAAAACATCGATATGAATATTCTATAACGCTAAAATCGCACAAAACATAAGTAAGATGCGTTAAAAACTGCTGTTTAAACAAGTTGTTTGCCTTTATGAAATTTCTTGGCCGCATAACTACACATAATTTGGTGAAAATTAATATAATTACTCGTAATTATGCTAGATTATAAGATTATTCAGTTAACACATCAAAATAAATATTTTAGGGCACTATTTTTTCTCAAAACATAAGTGAGATGCATTAGAAACTGTTATTTAAAAAAGTTAAGTTTTTCAACATTTTTTGCCTCATGACTACATATAATTTCGTAAAAATTAATATAATTACTCCTAACTATGCCCATTAAAATATCAGCCAATTAACACTTCGATATGAACATTCTACGACACTAATTTTGCACAGGACATAAGTAGGATGCATTAAAAGCAGCTTGTTTAAACAAGTTGTTTGCGTTTTTCAAAAAAATTGGCCGCATAAGTACTCATAATTTCGTACAAATTAATATAATTACTCCTAATTATGCCTATTATAATATTTTCCAATTAACCCTTCGATATGAATATCTTACGATACTAATTTGTCGTAAAACACAAGTAAGATATATTAGAAACTGCTGTTTAAACAAGTTGTTTAAGATTTTTTATATTTTTTGACTCATAACTATACATAATTTAGTAAAAATTAAAATAATTACTCCTAATTATACCTATTAGAAAATTATTCAATTAACACTTCACTTCTATATGAACATTGTACGACACAAATTTTGCACAAAACATAAATAAGATGCATTGAAAACAGTTGTTTAAACAAGTTGTTTGAGTTTTTAAAAATTGTTGGCCGCATTACCTACATGTAATTTCTTGAAAATTAATACAATTACTCCTAATTATGCCTATTGTATGATTGTGGAAATAAAACTTAGATATGAACATTCTTTGACGCTAATTTTGCACAAAATATAAGTAAGACGCATTCAACACTGTTTTTTAAACAAGTTGTTTAAGATTTTCAACATTTTTTGCATCAAGACTACACATAATTTCGAGCGAATTAATATAATTACTCCTAACTATGTCTATTATAAGATTGTCAAATTAACACTTCAATATGAATATCATAGGACACTAATTTTACATAAAACATAAGTATGATACATTAGAAATTGCTGTTTAAACTAGTTGTTTCAGATTTTCAACATTTATTGCCTCATAACGATAAATAATTTCGTGAGAATTAATATAATTACTCGTAATTAGGCCTATTAGAAGATTATCCAGTTATCACATCGATATTAACATTCTACGACATAAATTTTGCATAAAAAATAAGTAAGATGCATTAAAAACAGCAGTTTAAGCAAGTTGTTTGAGTTTTTTAAATTTTTTGCTGCATACCTGCACATAACTTCGCGCAAATTAATATAATTACTACTAATTATGTCTATTATATAATTATCCAATTAACACTCCGATATGAATATCCTATAACAGTAATTTTTCATAAAACATAAATAAGATACATCTAAAACTGCAGTTTAAACAAGTTGTTTAAGATTATTAAAATTTATTGTCCCATAACAACTTATAATTTCATGAAAATTAATATAATTACTCGTAATCATGCCTATTAGAAGATTATCCAATTAATATTTCGATATGAGTATTCTACGACACTTAGTTTGCACAAAACATAAGTAAGATGCCTTAAAAACAACAATTTAAACTAGTTGATTGAGTTTCTCAAACTTTTTGCCGCATAACTACATATAATTTCGTACAAATTAATATAATTACTCTACTTATGCCTATTATAAGATTATCTAATTAAAACTTCGATATGAATATTCTATGACGCTAATTTGGCACAAAACATAAGTAAGATGCATTAAAAACTGCTGTTTAAACAAGTTGTTTGACTTTTTTAAAAAATTTGGCCCCATAAATACACATAGTTTCGTGCAAATTAACATAATTACTCCTAATTATGCCTATTATAAGATTGTTCAATTAACACTTCGGTATGAATATTCTACGACTCAATTTTCTCCCAAAACATAAGTAAGATGCATTAGAAACAGCTATTTGAAAAAGTTATTTGAGTATTTCAAAATTTTTGGCCCAATAACTACACATAATTTAGTGAAAATTAAAGTAATCACACCTAATTACGCCTATTAAAATATTATCTAATTAACACTTCAATATGAACATTCTACAACACTAATTTTGCACAAAACATAAGTAGAAGGCTTTAAAAACAGCTGTTTAAACAAGTTATTTGAGTTTTTTTAATATTTTTGGCCGCATAATTATACATAATTTATTATAAATTAATATAATTACTCCTAATCATGCCTATTATATGATATTATAATTAAAACTGCGATATGAATATTCTACGACACTAATTTTACACAAAACATAAGTAAGATGCACTAAAAACAATTTGTTTAAACAAGTTATTTGAGTTTTTCAAAAACATTTGACTGCATAGCTACACAAAATTTATTATAAATTAATATAATTATTCCTAAATATGCCTATTGTAAGATTATTTAATGAAAACATCGATATGAATATTCTACAATGCTAATTTTGCATAAAATATAAGTAGAAGATGCATTAAATTATGCTGTTTAAACGAGTTGTTTGAGTTTTTCAAAATTTTTGTCCGCATAACTACATATAATTTCGTGCAAATTAATACAAATACTCCTGATTACGCTTATTATAAAATTATCCAATAAAAACATCGATATGAATATTCTATAACGCTAAAATCGCACAAAACATAAGTAAGATGCGTTAAAAACTGCTGTTTAAACAAGTTGTTTGCCTTTATGAAATTTTTTGGCCGCATAACTACACATAATTTGGTGCAAATTAATATAATTACTCATAATTATGCTAGATTATAAGATTATTCAGTTAACACATCAAAATAAATATTTTAGGGCACTATTTTTTCTCAAAACATAAGTGAGATGCATTAGAAACTGTTATTTAAAAAAGTTAAGTTTTTCAACATTTTTTGCCTCATGACTACATATAATTTCGTAAAAATTAATATAATTACTCCTAACTATGCCCATTAAAATATCAGCCAATTAACACTTCGATATGAACATTCTACGACACTAATTTTGCACAGGACATAAGTAGGATGCATTAAAAGCAGCTGTTTAAACAAGTTGTTTGCGTTTTTCAAAAAAATTGGCCGCATAAGTACTCATAATTTCGTACAAATTAATATAATTACTCCTAATTATGCCTATTATAATATTTTCCAATTAACCCTTCGATATGAATATCTTACGATACTAATTTGTCGTAAAACACAAGTAAGATATATTAGAAACTGCTGTTTAAACAAGTTGTTTAAGATTTTTTATATTTTTTGACTCATAACTATACATAATTTAGTAAAAATTAAAATAATTACTCCTAATTATACCTATTAGAAAATTATTCAATTAACACTTCTATATGAACATTGTACGACACAAATTTTGCACAAAACATAAATAAGATGCATTGAAAACAGTTGTTTAAACAAGTTGTTTGAGTTTTTAAAAATTGTTGGCCGCATTACCTACATGTAATTTCTTGAAAATTAATACAATTACTCCTAATTATGCCTATTGTATGATTGTGGAAATAAAACTTAGATATGAACATTCTTTGACGCTAATTTTGCACAAAATATAAGTAAGACGCATTCAAAACTGTTTTTTAAACAAGTTGTTTAAGATTTTCAACATTTTTTGCATCAAGACTACACATAATTTCGAGCGAATTAATATAATTACTCCTAACTATGTCTATTATAAGATTGTCAAATTAACACTTCAATATGAATATCATAGGACACTAATTTTACATAAAACATAAGTATGATACATTAGAAATTGCTGTTTAAACTAGTTGTTTCAGATTTTCAACATTTATTGCCTCATAACGATAAATAATTTCGTGAGAATTAATATAATTACTCGTAATTAGGCCTATTAGAAGATTATCCAGTTATCACATCGATATTAACATTCTACGACATAAATTTTGCATAAAAAATAAGTAAGATGCATTAAAAACAGCAGTTTAAGCAAGTTGTTTGAGTTTTTTAAATTTTTTGCTGCATACCTACACATAACTTCGCGCAAATTAATATAATTACTACTAATTATGTCTATTATATAATTATCCAATTAACACTCCGATATGAATATCCTATAACAGTAATTTTTCATAAAACATAAATAAGATACATCTAAAACTGCAGTTTAAACAAGTTGTTTAAGATTATTAAAATTTATTGTCCCATAACAACTTATAATTTCATGAAAATTAATATAATTACTCGTAATCATGCCTATTAGAAGATTATCCAATTAATATTTCGATATGAGTATTCTACGACACTTAGTTTGCACAAAACATAAGTAAGATGCCTTAAAAACAACAATTTAAACTAGTTGATTGAGTTTCTCAAACTTTTTGCCGCATAACTACATATAATTTCGTACAAATTAATATAATTACTCTACTTATGCCTATTATAAGATTATCTAATTAAAACTTCGATATGAATATTCTATGACGCTAATTTGGCACAAAACATAAGTAAGATGCATTAAAAACTGCTTTGTTTAAACAAGTTGTTTGACTTTTTTAAAAAATTTGGCCCCATAAATACACATAGTTTCGTGCAAATTAACATAATTACTCCTAATTATGCCTATTATAAGATTGTTCAATTAACACTTCGGTATGAATATTCTACGACTCAATTTTCTCCCAAAACATAAGTAAGATGCATTAGAAACAGCTATTTGAAAAAGTTATTTGAGTATTTCAAAATTTTTGGCCCAATAACTACACATAATTTAGTGAAAATTAAAGTA